>CM046726.1:2541072-4016572 GCA_025584915.1 Monochamus saltuarius
ACAGGGAATGTTATAGCCCAAATCCCTTCATTATCTGGTAGTAGCATAAATTAGATTTGAAATGGTTTGAAACCAGAAGAGACAATTAAGTTAGATTTTTACTAAGAATAATTCTTTTGTACCTTTGCAAATGTTGTGGAAAATTATGACTACAATACAGGTTTTCAAATGCTTAACATCATCCATTTTATTTGTTTTATCTCATAAGTTAATAATAGCCAAGCCCCTAAGAGAAAGAGCTGAAGCTCCATATAACATACCGGGTGACCATATTAAGTGGAGAAAAATTTAGAGACTGGTTTATGGATTGCATCAACACATAGACCTGGCGTTTAACTAGTAATTTTTTAAGTAAAAGATAAAAAATTAAATATATACTTACCTTGATTTGGTTGTGTTGTATGTACAACTCTATAAATATTATTTACACTATGAGAAAGGAGTAGAAATAACCGGTGAGTACTAACTTTGTATACAAATAACTGCTAAGCCGGCATACATGACAAAAAAATAAAACCAGTTAAAAAAATTTAAATTAGAACGAAAATTATTATATATACATAACTTTTCTATATACAGGGTGTCCAGAAACTCTCCTGACAAACGAAGACCGGAGATTTCTCAGATAATTTTAAGACAATTTAACCCAATTCACCTAGTCCAAAAATGCTTCCTAAGGGAACTAGAGCTCTTTGAAGATGGCGCCTTGTAAATAGTTTTGTTTAAATACCTCCAGAACGCTTCTACTTAGAAAAACAAAAACTGGTATGCTTGTTTAGCCTTCAGAGATGAATCGATTCCATCAATTGCGTATATTTTACTTTTGTTGGCAGTTCAGAGCCAACTAGTGCAAAAAATATAAATTGAACTTTAATGACGAAAAAACGAAAAATCCATTTTTCTAGAAAACGGTGTATCCTAATGACTTAAAGTAAGAGTACCTTTTAGTACTAGTATAACTGAAAATTTAATAATCTAGTGTCACAAATGCTTAAAAGTTAAATACAAAGAAGTTATGCGTTAAAATAACCGTTGACCTACCCAAAACGGACGCCTATGACCGGTACTAGAAATTCGCAATTGATGGAATCGATTCATCTCTGAAGGCTAAACAAGCGTACCAGTTTTTTCTAAGTAGAAGCGTTCTGGAGGTATTTAAACAAAACTATTTACAAGGCGCCATCTTCAAAGAGCTCTAGTTCCCTTAGGAAGCATTTTCGGACTAGGTGAATTGGGTTAAATTGTCTTAAAATTGTCTGAGGAATCTCCGGTCTTCGTTTGTCAGGAGAGTTTCTGGACACCCTGTATAAATGGAGTAAAGTAAATAACTTTTTAAACACGCCTTATATTGTCGTTGAGAAAGGTTTTTAGTTAAGCTTTTTGTAACATTCGGAAACCTCCAGTAATTTTGCTATAGTAACAATCAATTTTGTTTTTAAATTGACACCACACTACACGGAAAGAAAGCTATACTAACATCAAGATTGATACACTTATTATAACGCTAGCTTTGTTTGTACTGAAAGATTAACTTTTTCATGTAAACACAATAATTTAAAAAAATATATATTTGAAATCAAGAAAACTACTATACTTAAAATGAGATAATGTTATGTTTGTTTAAAGAATTGCTTTGTTACGTTTTGTATTGTAAGAAAACACTGGAGTACATAATTAGTACTCTTGCTTTAAATATACAGTGTGGAAGAAAAGTATGGAATAAATTCATTATTTCTAAAACAACAAAGTTTCATGAAATTTCCTCGAACCAGTCGATTTTGCTTTTTAAAAAGACTCCTTTTTCTATACCAATGCATTTCCGACGTTCATTTGTTTTCGCGTGATCACGTCATCGGATATTTTTTTAAATAGAACCCCTATATTTTTCCACCTGATTCTTGTAGAGCTTAACTTGCTGAATTCAAAAATATATAATTGCAACACTTTATTTCATAAGTTATCTTTGGATTTCTATTGTACAAAATACTTCATTTTGTAGATGTTATTATTATGATATATTATAGTACCTTTCGAAGGTATTTTCGATCTTCCAAATATCTCCTCTTGTATCAACCGGTCCAAATATTTAACCCTATTTTTAAATTATGTTTTTTAAATGAGCACATACGTATACTTAAACGATAATCTGAGATTTGGCCGCTCGTAATTTATAGATGGCGATTAACTTGTCTCGAAAACCCCTTAATGAAAGTTAAGCCGCGAAGTCTGTGCGCGTTGTTATTAAGTTTAATAAAAACGGTTTATGTACTTATATCACTGTCTTCCGTGACATCTTCAAATAAATAAAGATACGACTACGATTTTATATAACTGTTTGGGTCTATTTCTATTTTTTTACAATTTCTTTTAAAAAATTAACCATGAAAACCTCATTTTTAACTTCAGACAACTGTGGCTCCACACATATTTCTTTAGAGTTACTAAAAAATTATTTAATTGATAGACAACAAAAGATATGCGTTAATGGCACTGATAGTGAGGCTAGAACACGGAATTTGGTGTATCCCAAGGTACTGCACTTGGGCCATTATTATTTATTCTTTATATAAACTTTGTGACAGTATTTTTAGTAACTATAAAAACCAATGCCTACGCTATAGACGGTGACTGTAATTTTAGCCTATTATAATAATAAAACCTATGGAAATGTAGTAAAAGTTCATATTTCTGAAAACTTATGGAAACATTATGTTACTAGAATGCAATTATAAACTGGATCAGTAAGTGATCATTATAACTTGTGTCAAAATTTTTTCCTTTTCCACTGCACATGATGTTAAAATTGGACATATAAATAATATTGATATAACTACATATAGTTTAAGTTAAACATAAATATGTTGCAAACAATTCACTATTTTGAAGTACTTATCCATTTTACCAGTGATATTAGATGTTTAATAAGTGATATAAGGAAGCTACGCCAACTTCAACTTGACTTAGGTATAAAGTGGCAGTTAGTTTGAGAACCTACAAACGTCTTGGAGGTGACGTGTACTAATTTCTTCCATTCCAGTGATTTCCACCCATCATTTGGCATGCAACTCATTTCAGGAACAATGCAGTTTTAAAGTAGCTGGTTGTCCGTAGAATAAATTTATCGGGCTTGAAATTTACTAGCATCCGGAAGGTGCTTGAGATATGTTTGTTTTAAATCTACATTATATGTTATTGAAAGACAAAAATTAGAAATATGTAATTCTATTGGCATATTCATTAACTTATTTTTAAGCTTGTGCGGTGACAAAAAAAACATTTTATCTAATATTAAAATATAATAATGAAGCATAAGGCTCTGATAAGTAGAATATTAAATAAATCTCTACATGTAATGAATGTTACTATTTTAATACTATTAAATTAGTCGAATTACCTGATTACCTTCTACTCTATGTATTTACACGATATGTAAACCGATAATTGTCGAATTTCCCACTGAAATTATATCCCGAATTGTAAGATTTTCCGTTGAACTGTTGTCACTGCCTATGATTGTAGTCAAACATGAAGTTCATGTTCCACTTCTCTCATGTGACATGCCAGCCAACATTCTTGGAGTTATTTTTCAATTTCATGCTGTTTGGCCAAATACCTGCTACCTGCTCCTACCATTGAACTTCGCCATCCACCATGTGTTTTCAATGTCATCATATTTGCTTCTCCATTGACCAAGGCAATATCGGAAGTCCTTCGGAGACAATATCCCGTGAAAGTGTCTGGATCTGGAACTCAACGGTTTTCGCGAAACATTAAAAAATATCTTTCTGAACTCGACGGACTCTAAGACATATACTGCCTCAGTAAACCCAATGCAGATAACTCGTTTTCTTTCAGAATTGTAAATTTCTTACGGATGTCTGTTTTACTTTCCACAAAATTAATCATCATAACCGAGCTCCTATCTTCAATATGATTAATCTTTATATTACATTTTTTTTAACATCTACAGCTTCCGAAATAACCCATAATCATAACCACCTGTACAATAGACTAATAAATGTGTAATTCTTATAGTTTAATGCATTACCTTATGTAGAAACGTTCTTCAAAAATTCATCATGTCATCCCGAATAAACATTTTAGACTTCTTTGGCTCATAGACTTTACTTTTTACTACTATACTAGAATGTGGAAAAATAGATACATACCATGTCTTGAAAGTAAGCCAACATTATACTTTCATTTATATTTTCGTTTTTTAATACAGCTACCTTTCAGTCACTGCAGGAATTTGTCATATTCTTTTTTATATTTTGGTTCTGACTTTATTTGGTATAGTGCAGTACGAACTTTCTCAGCCTTTTGTAACAAATCGCCTGCAATCTCACTTCTCTCCAGGTTTTCATTCATTTTCACAAATTCATAAATTTGATAAACTTTTATTTACAAACTTATCAGTTGATATATCCATGGTAATCATGCCTATCTAATTATTAAACAACGTTCGTTTAATGTTGAAAACCAACAAAATTTCATTTTCATATTTCATTAGTATGAAATACTAATCTTTATCTATCACGTGAGTTATTGGATGTTAATTATCGAGGGCAACAGATTGCGGATTGTTAAGCTGCCCTTGATACATAAATACCTACTGTAACATAATTTTAGACAACTAAACATTATCCTGCAAGTTGCTACTTGCCTTCACAATACTAAGGTCGCCGTATTTCTCAGAGCATGCTTCGACAACATTTGAAATGTGGTTTTGATTTCAAAATCTAGGAAATCGACACGTAGATCAAGTAATAGCAATTTAAATTCATTAGCCTCGATGGATCCCTTCGATGTATTTTTTTTTCACATATTTAAACTCCTCAAACAATTGTGGTAACGGTGCGGAGCGAAGTGGCGGAATCCATTTCAGCGCGCCGGTGTCAAGCTTTTACAGTATCCTGCGAATCTATTCCCCGGATCCAAGATGCTCGTAATGACATTATTTTCCATACAGGGTTCGGGTGATTAAAAGCAAGGGAACAATGTATATGCGGAAGCGTACGCGTTTCTGTTTTGCACCCGCACGTGTCAACACCCACCGTCAGTAATCCTTAACAGATGTTATGCATCATGAAGTCAAACACATCAAGAGATCGCGCTGTCGAAAAAACACGTATTTTCGATTATGATTTCAGTACCTAGATAACTGGAATCAGACATTTCAGTCGATATGGTTTAAAATTGTTCAAGATGTTCCTGACATTATATATTGATTCTTACGTGCATTCGGTACTTTTGAAAATTTGCAGGTGGCATGAGATAACATATCTTGTTTATTTACTGTTTAAGACTCTATAGATTAAATTCTTTAGATAATCTTGAATAGAGTTTTGTCTGTAACATTAGCATACACATATTGTAGGAGATTTGACTACATAGTAAGCAAAACACTCTTCGAATACAGCGCCATAATTAGCGAAACTCAGAGACTCATTGAAACATTTTTACAAATTTCCTCTTATAAGTATAATTAGATACTTCATTACTCGGATCGTTCAGCAATTTATATTCATTAGCCTCGATGGATCCCCTTCGTTATTTTTTTCACCTGAAAACTCCAGAATTGTGGAACGGTGGAGCGAGAAGTGGCGGAATCCATCAGCGCGGTGTCACTAACAATCCCGCGAATGGAGTTCCCCGGATCCAAGATACTCGTAATGACGACATTTAAGAACGGAATAATATAGAGTTTTGCAAATAACAAGGATGTTATTTCATGCCACCTGCAAATATTCAAAGGTACCGAAGTAAAATCAATATTTAACATCAGAAAGCAATTATCCAATGAATTTTTAGGTACTGAAATCTTTCAAAATACGTATTTTTAAAATTCAACTATAGATGTAAACATTGTTATAACATAAACTTACATAGTTCTGCATATAAGATTGTTCACTTTTGTTTATAAGTATGTGAAAATAATTGTTAAAATGTGGGGTTAGAATAGCGAAATTATGTGTGTCATATAAATGCATTTTAAAAGTTATTACATTATTTGAGGAAAGTTTAAATAGTAAAAGTGGATAAACAAAACATCAATAATTCTATTTTTGATATTACTTTTGCTCTACGAGTTTTATTTTCGAGATTTCAGTACCTAAAACACCACAAATTTGATCATTTTACGGCGAGAGATACGGGCACCTTAATAAACAATCAGCTGTTTTTTACTTACAATAATTAGGTATCTTGTTAACATTCAAGCCATTATTAAAAGTGAAGCTAAACGGTTTTGTTCGTTTGTTCATAGTAAGAAAGGGCACACGCGTATACCTAAGAATGTTTTTTTTCGATGATCAAGTATTTAACGATCCCATTCAAATTGTCGACGCATTCTCTAAATTTTTTTTTGCTAGCGTTTTTCCCGATGAGAATGTTCAAAATCCAAATCTTTCATTAGATTATCATCAATCCTGCATTAACATACAGCAATTTACGGAATCTGATGTTCTTCTAGCAATTTATAAACTAAAAAACAAAATGTCTTGTGGTGATGATCAGATTCCTAGATTTCTACTAAAAGATTATTATACGGTTCCGGGTACTCCATTGCTTAGTTTATTCAATATTGCATTATCAACAGGCGAGTCTGTTGATAGGTGGAAACTGACAAGAGTGTGTCCAATTCTAAAAAGTGGTAAACTTGCAGATGTGAGTTGTTATCGCCCAATTCCCATATTGTCTAACATCGCAAAGGTCTTTGAGATTTGCGTGTACAAGCAAATATTTGATAATGTTAAGTCGTACATATCACCAAATTAGCATGGTTTTTTCCCTAACATTTTAACATTATCTAACTTGGCTGAGTTTACTCAGTATACGGCGAACCAAGTTGATGACAAAGGACAAGTTGATGTCATTTACACAGACTTCTCAAAGGCTTTTGACAAGGTGAATAGTTAATTGTTTGCAAGTTTGAGCGTTATGGTTTTAGTAACAGCTTGTTTAATTCTTACGTGTATCAACGAAAGCTGTACGTTTCTTATAACGGTTTCAAGTCGAACACCTCTATTGCGACATCAGGAGTGCCCCTAGGCTCCAATTTGGGAGCCACTTTTTAAATCTTGTTCGTAAATGATTTATCATTATCGTTATAATGAAATCATCTTTTGTTTGCTGACGACTTGAAATTGTTTTTGGGTTATCATCTACGACTGACTGTTTGATTCTACACATTGTAAATTATGTTTATACTAGGTGTACTGATAATTATTTACGTATTAATATAATTAAATGTAAAATATGTACGTATTCTCTCAAAAATCAACCACTAATATTTGATTATATAAGTTAATGATCTTGGTGTAGTGTTTGACAGCAGATTATCTTTTTCTAGTCATATTAATTCAAATATTAAATATGCGTATAGTATCCTAGATTTTGTTATGACGAGTCTATATTATTCGCTCGTACGTTCTAAACTCGAATACTGTAACCCTACTATCAAATCTACAGTAACCATTTGGAAAGAATACAGCGACGCCTTTCAAAGCCTCATCTTTTCGGATCGACAATTATTATCCTGACAGGGGATATGATCAGTTACTTTTACAAAGATTTCGTATGCAGTCGTTGTATACTAGAAGGGCGATTACTAGTTTAACTTTTTTATTTAAGCTAATTCTCAGGCTTTACTTAATTTATTTAATATACGTGTTCCGAGACCTGGCTCTCTTGAGAATTCACTGTTCTATTGTCGAAATGCTAGAACGAATATATTTATAAAATCTCCTACGATATTCTTTCGAAAACATCCTCCTTGGTTTGGATTTCTTGACAATTCTTGACATTCCTTTGAATCAGAGGCAACAAATGTGGTTCCAGCATGATGGTGCTCCAGCTCATTTTTCCATGGCCGTTAGAGAGCATTTCCACCAAACTTTTGCACATAGATGGGTAGGAAGGGCCAGACCTGTTTTATGGCCTCCAAGATCGCCTGATCTGAACTCTCTAGATTTCTTTGTTTGGGGATATTTGAAGACATTAGTGTATGGTACTCCTGTAAATAGCCTGGAAGAGCTGCAGCTACGGATTAATCAAGTGTCAAGAAATAAAAACCAAGGAGGGTGTTTTCGAAAGAGTTCGAATATCATTGACACGAAGATTTCATGCCTGCTTGGAAATGGACGGAGGGCACTTTGAACATCTTCTGTAACTTTGTTTTTTGTTTGTTAAAAGCCTTTGTCGGTTTATTCCTAATAGGTAAAATAAAATGTTTGAAAAGCGAATAGTGGTCCATGTTTATTAAGACTTTTCTGCTTATTTTGGTTCATACTATTACCTCCAGAAATATTTTATACTCTTTTTACACCCTACATTTCCGATTCGGCGAAATATGAGTTTTAATACATATTATACAGAAATTTAAAAACAGACGTGCAAAATTCAATATATCTTCGAAACCTGCCTGTACACGTTAACTGCAACCGACCCCTAGAATTATTTAGAGGGCAGGAAAAATGAAAATGTCCCCCATTCCGGAAAATCTTTATAAAACCCAGTTCAATATATATGCTAATGCAAACCGCCATCTTGTATGCCTATTTACCGATTCTGTTTGATATAATAACATTTTTATATTCAGGCCAAACCTGCTATGTTTATGATTTCGTCATGAATATTACACTGAAGGAATGTTATTAAGTACGAAATTAGTAACGAGCCGAGTCATTGGGTAAATTCTTTGACGTTTTCAAAGTAAAAGCATTAATTTATATATAAACGCAACATTATATTTCTTTATTAAAATACACAAATTTATTTAGGGAAATATTTGTCGTGGGAAAATATAATTACATTCCGATGTATAAGCAAATTTTATAAGAAACTAGATGACCCGGCAAACGTTGTTCTGCCATATGAATTATTTCTAGTGAATATTTTGGTAGTTAAATAAAAAATTAGTAACTTATTATTAAGTGTGTGTAGATGTGGTATATTATGACTAAAGAGGAATTGAGCACTGTCAACGATGATGGCCTATAAGAATAACAAAACACAAACCATTCATTTTTTGAATTCATTGTACTTTTATTATCTTAACTAATAAATTTCAAATTACATCTCTATCACAAATTATAACAAATAAAAAATAAACATTATCAGTCTCTTAGTGCAATGGTGTATACAATATTTTTAGTGAGTCCATCTTTAGCCAACACAAACAAACTGGATGGTTTGCCCACTCGAGAGCATGCTACATATAATTGTCCGTTCATAAATGATTACAAGCCACGTGATCAGGGTTGAGATTCTCAAATCAATCGCAGAGCAATTCATATGCGAATATCCTTTTCTTCACTACGGCAATTGAGAGAGACAAGAAATCTATTTGCATACGAGTTGTTCCTCGAGAATCGCAGTCCTGGTCACGTGGCTTGTAATCATTTATGAAGGCACTGTATAATTGTCCGTGTGAAAAATATGGTGTGCTCAAATCTAAGCCACAAACGGACATCGTTCGATCAATTATCGACCAGGGTTAAAAATGATTAAATTACTAAAATCGCTATAAAAAATTAGGGGTTTGTAATAGCAGGATAAAAATTAAGGGTTGTATGTATTTTTTAATGCTACATCATAAAAAAAATTAAAATAGAAAATTTTGTCCAAAAAATGAAAAAATATATTTGGGGTGGACCACCATATACATACATATAAAATTTCATAAAAATCGGTCAAGCCGTTTCCGAGGAGTATGGCATCTAACACTGTGACACGAGAATTTATATATATATAGATTAAGCTTTATATTTTTTTCTTCACCATACTCTTACAACTTTAACAAGTGTTACATGTGTTCTTGCTGCAACTCTATTAGTGCATGAAAACGGAGGACATTTGAAACACTTATTCTGATTTTATTTTACTTAAATTTTAATTTTCTGTTTATAACAATTAGTTATTCTTGTTGTTTTTCTTTTCTCAATTGTATTCAGTATGTGTTAAAATTTGATTTTGAGTTTTATTTTATTAATGAAACTAGGTAGTAATAGTAACTAGGTGTCAAAGCCTACTTGATATAAAAAACACAACTTGGGATAGTTGCTTGACTTTGGCTTACTATGCGTGGTTTTTCTCGAAAACGGGCAAATTTTAGCACTTCTTACAAGTGCATTGTTTTTGTTTAGAATAAAATTTGCTATAATAGCAAGTAAAAAAAGGGGCAAAAAAATTAACTTCAAATAAGTTAGGAACTAAAATGTTCCCGCGGATTACTACAGTGAACGCGTTGTATGGTAGCCTGGAGTCATTAACTCCAGACATTTAGCATCCCCAGAAACTCCACATAACAATTTTCGTATTTTGTGAAAGATAGAACCAAAACTAGATTCTAAAAAATAACGCCAGGTATCTTGAAAACAGAAAAAGATAAGTCCATGGTAATAGGAAGAAACTGTAATATTTTTTGAGAATCTATCAGGCCCTGAATTTATGCAAGTGTTTTTCAGAACACCCTGTATAAAAGTTCTTCTCACGGAGGCCAAATTATAATTTGCAACAGCAAATAGCAAATGGCATTTCCTGTGCACCTTTGAAACATCTAAAACACGCTTTTTAGTCAAAGAAGTGTGCTGGTTGGGTGATTTCTCGTAACGATATATTATTCAACTAGAAAATTGATTTTTTTATACAGGGTGTCCAGAAACTCTCCTGACAAACGAAGACCGGAGATTCCTCAGATAATTTTAAGACAATTTAACCCAATTCACCTAGTCCGAAAATGCTTCCTAAGGAAACTAGAGCTCTTTGAAGATGGCGCCTTGTAAATAGTTTTGTTTAAATACCTCCAGAACGCTTCTACTTAGAAAAACAAAAACTGGTATGCTTGTTTAGCCTTCAGAGATGAATCGATTCCATCAAATGCGAATTTCTAGTACCGGTCATAGGCGTCCGTTTTGGGTAGGTCAACTGTTATTTTAACGCATAACTTTTTTGTCTTTAACTTTTAAGCATTTGTGATACTAGATTATTAAATTTTCAGGTATTCTAGTACTAAAAGGTACTCTTACTTTAAGTCATTAGGATACACCGTTTTCTAGAAAAATGAATTTGAAAATTTTTCGTTTTTTCATTAAAGTTTAAAAATTTTTGTTAAAGATTTTTAAAAACAAAGTATTTATTACAATGGAACGAAAGTAACAAAAAAAAAGTATCAAAGGTAGATAGTTACAAAAGATGCTCGATGTGATGACCATTAGTCTCTATGCATAAATTTACCCTTTTGCTTAGAGAACGCCGAATTCTTGCAAAAATTCCAAAGTTATTTCTAAATTCGTTGCAAGCATATTGTATCCTTCGCCAGAGTTGTGCACGATTTTGTATCGGAACGGAATAAACAAATGCTTTTATGTATCCCCAAACACAGTAATCGCAAAGATTCAAATCCGGCGACCTTGCTGACCAAGCAACTGGACTTCCTCTTCCAATGGTCTTCGTAGTTATTATCGAGAAAGTCTCGTACATTCCTGCTAAAGTGGGCCGGACAGCCGTCGTGTAGAAACCATAAGTTTTGCCGAATATTTAAACGCACCTCATTAACAAATCAGGTAAAATATTTTGCAGGAAATGTAAATAATCAGCACCATTTAAACGAGCAGGTAATTCCATAGGTCCAAGTAGATAATCGTCAACTACTCCTATCCAGACGTTTCTCTTAAACCTATGCTGATGCTTAAATTCTTGAACAACGTGGGGATTGTCACCAACGTACAAATAATAATGTGCATTATGTACATTAAAAATTCAATTTTTTGTGAATGTAGCTTCGTCACCAAACAAAATGTATCTGAAATAACCTTCATCTTGATTTTTCTGGTTTTGTAACCATCTAGTGAATTCTACACGAGCAGGAAAATCTCCTTCTAGCAGTGCTTTCACCTTTGTAAAATGAAAAGGATATAAATTTTCTTTGTGTAAGATATTTCCTACGGAAGATTTTGAAATTGTGGGGTACATGGCAGATAGTCTTCGAACGCTAATTCCTGGATTTTCATCAACTTCCATTAAAATAACATCATCATGTTCTGCTGTTACATCATTATGTCTCCCTGTTTCATTATTTTTTGGGACAACTGAACCTGTTTCTCTTATTCGTTGATGAAGAGCTGTAAATGTTGAGTGAGTGGGATGCTCACGATTGGGAAATTTTTCAGCGTATCTACGTTGCGCTTCTCTAGCGTTACATCTCATTTCGCCATAAATTAAATGCATATCGGCATATTCCTCATTAGTAAAAATCATTTTTATAAAAATTTAAATTGTTGTGTTTGAATTCCACAAAGTAAAAAATTAAAAGATAAACTTCGCGAACTGACAACAATTTGACAATGAAAAACGTATGTTTTACTTTTGTTGGCAGTTCAGAGGCAACTAGTGCAAAAAATATAAATTAAACTTTAATGACGAAAAAACGAAAAATTTTCAAATCCGTTTTTCTAGAAAACGGTGTATCCTAATGACTTAAAGTAACAGTACCTTTTAGTACTAGAATACCTGAAAATTTAATAATCTAGTGTCACAAATGCTTAAAAGTTATGCGTTAAAATAACCGTTGACCTACCCAAAACGGACGCCTATGACCGGTACTAGAAATTCTCAATTGATGGAATCGATTCATCTCTGAAGGCTAAACAAGCGTACCAGTTTTTGTTTTTCTAAGTAGAAGCATTCTGGAGGTATTTAAACAAAACTATTTACAAGGCGCCATCTTCAAAGAGCTCTAGTTCCCTTAGGAAGCATTTTCGGACTAGATGAATTGGGTTAAATTGTCTTAAAATTATCTGAGGAATCTCCAGTCTTCGTTTGTCAGGAGAGTTTCTGGACACCCTGTATATTTTTAGGTATTAATAATATTGTGTGAAACTAACTACTCTGTGGACAAGAGCCCCAACCAGCGTTGAATTACACCCACAATATATACCCATATATTTTGTTATTAATTCAGTAGGTCGTTATGATGTTTAAATTCATTGACAGATTAATCAATTTAACATTGTCGACAATTAATTTCAGATAATTTTAATTTGTTGGTATAATGATTTTTATAGTTAGATATTTGACTCAACTTAAAGGAAACCTGAGTAATCCTAAAAATGCAGAAATAGGTCAGATCTCATCCATTGTGGTTGAATTCTCGAGTTCCCACATTTTCAAAAGGGAACTTAGATATTTATAGTGTTTTTATTAAACCGGGTTAGTAAATTTAGCTAGATTAATTTTTTTAGATAATTATTGATTAGAGCTTTGTCTTTGGAATTGTTCATTAGCATAGCTAGATGTTTGGTATCAGATAACATATATATGACTTCATTGATAGGAATTCTAGGAGATTTGATATATATTAGCTTAAAATACCTTTCTAATACAGTTAGAAAATTATAGTAGCCAATTTGTCACATCAGATGTGGTAAAAGTCACATTATAAACTGACATAACCTACTATTAACAAGTTGTAGCTTTTCACCAACTGAAAAATAATTCATTTGCTGCTCTAACAGCATCAGTTAAATTTTAGTGAATGCATGCAAGCAAACTTTTTGATAATTAGCCTCCGTGTATTATTTTACCATGGCGACTGAAACAACACGTCCGTACGACTTTTCGCATATAATCGTCTCCATTGTTTAGCGCGATCATGGTTGGCGATACATTTGAAACAAGGAAGTACGCTTATCAAATCTCGGGTTAGGTGTATTAAATTTCACATAAAACTGAGAACTTCAGTCATTCCGAGCTTTAAGCGCTTCCTGAAATTCGAACCGCTATGAAACACCTAGTGTCTCGGAATCTTGGAGACAGATTTTAATTTTTATGGAATTAAATAGAACTTACGAACTGCATTAGAATTATTAAAATTATTTAATTTTAAACCTATCACAGTTTATCAAATCGAATGGAAATGAGGCTAGAACAGATAGAGGCCCCAACGAACAATTTTTGTTTTATAAAAAATCCCGAAATATCACCACAACCAATTTATAAAATCTTTGTTAATATAAATTGTTGATGTAATAACTCTAAGTCTTATAATCTTGGTTATAGAAATATCCCTCCCTTTATGTAAGTTCTTACAAGCATTATGTAACTTAAAAGTAAGAAGTGCTACTGTTACCTTTATATAATTGCTTATAGACCCCTTATAGACTTATGCGATTTTAATCAAGAAACAAGAATGTAATATTTATAACTATTTTTTATAATGTTCCACAACCGTATTGCTTTATTGATATCCTACTTTTTCTTACATTTATCAGTATCCTTATATTTCCCTTTATAAGTTTAAATTAATTATAGAATATAACATCCTCTTAGGATGACCAAAATTGTACTGGAATTATTTTTGGACTGTCTGATTTCTATTTGTATCTCCAAAAAATTAGATCACCTCCAATATAATAAATATTTTAGAATTTCAAAGATCAACATTCTTCATTTATTTTTGAAATGTATTACTTCCTCATAAAAAATCATGCATACAAAGTAATGCCGATTCTCGATGAAAGACGTAAAACTATGCTGTCAGCACTGCCTTTTGAATAACATATTGTTAATTTGTCTGAGCAATGCCAATATTGTGTGTAAAACCATCGACAATATGGCAAGTTTGTCTAAAAGAGCCAAGAGGATATTATTAAACCAATACTTATAACTTTTAGTGGAAAAATACGGGCTAAGGTGTCGTTATATAACTTAGAGTAACACTACTCAATGTGAGTGATAACAACCTCCAAAAGTACGAGCCGCCACTGCAACGTTTACTATATACATATAACTTAAACAGTCACTCATAGCCCCAAAAGTTTGTTGCGCTATAATATTCTAGCGTCTGCGGAAGGCTTATATCAAAATTCCTTTTAATATAGTACAAATAAAAAGTACCTCTACCTTTCACCTTCTCCAATTTATTTGCTCCATTTTCTCAAAAGATACCTCACATACAATATATGTTTACTCTGATGTATTTATCTTAACATTATATGTTTCTTAAGAGAAACTGTGGTTACAAGATCTGAAAACTAACCTAAGAATAATATAACATTTTATGTGGGTTAAATTCAATCAGTTTCATATTTATATCACCGCACACCTACATAGGCATTCAACACTATTGTAAATTGGTAACTACAACTGTTACACAAACACGTTACAGAACTATAACCGTTACTATAAGTAATATAAGTTAGTAATACAAACTTTTCTGTTATCACTTTATAAAGCCAAAGCTCTTAAACTCATTAATAATTTTAAACACCCTCTGTATTACCTCGCAATCAATTAGTAATCTTATAAACTTACAATATAAACTCGTGTCCTATTAAAACTGACTGTTACTGTGGTGAAAATTGTTTATTAAGGCCACTCTATTCACATATTTTTCCACCTAGAAAAATTATAATTTCTTGTAATTCTAGAAATGTTGAAACTAAATACGGTAATAAATTGTATTTCCAGATTTAAGACATGCATGTCAAGAGCGTGTTCCGTTATACGCGAACCCGAGAGTACTGCTAAAATGAGATGACGTATGTGATCCCGAATGAAACTGGTATGTCACTATCAATTTCACATTTCATTGATAAAATGATTCAGTTCTCACAACCGCTCATTTATCATGCTGATTTCGTGTCTGGTGGCAGGATGTCATTACAAGTATTATTTTTCCGAGATATATGCATAATATAATCATGTGGTAATCGTGAATCGCTTTTAGGGAGAATTTCATAAAATCAGGTTAAGTTCAACAATTTAAAATATTAGTTTCTGGAAATAATTTAAGCACTACGGATATTACAAGTGAACCATTATGACAATTCTGACAGCCATTTAAATTTCGTTTTTTTTTATGTGACACAAATCACCCAATCATTTAAACATTTAACTGATAAAATCATTCAGGGATTTTTTCAATAATTTTCAAAATGTCACGTTTTAACAATGCGAATTTTCAATTAACGCGCTAATTTTAAAAAAATATATATCCAATTAATACCGCAAACAGTCACAAATACACGTGGGAAAACTACGAGTTAAATGAGCATAGAACCATAGAACTGGCATTGATACTAAAAGATTGGTTTAGACCGAATTCGAAGAAGCAATAGTAAAGACTATGTGGAACGTTTCGTGCAAGATTTTACAGGAAAATTATTATAGGTATGAGGTATGACTATAAGATTATGATTGATATGTTTAGCAGCATAGTATTTAAACCTGCCCAAGATGCCCGCGACGCAACCAGGAAGAAACTGCAAACAGATCCATGTAAACGTTAAGACCAGTTAATTTGTTAGGTTTGCTAGAACCGAATTGTTCTAGAATGGAAGCACTCCTTAAGGTCTTAAATAAATTCAACCATATTGCTGCTATATAATTGTGAAGACCAGGCAAAGCGGTTGCCTGTCTGCTAGATTTTTCATATCGAGAAAAATAAGGATGACTATAATAATCAACAAATAGTAAATGGTTGATTGTCAATAGTGAAAGTCAAAACTGTCTTGTAAGCTTTTTTCATACACATATCACCACGGTGGTTCTTAAAACTTAAT
This sequence comes from Monochamus saltuarius, assembly GCA_025584915.1. Classification (NCBI taxonomy): domain Eukaryota; kingdom Metazoa; phylum Arthropoda; class Insecta; order Coleoptera; family Cerambycidae; genus Monochamus; species Monochamus saltuarius. Next base: position 2,557,638 of record CM046726.1, read on the forward strand.
CGACACTGGAAAACGGAAACCGTGGATAATTGGTATGACGATGTCTCTGTTGGAAAAAATAGTATTAATGGATGGATTAAATCATTTGCTGAGGCTATTGGTCTGATTGTAAAAGACAAAAAGATAACAAACCATTTGAACAGGTCAACTGCTGTCAGCGATTTGGCAAACAATTCTATAAAACCATACCATAAATACATCGACCAAGAACACCACAATAAGATCATAAACACTATGCATGGGAATACATCTTCTGTAGTAGAAAAAAAAAGCCAGTCAATGTTGTGTTTAATTGTAATAACTATACCTTTGCCAGCTGTACTTTTAATAAATAAATGGTGGTTTTGTTGTGTTGCGATTTATTTGACTTTTTTTTTCAAACAAATTTCTGATCGAATATCCTTCTGACATTGACAAATGCATCATAATTTAATGTTAAATTTCTCAAGCACGTTGCTTGATAACAGCCCGACGCCGAAGGCAATGTGCATTGAATTGCCATAAACTGAACTCACAAACCTAGAAAAAATATAGACTGTGCCAGTGTCATATTGCCAGCGACCTCTAATAATTCATGGCTGCCCTAAAAGGTCCAGAATCGCTAAAACGTTTTTATGCCAATTTACGTTGGTTGTATTGTAGCGTGAAGCTTATTTGTTTACTGTGATTGGTCACATTCTTTAATGGCATTTAAAATTACAGCAAGTTAATTAATTTCATATTGCAATGCAGCCATCATATTTGCACAACCGCCAACATAAAGCAAATAAAATATCCATTTTCTGGACCGTAATACACTAGGCAACGCGGGACCTGTCGCGTAACCTATATCATGAACCGACGCAGTCTATATTTTTTCTAGGTTTGTGACTGAACTCGTACATACACTTCATAGACCAGGGTCGATAATTTTTGAAACCAAAAAAAAATAATAGAATGGAAAAAGAAAGAGAATACAACAATAATTTACGGGTGATATGAGATCGGGAAGTGTTAAAAACGGTTTATATCGATTTCTGACAAAACTACAAGTCCTATGGAAAAAAGTTAAATGGCAAAGTTATAGATAATAAAAAAATCTTCAACTTCACATAACCTCAAAATTTATGTGAAAAATTCAAATAAACAAGTTTTTGGATTTTTATTTTTATCTTTTACACCAACAGAAAGTAAAGATTTCAACGAACAAAGAGCCCCTTGACTTTTTTAAAAAGCAGATATTTTGACGTGAGAACTTTTGATTGAAAATTAGGGTGTTTTTTCTATATTAAGTCAAAAAATTGGTGAAAAAATAAATATTTTAAATCAAAAAAATTACAGTATGTTTGGGACATAAAAGTTTTTACTAAATTTTGTGGAACGATAAAAATAAAAAACCAAAAACTTGTTTATTTGAATTTGTCATATAAATTTTGAGGTTATGTAAAAAAAGTGTAAACACAAAAGTTGTAGATTTTTTTATTACCTACAACTTTGCCATTTAACTTTTTTCCACAGGACTTGTAGTTTTGCCGCAAATCAAGATAAAACGTTTTTTACCGTTAAAAACTCACCCCCTTCCACTCCCGTAAATTATTTTTCCAATAATTTTTGTTGGATTCTCTTCCTTTTCCAATGGGTTTCATTCTACTATTGTTTTTTTTCCAGTTTTTACCATTTTCAAAGGCTTCAGCACTGGTCTATCAACATATGTATATTTTATATTATTTGTCATAATTTAGGACTAAGAAACGTCAAATTACTGATTTGAACAATTGACAGCTACGTCACAAGCGTGCTGTCACGCGATATGACAATGAAACAGACTATAGATAAAGGAGAAGTCTTAAACATGTATTTGTAATAATAAAAATATTTCTATTAATAAATTTAAAAAACAAATGTAAAAAATTTGCACTGTAATTCTAAACATAATGTTTGTCACTATAAGAAATATCGCAGAAGGAATAAATAAGGAAAAAATATTTAATATTTCCACCCTGATAAATTTTATGAAAATCATGAATATATAATTTGAAATGGTAGTAAATATCAATTTTCATTTCTTAAATATTCAAATAAGTCAACTCAAAAATAAACAGAAACATCTGCTGTGTTGGAGCTTCAATGCAAGGTTTTTACTATTTATAAAATCCAATTACAGGCACTACATACAGACCTGCATGTCTTATTTAATTAATTATAAACGAAATGTTATTTTATATTCATTATTGTTTCTGTATTTTTCGTCGTGTGAACTTCGCATACAATTCCGCGAAAAACAACACGTTCAGTTTTGAATTCCGCCAGGCCAGCTGGTATTTCTCACATTTTATTGCGGGCAACAAAGGAAGAAACCAGACGAAATTGCCGCACAAAAGACTGCCACAGTACAGCGTCGCGGGTTTAACAGTCGACAGTACCGGCTCACCGGAAAGGCAGAATTTCACAGGATGTGACGCCGGGCGACGAGACCGGAGTTTCCGCCGCGGTGAGCTTTGTTCGCGTCCTCGGCGGCAACACTTCACACTATTTTATTATCTTTTTACACGATTATCTCCTTAAAAGAACGTCCAGTGCAATATTGCGGACTCGGCGGGGAATGCGGACTCTTATTTTGCAATTTAAATTTCTCGAAATCCGGATGTGGAACATAATTTTACTTTTAGGCAGATTGTGACTAACGTCTTTATTTTCCTTTTTGGATATTGTTATCATACACAGATTGCGAAAATGCTTGTGTGTTTTACTTTAAATCGAGAACAGTTTGAAAACACTTTCTAAAGAACACAAAATAACTTCTTTATGTTCTAAAAATTTTTTATAATGACTCAACTTATGATGAATCTGATGACATTTTGTTATTAATAAATATTATAGGTCGGTCAGTGGTCCAACGGTTTAAGGCGTCAGTACTTGAATCGATGAGGCCAGTCCGCTGTGATCGAATCCCTCGACCTGTAGACCGTATATCAGCTATATTGGTAGAGAGGATTGGCACCTTTTCTGTGGGTGTGGTAGACTGGATTAATGTTGGCTTAGGTCAATGTGAGAGATTGATACCGGTCGACGTTTGATCACCCCCTTAATTAATGAGGTTTCCAGATTTTCTTTGTTTCCGTCGCGGTAAGCTTTGTTCACGTTTTATTATATTGCAGACTCGGCGGAGAATGCGGACTCTTTTAGCTTGCAATTTAAATTTCTCGAAATCCGGATGTGGAACAGAATCTTACTATTAGGAAGATTGCAATTGACGTCTTCTTTATTTTCCTTTTTGGATGTTACGTTATCTATCATACACAGATTGCGGAAAATGCTTGTGTGTTTTACTCAACTCAAACGAACTTTTCCAGTATCCTGTTTATTAGCTGTATTAAATACAACGCATTTTTCATGTCACTTTCAGAGCTACCTAATATACTGTAAATTTCTGTTGAGTTTCACTATTTCTACACTAGTGCTACATTTATTTAGATAACTTCTATAAAAACCATCTGTCAGCCTCAAAATGTCCAGATTTGCTTCAGACAGACGTCCTCAGGGACCCGTCTTTGGACCATTTGTGTTTATAACCATTGCATTAACGATATGTACCTATATATGTTGTGTCTACCATTAAGTGTTTGTGTTCCACGTTTTGTTTAACTCTCTGATTTTTCATTGCCACAAAACATTAATTGCTGTATCATGTCAACCATGGCCTGTTTAAAAAGAAAGTTTTCGAGCGTGTTAGCTCTCATCAGTATGCCATAGATGAGGCAATCGACGACCACAAGATGTAGACACGTGCTTATTTGTCAAATTTACGTATTTTAAATCAAAGAATTTCTGTTATTGGTGCATCTCTTCTGCTGTGAACAAAGCAATAATTATAATAACTAACTTAATAATGTGTTTACCATGAAAAATAAATTTTATTATAATTTCAGGATTATATTTTCCTGAAAATGGAAGATAATAGAAGAAGCTTCAAAACTTTAAATATGCGTTGAAACTTTCTGTACCGTAGTGCTGTGTTGTCGTGCGCCATTTCACGGTAAAAAGAGCCGCCCCTTGACTACTTCAGAAACCATTCATTTTTTCAAATTATGTGCAGTATTTTCAAACCAATAAAACTTAGTAATAAGAAATCGCGAAAAGCTAAAACGTCGGAACATGACATGTCCCGGGAAGTAATTTAAACTTTAGAACATTCAGTAAACTTCTTAGTTTGTTACAAAATAGGAAATAATAGAATACACAGCAAAGAATAATACGTTATAATTGTATGTACAGTTATTGTCAACATCAACGTCAAAAGTTTGCGAAACTGCCGCTATAAATAAGTCACTATCCGCTATTTAACTAGAATAATTATAAATATTTTCTTATTACTGTCTAACGGAATTTAATTTTAAAGTGTGAATGTTTATAATTTACATTCTCAATATACTCGTAATATAATAATCTAAATAATGTAATTATCTAAATATTTTAAATGTCATTTATTTTGAATAATTATGATATAGGGTGTTTCTGAAATAAGGACATTCGTTCATATAGGGTGTAAAAATAAACCATTCAAATTAAGCAACCTGTGGCCTAAAGTGTCAAGTGTTCCAAAAAATTAATCAAGAATTGTTACACTTTAGCTGATCTCTTTTCTTCAAAAATGTCTTATTCAAATCAATAATTACCAGATATGATGTAAACGTCCATTGTCGACCTGTTTTATGGCCTCCAAGATCGCCTGAACCCTTTAGATTTCTTTGTTTGGGGATATTTGAAGACATTAGTGTATGGTACTCCTGTAAATAGCCTGGAAAAGCTGCATCTACGGATTAATCAAAAGTGTCAAGAAATCCAAACCAAGGAGGGTGTTTTCGAAAGAGTTCGAATATCGTTGAGACGAAGATGTCCTGCCTGCTTGGAAATGGACGGAGGGCACTTTGAACATCTTCTGTGACTTTGTTTTTTGTTTGTTAAAAGCTTCCTTTATCGGTTTATTCCTAATAAAATAAAATGTTTGAAAAACGAATAGTAGACCATATCTCCACAACCGTTACTTTGCGGACCCATATTTATTAAGACTTTTCTGCTTATTTTGGTTCATACTATTACCTCCTTAAATATTTTACACTCGTTTTTTGACACCCTGTATAGTGCAGCGGGTGAAAATGCCCTCACGGCAAGTAGGTTGTACAGACTACAGAAAACGATAGCTATTACGTCTGTATCATCTACATCATGTGCAGCAGATTTACCGGTTAAATGGGTATGGGTTTTTGTAAGTCATTTTTGCAACAACGTAAAATTAAGTCAATTTTACCGCTTGTATGTTTACGCAGTAGATAAGACAACATTTACCCATGACGATCTCCTAAATTTAGATAATATGCACATACTGTAATAATTTTTATACATTACAAACGCCACACCCTGTGTAAACTAGTAAAAAAGAATCTCCACTCTAAGTTATGGAGAGTCCATATTTCTTGGCATACTTATACACTGCATGAAATCTGAAGTTAATATGAATATCCAGTAGCTGTCTAAAGCTAAAATAGGTAACCACTTTTTTGCTCTCTAAAGCTAAAATGTGTTTCTACCTAGATTTGAGAACGGATTTGAACTTTAAAGAACTTGTACCATTGGCGAGAACATGAAACATACCCTTATGTGCACTATTTTAGACAGTGTTAACAGCTTCATAAATTGCTGATGTATCCTTTGACTGGGGCTGTTTCCTTGAGTGTTCCTTTTTACCTTAATAGAATCGCCTTTTCGGTCACGCTGACTTGTCTAATCTGTATCCCAAAACAGGGAAAATTGCCGATATTTGTCAGCAGAACGGCTCGAGTGTGCTAACGAAAAAAGGGATGTAGGAAGTCTTTCCACAACATTAGATCCTTACAGAAATAAATCTGAGGTTTCGTTTGGCTAAGTGACAGTTCTCTCGAGCAACACTAATATATCTAGCGAAAACTTTCACGAAATGCACGTATCTACACAACTGTCGGGATATAAATATCGATTATTAGGGATGCGACACGTCGACAAAGAGTTTTGTTCGGGATATTGATGGAAGGGATGGTTTGAACAAAAATGCTTTCGAGAGGACACGGTACGTGATATTACTCGTTAACGCTTCGGTGACATGCTAATATATTCGTTTTAATGCTAAATAATATGCGTTTGTGGTTTACGAAATAATGAACGTCAAAATGTAAGAGAAAGGACTACGATATGGAGAGACTGAACGAAAAATTTATTAAATTTCCTTTTGATTTTGACATCTACATAGAAAATTGATTGATTGATATGGCATGTCATCGGTTTGGATACGGCGGAATTCATGTTAGATACAAAGAAATACCAATTTCACAGTCATACGATTGCGAATAATTATGTATAAACTTATGTACTATATCAATATTCATCAATGGCAACTTTTGTATATTCGCGAATAAACATGTTTACATAATCAGGATGGACCATCTATTTATCTATTTATAACAATCTCCTAAAGACAAAGAGTTTGCAGTTGACCAGGTTTGTATCTAATGCTTCAAAATAACCAAACCTAACTTGTTCACTGCCAACTTGGTGTCAGTTGTCTTTAGTAGAAATTGCGTTTTTATGATTGAAATTTGAAATAACAGATTTTATGTACGCTATTAACTTGTCCACATCTGGATAATTATATTAAGAAACAAGTGATGTCTCAAATAGGTTCAATAGATGACAGATCCGGCAATCTTGGTGGCCAGAGTAAACGGTTGATCTGATGTTGATCCATAAGAGCTATTTTTGCTAGAAAATGGCGTTTTGGTGGTCCACCACTTCCTGGATGTAGCGTTGGGCTGTCATGTTGTCTCTAATGAAAACTAGTGGTGATCTGCTACCATACGCAATATCACTGAGAGCTAAAGGTCGTAGTCGACGATCTTTGCGCTCTGTAGTTTTTCTACGACGGTCGGTGCCTCTTGCTTTGTATCCACCGCCTTCCTGCGTTCACGCCTGATAACACCGTACTATGGTATATAAAGAGCTGTTAGTCCTTCTAGAAATTTATCTCACCGCTAAATCTGCTTCGCGCAACCCCACAATCCTCCCCCTCCAAATTCACTAAGCTGGGAAATCTGGCGAAATCTATGAACTCTAGGCATAATCACCTGTAAAAATTATCGTTTGCAACATCACAAATGTGAACAGAAAAAAAAAATAACAAATAAACCTGAAAATTGAATCACTTTTCAGTTTTACCGAGAGAACATAAAGAAAATATAAAAAGAAAATGGTATTTAATGGGTTTACGTTTCTTGTTCTTTGTCACGTAGTATACTTCTAATAATTATTAGATGACAGACATGAAGTAAATTTGTTATATGGATTTTAGCAAAAATAAATCTGAATTTACAACAACGTATTTTTCAGTGATACATTTCACTAACATTAAACATTATGTGCTGCCAAAATGTCCATACTAATTGTTCTATTGCGGCAGCGTTATTATTGATCTGGTTAGTATTTTCAAAATTTATGAAAGGTTGAATAGCTACCACTGAATTATCGATGATATAAAGCTACTGTACATGCTTATTTGAAAATACTTGCAACGCTCATTTCAAGCTGAATGTATTTTTCAGTTGAAACGATTTAAGTTTTACTATCAATGTAATAATACTTAGTGTTCATAAACCACCCTTGATTGGTAAGAAATAATATGGGTAAATTTATAAATAATTATTGACAATTGTATTCAACTGTGAACAGCACGGAATATTATTTTCTTTGCATCGTGGCGTAGCCGTGTCCACGCCAATGGCCTGCTTTGTAACGCTTAGTGATTGATAAGTATTTTTTATAAACCAATTTGAATTCAAAAATATGTTATAAATGGAGACACATCAGAATACTCTTCGCTCTTTATTGAATAATTTGTTCCAAGTTATATTAAGAAATATCACTGTATAGAACAGCATGTCTCGTTTAATGATCTACAGCTGAAATGAATATTAATATGTTATAATTAAGTTGTAATTATTGGTTTGTTAATGTTTCAAGAAAATGTAAACCCACGCAATAAATAGATGCATTTTTATTGGTCGGGCAATATCAATATTTCCAACGTAACTAAACACAGCGGAAAATTATCTGACTGTTTTATGGCTCTTTGTATTTTTTATTGGACGCGGTGGGAGAAAACAAACATGATGAAATTTATTGAAATCCAAATCCTATTTATGTCTGTTTAGTCACCTACATCTAGGATATATATGACTAAACGCACTTATTTGTTTTCTGATCGGAAAAGAATCTTTTGCTTCGTGTTTGGAGAAACAACAAACATATCCACGTGACAAATCAAAGGGGTGCATAATCTGTTACGTATCCTAACAATTTCCTCAAAGATGTCCAAAATAGAAAGGAATGTCGCGACTAATGACTCGGAGGCGAATTTCCATTATCAACACGGAATGATGAAGATATTTATATATTAATATTTATTTATTTATTCATTCATTCATTCATTCATTCATTCATTTATTTATTTATTTAAATTATTTGTCCAATAGTGAATTTGCCAATAATAGAACAAAGTGTACAACTGGAGAACCAAACAAGAATATAATAGATGTGAAAACATACAACAATGTACAATAAATACCGGTACAAAAAAAAAGAGAGGAAAAAATAAACACAACTACTTCCCGTTTTATAGCACAAAATTGTTTATACATCTAATAACCAATCTTCTGTGTTGACGAAACCAAATATTGAACGTGATCTGAGAAATAAAAGTTACTATAAATGTAAACTGTCAAATCTTTCATACTCTCCGTGCGCTCAAGACATTCGCGTTAGTCTTGTAATTGAGCAGAATGGGCTTCAGTTTACGCGTAAATGATATAACTTTGCATTTGGAAATATTGAATTTAACTCACACCAAAAAACTATTTAACTAAAATTCCAAAGGTCAATCATCAGTTGATAGGGAAGAAACAATTTTAAATCAGCAAAAATCAGTTTACAACAGTATAGTTTGTGATATCATTAAAGAAAATTGGAAGTAAGAGTGGGCCCAGGTTGGAACCCTGGGGTACTTTGTAAGTAATAGCATATTGTGTTGTAAGTAATGTACTGAACACGACTCGACAAATATGAGATAAACAGTTTTAGAAGATTTCACAAAGCCCGTATATCTCAAGTTTTTGCTGAAGCATTCCATGATTTATATGGTTGAAGGCCTTCGAGAAGTCGGTATATATCTATAACATCCGTCTTTGCATACTGATCAATGTAATACATTATTTGATATGCAGATTCTGAAATTTTATATTTATATTGCCAGTTTGCACTATCGTGTGTATTGTGCAGATGAGGTTGTTCAAAAATGAATGTGTATATGTAATTTTCCAGATAACTTATTTTAGTCTTACAACTTCAAATTAAAGTTAATCGAAAAATTGTCACCGGCGGGTTAAAACAGGCGGCTTTGAGCAAAATACTATCATATTGAGTGGATATTTTTCAAAAATTGGAATTTATTTGTGTCATGACAATGAGTCACACTATTTTGAGTTTTTTAGATGCACTACATTTCACATTTTTATTTATGGAATATTAATAAAATTTAGCAAAAAGTTGTTGAATATTCAAATTTTAATAATTCTTACTTATTAATGAGACAAACTTTTCTAGAAATCAATCTAAAAGTTCCAAAACGATCTTTTATAGAGGAAAATTATCATGCCATTAGTGAAACACCTCGAATATGTGTTTTAATAAATATGTGAAAGATAGAAGTCATAGGTAATTATCTTATAGAATCATTTTTTCTTCCCGGTATACTAGATGAACGTTTCTATTTTCTAATTTTTTTGACACTCATTTAACTTGAAACCGTTCGTCTGATATTAAGAAATCAGATGTGGTTGAAACTCCAGCATGCGTTGTAGCTGGGAAATATTTAAATCAGTTTAGTCTTAATAGTTGGATAGCAAAAAAACACAGACATAACACGTTTGGCAAATATTTGGATATAACGTAATTAAATATTGTCAAAAAATTTTTAAAAATAGTTCTCCTGTTATATCACGTTAACATTAGCCGTTTTCGAGAAAAATGACTCATAACAGCTAAGGTTATTCATCGGTTATCTCAACTATGGCATACTGATGAGAGCTAATACGCTCGAAACCGGTATATGCTGAGCCACAGACGAATGACTTTAACTATTGCTATAATTTTTCCAGGTGTAATTTAATGTTAGTCGGGGCATTAGCCCACAGAGTAATTGCCTCCTTGAGTTCAGTGTTTGCAATTTAACGAGATATAACAAGAAATTTATAAAAAACTTTCAAACAACCTTGATTATATGAAGGCCGAGGACAGTTTAGGCCCATGCGTCAAATATAGAACATGAGTACAATAGAACACTAGTGATAACGTGTACAAAATTATTAAAAAATCGATAGACTCAAAAAATAGTTAAGTATTAGAAGTTCATAAAATAATTTTTTCTAAATAGTATTAATTTTTCGTGTAAAATCACCTCTCGGATCATTTCAGGACACCCTGTATATAAAAACAAGTAATATGGTTTAAATGTAGATTAACATAACTACTATATAGCTTGAAGTCGATTTTATGATTTTGTCCATAGATGTGCGTAATGAATTTACGCATACAGGATTCCAAATTTAAAGACAAGGAAAGGCCATTTCCCAGCGACAAATAAAATAGTAAAACTTAATTATGTGCCATACTGTGTAGGTTTTTTGTAGGGTTTGAATGGAAATTTTATGTAAAGCATTTCTTTTTATTTCTCCAGTAATAAGTTTTAACGAGGACATTTTATTTTGCTGCTACTGCGGAAGTTAGTTGGTTATATTTTATTAAAATATAAACCGTTTATTAAACCAGACAACGAATGCAGGCTACAGCGAGTTCTGTAATGATGAATAAACATACACATTTAATGGCCTAATCAATGGGGACGTTTTCATAAAAAAAACGTTAATGCACGAATATCATAATACGTACATTTTAATTAAATGAACCGCAAACTCTGACGCAATTTCATTTTATTTAATAATATTATTCGTAATTATCGTTATGTGTTTAGAGTAATAAATAAATATTTTCCTGCATTAAAATTAATTAAAAGTCCTCTTCGAAATTGTTATTGCATTGTTTATACAAATTATAACTGGCTGCTAACAAAGGCAATATAAATCCGACATCACAGGTTCGTTTCATATTATCTAATTGGAAACAGTTAAATAAACATAATATATGAAAGATGTATGGAATTTATTAATCAAAATATGCAATGCTATGTCCTCAAATATACGATTTTCGTTATTATGTTGCATTTTCATTCTCATTTGTTCAATAATAGGTATTAGTCTACAAATATATATGTTATTGAAGACACTTTCAATGTCAACAATGTCTAAAGAAACTCTTTTAGATGCAGATTTTACATTCTAATTTCAATAGCTAATGTAGAGTAATTACGGCTTTTGCAATATTTTGTTAAATATACCAATTTGTATATCGTCATAACATTACATTGGACCAAATTGTTTCCTCTGCGGTGCTGCAAGGCTCTGTCTTAAGACCATTACAACTATGAATTGATTAACAATTGTTTATTTCTGTTTGTAATGTTAACCCGTGAACCCTTTGTTATATTATAAACATATGCAGAGTGTTCTACAAACTCTATGAGAAACTTTGGCACATGGTAGCTGGGTTAATTTAAAAAAATGTTCTTGTATAAAGACCGGGCATCGGATGTTCGTGTAAGCAAAAATGTTTGTCATTAACCCAGCTACCATCTGCCAAAGTTTGTCATACAATTTGTAGAACACCCTGTATATTTGGTTCAAATCAGAACACGCTTCTGTAATCTTGAACACAAGATATAAGTATTTTTCATTGAAATAACGTTGAAGATATTCAGGGATTTTTAAATTTTCTTAGATTCAAGGAAGTAGAAGAAGTGTATTCACTTAGAGGTTTTCCTGTTGAGTAATCTTTTTGAAATATTGAATATTTCTTATCTTGGAAATATATAGAAATCCTTTAAACGATAACATTGACTGTCTTAATATATTGAAGAAGACTACTTTCACTACTATTTTTTTTACATGCAACTTTGCCTCAAAAACTGCATTCAAATTTTTATTAAATATATACAGACACATTCAGTTGTGAAGTTTATCTTGGTAAGACTGACACAAATTTGTATCTAATTGTATGAATGTTTAAGTTTTGTCTTAATTTACTCGCTATGTTGTCCTTTTTCAAATTAAGTTATTATATTAACTTATATGTACTTTTCTGCCCTGTAATGTGGACAGTATTCGAGGTTGACTATCTTTTCAAATATGCATTCAAGTTGATTGTGGTACATCCAATCATTCTCCAAATTTTGAAAATATTGGATACAAACCTTCCTCAGGAGCGCATTTCAAAGATTTTCTTATAGTATAGTAGAACAAAATTATTTTACGACACAAATGAAACAAATTTTTAAATACTTAAATAATTAAATAGTCTTGTAAATATGTTCTTAATATTAACTAATAATAAATATATTTGCTGAATTATTATTTGTTTTTAAGAATGAGTCTGCACTACTGTCTTTTTAATATTGTACTAAGAAAATATGTGGCGTCTATACAAAATATACTATTAACATTACAACCGCGTTGTCAATTGCATGTATTTATGTGCGGTAACAATTACAAATGTAATACAAGTTTATTAGTTTGTAAATAAATATCTACACTTTTCCAAGAATAGAACAATACACATTGAACATTTCACATTTTTTTAAAATGTCGATTCTCTGAATGTAAATTTAAAATATATACAGTATGCTGTGAATACGAAATTATAAATATGAATATTATTATCCTCTTGATAAAAGGAACATAAACGTAATGTATGCCTATTTCACATTTTAAAGCCTTACATATTTTGATATTTTTTGAAAGTGGAAGATAACAAAAAACGCACTAAGAACTGCAATGCGCTAGTATTTTTTGAGAAGACAAGCAGTGTTTTTCATACAAGGTATTGTTATTTTACTCAAAATCTAGAATAATGACTAACTGAATGTTCATATTATATTCCTTTCTTTTGTTATCAACGTCTTATTTTTTTTGTTATTATTTATTGTATTTATTATTTTTTTCTTACTAGGTTTTTACTTTTCCATTAATTAGTGTCTCGATGTCTAATATTTGTATATTCGATTTAGAAGACTATTCGAAACATTGCGGTTTACCGCTACTATATCATTGAGTAAGAGCATTTCTTATTGACTTATTCATTGTATGATAAATAATAATTTTATCTTTTTTACTCTGGTTTTGTCTCACTAGGTAAGGTTGCTACTAATTTTTTTAAATTACTGTTTTAATCTAATGTTTTTGTCTTGCTTTGTTGTTTAATAAATGCTGTTCTATGTTTTTTCAAATTGTTCATATGTACGTATAACTATTTTTTTGTTTTGGTTTAAATTTTAAATTGTTAATATTGTTTTATATCTCTTGTTTCCTATTGTAGCCCTGAGGAAGATTTAAAATAAAATCGAAACGTTGGCTTAATCAGATAATCTAGGATATTAACAATATATCATAGTTAAGGAGGAAGACACTGTTTTTATGGGTTATGTGAGAGATACTAAAATATATAGACCCAGAAATACTGACGATAGTGCAGTGAATGATAGTATATGAATATAAGACCGAAACACGTAGAAGTTCTCTTTATTTTACAATGCGGGTAAATGCACCTGTAACCCTATTGATATTAATATATTCGACCTAATTCCCCGAAATATTGCAATGTTTCTAAATATTCCTAATGCTAATCAGTATACGGGTCATTTATTTTGGCGAACATCCGCTACAATTTTAGAGACATGGGAATTGGAAAGTGATGCTGTTGTCGAAGGATCTGTAGCAGATTCACTAGCAAATTAAAAAAAATTGCCAGGATGCTGGGATCTTCAAGTCACATAGAAAATTTGAATAATCTAATTTGTATTTCATCATCTACGAGTGCATGCTCAAGTGTTCTTGAAACTAGTTCAGGAATTTCTATATCTGGAAATTCAAACTGTAGTATTACTATTAATATAAATAAATAATTTGTTTTTTAAGTTAAAATAACTTCCACATTGAATTTCGTGGCATACAAAAATTTAAATAATAGTTATGCAACAAGCACAAAAAGTAAGTGTTTATTGCACGCGACATGAAATTGTCCTACTCGGCCTAACGGCCTCGTTGAACAATTTCACGTCGCGTGCAATAAACACTTTTGTACGAGTTGTATACAATATTTTTCTACGTTCATGCTAAACTCAAAAGATGTTTTATTTAGATGACACTAAGTCTAGGAATATAAGACGTCGATTTGAACGTTTATGTTTGTCATAATGACAAAACGCTGTAGTAGAATGACAGATGAATGCAATAAATATTTTTTCCACGGTCGGGAGTAGAGTAGTCAGTTTCTATGACATCAAAATTAAAACAGAAGTAGTCGATTATTCCCAAGGGAGTATAATAATGCTCCCAAGGGAGTTTACATTATGGAGAACGTTATCCACGCAAAAAAAAGAAGATAACATTGAAATTATTTATTGACATTTAAATTAAATGTTACATTTGTACAATTTTCAAAATTAATAATAGAAGGAATATTATTTTCGCTTACATTAACAGTTTTGGAGATAGAGCTAGTAGTGGAACCTACTAAAACATGAATAGCAATTTTGGTCTTATTTTAAATGGAGTTCTCGACATAACCCTCAGAGACTGTCGTTGATTTACAACCAGCATGGCTCTTTATTGGCGTAATATCCACACCAGCATCTGCCAGTAATGTCGCTTAAGATCTTCATAAGCAGTGACCAGTACAACATGCAGCATCAGGTAATTTTAAATACGAAGCTACTACACTCGGAATTTTTCCCATGGTATTCTTGCCAACTGGCTGCGAACTACATTTTCCTGCTTTGTAGTACAAAAGAGGTAACCAGAAAGGTTCGTGGAATCTTTGTCTTAGTGTTTGGTATTTTTACAATCTAGGAAGAGCCTACTTCCTAAATATCATATACTGTTAATTTGACTATTTAATCTGTTCGACAAGATCCGGCAATCCCCAGAATTAATCAAACCTATAAAAAATCAAAATACTTAATAATTAAAATACCTAACAACAAAAGTAATCTTACCTTAATTATTAAGAATTCTTTGTCATCTGCACTTGATAGAAAACGGTCGATTTCACCCTTTGTCAATATTTTCGATTTTTTCGCTTGATATCCGCCACCGGTTCTTTTCAAAAATGCGATCAGCTTGGGGAATTTGCTTATATCTATGTTGTCGCAAATTATCAAGCATGACTTAACCATAGAATATTGCGCCCATAATGTGGAAGACTTGTAATTCTTTGCATTTTCACTGAAGTATGCCAACAAAATATTCTCGCTGTATACTTGAACGTGTTTCTCGGCGCACAACTTTTTAAATCGATTGTAGGCTATATCGTATAAAGATCTTGACTTCGTACTCAGCATATTGCTTATTGCTATATTTGTAGCCTCCACAATCTAGTCCGACTCACAATTAGTCATTGTGCACTACACACACTATAACCTAAACCAAACTAGATCCTTAATTTATCAATTCTTTTTGTTTGTTTATTTTGTAGTTATCACAATAACTCAACGACTACTAAATAAAATAAATGCTCAACTCCGAATACAATAATTCTGGTGCTACTTACTCCATAATGACAAAATATGTGTTTTTAAGTTGATGAGACCGTGGAAAAATAGTATATACCATTCGGGAGAGATGCTATTTTGTCCTCGGTGCATTGTAGCCCTCGGGCTGCACCTCTGCCAAAATAACGCATTTCTCTTCCTTATAGTATAATGTACTATATTGCACTAGTGCAATAAAGAACCACTTTTTCCACTAAATGCAGTTCATTAAAGTTTGCATGAACGTAGAAAACATATATGTAATAACTTTTTTCATTTATAAAAAAGAGAAAGTTAATATCAATATCTATTTGCAATACCCAGGTAATTCAATCCTTACTATTTACCAGAAAATGGACTTTGTGGTACGATTCTGTCACATTACAGCACGGCTGCTGGCAGATGGCAGATTATTAACGATTTTGACAGCATTCATAATGACAGCGTTATTATGACAGTGTAAGTATAGTATATTGCCAGTCAAACTCTAAAAAATAATTGTTAAAAGTGCTATTGTAGCAAAATTATATTTTGAATTCTAATTAATCACCAAACTTGACAAGTTTAGTGTTTCTATTCTTTCTAGGATGACCTTTGAATTCAGGATTTACAGTTATAAATAATTCAAGCAATTATTACCGCATTGAAGATTGAAAAAGACGTTTTTAATTAGCTTACACTGCGGTATGTAAAACCATTTGTACCAGAGCTTAGATTCTAAGTCTGGAACAGAAAACAGAATCTGAAATCCATTAAGTTGGCAGTTAAAGCTGCACTAGAAGTGTCAGTAAGCCGGATAGGGGAGACACAGACGTTTGTTCGGCAATCGGAAGCAAGCGCCCATTTGGAAGCCTCCATTTATCTCGGAAGATGCGTGATTTACTCCTTCCAAATGTCTGCTGGAACACCAGCTTGTCTCCCTATCGTGTTACAGCAATAGAAATTTATAAATTCAATAAATAGTATTAAATATCCATTAAATCTTCCTCCGTGCGAAGGGTCTGATGCTTGGGGAACGGTTGCTGAGCTGAGAAAAGTTTAAACGAACTCGACTTGAATTTAAGAGGCCGTAGAAAATTATGTGGTACACCTTAACGAAATATGGTGTCGCAGGATAAAGATATGTCCACGGTAAAATAAACAATTTTTTTACAAACAAAAAATTGTGTTTGACGTTTTAATCTGAGTTAGTTAAGTTTCAAGCCATTTAATTCTGTTAGAGGTAGGTTTTCCAAACAACAATGAAATATGATGGTTTTTTTATTTGTTAATGACTTATGGTCATGTACTTATAATAAAAAAGACTTGTAGTATATGACGCTGTTCAAATATTTTTACATAAAGTTAAATCAAGTAACTATTTATTGTTTCATCACATTATGATAACATATTTTAAAAGACTTATTTTAGTTTGATATTGTCAAATTATAGGATCATTTTATTCTATATTTTATATTCCAGTAAAATAAGATTCTATAGTTAATATATGATTGGGAAAAAATATTGACATTCAGTTACAAGATTTATTTTCAAATATTTTATTTAAACCAGAAAATTTTTTGTCTGCAGCATCAAATTTAAAAGAAAAGTTTTAGGATCCTATATCTCAATATAATTGGAGTAACGATTACTCGAATTTATTTTATTACTTCCCTTTCTGTTTCATATTCGATTGTTCTTATCGTAGTCTATAATTATTATTAATATTGATTGTGGTCATCATACTTAGAAACTCTATATTATATATTTTGTATACCTACCATTACCAAAAAATTGTCTGTTCATAAAACACAATTTTACACAAATAGGTACAGGGTTACTTTGTTTTTTATTTGTTGCTTAATAACTATAATCAAAATGTACACACGCAAAAAATCTAATCTGTAGTTAAGTTAATAATATACAGGGTGTCCGGAAAGTCCGTCAGGAAACTCCGTGGCGTGATTCTACGGGTTAAAATAATAGCAGTTTGTAAGGATTTTTTTTCGAATTCTCAATTGTTTGCAAGTTACAGTTTGTCAAAGTTCAATTTTTTAAATTTTTCTTTCTAAATAACTTAGTTAATTCAAATTCGATTAATCTCTCCTTTGGTACACCCACTAAGTACATCAAGCTCTATTGGAACATTGAGAGAAGAGTTTCATTATACGCCGCTAGGGGCACTTTACCTAGAACTCAAAATTTATATTATTCATAACTTTTTTCTTGCTAGATATCACAAACATTTAAACATTTCTGGAAAGAGAAACAATTTTATAAAAAATGATGTACTCTTTATTCAAGTCGATAAATGTAACCCTTTAGCAGATAATTGCTATTAAAGTTTTATTAAAAATCAAATTTTTGACAGATTTTCAGTCCTATTTTATCATAATAAATGTTCGTAATGACCTCCATTCACTTCGATACATTTTCTGACACGTTTTAAAAATGATCGTCTGACACGATGAAAAACACCGATATTGTTTCGAATCACTTCACATCCACCGATAATCCTTTGACGAAGATCGTTGACGTCATTTACAGGTGTTTCATAAACTATCGACTTCAAGTGCCCCCAAAGAAAAAATCCATAGGATTGAGGTCGGGTGATCGAGGTGCCCAAGATACCGGTCCACCTCTACCGATCCAACGATTATGATATACCTCATTTAAGTACGCACGAACAGGCAAACTAAAATGCGGAGGTGCGTTATCTTGTAATAGCCACATATTCGCTCTTGTTCTTAAAGAAACATCGTCAAGCAAATTTGGAAGATCGGTTCGAAGAAATTCCAAGTAAGTGTCACCATTTAATGTTCTATTAAAGAAGTGAGGACACAGTAGTTGATCTCCTATGATTCCGGCCCATACATTAAGAGAATATCTCCGTTGATGTGTTGCTTCCTGGTATGCATGGGGATTCTCATCGGACCACCGATGAGTATTATGATAATTCGTAACACCATATCTTGTAACACCAGCTTCGTCGGTAAATAAAATGTTATTAATAAATGTATTATCCTCATCATAACTTTCTACAATGCTATTACAGAGCCGTAGACGACGCATTGGATCTTCATCATAAAGAGCTTGTACCTTTTGCACGTGGAATGGATGAAGAAGTTGCTCATGCAGAACCTCCCAAACTGAAGAACGAGGTATACCCTCCTGAGCAGCAATTTTTCTTGCTTATAGCTGAATTTATCTCTACTGCATCCAGCACTCTTTCTTCCTTTTCTGCAGTTCTCGTGGTTCTTGGTCTTCCTGTGTCATAATTATAATTTTTAAAAGAACCTTGCCCCCCAGACGTCTATAAATGTTGACGAATGTTTGGGCATGTGGTACTCTTCTATCAGGAAATACGTCTATGTAATTCCGGCGTGCTTATTCTGCATTACCATTTGCTTGTCCGTAACAAAATACCATGTCACGGTATTCAATATTTGAGTATTGCTGGGCCATTTCTCAGATTTTTATGGACTTATACCTGCTTTAAACAATTTTGTGATGTCAAACAATAAAATTACTAGTGACATTTATTTGAAGCAAAGCATCTTGATTAATTAAAGAAAGAATTATCAAAAATTTGATTTTTAATAAAACTTTAATAGTGATTTTCTGCTAAACGGTTACATTTATCGACTTGAATAAAGAGTACATAATTTTTATAAAATTGATTCTCTTTCCAGAAATGTTTAAATGTTTGTGATATCTAGCAAGAAAAAAAGTTATGAACAATACAAATTTTGAGTTATAGGTAAAGTGCCCCTAGCAGCGTATAATGAAACTCTTATCTCAATGTTCCAATAGAGCTTGATGTACTTAGTGGGTGTACCAAAGGAGAGATTAATCGAATTTGAATTAATTAAGTTATTTAGAAAGAAAAATTAAAAATTGAACTTTGACAAACTCTAACTTCGAATTCGAAAAAAAATCCTTACAAACTGCTATTATTTTAACCCGTAGAATCACGCCACGGAGTTTCCTGACGGACTTTCCGGACACCCTGTATTTAAAATTTTAAACTTCGATGTGATTAATTCTGTAATCAAATATACTTGATATTATTAAATTTATGATTTACTTAAAGAAAAATATTTTGATAAAATATTAATTATAGAATAGCTAGCTTATCTAAAGGAGAAAAGTTATTAAAATAAAGTATGTTAATCCTATGTTAATTCTGCTAAGGCAATCTAACACAGTAAGTTTTAGTTTTCAACGCACTTAAACTTAAAACGGATTGAGATTAAGAAGAAAAGAGAAATTAATCGAGAACATTTTCTACATCATGAAAATAGAATATCGATTGGAAATATCTGAAATAATCTCGATTGCGTCAGCGATTTGATAGAACGGATAGAGCAATAACCTTTAAAGTAAACCAATAATGTTATTTTCAAGAGGGTTTAAAAAGCATCTTTTCTAAACTCTAGCCTAGAAAAATGTTCTCAATTGAAAGGTATTCATAATATCTAAATACAAAGTGAAAAGTAATCTACTTAACTTTATACTAATTTTCATATTTTTTCTTTGTGTGCTTTTATTGTAAGGAGGCTAAGTATTTACAGTAAACCCACTTATTTTATTTATTATAAAATCACAAATATAAGTGTTTTACAATACAATCAGACAGCTAAGCAAATAAAGATTCAATAAAATTAAGTGAGTGAAAAAATACATCAAGTCAATCTTCATACAATTGGTAGTTAGTAATCATTTGATAAAGAGATGCCGTAAGTATATTAGTACGAGCAGTTGGCAACTGCAATACAGAACTAGATCTAGAATTTAATCTAGGAACTCGATAAAAATTCGAGATACCAGAGAAGGGCATTTAGGAAATTATTAACAATTTTGTATAGAAATATTAGAGAGCACATAATGCACCTCCGCTGCAAGCAATTCAAATGTTGATAACAAAATATCTTATTTTTCAATATTCTATCAGCCCTAGTAATATTAACATGTCTTTTTGAGACAGTCTGTATTTTGTTAACTTTTATATATTGTTTTCTTATTGAATATTGCATTTTCTCTCTGTATTTTGGAACCAATAAATAAACCAAGCTACCGTAAGCCGTTAATGCCACCGAAATATCATTGTTTACTGTCATAATACTGCTATAAAATTATTAAAATATGCACTCAACTATTACCATTAATTCACGTCCCCACGGAATGTTTGATTTATCGCCTGTTATCCACTTAAAAAAACACAATTTATAACGAGGGGGTTAGTGATTTCGATCAAATGTGACATGCGCTCACTGCGTCGCGCCGTCTCCATCGCAGTGACTGAATCCGGAGCCAGTAAATAATAAATAGCTGCCGCCTGTCCCTGTACATATTTGTCATTTTTTAATAGTCGGGAAATATTTAATCTACTGGGAAGTATACGGGTCAGTTGCGTTGCAAAAAGGAAGCCAAGTTGCGAATCTCAAATAAAATTATCTAATTTTAATTTAAAAAATATTAGTTTACCAAAAGAATATTAACTTTATCCAGATCTAGAATTTCGAAGAATTAAAGTAATTTAATTCTTAAGGTCGTCGTAAAATGATCAAATTAGATCGATGTCGTAGAAGGGCCATGTCTACAATTTTTTTAGATTCGGACGTTAAACTCTGAATTCAGACTTTAACCTCTGAATTCAGACTTTAAACTCTAAATTCAAACTTTTGTCTGAATTCAGGCCTTAATATCCGAATAGGGCCTTCATTAGTATCTACAGTGTAGTGGGTCGCTTTCTGCTTATAACTTTATTGAGGTCCAGCATTGAGTAATCAGTGCATGAGTACCAAATGTAAACACTACAGGCTACGCCTCGCATACTTATATCTTCCGTCGGTAATAACAGAAGATGAACAACCAGGGTTGCTCGTCGTTGACCTCACCTGTGGCATACTGATGAGAGCTAACAATCTCGAAACAGATATATGTCTGATGGCTCCACTTATGACTTATAGTCAGTGCATTAGTCCACAGAGTAGTTATTTCCTAAAATTCCGCTTTTAAAAATATGGCAATGGTTGGGGCTTTTAATAGTAAATACTCTCAGTATAGTGGATTGCTTTCTGCTTGTGACTGTATTCAGGTCCAGCTTTGACTAACCAATGATTACTAGATGTGTACACACGTGCTACGTCCTGCGTACTATTATGACAGATTGTGAACAGTTAAGATTGCGAGTTATTTGCTTCATTTGTGATATACTGATAAGAACTAACCAGTTCGAAACCAGTACATAAATAGTGGCACCGCTGACGACTAACTGCGGCTGTTTGCTATAGGCATTTCAGGTGTAAATCAAAGGCCCAACGTTATTTAGACACCCAGTACTTAAATAATACTGTTCATAACAATGGTAATCAGGAAATTGGTGTTAGCACATCACGGCAATCTAGATGCAGAAATAAAAATGGGTCTAAGGAAATTAAATGGTCTAAATCATTTCCCAAACAAGTACAGTCACACCTTAAATCGTTTCTAGAATCAAAAACAGTAAAATTATACAGGGTGTTGTAAAATTTCATAGTTGATAACAAATATCGTAGTTTCATTTTCCCCTGTATATTATGTCCTCTAAATCTCAATTCTCTGTTTAGAAAGCTCTGAGTGCTACGACTTGTCCCATAATTTCGTTAGCAGTATAAGTTCAGAGATTAAAGTCTGAATTCAGAGTTAAAAGTCAAGATGGGCAATAGTCGACCAATTCTTTATGGCGTCCTTCAGGGTTGGGTATTTGGTCCAGTTTTATTTTTTATTTATACGTCACATCTTTTATACTACTTTAAATCCAGACAGGCTTCTATGCTGATGATATAGTGATTCTCAATGTGATCAAAAGTCAGTCTCTTCATCGCCATAGAAAATTGGTCTAATAACTGACTCCCATAATAAATGATGTATATGTTCTGCATAGAACATAACCTCTGCACTTTTAGCGGGGGAGAACTAGTTACACACGTTAAAAGCAAAAATAATTTACAAGCTCTCATACACAGCAGTATGCTATTATTTCCTTGTCAGGAGACATTATCTCTATTGTAAGATGGAAAAATTCTGCATCATATGTATGTTACATATATTATACAGGGTGTCCCATAATTATGTGCGCTCCTTTGGAGGATGTGTTCCTTGGGTCATTTTAGGAGGGGTATTTCTATAAAATTTTTCGATTTGAGTCCTTCCTTACGAGATAAGGGCTTCCAAAAATTGAAAAAATTTCGGGTTTTATTTTTTTTCTCGAAAACGGTTATACTTATAAATCGGTGAATACATTTAGTTAATTAAGTGACATTGTTGAATACGATTTTTATTTTTACCAATTGTCTACAAAGGTTGTTTCTTTTAATTAGAACCAACAGAGGTTGATGGTTGCCACCCTTGTAGACATGTAGACACCGTTTTTCAGAAAAGAAAATTAAAACCGAAATTTTTTCAATTTTTTAGAAGCCCTTATCTTAAAAGGGAGAGCTCAAATCGAAAAATTTTATAGCAAGTACCCCCCTAAAATGACCCAAGAAACACACCCTCCAAAGGAGCTCACATCATTATGGACACCCTGTATATGTTACAAAAAAATCCTCTATTGGAATATTGCAGAAATATGTGGAATTCATCTCTCTTCAAAGATATATCTTATACTTACAAAGTGGATACCATCCCTTAATAATACCATTCAGTGTATTTCAGTTCTTTTTGCAAAGAAGTATTATATGTCTTCACCTGTTTGGTTTCACTTCCTTTTCGAACAGAAATATTATCTGTCTCCAGCTGTTTGGTTTCACTTCTGCTACTAATATTTAGCAGCAAGAGATGCGAGATCATTAACTGGTTTAAATACATAAAAATCTTCCTCAATATTATTACGTAACCGTCCAATCAGGGACAATTTCCTCGAGGAAATTGTAACAAGATATATTCAAAGTAAATACGTCCCCAAGACGAGCCTAATTTGCTCCACTCTAATTTGTCATATTCATATCGGATGCCACGCGTAGGCTACGTAAATGGAGCCCTGATAATCACTGTCTACCCTGATGTATTAATTGCGCGAGATCCCGATAAAACATGATGGATGATAACCTTGATGGGACGCCCCTGAGGGTTCAATCCAGCGGCATTCAAACGTCTCGACGCTACTAGACAGACGTAAATAGAACCGGGAATTCCTTTCAAATCTGCTAGACGGGATTTAAATTTAGCCGCCCCCTGCGAACTTTTCACATATACACACGCACGCACTCGAAATATAAGACCGGACAGGACCGCATCCAGTCAGAATAATCGCACTTCTGCTAAGACTACATACATTTCCGGCGTTTTCCAAAAAATATTTTAATACTATATATGAGGGTCATTGGCAACAGCTTAAAATAAATCATACACTCAGTAAACCTTTGTTGGTTACCAGAGGTGTTCCTCAGGGTCCAACTTTATTTTAAATATTGTTATAATCCATAATATTTGTAAGATATGTGACTTTAATGGATGTATCATATCGTTTGGTGATGATAGCGTTAATTTATGCCTAATACATGGGATGATGTTTACATTCTCAAAAATGTAACCACAACTGAAATTATGATTAAAATTGATACAACAATGTTATATAGTTAAAATAACAACATAAACGTTACTTTGCAAACACGGAATTCCACGAAATAACTACTCTGTGTACTAATGCCCCTACCAGCACTCACTCGTCAGCAGCCCACCAGACACATACCGGTTTCATGCTTATTAGCTCTCAGTATGCCATAGGTGAGGTATCCGACGAATAACCCCAGCTGCTATTCCGTGTTTTTGAAAATATTTACATACATACATTTCCGGCGTTTCCCGAAGAATATTTTAAAGCTATCTATGAGGGTCATTGGCAACAGCTTAAAATTAATCATACACCCAGTGATCCTGGGGCTGATGTCTACATAAAAGCGAAACAGGGTTTTGTGATGCTTACAAATTCTCTGGATGAAAAATATACCTGTTATATGGTTATATTGAGATAAATAAACTAAATTCCCCAGTACATTTTCAGAAATGTAACCACGACTGAAATTATGATTAACCTGACGAGATGTTATTGTCAAAATAAGTATATGTGTTATATATGTAGTTAAAATAAAAACATAAACGTTACTTTGCAAACACGGTATTCCAGGAAATAACTACTCTGCGGTGCACCGACCAGCATTGTATTACACCTGGAAAACCTATATAGACATATACCAGTTTCAAGCTTATTAATTCTCATCTGTATGCTATAGGTGAGGTAACGGACCCTAGCAGTTTCTTTTGTGGTTTTTCATCGTTTTTCAAGATATTTTATCTACAATTAATTTAATTATTTTTTCTTCTATTGTATAAATTTCTCTATTGAAATTCTATATTTGCCATAGAAAGCAGTAGGCACTTAGAATTTAAGGGTTGTCACCCCTCTCGTGGGACCATTATTTATATCTATCGTAAAATATCTAAAAGACCTCCTCAGCGCTTAACTGTAGTATTTTTGATACCGATGGCTATATGGAGTTACAAAAAGATAGTGATTCAGTATGTGCTTGGAAAAAATCATATACCGGGTAATTGATAAGTTATTCGAAAGATATGTGCATCCTTAAAGAAGAAATCGACAACATCAAAAATATTATAATAAAAGTTTAACAAATTTCGCGTAAAAAATGTTTAAAGCTCTAACATTATAAAGGAGTACGTAGCTGGGCAACTGTACTTCAACGGCGTTTGATATACAAAATATGTAAATAAGTTTTACGCCTGAAGCCCGTGTCAATACGCCTGTCTGGTGAATAAGGTTGGAGTGGGGATGCTCTCTATTTGATACATGAATGAAGTCACTAGTGTTGTCTTATTTATCGTGGGAGTGTAAATCTTTATAATTTTTAACAATGTTGAATGTGGTCCATGAAAATTCGCGAACAAGGCAGACGGGATAGGCAGGTGCCTGGCTGGAGTATCCCAATCAACGGTGTGGCGCTTACTACATTGAGCTCAGTTATACCCATATCATATTCAACGTGTTCAAGCACTGTTACCAGCGGATTATCTCTTACAAGTTAGGTTCTGTGAGTGATTGTTGCAGCAAAATGCTGAAAATACCCATTTTACTGCTGATGTACAGGTGAACCTTTATTTACTCGTAATGGAATACAAAACATTCGCAATTAACACGTTTGGAAACTAGAAAATCCGCATGCAATTAAACGAGGCCACTTCCAACATCATTTTTCATTGAGTATTTGGCCAACAATTGTTGATGCGTCTAATTGGACCGTTAATATTGCCCAATCGTATGAATGATTTACAATATCTCGAATTTCTTCTCAATGACCTGCTCGCCCTCTTGAGAATGTACCTCTAGCTGTCCGACAACTCATGTGTTTTTTTCATAAGGAGGCGCCGCTTCCCTTTCGATTAGATGTTCGAAATTATCTCCATCAAGTGCATGAAGTACTATGGATTGGATGGGATGGATCGATAGCATGGCATTCGCGGTCTCCCTATTTAAATTTTCTTGACTTCTTTATGTGGGATCATTTAAAAAGTGAGGTTTACTGTATCGGTGTGGAAACTGTCGAGGATTTGCGCGGGCGTATCACAGTTGTCGCGAATTATCTGCGTTTACAAGAATAGCATCATCATGATTGAGGCATTACATTTACAACTACATGTCATAATCATAATTTACTCAAATTAATTCAATCAATGAAACGTGAAAAGAAGTAATTTGATATTTAAATTATTAAAATATGGCATTAGGACTAATAATTTATATTTGATATACCATGACATTGAACAACTACTTAAACAAATTTAATGTACGTATTTGTATAATGATGATTTTCTTAAAAATATATATAATCTTCAGATAAATATGTAAAGTTCAGTATATGTGACTTCATAAATATATTTTTTTTTGTTTCGGTAGGTATATTCATAAATATATTTTTTTGTATTTATGTATTTTAAACTGCAAAAAATAAGTTAAACAAAAGTATGCGAACACTTTTCTTATTCATGTTTTAGATAGGTTACGTCTACTGAGAACTCGTTGAAACATATTTTTTTACAATTTAGTTTCTTTTGTAAAACCTAGTAAATCATCCCTTAATCCGGGTCTGTCAGACATGAGGGTCCCTGTGTGCAAATGACCGAGAGTATATTTTAAAGGCGGTTGCCTAGGCGGTGAAGAAGATCCCCAGCTATTTATGTGCTAGCGTTTTCATAAATAAGACAACTTTCCTCTGTTTTCGTTATACTGTTTTTGGAGAGACGACTAGCGTCGCTGCTATTCTGGATATACACAAAAGACCGTGCCCTAAGCAAATTACGTATATGGTACCTTAATATCCTTAGTTCATTTCAACAGTTGATGAAAAAGGAGTTTTGTCTTTATGTGCCACATTTGTTCATAAAGGTTTAGAATAGAAACTTTTTTGAGTTACATTTATTGAATATGTTTATTTAGTTACATAAAAAGTCTAATTTTGAGTAAATCGCAAAAATCACGTTAATGGGAACAAAAATATTCGTAATATTTTTTCCTACCCTTGATCAAGTGTGTTTATTTATGTATTTCGATGCACTGAATTCGAATCTCAATTCTATTGAGGTGCTTCGCCCACAGATTTTGCAAATTTCTCCAGAAATAGTTGGAAAAGGGGAAAATCATTAAAAATCACCAACAAAAAAAGTGCTCTGTCCTTTTGACTAGATCCACGTATCTTTGTAGGTATAATTTGATGCAGTGAATTTGAATCTGAAGTCAATTTAGCTCAAGCACCTTAAAAATTTTAAGCAAGTGGCAATAGTTCGGAAAAATGTTTTATGGCCTTGATCAAGTGTGTGTCTTATGTATTTCGACGTAGTGATTTCCAGTATGAAGTCTGTTGAGCTGCATCATCCACAGGTTTTGTAAAAATTGCGTAAAATAGCTGGAAAAGCCGAAAAATCGTTAAAAATCACAAACAAGTGATCTGTACTTTTGACCGGACCCACCTATCTTTATGTATTTTGATGCACTGAATCCGAATCTGAAGTCAGTATGTTTCTTATGTATTTTGATGTACTCAAAATTTGGAATATTATACGGAAATGTTTCATCAGCCGTAAAACCAGAAAAATAGCAGTTATGGATAAAACTGTGGCTCCCGAACCTATGGACGGTGATCATTTTCACGACGACGTAGAAATAGAAGTTGACAAACCATCCGACCAAGAAAGTGAAAACGATAACGAGGATGATGAATGCTTGCCAGTTTTTTTGCGATATTTTGCAGAATTTTGGGTGATTCAAGACTTCAGATTCAAATTCGACTCGCCAAAATATATGAGAAGAACACTTGATCCAATTTAAAAAACGTTTTTATAAAATTTCTCACTTTCATTAATATGATTTTTGCCATTTTTAGCTATTTTTTTTGCAACTTTCGTAATATCTCTGGTGATAGAGCTGCACGGACTACAAATTTTGATTGAGCACATCAAAATACATAAGAAACATATTTAATGGAAGTGAGATGTAACTGGTCTGTCGATTTTTATTGAATGTTCTTCGTTTCCAGCAATTTCTCATGATTTTTGCAAGGTGCTATCACGTAGCTCAATAAACTGCAGATTCGAATTCAGCACATCGAAATACATAAGAAATACACTTCATCAAGGTCAGAAATAAAAATCCAAATTTCCTTACGTCCATTAACCTGCGATTTTTCGCTATTTTTTGTGATTTACTCAAAATGTTTACTAATTAAAGTAAAAAATAAACAATTGTCAGTTAATAAAGGAGTTTTTTATGAACACTCTACAGAAGTTGTAACAATGTTTCACCGACAAAATGTTGAGAAAACGTACACACAGTTTTCTAACTAAAATAAGGCAAAACGATTGCATGAATGTGGGTTTACACTTTTAAATAGTCCATTAAAAATTGATTTGCTCAATACCACTAGTATTAGTATATTGAAAACAAATGAAATATGAATTACCTATTGTTCAACAGAACGATAGGTAGGCTCACTGCAACTGCTCTAGACCAACACTTTCCCCGCCCACTCATTTTTTTGCGATCCTTGACTTTGTTTAAGAAAAACCAGCTTATCTGTTCTATTTATTTTGCATCCATGAACTTTGTATCTTCCACTATATTTACAGTATTCACTAACAATTGATTAAAGTATGTTTACTATCAGTTACGATAGCCGTAAAATAATATTATTTCAAATGTTGTCATCTAACTATAGCAAATAAGGCCATTCGTACTAATTCATATAACAGAAAGCGTGTCAAAGTGGCTAAAAAAAGAAACAACAACCCACATAACACAATGACGTCCTAAGGATGTCCTTAGGACGTACGTTAATGAATATTAAGACGTCCAATGAGCGTCAGTTTAGGGAATTTAGATGTCTGTAGATTTTCCTCAAAATTGGAGATACATTACATAACAAATAAACACACAGTGGATGTCCCAGACGGGACGTTTTTTGGATATGCAACATTATCTATAATTTGTCCTTAAGACGTCCATTAACGGATATCCAGTGGAAGTTCGTTCAAGGACGTCTCTGAGAGGTACACTGATGTCCTACGTACGTCCCTACTAATCCAGAAACATGTCTACCTAAAATGGACGTCCCATGGACGTAACATTAAGGAAGTCCCTGAAAACATCCCATGGACGTCCATAATTGGTCTTGGGACGTATCGACGTAAAATATTCTTAAACGGATACTGTGTGCTATGTGAGAAAACCGTATCTATTAACATATATTTTTTTAAAAATACCAATAATATGAAACCAATGCCACGACCAACGATTAATTACATTCACAATTTTGTACCCATAAATATTTTATTATTGGCTTCTCAGTTTTTTTCTCTATTGTAAAGGTGTTTAAACTAACTAATTTAAGTCAGTCTTAGCTAAATTTGCTTTTCTGTTGGTAAATTTAGCTAGATTAATATTTAGTTAAGATATTTATTGAATCCAACCATGTCTGTGGAATTGTTTCTTTACTATGCTTATATATTTGATGTCAAAGAACATACATATGACTTTGTTAATAGAAATTGTAGGAAGGCTTATTTAAATTAAGCTAACCTTTAACTAGACCTTTACAATAATGTAAAAATGTGTTGGTGTGTATTTTAAAACGAATTGTTTCACAAAATACACAAATATGAACGTTTTTCTTACTTTTGACCATAAAATAATCTGTACAATTTTGTAAAATGTCACAATATCTATTTACATATAATTTCTACATTTTAAATTCCTAATAATAAATTCTTTATGAATGCAGCAAATTCTATAATGCCTGATTGTTACCTTAAATTCATACGTACTCCTCCATCCGACGAGCCTTTTTGAAAGTTTAGTTCTATTCAGGCAATATTCAGTCGTGCTACGTACACTTGCGAAACCTACAAAAGGAATAGTAGTATTATCTCCCGGCCAGTAGAGAGCGACACCACATCTAGGATTCTATATGGAAAGAATTTTAATATGTATCTACAATAATATTAGGAAACTTTATGTTTCCAGGATATTTTTGGTATATATACAAACTGCGTATTGAAGGCATTGCCAAGAATAATAACTCTAACTGTCTGGATTTTCAGTAAATAAAATACGAATTAAATTAAGAAACAAATAAAATTTTTATAAGGATATCGTCAACACGTAAAACAGTAATAAAAAGGCCAATAAAAACAAATTTAGAAGGAAACGATTGCTTTAGAGAGTTCATCAAGAGTTTTAAGAATTGGGTACATGAAATGTTTATTATATTTTGGTTACCTACTTCTGCTGACTATTTTAAGATATATCGTGATACATCGTTTGAAAGATTCCAATTTAAATAATTTCGTCACCTTGATGATTAAATTAGGATTAGATTAGGATTTTTTCCTCTTGGAGTAAGCTAGATGTTATTACACTCACACACAAAATCAGTACCTATATTTATCATTGATGATACGTAGGCTATAATCGGTTTCATTATACCAAATTGATCAACTGATTTCTGTTCAGAAAATCTACTCCACTGGTTTTTATTTAATATCTTCATTTATTTTAGAGCATAAAAGGTCCCCTTGCACATTTAACCTGTAGTGACTATTGAAGATGTTTAGAAAACATATCAAAACATTTAAAACCAATTCTTCATTTTGGATGTAGAATCTGCTCTAGAATTATCTGAACATTTTGCAAAACCCTATACTTATAGTCGATTATTTTCAATAGTTACTTTTTAATTTTCACATATAATTTTTCATAAAATATAGTTTTTATTAGCTCTTTTATATTTACACTACTTTTATAGATATTAAACTAAGTAATACAAGATAATTTTACAGGATAAAAATTATTTCTGTAAATTTATTCGTATTGTAATAGATATATTTTATGTCATCGATATAAGGAAATAAAAAACGCCATAAAACTGCCATAAAAACCGCGGATATCTTTGTATGCGTTATAATAACTAAACACTAGCATTAATATTCGTTAGAGCTACTATTAACGTCACTTGTGATTCTTCATCGACAGTTATGATGAAGCCACATTTTCAGTTGGCCCAATCAATTGGTGCAGCTTTTTATAGTCTTCCTCAATTTTTCTGACATGTTCCAAGAAATTTTTCCAATTAGCTGATGTAATTTTATCCACGTCGCTTCTTATAACATCTGTAACAGTTTTGTCAAATTTTGAAAAGGTTATTATTTATTTGAATTCCTCTTTTTAGTTGGTTCCATATTAATTCACTGGGATTAAAACACAGTGTTCACAATCGTAGAAAGGTATATCCCTGTGCCGCAGCCATCACATCAATAACGTATTTCTTTGCAAAATTATCGCTCTTGGCTATATGCAACAAACTCACTTTCTTCAAACTAGCATCGTAAGCAATATTTCAGAGTTTCAAAAACTCTTGAATATTCTTTTTTGTGCCAATATCTGGAATCTTTTCTGAAAGTCTTGAATGCTACAAAGCGTTATCTAATACAATAAAAATATTTCACTCACTATGTTTTGTATTTGTATATACGTTAAATATAACTAAGCTTGTTCCCCAAGATGTGGAGAATTTCTATATCGTTCGTCCTAATCTTCACATCTTTTCTAGCACTATTGGTTTGATCTCTACTTTATCAGATTCTTCTTTCGAGAAGTCCATCCAAGGTCTGAATATTCTCTCCGTATCTTATTAAATATGAAGCATCTAATACCACAAAACGTGAAAAGGTGAATAGATATTATAGAGACTATAGAGGCACTAAGTGCTAACATGTATTATACATGTAAAATTACGTTGGTGTGTATTATAAATTAGTTGTTCATTATATTACTTGACTTATTGTAAAAGTAAGTTCTGTCACATTATTTTACATAATGTGCGGAACAAAATTTTATTTTCGATATTTGTAAATAATTCACACATCATGTTTCTTTAAAATGACAGAACTTTTTTGCTGCTAAGTGTATCCATCTGCCTGTTGAAACAATCGATTCTCCTACCTGTTATATCTGAAAACGGTATATCTTATTGAAGTTATTAGGAGTAACAGTTTTCGAAATAATATTATTTGAAATATTCAGGGCGCCGATTGAAAACTGTTATCGTTTCAGTTAAAGTGCCTTTTCTACTGAAAATACAGCAAAATGTTACTTGAAAAAGTTGTTCAGAAAGGTAAATTATGGAGATGTGCAAAATTTTAAAAAATCGGCCTTCTTTGATAAAATCTTGGGCTTTGTTGAAAAATGGTTTCAGCAAACCTCGCCGATCTTCTTGAAATTTTCGGTCTAGAATTATCCTGAATGTTTGCCAATCATTTCCGGACACCTGTATATAAAAAAGTCCACATTCCACAGTGTAATTGCCACTTTGACAGCAGCAAAAGTTACCTGCAACTTTTACAACGACAGTCACTTTTGGAAGAAGACAAATTCTGAATGTTGGTATATAGATGTCAAATGTATCAAAATTACAAATCCCTCAAATCCAGCGGTAGTAGTTAGCAAAGAACAAGCTCCAATAACAATAGCAGGACACAGCAATTCATCATCAATAAAACCATACTTACAAGTTGACAAAGAGTATCATTCAAGCATTATTCATTATTCGTTTTACATAAACAATTAGCTGTGGCACCCGTAGCAACATTAGTATTCTTCGTATAAAATTTAATAATTGTACGTTCAAATAAAAATTTATTTATTTTTAGTGTTTCATAAAGTTTGCATTGACATGTTTCTAAAGTTTTATTCATTAAATTGTCCTGCAGAATTACACTCGATGTTTGCATTGATACCGGGTAAATTTGTTTCTAAATTGTTTCCTTTAGCAATTTGGTAGGCAACTCATTAAACAACCCAGTGAAAAACCTTTACTTAAATTCTTATCTACAATGGCATTTAGTCCATTCTGATAGCAACTTGCCCATATGTCTCCTCAAACTTTTGCAGCAAAACTGCCTATTGTTCTTAGAAATCTGCACTTGATAAGATAAGACTTGTCGTATGCCGTATCTTCTGCCATCTGTTCCAGTCTTTTGTCATGCTCCGGCAAATTCCGTAAACGTCACTAACAAATCTAATCTGATTAAATGCTATAATCAGGGCTTAAGCGTTATACTTTTCGTTCCGTAATAGTTCACAATATTATGACAATCGTTTTAAAGCACCGAATCACGATTGGCGTATTAAAACCGATTAACATATCGGAAACGGGGCGCAGGTGCAGCGACTGACCCGTTAAGTGGATTAAAAAATTATTTACATGAAATCAATAGGCAGCAAAAGATTTAATTAATTACATGAAATGCAACTAACGAATGTGGACTGGAGATTCGTATCTAGTATATGGCGTACCATTAAGAATTTCCATAATTTAAATCTTGTCCCATACTTAACTAAGTAGGTTTGAGGAACGGCGGTTTGTATCCTGCCGATATTTTTTTGGTGCAGGGTCAGGTCAACATTAAGAGAAAATAGATCTGCGCTTGATGTTCCATTTGTGAAAGGCCTACGAGTGTTAGGTACTCTCTGTTTTACGTTTATTTTGACGAGTTAAATCATATTACTATTTTAATATTGCTGTTACACCCTGTAGATACCCACAAATTTAGAATACAGGCACATCCTTTTGCAATAATAATGGCACTCCCTCAAAACAGTGTTTGAACTTCTGGAAATTCTGAGTAGAAATTTAATGAAACAACTATGGATTAATGTTTAAAGTTGAAAGTAGATTTCATTACAAATACGTCAGCAGTTCAAAAGAAATCGCAAAATTACAACCCAAACCAAAAAGTACGTATACCTAAATACAGTCATTATGACATTCGAAACAGTGTCAAATAATAGTTATTAGTGTGACAGTTGTAGTATACCTATCTATACAGGGTGATTTAAAATGAAGTAGCAAGAATGAGACCACAGATTCCTTAAGTGAAAATAAATCAATTTATCTTAACATACCTATATCCCAAGTCGTTTAATAAAAGATACAAGGTGTCAAAGTTAAAATTGTATTTTCGATATTTGCAGATAACTTCTTAAAAATCTAAATATGTACTTAAAATTTGTAAACCAGGGTATTTTGCGGGTGAGAAATTCAAATTTGATTCTAATTTTGACGTCACTAGTAGAGGGCGCCACCTATGGCACATCATGTTTCTTTTAAATAGCAGAACTTTTTCGCTGTTTAGTGTATCCATCTGACTATTGAAACAATCGATTCTCCTACCTGTTATATCTGGAAAAAGGTATAACAGGTTGAAGTCGTTAGGAGTAACCATTTTTAAAGAATCATATTTGACATATTCAGTGCACCGATTGAAATCTGTTATCGTTTCAAGTAAAGTACCTTTTCTACTGAAAATACAGTGAAATATTACTTGAAAAAGTTGTTCTAACGGTAAATTGTGGAGACGTGCAAAATTTCAAAAAGATCGGCTTGCTTTGATAAAATTTGTGTGGTTTGTTGAAAATGGTTACATCAAACCTCGCCGATCTTCTTTTTGCACGTCTCCATAATTTACCGTTCTGAACAACTTTTTCAAGTAACATTTTGCTTTATTTTCTGTAGAAAAGGCAGTTTACCTGAAACAGCTCTCAATCGGTGCACTGAATATTTCAAATAGGATTATTTCGAACACTGTTACTCCTAACGACTTCAACAGGGTATACTTTTTTCAGATACAAGAGGTAGGAGAATCGGTTGTTTCTATAGACAGATGAATAATACATTAAGCTGCAAAAAAGTTCTGCCATTTAAAAGAAATGTGATGTGCCATAAGTGGCGCCCTTTACTAGTGACGTCAAAATTAGTTAAAAATTCTTATTTGCTGTGCCAAAAACATAATTGTGCCAATTTTTTATTTAATACTCCGGCAGGTTTCAAAGTTATTGAGATATTTGAAAATAAAATTCTAGCATTGAACGCCCTGTAATCTTGAAATCAGCAACTTTCGGATAAGGCCTCAATCGACTTATTTTGGTGACCAGTATGTCCAACTCCGAGATTTCCCAACCTTTCACAGATACCCTGTATATAAGGCTGTATAATTAAATGATTTTGGTGGCGGTATTATTCTTGGCTCTCTCAATACACGAACGCCATAAACGAAACAAAAATGTAGGTCTGATTGCATAATTTTGTTTTATTTTGTTTATTCACAATAACAACACCCTGCATGTTGGATTTTGAAAAATCTTTTCATGTTTTGAGTAGAACAGAAATAGTAGTAGAGTAGAGTTTACGATGAATTTGCTGTACCTGCGCATGTAAGCCTTCAT
Organism: Monochamus saltuarius; assembly: GCA_025584915.1. NCBI lineage: Eukaryota > Metazoa > Arthropoda > Insecta > Coleoptera > Cerambycidae > Monochamus > Monochamus saltuarius. The sequence continues at coordinate 2,593,208 of CM046726.1, forward strand.
GTTTGAGTATTCGATCAATGAGTGACAGTTTTCCGAACATGTGCATAGTGGGACTCTTGAATAGTCTTGAAGGTCATCAGACATCACTATTGTTGATTATTACATATGGGGTCATTTAGAACCGAAAGCATATGAAATCAAGCTTTGAATATTGACCGAATCCTGCAGTAAATGCTACTGTATCTCGGTAATTACAACGGTTAAACTCGTCAGCAGCAGGTTTTTAGGCCTCCTGTATTCACTGTTAACGTATGTACATTTCTCAATAAAACACCCTGTATGGACAAATAAATTTTATATTAAACTCTGTGGCAGGTTTTTCTGTAAGGTACAAACGACAGTTTCTGATCGAAAGTAACATCAAAATCATATCATCATAACTTCGACATATTTTACGTGAGATCATATGGACTACAGTTGTCTGAGTGAATTTCCATCAAATAATTGCTATTGAAGTTTTTTATTTTTGATTACTTTTTTATATCCATGAGGACAATTTTAAAATGAGCACAAAATTTTGTTTTGTTTAAAAAAGTAAAGGGCAGGTTTTCGCGTTTTTCTTAAATAAATATAAAAACATTAATTTTAGAAAAAAATATAGATTAAAAAAAAATCAAATTAAATCCTTCACAAAAAGGTCTCTTCAGTTTTTGTACTGGAGCAATAGTTTTTTAAGAGTCTTGGGCAAGTATCAGTAGCACTGGTTAATTGTGTTTCAAAAGGGCAATGAGCAGATATTTGTGTAACCTTCGTTCCCTGTCACAAACTCGAGTAACCACACAGTAGTGTGTGCACAAAGTTTATCACCAAATGCAGAATTGAAAAGAAATTAATTTGGAACCAACGGAATGGGATTTCTGAACGGTTTAATACCAGTAACCACTGAAAAAGAAACAACCCCACCAGCGTTACCGAAGATAATCTCTTGTAATTGTCGATGTGGGTGCAAGAACAATTGCGGTTGTCATAAAATTGATTTGAGCTGTTCGATTTGTATCACTTGCAACTTTAAACGTCGATGAACCCATCGACATCGATTGACAATTGAACTATTAAATTGAACTATTAGATAAGGAAACTGATGAGGCAAAAGAAGTTGGTAGCACTGAAGAAAATAGAGAAAGAGAAGATTGCAAGTTACCAACTCCACGTCACCTTGATGAGCATCCCAAATGAAAAAAGGAAAATTAGTTGAATAAAGAACACAGTTTATGTAATATATACATGAATCAGTATATGATATATGTACTTTATATGTGCAAATTGTACAATAGTTTCATTATCGGTCGGTCGCCAAGCAGTACTTGAATCGAGGTGTCCACTCTGCCGACAGGTTCGAATCCTGAGGCAGATAGACCGTAGACCAGCTATATTTGTGGAGAGGATTGGCACCCCCCGTGTGGGTATGGTAGGGTCCAAGACGTCCAACGTAAGTCGTTATTAAAAGCAGCCTATATAATAATAATATGCCGCCCCCTCTCTCGCCGAAGTCTCCGACTTCTGGGCTAATCCTCGTGATTATAATAAGAATAGGAGGAGATATTATTATTACAATAAACATTATCCGATGATCATTTGTAGACTCGTTAATTCCAAACGATTGATGTATTCTCTTGCACTGGTGTGTCGCGTGAGATGGAGCGTCATATTCACCCGTTCGCGCTTGGAAACTATTGTGGCAATTAAGAAAACTGTACAGACATTTTTTATTCAAAATTTAGTGAGATATTTTTGTACTCCATATTTTTTCCTAAAATTGATACTTTCAGAATATCTGCGAAAAGTGCTAAAACTTCCTTCTCGGTGTTTAATTTTCTTCATAAGCATGAAAAAAAGGCGATGGAAAAAGGAATTTATTTGCAATTTTACGGTTTACATAATCTCTGATGCCTGGACTAATACTCTTTCTAATATTTTCGTATCAACACACACACACGCACACCCTCTCACACTCATCTCCACTACAACGTATTATTTAAGAAACATTAGGGCAAACTTGTAATATGTATGTAGAAAATTATTAAAACGTTTGTACTTTGTCAACACTGTTTTAAAATTAAACATTTACTTACTCACGTTTAGTTATTTCTAAGACTAAATAGAACCTTTTCATATTTTCATAGAAAATGGATTTCCGGCAAAGTATAGACTTCGATACCTTCATGGAATGCAACAGCATCGCAGCATCAACGGAAGAGATTTTATGGTCCGACGACGAAACCATCATAGCAGAACAAGAGGTAGCGTGGAATGAAGGTAGGTGTTTACTCTTAGAATAAAACACTTCAAACTACGGAACGTTCACTTTGAAATTGCAAATTCTCTGCTGTTTTCACTTATATTTATTTAGCCATAGCACATTACCGACAAGAATCAGTGTGTTCGGTGCCTCCTTAACTTTTTCAACAACATCTTACAAGTCCACTAGTTATGTTGGCGTTTCGGAACGTGTAGATATATCTGTAAGTTATTCGGCGAACCATAAATATGACAAATCTGATACCGAGGAAAATACATGCTGGCTTCAGTTCTTGAAAGTAAAAGTTACATTCACTGTGACAAAGTAAGTTTAGAGAACAAAAATGCAATCTCATGAGAGAGTTGAGTGATTGGCGTATATATATTTCTGAATAATTTGTAAAGAAGTTTTGTAGTTAAAAATGTGATGACAGAAAATGGACGATTTTTTGGGAAAATACTGTTGAAAATAATACAGCAGTGAACATTTTTTATTTTGAAGATTTTTTAAATAACATTGTGATTTCAACACAGAAACAGCATTTTACTAATAAAAAAAGTCAGATATTCCAAAGCTAATCGATTTTATGAATTTGAGGACATAGCACATTTTCGTTCACAAATTTTAATCTTTTACAAAAGAAGTTTCATAAAAATCATTTCTTCATTTTTTTATTTATTCATTTATTTATTTATTTATTTATTTAGTCCTTTATTCCTTAATTCCTTAATTCATTTATTCGTTCGTTTAATCGATTATCCGTATATTTATTTATTTTTTCGTTCTTTCATCTTTCACTCTCTCATTATCTCATTTTCTCATTCTCTGATTCTGGCGTTATCTCATTCTTTCATTCTCGCTTTCTCTCTTTCTCTGTTTCACTTATTAGATATCTCCTTTTCTCATTCTCGCATTATTTTATTGTCTCATTCTCTCATTCTTTCATTCCTTCATTCCCTCATTTTCTCATTCTCTCATTTTCTCATTCTCTCTTTCTCCCATTCACTCATTCTTTCATTCTCGCATTATCTCATTCTCTCATTCTTTTATTCGTTCATTTATTTAATAATTTATTCCTTTATTCATTCATTGCCAATATCCAACATACAGTAGCTTAAGCAGATGCAAGATAAGGTGGAATAAACTACCATAAAGTTTGATTAAAGGAATCAACAACAAAAAAAAACAATAAAAAAATTACAAATAGACATACAAGATTTTTGAAAAATTATTTAAACAAAACAAACTAAGCAAGCAAATAAATAGGTAATATTTTGGAGATTTACAATACAACTAGGTTTATTTACTGCTAAGAGCAAGCAGAAACCCAATAATTATTTTTTATGTAGAAGTAACCATTTATACCGTTCTTCTACGAGTGTTTGTATTTCGGTAAAACATTTACGCTCTTTATTTTTAATACTGGTCCGCGTTAACATGATTTGGCAAGGCCTTCTTCGCCATACCAACTAAAAATGATCCCCATTTATTTTTCTCCAAAACCTAAACATTGTATTACATTAACGGCTCTCGGCAAATAAATCCTTTTGCGAGACTTTTTTTAAATCGAACTCGGCATTGATTAACTGCCCATAATTAAGTTGTGCCTCTCCATGTGACAAATGGCGGACACACGAAAAACGGGCGGTCGGGAATCGAGTAAAATTTGTCGGCAATTACTTATTGTAGGTCATCATCCGAAAGAATATAGTAATAAATTAAGTTTATTATGGGAAAGCCTTAATTTAAGACAAGGCGATACGATTCGGCAATTTGTGGCGGTCAATTAGGATGGTAACCCGTTACATTTCCATGTATAATGCTGGTACTTTGATGGTATCTAAAGTATAAGTTGTGATTTTGAAATAAACGGCAGATTTTGAAGATAATAACCACTGTGAGAAGGACAAAGTTTGTCATATAAAGATAGGCTGAAATTGAGTACATACCAAATAATAAATAATGTCAGTAACATAAATTCAAATTCATTTATTTTTCAGAAATACAGGTATATACAGGGTGTTAAAAAGGTTCTCTTGTACTTTTTCCTCCTCGCGTGGGGATAAAAATTAATTTATCAACTTTGAAGTGTTAATGAAAAAACAATAATCTAGGTGGCATGTATCAGTTTGTCAGAAATGCCATGTCAGACTTAAACAAAAAAAGATAACACAAAGTGTCGATTGAGTTGTTTTTGAAGTAAACATACAGACGTTAGTTTTAAATACATTTTTTTACAGAATAAGTAAATATATTGAATTATTCCTTTGAAGAATTTTATGTATGGAAAAGCAAACGAAAATTCGAATGAAGCAATACGTCTCTATGAAGATGCATTCTTATCTAAAAACCATTATAACTATTGCCCAAATTACCTATAAAAACAAAAAATATGCATATGTTGTAAAACAGAGAAAAGTCGAGGAATTTGGAGAAACTACGCCTATGACTGCCTGTATCTTGATATGCAAATCTTAAGATGGTCATAAGAATAATTTTAATTCTGATATGAACATTAGTTTTTTTGACTGAAGTAAAAATATTATGCGATATTTCAAATATTGTTGAATTTTATCTATAAAATATATTTTCTTGCAAAGTTACTGTTTTCTTTAGAGCAACGCCATCTACTTAGCTTTTTTCTATACAAATACTGGGTTAAAAAATTGCACATATTCTTTAGAATCTGAAAAACAAAGAATACAGTGGGGTAGGAATTTTTAAATTATTGAAGGTAAGTTAAAAATCTACCTATACAATTACTTGACATTTCATATGTGTCTACATCAAACATTTCTGAAAATTTTTAAGAAAATTAATTAATTTTAGACACAGCTAAACTTAAAGTCGTCGTAAAAGAAGAAGCTCCTTTATTTATGAAAACAAGGAAGCAACATTGATAGGGAAAAAGAACATAACAGTTTTGTCATTAAACATGAACAATGAAGAAAAACAAAAAAAATATCGTAATTTATAAGCAGTGTTTTGAAAAAGAAAATACTAAAATAGCACTGGAAAACAATTTATAGTTTTGAAATTAGGTATTTTGTGTACAATTTAGAAATTATCAAGTACGTAGTAACAAAATTTGAAAAATAAAACAATCTTTACTTCGTATGTTTTAGCTATTGACTTAAGTGTATTTTATTATTTATTCGGATAAAAGGGCAAAAAAATGGATAGTCTCATTTCAAGTTACGCCTAAAATATAAACCCTGTTTAATTTTTTTTTTGCTTTTTATCCGCATAAATACACCCCAGAAATTGTTCCTTATCATAAATAAGTGTTTCTTTAATTATTACACTCCCGACCAAATATATTTTACAGAACTATGTAATTATAACCAGTTATACGTCTTAGCCAGACATATTTTATTTCCTTCGACTTGAACGGCTGCGAGACAATCTTTAGAGACCATTTAACTGAAATAATCCAATATCCATGTTTCCTTGCTCCTATTCTGCGAGTAAATTATATAGTAATTAGCTTAAAGTACCGCTATTTCAACTATAATTGCTAATGATGGTAATGAATTAATGCTTTAATTGGAATTTTCACACTTGTCTGAACTGCTTACATCTGTAAGTACTACACTTGAAATCAATTCTTATGTGTTCTTTTAATAAGAGGCAAAATTACTGACTCCTGTTTTGAAAATTTGTTATCAATGTAGGCACAAAAAATATTAGGATGTCTTACGGTATCTGATATAAAAATTAATATAACGGATTTAAATCATTTCAATACGCGTAGGGTTAACTGGATTTGAACTATACTATAACAATTTGTCCATTTTATGTCGTACGATAACCATATAAATCTCTAGACGCAAATGAGAGCCAATTAAATGGAGATTTTATGAAAATACTTTGGACCTAACTGGTCTCGGTACTTGCGTTGTAAATATTGTTCATAAATTCCGATTCATCCCGACTAATTGGCGAAATGTTTGACTTTGCCGAGATGGAAAAGTGGAACGATTTTAATAGGTGTGCCGCAAGTCGCTGTTTTTCGTACCAAAACTTAAAGGAGTTGCTCAAATGTTTTAAGTCAATTTAAAAATATTATAACATAAACGAATCGCATTTGTTATAAATATAATTCTCAGGTAAGCAAGCAAAGTCAAATTTAACATAAAATTATGTGGCATTAGTCAATGTCGTAGGGATATTCGGTCAGAAACACAACAAAACAATTATTTATTTATTAAAAGTACGTACACAATTAGATTGACTATTTTTTCTACTATAGAATATTTGCTACCACACACAGTATTTATGATCTTATTGAGGTGTTCTTGGTCGACGTTTAAGTGTGATTTTACAGAGTTTGGATTGTTATGACAAGTAATTTTCAGTAATTATTGTCAATTCGTTAGTCCATCTATTAATAGTAGTTCTTCTAACAGGGACATTGTCATACCAATCATTGGTTCATTGGTTCAGACATCCCTGAATGCATCCCAATTAATGTTTAAACGATTAGGTGATTTGTGTCTCATGATAATGAAATTTAAATGGCTGTTAGAACTGTCAAAGAATGTTCTTAACGTTCTGCGTTGGTTCTATAATAGCTAACCTCAAGTGGAATTGCCAAACCAAATTGTAGAGATCGTTGGTATCAAAGGAAATCTTTCAAGGGCAGTAACTTTGAAATGTTTCAATTTTAAGCAAATTATGTCCTATGAGTAACTTATTGAGCATTTAATAATTTTTAATACTGCAATATCAAGTTAAATATACTCAAAACTCCAATACTTTAAAATGAATTAAGTTATAGTTTTAAATCTCAAAACTTAAACGAAAATGTTTTAGGAAGGGTTTGGAGTTACTACAAATTGGTTTATTTTCTTAATGGGTACACGAAACCACATTATTTCTGAAGGTTTGGAGAGCAGAATTTTCTCATAATTTTCCATTTGTCATTACAAGTTAAATAGTAATCCAAAATGAAGGAAAGTAATAGAAAACCAAATAAGATTGGTATAAGCATATAATCTGGCGTCAAATGGATATTTAAAGAACTTATTTATTTGATGCTCCATTAGTGAATGATACTTAAATTTTTTGAAAAATATTCCTAATTTGTTAGAATAAGTTCCTTTATCAACAAAATATGCCATGGGAGAATAAAGTGATGATGCAGTAACACACAAGTGTCTTAAATAATAAGAATCTGAAAAATGTTTCGTTTAGATAGCCAGTGCGCTCGCCAAACTTGACACTACTTGTTTATGTGGGTTCTTTAAAAGAAACGCCCAACCGATAGACGGTATGGTGATGTGATTTGATAATAAAACTGATACCAATTGTGCCGCTATTAACTATTATTATTTTGATAAGGAAAGAATGACCTCTTTTGGAAATGTGTGTTGCTGAAAATGGAGGTGATTTTGTTATGTTTTTACATGTCGGACATATCAAATTAAATTGACATAAAAATCGTTTTATAGAAAAATTACTTTCCAAAGTTCCTGTCATCAAAAAATGTATTTTAACACTAGCGCCATCTACACTTGAAGTTTTAATTGAGGACGTGCAAGAGCACTTTCAATTGGCAAAGTTATTAGGGTGGGACGTTTTATGTGAACTAACCTGTACATGTACAGTAAAATTAAAACAGTTAAATTAGATTACTTTCTACCAAATTTTTCGTTAGTAGTTGGTCAAAATTTTACCAAACGATTAGCCAATAATAATAATAATAATAATATCTCTACCCCTCATTCTAATCACAGGGATTAGCCCAGAAGTCGGAGACTTGTGCGGGAGAGGGGGCGGCATATTATTATTAAGCAGGCCGCATTTGCGCCCAGGAACGACTTACGTTGGTAGGCCCTAACCACTATTCAGTGCAGGAATGAGGAAAACCTGGAAAACCTCATTAATTAGGGGGTGGTCAAATATCAACCGGCATCAATCTCTCACATTGACCCAAGCTAACATTATTCCACCCTACCATACCCACAGAGAGGGTGCCAATCCTCTCCACGAATATAGCTTATATATGGTCTACCGGCAGCTGGGCTCGAACCAACTCCGTCTAGTCACATCGATTCAAGTACTAACGCCTTAACTGCGCGACCACTGACCGATCAATGAAAAATGTAATCAGGTTGCAATACCATAATAAGTAATGGTACATATTAACGTATGGGGAATGCAAATATGATTTAAATATGAATTTGACGTTTATATGTAAATTGTTAATTGTTGTATACATAACTGAATCCCAGAACAAAGCAAAATGTTGTTTAAAGACCGTGTACAAGAAACACCGCAACGTGACTTAAATAAGGAGGAGACATTGTATACCTTGTCAAGAAAAGTCCAAGTCGCAATACCCTAGATATTGAATGTGCAATGGGTGTTTCAAATAGTACTTACAATTATTGTGGTGTATGCTACCAAATGATACGTAAATTATTTGATCTATATTTTATTGTTTTCCTGAAATCTTATTTTTTAGAGGGCTCTGGGACCCCTTGACATTGATTCCAAAAATTGATTTTTACAAATAATATCTCCCGAATATCTAAATCGATTTTAATAGTATTTGGTTTGTGATTGTACATATTCCATCTATATAACTAATCTAGTAGTTTTTTCGAGTGACACAGGGGGCCCTAGCTATTTATAGGCATGTTCCTCTACACTGATAAAAATTATTAGTAATATTACATGGTGGATTGTTGGTAATTTATTGCCTAAGTCAATGGTGTGAAATAATACACCAGAATGTAATGTACAACTTTAATGGAAAATATTATTTATTAATATGCATTTTATCATAGTAAAACCATGTTTTTGTATACTCATAAAATATAATTTTATAACGTTATTATGTATTTTTAGAAAATATCATGTAATTTTGCATGAAAAATGTAAAATATACATTATTCACATGCAGACTCTTGTAATACAGTATGCATATAGTATTTTTTACATTAATGTATGAAGTGAACAATGTGTAAATTTATAATCATTTTTATCAGTGTACTCGTAGCTCTTATAGATGTGTTTTTTAATTTTACTATTTTTGTATCTTACAAATATGACACCCACAAACTTGTTTATTTCATGCCATCTATAACCTCTTAGAAAATTAATATACTATGTGTATGTCTTCTGTAATTGTTTTCAATTTAGTATATATACAATATCTGTAATTTTACGTACACATTAACTGCATTTGATTTATTCCTCATAAATCAAAACGACTCTGAGGTATCCATCTTTTATTTTTATTCCAAGTTCAGAGCGCAGTAAAATTTTAAATTACTTCTATTACTAAGGAATTGAAAATTTTAATGGATATTTGAACATTTTAAGTAAAATTGATTGCTTTCCATTCGGTTGAGTTATTTATCAATACTTTTCTGTGCGATTCTTGCTCTATAAATTCAGTAAGAGTTAAGGTTACTTCAAATACATTACTGTTATGTTCTAGTTCTCGTTGCAGCTAGCTGTAATAAGGTCAGGTCGATCTGTAAAGGGCGTCTGGGGGCCCCGCTGTTCGCCTATTATACCGCAATATTAACTTAATTGCGTTTATATAATAAAAACGTGTTACGCTTTAAAATGTGTCGCTATAAAATTAATGCTGTACACTCCGGTTTTTAACAAGAGCGCTGAGTATGAAAAGAAAATAATTTATCGCTTAACACTTACGAAAGTCTTTAGAAAATTAATTTTCATTCTCGATATTTATACCGCGCCTGATTAACATAAATACATTTTTCATGGTGCCTAATTAAAATCTTCAGGAATAGTAAGTTTAACTTTCCTTCGGTTGTGTGATTTACTGACAAAATCGAGGAATTAATCGAGACATATTTTAGTGAGATTTCGAAGACAAAAATGTTGAAGTGTTGGATGCAATTAAATAAATTGGTTTTTACAAATCTATACAAAATTCTACCATATGTTCCTTGTATCGAAATAAATCGATTTAAACAAACTTTTCTGGACGGCCTTAAAGTATAAAAACTATGATAAATCTCGAGAGTTTTACGCATTATGGGATGATTTTGTAATTGAATTTCTATGTCAATGGATTGTTTTTGATAATTGAGAATAAATTTTACGAAAAACTCAATACAAGTAGATATAATAGATGTTGATGTTGTGTTGTATTAGCTATAAAAAAGCTGCTTTACAATCCGTAATTATTTTTCCAATGGATTGCAGGAAGCTCTTATACCTGCAATACCATTCTTAAAAATCTGACTTCCAGTTTGTTTTAACATATAAAATAAAGATTTTTATTTTTCAACCTGAACAATCAAATAATAATCAAGTAGAAGCGATAGAATGCAATTTGAATTTGAAAGTGCAGCCTAGAAATATTTGCGTATAGTGGAAACCATACAAATCACTAAATTATTCCCCAGAAAAGCTGTAATTAAAATCGAGACCTATACTTTGAAAGTGGAAGAGTCTTTTGCAATACGCTACTGTTCAGAGCGCATGTCTACGTGCAAAAAACTTGCAAATTACGAAAAGAATTGCGCACTGTAAAGCGGGTTTAATAGCCTCGAAACAAGCTGTGGCTTTTCTGTAATTATGGAGTTAATTTAGTGATTTGTATGGTTACCACCATAGGCAAAAATTCCTAGCTTGAACTGTCAAATTCGTCAAATTTAGTACAATTTGACAGAAGTTTTATTTATGACTACTTGTATGCATTTTACTTACGTGGATACTCCACCTTTACGGACGCATATGCAGTGAGCAGCAATACATTGCTATTTTCGATGTACTTTTAATAACCGTGATTAATTATTAAAGAGATTTCGAAGAGAATTTATAAAAAACCGGACGTCGTGGTTTTCTATTAAATTGAAACTTTAATATACATACCGAATGCGATGTTACTGAAATATTTTGAATTTTAAAGATTGATGTTATGTGCAGGCTTATGGTACAACGCACCTTGGTCTTATACTGCCCGTGCCGACGTAACGGTAAATTGTGAGCAGTTTTGTTATTTTTATTAATTGTATTAGGTCATAATAACAGCTTTTAACATGATTATGGCCTGATGGTTATCGATAATTACGGTTTTTACATAATAAACGCATAAATATCGCGAATTTCACTTGGCCCCAGAACACTTTCTCGATATTTTTTTAATATTCGGCACGAAACGTCTTACAAATAATGTGAACTGAGTATCACAAAAAAATTGCAATTGCTATATTTAAAACACTGACAAATTATATAGTAAAATCAACGGAATTAATCATTGCAATTGACACCAATAAGAAAAAGGGTGAATTTTAAATAATCGAGGCGTATCAAAATTTACACAGTATTTAAACCCTGGTTTCCAAAATAATATTCAAACGTTGCTATAATTTCATATTATTAGTAGTTACTTAAGCACTGGGTATACTGTTCAGACTTCACTAAAATTGATTCCACAGTTTCAAAACTATTACCGAAAAACCTTCTTCAGGATACATGAATAAAAATCTAATCTATATCTAACTAGGCAGGTTTTTAGGCTTTTACAGCCGATGCTATTATTTGATATATAGGGATTTTTCGGGTTGTTATGCCGTGACGTCGGTAACTGGTCGCTGCCAGTAACAGAATTAAAGTGCACATCCCTGGCTTTAGCTGAAATTCTTTGACCTACCCTTGTTGTTCTCGGGCTAGGCTCTGTTGTTGGTATTACGACTACTACAGTTAGAACCGTTCCTCAAATAATGGCAGTCTTCCGAGACATCCCGTAGCCGACTTTGTAACTGGTCGCATCCCATGCTTCCAAACGTTTCTGCTCTTTTCACTGTCGGCTTCTCTAGTGGTGGCTAAAAATTAATAGATAGAAATCAAGAAAACTACTATACTTGAAGAGATAAAATTATGTTTGTTTAAATAATTGCTTTGTTTTATTTAGATAATATGAATTACTATTATTCTCAACATAAAGTTATGTTTTCTTTATTTGCAGTTTTAAGTGAAATGAAAATTTACTGTAAATATTTTGAATAATATCAAATAATTTTGAATAAAGTATAACATTGCATTAAGAAAAAAATAAAACTAAAATAGGTACATAATTAGTATTTCAATATTACTAGATACTCTGTATTATTTTCTAGAGCAGTTGCTACTCTACCCACCTTATATACTTATACTTAGTAGTAACAGTAGAATTTAATTATTTATATAAGGAAATACAGACTTATAAAAATCAGTCAAAGTCATCCATTAACGGCGCACAAGACATATACCGCTTTTGAGCTTGTTAGCTCTTCTTAGTATGCCATATGAGGCGAGGTAACCGAAGACTTATCCTACAGAAGGTAACCTGAATAAACGTGATGCAACATGAAACTGCATCTTTTGGCCACATGCTGAACCTGGTGGTCTACCTGTACACACAACTTTTATACAATTTGTAGTAAATAATTCTATAATTGTGCCTCTATAGTTCTGGCCTTGTTTATATAGAATATAGTTAGTCAACCAGTCATACTTAGGGTTAAAAACAATACATGGCGATACTCTTTTAAAATCAATGTCATCCTTATTTATACAACAGTCTATTACAGTCCGTCATCTTCACGTCGGCTCCTTTGATGTCGAGGTTCCAGATTTCGGTTTTTTTAGACGACTGCACATTTAGTCGCACACATTCGCGTGCTCAAGGGACATGGTGATTTGTCATGAAATGGATTTTTTCCCCAATGAATTTCATTGGTGTTCATTACGCATTTAGCCACATCCTCTGGAACCTCCACTCGACGAACTGTATAAACTGTGTTTATGCCATAGACAAGGGTGACTTTGATTTTCAAAGTGTATCGCCATCTATTATTTGTACTCAGAAGTTTGACTGATTGACTAACTATATTATAAACAAGGGTTTTGGTAATGATTACCACAAATGTTGTAGTAATATTGTCAATAAATATTATTATTTTGCATGATAAGTAATAAAGTATATTTTATCAAATATACTGAATGATTAAAATTTTAGGTATATATTATATTAAATATAGATTAGATTTTTTCCGTGCAGCACAAGTATTGAAACAGATCACATCAGACAATTATCAAGAGGAATAGACTTGATTAATGGCAATCCAAGGTCAATGGCTGGCCTGTTACTTCGTTAGACGCTAGGTCTCATTACGCAACAACCACACCTGCGTCTTCTAAACGTTGATTAATACAATAAATTACGCGACAAGAGGAAATGCAAGTCTGTTTTTTTTTTTCAAAAACCGTGATTTTTCCTTTGTGTTCTTAATAAGTGTCCGATAGATATCAGCAGATAAAACGCTGAAAGCTCATTTAATTTGCCCATGAACCAAGGCAGTGCTTAATCGCGTAATTTATGGGCGCGCATATTTTTCCAAACCGAGGAATTAATATCATCGATATATAAATCATGTCTTCAACCGATTTCATCGGTAACGGAATACGGCAATAAAGCGCAAAATATTTGTTGTTGATAATTCGTTGCCGCTATAAATCTTCCAGAAGAAATTAACTGCAAATAGTGTTTTCAGCCGATAAGGATTTTTAATTATCGAGTCTGATACTCTAAAAGTGTTCGGGTAAGTGGGGTAATTGCCTGTAAAGTGTAGGGGGCGTAACTTGAAAACATGATGTATCATCATAACTTACATGCAGGGTGAATGTTGGCATTTTGTCTTGCTTGTTATTGATCTTGTCGTGGTCTCAAGACAAGACAAGACTTGAAATAATTGAAAAGATATGAAATATTGGTAGGTATATACTTTATTTAAAGGACGTTCAATGTATAAAATTATATTTAAAATATAACGTAATAACTTTTAAAAAGCCGTTGTAAGACACATTATTTTACTATTCTAACCCCACATTTTAACATTTTTTTCACATAGAAACACATTTCAAATAAAAATAAACAATCTTAAATGCAGAACTATGTAGGTTCATATTATAATAATATTTACATTTATCTGTACCTAAAAGTTTGTTGGTTAGACCGCTTTCTGTCGTTATATATTCATTTTACTTATGTACCTTTATATTCACAAGTGACATGAAATAAGATTCCTGCTATTTGCTAAGCTCTATATTTCCTAAATACACTAACATTTTTTCACCAAATTGTGTCGTAAGTTGTCAAAAGAATTTTACGAAGAAAAATTCTCAAAATACGAAAGTATAAGAGAACATTGAAATTATGAAACAAAATTTAAAATATAATATTTCTAAAATGCCAACTAATATTTCAACTAACAAGATAAAGAAATAATAATTTTACTCAAGTTAAATAATAATAAAGTTTACATATTTGACATGCATGTTTAAGAAAATATATTGAATTAAGTAACTCTTTTATTTAAGTCAAGTAATTTTCTTTAGAATTTAAAATTGTAATGTATTTAAGGTCGTCGTATTTCTCGTCGTAAAATGATCAAATATGTGCTGTTTTTTGATACAGAAACTTCTAAAAATAAAACAGGGCAAAAAAATATCCTCATAGAATATAATAACTTTTAAAATGCATTCGGATACACACATTATTTTGTTAATCTAGCCTCACATTTTAATAGTTATTTTTAATAGAGTTGCATACAATATTTTTTCTACGTTCATGCAAAAACCAAAAAATGTTATTTAGATGATACTAAGTCTAGAAAAATGTGACGTCGATTTGAAGGTTTATGTTTGTCATGATGACAAAACGCTGCAGTAGAATGACAGATGAGTGCAATAAACATTTTATTGCACTCATTTGAGTGCAATAAAATGTTTATTGCTCTAGAGCAATAAAGAACCACTTTTTCCACTAAATATAATTCAATAAAGTATTTGTTTTTTGCATGAACGTAGAAAAAAATTATTTTTAGGTACAATTGAACTATGTACGCTTATGTTATAACAATATTTACATATACAGTTGAATTTAAAAAAATACGTATTTTGAAGGATTTCTCTGGCGTTATATATTCGTTTTACTTCGATACCTTTGAATATTCGCAGGTGGCATGAGATAACATTCCTGTTATTTGCCAAACTCTATATTATTCAATTTTTAAATGTCTAAGTAGAGCCCTTAAGTAAATAAATCCTGCATATACTTATATAAACATATTCTTCAATGAACTAAATTTAATTCAGGAAATAAATATTTCTTTACTAAATAACGAATTACTTAATTCAAGGATCTTGAACAGACATATCAAATACATTATTTTTTATTTCTAATTAAAAATATTTTTTCCATGTATGGAACATGATATAAAGCCTTATAAAGGTAGTTCTTTTAATATATAGGTCAAATATATAAAATGTATGTAGCAGAACCCCGAATCGCATCAAGTGAAAGCAACTTATTTTTTCTCATGATAATATTTTATTTAAACATCGACATTGTGCTCACTTAAGCGAAATAAATCCTAAAATTACAACGCCTGAATAATTCATAAATTTAAATCTTTTAATATCGACACCATAATAATTTTAATTCTTTATGTTCACGGTGCGTACACAAACTGGTAATACACACAAAAATCCCATAAATAAGATCCACCGGAGGAAATAATAAATGCAACGGCATATAAATAAACAAGGGGGTCATAAGTGCTAATAATTCAGAATATGCCCTCTAATTAAATGCCTGCTGTGTGGCTCATTTCACCTAATAAAAATCGGAAAAAGAGAAAAAAATATATGTAAAACGGCTTGCTGGCCGGTCGCCATCGAGTAAAGCAGTTATTATTATAATATAAATATTTTTTATTACAACCTGCACAGTGCACACCCTATTATTGCGGGAACAAAATTATAACAGAATATTTTTAACGATGTATAAGTAACAAGAAATATATTGAAAAATAGCATATTGAAAAATTTGGGGTGGAATTAGAATTACATCGATAAAAAAATGTTTTCAGCAAACTGTTCAGTTGTTAAACATAATTTATTCTCGAGAAACAATTTTTTTTTGTATAATGCTCACTTTTTTGTCAAAAATAAAGTATTTGTTGTATTTGTATATGAGTATTTGTTTCAATGAAACAAATACTTATAGTATAGAATCCCACTATAAAACGACCTTCACCGAGCTGGTTAATGGATGAAGAGTACTTTATATCCAATTAAATATGTCAATAAATATATTGCAAATGGGTTGTCTAAAAAATTTCAGTCCAGAATATGATTAATTAACAATTAAAAATTTATTTTTTTTTTAAAACATTTCACTGGTTTGGTTAATAGACAAATTTTATACCAATCGAAAGTATGAAGTCGATAGAATATGCAAACGTTAGGTTGAATATTTTTTTCCGGTCGCAACTCTTAAGTAGGCAGGTATAAACAGGTAAATCGATACTAGTAAATTGCACCGGTGTGGTTAATAAATTAAAGTTAAATTAAAATAAAGATTATTTCATTACGAACACGGTGGTATAGGGTTGTCTGCGAAAAATCAGTCCTGAATTCCGGTTGTCGAGTTTTAAAAAGTGAAATATTGCTGCGAGTGAATACGTGCGACAGAGAGGTCCCAGCGAACCATTCCATGCGATAGAAGAGTACACAGCATTGCAGCTGTGTGTAGTTTGTCCATTGAATGAAAGAGAGTGCGCATTCTATTTGTCCTTGAAAATGAAAAGGATAGCGATAGACCCGTAAATGCTGTGCTGTGAAAATCTTTTAATGAAATTTGGCACACTAGAAGTTGCATAAACATAAAATATAAGCTTATACAATTTAGCGTAAACATTACGATACATATACATTGTTCTGGTCAACAGTCCCATCAGTTTATACCACCGTGAGGGGTATCACAGGGTTGGGCCCTTGGACCATTGCTTTTTAACATTTTTATAAATGACATAGTTACTGATATAAATGTTAGGTGTCTTTTGTATGCAGATGATATGAAAATATATAATAGAATTGACTGCGTTAGAGATTGTATTGATTTGCAAAATTCTCTTAATACATGATGCTCCGTTAACAAATTAGAATTACATGTGAAAAAATGCAATGTTCTTATTTTTACACTTAAAAATAGCGCCATAGAATATCATTATCAATTGGACGATGTTATTATTTCCATCAGATCACTTACATTTTGTGACGTGGGGATAACGTTTGATAATGAATTATCCTTTACTTCCGATGAACTTAAAAAGCTGGGCTTTGTAATTCGTAATATGAACGATTTTCCTAAATTTCTTAAAGCAGGACCGGATGTATCCAAATTTGCATATTATTATATGAGAGTTTACTACGCATATTTCATATCACTAGTCTGGTGGCACGCCGTGTAATGGCTCAACAAATATTTCTGTATAAAATACTAATAATTAATATAATTTAATAGATTGTACCTACTCATATACTTATAGAACTTCAGGGTACTTAACGCTGGCACTAGGCTTAACATGTTCTACACTACTATACCTAGAATGAATACAAACAAATAATCACACTATCGTCAGGTTTGTGAAAATTATAATAAATTGCAAAATTGGTTTGGTATATTTAACTGCACTGTGGAATCATTAAAATCTAAAGATTTTGATGCTTTAAGTTGATGTAACATACGAGTATCTACGTAGATAGATTTGAATGTTAATTTAATTAATAATAATAATATCCCTACCCCTCATTCTAATCATGAGGATTAGCCCAGAAGTCGAAGACTTGTGCGGGAGAGGGGGCAGCATAGTATTATTAAACAGACCGCATTTGCGCCCAGGAACGCCTTACGTTGGTAGGCTCTAACCACCATTCAGTGCAGAAATGAGGGAAACCTGGAAAACCTCATTAATTACTACTCTCTTTCTGTCTAACTCTTACGTATGTATTTTGCTTACCATATATGTTCTGCCTACTGTTAATAATTGTAAACTGTACTTCCTACCTTGTAACTGGTTGTGTACTATAGGGTAGTGTATCTGTTAAAATTGAAATTAAATAATTAAAAATATTGCTAAATACAAATGTTGAAAATACAATTTACATCTTCTGAAGAAAAATTATCTAATCTAACATACAATTGACGCTTCGTCAAATATACCTACATGTAGAAGAGGAGTAGTATTTCTTTATTAGCTGTGGAAATAATATTATTGGTACCCCCGATACTGAATTACAATGAGACCAGCAACGCAAATCAATGATTTATAACTAAAATTAATTGAACTGCAAGACTGGTTTGCCTACTTCTGAAGAGTATTTTGATATATTTCATCGCAAGGTAAAATCTTTATAATTACGGACGAGTTTTGCATAATTCTCCTTGTAGTCTTCGGATTTTAAGGACAAGGTAGTTCGAGAAAGTACTGGATCATTATAAGATTTCACGCAAATTATTCGAGTTGGGTCACTCTTTGATATTCGAAACTACTTGATTTAGTTTGTTTTCAACAACCATCAAAACAATGTTTTTACGAAAAACGTTGATATAAAGAAAAATACAAGTTAAGCTACTCTTTCTTAAGAGTGAACAATGGTACCTAATATAAGCTCCAAATTTAATGATTTTTTTTTGATGCACCGGAGATAAATAATGAAAATCTAACAAATTTCGGACTTGTACTACTATTCAAGGATTGATTCCTTTATTTTCCGCGGAGTAGTTGTTTCCTGCAGTATCATTTACAGATTTAATGGTTCGTCGCTCAGGGCAAGAGGTCTGCTTTAAGTACCTGCTGCAATGTAGGTCGCTTTCTATAAGTCGTGCCGCTTAGGCCGAGCAGGAAGTAAGCAGACCACTTATATCTCACCTGCACTCAGTTTATATGTGAACATACATATGCAGAAACAGCCAGTTCAATTGTCGGTCATCTCACCTATGGCATACTGATGAGGGCTAACAAGCCCGAAACCGGTCTATGTCTGGTGGTGTGTCCGACAAGGGTTCTTCGCTGTTCACACAGATACTGCAGGTGTAGTTCAATGCCACCGGGGTATTAGTCCGCAGAGTTCTATCCTGCAGTATCATTTACAGAATTATAAAACTGTTTTGCTGGTTGAATTCCTTTCAATAAAAAATCAACTAAATGTAGACAATGTTAGATTTGTCATATCATAATCCTTCTGAACTTTCCGCCTAGTCACAAATTGTTTGCGTTGAATATAACAAAATTAGTAAATATGACAAACATCATATTCTTATAACAGAAGATTCTTTGGCACTAGTGCTAATATCTATCATTTACTTCTACCTATCAAATACTAGATAATATTTGTTATTTTTAATTCTATAAATGCCCGACAGAATCTGAATTATACCATGATCATGTCTTAGTATAATAACTGTATGGAAACAGGCGTATATGAATATTAGATATCATAAAAATTTGCTTTATAATATGACCCGGAAAGTTAAGATTTATAATAGATACTGTAACATTATGTTTGAGATTTGATTCTAATGCACTTCTACTGTGTTATTACAATTTCTGTAGATTTACATAATTAATTACGGAAAATATGACTTAATTATTACGTAAAAATACATAACTAATTGGAAAAATTGCTCTCAGTTTTATCAGCGCACGCTAAGATCGGCAGAATTGCTACAGGTATTGTGAACACATCCTGAATTTGCTCCATAAATAAACCTTTATAACTTTATAAGTATGTAACTGTGCTTGTCCGGCCATTTTTGCCGTACGTCGGCAATTCGCGGTATGCCTCTCGACCAACAATGCCCATACTGAAAAATTACCGGTGTATTTATTTTGGCTCAGCAGAATGCGACGCGGCAAAAACCCCTCCGGATTAAACGAAATTACCCTAATAATTCAACATTAAATCAGTTTAAGTCAAATCTAAAAAAGCCTAAAACAGTTGGTTTCGCGGAACAGCGTCGCCAACAATAAAGCGGCATTCTTACATCCCGTTTAATATAGCGGCTATCAGCATTTCCTTTTTCATGAGATATTAAAAACGAAATTAAACAATTACGTCGTTAAATTGCTTAACTCGGCTCTGAGATGGTGTATGATGATAGTGGCATTCCAAAATGCAATTGCAGTGGATGTAATTGTTTACATTTTTGTGGGAATGTTTTATTATTAACGTATTTGAAAATTCAAAACAATTAATTTGTAATGTCAAGTTATTACTTAGAAAAACTGCGGGTTTAAGTAAAGATGCCTATAAAATACGAGGGCAATTTAAGATCAGAGATTCCGTGGATACCAAAAATACAATGTTAGACTAGGGTCGATAATTTTTGAAACCAAATAAAATAATAGTAGGATGAAACCCATTGGAAAAGGAAGAGAATACAACAAAAATGAAAGGAAAAATAACTTACGGGCGATCTGAGGTTGGGCAATGGAAGAGGGTGAGTTTTTAAGGGTAAAAAACGGTTTATCTCGATTTCTTGCAAAACTACAAGTCCTATGGAAAAAAGTTGTAGACAATAAAAAGATCTACAACTTTTGTATGTACACTTTTTTCACATAACCTCAAAATGTATGTGAAAGATTCAAAAAACCAAGTTTTTGGTTTTTTATTTTTCTTTTACAAAAAAAATTTTGTTCACAAAATTTGGTGAAAACTTACCTTTTTATGTCTAAAACACACTGAAATTTTTTTTATTTAAAACATTTATTTTTTCACCTTATTTTGACTTAATATCGAAAAAGCACCCTAATTTTCAATAGAAAATTTTCACGTCAAAATATCTGTTTTTTTAATAAAGTCGGTGGGTATTTTGTTCGTTGAAATCTCTACTTTCTGATGGTGTAAAAAAATATACATTACTATGGTAAAAGTTCTCAGAAAATGCAAAGAAACGATGCGACAAACACGAGTCCGAAATTTCTATGTCAAAAAAGTCATCGTTTGATCTCAGAGGTGAACTCACGTTTCTCAGAGTTGGTAAGTAAGATGTTGATAACGCTTTCTCGAAATATTTTATAAAATTCATATCTTTTTTCAAAAAATTTTAAAACAAACATTTTGAAAACAGAGGAATATCCCTCCTTAAAATGCATGCACTTCCTTTTCGCATATCCTACATATAGCTCTATATACATATGGCTAATTGGTCGGTTAGTGGTCGAGCGGTTTGAGGCGCAGTACTTGAATCGATGTGGCCTGTCCGCTGTGGGATCGAATCCTGCGACAGGTAGACCGTAGATCAGCTATATTCGTAGAGAATATTGGCACCCTATCTCCGGGTATGGTAGGGTGGAAGAATGTTGGCTTGGGTCTATGTGAGAGGTTGATACCTGTCGACGTTTGACCACCCCTCTAATTAATGAGGTTTTCCAGGTTTCCCTCATACCTGTACTAAATGGAGGTTGGGGCCTACCTACGTAAGTCATTCCTGGGCGCAAATTCAGCCTGCTTAATAATAATAATAATGATTACTGACTCCACGGGAGAGAGGTATTATTAATATATAGCTGTTAACTGAAATATTTATCAATAAATTACGAGGATATGCATGGGTTAATAAAGACTGAAAATATTTATGAGAAAACATGTGTTGTTATTTTTCAACAAATATATTTTTTTAATCTGTTATATACAGTCTACAACACCAGTAAACTACTATTTTACAAGTTCGACTGCATAAACACAAAATTGATTTAATTTGATTTTCTTTTCTTTATTAATATCTTAATTTTAAGTTTATTTATATCATCACCTGTCTTATTATGTATCAATTTGCTCATATTACGTATATTTCAATATTTTCGCGGCTCCAACAAGTCCACTAGCGTTGGTCTAATGGGTTAGAAATTTATTATAACCATTATTATAGTCATTACATTTACATATCCAGTAAAAATAGATAGAAAACGATTGCGTAAAATATGCCTTTAGAAATAATCTGTGATCTTATTATACACCAATAATTCTTGCACTAGTTGCATAGATGATTTAGACGCCGATACACGCCGGCTTCCGTTTTGGCCCTAGAGGCACTATCAAAGTGTAGACAACTCACCCAGATTGCATTTATTATGGTTTCTATCGACGTGTTTTCAGGGGGAATTAAAATATCTGATGTCGAGTGCTACTTCATCATTTTCAGCAAGAAACGCACTACAAGAGTGTAGTAAACTGTATTTTTGATGCATATGGACAAATATTAACATAAGTGACTTGAACTTTTATGAGTTGACTGTAGCTAATACAGTGAGAGCAAATTAAATCTTACTTGTGAGAATATTGCTCTTTTATTATTATTATTATAATTATTTATTTATTTTGTTGTGGACAACATAAGTTATATAATAATAAAATTACAATATAATTATAATACTAATTAAACTTTAACTAAGTTACAAAGAACAAAAATCACTTATTAGTTAAAAATATTTTCAGTTTCTGTTTAAACTGAGATATCCTATTCTGACCAGTCTTTTAAGCTCACTCGGTAAGTTGTTATACCTCCTAAGCCAGGCAATTAAGCTGTTAGCGAATATTTTAAAAAAGGCACACGGATGTTTATAGCATTGATACACTAGCAATTAGCCTTAAGATCCGTTTTTGCACAACAAAAACAGAATGAGAAGATATGGGGTCACCACAAATATATAATAATAATAATATCTCTACCCCTCATTCTAATCACGAGGATTATCCCAGAAGTCGAAGACTTGTGCGGGAGAGGGGGCGGCATATTATTATTAAGCAGGCCGCATTTGCGCCCAGGAACGACTTACGTTGGAAGGCCCTAACCACCATTCAGTGCAGGAATGAGGAAAACCTGGAAAACCTCATTAATTAGGGGGGTAGTCAAATGTCAACCGGTATCAATCTCTCACATTGACCCAAGTCAACATTCTTCCACCCTACCATACCCGCAGAGAGGGTGCCAATCTCTCCACGAATATAGCTTATATACGGTCTACCGGCTGCGGGGGTCGAACCCACAGCGATCCAGTCACCTCGATTCAAGTACTGACGCCTTAAACCGCGCGACCACTGACCGACCCTATATCTATTCTGTAATGCAATCTAGACTCCACAAATGCATAATTTAAATTTAGCAATTGTTTTTCCTGGAATATTTCTCTCATAGATTTAATTAGGCAACTTACTGAACTTAATGAGGAAACAAGATTTATTACAGTACATTTTCAAGTTCAGTGTATCGTTAAGAGTGATTCCTAGAAATTTGACACAGCTTGTCGAAATAGACTCACATTTATTTTTGCATTTTGTCAGTATTCAGACATAAATGTATTGTAACCGAACCACTTAGAAACATTGTACAATGTATTGTCTAGATTAACAGTTGGATATTTTGTGGCTTTATTTGAAATTATCAAGGACCAATCATCAGCATACATTGTGCAAAAATTACTACCTATGGAATGCTCCAATGAATTTATGTAAAGAATGAAAAGTACGGGGCCAAGAACTGAACCTTGAGGAACGCCCATATCAACAAAGTTTGGCTTAGAATTATTGTGAATGTTTTCTATTACAGAAGCATACTATTTTCTATATTTTAAAAAGGACGAAATCTAGTTTAAAGCTGAATCACGTATAGCATAGTAATAAAATGTTTGTAGCCACTTCTCTCATTTATCTATAAATAGTTTTAAAAACTTTATACCAGTACCATGAAGTTTATTGCAAACGATATTTTTATAGCTGATTATGTCTAGAATACGTAGATTTGGGTAGCTTAGTGACTTTGAGAGGGGGAGGATTTATGGGTTACGCAAAGCAGGTTTGTTGATGAGTGACATTTTCCAGAAGGACTACCAGATTCTTACATACTATAGTACGCTGTTACCAGTCGTGGACTCAGGAAGACCATGGACACAGAGCGAAAGATACCGTCCGTCGTAGAAAAACCACAGAGCGTGAAGAAGATATGAACTGACATATGGCTCCACCACTTCCGGGATGTAGCGATGGATTGTCATGTTGCCTCTAATGAAAACTAGTGGTGATCTGCTACCATACGAGATAGCACACAATACCATAACGCTAAGTGATGGACATGGCTCTCTGTCAAATTGTGGATTGCGCCTTTCACCACGTCACCTTCTCATCCTTGCACAGCCACCATGCATTCCCAGGCAGAAACTGGATTTGAAAGTCATCTGATCCTATTCTTGGTCCCACTGAATTCTCTCTCTCTCTTTAAACCATTGTAAATGGTTAGCTCGATGTTGACAAGTGAAAGGCAGCACCCAATAAGACAAGAAGGCAAAACTTTGTAGTCTGCGATGTACGTCAGCAATATACTGTATGCATGTACGTCAGCGATATACTGCATGCATATCAATGATCTCCCAGGTTCCTCAAATCACTGATTTGCAATAGTCACAGAAAGCTAAGTTACAATTGACGATTTCCGCGGCCTGTGGTTTCCTTAAGAAGTCAAATACCTCTCGCTCTATGTCCACGCCTAATAACACATAGAAATTTTTGTCACCGACACAACCAACAATCCGCCCCTCTCAAACTCATTAAACTGGGAAATCTATCAAAATCTACGTACTCTTGGCATAATAAACCTGTATAAGAAATGTCATTTGTAACAAGGTTCACAACAAGTGTGCGCAGATATTTTTAAAACAGAATGTTATGTTACAAAGTACAAGCTATGCAAGCTTCAAAAAACAGATAAAGCTGAAAATGTATTAATTTTTTTCTTTCACCAAGAGAAATAGACATACAAAAAGTCAACAAAATAAAATGATATTTATTAGACCTTTCTTTGTCACGTAATATATTAGGAGGCTATAACAAATATAGTGCAAGAACAAAAAAATCAGAAAGCAGTGTGTGCTATACTATAACATTATAGATCAAAAATTGCTTCACATACTTTTATTGTTCTGAATTTATTTGTTGCCATTAATTTGAGATTCCAAATTATTACATTTATTCCTACAAAACAGTTAGTTGGAGCATACAATGCCACAAAATTTACGTTGAAATGGGCTACTTTTCTTTCCATAAATAAAGTTTCGTCGCTACCAAATATTACGTGCTTAACAAAAACAGCTGACAACATAACGGAAACATTTCATTCAAATTAATAAGAGAAGTTTATGTAGCGTGATGTTTACCCTAATTAATTCATAAATAATGTATTAAAACACAGTTTTTATTTAAATTATTTCCGCTGGATATACAGTCCCCACAGCCTCCAAATATACTCGTACCTGCACGACTCAACGAACCGTACTGCCTCTGTCTTTATCCTACGGCCGTTGTCCCTATATTTTATGTACCCAGCAGCGAAGGACCGGCTCTGATATCGAGTTACCAGTTTTATTTACACGATTGTTCGGGAAATTGGTCATAAAACAAAATTGTTTCAAAAGTTGCGAATTAAGAGCCACATATTTTAATTTTTGCTACTAAATTGACACTAATATATTTCATATTAACATATAATTAATGTTAAGTTCTCTATCGTGTGAATTTATATAAAGTAGGTCGCTTGTTTTAATTTTTAAATTGATAAATTTATATGTATGTTATGTCAGCGGACATAGGATTTGGAGATCAAATCTGTCGTTAATGCACAGATTATTTTAAAAATTAGCCTTTAAAAGACCGTTTTTGCTATCT
Source organism: Monochamus saltuarius (assembly GCA_025584915.1). Taxonomy (NCBI): domain Eukaryota; kingdom Metazoa; phylum Arthropoda; class Insecta; order Coleoptera; family Cerambycidae; genus Monochamus; species Monochamus saltuarius. The sequence goes on from CM046726.1 coordinate 2,618,982, forward strand.
GAAACCTGAAATCTTATGAGGCATTGCGTGAGGGTAATTCTGTCAGAATATTTTTTGAAAGCAATATATTCAGTGCAATTATTTACTAAAGTTATAACTAGTATAAGTATAGGTACTTGCAATTGCTGACGTTAACATTTCCAAAGATTTTATTTATTATTTGATCATAACATTTCAATGGATTCCCTATTGTTTTGCCAGTAGCAAGCAGGTGTCTATCTTCCGTTTTTAACATTACCATAACTATTAGTGGTGATGTAGTAAACTTCACTGTACTGTCAAATGTGGCTTATTTCTTTATTTACAGTATAGATTCGTGAAAATTACGGCAACAATGCTGTTGACGTATTTTAATGGCATTTTTGTAGCATTTACTTGCTTATTTTAAGTAAAACATCCTGTATCTTGCACATTTGGATCTACGCGTAATTTTAGGAGGACTTTTATCAAGCTTCCTTATATCTATTTTTAATGGTTTTCAAAATATTTCAATTCCAAAAAAAAAAGTTTTCGTGGGCCTAATGCAAAATTGTCTATTTTTTAGATCATAGAAGCTGAATTATTGATATTTAAAATAGAGATAGGGGGATGTGCATCATTTATTACAGTTATTTTAAAAACTGTTTAATTTTACACAGGATGATGAAAACATGTTGTCACATTTGCTTAACTTTGAACCGCCAAAACTTAGTTTTAAGAAACAACCAATTTGTCATAAATCATCATTAGCTTGGTTGTTTTGTTCTTAAACTGGTAATTTCACATCCATCCTCGCAAGAAATTGGATCATTTTAATTACTTACTACAAAACTATCAATAACAGAAAAATAACTATATTATTAAATTCTATGTAGCAAAATATCAAAATATACATAAAAGTAAAAAAAAAAAATCTGCTGTAATCACATGTCGCTTTTTATATATTTTTAGGTATTAATAATATTGTGTGAAACTAACTACTCAGTGGACAAAAGCCCCAACCTGCGTTGAATTACACCCACAATATCTACCCATATATTCCTTATTATTAGCTTCTGTAACATTTTTTACTGTTTTAGAAAGGTATTTTAAGCTAATATAAATCAAATCTCCTACAATTCCTATCAATGAAGTCATATGTATGTTCTCTGATACCAAACATCTAGGTATGCTAATGAACAATTCCACAGACAAAGATAATTATTGAATAGAGCTTTGTCTGTGGAAATGTTCATTAGCATACCTAGATGTTTGGTATCAGAGAACATACATATGACTTCATTGATAGGAATTGTAGGAGATTTGATTTATATTAGCTTAAAACACATGTCGCTTATTCGAAAGTGACACATTTCCGGAAATATTTTGAATGTCCGTGGTAACGGAACAAAATACAAACTTCGGATCGGTTAGAACACGTTGATGTGAAGTCATCAGTGCAATTTCATCCAATGTAATTTCCGAATATTTTTCTTTGTCGTGATGACGTTTTAAAATAACATCAATTGATTAACTACAAAACACAGGCGTAAAATTTTGAAAATAATATATATTTTGTAATAAGTACTTTGTATGTTGAGGCCGGTCCTGTATTTAAGTATATATCTACTGTAATCTTATCTCGTCTTTTTATAGATGTCTCCCCTCAGTTGGAATTACTAATTAGAGGAGGCTGATATGATTTTCAATCTCTACCATCGCATTTTAATTCCGTGACTCCCCCGAGCCTTGGGAGTTGTCTAAAAATAGTAACTAAAATTAATTTGTTGGTCTCGTGACGCACTGTTTACCTTCTTATTTCGACGGATGGATAGCTCCGGAGGGAGCGTGCACACAACGGTTATTTGTACAGGACGGGCTCCAAAAGTCTGGAACAATGTCGTTTTTTATTATTATTAAAGTACAGGAAGCTATTTGACTACTGAAATTAATAAAACGCTTTCGAGTTAGTTGCACCTTTCTGAAAAACCCAATATATTATCATTACTTTATAAAATGAAAAATTATTTACAAAATGATAAAAATGTCCTTAATTAGTCAAACATTACAAACTAACTGCAATATTTTAACGCGACGTAGCGAAGGTACATCTAGCGGTCATTAGCTACTACATGCCGAACTAACAAGCCATAGACACGAAGCATCCTACATTGCAGTAGAAGAAGATAACTATATGTTGCAAGCACGGAATTCCAAGAAACAGCTACTCTGCGGGCTAATGCCCCGACCACCCCGCCAAGGAGGCTGGTATTGATACTTTTCCTCTAATTTTCTTCTAAAAATAGTGGATATTTGATTCGATTTAAAAAAAGTACGTAGACTGAACGTAGGTAAATATTTTATTTGTTTTCAACAGCTGTTGGCACTATAAATATTTACTACTCGTAGGTTGTCCGTTATAGTGTCCAGTGTTATATAATTAACATTTACTGTATTAAATATTTTAGTTTTGAAATCACCCAACATCAATTTTATATCCAATCAATTGTTTCCTAAAAATGAATGAAACAATGAAATGATTGTCAACCAAATTATATCTGTTATTCATTAACAAATTATAATGGTAAATCATAAATTTTACTTTTAAGGAAATGTATTAGTACTAAGTACTAATTTCCTAATATTAAAAAAGATTTGGCAAAAATGAATTGATGACGTTGAAAAAACAAGTCATGCTATATAATCTGTTAACATTGGCGCCTTCGCCATAACTTCAAATTTGCCTAATTATTATTCTTGTTACATTTTTTTTAACAAAATAGAAAAGATTAGTGCCTGTGTATGTATACAGATATGTCATTAATTAATGCTAATCCATGTTTTTTATAAACCGAAAATCGAAAAGAGACATGAACCTTAAATAAGTACAAATATTTTAAATGCAGGTGTAGTTCGTCATATAGCTGAATATAATAATTAATCGTTTTTAAAAATTTCAAATGTTTACGGAGATACTACTTTTTTAATAATACCCACATTTTGAGGTCTGCTGACTAAATAGATCACTGGCATATGATTTACTGAAGGCTGAGGTTGCCATATCGTCTGTAGGATAAATAATAATTTTTTAACTTAAATTCAATTTTTGTGATTGATTCTAATTTAAAAATACTTGTTTTTAGCAATAAGTAAAGCAAAATTAGGTAGATAGTACGCTACGCAATAATATTAACACAAACTGTAACTGTAACTATTTAAAACTAGAAAGGTGGAAAGTCGGCTGTCGCCGACTTGACCTTTCTGACCAGCGCTGCGTAGTGCGTTTTATTTAATTTCCATTACTGCGCGCGGCTTTACGCCTATGAATAATAAAATGTAAACGTGACTTTGGCTGAATTCTCTATGGTGGGGAAAATCCGTCGCTCTATAATTTAGAAGAGTGGTTGGCATGTTTTGGTAATTTTTAGTATTTTCTCGAGGTTGGTTAATTTTTTTTCAACATCCTGTATTTTAAATATCGGATCGGGTCGTTTTTATATGATGCTAAAACTCTCATCAAAAATGTTTGTTAACTCCATGAATTTAAAGGGTTCTTAAAGAATGGTTCGTTATTTTTAAACACTCTGTATTTGCTTCGTTAGTTAGTGTCATAATAAATCCTTGATGGAAGTTTCATCAAACAAAATTTTTAATTCCCTTAATTTTGAGTTTTTTGCGGTAACATTTTTTTCAACCCTTTGTATACGGAACAGTTTTTCGCACGTTCGACAACTGTTCCGAAGCGAAAAAACCGAAAATTTCCTCGAATTTGGAATTTTATTATTTTATTGTCAATTTTTATTCTATCAAGCTTTTTTAATCACACTATAAATTGAAGCGATACGGCAATGAAATGACTACCGCCATATTGTCTAGCTCATTTTTAACTCATTTTCCTTTGTATGTATGTATGTAAAAACGACCTCAAACCCCAGCGCTCGGGTACGGGAAGCTTTCTAGAGACTTCAAATTTACAGTTTTTGGTCTTTGCCGGCCTCCAGTCAGCCAATTTTTCAAAATTTCCTACGTTTTATACCGAAATGTCATCGCCGGAGTATACGTTTGACGTTTCGGTGATTTGGTCGGCGGTGCGTCTCGTAGTTGACTGAAACTTTAAAGATACCAATTCAGATTTTGGGCTATAAAATCATTACCAAAGGACTCGGATATATATCAGACAACTCAATAACAACTTCTCGTAGCTGGAAGGGCCCGAAAATTGTTCCAGAACACATAATCTGTTTTCATTCATTTTGACGTTTCGTTTGACGTTTGTTGAATTTCTACAGAAGAGCCTAAACAACAATAGTTTGACATTTCTGACGTTTATGCCGTGCAAATAGCATTTCGTCTGCCATTCGTCTGCCATTTGTCAAATGCTTAGAAGGGGGCGTTACCTCTTCGTTCTATGCTCGTTCCACTCGAGGAAATCGCTATCTTCTATAAAGGGACGTAACCGACACAACTATCCTCGTTCCACATCAAAAAATCCATCAGTTTTGGCCGAGGAGCCTCGGGAGAATGGAAATTTAGGTAGGAAAATGCGAAAAAATCGGCATCAAAATATGCCGCAGGCAATCCAGGAAGACGGCGAAAGGCGTAGCGTTTAGCCGTTCGGCGCCGCACGGCTCGCAACAGTAACCTACAGCTTTTAATATACAGGGTGTTCCAGAATGATGGTCAAATATTTTACCAGTGTATTCCACAAGCCATTTCAGGGGGGGATCTTCATATGAAACTTTTCAATTTGAGTACTTATTGTTGAGATATTCGAGCTCAAAATGGCGGGAAAAATGGTTTTTTATATTTAATTAAAAACGGCTACACTTAGAAACTTCAGTTTTGGTACACATTATCAGGTAGTCAAAAGCTATTTTGAGGTGGTGTCTATTCCTTGGCACATGTTTCTAGAGGGCGGGAATAAACAACTCCTAGATTTATTTTTTTCAGAACTTTTTCCTGCAATAGCCGATTTCAACAAAACATGGCGATTTGTTTGATAAGACAACAGAGAAACATCAACATAGCAACCGTCTACTGCGGTTATCAGTAATTGGTGACGGTGATGTTTAGAGTAATGAAAACAATTTTTATTTTTTTCCGCGCAAACTGTTGGTTGTATGAAAAACTTACAAGAAGGAAAAAAGTATAATTATATGTAGTATTTAAAAAAAAGTTTTATTGAAATTGGACATTGCAGGAAAAAGTTCCGAAAGAAATAAATCTAGGGGTTGTTTATTACCGCCGTCTAGAAACATGTGCCAAGAAATAGACTTTGACTAGCTGATAATGTGTAGCAAAATTGAAGTTTCTAAGTGTCGCCATTTTTAAGGAAAAATAAAAAAACTATTTTTTCCGCCATTTTGAGACTTGAATACCTCAACAATAAGGACCCATGAAAAATTTCATATGAAGATCCCCCCCTGAAATGGCTTGTGGAATACACTGGTAAAATATCTGACCATCATTCTGGAACACCCTGTATAATAATTTGACTTTTTTATTCCTGATTTTTTTTTGTAAAAAAACTGTTAATTATGTGTTATACTCAGTGAATTAGTGGACTGTACTGTTGGTTAAAATATTTGTACTTATTTAAAGTTCACTCTGTATACGCTCACATGTGAATGTCAGACCCGTGGATCCAAGAAGGTACTAATAATAATGCCGTCTGTGATTCTTTTAGAAAGGCCTCGCCGCTGCTACGGAGCAAGAGGACCCCCGCGACCAAACCGGCGCTAATAGTGGCGAGGCCCAAGTGGAAGTGCACCGTAAGTGCAGCAGGAGTGCAGCAATCGCCGTCCGGTCGCGTGGACGGTCAGACGACAGGCCTGGCTCAGAAGTCAGTAACCGCGCCGTTTGCCTACTCGAAGACGGTTTGACGGCTTCGGGTTTCAACTGAACCGTTCGCCTTGTTTCTAGGCAGAGAAGGTGCGTTAGTGTAGGACGGAGACAAATTATTCGACGCCCCGGAACTTTGCGTTTTTATCTGTATGAGTGTTGTGTGAAAATTTTTACTAACAAGTTCGTTACGAAACTTTAATAAGAAGCTGTAAGGAAATGTTTGGTGCTCTTTCTGTAACCCTTTATTAGCCGCTTGATACGTTTTGATCTGATAAAAGTCGTTCCAATATTTCTGTAACTTTGATCTGATGAAAAGTCGTTCAAGTGTTTCTGTAACTGGATGATGTGAATGACGTTATTGTTACATTATTTTAAACATTAATTGCGGCAATACTTAGTAGAAAAAGTTGTAAGACTAATTTAGGTTATTTTCTAAAGCTACTTATTTGTGGCATAATTCTAGTTTTTCTTTAGTTTAATTAGGTATTTTGCCACACTTCCAACAAAAAAATAAATATTAATTGAATAAACCCTTGCACCGAAGGGATCAGTCAAGGGTTATTTTTGAAACTAAGTTTGCCTAATGAGAAAATCTCAAACTGAAAGAGAAGATAAGTAAAAAATAACAAAGATCGCATCACTATCGCACAGTTCCGTATTTTTGACGTTGCGAAAACTCTGTTTTCGTTCTCAAAAATTGCAAATGTATTAAGAGTAAGTTAACTTTGAGTTTAAAATTTTTGTCTGCTTTCATAGAGATGTTCAATGATTTTTATTTTATTGTTACTTCAATGTTTACTGAACAGTTTGACACACAGTTATCTCCGTTTAACAAAATTGAAAGAGACCCCGATTATTTTGTTAAACGGAGATAAGAAGAAGTAATAGAATAAAAATCCTTTAACATCTCTATGGAAGCAGATAAACAAATTTTAAACTGTCACGAAAGTGCGCGATAGTGATGCAATTTTTGTTATTTTTTACTTATCCCCTTTTTCAGTGGGATTTTTTGGTTAGGTAAACTTAGTTTCAAAAATAACCCTTGACTGATTCTTTTGGCGAAAGGGTTTATTCAATTAATCTTTATTTTAACAGAAGTGTAGCAAACATGTCCAATTACACTAAAGAAAAACTAATTTAGATAATATAAAATCGTTCAATGCAGGACGACCATCTGCGATACTAAATTTTTTGAAAAAATAAAAAAATTGTAGTACCTAGGCATTTACAATTAAAATTATATGCTTTAAACAGAACTTGTTCGAAATGATTCGAATAAAACAAATTTTAAAGTTTGGTCAAAGGAATTGTAAAAGCACTTCTTTACGCATTCTATTAGCATTACTATTTCTAAATTAAATTATTTTAAATAGTCTGTAAAATTTATAGCAAATATAATACAAACGAATTGAATATTATCAAATCAAATCAAATCATTTATTGGTGTCCATACATAATAAAATGTTTACACAAGTCAAAAAACAAAAAAATTAAAGCAATGAATGATACATATACTCGTAAACACTAAAATAAAATTACAACAAGTAAAAGAACATTGAACATTATAAAAATTACATAATAATATAAAATTACAAAACTAGCAAATAAGTTAAAATTAAAAACATAAAAAAAAACAGCAATTACATATCTAAAAACTGGTCGGCAAAGAACTCATTAAAATTATAAAACGCTTTTTCTTTGAGATATTTTTTAATTCTGAACTTAAGCTCTTATTAAGCTATATTTAATCTTCATTGGCTCAAATATATGCTTGAATGGCCTTTTTCTGTTTCTGTTATTTTTCATAACTTTTCGGAATGCGTAATTTTAGCGCAAACTTGAATAATTCGCTTATCTATTTGTAATCGGTTTTGAGGCTCCATTTTGTAAACTTAGTTCTTTAGAAACCCCAATAAAAATATTCTAAGGGCGTAACATCAGGTGATCTCGGAGGTCAAATAATAATAGGATCACTTCAACTTATCTTCTGATACAATTTTCATTTAACCACTTCCAAACTATTCTTACATATGGGATTCTTCAAGATGAAATATGAGATTGTTATATGTAATAAGAGACAAGTTTTCAATACCGACTGAAAATTAATTTTTCAAAATAATAAGGAAACGTTCCATATTTAAATTTCCCTCATATTCATACTCCATTCGTACTCGATTTCGTGGCTGAGTTTTGTAAACTTCAGTTCTTTAGAAACCCTCATAATAATCTAAGGATGTGAGATCAGGTCATTTGGAAGCCAAATTTTAAATTCAATAATTTGTTTATTCAAAAAACGACGCTACACGTTAATTCTATGAGAATACAATATTTTTAAAACTGGGATTGTTTAAAAACTGCAACCGAATTTACTTACATTATTTACACTAGACAAACTTTTTTACCCTAGATAGTTTTAGCAAGTCACTAAATATAGAAATACGTTTTTTGACTATCTTTTGAGATAAATTCAACTCAAGAGCTGAACAACTGTACTACTAATAAATTTTGACTTATCTTCCTTCTATTTCCTAGTTGCAATTTTCGCTAAAGGAACTTAGATACCACAACTGACTTATTATCGCTATGTGGAACAGTTCATTAGTTTATAATTAACCAATTATCTTTGAAATGTTCCGTTTAATTATCGGTTTTATGTGAAAAATGTCTATTCCTTTTTAAAACAGTGCTAGCTTTCAGGAAATGCGCGATGGTTTTTGTTGCATTACATTTCTTCGTTAATTAATTAGTGTGGATTCCATAGCTTTTGTTTCTTTTTCCTCTATTTTAATAACAAAGATTTCCGGTAAACGGTGATCGTATAGCTTGCAATCAATAAGCTCTTCGCCTCGTATGAATCATCTTGTCGTACGGGCAAGGTGTATCTGCAATGATTCAAGACATTATCCGCATGTAATCGATACAGAGTGACTACACAGACAGTTTTAACGATGGAGACTAATTAAATTAGATCAAATTAAATACCTGAACGTAGATTCTTAGTATCCATCCAGGTTTTGTTTCTAAATTACTTGAATATTTCACATCCAAAAAACAGCACATATTTTCGAATACATTTTCAAATGTAAATAAATATATTTCAATGTTAAGGCCTTCCATTTAAGATTTTTTTATATAAGCGGCTAGAATCTATCGGAGATAGGAAATGGCTTTGAGTTGTTCATATTTCTAGTTTCAATATCTTGGAGTAAACTTTTCTTCTGTTATCTTCCAAATATTGATCAACGAAAACGTTCCTATGTATCATATTGATTTACTCTTGAAAATTTGTTGACGTGTATGTATAGATCAGAATAGATCCACATTTTGTTTGACTTTGATACTTGCTATTTTAATTATATTTTATTCTTGAGTTTTCAATGGTCTATAACTAAACTAAAACAAACAACAACAGTAGGTATTCTACGTGTATTATTTTCAATACAAAGTCAAGTAATCTTTCAAACATATTTAAAGATCACAACAGGTGTCTGGCGACATTAATATCACAATTACACGATGGTGCAGCACAGTTTACGTTTCCGTAGATACAGCTACAGGTTGCGGTGTTGGTGTAAACAAATTTTCGAATATTGGCAGGGAATTTTTTTGGAAAATTATCCCTCGATTTCATCACAGACTAATTTTCAAAATATTCTTGGAATCGAAAATAAAAACATTTAATCACTAACGATCATTTCCCATATTAGATCCTGCTGCAAATTAACTAGTAATTTCAGCACCAGAAGTAGCGATTGGTGAAGTTCAGGTTTTTGCGACTGAAAACAACCAACAAAATGCCGTGAGAAGATTGAATATCAGTATCATAATTTTCTAAATTACTAACTATCCCACGTAAGTTATTACTCTTCAATTAATATTCTTGGTTATTAAAATACGTGGATGGTTTGTTGATTATCCTGACGTCAATTATTGGATTTGCATATATTCTAGAAAGATTTATTGCCTTACTGACGCAACACCGCTAAATTAATTTAAATCATACCTAGAGTATATCACGCCACCTAGACAAACACTATATGTAAACATCGCCATTTTTTACGAAAAATAGTGTATTATATATTACACTATCATTAGTGTGTTAAATATGTACGTATATCTATTGTAGATATACAATTTGGTTTGTTATTAGTTGTTTTTTGAGAAACATTATGAAAAAAGTAAATTTCTCAAAAAACATGCATGCGTTCTTTACAGAAAAAACTGGCTGAGAAGCACTGATTTCATTGTAGTATTTGCGTGCAACATAATAAAAGTTTGTCATTTAAATCTAAACGGGAGATCAATTGTACAGGTTGTCTCAATTTTGTTGTACTCGTAATTGCAGGATAACTCGGACACTAACTAGAGATGGAAGGATGCGGTTTTGCAACACTTTACTATTTTTCGAGAAACTTAAGATGTAGCAATCATAAACTTCATATACATCTTCATTTTTGAGATACAAGGCGAAATTTTAAAAAAAGTACTTTTAAGGAATTCTTCCTATCTCTGAGAATCGCTGAGATATCGGAATGGTAAAATTGCTTCTGACAGAGTTTTCTTACATAGAGTTCAGTACTTGTAATTTCTATACAAGGTTTCTCTTTGAGAATCTGAACCAAACACACATTTTTTGAAATGGAACACCATCCATATTTTTATGCATATTTATTGACCATGCAAAATAAAAAATTGTTTAAACAAAATTTATTATACTATGTAGTCTAGCGGATCTTTAGCAGCATAATTAAGAATATTATATGACAATACGATGAATAATAACAATAAATATTGAAAAAAATAGAAACCCAAAATACATACACTACTATTTATCTCTATTTTATAGTTTGCTGACTATTTTTTTTTATTAATTGAATAACATTTGAAAATAAATAAAAACAAACAAAGAATAATTGATGAGAAGAAAATTAATGGACAGTATGAATTTAAAAATCTGTTGAAAGTAAACTGTTTATATTTTCCCTCTGGTGGAGATTTTAAATATAATCAAACAAAATTGACTCATGCATTAATTCACTAATGATTCTAAATATAATTTTCTCTTCAATAATTCAAAATTATGAAACACCCTGTATTGCGGCAAGTGTAAATGATGATTATGAAAATTTTCAGCATAATGGTTGTTATTTCTAATAGAATTCAGCAAATAGGAATGTTATATCTCATGTCAGCTGCGAAATTTCAAAGATACTAATGTAAAATGAATAAATAACAAGATAAGTGCTCTAACCATCAAATTTTAGGAATCTTTAAAAATATGTATATTTAAATGTAGATGTATATATTTTTATTAGATACACTTGTTTAGTTTTACATACAAGATTCTTCACTTTTATTTATAATTATGTTAAAACAATTGTTAAAATGTGTTAGTTAGAAACGCTAAATAATGTATAATTTTTTTAGAAGCTATTATTTTAAAGAAAATTTAAATAACAAATGAATAAACAAAATATCATGAATTTTATTATGCTACAAATTTGATTATTTTATGACGACACATATTATATGTGGCCTTAAGTTATTCTTTAAGCCTTTTTATATTGCTAAACTAGAATATGCCACAGTATAGTAGAGCAGGCCTTATATTAAATAACATTCTTAGCAAACTCAAAACTTTTGTGGGTGCACATGCAAATATGCAACATCCATCAGCGGTACCCAAAATATGTCGAAAATATATTTCTTTTTAATAAAATATTTTTGCAAATATTTATTAAAATGTACGTACACATAATATTCGCCCTATGTATTCAATTAGTGCCTTTTCCCAAGCTGATGTCTTGTAAAATATTTATAGCAGCTAAATTAAGGCTACATTAAGGCATTAAGCGACATCATCTTTCTGTCGTTTAGGTTGGCCTTACTTCAAAAGCAAAGGGCAATTATGAATCACGAAATGTTCGAATAAAACGGATTAAGAGATTTCATCCACACCCTCAATGGTTCGAATAAGTTTCGTGACGACGTGCTAATGGCCAGACAATTGGAGTGTTTTGAGCTCGTGGGGGATTACGGAGACACCAATTTATTATGTTCTTACTCCGCACCACGATTAAATTTAAATTATATTCATTTACCCAAACCGCTTGTAAGAATTTTGATTGGATGAGGAAAATGTTGTTTTGTTGTATTCCAAATAATGGAAGCCTTCTTTAAGATCGACGCAGTCGAATTCGTGTGACAATCTCAGTTGATGTATGCATTTTTCACTGTATCTTTTGTGTAGATTGTTCCATCCTTGTACACTATTTTTATATAAAAAAATCTGCCTTTTCGGAAGAAACTTACAGAAGTAACTGATGTGATTGATGGAAAATTAAGTAATTATAAAAAAGATAGTATTCTTCTTCTCTTATTTATGGCCTCCACCATTAGGTACTTAGCCAGTACAGTACAAGATAGTCTATTTATATTTGTATAAAATTATGTGACATGTATCATACAAATAAAGACGTATGTACAGTATTTTAGTTTGCCTTAAATAATCGACAAAATAACAATACTGAAAATATGATTTTTAATTATTGACTACAAATGATTAAAATGAAAGTTGTAAGACATAATAGTAGCGACAATATAAAAATAGTTATAAATAGACAACTTAAAAAGTACTATTCCATACCTGCTTTCTTTGATGACACTAAACATATTCTCAGAGATATTCTTAATAATACACTTGTAGGGGCAAATGTTAACATTAACAAATGTACAGGGTGTTGAAGTAAAACATTTTTTACGAAAACATAACTTTTTCAGTTGTTAACGTGTAGACAAATTTGATGTCAATAGGTTTTTGAGAATCTCAAATTTAGACGGTGTTTTGCAACAACCGGTTAACCCACATTGTTTAAATTGAACTTTTCTATTTTAAAACATTTATCAGGGTGTCTTCTACAGTTTTTCTAACAGTTCTACCTGGATTTATATGTAACTAAAAATCAAATAAATAAGACACTTTCATCAAAAAGTGTATTTTCTAAAGCTATTCAATACATTTTATTAATTTGTGCTAAACAGCAAGGATGTGGTTTAACCGCTTGTTGCAAAACACCGTCCATTTATTAACATTAGGTATATTCAAGCAAGGAACCAGACCGGTTTCAAACCCTCAAAAACGTTCGTCCAATTACTTATTAAAAAATTGTATAACTTTTTTTTACGTAACACAAGAGCAAAAATTATTTAAACTTATAATTATATAGATTTTTTCAGCGAAAAATATCATACCTTGTCCATACAGATACTATTTTTAATTTTGCTATGCAATGTTTATTTATCAATTAAAAATAGAATTGTTTCGAAAACAGTTACTCCTAACGACTTTAACAAGGTATACCTGTTTCAAATAATAAAGGTAGGAGAATTGATTGTCCAATTTTTTGGATTATCGGATTTATTATTAAAACAAATTTTACTTGGATGGTTAGATATCAGTATGTTCAGTGTTGTGATTACATGTCTCAGTCAGTGCTAGCGACACTGGGTGTACCTCAAGGGACCATTTTAAGACCTTTATTGTTTGTTATTTATATTAACGATACAGTTCAAAATCTTGATTGCAATTATCTCTTATATGAGAATGATTTAAAAAATTTCAGCATAAAAGGCAGGGGAAAATGTTTTTCTATTCCAGAATGACATACATCGTGGCACAAAGAAATTGAAGCGATTTAAAAGGATCCTAATGATCGCTTGTGGCGCCCTCTGGGAGATACAGCCAATGGTCCATAAAATTTGATTTTCTCGTCTCAAGAGACCTCCGCATACCAAATTTCATGAATTTAACTCAAAGTAGTCGAGAGTTATTAAACAAAATGTATTTTTTTTATTTAACATCCTGAATATCCTAAATGAAGCGTTTCCAGACCTAAGTTCAGAGGAATTCTTTGTTTAGAATTGAACGTAGAATAACATACTGTTGTATGTAACATTTCCTCCTGAAACATCCTGTATGCGCCTGTAGCTTTACTTCAACTAAGAATATTTTGCAAGTTTAAACTCTCTCTTTTTGTTTTTTGTTTTTTTTTTCATTTACTTTTGTACCTGATTTGTTTATTACTTATATGTCATAGTTTTAGTTTAGTAATTAATTCGTTTCTATCTGTATTTGTCACTTTTCTATTACTTATAGTTTTATGCACCCTATAATAAATTCTGTTGGGTGACGTATTAAATAAAATAACTAAATAAAATCAACTTTAACATCATGATCCATTTTTAGTAATACGTGCATATTTTCCTTACTGTAGTTAAAAAATATGTACCGTACTAGAAGAACTACAAAGCTACATATCTAATAAAACAATAATTAATTAATTACGAGAACAATAGACAATTATCTTAGAACTTGTTATCTTAGATAATTTTTTTTTGCAGCATTAATTGATGTATGTACCTATAACATCTGTAACAATTTTAACCATCCCAAGTGAGTTGCATAGACAGTTTAATGTGTATTGACGTATTATGATGAAAACAATGTTGTGAAGCTTTGCGGAAGTAACAAACAATATGTGTAATCGTTATATTAATTCAAAATATGGAGTACCAGTGAAAAAACTTTGTTGTGCGTTCTAATAGTTGTGCTGCGAGACAGACTAAAATAATTAATGTGAAATGCCTTCCAGTCGTTTATCCTTTTGTTCGGGCGATGAAGATTACGACATAGAGGCAGGTGAGTAACCACATAATTTAAAAAAATGATGTTAGATATAATTACATCTACAGAGAGTACGAAGGCTGGAGGTAATTAAAGAGTGTTTTAATGGCCACAAAAAAGATAATAAATAAATTCCAGCCTTAGGTTTTTTCATTATCAATGTTATATCCTCATATTTTACAAAAATGCCCTATAAGTGAATAAACAAATGCAGTATTTCTCTATCTAGGCATATATCTGTTAAAATTAGCTTTTATGGGATTATATATTTGCTCATCTAAAATGATTTATATTATATTAATTATATTATTAGTTATATTTCATTACATTACTAAACATTAGATTTTCTTAACTAGATTGTTTGAAAAAATAGTAGATCAGTGTAAAAATTAGGAAAATGGAAGTAGCTTAATCTATTTCATACATTTAATAAGAAAAACTTGAATATTTTTTAAAATTGTCTGTTTTATATTTAATATATATAGGGTGATTTTTTTTATCATAGCAAATGCATTCTTCTTGTACAAGGGCTAAAGCTAAAGTGAGCGCTGCCAAACAAAGCTTGTTTAGGCTGACTAAGACTTGAAATTACAATAGACCAAGAAACCATAACCAAATGACGGTGAGCATCGTGACGCTCAAATTTTTTTTCTCAGTAGCATACGATTTTGTTACACAGTGGTTGTTATGACAACGGGGAGGCATATAGTTTACCAGAACTAGCGGGTCTCGCAAAGTTTGAGAGCTGTTTCGCTTGTACATACATATATTGACAGATTGACAGAAGTTTTTTCTAAATAATTTTTTGTTGCATTTATTACTATTTAAATGATACAGACCCCTAATTGGGTAACTGGAATTTTTTGTTTATCATATAAATCTTCAATTTAGATCAGATGGGGTTTGCAAAAGCAGCGGGCAGTCTTTTAATTTTATTTTATTTTAATCTCGATTATATACAAAGAACTTTTGAGGGAAACAAATGCGGTAGCTCACAGCAGTATAAATATAATTATTGACTTAATATTATATTGATAATAAATATTCCGTAAACAAGCAATAATAAATATTTTAACAAAAATATCAATTAAGAAAACTTAACTAAAACTAAAAAAGAAATAAAAAGTAACTTTATCCGAAATAAGAAAGCGCTTCAATAACAAGTAGATTTTTAATTGTTTTTTATTTTTCTTAATCATGTAGGTAGTTAATTTTTGTGTTACGTTTATTATTACTCATATCAAAAATTCTTTCAATATGAGTTAAAAATGGTATGTTTGCCGTTTGGTGATGATTTTATTATCTATCTTATTTTCAAGCTTTAGTCAGCCCAAACATACTTTGTTTGGCACGGCTTCGGCCGTTTACAAGAAAAATGCATTTCCCATGATGCAAGAATTACCCTGTACATAGTCAGTTGCCTACTCTGGTCTACACACTGCACAGTTTTTAACAGAAATATATTTAATCTACAACTCTTAGTTTATTATTTTAAAAGGAATTTATCAACATTTTTTTATAATATGTTTCTCAGAATAAAAAACTGAGTATGTATGAAAAGTTTCGATGTCCTAAGCCTACTTTGATTTTTTCTTTGAAATCAAATGTTTCGCAAAGTAGGCATAGGATACTACAATTTTGCACATGTCCTCAATTCTTGATTCTGGCAAACTTTTCTCAACAACATTTTATCGCATCTCATACAGAAACGGGAATACACTGAAACTCAAAAAGTCAAAGTAGGCTTAGGACATTCAAATTTTGCACACATACTCAGTTCATTTTGACGACCATTTCTTAATAACATTTTGTTGCATCTCATACAGAAACAGTACTTTACTGGTGGAATCATGGTCGATTTTGTTCCCTAAACAAACAGAGCTAAATCCCAGAAAGTCATTTTTCATCGCCAAATTTTTTTGTCTTACAAGGGTCGTTTCACTTATCCGGAGACTGTGCATGGAATATTAGTCGGGTGAATAATTTCTTCCTCTGGTTGGTGATATAAAATAATTTTTTTTATGAATTTTCACCACCACAAGCATTTTAGAGTCCACTTCACTCAATATATAAACATTTTTGCATTTTTTCCCGATAACTCACGTTCGATGACTTGCAACACGAAGCTTACAATTTTCTCATATACCATTTATAATTAATTACAAGCCAATAATATGATCAATTAACTTCGACTGTTCTTCAAAATTTGATTACATTAACCTGATTCCCCTTACATAATTACATTTATTAAGCTTTGAGAGCTGACTCAGTGGATCTCACCAGAACCCCCTGACTACCCAGTCCCTGTTCCTTGGATGGCTACAGGTAGACGCTCACGGTGATTCAGCTGAAATCTGTCGGAGTTAGACTTATAAGTATGTAGGAGGATCGTAATGTGTTTCTTCCACCGCCTAAGTTAGTATTGCTATCATTAATCAAGTGTTCAAGCAATATCTCTAACGAGCAAATAGCGTTTCTTAAGGTGCTGTGCGAATGAGAACTAGGTAAAGTTCGAATACTTTCGCCAAAATCGTGTTTGTTTCGTGCTGGTTAGCTTTTTGGGAAGGATTTTGCAACAGGCTGTTAGAAAATTGATTAATAGGTAGATAAAGACAGCATTGTTTCTAAAGAAACCATGAGTGAATGCTGATTCAATTAACATCATATCATTATTGATTTGACATTAATTGTTAGAATGGAGAAGTTTCATAAATTTTATATTGGTTTGAAAGGTATTACAGGGTAATCTTTCATACATATTGAAAGGTCAGAACATGTGTCTGGCTGCAGTAATCGCATAATAATTCAAATATTTGAATAGAATGTAAACAAAACCACGTGACCGAAAACGGAATATCATTAGTGTGACGTTACACGCCGTTCAGCGCGGTTTGTTTCCGTGGATACAGGTGTAGGTTGCGGTGTCGGAAATGTAAACAGGCGTTTGTTTCTTGTATTTTTGTGTATTTGTGGCATTTGTGGGTCATAAATACATAGTGTAAATGCTGTGTAGGTAATGCCATAAATTATTACTGGTGATGTGGTGAACCTATGGTATTGTTTAACATGACTTATTCATTTGTTTACAAGATAGATCCGCTCGTGACAATTACGGCGACAATGCTGTTTGGTAAGTACCACATAGATGGTTTTACTTGAGGTATTTATAAAATTATGCAACCTGATTTCACATTTAACTACTTTTTTAATTTTAATGAATCATGATATTTATCATTTATTAATTCTTTTAAAATAAATTTTATACATTTTTTTGCTGTTTACGGCTCATTTAATTTTTTCTTAAACATTTTTAGAAAATGTTATTTATTACTTTTCTTTATTATATTTTCAGAATAAAACAGGTAATTGGTTGTGAAGTCAGATAGCAAAATTTTATAAATGCTTAATATATACTCGAATCAAGAATTCAGACGTCTTACGTCACGGCTGACATTACACATTTGTTTTTATTGTCAACGTAATTTTCGATATTTGGTCGCGTTAAAAACAATGTTTTATTGCAATTTAGTGCAATATATGATGCAAACTTTTAGTGTAGTATATAGTTTTATTACTATCAGTTGCAGTTTCTTAAATATTTTGATAAAAATATAATGAATTGTTCATTTGTTCGTATGACGTAAGTCGTCTGAATTCTTATCGCGAGTATAGCATTCTACATCACGTAACTGGTAGGAGTAATTATATAATACGATATTTGCAATCGAAATGAAGCGCTGAACACAATATAGGAGAAAAAAATATAAGTTTACTTTACCATTGATTTTCTAAACGTCCTGTGTACATTCTGGTAGCTTAATAAAAAAGTTTAATTGATTATTTACAACTTTACATTTTATTTTTCCAATGAACTGAAACTTACCTGTATTTCCAATTAAACTTACATTAAAATGGTTTTCACAAACAAACAATGTTGCAATCCTTCCTGTCGTCGAGTTTCATCGCCCTACACCGCATTTTTTAATGTCAAACAACTTCAATTGCATTTTTATTTAGGTACCTATGTAATAAACTTAATTAGTATTATATTTAATAACTCCGAAACGACCTATCGCAAACAATTTGACATGACATCTGTGTCGATATACAATTCGACGGCGGGTTTTCGGCGGCATAGGAAAACTGACTCGTATTAAACGAGACTGTTGCGTTTGTCATTGAATAAGCACTGAAAACAACTTTTTAGCCTTTCTTACTAATTTACTTAGCGAGTATTGGTTATTTTTATCTCACTATTTATGTAATTAAGTATAAATGGCTTATTACTTGATCCGTTGGGATTTTTTAACTTCAATATTTTTTTAAACTAAAACTTAATATGTTAATTGCATACTTTTAAAAAATAATTTAGAACAGTCATTACATATTTTAACATTACGATAAATACTAGGAAAATATTTAAATTTGGCAACATTGCGTCAGGCCGACGCCGAGTTGAACTTCCGCCAGCGGCCAGTGACACTCTGAAAAGAGGATTTAAATAATATAATGGTTTGAAAATATTTTTTTCTACGTAAATATGCATTTTTTGAATCGTGTATTCGTATTGTATAGCGTAAAAAAATTGAGTAAAATTATACCCAAAATCAACACAATTGATTGTTAAAACGAGTCCACACCCGATTGTGTTAAAATAATAACACAATTCATTGAGTAATATTCGCTCAGTGTTGTGTTATATAAATAAATCTTTTATGAGTAACTTTGAATAACTTTTGAGTTAGCTTACTGAACTATGTGTTATTACAAACCCAAAATTGAGTGGTATTATGAATATATTTAGTTGTTTTTTTCCACAAACCACCTTTCTGACAAAAAATTGTGTCGATAAATTCATTTCTGCAAAATATTGAGTTACTCAAAATTCAACATCAAAATAATTTCACTCAAAAATGAGTTTGAGGTTACTCAATGATATTTTTACTGTATACTCATCTGATCCCTAAAATTAATGACACTATGACTGATCACCCTATAAGGTCTATTAGTGTTATGATATACAGTATGCGCCAAAAGTATGGAATAAATTCAATAAAAACGAAACAATTATTTTTTGGGAAAAATCCTCGAACAGGTCGATTTTTAATTTAAAAAATACATATTTTAGCGTAAAATGCGATTTTCAAATGTCATTTTGAATTTTATACTTAAATTAAATGTTCAAATTGCCATCCATCAACTTCTTAACAATGCGCAAGTCTGTGAAGAAATTCTTCTTGCACATTATGAATGATTTCTGGTGTAACTCTGCGTATTTCGTCCCGAATGCGATTTTGAAGTTCTTCTAAATTACGTGGTTTATTAATGTACACAATGTTTTGCTGGATGGCAATTCGAACATTTAATTTAAGTATAAAATTTAATCAGTTGTATTTTATTTTACATACCTCAGAATTGTTATGACATTTGAAAATCGCATTTTACGCTAAAATATGTATTTTTAAATAAAAATCGACCTATTCGAGGATTTTTTCCAAAAATAATTGTTTCGTTTATTGAATTTATTCCATACTTTTGGCGCATACTGTATTAATATATTTTTCCTACGTTCATGCAAAAAACAATACTTTATTGAACTATATTTAGTGGAAAAAGTGGTTCTTTATTGCTCTAGAGCAATAAACATTTTATTCCACTCAAATGAGTGCATTAAAATGTTTATTGCACTCATCTGTCATTCTACTGCAGCGTTTTGTCATCATGCCAAACATAAACCTTCAAATCGACGTCACATTTTTCTAGACTTAGTGTCATCTAAATAACATTTTTTGGTTTTTGCATAAACGTAGAAAAATATTGTATGCAACTCGTACAAAAGTACTTATTGCACGCGACGTGAGTGCAATAAACGCTTACTTTTTGCACTTGTTGCATAAATAACTAATAAGTAATTACCACAGAATATATAGCTAACGCTATATTTTCTGTGGTAATACCACAGAATGTAATACTTAACGGAACAAATCATTAATTGAGAATACTAATTTTTACTTAAAATTGGTAAAAAATTATAAAACTCGTTAAATATTTTCAAAAAGTCAATGACGTATCATCCGTTTCGTTGAAAATATTTTATTTCATTACTGTAGTTACACCATTGACAAAAAAACTGCCATTATATGGTATAAAATGCGCATTAATACATTATTGTTTGTACATTTCCTCATATCTTTTTCAAACACCTTGTCTTCCAAAAATATTTATTACTGATTGTGTCACTACATTGAAGGACTTAGTCCATTTATATCTGTCGGCTTCGTGGTACAGTTGTTTTATTGCTAATTAAAATATTTTGCATACAAAAACCTGGCACTGCTCAATTAGTCACTCTTTCGCATTACTATTAGTTATAAATTTTCAGATGCCTCTATTAATTACGAAGTTATTTGCAACTGAAAATATACCAGTTAAAATAGTTGATACAGAAACCTGTAAGTTGAGAATTAAACCAAGTTGAGATCCATTACTGCGGTATTTAGAACTCGATTATTTTTACGGCCTTGTCAACAAATTGCAAGATACAGTATCATAAAATCGTGCAGTCGCTCTGGTCTAGTCAGATTCTTTCAGAAGTTTCTGTAACACGAATTTTCAATTAAAATGTTCAGGAATACCACAAAATATTCATAAATATTTGTGTATCAGATGATAGTTTGTTTGCTTCTTCATCAGTTTCATGATTATTGTTACTTTCTTAACATCATAATTAATTCTATATCTGTGTGTGCTGGAAGTTTTGCAGACTTCAACAACCTTTCTAAAATCACGTTCATTGGACAAGATCATTGCCTAATAGGTTCTAAAATTTAGATCCATTTATACCCCATAAAAGTGTCAGCCGAAAATTTAGATTGAATCACCGTCTATTAGATCTTACTAACCAAATGCCTTCTTCCATATCGTTTAAAATACAAAGATTGTTCTTTTCAGAAAATTTAGTGGTTTTTTATCAACTGGGCGCTTCTTACCTCTTGAAAATGTTCGTTGAATGATTTAGAATTATTTGTAGCTATAGTTATTTCAGTGGCTTTGTTGATATGGCACTTCATACATTGAATAATGATGCATCACTGTCTAAGAAAGTGATGATTATTAATTTCCGTCAGTTTTGTCATTAAACATGAAAAGGCTGACATGCTCCTGGTGTATGGGTGATGCCAAGGAAATGGGTGTCAAAGTATGAGAGCTTACATGAATAGGTTTTCTGACCTGAATATCAAACCACCAAACATTTGCTAATATTGAGCGTCATCTTCGCGAAAACGACAAGTTTGAGAAAATATTTGAAAGTAGGAGTATTACGTGAACAGTTCAGACCATTGAAAGAGAAGAAGTAATAGAGAACAAGTAATACTGGAAAGATTAAAAAAAATCAAGTATCAATAAGCGCAACTTACACCATCAGTTAATGGTTCCTAAAACAACTGTACATAATATTTTACAACAGCAATTTCTACATCCATATCACGCCTAAAAGGTTCAGGAACTATCACCGACTGATTCTCACTAGTGCCTTACATTTTGTTAAACAGAAGAATCTACAATCCAAATTTTTGTAGAAAAAATATGTTTACTGACAGGGGGCGCTTTGCGACATCGGGAATGACCAATCTACACACATGTTTATATGGATTAAAATCCAGACGCCATTAAATTGCACACTATCGGCATCCAATTCAATTGCTGATAGGTTAGATGGAAATTATGGGCATTATTTTCAAAACATCAGCTGTATAACTTACTATCTGGTGACTTTTAAACAATATACGTCCTTTTCTTTCATATGACTATCTCTTATAACATTTTCTAGTACTAAATTACAAATAAGTGTTGAGGGTGAGTCTCCTTGTCTCAGTCCTGTGTCAATGGTAAAACCTTTTGTACACTTATCTTTTACTCGTACTTTGCTTTTGTTATTTCTTAAGATTATTTGCAATGGCCTCATCAGTTTAGTTGGTATCTCAAATTATTTCAATCTTTTACTTAGTTTGTTTCTTTTGGCAGAATAATATGCTTTCCTAAAGTCTACAAGTAAGAGCATTGCTTTAATGCCATATTCATAACATATAGTAAGGATTTCTTTCACCATGAAGATTTGGTCCGTTGTTGATCTCTCTTTTCTAAAACTTACTCTATATTCTCCTGTCTGTTGCTCTGCAATAGGTTCTAATATCTAGCAATGATATACCTTTATAGTTTCTGCAGTCTGTTGCATATGCCTTTTAGAAAATTTGTATAATCATCCTTCTCCAAATCTTTAGTATCATTTCGTTTTCCCTTGGACTTTTGTTATTCTAGTATTCTCGAGTTAGTTACTCGATAAAAATATCCGTATTCTCATAACATCCTGTTATATTTCATAGATTTCCAACTTCTGAATTAGCAATGATTAATAATTGAGATTGGGACAAATAAATAAATAAAGGGAAATATATAACATGTTAACTAAATAAATTAAAGTAGGTTTCTCCGACAAGTGGAAAAGGAGGTGTCTTTAGACAACAACTTTCGGGAGCCGTTCGCTGGCTACTAATATACGAAGATATTTAGGACAGCTCGAATTATACGCCTAGACGTACTAAAATTTCTTCCTACGCAACAAACCTTTTTATAACTTTTTGCGGCGCTCTGGCTTTCGGTCGGCGGCGGCTTTCGCGTTGGAATTCGAGACAATTTACGATTTACCACGGTACAGTGGCGCGGTCAGGTACGACGGCGTGACTTGGAACCTTCTCATGGCCACCCTTTAAAATATAGAGCGTGTACTTACACAGGAATAGTCAAACTATGTACCTAATCTATAAATAATAATTTTAACGACTGTAGGATCATAAAACATCATGTTAGTTTAGGTTTGCTTTGTCTTAAAATTAGGTTTTAGAATGTTTCAACCTTAAGAGACTGTCTGTATGACTTTTTCAAACAAAAAAGCCTAAACGAAGCAAGATAGATAGAGCGGTGTAATATTTAAAAAAGACAAGCTATTTTTCAGTTACCAGTATTTTCAATATAAGGTAAGCTTATAACGGCGAAATAACTTTAAAACAACTCTTTAACATGAGTTATCAGTTTAGAAAAAATAATTAAAAAGAAACTAAAGTTGTTTGCCGAAAAAAAATAGCAATTGTTTAAAGAATAACCAAAAAGATCAGGTCGCAAAGTTATGGGACAGACTTGAAAAATACCATGTAAATATATTTTTTTTTGCGGAATTGTACATAAACAAATAAGAATTATTTTTTCAATTCTTTATTTTTTAAATATAAATTCCATATGCAATGTTGGGAGAAGCTAAATTGACTCCTAAAATGTTTTAATACCTTTTAAAATTTCTTAAAATTTTAGTGAGAATTTTAAAATAAAAATAGCCTATAATATTGAAACCTTAAAACAACAACAATAAGAATGTTGCTATTATTAACGTTCTCATATCGTGTTATAAGTAATATTTCGTCTGAAAATATTTCTCTATGCCTAACTTCAGTTTGTTTTACATGGTCAGTAAAAGATTTTGAAATTAGTTAATACTTACCTAAATTTAGTGCTCTAAAACACCAACTTGATAACATACAAATCGAGATATTTTCAAAATAAACCTGTTCTAAAAAATATATACCTGTCTACAGGTTAATTATTAAAAAAAATCTTATTTATGTATGGTTTTGTTTGGAAGTATTGAATAAAAGCTTTATCTAAACTTGTATCAGTTTCAAAATTAATTCAAAGCAACACTATATACATATTCTAAAATTTAATTTGTGTAATATACAGGTTTTACGATAAATTTGATCAAGCTTCAGCGATGTACTGATCAAAATAATCGTGGTTCGTCATAAAATAGTTCTTCTTTTAAAACTTCATAAGATAATTACAGGATGTCAAAATTTTATTTTAATTTTTCTTTACTTCTAAGCTTATTTGAACGATTCTGTAAAGTAGATAAGATCATGTTACAAATATTAATTTAAATGTTAAGCAAGTTTTATAACCCTAATTATCTCAAAACGTGTTATTTTACAATACATTTTTGCCACAAATTGATAGGAGATTCCTAGGTTATCGTGTATTTAAAATAAATCTATGGTGTACAATTTTTTTCATCAAAAATGTGCACTGTCCACTCAGTAACTACGTTACTACTTATATGCTACTTCTATTCACAGTAAATTAGTCCATGGTGAAAAAGAATCAACCTCAAATATTATCCAAGAATTTATAATATGGATAAAAGCATTACAGAACTTTGATCCTGTTTGAATCATCGAATACAAACCTTATATAACAAGCCCCAATTACTTTTATCGGTAGAATATATTGAAATTTAACCAAACTTGTCGTTAACATTTTGTATAGACTGCATACCTTTTGGCTTTCCAAATCCAAAAATTCCGAAAACCAACATATACCAGGTGTTCCCTCTAAGACTTCCAGTGCTTATATCTCAGAAGCCATCATAGTCAGCGCGACAAAATTTGGTATAAAGACATTAAATGGCACGTAGATTATGATGATAATATCAATTCTTATATAGGGTGTTCTATTTTTCAGAAAATCGATTTAATTTTGATTTTTTGGTAGTCAACCCTGCTAAAACTTATGTTTAAATTTCTCAATGCTTCAAAAGCCTCAACACAAGTCTAAATTTTTATCGACAAGTCTCAATAACATCATTGTGCATACGTAAATATATTATTAGCGTTATTTATGTGAAATAAAATACTTATGTCATTAATATTTGACAATTCATAGTTTTGGCGTTTACCGATGTTAATTTCTTCTGTGTAAGTCTGGCTCATGGCTATACACAATTTACATGATAAGACAATAAAATTGGGGCACGTTTTGGAGGTATTTCTTCATGTTAAATTTTAAAATTTTTGATTGTTTATTTTTCAGAATGTCTTCATAATTAAGGACATTTCAATTTAAATACAAATTTGACCGAGGTTGACTACCAAAAAATCGAAATTAAATCAATTGTTTGCAAAACTGAACACCCTGTATAAAAACCAATGCCGTCATCATATTCTACGCGCCATCTAGTGCCTTTATACCAAATTCCGTCGCACTGGCTGCAATAGTAGCTGAGATATTCGCACTGAAAGTCTTAGAGGGAGCACCCGATATATTTAAAATTATTTAATTTCTACCAAATTATTTGCGCACGGCACTGATATACAGAACATGCGGCTATTTCTGACAGGGCGGTCTTACTTTAAGACCTTCGCGTACCCAAAGAATAAAGGAAATCATAACAGTTATTATATACCAAGAGAGAAGGGTAATGAGGGTGTTTCAAACTCAAATGCGCGCCGAATTCCCTGCATTTGTATAAATATTATTGTTATTGTGTAGACGAAGTCGTTTGAAGTGGTAGGTAAACGCTGGGGTAGAAATGAGATTTGGTCTCGTTTCACATAACTGGTTGTTAAGATTAGTAATATGCGAGTAAACAAAAATTAAAACCCAATCAGTCAGCAGGGAAAATCATATTTAAAGTAACTAACAGTAGGGTTCGAGATTATTTATTTTAAATAAAATATTATAAAATAACGTCAATGCATAGCATACTTTGTTTGTCACTTTTGCGTATTTAAATAAAGAATAATTATTTGTTTTACATTTATGCAATATATTGCCCATTTGCCAAATTAGTAAAATGAAAATGATTTCGATCTGCTGGTCTCCTGCAAAACCATTAAAACATACCGGTGTTGTGTACTGTGGTGTTAAGTTTCAATCAACCTAGAGTTTCAATGGATGAAATAAAAAAGAAAATTATTATGGTTAATTGAGGTTAATTCACTTTTTACTTAATTCCTCGCTGTTAGTTCTTTTTTTGTAGGATGGCAAAACTGAATATTACCAGAAAAGGAACCAGAATTTCACGTGCAATGCAATCAAATTAGAGCAATTGTGAATTTTAAAAAAGGATTACAAAATGTATGGAAATAAATAGAGATTTGAAAACTTAGTAAAATAGTTCACGGTTACAATATATTGTACAATTATTTTTATAATTTCACTTTTTATGTTAAAATAAACTGTCTTGTCATACATTGCTTTAAATGAAATATTTCGAAAACAGCAATTTCTAGAGAACTAAGAAGATAGTTATAACTTTTTGACGTAAAAGTAATGGAAAAAGAGATATTGTAGTCAGAAAATTAGATAGAGTATATAACAAAAAAAGTATGCATTATTAAAGTTCAAAGAGACAGCAGCTCTCTAAAATGTATACCAAAAGTAAGAGAACCTTTGAACACAACAATATTTTTGTTATTTAAATTTCGTTAGCAATTTGACTACTTCAATATTCTAGAAGTCTACCATTTTAATTCTTGGTAAACTCTTATAATCAGCGTAGATTCGGAAAGTCAAATTAAAATTGACTGCAATCTCCTCATTTCCAAATTTGGTATGGAGAAACCCAATCGGCACACTCTCGCTGAGTAATAAACAAAATTAAGCGTGTTTTTGAACGTTACTGCCTTGTATTCCAATTCGCAATGATAATCATACGTCTCGGTTCAGTGCAAAATTAAACTCCACTCCTAATTTAGACTTTAAACAGCCGATAACAGTTTCCAAATCCACACTTCCTGTCGCCAGACAGTGAAATAATTCCTCTTTAAAAATCCCTTCATTTAAAATCCTTGTTTATGCAAATCACGTCTCTTGCTGCAGTCTTATGCCATTTTTTAAAAGTATTTCAAGGCGACCCGTGTCAAACATTAGTTATGGGTTTCACTCCCTTTTATTCCTCTTAGAGTCATGCACCACATTTATGTTATATCTTAATTTATGCATGTCTAATTGTTTATTTATATAATGATAGCGATTGTTATTTATTATAATAATCGTGCTGTTTTATAAATTATTCCATAAACTTGGCCGTGAACTATTAAGACTTACATAAATTGAAAAACACGAAGCTGTAGAATATTTCCGTACACAATGTTTAATTATAACAAATGTACTTGATTCCGTAAACGCACCTAGTTTTGTTTCGAATATTTCAGCAACAAAGGTTGCTTTAATTCTGTCATGGATGATCGTGATTATTTGATATTGCATCAGATCAATATCAAATCAGTTGTGGAGTGGCACGAAAAACAGAATCTATAACAGCAATTATTAATCTTGTTCCAAATAACTCACGATCAACGTTTACAAGATTTTATTTACTAATAGAAACTTAGCCTCTATGTGGTTTCTCACAATAATTGGCATCTTTCAAAAAGAAAATCATTTTATTAAATGTGTTTTGGTACTATCAATGTGACAAACCTAGGATATAGCGAGGATGCTCCAGTGTATGTGCATGTTTTCCTGTTTTTCTTAGATCAAAGCAGCTGTGTATGGCTGAGCATTGTCTTGAAGAAAAATCACACATTGTAGTAAATAATATTTGTGTTTCTACAGTTTTAGTAATGACCACCACAAGTGTTGTAGTAATACCATCTATAAATATTATTTTGCACTAAAGCCGCATTTTAAATTTTACAATATGATATCTATAAGAAAATATAATTATTATATTAAAATTTACAATAACCCAATTACTATAATACTTTATAATAATGAACTTCATATCATTTACAATATTTATAGTTTATTATACTATATAAAATTCTCGTGTCACAGTGTTAGTGTATGGCCACAACGGCGCACTGCCCATAGCCTGGACCATAGCCTGGTACTCAAGCTTGGCATTCATCAGAAAATAGATACATTGTTTTAAATGTAAGCGGCCACAACAACGCACCGCTCTTCGCCTCGATCATAACGTAGTATCCTAGCTTCATCTAAATAAATAGAGCTTCGCCTGTGGCCACAACGACGCACCGCCCTTAGCCTGGCTCATAGCCTGGTACCCAAGCTTTGCACTCGCCGGAAAATATATTCATTGTTTTAAATGTAAGCGGACACAACGACGCACCGCCCTTCGCCTTGACCATAGCATACTGCCCTAGCTTAATTTAAAAAAATAGAGCTTAGTATTATTTTGACCTTTGCGCAGAGCACGTACGGTGATGGACAAGGAGAAATTAATAAGCACAGTATTTGTGCGAGAACCCATTTGGAACAAAAAGATAAAAATCACCATAATTCTATTATTTTAAATAGATTATGGAAAGAAATCTCGGAGGAGTGTGGAGTAACAGGTAAGTACAATCATATATTCTGGGTGTATCAGTTTTAAATACAGAAAATTTCGGAATCGATAGTTCATCGAAAGAAGATCATTTTTTAACCTATAACATGTTCTATTAAAACGTTTAGTTTTTTAGATACAAGAGGTTGAATATTAATTTTTTTAAACGTTTTCGTAATATAAGTTTTTTTAGTTTCATATATTTCCTAATTTGAACATGGTGGTTGGAAAGATCACAAACATGGATGTAAATCTGGGGGTTTAAAAAAATATTAAAAATGTATCAAAATAAACAAGGAGTACATTTTATTTAAAAAATGAGGAATATTTTTAAAATAAAATGCACTTCTATAGATCTCTTGATATACGTTTAATATCTTTTAATCCTAGTAACTTTGTCGACAAAAATGTCTCTTACCAATTTTTGAAATTGTTATTATAGCTTTCTGGAACATCGAGTTCAAATGGTATAGCATTCTACTCGATATTTCTGGAAAGCTAATATCAATTTAAGAAACTGACAAGGACATTTTTTTTCCCAGAAAGTTATGAAGGTTAAAAAATATAAGCGTACATTTTTTAAAGGTGTTTCCAAACCCCAATGTCTACGCTCAAGTGAATGATAATGGGCAAGTCTTTTCATCATTTTGTGCTCTTACCAACAAATTAACCAGACCCAAATTAAAAAATATCATATATACAGGCGGACTCAGGTATCACTGGCATCCTTGCCAGCAGTGATTGTACAGTCAAAATAATGGGATTTACCCAAATATATCTAAATATATCCAAAAGTTCACCGTTTCTGAGATACAGGGTGTCAAAGATTTCGAAATTTCTATTATATTTTTTATTTACTTGAAAACCCTTTGTGATAAAACAGCAATAATTCTAGATTGTAATGGAATATATTTGGTCTAATGCCAGTGATACCTGATGCACCCTGTTCATATAAATTTCAACCCATATTTCGAAATAAGTTTGTATGACAATATATCATTAATTTTCGAATGTCTATCTATTCCACAATTTTTTTTTAAATAAAAGTGGAATACTGTAAATTTCGGATTATCGATGATTTTAAAATGTCGATTTACTTGTAAACGGTATCGTTGATGACGATACTACCAGAATGTGATTTTGTAAGAAAAAGTACGGAAAAAACGGTATATCACAATATTTTAATTATTAGCCAGAGTCGTAACATTATTTGTTTTGTTTTGTAAAAGAAGTCATGAAGCACGCCACTGACATATTCTGTCGAGTTAAAATTATGTGTATTATTAGAGATTCGCTATGGCATTTATCACATAAAACGTGAGTCCTATTGGTTTTCATGTTTCTGAGATATTAATAATAATAAAAATCAACTTCTACACTCTTTATCTCGGAAACGTTTCATATTTCGAAATAAGTTTATATTGCAAAGTCCCATTATTTTTTAAAGCTCTATCTATTATTTAATTTTTTCATCATAAAAATGGGGTATATGAAACTAAAAAAAAGTAATGCTACGGAAAATAATAAAAAATATTTAACCCCCCTGCATCTCAAGAGAAAATGTTATAGATCAAAAAATTGTTCTCTTTCGATATCTCTATCGATTCTGAAATATTCTGTATTTAAAACTGATACACCTTATATTTAAATACATGTCGTAATACATATTATTTCATAAAATAAGTTTTAAAGATGTCCCGTATAAATTTAGCTTCGTCGTTATGTCTTCCTGCAGAAGCACGTTTGCTTTTATTCCCGTCCTTAAATTCAACATCATGTAGGTTATGTGGCATTCCTTCTTTATCGATTATTGTATTATGTAAAATACATACTGCCTTCACAATTTTGTCTGCGAGTTCCACATCAGTAAGAATAGGCTTGTCTAAAATTTGCCACTTAGATCTGAGGATTCCAAATGCACATTCGACTGTTCGTCTTGCTCGAGATAATCGTTTGTTGAAGTATTCACGTTCTTCATTTAAATCTTGTCTATTGTAGGGCTTAAGTAAATTTTTCAACAGTGGATAAGCATCATCTGCTATTATAACATAGGGCATGACCAAGTTTGAACCAGGAAGAGCACTATCGTTCGGCAAATTTAGTGATCCATCTATTAGTTTTTGGTACAAAACGGATGCTTTAAATGTGCCACCATCGCTTTGTTTACCATATCCACCAACATCAATATTGATAAATCGGTAATTTGCATCAACCAGAGCTTGAAGTACAATAGAAAAATATCCTTTATAGTTAAAAAACATAGATCCGGAATTTTTGGGCAACGCAAACGAATATGTTTCCCATCTAGAGCTCCCACACAATTTGGAAAATTCCAAATTTTATAAAAATCTTCAGCAATAATTTTAAAATCATGTTCGGTAGGAACTGGCATATGAGTTTCATATAACACGGCCCATAAGCATTCTGCAACTTCTTTGATAATATTAGCCACTGTGCTTTTACCCATACGAAATGAAAAGGCTAAACTCCTAAATGATATACCAGTGGAGAAAATCTGCAACAAAAAGTTTATTTCAATTGATTAGTGCTTCACAAGTACCTTGAACATATCACGTACTTAAATTATACTTACACTAATATATACGGTTTATTTTTCATCTGAGACTAAAGAGTCTAATAAAGATTATGATTAGTGATTCCTAAAATACTTTTCTTATTTTAAGTGAAGCGCCCTGTATATTTTACTTCCATTAGATTTTTGGTAAAAAGTGGTTCACATCTGTATATATTTTTAATTGTAAATAATGCCATTTAGGTATAGGGCACGTTATATAAGATCGATAGCATTTTCAAATTTGCATCGTAAGTTAAACAGAAATACGCGGTGTTAAATTTAAAATAAGCGAGATATTGACGTTTTTTCTTGAAAATGGTCATAATTTTGAGAACGCCTTGTACTTTTTTTGCAAACCTCTTACGGAGGAATATTGTCAATTTTTTTCATAAAAATCTTAATATCCGAAAACGGTTTTTTTTTCGTAAATTAAAGGTGCGATTATCCATATCTCCGCCACTGGTTGTCAAAAGTGTTTGATACCAACACATTTTATAAGACCTTAATTATGTACTATGACCATCAAATATGACTTAAATATCTCCTCTGGTTTAATAATTATATAAAAAAATTCAATTTTTTTTTAATTTCAACACCCTGTATCTTTCTTATAAAGCCCCAAAATAAAAAGCATCATATAACAAACTGCCATTATTTTTCAAAGTTCTATTGATTCCTGAAGTTATCAAGATTAAACCTGAATCACCCTGTATATAGGGTTGTGAAGCGATTTTTACAAAAATTAATGGAAGCTAAATACATAGACTGTTTCATTTAAAGTAAGAAAATATTTTAGGAAAATGAACTATCATCTATCGTTCAATCAAACTTTTTTGCCAAATTAATAATAAACAAGATATTGAATAATCCCAGATGAAAAAGACACCCTGTATATAGGGTGGCCAAGAATTTCTTGCGTTATTTAGAATAAAAGTATACTAAAAATTTCTTTTACAGTTGCGATCGCTAAAGGTCACTGGAAGCGTCTTCGAGTAACGTTTATCAAAAAATTCGCAGAGAAGCCTTTAAAATTTTCTGGTGATGGAGCTGATAGTGATAAGGGAAAACCTGATTGGGCATTTTTCGACTCTCTCTTATTTTTAAAGGATATATGTGTACCCAGAGAAACATCAGGAAACTTTTTCACGGAAGTTTCTAATGATATTAATTATTCGGATGAAGAAGGTGACCGACGGGAAGTAACACCCGACAATTTAGAGGAGATGATAATCAGCGATGCTGAGAGTTCCACACAATTTAGTACTGGTTCTAATTCTAGAATGTCTAGAGAATTTTCAAAATCTAGAGAAGTTTCTCCATCCACACCATCGTTGCCACCACCAAAAATTTCACGGCCAAATAGAATAATAACGAAAAAAGATCCCATTGGAGACGCTTTATTGAAGGCAGAGCGAGAAAAACTTGACTACCTAAGAAGAAAAGAAGACAACAGAAAAAAAAGACAAGCAACGCAAGAAGAAAAGAAAGAAGAAAAAGAAATAGATGAGGATGATGCATTTTTAAAAGTATATTGCCACATGTTAGAGGCCTTGATGCAAAAAAAAAGATGAAATTTCGGATTCAAATTTTGCAATGGCTAGATAACGAAATTGTAGATACTACAACTACATCTACATCCACATCTACATCTACATCCACATCTACATCTACATCCACATCTACATCTACATCCAGATCTACTCCATCTACCAATACCTCAAATATGACACAACAACTAACACCTATCCATTATAACAATAATCACATTGAGAGTCATAATACCGAACATTTAAATCTATCTGTTCACCGCCAACACCCTATACATGATTCACCATATCCAACAACTTTGTATCCTCACATGCAAACTTATGATGAAAATAACCATTCTGATACTTATTAGCTAAGTACCTATTTGTTTTTGTTACGAATTTCTTGTTTAGTTTGATTTGTTACATGTTTTATAAGTTAGGCATTTGATATGTATTTACTTTATTTTGTAAAAATATATGTTGAGATAAATATGTATTTTCTCTGAGTGTTTGAAAATTCGCTAGAAAGATTTTAAGGCGTATTCTTGAAGTCAAAATAAGACTTTTCTTCCTATAAACATGTATCTTGTTGCTTCCCTTCCGAGCTAAACCCAGGTTCTTTTAAGTGTTTTTGCCTTAAAAATAGCGTAAACCTAATTTTGACGGGAGATTGGCGGAGTATACACTTTACAGTAATTTGGTTAATAAAATGTATCGAACATTAAAAATAACCTTACTTTGACCTCAAAAATACGTTGTGAATATATTTGTAGTTAATTTTAAAACACCCTGTATACAATTACTATCGTTGAATTATATTTCGAGAAACAGTTACTCTACTGGTGTTGTAGGTACTAGAATGCAATTACACTGTCTAATAGGCATAATAGTTTTTATTAAAGAAGATATTTAGAAAAACAACAGATTACCTCAAGGCGTTGGAACGCAATAAAGAGTTTATGACACTCAGTCACTGACAATCTGTATACACTTACCGTAATGCCATGAAAACTCTCTTCAGGTGTAATCGGCTGTGCATGGCAATTTTTCCATTTTTTTCCAGTCTATCTCCAATTTTCATTAAAATGTAGTCAAAGGTACTTATACTCATTCTCGTGTACTGAAAAATCGATTTTGATCCCTTCTTAGATCTTTATAAAGATGATGAAATTCGCCATAACAAAATCGCTTCTTGTTTACGATGTGCACCGGTAATTTATTGTTGCTTTTGTACACATACCACTTTTTAAAGTTCGATTCGAGTAAAATGTCTTCTTCGTCCGAAGATGACGATGAAAACTCCATGCTTATAGGAAGAATATCTAGACAAACTACACGGCAAAGCTAGGGTCGGTGCGCCGTTGTGGCCATACACTCGCCACTTCAAGGCGAGGGTCTAGGCGAAGTTAAGCAACCGATGGTCCACGCTAGGATACCATACTATGGTCCAGGGCTATGGGCGGTGCGCCGTTGTGGCCATACACTTAGACGCCATACTCCTGGGAAACGGCTTGACCGATTTTTATGAAATTTTAAATGTATATTCGGTAGGTCTGAGAATCGGTCGTAATCTATTTTTCATACCCCTAAGTGATAAGGGTGGTCCAACGCAAACATTTTTTTTTTATTTATTGAACAAAAGTTTTTATTTTTTATGATGTGGCATTAAAAAATACATACAACCCTTAATTTTGACCCTTCTGTGACAAACCCCTATTTTTTAATAGCCATTTTAGTAATTTAATCATTTTTAACCCTGGTCGATAACTGATCGATATTTATTATCACTAGATCATCCTCGCCCGGCGTGTACCGGTGTCACTTCTCACCACAAACCTAGAAAAAATATAGACAGCGTCGGTTCATGATATACGTCACGTGACAGGTGCAGCGTTTTCTAGGAACCTAAGGTCCAGAAAATTGATATTTTATTTGCTTTATGTTGGCGATTGTGCAAATATGATGGCTGCATTGTAATATGAAATTAACTAATTTTCTGTCATTTTAAATGTCATTAAAGAATTTGACATGAATGTGACCAATCACAGTAAGCAAATGATATTCACGGTACAATAGAACCAACGTAAATTGGCATAAAAAACAAGTTTTAGTGATTCTGGACCTTTTAGGGCAACCATGAATTAGCGGTCGCCGGCAATATGACACTGGCACAGTTTATATTTTTTCTAGGTTTGTGCTTCTCACCCAGTAAACAGCACGTAGTAGAGATGAGAACGAAGCCGACTACCAAAATAATCACTAGAAATAATTCATATGGCAAAATAACGTTTGCCGGGTCACCTAGTTATACTACAAAATTTTTAGTACAAATTTGTGATAACTGTTTCACCGGTATTTCTTTCAGTGTAGAAATACCTGATTCTACAGTAATATTTTTACATAATAATACAGCACCATCGTAATGCAGGAAATAATTGAACTTGTATTGACCATCAAATTAAAATAATTCCAGTTAGGTAATACCTAGCTGGTTTGATTTACTACCCATCAATATTAAAGGTAAAATTCCTTTATCCTGCATAATAGCAGGCAATTATTAGGATAATTCTGGGATTAGTTGCTTTAGAAGGCGTACTAAGTGAATTTCACCCATTCGCGTTGTTATTTATCATTGTTCTTCACTTCAACACTCTTTGTTCGAGGTTACGGTGCTGAACTATGAGTTATTTAATAACAATTTAAAATTGCGCGCTGTAAAACTGATGGATTGTACAATAAACCAGGAGAATAATCTTTTTACTACTACACATATAATATAAAATAACATTAAATTAAATTACAGTCTATGTCTAAGGGGGCAGTTGCAGTAGCACATAAAACGGCGTTTCATAAAGACGCCGGGGAAAAATGCGGGTTTAAAATATTTATGTGATGTCATAAATCGGCAGGGTCTGTGCTACCAGCGACGTTAATTCTTAGGAGAGCATTACTAGAAAATTTATTTATTCTTCTGTCGATTGCTGAAGTATCGTGACAAAATGGAATAATAATCGTTACTCATTAGAGACCTTGAAGGTATTACAATTTGTTTACGCGGATTTATATGGCGCACCCTTCCTGACTGCAACTGGGATAACAATAGACATCAGTGATTTATTACAGCAGAATACGTATATACAGGGTGTAATATTTGTCCTTGACGCCCTCTTTTTGTGTTACAATTTTAAAATGTAATATATCTATCAATATATGTCCGAGCAAATAAACATGTTGGAGCCAAATTTTATGTGTACGATAAAAAAGTGTACTGGAGAGGGGTCTTAATGTCACTAATTTTGCCAATTATTTTCAGTCCGCTTTTATTACTTCGACTGCATAATGATTACTGTATTATAAAGGTACTTAAGTTAATATAAATCAATTCTCCTACAATTCCTATCAATGGACATTGATACATTGAAAAAAAGTTAAAACCAAATTAACTACTAGTCCCGATGGGAGTCTATAATTTCTGTTGAAGGGCCTACTTTCGCTTTGTCACTATTATTTTTAATTTATTCCTTCGATTTTTAACATTTCCTGAATGCTGGCTTAAAAAGAATTTGCCCTATTTTAAAAAAACGAGACAGAATTGCAATTGAAAATTATAGGTCTATTACTATACCTCACAAATTTAGTAAACTTTTTCAGAATATATTGTACGACGATATTATTGTCTCACGTTTTTCAAAATAGCTTTCTTACTGGTATATCTACAACTACCAATATTTTGAACATTACTCGTTATATTGCACAATCATTAGATCTTGGTGCGATTGATGTAATTGATACAGATCCGTCGAAAGCTATTGATAGATTAGATGATGCTCTCGTATTGAATAAATTATCTAATTTTGGACTAACTACATCTTTTCTTCATTTTTCATTTCATATCTCTTTAAGAGAACAATGCATGTACATTATTGTGGATTTACACCAATTTTAAGTCTCGGCAAAATTAGGGGTGCCGCAAGGTTCAGTTACGGGCCTCTGCTTTTTATATTATTCATTAATGATATCTATCAAAAAATTCAAAATAATGTGCTTTTGTATGATAAATATTTACATCTATAATCTCTGAAACTGATTGTGTTCGCTTACAAGACGATGCTAAAATTACTGTGATGTATGTGATACCGTTACTTTTACCAGCAAAAGTTATGTTTTAGTTTTTATATGAAATAGAGAGAAGATTCCCACATGTACTGAATTGAAGACATTATTTTTTATTCTACACTTCCTATTCTTTCTCATATAAATTATATTGTAGCCAACTCCAATAAAAATCTAGGCTTCATTATGAGAAACTTAACAAAATTTAAAAAGATATCAACTTTAATTTTATTATTTTGTACATTTGCCAGGTCAAAGTTAAAGTACGTCTCCACTGTTTAGAGCTCGAATTATGAGTCTCATATTTCAAAAGAAAGTTCAGAGATAATTTGTAATATATCTTTTATGTAGTCTGAATGCACTTATCCAGCTACTCTTCAGTGAGAGTTATTATCTAGATTTAACCCTAATGATTTGGCATTACGATAGAAATACTTTTCTATAGTTACTTTATTTTAATAAACAAAATTGATTATCCTAATATGACACTTATACAATTTAGCATGCCATCGATTCAAACTCGCTATTTTAAAATGCTCATCTGTTTGTTTGTGTTTTAATTATTACTTGCATCAGCATGATTTTAATTTTTTGTATTGTTATATGGCTAACAATAAAAAATGTATTTTAGGAAAGTAATTGCTACATATTAGAAATGTTCCTGTTTATTACTGATGTTAATATTTTATTAATATTTCATTGTAAGTATTGTATTTGTACTTTTGTTTTCCTTCCCTGTCCTATAATTATTGTCTAATGAAGAAAATGTAACCAGTAATATGAGTTATCCATCGATTTGACTTAAAAACTAAGATTTTCACATTAAAAATAATTTTGTGCACTGGAAAATTTGTTTATCATATTTGACAATAAGATAAACAAGCAAAATTAGAAGTAATTTGTCTTTCCTCCAAATTATATGTATGTATGTGTATAAGTTTAAAAACCATGACTTCGTATTGCATTTGTAAATAGGTGAAAATATCAATTTTTTACATTTTTTTTTGTTTTATTCTTACTTAAGCTACGCACCTGGTGGAAATGTTATAGTGATCTTATTACGAAGCTTTATATTTTGATAAATTTCTTCAACGGCTACTGAAGTGTAGAGAGACTCATACCGTACCGCTTTAGCAAATAATAATTATTACTGAAGTAATAAATTATTTCGTGACTTATCGATATATGACAATCTAAATTGAAACGAGCGGTTTCCAAGCAATGATTTAACGGTTTTATTCAGAAATGAATTATCATATTATTTGATTATTTTGTTGCACGGCACTACTTTGGAAAATTGTATGTACAGGGTCCCAGTTTCATTCGTCAGGACTTTGACATTATTTTGTTCTTAGTTTTTGAGAGGGGAAGTTAAAGTTTTTTAAACATTCAAATCAAATTTGGTCCGCAAGACACATAAAGGATCTTTATAAAAAGTAAGTATTGAGTTTCTAAATTAACCAGATTCGGAATTATGTGTAGGTCTCGTTGGCTGTAGACCGACACACGTTGTTTATTTTAAAATGTCTTAATCAAATCAAGAATTAGCAAATACAGTGCAGGTGTGGGTGAGTGTGTACCGAACGGTACTGACCTTCAGCAGCGCATTTTTGCTTCAGTCGATGGAATTAGATATTTGCAGATAATTTTCACCGTCGCTTATGAACATGTTTATTAGCTCGAGGGTGGAAATAATACCGAGTAATTTTTGTAAAATTGTCTATTATCAAATTATGGTAAGTACCTAGTTTATTTATATTATTTTTTAATTAATATCAATTCCAGCTGTGTTTTGACACAAATAACCAATAAAACTAGGACATCCTGTATATACAATTTGTAAAATTTGTATTATGCATCGAAAAATTCAAACTACAATAAGATAATAACTCATTCTGAATAGCAGTTCGTTTCAATTTACACACATATCGATAAATCATGTAATAATTTATTACTTCTGTAATTAATTATTTGCTGAAGCGGTATACCTACTATACGTTTCTTTACACTTCAGTAGTCCTTAAAGAAATTTAATAAAAACATAAAGTTGACTTTGTAATAAAATCACTATGGCATTTCCGTCAGTGGCGTAACTTAAATATGTACAAAACGGACGAAAAATAAATACTATTTGTATCTCTTTGCAGCCAAGTACACATTGTATAGTTTTTACCTTATAAATAAAGTGCTTTTATATATTTTTGCTTGGTAAAATGGTCAATTGCGTACAAGTATCTGTAAATATATTTTAAGAAAATAACAGAACAAGTATGCAAATCTAGGATTTTTATGTGGAGTATTTTGAAATAAATACGTTTCCTCAACGGTGTAACAAACGTGAAAATAAACACAACTTCACTTATTCATCTGCTAAAAATGCAGTAATTGGCTATACTTTACTAATTAAATGTGAATAACGTCTGTAGATGATTTTGTGTTATTTTATTTAAAAATTCATTGAAATCAAGAATTAACGGATTTGATGTGAGTGTGTACACACGTCCATTGTCGTAATCCTCTACGCTATTTCTTGCTACAGCCAATGAAATTACACACCTACAATAATGGCAAGCGAGATAATTTTTCACCGTTGTTCAGAAGCAGGCCTGTGGAAAGAATTTTGAGCAATTTTATAATCTAATCTTTCTAATATTGATTTACTGTAAGTACTTTATTTTCTAATAAAGCACCTAAAAAGTGTTTAAATGTAAACGTTTCAACCTTTAAAAGAAACAATAATAAAGAAAAGGAAATGACTCATAAGCTGTTGAGTACAGGGAATAACAGAAAAACAAATACAATTTTGAAAAAATTTCAAAAGGGCAGTTCGAAAATGATTTAAAATAAACTTCTGAAACTGGTCCACTGTAAAACTTGACAATACAAAGCATGCAATCGGCCACCGTACCAAAAATTGGAAAAAATTTCCAATTATTAATAAAATTAATTTAGGTTTTAATTAATAAAATAGTTTTGACATACCTGATGCTATAATAACAAAATTTGGGGCCCATCTTACCCAGTTTCTACACTCACTAACTAACACAAATATTTCTGTAAATTATCAATAGTGTCCCCTTCGGTACGATACACTTCACTTTTTAATCCACAAAAGAAGTCCAAAGGATTTAAAGTCAGTAAATCGTGGCGGCCATGGTACCAGTCCCCTCGTCCAATTCCTTGGTATTAATGCTTGGACGCGCTGTACACGGTACGGATATAATTGAGGATCGAGTATAATACGCTACACTGCTGCAATACGCAGTGGGCACCCCGGATCCTCATCTCTTCCACGATTCGGTTGTAAATTTTCCGAGTCACGCTCGCGTTGCACTACACTGGCACCCACTGCACATCGTGGTAAAAGTAGTTGCCTTTGGCATATATTTACCGGGAAATAGTTCTGCTAAAGCATTTTCACTTCACCATAAATCATAACGATATTCACCAAATCCGAGTTGCTATACACGTAAGCCATTTTTGACACTTGAAAAACTAATGTAAACACTTACGTCACAGAAATCTTTGAAATCGCCTGGCTTAAGACTACAGTAGTTCAGCGTCGTAAAAGTTGGAAATACTACAACTTCAATATTTTTTTTTCTCGGAAACTATAAGAATTGTACTAACAAATATTTTGCGAAATTGCCTTCATTTTTGCACAATTTTTGTTAGAAAAGTTGTGAATTACTCTGTGTATTATGTTTAACAAAGGACTTAAAATTATACCTAGAATCTGAAAATGGAAAAAATCATCATAAAAAAAATCATGTTGCATTTAAAATAAGCGAATTGACGACTACGACGACTGGTAGATAATCCCAGAAGTACCACGCCATTGTAAATACTTTCTTTCAACTCAGTAGTGTTGAACATCCCTAACAAGAAAATTCAGATTTCCATCTTTTCGGGTTTTCTAAATACCTACGTCTAACGCACTCTAGTTGTTGAACATCCGGTATATGAATCGTATTAACCAACGATTAATAAAAATTGTTTGCTTCCACATCTTCTATTTGAAGGAACCTTGTATAAAGGTTGCTGTTCACACTGTTAATGTATTATAGTAGCACATAAACACCATTAACGAAAAAATTAATATTCAGTACGCCCCACAATTAGTCCATAACCATGATACGTGGCGAACGTCCATTATCAAAGGAATTTTACAACGTGTTTATAGGATTCCCACAGGCAAACGGTCAGAATTCTGAATAGCAGGGTAATGTCTCTTTTAACAGGTGCGCTGCACTTGGGTCCTACATTGTGTGTTCGTAAGTCAAAAGATAACATCGCGAGCGCGCAGTCCGATATTCCCACAAGTAGGTATAAGTCAAACAGACAGGAAGAAAAAAATTATGTTTATTATTACGGCAAAGGCGTACAACGCGGCGATAAACTCTCAATCCCGACCGGGTAACGTTGATTTTTTTCTTTGAAAACGTGACGTTTCGGCAGTTTACTTTTGTTTGTCAAGCGTACGTCAAGTTTTCAGTACTTTTTCAGACACTACGGTCGCTTGAATGATAGAGTATTGTGTAGTCTGAGTACGGAAAATAACTTTACAATAACTAATGTATATAAACACGCATATTGCGTTTTATGGCATGTTTCTAAAAGTTTGAAAGTAGTTGCTTGAATATAATAGCTATTTGCGCAATAAATTAGGAAAAATAACTTTTTTCCGCATCACAAAATACGTCATATGCGGAAAAGACACATGATTTTTTGAATAGTGTCTTGAAGATAGCTCAAATAACTATAGTTAATATTTTTTTAAATTGTGACATTCGAAAATGTGAATCAAGAATCTTGAGGGGATGTTGATATAGAATGCAGTTTGTTTATTAGGTTTTCGTTAATATTATTGTGCCAATGATTTATGAAAAATGCCAGAATCTTATACTTACAACGATATATGGAAGATGATATAGAAGAAACATCAAAAATCGCGATTCAGTCATTATTGCCAACAAAGTCCAAAGACAGAATGTGTAAAAGCGTATCGCTTATTTGACAATTGAAGTCATCAAACTGTAACTGTAACTGTTATCACTGAGGCATCTACTAGCCTATTTTGAACAAACATCCAGGACATACCAGAGTTTTACGCTGTGGAGTCTTTACTCAATGAAGAGAACATTGTCAGTTAAAACGAATATTGATACATAAAAAATCAAGTTTTTTAGACGTAAATCAGTAGGACATAGATCCAGGGAGTCTACTGTTTTAAGAAGTTGAGAAATTTCTGAAAAAAGCAGATGATAAAACCTACTTTATGATGAAGGTGCTGTATAGTTTTCACACTTCTCTCAAATATTGATTGAATTGTTTCTTATTTTAGATAGTGTTGATTATTGGTATCACTGGAGGATGCCGTCGTGAAGAACTAACATTTCCTCAGCTTGAACATATAAAAGACATTGGAGAACATATTGATAAAGATTCCACAAGAACGAATGTGAGAAGAGAATTTACTATTTCTAATGGAAATATCGAAGAAGTCAATCTTATCCAAATGTTTCGAAAATACCCCTCTCTTCGTCCGCCACCAATTGAGCATTCAAGATTCTTCCTAGGATATAGA
This sequence comes from Monochamus saltuarius, assembly GCA_025584915.1. Taxonomy (NCBI): domain Eukaryota; kingdom Metazoa; phylum Arthropoda; class Insecta; order Coleoptera; family Cerambycidae; genus Monochamus; species Monochamus saltuarius. The sequence continues at coordinate 2,661,450 of CM046726.1, forward strand.
AATGGAAAATGTACAAAAAAATGCGTTGGTATAAATTCTAAAAGGGGTTTCTCTATAAAAATTGCAGATTTTTTGAAACTGAAGAATGCTGTATCCGGAGACCATTTGCTACAATACTGGCTGATGTAGGAGCAGACATCATCACTCTCTAAAGGCATGGCGGATGGAAAGCAACGAATAAAGGATATACAGAGAATTCCATTCAACAAAAACTTCAAGTAGCCTCAAAAATATTGGGTCAAAGAGAGATCAATATAAATATACATTCGGCCTCTACTTCATCAAATATATGCGCCATAACCAACTGTAAAAAAGTTACAGTTATAATTTATAACAATGATGAGAAATGATTTAAGTTGACAATAAATGGTTAGTTCAAGAATTATGATGTACTTTTTGCGTGCCGGAAAATATTTCCCGTGCTAGCTAAAAAAATCGAACTTTCAAATTAGTTACTAAATGTACAACTTTTCAAAACACTATATAAAAATTTATTTGTTTGAGCGTTTAAAACAAAAAGCATCAATTCATTTACAAGTCTTGCATGGTCTTAACATATATAAATTCATATAAAAAGTGGTATATATAATTTTATACAGACAGTGAGTGATACTTTGTAGTTCTAGAATCAGCGAAGGGCATAATGGAGTAACGCATATTTACTACGCTGTTTGGACTATGTTTAGTCTGCCCGTCTCCGTAATCAGAGCGTAGATTGTATGTATATAAAATAATTATTTACCATCCAAGGCATTTGTTTACTTGTGTAAGATTTTGTAACCTACATAATAATTCTTGTGTTTTAAGATTGTTAAAGTTTAAGTTAGAACTATAAAAGGAAGTGAAGTAAGAACCTGATATTCATCAATCTGAGTTAAATATAGTGCAAGAACAACCAATGTCCTCAGTATTTACGAATACCCCAGTCAATATAAATCCTCAGTATTCAATGAGTACTTGGGTATTCATGACTACCTTATATTCATAAAATATTTTCACTGCCTATGAATACTACTTTTGAGTCCTGAATACATATATGTATATATAAATGTGATACGAATACTAATAAAAGTATTCAATACTAATTACACAAATATTCTATTGAATACTACTCATACAATGAATTCGAGTAGTACCCAGCTCTATCTACGAGTCAATGTAGTTTCCAATGAGTGTTATCAACAATGGATAATGGGGTTAATGCTTTTACTTACCTCTTTAATGCATATTCTCATAAGATTAACATCAGCAGTATTGAAGACCTAGAGTTGACCCCAATTGTTCGTTGTTTATGAAGATATACCGTTTCGAAGGAAAAGGAAGTTTGAATTTGAACAATCTTAACAGAAGCTACCAGGGATGCAATACTAAACTGAAAAGGACAAAATCAACAATAAACTCCATTATAATGGATCAAAATCTTTTAAATCATTTTAATTATTTTTTAGACAATAAGTAACAGGCAATGTTTACAATTTTTACTTTGACATTGTAACAAAATATATCTCTGCCGAATAATTTTTATGCAGCCTACCATTCTCTCGTATGAATATATCAAAAGGCTGCCAGACAAAAGTTTCTGAAATATAGTCTCATCCTTATAATTGATAGCTTGTAGACACAAGGCCTGATAAGGCCCGTGCCACCATCTCTAGGATAGGCATTTGCGCAAGCACATATAACATTTTTGACTTATAATTGCCAGTGGAGACGTCAGGATAGTCTATAAAATGCGCAGAACAAGGTAATAATTCTCCCTTCCTGACACCCGGGTACTCTGACACTTCTTGCTCTTTGTTACCAGCGTCAGCTGAATGCGAAACGTGAGTGAAAAGTCTTATTTACGCCTCTGTTGTTACATTTTACGATTACGAAAGTATTTTTACCGCCGCAAAATTAAAGGATTCAATTATATCAACGAGATAACGAATAGGCACACGAAGTAATTTTGTAAGTGTATACTTCCACTAACGTTATAAGTATAATTAATTGTTAATTTTGTTTCAAGAAGTACCTCCAGAGAAATATGTTTTATATACATTTTTTATCACTGGAAACTATTTCTTCGATAGACCTTGAAATACCTCAGGAATGCAGTACAGCACGCATAAAAAAATTAGAATGGTAAATATGTGAAACATTTTCCAACCACTTAAACAAATATCTCTGGGAATATTTCTAAACCCCATCCTATCAATAACCTGGAGCGATCGTAATGCAGCTTGCATGTGAAGATAAAATGCTATACCTCATATGATAATAAAATACTTATAATGATATCGAGATACAGGGTGGTCCATTTTACCACGAATTATTTGATATGTGGAGATTTTGTCACATCCTGACAGCGTCTTTGAAATGTATCTATATACATTGCATGTCTATAACTATGTAAAAAGCTGTGTTTCTCCCAAACAGCATGGATTTGTTGCATAACATTCGACTGTAACAAATTCAGTTCAATTTACAAAATCTGTTTCTAATCGTATTTTAAAAAGCCACGTAGATATGATATATACAAACTTTAAAAAGGCGTTTGACAAACTAAACAACTCTATTTTAATACATAAACTAAAATCCGTTGGATTTAAGGATAATTTTCTACACAGTCCTATCGTGACCAGCATGAATTGCTGTGACTTATAATGGAGTACCGCAAGGGTCTAACTTGGAACCTCTATTATTCATCCTTTTTATAACTGATTTATTTTTAAATTGGTAATGTAATCATATATTTTTCACTAACGATTTAAAATTGATGATGATTATCACAATAACATTGTATGAATGTTTATATAGCAACTATACAACCAAAATTGGCACCATATTTATAAAGTACTTTAGTGGTCGTTGAGATTTTGTCTGTTGGAATCAACAAAAATAATAATAATAATATCTCTACCCCTCATTTTAATCACGAGGATTTGCCGAGTAATCTCATTAATTAGGGGGGTAGTCAAATGTCAACCGGTATCAATCTCTCACATTGACCCAAGCCAACATTATTTCACCCTACCATACCCGCAGAGAGGGTGTCAATCTCTCCACGAATACAGCTTTATACGGTCTATCGGCTGCGGGGGTCGAACCCACAGCGATCTAGTCACCTCGATTCAAGTACTGACGCCTTAAACCGCGCGACCACTGACCGATATAATAAATTGTTATATAATGGCATCAAATCAACTAAACCCCAAATTTATAAGAGCTCTATTTTGGTAACTGGTAGCGATAAGACGACATTTTTATAGCATGAAATCCATAAAAAAAGTAAATTATTTATTAACGTATGTTAAAGGTGTCAGAAGATATAAAGTATCATAATGATACATAATATATGTATTATTTAATAGGGGCTAGACCAGAATCTCGAGATAATTGTATGTTTTACAGTCCGAATGCTAGAACTAATGTTCTTTTACATTTTCCTACAAAATTATGTTATTTCAAATGATTTCAATTAAATATCTGCTTTATATGATCTGAACGTTTGTACACTCAAGAAACTACTATCTGTTTGATATGAATATTTTGAAAATGTCTAATATAACCCTATTTCATTCTAACATTTTCTGACAGCGACATTTTTTAATATTGTTTATCTTCATGGAATAAAGTGACCACCAAAGGCCAGCATCTCCATCACACACATTATTTTTATTTTTCTTCCCGTCATGTATCGAATATCTTATAAACTACTAAGTTACATACTTAAATAAGTTTTCTTTTTGCCTAGGAAGATCAGGTTGACGTATCCAAGTCAACTGGATGGCTATTTAAAAACCATATCGAATTTCTCATGGACTTGTTAAGAACTGGAATTCGTTTGAGAAGATTCTCACAAGCGAGTTTTTTACCATGGTCTAGAACTGAATTTTTGTCAAATCATCGAACACGTTAGGCGAGTCTTAAAAATATTGAAACAAAAACACACATTTCTTTGTAATGCAGTTTAGGACTTGTTACAGTTTAGACTTTATACAGGGTGATATGTAAACCACCTATACGACTGGGCTATATGATCGGTCCAATTAGTGGAAAATGGTATTGGAAGTGGTCGTTCAATTGCGTGTGGATTTTCGAGTTCCCAAACGCATGTATTGTGAATGTTCTGTATTCCATTTCGAGTAAATAAAGCTTCACCTTTAATTAGTACATCCGCAGTAAATAGGGGATTTTCAGCATTTTGCTGGAATAACCTCTCACAAAACCTAACTCGTAATGGATAATCCGCTGGTAACAACAGTACTTGAACACGCTAGATATAATATCGGCATAATTGAGCTTCGTATGGTAAGCGCCACACCGTTGATTGGGATACTCGAGACACCTGTGTAGCACATTCAACACTTGTTCTTCAGTTGCTGAAATACGTTGTGCTACCATCTCGTCCACGATTTGCATATAAATAATCAATATTACGTCCACGTTGCACAACTGAAATAAAACTGAAAACTTAGACATCTAGTTGGCGTAAAACTTTTTTCCGCCTCCATCTCAAAGCGTATGTTCAACAACTAAACTTCACAACATATCCTTTAAAAATAAAATATTTTTTTAGTTTCTAGACTATTTTTTAAATTGTATTTATTAATTTAAGGTATTATTTACCTTTTACGAAATTCCTGTACTTACTGTCCTGTACGTAGAATAAAGTTTCAATCCGGCATAGTCAATAACAACTTCTATTATTGTCAGCTTTTAGAAAAGCAATTTATATATTTCCTCCATCAACAATATTTGAATTAATTGATGTTTTTATTACACATAATCATAATAGCCGTGACCTCAAAAATAAAAATAAATTTACACTTCAGTGCATTCCATTATTAATAAAACTTTCCCTCCTTTCTTTCCTACTACCTGCCTTTATTCCTTGAAAGATCCGGTATTTAAAACTTAATTTAAAAAATGAAAGGAACAGAACGATACAATAGAACTCTGTTACTATCCGTTTGATATTTTAAAAGGCCCAAGTTTGGCCTGTTACTTATGAAAGTTAAGGTGACTTAAATATTTGTGCCTTCTGAAATCACAAGTAGTACAAATGGTTTGCAACTAAGCTGTAATTCAACGCACGGGATCAGTTTGCTAAGTCATCCGGTATAATGACAATTTAAATAACATGAACTTCCAGATCAAATTTCTGTTCTCAGAAGAAATGCCGAAAATGAAGGCAAGTATATAAGAATATACTACCAACCAACTAGAGCAACCATTGATAATTAGCATTATCGCTTGCAAATCTTTAATAAGAAACTTATTACGAATATAAAACACCTATTTTATTAGTAAAACGTTAAATTTACAAAAGAAACCGATACAATGTTGATATTAAGCAGTTCTTGAACTTATGTTTGAAAGGAGGTCATGCGAAAAATTCAGGAACAGTTTCAGCTGAGCATTTAACAAAGGTTTCACGGTCTATGGTTTTATTATGTTTCTTACTCCATATTCCTCATCCGCCACTGCATAAAGTTTAATAAACCCATAAATTATGGGACGTCAAAAAGGAAAACAACAGTCGGAACGGCAAAAACAAGTGTAATATATATTTGGTAAATCATAATAATTTATATAACCCAGAAATGAGTTCCTACTAAGGCAATATAAACATCTACTGGATGAAGTACTCTGTAAGAAGGTTTATTTTGAAAGAAACTTATCCCGTCTTTTCAAACAAAATAGTATCACTTTTAGCGCATACACTATTTTTTCTTCAAAGACCATTAAAAGTATAAATTAACGCATTTCGTACATTATTAAATTTATAAAACATCATGTTAAAATAAATTGTCCATGAAGTTTATTGTTGCTAAGGAAACGAAAGTTCGATCGTTTGTTGACATGTAACTTCAAATCTCGTGGAATGGGAAGTGGACAAGGAAATGAATCTCTCCTAGAGGAAATTGAAGATGTTCGAGTTATTGCCTTGTAAGTCAAAGCTACAGTACGAGTCATCGTACAATCATTTCTTGAGATGATGTGATCCGAAAAATGTTAGTAGCAAGTTCAGTGAAAAAGTACTTTTCGCATATCTGCTTTGAAGAAAAGTCCAAAATATGGAAATTGTCAACGCTTCGGTCAAACTACTCCATGTTGAAGGTTGATGAACAAAAAGAATCAGGACATAAGCAAATATTTCAAGCTTGCTGCTTTTTTGAAACGAAAGGGCAATGGATATTATCGACCGAAAAAGTAGAATCGAGAGGATACAAAGAATATTGAAGTGAACTTTGAATTATGCACTAATAATGGGGGTTTCTGATCCCTGTCTATGATTGATTAGTAGTATTAGTAGTACCTATACTGTGCTTGCTGAAAATTGACAAATTTCAAAATTACTGACGTCAGGAAATTGACAGTTACCTACTACAATACCTGACACAAAGACGGGCATTTCAAGAAAATTTACAATTATATAAGAAGGATTTCGCGTGAATGCTATTGATACACGCAAAAAATATATTTCTCTACGTCCAATTCGCTCAACACAAGACAGATTCTTTTTAAGATACATCAGTCAAAAATATACTTCTCAGTCTATTGTAATCAACATATTAGAGAAGCTTCCCTCATTCCTGAATACCGCAAATCCAGAAGCATATACTGGCCATGGTATAAGGCGTACTTTAACAATTTTATTGGCCAATGAAGGTGCTGATTTTAAACGGCATGATGGAAGGAAGAGCTCCTTTGTAGCAGAAAGTTATGTTGAGGAGTTATATCTATCAAACTTGATATTGCAAGAAAAATCCAAGGAAAATCTAAATGTTCCTTACTAGAAAAAACATCTGCAACTTGTGCAAATTCTTCACAAACTTCGGCAGATGTTATGCGTTCTCAAAATGATGCTACAAGGGTTGTTATTAACGGAAAGGAAGTTAAATGTTATAAAACAAAAAAGAATAGTATATTATTGTAAATGTTAATGTTAATAAGTAAATAAATTAAATTTGATTTATTATAAATTTATTGCTTCTTTTCATTAAAAAAATAAAGTTACTTTATTCTTTATTTACTGGATAAAGTATCACTGTAGACGGTTCATATGTATGGATAAAAGCCTGATTATAAGATGATGGATAAATGTTCTTTACGATAGAGCCCTGTTTATGTCAGCTGTGGACCGCAAAGCTAAGTTCACAAATAAAACTAGAACTATATCTTATTCTCATTGTATCGTTTCTAGCTGCTGTAGACCTCGAAATAATATATATTACACCAAATTACTACCGCAGTCTATAATAATGTGTCGTGAGTCATCACATTATGCAGAAATAACACAACCCAGGAATCAGCGCGGTATTTTAATAACGTCTGGAGACGATGCAGCATAGAAAATTGCTCATAAGTCTGGGAACAAACTGCTCCACAAAACCATCCGCACATCCCTCATTCCGCGAAACGCATCTCCACATACCCAGACTGCATCGTAAAAATAACTTCCATTCTGCCGGACGGAATAGTCAAAAGGAGAAAAAAGTCCAAACACAGACGAAGCATACCAAATTATAAGAATGCGCCTGTCGGTCTTGTTTTATTTTCTTTTAATTAGGCGAGGATGCGTTTGATGTTCTCTTTTACACCTTCGAAGAGGATAGATATTTAATGTTAATGATAATCTCTAGTTAATGCCTCCTTTATGGCCGAAAAATTAAATCACCAGCGTTCCTGTGATGTTGCTCCCGTTCTAGATGTTATTTCTGTTCCAATTATGTACAGACTTCAGAAATAATCGACTACGATTTTTCTTCGGTTCTTATTTTAAGGCGTACGATATATGCCTTTGGCCATTTCCTCATCATAGTATTCCGGTTGATTCTTGCCATGGTTCTGCGTTCATCTAGATGTCAACGACAGATGTATACAAAACATATTGGAAACAATTAATATGAAAAAATTTGTATGACACGCATTTCAAATGTGAGTACTGATTTCTTATAAAAAGCACAATTGGAATTAAGAAACTTTGCAGAAAAAGTAAACAATTATTGATATTTTCTTCACAAATTGTCCGATAATAGTCAAAATCAAATTTGTTTCTTTCTCACTTTCTCTTGTGTACAATTTTTACCGTTATTACTGTTATGTATGTATTTTGCAATATTTTTTTGTGAAATGTTATTAAACAAAATAATGTTAATTTATAAAGGTACAGTCTCTAGAAAGTAGTTTTTTTATTTATTTATTTACGCTAACTTATTCATTTCTTGGGTAATCATATTCAAATTTTGTACGAGAAGATTTTTTTTTATGATACACACGAATATCTGACTGATTTTTATGTTAAATGTACAGGACGTTCTGAGCGCCTTTCACACTGTATTTTTTAGGGGAGGTGGGGGTAGATTTTTCGAAAATTATGATTTATTTTTAAAAAGCATTCTATTAAGGTGAGATATATTAGTTTAAAAAAGGTATATTTGTTACACGTCGCTAAAATTCATCATTGTAGTAAAAACTGCAATTAAGGTTCTAAATGTATGAATTATTCTACAATTTCGAATATTCATTAAACAGTGGGCCATACTTTAAAGTTAGCTTCCTTGAACAAAAATAAGATGGTGTAAGTGAACCTACTTAAGTACAACTTTTCTCTCTTAAGAAGTTATAGGTCTGAGAGGCCTCTTTAAGTGTCTTGAGAAGGAGAAAACAAAATTAGGAACAATTACAATAAATGCGCATTCTATTCACCGTTATGTTGAACATACTTTCATGTTTATTTTATAATAGCTTACAGATGCAGATTATATCAGGATTATTTCTTGTTAATTGCAGGTAGGTATTGACATATCGCTCAGTCAGTTGCTCCGGACTCATACATGAAGACTTACATGTTCAACTACAGCAAATTCAACATAGATTCTATTATTCATGTTCTACTTAAAAGCGTGAACACATTTTTGAACAAAATCTTACATACAGGATATTGTGCGAATAAACAAATTAAAAAGGAATGATGCCATCAGAACTTCATTTCGGTTTTGCTTATGATGTTAGTGGATTGAAGAAAGCAAGCAAGCAATAGTACCCCTATCAAAAATCATCTATATCTCGATAATGACAAAGGTTAGGTCTATCAACAACAAGTTTTTTGAGCCCCCCTAGATGCGCTGTATTCACTACTAACGTATGTTCGTTTCCCAATGAAACACCCTGTATACAGTGTGTTTCTGAAAATAATTGATAACCACTTTGAAAATTTAGATCTAAGAAAATGCATTTTAAATTAAAATAATCGCTTACGTTCTAATAGAAGCAGGCAATGAGAGACATGAGGCAGACGTGTAAGCGAAAAAGAAATTTACTCACGGTTACATTTTAGGGTAACAGGCAAATCATTATATTTTGATTACAGACATCTACGGTATGGTTTTCACCTCATCGTACGTATTCAGATGTTAACTGTTGTCTAATTTTAAGTTTTCACCTGAGCTACAGGACAACAAATCCTTGCCACATAACGGTGTTTATCGTCGATTAAAAATCGAAAACAAAAATCCGGTATCGATATCGCCTGCAAATCCGAGTTAACTCCACGTGGGCTGTTAATACCACCCACTTTTCATTAACCTTTGATCTGACATTATCACCTGGAGTCTCGACTTATAAGCGAAGTTAAACCCACTTTCCAAGCTTTGGAACGCTTACTCAGATTTATGTGCTTTTAAAAGTGACTGAGAAGTTAAACTCGGCTGAAAAATATCGGTTGTTATAAAAGTTTTCCTTGATACTACACAAATTGTTTAAGGTCTCATTGTAAAGGCACACAGTTTTATTGAATTCTGCCTTGTATTTTGTAAACCTATTAAAAAGTGGATGAAGCAAAGAAATAAACTAGCAGTGAGAAAGCTGTTGTAGTTAATTGTGTTCCTTTAGGAAAGTGTACAATCGTTTGCAATAATAGTGGCACTCTTTAAAATAAATTTTGCGATTTCTTTTGAACTGCTGACGTATTTGTAATGAAATCTACTTTCAACTTTTAACATTAGTTCTTAGTTGTTTCACTCACCAATAGAGATTTAATGAAATTTCTACTCAGAACTTCCAGAAGTTTAAAAACTGGTTTGAGGGAGTGTCATTATTATTGCAAAAGCATGTATATCCAAACACTGCTGGTATATTTTAAGTTTCAGATTTTTGTATCATTCTTATAAATTTAAACTTGCTTTTTTTCCTGAGTGTCATGTTTCTGGGACTTGGAAGAATTTTGTAAGAACAATGACTTCATTATTTTACCGCGAATGAAAGAATCTAATATTTGCTACATCATGAAATCTACCTTTTGTATTTAATAGTAAGTAGTTTGAAAATATTATTCTGAATTTTTCTGGTTACACTACGAATGTCTACACGCGGACACTTTCTTAGTTCAAATAGAACACCCTGTGTTTTTCCTTCATATAGACTCTGTAGGTGTTAAATTTAAATTGTTTTTCGATTTTAGAGAGAGTCGATAAAGCCACCATCATATTAACCATGAACTCAGTATAGAATATATAATTCACGTTAATTAAACTGCCATATTTTAGTGTCAGTTGACAGTATTTATATTTATTACATGTATTAGAATAAATTGTAAAAATGTCAAATAAAATAATAAATTTGCAAAGTGCATATCAGGTCCACAAAAAATATTTTTGCACAAGTTGAAGCAAAAAAATGCAGTGTCATATTTGATACAAAAACATTTTTGCCTACTGAAATACTGAGTAAAATGTATTCGGAAAAAATGGAATGAGTGGTGTAGTATTTTTGGACTGCCATTAAATACAAAAGGTGCGATATCGTATGATTTTATGATATACCAAAAATTAGATAATCTAAATATAACACAAAAAAGTTAGAAATTCTTACAAATACCGTCAACTGTCATTTTTTTAATGTCAATAATGCTATATATTGTCGACTCAAAATTTCATATCCTTTCCAAAAATACAGTTAGAGACAGAAATAGAGGAGTAAAAAATGTAATTGAAAATTTTTCTCTTCAAAACAAAGTTTTTATTGAAATAAATTTTTGTTCCAACATGGCCCCCTTGCAAAGAGAAGAAGAAAAAGTTGAAATTTGGGAAAATTAAATCATCACTATGGTGAACCTTTTTTAAAAACATTATATTATGGGGAGGTGCACCATCTTGTTGTAAATAGATTTAGGGTCTAATACTCAACGGTAAGTTGAGCTAGTAAAGTCATACAAATGGTTTTCGAGAAAGTTTCAGTAAGTATTGGAGTTCATGTGATTAGTAAGTTGTTGCAGCTCCAATAAATCCATTGAAGATTCCTTCCCAAATATTGATAGAAAATCTATACTGGAATATTTTGTTTCTCTTAACATGGTGATTGTTCAATGAATAATGATGCAAGTTTCGAAAATTTGTAATTCTGTCTTTTGTAAAAATGGTTTCATCTGTTCATGAAACAAACAAACATAGGCATTATCATTATTTATTCTTCTAATAAGCCACTGACAAAAACGTAAACGTTGCTCGACATCTCCAGGACGAATAGCATGAACACCTATGGCAAGGGTGTATTAGCTCCCTACGTACAGTACAAAACTTTGTGCATTTGAAATTTTAAGCTCACTCAATCCTCAAGGTTAATTCGATTATTGACTAAGTTTAACAAAGAATGACAGCAACAGTTTTGATTTCTTGGGTATTTAATTCAATAATATCTATTGAAAATACATATGTACCTACTTATGTGCATATTTTCATAAAAAGTTAATTTAATCCAAAATGGAGATATTTAGTGAAATTATGTAAGAATACAGGTCAGTGGCGCAAGATAGTTTTAAAAAAAATAAGTTCGAAATAGACATGATTTAATTTTCCTAAATTTTAACTCGTTCCATGGAGACATGTTGGAACAAAAATTTATTTGAAAGAAAACTTTGTTTTGCTGAGATTTTGCAATTTTTATTTACTTCTGGCTCACTCTGTACAGTGTGTTTCATTCGAAATAAAAAAGGTCATGGATTTAATGCATAAGCAAACATAATACCTTCAGCTCCCCAGACAAAGAAGATTCATGAAAAACTTCCATGTCAGACTTTTCCAAAAAGCATGTAACTATGTTAGGTACCGATTTATTCAATCGTCATGTTTCACACTATGTAAAAGCGCCTTAATTTTTTAAGTCAGTATATACAATAGCCCATATGGCAAAAAATAACTTTTGCTGGTCCACAGACGCGCAAAATAACATGTACATATAGTGATGCGATCCGCCCATCCTACATTACAGTCACGACTTCATTCTTCCGGTAAGGAGGATTTCGAGTCTGCGGATGATTTGTTTGCTGCTAAATAATAGGGCTTCATTAATGGATGGTAATTTTTTCAGCAGATCCCGATTGAGATATGCAAAATCCATAAATTTCTCCGACCTCTCGCCTCACTGTCTCCACGTTAGGGAAGGAGAGATAATTTGATTGCATTCGCTCGGTCGGTCGTAATTAAAGATTTTTTTATTTAAATGAATGTCGTATGTTAATAATTATGCAACCTGAATTTAAAACACATTAAGTATACCACTGCTTTTTCGACTTTTATTTACTAATTACTGCAAGTAATAATGAGCTGTTAAACTAATTATACAAAAATCCAGTTCATTCCTCATGAAATCGAAAATGTTTTTTTATTTGAAAAATGTTGTTTGTCGTTCGTTTTTATAATTAATTCGGCCGACCCAGTGGTGAATGAAGTTAGTAATAATATAAATACAAATTAGAGAATTATTGGACATCTCACAGTGTTAAGCAGTATTTAGGTTTCCCTTATATTGACATCTAAGGATGCGCATATGCGCTGTTTCATTAAGGCAGCAGTAATAAGGATGGTGCTTCACCATATTTATACATGATTAAGGTAAAGTCGAACAATCCCTATTTGTTAGATCGGGTCGTTCGGCCGTAATCGATCATACCCGCTGTGATATATTTCTAACCTAAAATAAAATGTATTTCGTTTTTTTAAATAATTTCCATTGCATGTTTGATGAAAAATGAAATGAGGATAAGTAACCATGTCTCATACTGTTTACCATTAAATTGATAAAAACTGAGAGAAATAGATAAATGGATAAGGGAATCCCATCCGACAAATTACACAGGCACACACAAAAAAAAAGTTCTGTGCCCGAGCTCCAACCTATGGTTTCCCATGTATTTTTAGCTCCCGAAACCGATCCCAGGGTCGGTATAGCCCAAACGTTCCATATTTGCGAGCTACGGTCAAAAAATGACCAAAATTTGGCCATTACCTGGAAATAAGCGCAAAGCTTTATCTCCGTGCCAAACATGAATCAGTTGTTGGATAGGACTTCGCACATCAATTGTCACTTGAGGGCCCCGAATTGGCAGAAAATTGGTCCTAAAAAGTTTCAAATTGCCAAAAAAAATTATATGATTTCACCGTATTCAGGATCGAATTGATTTAAGAGGATTGTCTTCATGTAGCATTACACATTGAATAGACAAAAAAATAAAGAAAAATAAAAAAAGTAAAAAGAATGAAAAAAAAATAAAAAATTTAAAAAAAGACAGAAAGGAGCTACAATACTTCCTACGACAGCAACTAATTCATGTTTGGACCCTTCAATGGAACAAAGATAAGTCATTTTTTTTGCAGTATCGCGCAAATATGGAACGTCTGGGCTATACAGTCCCCGGGATCGGTTTCGGGAGCCAAAAATACATGGGGATCCATAGGTCAGAGCTCGGGCACAGAACATTTTTTTTGTGTGGCTGTGTTATTATTGACCAATAATTATATTTATATCATACTAATACATTATAAACAAATAAACCCTTAGTTACCGTAACTATGAACATGTTTCGAATTTTCCACTGAAATTATTTCCCGAATTTTCCGTTGAACTGTTACTGCCTATATGAATGTAGTCAAACATAAAAATTGACGTTTCATTTCTTTCATGTAACATGCCAGCCAACATGCTTGCAGTTTTTTTTTTTAATTCCATGCTGTCGACCAAATACCCATCTGCTACTGTTAAACTTTGTAATCCACCATGTCTCTTCAATGTCGTCATATTTGCTCCTGCATTGACCAAGGCAGTCGCAGACAATGTCCCACGAATGCTTCTGGTTCTGGCAAACCCAAAAACCTAGCAATTTTGCTTGGCATTTTTCCAAATGTATTTTTCTCAACAGGCTGAACAGTGCAACGCTTTCGCGATACGTTTGAAAAAATCTTTCTGAACCCGACTGATGCAAAGACATAATATACTTCCTCACTAGACCCAATGCAGATAACTCGTTTTCTTCCACAATTGTAAATTTCGTACGGATCTGTTTACCTTTCCGGAATGTCAACCACCATAACCGAGCCCCTACCTTCAATATGATTATTTTTCATATTCAAAAGATCTTGACCTCTCCAGCCCCCGAAATAACCCATAATCAGAACCACCAATGGAGCAATAAATGTGTAATTCTTATAAATAGTTTAATGCATTACCTTAAGTAGTAAATGTTCTTTATCGGAAACATTCTTCAAAAATTTTACAATGTCATCCCGACTAAACACTTTAGACTTTTTTCTCATAGTGTTTACTTTTTCGTTTGAGAAACGCTTTCAGTTCATGATCATCTGTATTATTATAAATTGTTATCATTGATTTTAACATTAACCACTTAGTCCACAGGGAATTAGGACTGTACTATTCAGAAAAATAAAGCAATATCAATTATACCATCTTATACTATATCGTGGAAGAATAAATGTCTTGAAAATAAGCCAACATTATAACTTCATTTATACTTTTGTATTCAATACAGTTAACTTTCAGCCACTGCAAGAATTTATCATATTCTTTTTTATACTTTGCTTCCGACTTTGTAAGAAATCGCTTAAAATCTCACTTCTCTCCAGGTTTACATTCATTTTCACAAATTAATAAATTTGATAAACTTTTATTTACAAACCTGTCAGTTAATATATCCATGGGAATCATCATTCATACATAAATAACTATTACATCTAACTAATGACCTACTAACTAAAATTGCTTAATACCTTATATCTATTAGTTAACAGTTTTCTGTCTTTCTGTTGGATTCTAAAAGGCTACTTATACTAATTTGTTTTTAGTATAAAAGATCAAAATTATTATTTAAGAAGAAAATTGAAACTGAATATATGACTTGTGTGTTACTACTCGCTAGATGGCGCTACTTTGCCAAATTATAAGTCAAACCCAAGTTGAAAATGCTGTTTCGCGCAGTGATGTTAAAAATCTGATAATTTAAATAATCGGATAATTGGCAATTGACTAATATCATTAATCGGATGATATCGAATCGATGATAAATCGTTTTCTGCTCCAATATTCATTCATGCAGCCACCGTCACTGCTGGTTATGCCGGTGGCCTGCAATTTCTATGCGTGGCCGCGCTAGTCCAACGTAAGTTATGTTCCCAGAAAAGTCAGGGATTGGTTTCAAAATGTTATTCGACTAGCTAAGTTGTGAATGTGCCGCTGAACTGTCAGACACCCTTTCCTGTCTTTTGTCAGATGAAATTGCACTGCGAAATCTTGTGTTTTGGTGGCGAGGATGATCCAAGAGCTCAATTTTTTTTGTGACTCGGAAATACTGAAAAATTTTTTGTTGGTATCGAGTTCGGAAAATAAATTATAAAATTCACCATACAGCCCTCTTTTTCTATTAATAGGGTGAATCCAAAACTTTCTCATTTTCCTTGATTTTTTCCCCTCCGATTCATACAACATCGTTAAAACACAAATTTCTTTTTCCGAGCTACACTCAACTACTACTTAAAAACATCAAAACGACTACTACACACATAACCTGCACAAAAAGTTGCTGGTTCGTGCTGGACAAGTGTACAAAATGGTGCAGGTTTACAGGTCCGCACGGTACTATTTGATACACTGTAAAAAAACTTTTTAACACACTAAGACACTTATGCACAAGAGATTGTGTGTATATTTTTATATATTATTTTTCTGTATATAGTAACGTGTTTAAGATTTGACAGTTTAAAGCAGTTAAATTTATGTATAATTAAGAATCACCCTGTTTAATCAGGAACCAGCACAGGCTGGCCATTCTGCAAGAAACACCTTGCGCTAACTATCCCATATAACTTATTAAAAGTTATTTATTCTAACCGATCGGAAGATAAAACCACGGCGCATTTCTTTATGCATTCATAAATTACCGTAAATTATATAACTGCATTAACGTTTCTCAATTTCCAATTAAACGCTTACGCAAGAAGTGCAACCCAGCCGATACACATATAAATATCAATCGTGATATCATTTCTGCTATTGCATTCGTCTGTGTTAAAGTTCAAATCGTTGGACGAGAAAAATCGTTATACGGTATTTTGCATTTAGTAGATTAAACTTGGAGAGGTATTTACAAACAGACTCGGTCTTTGTCAGGGGTCAGCGCGATTTTTATAAAACCAGTATTTACTTTTTACTTTCTGCAAATAGCAAGGTGCTGATTCCCATTGACCTTCAAAGTTACCAGAAAACTACTATATAATTTTAAAATCATTATTATCTAAGAATCTGTAATGGCTAGTGGTGGATACCAGTCACGAGCCAACAGATACTTTAGAAGCACGTTTTTTATAGCACCTTGATCGGCAGAGACTAAGCAGAAGAAAATCTTAAATATGATTCAAGAATAACTTGCTTAGATCACTATTCAATTATTGACATCCAAATACCAGCAAACGGTACCGCGAAATATTCACTGAATTAGGTACCTACCCAAGTTTCCAGTGTCGTGCAGAATTATATTTTTAAATCATTTTCGAAATACCCTTTTTAGAGAACTTCTGAATCACCCTGTATATTTAATACAAGAAAATCCTTCTTCTATTCTTCTATAATAATTTATATGCATTTGACAGAGTGTTTACACTTTTAAAATAATTATATTTATTCAGCTGTGAAATCAAAACAATAGTTTACTGTTTTATATTAATATAACCAAATGTACATACATTACAACATTTGATTTGAAAATATAATATGCACTTAACTCACTTTTTTATGACTTCTTAAGCACGTGTTTACCTTTTAATTGATTTAGTAATTGATTAATTCAAGTAAGAGACTTTTTATAAACAATCGGTAACCTACTGACCGATGTAGCTGTGCTTCGTAAATTGTAAAGGCAAGGCTCACTTTGCACTGACCTCGCTTTATCCTTAGACATATACAACCAACAATTCCTCGTCTGCATAATTCATGAATTTAATGTATTTTTAGCGAAAGTTATGAATTATTATCAGTTATTCCTATTCTATGTTGAAGTAATATGTATTATATATAAAAATAGTGGTAAGACGTAGAGGAATAAAATAAGGTTTAAAAGTTTAAATTTTGTATCTCACCGCTACAGATTTTGGTACCATTGGTACATATACCACTAATACAAGCAGATCGTTGCGGACCGTCCTTTGTCTCTTCACCTGAGGAGGGATCTCAGAGTATTGAGATCTCACCTTGGGAAAGGAGTCGGGAGACGGTTCCGTTTTGATGATTTTGGACATACATACAAGGTGTTTCAAAATAAATAAAAAATATTGCGAACGTAGTGACAAGATGTAACTTTTATTACTTACATTTTTTAATTGATCATAGTAATTAGAATACAAATTAATGAATAGATTAAACACTTGCGTATTTTAAATTTTGAATATACATACAAGGTGTCTCAAAATAAATGGAATATTGATAAAGCAAGTAATTTGTGTTGCATTGTTTGTTTATTTTTCAATAAGAGAATAAGATTGAAACATATTTTTTTTCATACTGTCCGTTAAATGACTATTAGTTCTTAGTTGTTTCACTTACCAATAGAGATTTAATAAAATTTCTACTCAGAACTTCCAGAAGTTCAAAAACTGTTTTGAAGGAGTGTCATTATTATTGCAAAAGCATGTACATGTAATGACATGGGTGTCATTATTATTGCAGACGATTGGTGCTCTATTTGTTCCTTCTGAGAGGAACTAACAAATGTCAGTTGATTATATAAACGACAAGGATGTTGCTTGTGAAATACCAAGTTTCAAAACACACAATTAGGAGAACATTTTTGTTGTAACTGGACAAGACAATTTGGTATTGTATAGGCAATATTTATTTTTACGGCCATCCCATGCTCCACTCCACAGATTATTTATTTGTCAAATTACAAAAAAGAAAAATGTTCGATTCAGCCTATTAATATCCACAGTGTTAGAAATCTAGGACTAAGGATTGCAGAAATCTTTTTAAATCTATCCAATACTAAAAATTACACGGGCCATTGCCTCCGTCGAACCTCGGCGCCGTTATTTGCTGATAATGGTGAAAATATCTCAAATTTAAAGAAACACAGTGACTGGAAATCTACCAATGTCGCTGAAGACAATCAAGAAAACAATCAACATAAATCGGTTATCTTACCTTCATGCTCTAATTTCAACAACAAGCATTTAATACACCAAACATTTCAAACAAATTGAATGCCCTTAATATTCACAATTGTTCGAATTTCAATATAAATATTAATATAAACAAAAATTAGATGCTCCTAGTTTTGTTATACAAACAAATATTGTAAACAAACGTACTTTACTGTTTGTGTTTTAGACTCGCAGACTTTCAAGACTCACCTACAGTCGCCCTGGAATTTTATCTTCTATTTGAGTTTTAAAGGTATGAACTATTAAATTGGAGTGTAGTAAAGAAATTTCTTTATATGAATAATATTGTTACGGAAGCTCACCTTATAATTTTTGTAATACCTTTATTTTGACGTTTTCCGGAATATTCCAAGCTATATTTTATTTGTTTCTCGACACGTTCTCGAGATCGCAGAAACTTCGAGAACTCTAAAAACCTATATAAGTGGATCGGTTTTGCCGTCACAGTCAGTTTATATTGAGCCGCCAAACGCGAGTCATATTCGAGTGGCAGAAATGTCAAAGTAAAGCGTTGACAGTTGTGAAATCTGTTCGAAGGATATTTCTTGTATAATCAAGAGTGACAATAAAGTTTGTTTGTCTATGTGACGTGTTTCCACGCTAACCCAACATAGAGATTGCAATATGTTTAAAATAGGAAAAACATTGTACTTGTGTAATAAAAATACACTATACTAAATAATATACTTAGAAATAGTTACATTCAAAAAAAAAATATTAAATACATAATACTTTTCAATTATTGCATTTTACCTTGGTTTTCCTGATAAAACAGTCGTAATTCCCACAAATTACAACGTTTACGTATTTAGTTGATTTAATATAACTTACTGAACACCTGGGAACGCTGGTACACATAACTGTTCAAAGTATAATTATTTTAATGACGTTTGGAATAACACTTCCTCGTAAGGATGCAATAAATTTATGACATATTATAACATGCAAGTAATAAAATAATATTTTATACTTTTAAAAATGTGTACTCGTTGGTATATAAAATAGTTAATGTGGTATTAGTGCTTCAGTTGCTGAATCTATTACCGGCAGAACAATAACAGACGATATTAAAGCTGGCAATTTTAATTATGTTCTTGGAGTTAACTGGAAAATATATCGAATTGGTAATAAAACAAACTAAGAATATCTACTTGTTTGTTGCTGTTTAGAAGTGCAGAGAAAAAGTACAAACCAACGTTTACTTCACTCATTAAATGCAACAGCTGGGACTCAAGGAAATTCTGTTGTTACACGAATTCACTGCTATCTACTAGCACGACATTCCGGAAAAGGAAACTTGGTTTCGTATAAATTTACCAAAAACATTTTGACATAAATAGAGCAGTTGCACTGTTCCACAACCTCTTCTCCTGGCATGCTGATGTTGGGAAATCTGAGCGAATATGCATGTTGAAATAGTACGGTACCCCTGGAATGATAAGATCTCTGGACACTTTCAGTTACGATTCATTTTTGAAATCGACATCGAATATAAAACGAGATCTCCCATCACTCAGCGAGTGGGTAGCGAAAACTAGAGGACGCATTACGCACAATCCACCAGGTGAAGCTCTGGCTAGGAAACCAACTACCTACAGACCTTTGGGGTTGAGAACGCAAAGGTAATATCCTAGCTCCTGTTATGACAAGAACCGAAGCAGCACCCAGAGAAATTTTGGACTGCATATTTTATAGATGCACAAAAGATTGTAGCAGAGGAAGATGCAGTTGCAAAAAGGTAGCGATTATACCAAAACTGCCAGAGTCACTGTGTCACTGTTTAAACAGCGTCTCCATTTTAAACGAAGTTAATAAAGAAGACTTACAGTCCATTCCCACATCTCCTGCGGATAGGTACTGAAGACGAATATGACGGTGTTTCGCAATTCATACTGGGATCGGTATCGATGGTGGAGTCAGAAGCAGGACCCTCCTACTCCTATTTCTTATTTCATAAAAATTTCGATCAAGATAAAAATCAAATTGATAGAAGCGTGCTACTAAAATTTGTAAGGTTATGATGTTTGATCGCTTAAATATTAAAAATATATAGTGCTCCTTTCGTAAAAATAAGTTAATCATGCTGGAAGTAAGTCATAAAGTTATGATTTGTAAAGTAAACGCTTCTTAACTGACCAATATTTTGTAGCAGCATCGAAAACACTGGGCATACCTGCTCACTACTTAATTATATGTTACAGAATAAACTGTATCTTTGATTCTTTGTTATATGTTCTGAACTGTTTATAATATTGGAGCAGCACTGTAGATCAACGTATATCCATACATAAATTATTAAAACAATTGAGAATTGTAATATAACTAACACTGGGTTTGGTGATGGGAATCAAATTATATACCAATGACGTCATCCTATCTCAAAAATGTTGCAGCGCTATTGAACCAATGTTGGCCACCTCCTTCTCAGTTCTCAGTTGATCTTGGGCCGCATCAACCTGGCGAAGTTCAAAGGGAAGCGATGCATTTACTAAATTAACCAGACCATTCCATATTTTAATGGAAAATAGTTAATATCATCGTCCATCCAATTAGTTGCATTTTTGTCTAATTAAGAAATGGTGTCGGCAATAAGGTGTGTCTGGTCGGCTCGTATTCAATTGTAGCAATTTGTCCGCGGAGAAATGAATAGAAGCAAACACGCTGATAAATTATTCTGTTTAGGAAGTTGGGGACCGTTAAGGCATTGATTGAATTAATTTATTTTCGCCATAATCGTTACTTGAAAATTGATTATGTTGCAGACATAATAAAAGCCTAGACGAACGTAAATGTCGGTTTAAGTGGCTTTATATTTCCGCCGCTTTTCACCGCTTTTTTTTAACTGATTCGAAATGTTAATATCACCAGGTGTGCGCCCTTATACAGGGCTAGTCAGAAGTAGACGTAAAAAAATTTGACTGAATATTCTTCTCGCCAAAAGAAAGGTTATATTGAAATAAATTTCTGTTCTAACATGCCTCCTTACAAAGATATGGGGCGTTGAAATTTAGAAAAATGGAATTGATCACTATGGTGAATATTTAAAAAAAGACTATGTTGCGCCACCGACTAATATTAAAACTAATCAATTTTCTAGATTAAGCTATTTTTGAATACAAAAAAGTTTTGTCATATCTCGAATATGACTTAAACTGCCAAAATCGTATAAATTTACTCAAATATCTCCAAAAATAGTGATCGCAACTCTAACAAAGTTTATACGGGTTGAAAGATAAGAGATTTATGGGTGTTTGACTACTATGGCTTTTTATATGTTTCACACAAAATGTGTTAAAATTACTAGTATAAAATATACTGAACTTGTGTAATATTTACCAGTGATGTGTTAAAAGTACACCATTTTGTGTAAACTTAACATACCTCTGTGTATCTATATTCCTACTCCTGATTGGTTGAGCACAACTGCACAGCTGCAGTATATTAGCTGTTCTAACACACGTCACTACGTCATATTGGTCGTGTAGCGTTGTTGTGTTTAGTTAGCTCTCGTTCGTTGTCTTCAAATGAAGAACATTTAAATTGAGATTTTATCAATGAAAATGACAGATACTTAACTATAACAAATATCGCTCTGTATTCTAACTGCCTTGTAAAAGAGAAAGAAAATGATATTCAGATCGCTACCAGTTAATCTTCGTAAATTCCTATTTTATCCATAAATACATCTTTATTTAATGTTTGTTGCTTCATTGTTTAGGATTTATTAGAACAGTATTAGTTTATTAGAATATATACTAGTACTACTAATTTTGTTAGAAGACTTGGTTGTTATTAATTTGAACTGAATATCTTTTATTTTATTATTACTGTAACATCATACACCATTCTAAAAAATTACTATACATTAATACAGAAGTTCACTTACCTTTCTAGTTTCTTAATTATGTTCCTGTTTGCTTTTGAAATTATATTTTTTGTAAAACTTTTATTTTGTCGTTTTCTAGAACATTCCAGGCTATATTCGATGCATTCTTGACGACTAGTAAAACTTCCAGAACACGTCAAAATTAAGGTATTACAAGAATTATATTTATTAAAAATTATTTCGAAACCAAACAATATAATTAACAAACTAAAAAGTTATGTGGCTTTCCATATCAGTACCAATTGTATAATAAAATTAACATGTATAAAGTATACACATATAATGATACAAATAACATTGAAATGTGTAAAAGTTCCACATAATATTTGTTATATTAATATAATGGATTGTGTCAAACCTTTAACACGCTGCTACATACAGAGAAATTTGTAAAAATTGACACAATCACGTGTGGACCTCAATTAACACAGTATTATGTTCTTTTGTGTTAAAATGTGTAATGTTTTTTACAGTGTACATTTAAAGGCTTTTAAATAGGATAATCATTATTTTAGCTTCAAAGTTTTTATGCTTCGTATCTGTTAAATTTCAAAAGTTTATTTAAGTACATTGTATCAAATTAATAACTTACGAAACCTGCAACCTCTGGAAAATTCATTGATTGATACGTGTATCAACAAAATCTGACAGGCCATTATTTATTATTTTTTTTAGTTCTTATAATAGGATTTATGTAGGATAAGCATTCAAAAACCTTCTTCATCCGATCGACACACTTCCCTCCTTCGGTAAATAAATTAACATCAAAATGGAAGTCGATTCCTCTTACGTGCATAATAAATAGCGCCGCATGCGGTGATACCAGTGTATGTTTATGTTTATAATTTTAAGAAATTATCTCCCCGACCGATCTTATATCAAGCATTAACTGTCATGCGTTCATTGTAGCTTAATTGTTACAGTAATAAATAATACATCAGCTTTTCTGACCTAGTAAATTACCGCTGTGTCATGCGGTCCGACAGGAGCCAATAACGCCGAAAATGAGGTTGAGGGACGTGATGCCATGCCAAAAATTCTGCCTAATATATCGCCTGGAAATATGAGAACAAACGTTCAAATAGAAATATCACTCTTAGACTTGGATTACACTAATATGAAACACGCTGCGTGCAGCTCTTCAACGCTTTTTCCACTCACGTACACAAATTGCATTAGTTATAATTATATATTAAAACGATGGTGATATCCACAAGTAATTGAAAAACATAGCCAACAACTTAACTGCCAACAAAATATTCAGTCCCCAAGTGAATGAAAGGAAAACCTTTTTTCTTACGATTATGCGGAAAGGTGTACATTTCCGCACGATTTTTGTTACATTATACAGTAAACCTATCGTACTGGTGTGTCCAACGTAATTTAGTGGATATAGGCAGCATTACGGGAAAAAGCTTGAGCTAGATTTTTCTCAAGGTGCCTATGAGTACCGCTCAATGAAGCTTACCATCTAATAGTAAACAGTAGTAAAGCTTACGCTGGACATAAGTAATCACCAATAAAGTAAGGCCTGTCGTTTCCATAACTAAATGCAGCTTTAATTGTTAATATGTTTTGACATAGGCTTTTAAATTTTCAATCAGTTCAATTTGAAGGTTGAGTTTGAATTATTTTCCATTTCTCTTCGTTGTAACACATGAGTGAGGAGTCTCTCAATGATGTTCCGATATTGGAGGCCGCTAATGATGCAAGTAATGCATCAATTCCTGAAAAATCAAGAATTCGCTATGAAATAAGTTTGTTGACTTCGACCAATAGCCGACGGAGAAGAACACTTTATCTTTAAAAGAAGAGGTATTTTTGGCCTATTTCCACATATTGTAAAACGAAACTCTTTGTCAAATCTATGGTGGAGGTATTTGATGTTGAAGCTATGCTTTAAAGTAAAGAAGGCCATTGGTATTGGAAAATACCTCAAGCTAACGGCGTATCTGTAGAAATCTAATATTCGTTACAAGCTAAAAAAATCAAAAGTATTAGAAAGAAAGTAAATAGAAAATGTTCTCTTAAATGCTCCAGACAACGTATATCTTATGACCACGATATTTGGAATTGCCAGTGCCTATCGCCACGAAGAACTAGCAAATATGACGATCCATGATATAGAGGACAAAAGGGATGTGCTTATTACTACCATACCAAATACGAAAACCAGTGTTTCAGGAAAATGTGTGGTGAACAACGAAGAAACAATTAAATATGTCGATATTTATCGAAGTTATATATTTGCGTATTTTGCGTCCTAAAGATACACTTCATGATCGGTTTTTATTATTCTAATAGGTGTACCAATATAATAGCAATGATAGAACTTTAATTGTGAATAAAATACAAACTTTTTAAGTTAGTAAAATAAATTGTGTATTTATTGAAAAGATATTTATATGCCATTTATGTTTTTAACAAAACATCATTTAAATATCCCCCTCTTGATGCCCTGCAGACGCATATACGATGGGTCCTCATGACTCTTACCAACATATCCGGTTGTATTGCTTGAATTTCGCTTTCAGCTGCTCGATTATTGTTGTGTTATTGGCGACTTTAAGTAGAATCGATAAAGCGATTGTTTCAGCTGATGTGTGATACCATCTTGCTGGAATCACATGCCATGCAAGTCTAAATCATCCAGTTAGGGCCAAAGAAAATCTGTTAGCATTAATCGGTAACGTTCCCCGTTGACGGTAACACGTTCACCGTTATCGTTCTTATAGAATTACGGCCCTATAATGCCACCAGCCCACAAACCGCACCAAACAGTAACTTTTTGGGAGTATAATTATTTCTCTAGCACTTTTTGAGGATTTTTTTCTTCCCAATAACGCATATTTTGTTTGTTGACGGACCCATTGAGGCAGCAATGTGCCTCGTCGCTGAAGACGATTTTCCTCAAAAACTCCTCGTCGGCTTCGAGCTGCTCCAGAGCCCAATCCGCAAACTCACGACGCAACCGATGGTCGGCAGGCTTTAATTCTTGCGTCAGCACCAGTTTGTAAGGATGTAGACCCAAATCCTTATGCAAAATACGCCACGTTGACATTGTGGATAGACCTAACTGTTGCGCGCGCCGTCTGACCAATGAAGAAGATTCATCCGCACTGGCTCGTACAGCTGCGATATTTTCTGCAAAACGTGCAGTTCTTCTTCGAATCGGTGGCTTTTGGGGATGTAATGTGTAACTTCTTTCGAAACGTTCAACACTACGACGAATCATCAATTCACTTGGGTCATGCACGGTGCGTAGAGCGGATCGACTCTTGATTTTGGGAAAATATTTTAACAATTTGTGAACGTTGTTGTGGCGTTAGTATTTCCATGATGAAATGGCAAGCCTTACTGAGTAAGAAAAATATTGACACTTAACAGTGTCCAACATGGCGGCAATCTCCGTCAAAAGTTCTATCACTGCTATTGGTACATTTTTCATAAACGGGGTGGCAAGGTGGGGATATCAACAGCTTCGGAAAAATGTCACAAAAAAAATATTGAATGCCAGCCATAAGATATATCCAAATTTATAATAACAGCACCAAATGAAACGTACCTCATGATCAAAGTGGCTACAATTTTTTATTTGACGGAAGCTTTCCGTCAAGTATAACTTACACGAATAACTGTCGATAGAAGACAAAAGAAACCTCATAATAATTAACAGACTCTAAAAGTAATTCTGCAAGATCGTTTGTAATATCAAAAGAAGTAAACAACGGAACTTTCTTACAATTGTACAGAAAATATGTGAACTTACGATCTCCAATCACTTCACGTCGACGGTTTTTTTTTTATTAAGTATACAAAGGGAAAATTCAATGCTTAATGCGTTGAGATTAATAATTTTGGAAAAATGCCTTCCGAAATAGCAGCTTATTTGCATTTTCAAAATTCTCAACAATACACAAGCCATAGATTCAACGTCTAGAATAAAATAATTATTATCTGACATTACAAACAAAATTTTCTGACACAATTCCATAGAACTGATGAGTCAAAGGATCTTGGCGGTCAGCAAACGTTAAAACTGTACTATATAAACAAAAACAGATACTCTTGCTCCTCTAGGTAGTGCTTACTATAGATATACATATAGCATAGCTTATAAAATCAATTGTAGACTATACTAAATGTTTCTGCAATATAGATTCTTGCTCTTAAATTTGTGATATTACAAAGTAATGTCACATTAAAACATATTTATAAATGAGACAATAAAAATCTCGAACTATTATTCGTTTGCGTGTACTAATTTTATTTACAGCTTCCTTTAGTGGGTTTGTAATATCAATAAATAATTTGAGGGCTCACACATGTCTCTGTCCTATCTTCGTCGCTCTAAACTCGTTCTGTTTGTATTGCATTTATGAGTTAAATTTAGCAGACCCCCCGTTGAAGACGTTGAACTCGTATTACTAACTTCAACATTTGCTAAATCGCTGTCCCGAAATAAAAATAACAAGCATGAATGGATTTATAACATACGTAGTACTAACTGTCTTCTTACTCAAATCTACAGGGTTCTTTCTTTTTGAGTTGAGTTTTATTCAACAAATTTAAATTATTACATTGTAACAATAAGAATATATCAATAATATAACTAACAAGAGTTGTATTCCTAAGTATCTCATCATTTTAATCGCCTGTCTGAAGCATAACTGTTAGAACGCATAGAAAGATAAATCAATCTTTGATCATTAGTTCTTCACCAAGGCAGTAGTAGGTATAGAAATTTTATAAGTTTAAAAACTAAACATAATGATAATGATTTGTTCATATAAAAACTATATGAAAAAGGAAAAAAATGTTCATTCAGGAAATATACTAACTGGAAAGAAATCAATAATACACATTTTTGTATCTATTAATTGATTGACTTGATTTCTAGGCAAGTTTTGGATCCATTTTTTCGTCTTGAACTTGAACTTAGCGGCTGAATTGATACATTTTACAAAGTCTGGCTATGAGCTGTTCCTGTGCTTTTGACCGTATTTATAATTATTTTTTTTCTCTCTCCTTGGAAGTAGTGGAAGGTGCTTCCTTCGCCAGTGGCCCAATTCTCTTTATATTACGCTTCGTTTGCTTGCTTTTCGTCTTCGTATCTGTCTTTTTTTAAATCTTCCTCTAGGCTTCTGTTATCACTATCCAAATCTGATTGTTCTTCTAAGCTGCTCTTCCACTGTATATACTATACTGTCTATGATTATCTTATTTCCCTTAATTTGTGCTTCTATATTTCGTGCTCTAGCAGCCTTCAGATGTTTTCTCAAAAAGGTTTGCTCTTGCCTATCCTCAAAGCACAAATCGTTAACTATACCACTTTCTTTTAGATTTCTCGACTTCTCTTTATTTTGAAATATTGTTTTCTTCTTTAGAAAAAATATAAAGTTTAATTTAATAAGTGAGTTATTAGATAGTCCTATTTTATATATATTATTAATATTTCCTTCGCTAATTGTTGTTGCTTGTAAGTTGTTTATTCGTCTGTGAACGTTAGAGCTCTTCTAAACAAACATAAAATTATTACTTGTGGATCTCTAAAATTTTCTAAACCAAAAACTATGGTCTATTACATAATTTACTAATAATTCGATAATTTTCTTTGAAAATCAATTACATTTTCTATCCATTACACAAAATACTTTTAATTGTTTATTTTTGGTGATAAAATCTTTTGTGTCTGCTGTTATAAATAATATTTAAAAGCAATAGAGCCCGAAACGCACTCAATTGTGTAGTAATATTTTTCTAGTAATTATGTTTGACTTTCACTTTCAAACTTTGATGGCCAATGAATACATTGACTTATAGATTTTATACTTTTTCACGTATTCGATCTGATATATTATTCAAACGTAAGAAATAATTATCGTACTAATTTAAAGAGCATCATAGTGTTTTATGTTCTAGATAACATACAATAAAAGTGCATATACATATCCTTGCTTCTAATCCATATAATATCCTTGAACTCAAGTACTAATAAACTTGAACTCGTCAGTACAAATATAGTAACACCACTGCTGGTCTATGAAGACCTTGGTCTCAAGTACGCCACTAACACAGTGCGACTACTGTCTACTGTTGATTGTATGGCCTTAAGAGCGTTGAATTGTATCAAAATACATACGAACTTGTTAGAAAAGAAGGCATATTTATTTTCATGCCGTTATCGCCATTTTCAGCATCAATGCGATCCCGTAGAACACTGCATTTCATCACATTAAATGTAAATATTGTGTTTGATCATCCAATATCTGTTCTGTAAGTTTTTTGTTTGTATTTTGCAATAATTAGTTCTAGTGCATTATTAGCTATCAAAGTGATTAATGCTTGTTCGCAAATACTCGCACTTCATTCTCTAGTGTTATTAAAAAAATTAGAAAGTAGGTAAAGTGCTAATAATTCACACACTTGCACGAACTATTAATAATACACTGATTTTGTAATTTATATGAGCGCATTCAGTTCGTAAACATTACTGGCTTAGATAATGTATGGAGAGCGGGAGATACGGTTTTCAACAGAGTTGTACTCGGCCCTAATCTTGATTTATATTTTGACTTCAGAATTTCAGTTGTTTTATCAGATACGGATATGTTTACACGTGTGCATACACTACTAGAAGTTGTAGTAGCGGTGTGTATACATATAAATGACTATACAGGGTGGTCTGAAATGAATGGGTCATAGAGTAGCCGTAGATTGTAGATGTTAAAATAATAGGATGCCTTAGTAAAATGTTGTTGGTTAGCAATTTACAGAGCGTTAAAGTTTGATTTTAATGTTTAAATTCATTCCATGACTTAGACAACTTCAGTGAGAATGACATAAAATATCTTGATATCCGAATTTAAATGTCAGCTTAATTTTTATATATTTTGTAGAGGCCGCCAGTTACCCACTGTAGCATAGTTATTTTAATATCGTATTTATATGCAATATACATTGTTTTTTCTGCTGTCATTAGCATGAGCAATTAATATTCATACAGTGCCCACGGATGGACCTAACTATACCTGTAAACTTTTATTTCATTTTTTTGGGATAAAGTAATTGTTTAAAATTAAAGATTCAATTTGTTTGAAATGTTTGGTATATTTAAATGTTTGTTGTTGAGGTTAGAACATGGAGGTAAGGTATCCGATTCATGTTGATTGTTTTCATGTGAATCTTTTAATGATCTTGGCAATTTCAATTTTGTTTGTAAGTGAATTGTATATACCTAATATCCTTCAGCGACATCGGTAGATTTCCAGCAACCACGTCCATTAAATATGTGATATTTCCACAATTTCCAGCAAATAACGTAATTTTTAAAATTAAGTAGCATTAAAAATTCTGCAATTCTTAGTCCCAGAATTCTAAAACTGTGGATACCAACAGGCTGTATAGAACATCTTCCTTTTCTGTAATTTACTATTTTATATGTTTATACTATTAGTTTGAAATAAAAATGCAGGAGATTAAGATCCAGAGATCGTTGTGGCCACTCTATGGGACCTAACCGTGTAAATAGATTATATATTATTAAAATGTCTATTTAGCCAGTCTTGAACACGAACTGTAAAATGTGAGGGACAATAAATGGATTGAACGGTCCTTATGGTGGCCAAAACTATCTCCTGATCTTAACACCCTTGATTTTAATTTATTGGGATATTTGAAGCAGAAAGTATATTCACGTGATTTACGGTATAACACAGATATTTTACAGGAGAAAATAAGAAGAAATAGACTACATAAACCAAAACACAATTCATTTAGTTTACAAAGAGTTTAGGAGATTAGACAAATGTGTCAAAAATAAAAATTTTCATATACAATGTTCTATTTTCAATTTCTTATAAAGGACCACTTTACTCGTAACACAATTTTACATTTTCTTCTGTGTTTTACACCCTGCATTTTTCAATGTAATTTTCATACTTGTTATCTATATTTGAAGACAAGCAAAACATTTTTGAAAGAAATGTATTTTTTAAATGTGGAATTAAAGTTTATAGTACTACCATAAAAGAAACAATGCAAACCGTATTTGAAAATATCCTAAAAACATATTTTGGAGAACTGGTGCATGTCAGAAGTTACCACCAAATATCAAGAACAAATAGTCCGTGCCTCAAACTATCCATTGACAGTAGTTGACGTTGAATGATCATTTCATTGCCCGAGTTACTACTAAGTGATAGAAGGCGAAATTTCACTCTAGAAAACTTAGAGACATAGTGATAAATTTTAAATATAGCTGGGAAACTTAAACTTTTCTGTAATAGGCATTAATTTTATCGTATTGCTATACAGGGTGAGTCAGATAGGTGAACACTAAAACACCAAAATATTTGAGCTCATCATGCCTTATACGAATATCACTGGTTTAAGAAATACAAGATGCAAGGTTTAAATTTTATTCTGAATTTCTCAATTATTGAAACTTGTTTTGACTCTGAAAATTGGTAGTGTTGGTTTTTTGGTGTGAGAATTACGAATTTTAATCTTATTTTGACGTTGTTCCTAGAATGCACAAGTTGCAGCGTATTAATTAGGTAAGTAACTCAAAACATATTTTTTATTTGTATCTGTTGAGCTGTGCTTAAAAAATCTAAAATAACGTTCTATTCTACATAAAAAATGTATTCTTGTTTAGGTCGGCTAACTTTATCGGTTTCTGAGTTATTTGCATTTAAAAATTCCAATGTAATTTGTGGTGATTTTTTATTCTCAGAAGATGAAAATAATAATAACAAACCATAAATCAAATGCGACCTAGATAAGAGTACATTTCTTATGTAGAATTATTGAGAAACTTCAGAATAAAATTTAAACCTTGAACACCCTGTATTTATTAAACCAGCAACATTCGTATAAGGCATGATAAGCCCAAACATAATATTTTAGTGTCTAGTATCTCCAGCTTAGTGTTGACCCATTCTTTTTGACTCGCTCTGTATATTTTTTTGTAAATTTGAATCTTAATATTTGCATTAGCACACTGGGTCCGGTTCTTTTAAAAGCCGTAAATTTTCGGTCTCTAATAATAATATATCTGTTTCATAATTCTAAGTTTCCAACCCATTCCTTTTCCTAAAAAATGTTCAATTTCAAATTACATTCTAATGAGTAATGAACCTTTCGACATTCCGCGTATAAACCTCATCAGATAATTGTTAAGCGCCACTGTCTCGTCAAGCAGTAAACAATTGTTTCTCCAGCCAACAAAAGAAACTAAATAAATGACACATCCATTGAATATATCAGCCGTGGATGACAGCCCGTGTATGCGAATATGAATATTTAACGAGTCCTCGACTAGTGTTGAGGTCTGGTGCAGTGAACGGATGAGTAGTTTTTGTTTTTGCACGGAAACAGAACTGGATGCAGCCTCAGGTGCCTTATACGGATTGGATGCATCATCGTGTCCAGTCAGACAAGTCTAGAGTAATTTTATTACTTCGGGATTGCTATCTTCGACGCCATTAGCTCATATGCTACCACGGACACAACTTTGAAAGACAATCCTGTGGTTTATAGACACACGCTGTTGAAAATATGTTGTTGCCGTAGGAAAAATTGTGGTGTAGTAGTTCGTTTGTATCAATCAGTTGAACTGAAGTAGGTATGTTACTCTTCTTGTGTCTTTAAAAGTACCGTATATTTCTACCTTTCTATAATTAATTTGTTGTGGAAATATACAGGATGTTATACGGGAGAAAAATTTAAGAGAAATGGTGCAGTTACAATGTCATTAATTTTAAGAGAAGATAGGAAAAAATTAGTATAATATGAATGCGTGAAAAAAAATTAAATGCACATGACCTGAAGCGACGTTGTCAAATTTAAATATTTTCCTAGTACTTATGGTATTGTTAAATTATATAATAAATGCTATAACTTATTTTTTTTTAATATGTAATTAACATATAGATATCTATTAGGTTTTTAGAATAGTTTTTATAGTATTTCTTGCTGTGTACAGGAGATTTAAAGGTCGGAGCGATACCGACGAATTGAGTAGTAGTAATTGTAATATAGTATATCAATACACCTCGTTAAACAGTGAACTAAAGTTTCAATTATTTCTCAGTAACAAATAAGAACATTAGAAATATATTAAGCTGTAGTTTAAAAAATATTTAATATTGAAGTTGCAAAACTCACACGGACCAAATAATAAACCATTTGCATTTCACTATATAAATAATGAGTTAAAAATATTCACTAGATAAGAGTTTTTCTAATTTAAATCCTGACAGTAATACTAAATACCCTCATGTTGTCGACAAAAAACAGTAACAAATAATCCGACAATCTGAATCTTGACCTACCATTTTTAGGTCAATAACCTAGTTTCTAATGCCTAATCAATGGCAAGCGCTGCAGAGCTGCAGAACCGCCAAATGATAACAGAAACAAACAATTAAATTTGCATTTATAGAAACATCCGGTGTAATAAATGAGAAATCATTAGTATTTACTACTTATCAGATTAGTCATTGGATCCATAATAGATGCTCAACCCCAATATTCACGCGTCTACATTGGATCAGCTGTAATCAGCACACTTAGCAGTAGGAACAGCTAGAAAGCTGGCAGTTTAAATTTCTGTTTAATACGTCTCTCTCTTCAGTGCTTAAGTTCAGTTCCTTCTCCCATCAGTTACCATGTTCCCGCAGGAAGGTGCATTTGATGTTTGTTGATATTTGCGTCGCCAGTGTAGTTTATAATCATTTAAATTTAGTATTTACCTAAATAATGCAATGCAAATTTGGTGAAACTAAATTTGACAAATTTTCCTACCAGGAACAATAATTAATAGTGAAAGAGCACGGTCGTCCCCATAAAGATATATTTTCGAGTGTGTTATTCGATACTGATCACGACGTGAAAGCCTGGATGAAAACGGGAATAAGGAATCTTATTCTGATGTACCTACATAAGTGAGAAAAATAAAAAAAATTATATATGGAAATGGTAAAACTCTTATTCATGATCATATGAGATTTGCATTTGGGAATATCAACTTACAAGCTCAACTTGATTTCACTTTCAAATACGTAACGAAGAGGTGATAAAAATAGGTAAATATGTTTTATCCAAACTCATTTACCTACTGTATAAAATTTTGCGAACCTTTTGAACTTGTAGGTACTACGAGAGCATGATGAATCCGAAGATTCTCAAATTCCTGGTATTTTACGTCAGAGCTTCATAATAAATACCTCAAAAATGCAACAATTTTTGAAGATATCTGAAAAAATATATAAAATGACATTTTAGATAGGAAAGTAGAAGTTTGTCATTAGAAAAATTATACATATATCACTTCAGCATTTCCCTTCAACATTCGAACGACTATAAAGGAATCCCAGTCTCGGAATTGCGGAGTATTAACAGCGCCCTCAGTAAATGGACCTACCAAATAATAGGATAGAATTGAAGAAGGGATAGAGGATATAGACAGGCTCATTACTTTTTGGATGCACCCAATAAATCTCGGACGTTGTGGACTGAATCTCAGTCAAAGTTCCTTGAACCAAATATTGGAGGCACTGATAAGTCATTGCATACTTTATAGGCATCTAAGTTTAAGTTTGATAGGGATAGAAAAAGATCTTTTGTCTGGAATGTAGGGAAGTGGAAGACACGCCCATTCACCTTTAGAAAACTACGCGGATTTTGTTAGACTAACACAAAGAAAATGGAAAAGATGTGAGGCCCATCATGGACTAAGATCGTGGCGTTCAACACAACATCGGGTAGGTTTGAGAAGGGCCAAAGGCAGTTAGTGGAGAAGTGATGAGATAGTAGGGGAGGTTAGAAGGGCTACTATTTTACTACTACTACTATTTCATACAGGGCGTTTGGAATATGACCCTGTATATGCTGATACCTTTGTGCTAAATCTGTAAGGACAATTCACTACAGAGCACTATAAATGTATTATAATACATGTTCAGAGTGTTAAAATAAATGCATGAAAGAATTTAGCGGACATAATTGAAAACAGTTATTCAGTACCTACACTATATCTGAAGCATATAAACAATTTTTTGTAACCTCTTTAGCATATTTAACTAACAATGTATACCGAGCTCAATCCATGCTAAACAATTATATATAACAATCGATTTAAGCCATCTGTGTCTAATTTTAATAATAATCTGACCAAAGCAGCATTTAACTTGTACCTGTAATTAATACATGCTATTATTTTATAATCTTCTAATTATAGGTACAAAACAAGTTTTTTCTGCAGAGTTCTTAACGTCGTCATGTTCTTGTATTTTAATTGACACATTCTTCGGTTTTTGCAAATCATCCTCTATTATAAAAGCTGCAGCGTAGAACAGTTATGATAAATGGCAGTGTGTAGTTGCTATTAGTGGCGTTATTAAAGCCAATGTTGAACTGTCGGGTTACTCATTGTTAATTTTTTACAGGTGAACTAGTTGCTTGTCTCTTGGGTCCTAAACTGTAATTAACTGCATCAAGATTTATTGAGTGGCTATTTTTTGCGCAAAACCACACGCCTAGCTATTTATAGTGTCATTAACCTAACAGCAACGAAATATAGTCATTGTTTTCGTACCAAGACAATTTTTTTCATAGGAAATTGAAAGAAATTTGGAATAAAAACCTATTTATCCATCCCGTGATTATTATAAATCAGTAACTTCAAATTTACTGCTAAAAAAGTATGAATAGAAATAGTTTGTTGTTGTCATAGGTGTCACTTAACATATACTTATCGTTATTTGTGTCCTGTATCCTGTTGATAATGATGATACAGTATGTGTGGTCGATGTCGTGATATGGATAATAAAGGTGGCATCCATTAATCAAATAAATTGAATTTAAAAGGAATTTTTAAACGACTTTCATAAGCGTCTCGATCAGGACAGAACATACCCTAAGGGCTTACGACAAGGTAGAGAGGTCACAAACAAGTGTCACACTTGTATAAAAGACGTTAAAGATAAAAGTCAGTGTCAGTAGGTACATAAATAAATAGACTTTAATTATTATTATTTAAACTAAATACACAGATTAATTTGCAAGTAGGATAGATAGAAAATTTGAGGCAAAGACTTTAACCCTAGCTTCCTGTGATCTTCTAATATGAAATATTTAAATAGCCACAACCCAATTTTACTGTTGTAAATTGCTATAGATCCCTCTGATAATAATGATGAATTTTTTTATGCTTTTGCAATGTTATAAACTTTTTATATCATGCCAATCGATTTAATATTATGTGGTGATCTGAATATTGATAGCTACAAGAATACGGATTCAAATGGTTTTCATAAATTATGTAATGTACTATCTAGTTTTAATTTTAGAT
This sequence comes from Monochamus saltuarius, assembly GCA_025584915.1. NCBI lineage: Eukaryota > Metazoa > Arthropoda > Insecta > Coleoptera > Cerambycidae > Monochamus > Monochamus saltuarius. The sequence goes on from CM046726.1 coordinate 2,697,181, forward strand.
CTCTTGTTAAATGGCCCACTCGGATAGTAAATGTGCAACTACAGTAGATCACACCTTTTCAAATATTGACAATGTCTGCTGTGTATTAGATAATTTTATTTCTGATCATCGTACAGTATTTTTTGAAGATTGCACGACTATTTTTTGCATATAATTTGTTCTCTGGGTAAGTAGACATATACTAAAATTACTATTCCACTTTAAAAATCACCCTGTATAAGTAATTTGCACAATAAGAATGTATAGAACATCTCACTGATGTGTTTTAAAAGTTTCCAGTTTTTTAAGAAAGTGATTCAAATTTAATTCCATAACATTGTACTATCTGAACTATCTAGTGTTGACTTATTGAATGAATTTATTAATTAATTCATTTTATTAATAACTTAATTTTTATCTTGAAAACAGTGAGTCAGGAGGAAAAAGTCCAAGAGGCACTGGTTAAGCATAATTAACTTGGCTTTAAGAAAGTGATACCAGTTCATCCAAAAGTCAGTGGCGTACATTCTTTTTCTTTCTAGAAATGAGTATTTACCTACACGAACGGCACTGATACTAGTATATTACAAGAGAAATTTATATACGTAATAGTAACCCCCAACTATATACTGTTGTGTACCAAATATCATGTCAATATCTCCATGTTTTCGAGAAATGAAAACTGTAGTATTCAAGACAGAAAATTTTAAACAATCTGTATCTCGAGAACGAGGCATTTCTGTACCCATGTTTATATAAACTTTTTTTCCTATTTTTAAACATAGAAACTGCCCTTAGAATTTCTTAACATTATTCTGTAACACTCTGTATATGGCTTATTCTGTTATAATCCGAAAGTAAATTACTGCCTGATTCTAAATAAATATCCGGAATACGATGTTCAGTGATCTACTAGTTCTGGAACAATTATCCTTGCTGGCATAAATCTTTAAATTCAAATTATCTACTATTTTGATGACATCTTTATTGGCGTAAACCTTTAAACTAAATTTTATCTATAGTCGCGGTACGAATTCAGAAGACTTACGTCATACGAACAAATGAATAATTTCATTTTCACTTATAATATCACAAAAGAGCTTAAATAATTTCCAGGAATTATTTTCGCTCGTGTGGTATTCGGTAAGAAAATTTCATACCCCAAGTATAAATCAAACGTGATATTTTAAATTAATTTGAATCGGCCAAGGTATTGTTGTTGTTGATATATGTTGGTTTTCCATTTTTATTGAAACGGTTCTGTTATAGTAGACGTCAATTACTAGTTCGAAGTACGTATTTATACCTTGTGTTCGAAGCGTATGTACGTTGAGTTTAATAAATGTATAGTGAAATGTTGCGATTTGATAAAGATCAACAAGTTATTCAAAACAAGAAATTCAAAATCTAATACCAAATAACACTATATAATCAAAAGCAAGTGTATGGAAACAATTTGTTGAATTTTGCAGGTATATCCACCATATTTCGTTAAATAAAAAAATTGACAACTTTGGTTACATCAAATGCTAAAACTCAGATGGGTAGTAGATCAATCTATCGTTATTTGGCTTAGATCACTAAAGATGGGAGAAATATATTTTTACAAGTAACACGACGCAATTTCGAAGAAATTCATATGTAGGCATATACACCATATTCCTGTCAAAAAAATTCCACTTAGTTATGGCCTCGTGACGAAAAAATTTCCGGAAGTCAAAATAAAGACATCTTATTGCTTTTAAAGTAGAGGTGGGAAATTTTTATCAAAATATTTAGGAACCTGCAACTGAGGATAATAAAACTATATACTACACTAAATGTTTATTATACAGGGTGTTAATTAACTTTAAGGCTAAGATTGATTTTAAGGCAAAAAGTTCATATAAACATGGATCCGCAACGGCTTTGTTTTCCAGATACAGGGTGTTAAAGTTTGAAAAAAAACAAATTTTTCAATCTATTTTCTGAGTAGTAAGAGCTACTTAGTTGAAACTTGGCACACCCTAATAGGTATTTAGAGACTACATTTTGCAGGTATTCACTTAATTAACACCCTGGATATGGCACTAAATTGCAAAAAATGTTTGTTTTTAACACGACCCAATATCGAAAATTGTTGACAATAAAAACAATTGCGTAAGTCGTTTCATATTTATACCGCGACTATTCAAACTGTTTTCTCACACTAGAAAAATTCACACAGTCAAAAGTGTCAGTTATATGAAATGTCTCTGTCGGCAGCGCTTTTAAACTTCCTTTTTTGACATTTATTCATTTCTCGATACATCGGATAAAATTTAAATAAAACAGTACTGAAATAGCACTGAAGAGAGCTGCAATTTTTCTTAAAATTGTTTCCGTAAATATTAATGTCACTTTTGAGTTCTGAGAGACTCCATTTCTAACAACACTCCGTAAAATCCAGTTGTCCCACAAAATAACGGACCGATATTTCTCCGATACACTGCGCCAGCTAGGTTCGCCCGATGGTCGAGGTTGGGCAAGGAATTAAAGAGACTTACCGGAGGCCTTATAAGGCAGAAACTAGTCAGAGACCCAGACTCCCTGGCTGCCCTGGCGCGGCGAAAGCTGACTCACTCTTCTATACAGTCTGACCAACAGAAATTTAACGCTATGGTTGCTATTTATAAATCTAAGGTGAATAGAAAATACAATAGGAAACTGAAATTAAGAAAAATGATCATTTTTTTATATACTCATAAAGTTTAAGATGGTTTAAAGACAAGAGATATGGTGGATAAAATGGCTAATGGCTAATCCTATCGAAAATTATGTTATTATTTTGACGTATCATACTGCTACTTATACTACTACTACTGATAACGTAATGGCGCCATTTGTTTTTTATAGTATAAGATTTGCGGACGATGAAATAATCTTTCCATCATCAATATTAAATGCTTTGGTTTCGATTAAAATTATTTTTCCAATGTATCTCATAAAGTTTTCTTAAAAAAAACTAAGAAAGAGAAGTGAAAGTAAAAAGAAAGGAGAATCGAAAACAGCGCAAATCGAAAAGTAATGTGTGTTGAACAGATAAGTAATTTTCGGTAGATTAGTTATATGGAAGAAATTAATGACGGATAGGTACCTACTTAACAATTATTATGTATAACATCTTGAAAGAATTTAATTTATAATGAGTGGCATAAAGATGACATATGTTTCTTCTTTTGAAATTGAATTCATACCATATCCTGCAAAGCGTAGGTACCTATATATGTTCACGACTTTTGTGAAATAAAATATAATCTATATACATTGACACAAAGCAAGGGTAGATTTCTGATGACAAAATAATGCGATGCAGGGTCTCAAATTTTAAATTTTATTTTCGATATATGCAAATAATTGGCAGAGGGCGCCACTTACACCACATCATCTTTTTTAAAATGGCAGAATTTTTTTACGGCCTTGTGTATCCACCTGACTATTGAAACAATCAGTTATGTCGTTAGAAGTAACCGCTTTCTAACAGTTATTTGAAATATTCAGTGCGCCGAGTAAAAACTGTTTTGGTTTCAGATAAAGTTCTTTTTCTGCTGAAATGTTACTTGAGATAGTTATTCAAAATGTTAAGTTGCGATGATGTGCACAATTACAAGGATATCGGCAAGTTTGATGACGTTATCTTTAAATTTATAACCAATGTTTTTAACAAAACACAAAAATGTTATCAAATGAAGCCGATCGTATTGAAATTCTCTTCTCTTTTGCCGTATTTTCAAGAGAAATGGCGTACTTTTTCCAAAAACCAAAACAGTTTTTATTCGATGCATTGAAATTAGGTAGCTACCTACTTATGATATACCTAGTACAATCATAGTTCTAATATATTGATATTAAAAACAGATATAAGAATAGTTCTAAATTTGAAAGCATGAGGTCGAAAACAAGCGAAGAAAGAGTAATAATCGTACTATAGTATTTTCTTTCTCAACGTATTATTTCTTCCAAGTAATTCAAGAGTATAATTTTTTTATTTTTTTTACATCTTGTTTGAATACGTTGTCTGATCAATATTGACTTTGTATAGGAAGTAAAATAAACGATAAAATTATATATTTTTATAGAGGAATATTTAACTAACTAGGCAACCTTAGAATTCAAATCGTCAGCCACCCAAGGTTTTATTTTATTGGTGACTTCAATGACCACACAGACGACAATCTTTTAAGGTTACTAAGAGACAACAACTGTAACCTTTCATTCATTCATGCTTTTAGTAACTGTACATATTTAACTAAGCCTGAGGCAATTAATAAAATAATTGTCATAGCTTACATAATCGAGATTTAAATTTCAGATATTTACACCTTTAGAAAATAGTAAGGAGATATTTTCTGTATGAATGATTTGTTTGCTTGTCCTACGCAAAATATACATACCTTCTTAAGGAAGTATGACAATTATTTCAGTAAGTAAATAATAGCTACCTAAGTTAATTCTGTACTTACACTGTAAAAAAAGTTGCACACGTCACTACGCCAACAAGGTCGTGTAGCGTTGTTGTGTTCAGTTACCTCTCGTTTGTTGTGTTTGGAGAACATTTAAAATTTTAATAATTTTGCAACTGTAATTTCACATAACTTCACGTTGGCAATTTGTGACCAGCATAAAGTTATGTAAAATTACATAATAATTTTGTGAATGAAATAAGTACACTGTAATATTACAGAAATAAACGTGGATAAAATTCCATATTATGTTATGTGATTTTACAACTATTAGGTATGCTAAATTCCATCGTAAATTTCCGTCACTATAATTTGTATAGACACTGTAATTTTTAGGTTGGAATTGTAAAATATTGATACGTAATTTTACCGAGTAGAAGTTTCTTATATTTTACATATACTTGCCTTTATAAGCAACATTGAAAAATGTGTATACCTAAACAAAACTTTTTCAATAACTAATAAGGTATAATTTCACATAATATATGAATATCATTGTGTAAAAAAATTAACAATATACAGAAAATATATACCTATACCAAAAAATCCATCATTTAGTCAAATATTTTCGTTTTGTTTAAACTAATAGGACGAAAAATCTCTTACTTTTAATATCATGGAAAAAAGTCTACTTGTTAAAATGTACAAAATTATAGGTTTAAGCTAGTCAAGATAATATGTCTTACTAACATATTATTAAGAGTACAGTAGATTTTAATAATTAATACACTATGCCAGTGACATTTTTATTTCCGTATAGTTAAGAAAGCCTTTTCAAGAGCAAAAATAATTTCTATGTAGGAAGGTTTTTTCTGTGGAATTTGTTCATCCATTTTCTAAATGTGAATTATCCATTCTCCTCTCTAAAAGTGTATTGTTCATCCATCATCTAAAAATGTACCTATTGCAATGTAGGTACCTATTTCATTCGCATTAGAAAATATATTTGAATATTTTCCCTGAAAATACTACATAATTCTTGAATCATCAATATATATTCCTTAGTATTTGCAAATATTTGTAGATATACGTATATCTGTGTGAAAATAAATGTTTATCTCAAATTTATCATTAACTTAATTACAACTAATGTTAATATCTGTTGTAAGGACTTACTATTTTTACTGTCACAACTGTTCGAATTTGCAAGTTGTTTATAAATAATATTAAAAACGTATCTACTTGTAGAATTGAAACGTTGTTTTGGGGTCACTGAATTGGTGTGCCAGTTAAAGTAAAGAACCTATTCGCTGTTCAGACCTTAATCTTAAGCATAATTCTACAATTTTCTTCCTGCTCTAGTTAATATTTCTGTTTATGTTCACACTTATGATTGCTCAACCACCTCGCACCTGGTATATCACGATTGGTAATGTAAATAATTATCGAACTATAAATAATTATTTTTAATGTGACCTTGGTTAGGCACGACGTTACTATTTAAACAAGGTTTATAGTTATATCTCTATTATAATAACCATATAGATTTCTGTGTAAGGTTAATTATATAGTGTGTTTGTGTAGACAGTTACATTGATCATATTTTCAATGAGTTACCCGAATTGTGTTATAGTAGTTTAAGAAAATAACTAATTAAAAAAGTACATAAATCGAAAGATTAGAGAAAAGTTTACACGCTTTTCTTTCTACAAATTAAATCTATATTACATATAATATGTTTTGATTTTTCTTTTTTAATTATTTTATACACAACAATTTATTGAACAATAAACTGATAATTTATTCGTAAAGAAATTGATCAATATCATAATTTATTAAGGGCATTTTGTTTACAACAATGTATCGATTGATTTCATTGCTACCAACCTGTAACTCGTCAACTAAAATACAAAAAATATTTTGTAGTTGAATACACAGTCTTCTTTATTTTTTTATTAGTTTTAACTAAAGTAATTACAAATAATGAAAGTATAATTGCTTGTCATTTTAACATCTTAAAGGAGTTGGTTATAAATTAGGTGGATATATAAACACACATATAATGTACTAGATACCAATAAAACTGACCAATAAATTTATTGAAATCAATAAATTATAGCCAATTTCTATTTTACACTATTTAAAATAAATTTACGGTAAACTTGTTCAACTTACTGTTCAATGAATAATTGTTGTGTGTAAATAGCTATAATGTTCCCATGGAAATACATATCGTAACAGGACAAAATATTTGTTAATATTTTTCATCTATAAATTTCTAACGAATAAATAATTCTGTCAATTTTGTTTCATCGCGCAGCTACATCAAGAATGAATATGCAAATTTAAATCTCTTTACGAAAATTGATAATGTACAAATTTGAATTAATCAATATAATTTATCACGTAGATAAATATTTGAAAAAACATGTTACTGAATAAAATAACAAAATTATAATAACTGGCTTATTATTAATGGGAACACGTGAAGAGCTCATTAAAAAATTCAAATAGTATTGCATACATATTAATTAAACAATAATTTATAATAATGATCGAACACCTTTTTAGAAGCTATTAAGTAGAAAGTAATTTATTTGCATTTCAGTTTAATAACAAATTTTCACTTGGGAAAAAATAAATAACAATAATTATTAAATGTCGATATTAAATAAATTACCTACTCTTAGCACCTATAAAGGAAATATTTATGAGATTATTTAACCTTTGGACTAAGTTAAGCCTATTAGACAGATTTCATGACCTTCTTTTGCTGAAACCTTTTAGGTAGCTTGCTCCAATTTCCTGTACTATACACGTTTGTATAGTATAAACAATGCTTGAATACTTATATTTAGTATTCAACAGACAGATGTTACCTGATTGTTTATGATTGTCAGACTATATAATGAGAAAACCCCGTTATACCGTAAGGAGTGGGGGTTCTTTCATTCATGTATGAACACACTTCAATGTTTTGCTCTTCATCTTCAGGATTTTCCCAATTAAGCTATCTCATGTCTCCCTCCATTTCCATCTCTTCTTTGGTCACTCAATCTGCTAGTGCTCATTCTGTTCAAATCTCGCCACCAGCTCTGTTGTCTTTTCTCTACAGAATGTAATATTGACTCGATTTGGAATTCTTCTCTTACTAAGTCATTTCTAATTCTGTCCAGTTATTATCTTAAACCTTCTTAAATACTTCATTCGCTGCTTGTGTCTTCTTGATTTTTGGTTATTTGGTTAATACCTATGATTCTCACCCATGTGTATCGGCCTGTAAATTGCTTTATAACTTTATCTTTGTTGCTTTTGTTGCACCCCTTTTATTTATAAAATTATTTTTCATTGCATAATACATCTTTAAAATTGTCTGTATTCATTCTTCAATTTCTAAATCATTCCTCGCTCATCTAGATATTTGAACTGTATTACTTGTTATATTTTTTATGCCATCTATTACTATTTTTACCTTTAGGATTCCTTCCCCAATATCCAGCACTTTTGTTTTACTCTTTACTTTACTTACATTCCCTTTTCATTTCCTCGTTCCAAATCATTCATTTTGATTTAAAGTCTCGTTGACTACCCGTCATGACCACCACATCATCTGGAACAGCACATTCGTATATCTCTATTTTCTCTAAATTCCTACATAGAGGTTTCTACCCTTTTGATTACATTTCTTTATTGTGTCATCCATAAACACAGTGAACAGTGTAGAACTCTTCCTCGTTACTATTACTGTACAAACTGCAGTTCATTTGGGTTTCGGTTCAACACCTCTCTTTTCTAAACATTCCCACAGTTTTCCTTTTGGCTTTTTCTATGTCCATAAATGCCAGGTATGCCTTCCTTTATTGTTGTATTACTTGTTCTACAATTTGTTTAATGGTCCTGTGAATGTTTGTCCTTCCGAAAACCGCTTTGAGAATCGTCCAGTATAGGTTCAATGCTTCAATGCTCAACTGTTTATTTAATATTCTTTCAAATAGTTTCAACCCCGTATTAAATTGCGTAATACCTCTAAATTAGTCCAGTCTTTATTGTCACCTTTTTTGAAAATCAGGATATTACTCCTATTTCCCAATCCTCTATTCTTTCCTTACAGATTTCATTAAATAATTCTAAAACCTTATTTGTTGCATTCTGTCCCCATATATTTTAACATCTCTTTATGAGTTTGTCGTGACCTGGAACCTTCTCATTTTCCATTTTTTTAATACTGAATATCTATTTATTTACCTGGTAAATATTATGCAAATGCTTGCCAAGATTTTTCCAAACATAATTTACAATATGAAATACGCCAACCTTACGATGCTTGTTCCAGTTTTGAAATATGTTTCACCTTCAGTAAAACATTTTTAGCGTATCTACATCGATGTTAATGACATTTCAGTGCAGTTTTACTATTTTTAAATCGCATTGGCAACGTAAATCTTACAGTTTTAACGTGTACCATACAGCAGCAATAAGGTTCTTACTACGGACCTAGACACGTTAGTAAATATTAAGATAAACGAGTTTAACAACCTTTCTATCAGTAAATAGTGCATTTAGAACGATAAAATGACAGTTTCCTTTCATGAAACTGTTATGAATGAAAGTTGTTAAAGCAATAATGCAGGAACTATGGCTAATAAATCAATACCCCCAGACTGCTTGCCTCTGAACGTATACCAAGGAGAAAAAATCGACTTAAAAGCTCTTTGTGTTGAAATATGTTGCTACAATTTTGATACTTAACTGTATGCTTATACTTGTACGTAATTACAATAAAAAATTGATACTGGACACTTGAGAATGAAGAATTATTTCTAAAAGATCATCAGATTAACAGATTAACTTTCATGTAAGTTACATTCACACATTTTCATAGGTTTCATGCTAGAAAATTTAAAATTTTTGTTGTCCTTTGGAAAATATCAGATTTGGCAATTAATGATAAACGCAAAATCTAATGAGGAAAATTGTAAATGTATCATGCAACAATTATTATCAAAAACAACTCATCAAATAAGGACATGATGATGTTACAAAACGTAGCTATCAAAAAGAAGATTCTACGTATTTTCTTAGTGTTATGTATATGTATGTCATCAATAGTCATAAATTTGCATACACGTTTGGTACCCAAACTTCAAATAGTTTAAAAGACAAGTCATCCTCATCTATATCTTTTGAGAAATCAAAAAGGACTTCTGATTCATTCAAACTGTTTTTACTAATTTTGTTGTTGAAAACACAGTACTAAAATAACCATGCAATTTTCATTTCTCTTAAATAAATTAATATCATAATTGTTACTGTCCTACAATAAAGCTTAGAGGTTACCAAAATTTTAATATTATTTAAGTTTGTTGAATGCACTATCGAATATAAATATATTTCATTCGAGTAACTATCAGAAATATCTCTTGTACCTAAAGTAATAATAACAATGATAATTTACTTAAAGTAAATATAAAGTATACTACTCTTCTCTGACGAAACTATTTGCATTAAAATACACAAAGTTAATAGAAAAACAGATTAATGCTGATATATTACAGCGTTAATTTAATGACTATAGCCTATTTGAGTCGTTTTGAGTCTCAACCATGATATAATGCTGTATCATGGCCTATGAAAAATCTAAAATATGTGCTATTAATAACTAGATATCCATTTCAAGGTTCTAAAAATATTCAACTTTAATTCCATTCTCTGACGGAGCTTCCTCAAAATCGTTTCCACTTAAAAATACCTTCTATTGTTAATACATTTTTATACAGCCTAAATTGACATATTATATCAAGATGAATAAATGCAAAATATCTTTAGGAAAGTTTTCTTTCTGCAAAGATACATTTAATTTTTGCTTTAACATTGCCATTAATAATAAAAACTTTTTATTTATACAGGGTGTTCCACATAAGAACCGACACAGGGCAGGTGCATATAGTTCTAAAATACTGCAATTTTACCAAATTATTTATATCTATTAAGTAATAAGAGTGGTAAATAGATTTTTACCGCACGAAACTGAAGGTGAAAACGGAGATCCAGTATGGTAAAAATCCAGTTACTATACGTATAATACTTTATAGAAGTTATTACTTTTATTTTATTTATTTTTTACTTTTATTTCATGGCATGCGGTAATTTCCTATTACTGCACGTGGTGTAGTAATTGCTTATTATCACACAAGGTGCGGTAATAGCCTACTACCACATACCGTGCGGTAAACTTACCACACTCAAAATAGTGAATGTAACTTTATTCACAGTTTGGACGACAAAACATATTTGATGGAAATGGAAAATCTGCGAATCCGGTCCTGTGTACGAGCGAAAATTATGAATTTCGACGCATGTCTGCAACGTTGACGTGCAATAATTCTTTGCCGATCAGCGTGCAGATACCAATTAACTTGGAATATAATAATTAGTTGTTTAACAGTGTCGTAACTGGCAGCCGTTTTATTTTGCGTGTTCGATTCCGAGAAGTAAAATATCATTTATGTTATAATTTATACTTCCTATACATGAATTCAACCTGCGTGGAGACATTTGCATATTGATTATTTGAGTAAATTTCGCAAGCCAAATGCATGCAGGAGTCGTGGGTGTCAATTACATAATTAATAAACTCCACTGCTTGTGTCCCATTTGCCGAAATGATAAAAGGAAAATAATAAATGCGTGAGAAAGTTTTAAGAAAAAAGGAATATTAAGAATGGTTGTACTGAGTGTTCAGTTATTAAATGCATCAATATACCATAAACATTGGGAGGAATCAACTACAGTTAAAGGGCATTATCTCATTAGATGCTAATGTTCAAATAGAAGTAAGTGGAGAAAAGTGGTAAAACACAGGGTGATTTTGAGTGTGGTAGTAATTTTAGTACATGTCTACTTACTCAAAAAACAAGTGATATGCAAAAATATATATCTAATAAAATGTTAATATAAAAAATCATAAATAACTCGTCTATTTTTGTATATTTAAATTATATGTATAAGCCGGTCCTGTACGCTCACAGGAAATGTTGAAAATTATATATGCCTTTCGCGTTTGCCTGTATTATCACTATGTCAGCAAATTACGAGTAACACAAAATGGTACAACGCATACACTAGAAAATACCTAAAATAATAAAAATACTACGATTTATTTACGTACGAGTTACGCTGTTATTTAAGGTTATAAACGAAGCGTAACTTTACCAAAGACTGCATGTGCAGCTTATCAGATATGCTTATCGATTACATATTGTGAAATAGTTAAATGACTTTTTAGGGTTACACATAATTGTCTTCTAAACTTGCAATTACTTTAAACTCAGTTATCTCGGTTACTAAGAAATATTTATTTGAGCAATGTTTTGTAAAATGATTTATTTTAATGCCTACTAACTGTCATCAGTTAAAATTTATACCCCATTTTCAAAATTCGAAAAATTTCAGAAATACTTCAAAATAGTAAAATTTTTTCATCTGCAGCACCATTTTCCAGAATTTTTTAACAAATTTTTATTTGCAGGACTTCCTTTAATTTTCGTTATATAATTATTTAGTGATGTCCAATTAGTTAACTGGACACCCTGTATAAGTATTCTGAAATTTGCTTGATATGCCTAGAAAAATTAGTTTTGATGTCGTTCCAAAAATTTTGATATCGTGATTACCTATTGTTGGGAAATTTTATATACAAACGTTAAAATTGTGAACATTTTTAAATTGATATAGTGGTATGCTACTACAGTTAATTGGTGTTCAAAATTGCCGCTTCCGTAACAAAATTGCGGAGTCAACGGTTTTATATGTTTTCTGGGATGCTGAATCCGAATTTTAACTTTGCTGCTTTGTGGGACGTCGGCTTCACAACGAAAAACGCAAAAAATCTCAAAATAGTCGCATTTTTTCGCTTATATCTCGAAAACTATGCGTTTTTTTCGGGTATGATCATTATATGGAATTAAAGTAAATAAAATTTCATACAAAATGCAACCTAGTTGTCTTACCAGCGATATTGACGCTAGAGGGCGCTGAAGAAAAGCGTTTTTTTGTCCTTTTGCAAAAACGTTAAAAATGTCCACTTCCATGCCCTTCTTGAAATAGTTAAATACCGTACAAGACATGTTTTTCATAAGGGGAGAGGAGCAAAGCAGAAATGCTTTGCCATCAATTCAATCAAAACAAAAAGTTTTAAGCATAATAGTATATCGAAAGTACAGCGCCGATGAGAGACCAGATATGACTATAATTTCAATTAAAGCCATTTTATTTCATCAAATATCGAAATATATCTTTTGCAAAAAAAAATTAAATATTTCAAGTGTACACTGATATTTGTAATAAATACAAGTGTTGCCAATTTATGCACAGCTTTTGTTGATACGATTAGTTAAGGTGAAAAACAAAAATGTATTATTAATAACTTATAAGATTGAATGAGTTCACTAGACGAAGTATTGACTGATTGACGAAATATTTCCAAGGTCCTTTAATATTAAATTGTAAATTGCTTGCAAATTATTTAAAAAAAAATGTAATATACTGCAAGGTGTTACTTGTGGTTATGCTGATACGTAAATTAAATTACAATTTTCAAGAAATTGGTCATGTAAATAAAAATATATAAAAATTATAAAGCCTCCTGATAAATATTTCTTATTGTTTTCATAGAAGAACATTTCGGAGATTAAATGCATTCTTCAAATTCTACTAATCAACAATTAAAAAAGTAACTTTTTACTCAAACTGTATAAAAAATAAATTATTATTATTTTTTTAACTTGAAACATCTAATAAAAAATACACATTTTTGAAATAAAAATAGAATAATTTAAAAAAATTAATTTATCTACTGTTTTGTGATAAAATAAGGCATTAAACTATTTTTTTTTTGTTACAGGTACGTACACGCAACTATCAACACTTGATGCTTTCACGAGTCAAGGTAATTATTTTTTATGTTTCGGCGACATATTGTGCTGCAGATTGCTAATTTACACAAATATCTATTATCCTCGACTACCAGACCATTCTAGGCAAGGCAGGATATTATCCAACCGATGACATTTATTCAGCTATCGCTTGCACAGAGTACATCCAAATTAACAGTTAGGACAGCGTGCTGTCATACTCCCGTTTTATTTATGTGCGAGGTTAAAATTTGTGTTTATTGTTGTTCTCACGGTAGTTCACTTTAATGAACGCATTCGATTGAATACTAATTCGTGGATACAAATGAGGCTTTTGACGAGTGCACAGTGGACAATTAAGTTGTGTAACGGATGACATCGATAATTTCCATTTTTACCTTTTCGAGTCACGACCTATCGCGTAACCTTTGGCACATCACGGTACTGGAATAGTATCAGTCGCCAGACAGTCTAAATCTAAATGCAAAAGCAAGATATTTTATCTAAAAACATCTAAGGTAGCTGGTTACGAATATTATATTATTCTGATTCTGCCTTTAATACATGTTAAACAGTAACACATATGTTTCATTGTGATGTGCTATGTGGCGGTTAAAATGAATTATGCGCAAAAAGACAATTATAAAAATAAAAACTACAGTGATTCAGTCACAATGACATTAATTTGAATTTAAAATAGTGCCTGATGCGAAGCTGCCAAATTTAAATATTGGAGATCATAAATAAACGGCTGTATGGCTGCAAATACGGAATTACAGGAAACAACTATTCTGCGGGCTAATGGCCCGACCAGCATTGAATTACACCTAGGAAACCTGTAGCAAACAACTAAAGTCACTCGTCAGCAGCCTACCAGACATATACTACCGGTTTTGAGCTAATTAGCTCTCATCAGTATGCCATAGGTGAGGTAACCGACGAATAACTTTAGCTGTTTTAAGTTTGTCTAACCTGACAGTAGAGACCATACTTCTAGCGGCGTAGAACGATTTGTGTCTGTCGCTTTGTTAGTCCGGCATGGAGAAACGAATGGCTGCTAGAGATAGATGTGCTACTCTGCGTTAGAAACCGTTATATTGACTATTTCAAAATCTCTTGTTTTTTCGTGGTCACACAACAGCACGAAGAGAGAATCTCAAATGTTTACCCCATAAAATCAAATCTTCCAGACCCATTGCAAAACACTCAAGTTGACCAATGAATCGCCGGTAAGCTAAGTATCGGTATAGAATGAGTAGGCAGGAAGAAGAACGTCGACAGAAGAGAAACTTTAGGCAGGAAGAATGGATTGAATAGCAGAAAATTCATACTTTTAATAAATAAATAGTTGTTTTGTTGCGTTGCGACTTGTTTGATTTTTTTGTCAAATAATTTTTTGATCGAATATCCTTCTAACATGATAAATGTCTCATATATGCTTCAATATTGCGATCACCTATATTGTATATGTACAGTATGTCCACCGTCATTTATTTTTACGAGAAAAAGGCATTCATGATTAAACATTTTGCTTGTCTTTAAAATGCGGTTGGCATGGAGAAATTCCATTTTGGATAGGTAAGGTAATAAACTGCCTTTGTTTTTAACAATACAAAAATATGTTGTTTAGAATTGAAATTCATGTTATAATTTCAATTTGTGTATGAATCGGTCTACTTTGACAGAAACGGACAGTAATACATTTTTATATTTCACTTTACGAACAAAACACATGCTTGATATCACTTTTCATTATGACGAGTTTTATATTTACCGATTTTCTGATCAACCTGTACATGCAAGATGAAAGATCTCCATACCAACCGCATTTTAAACACAAGCAAAAATTGTAATCGAGAACGCATTTTTCTCGTAAAAAGAAATACAAATGTTCTGCCCGTTTCTATCAAAGCATAAATTGAAATTATAATATAAATTTTAATTCTAAGCAACTTTCCTTAAGGTCGCTGTCTTTCTCGCCGTAAAATGATCAAATTTGTGATGTTTTTAGGTATACAAATTTCGAAGAATAAAACACGTAGAGCAAATAAAATTATTGATGTTTTGTTTATCCACTTTTACTATTTAAATTCTCCTCAAAAAAAGTAATAACTTTTAAAAAACGTTTGGAAGACACACATTATTTTGCTACTATAACCCTACATTTTAACAATTATTTTAACATACATATAAACAATATAGAACAATCTTATATGCAGAACTATGTAAGTTTATGCTATAACAATATTTATATCTATAGTTGAATTTAAATAAAAATATGTATTTTGAAAGATTTCTGTACCTAAAAATTTGTCTGCTTACTGTCGTTATATATTCGTTTTACTTCGATAATTTCAAATATTCGCAGGTTGCATGAAATAACATACCTATTATTTGCAAAACTCTACATTATTCTGTTCTCAAATAAAATTACCTGTATTTGTAGAAAGCACTATTTCTAGAATACGGCACCCTTAATAATATATTTGTATACTGTATATGGTTAAAAACAAAGGCAGTTGTTCTCGAACGATTTTTATATTTACTGATTTTCTGATGAATGTAAGATAAAAGTTTTCCATGCCAACAGCCTTTTTTATAGACAAGCAAAATTTTTAATCAAGAATTCCTTTCTCATAAAATGAAAAATAAAAATATCTTCCCTCTTTTCCACTCTAACCATGGACATAGGTACAGATCATATTAAATATTTTGTCAAACTGTGCCAAAAATGTATTAATATGGGTGAACGGTTATTCTTCAACCATTGCTAAAATCAAAATGTAATTAATATTCAGTTGGTTTACCGCCAGATGTCGAAAAGTCTTTAATATCGAAGAAAATATTTTAAAACTGAAAAACCTTGTCACTGGCAATCATGATACTTTAAAAACTACATCCTAAAAGATGTATTAAAAAAATACAATTTCGTTATCAACTTGTTATTAATGAATACATTATAATTTATGAAACGCCCCTATCTATACTTACGTGATAATGTAAATAAATAAAAGCGTCATAGCGGTTTTTTTTCACAAGGATACGGAATAAATTATGTTTTTCTATGTGCCAATTCTCATTGTCTTATTTTGGCAAGGCGCGACACCTCGTAACCTATTTCTCAATAAAATGTCGCCGGCATCGGCACGACAGTGTCGCGATTCGAGGGTCCATACTGTCGAATTCGGGCGAAAGTTGCGAAGAATCCGCGTGTGGGTACAGTCGAAATACGAAAAAGTGCAAAGAGCAGTAGGTCGATTGCAAATCCCACTTCGTGGTAATAGGTTCGTTTAACGCCCAGTTACACGTTTCATTCACAAAGTGCTATCGTAGGCGTTCGGGAACGGGTTCTCCATGCAAATGAACGCGAAAGGGAAGTCATCTGCCCACGGATACTCTAACACATACACTTGCGCTTATTTACACTTATACATACGCTGTTGTCCCATTGAATAAATATCGCATCAACAATCTCAATGGACTGACGAATGCTAATGTTAACTGGTCGTTTCGGAGCTGTTGACAGTTGTGTGTAACTTCACCGTGATCGTTCAAAACCGAAAGAAAAATGTAATAATAATGATAATAATAACCTTTATTTTCCACTGAGACAATATAATAATTGTATGGAAATAGTCATATTAGTTTGTTACGATGAGCATGCCAGTTTAAATTTGTCTCCAAATGAAGACTTATTCTGAAGTAAAATATTATAAATTTTTAAAATAATTTATTTTCTACTTTTTTGTTAGGTAAAATTTCAGTTTTTTTTCAAGATTAAAAAATGTCACAATAATGAAAAAATCGATCTGTGTTATTTATTAAAATATCAGTACATTTATCTTTTAAGGCAATGAAACTTTTATCTGAAATAATCAATAAAATACCATTAGCATAACCAGTAAAATGACAACTAGACAAAACTAAGTTAATTTGATTTATATAAAGAATGAATAAAATAGAGCCCAAAATGGAACCTTGTAGCTTAACATTTAAAGCATCGGATTAATAATTTGCAATATGATTATTTCTTGAGGCTGAAAACGAGACAAACTCTTGACGATTTCCTAAGAATGAAGTCAACCAATCTAACGAGACGCCTCTAAGGCCATAAATGTTAAAACATTCTAATAATTTATCGTCGTTGACGCAATCAAAAGCAAGTCACAAAATATTGTTACAAGACTCTCACCTGCATCAATATGTCGAAATTGACAAATTTTGATTAGAATTTCGAAATAAAACATTAAAAACAATGAAAATATTTATTTATTATAAAGGAGGAGGGCCTCTAAGGCCTCTAAAATTTTTTTTCGCCAGTAAGTATAGGTCATAAACAGTCGATTTGACCATAAACGGAACCTCTTTATTCTCGGCTTGTTTCATAAAGCGTTACAACTTCATAAACATAATTAATTTCTTTGGCTGATATGCGAGGGCTTTTTTTTCAATTCCAAAAATGCAATTAGGTTTGTAAATTTACCAATATCTGCGTTTTTTGTTCAGGTAAATAATGGTGCGGAATTCTCGAAGTTTTGCAAAAAGAATTGCTGACTGTAAAGCGGCTTTAACAGAAAACTTATTACCACAGAAAATAGGAGAAATATTGATACAGGGTGTCCCTAAAAGGTTGGGACAGCGTTTCGCCACATAAAGTATAGTTGAAAATAAGTTGATCGAACTAAACTTACGTTAGTCTAAAAGTTGATAATCACGGAGCTACAGGGTGTCAAAAGTTAGAAAATAAATCGGGTTTTCTTTAATAACATTTGACTGTTTCACGTTAATTTCACAAAATTTTGCAGGGGTTTCTTGGCATATATATATATATATATATATATTTATTAAGGACCTTGTCTTATCGAAATTACGTTTTCTGCATGACAAATGATATTAATTATTTAATAATCAGTGTGACCAATGAAATTATAGGTTTGTTCTTGTAGCAGTTGGAAACGGTTTGAAACTGTCAGAAATATTCGACCAGTTAAGTTGAGAACGAATTATCAATGAATTTAACGTAGTTGGACGGACATTTCTGATAGTTTCAAACCGTTTCCAACTGCTGCAGAAACAAACCTTATGAACTTTGCAATATAAAAATTTGAGATATAAAGGATTTAGGCTCAGTTCTAGCAATTGTTATTCCATATGCAAAGACAAAAAGAACAGGAGAGATCACAATAACAGGAGAGTTTTATAATATTGTGAAGAAATATATTGTTTTTAGGACCATTCGATGCTTATTCTTATATATTTCTTTAGAATATTTTCAAAAAGTAAAATGCACCAAACACATAATTAAGATCAACAATATAGAAATATATCTAAACACACACTTTTCTGAATCTTCAAAAATATCCAGCAATTGTTTTGTCATACATCCGTTATCTACATGTTAGTAGATACAGCAGCAGACATGGTAATTTTAAAGAGTTATGGTGGATATAATTGTGTTCTAATATTGCAGAAGGATATTTTAATAATTCACTGAAAGTGAATGTCAATCAATCCTCGACCACTTCGACATTCTTCCGTCAAAATCAAATCGAAACATACAAATTGAAATGTTATTACCAGCCAACTTTTCAGTAATTGGTTTCAAGTAGTTAACAAGGTTTAGAGTTGTGGCAACACTGCACTCGATTTCCAGTTTGATGCCACTCGTTAACAGATTGCCTTTTGGATGACTTCTGACGCAGGATATTTGTCACCGCCTTGTTTAATCTGCAAGCGAACGAGATTACGATTTGTACTTGATAAATTGTTATAAATTATAAATGTCACGAACCTTCAATAGCTGAATTTGCATTGAAGGAACTGTGGCACTATTTCATTCGCAGAATTGATAAATTGATATAAATTGATGTCACGAACTTATTTATTAGTAGTTTATGGAAAAAAACTAAAGGTTTCGATATAAATGGTTATTTAATATCAGATAACTATTGCCAGCGGTACTGGTTACTGATTCGTTATTTTTAGAATCATTTAGAGCTACTGAAAATTTGTATTGAATGAAGTCGTAGAGAATAGAGGCAAACTTACAGTAAGTTTTTTAATATTTTTATCCTGCCAACTAGAACTTTTAGAAATGAAAAAAAAATCGTAGTTGAATACAAGTCAACATAACAGAAAGAAATAGAAGTCATGCATTGTTTTTCGTTTTAACAGATTGGTTAGGGAAAAAATTGTGATTGATTGTTAAATGGTGACAGAATTTCAACAACGAAACAGGTAGATATTTGATCTATGTATCCTTAACATGAATCCCAGTCTATTAAATTTTACGATATGTCATTTGACACAACATGAAAAGGGTTGATCAGAACTGTATAAGGTAACCCCTATCAAAAATGTTATCATTACTTTTTAATCATTCTTTCAGAAAAAAGAGAAGAATAGAATCAGGTAGAATAACTGGACAAATATTTCAGATAGCTTTGTTTCATTCGCGTTTCATATATGAAATTTTTTAGTTAAGAATTATTGAACGAAATGGATTTTTTTAAATAAGTAACCATATACAGGATGTCGCATACGTATCTGTCCTGGGACCTCTGCTTTTCATTATATATATGACTTGTATTTCTATCTATTGCTGTACTATGCGGATGACACCTCTCTGATTGTTACTGGTAATGATTCTTGTGCTGTTGTAAAAAAGCAAAACCAGTTAATTGAAAGAGCCAATGTATGGTTTTCAAACAACTAAGGATCAGACACACAAATTGATAATATCTAGTAATACTAGTATATCAGGGAGATTAGATGCGGTGATTCTTAGTGTGATAAACTGTGGCTTAAACTGGTCATCTCATGTTGAAAAACAAGCAGTGCATTGTTGACAGTGTATATTTCTTTGTTTCATTCTCATTTGAGTTACGGGCTTTTGTTGTGGGGTGGGGATTGTAGGCATGTGTATATATTCCGCATGCAAAAATTGTTAGACTTATCGCTAATGTGGGTTATCTAGAAGACTGCAAATCACTTTTTATTAATTATAAAATCATTACATTACCATGTTTTTTTACATTACTACAACTATGTGAAATCCATAATAATAAAGATAACTATAAAATAAACTCCGATTTTCACAGTTATAACACAAGAGATGGTAACTTAATAAGACCCCCCAAATACCGTCTGAGCAAATCAGTTAAAAATTAATTGAATACTGCCTTTTACAACGTCTTATCACAGGAAATAAGACTATTAAATTCAATGAAATTCAAAGTAAAGGTAAAAAACTATTTAATTTCACGTGCTTTTTATTCAACACGAGAATACATGGATGCCCTTGAACATGGAGATAGATTTTTTTAGACATGTGATAATTTTATTATTGTTTGTTTTTCGTGTACTTTGTTCGCAATATTTATTATTTTGTTGTATACTGTGTTATGATTATGAAGTATGAACTTAATTGTTGTTACTTTTGCTATTGTGTATATGTTTGACTTGCCACAAATATTTGTACATATCGTGGTCAATAAAACTAACTAAACTAAACTATACAGGGTGAATCAGAAATAATGGGTCAACACTAAGCTGGAAATACTAGACAAAAAAATATTATGTTTGAGCTTATCCCTTACACGAATGTCGCTGCTTCAAGAAATGCAGTTATGCTTTAAAAAAGGTAAAAATATAAAAAACGTTCAATTCTAAATAAAAAATGTACCCTGATGATTAGGTCGCCTAATTTTATCGGTTTATGAGTTATTTGCATTTAAAAGTTTCAATGTATTTTGTGGTGATTTTCTTTCAGGTACTGATATTGCTATTTCTTTTCTTAGTAGACTTGTGTCAAATTTTCATATCAATAAATATTAGCGTATTTTGCGTGCAATTATTGATTTCAAATTTCAGAATAAAATTTAAAACTTGATCACCCTGTATTTCTTAAACCAGCGACATTCTTATAAACCATGATGAGCTCAAACATAACATTTTGATGTCTAGTATCTCCATTCTTTCTGACTCATCCTGTATATACAAAATTCAGAGATAGTTTTCATAAAAAAATTTATTTGGCATTTCATATATTTGTTTTAAATTGATGCCTCTTTAAAAAGTTACAGCCCTTTGTATACAGTTATGCAACACATTGTATATATAAAAAAATATTTTATTTCATAGTATTGCATGATTATAGCTACCAAGTGACGCACTATTGTGAAATATTCCGTGTTCAGCTGCAGTATCGATAACTCCAATTATTCCATCATGATGTGCATGAGGAAAAAATATTCTCTTAATTAACATAGGCTTTGTTCGCAAACTAGTTTTAGTTTGCTAAAAACAAACTTCCTGTGTCTAGAAAATAATGATTTCAAATGACTTCCTTGCTGAATTGCAATGCGACAATTCATGTTTGTGGACAAAATACAGGACGTGATTAAAAATATGAGGCAAGCCCTGAATCACGTGCAAAGCATGCAATGCAAAAGTATTTTTTTGTGATACTGGTTTTTAATAAAATTTGCACACCTTGAACTGAAATTATTTATGTAAAAAGATTCAGTAATATACCTACAAAAGTTTTTACGTAATGAGAATTTTAAATTCCATTGGGTTTTTACAGGGTATCACATAAAATTTAGAACCATGACGGCAAAATAAGGTTAGCAAAAACTGAAGATAAATCTCACGGTTTGAAAGATACAATGTTGAAATTTATTTTTGAAATATCGAGGAACCATTAGAGTGCAATATATACTACTAATTTTTATATAATCATAATTATTTCATATATTTTTTGAGATTTTCAAAGAATTTAATCATTAAATCAACAGACATATAACTATATTACCGACAGGAACAGTAAAATGACTGAAAAAAGTCAAATTTACTATGTAACCGTAGCAGATATGAAAAAAATGTTAGATAGGGATTTTGTTAAAAATTAAAATACACATTTAAAAATGTCATAAACTTTAACATTATACAGGGTGATACAACTGGTTGTTCAAAGTGTTTGATATTTTCACATTTTCTGACACCTTAACTAACTACAGTGTGTACTTAGTATGGCTTAAATATCTCCATTACTTTAGTAATTATACCAAAATATCGAATTGTTTCTTCAAACTTTAACATCCTGTATCTTCCGTATAAAGCCCCAAAACTTTAACTATTATGTAATAAACTGTCATTATTTTTCAAAGTTCTACTTACCCTAGAAGTTTGTTCATTAAATACTGAATCACCCTGTATAGTACAAACTTCTAATCTCGATTTACATCAAACTTCATTTGATAAACCAACCCTTAACCGATGTATTTTAATTTCAGGAGCCCGTAGCGAAATCTTTCACAACCTTTCTATGACACCCTGTGTGTTATGATTTTTATTTAACTTTCAATCATTTACAATTTAATAAGTTTAATTATTCCCTTTTATTCCTTCGTTCAGTGCCTTTTAAGTAAATTTTAGTTGTCTAAATTGACAGTTCTAAATTTAGTTTAGTCGCTTTCTATTTTTAGATTCCAGTTCACCAAGACCACCTCCTAGCAATCTAATGATTCATAATATCTGCGGTATCCTTGACCATAAATAAATTCGTGGTCGGTAACGTAATTTGTTGTAGTTGTATCCAAATATGAACTTCTGTTGCTAGTCGCAGAAAGACCGTGTACAACATCCCGTCTAGACCATAAAATATCTAAAGCATCCCGCAATTATGTAACCCCCATAAAATGCCCTGTTCCACTCCACAAATAAATATAAACATCTTGCCTACCTGGCGGGAAACCAATTTTTGTATACCTGCTTGAAATCATTCGTGAGTGCGTGATGCCGACTCAGGTTAAATAGCTAGAATCTTTTGTAGCTCTTCGAAAGATGACTAATGCTATGCATTCCTTTTCAATTTAGTATGAATTCATGTAGCCTAGCTTGTTTGAACAAGTTTGTACATTTTTAGCTTTTGCAGATATACTCTGATAAAAATGATTATAGTTTTACACTTGGCCACATCATACATTAATGTAAAGAAATGCCACTTCCATACTGTATAAGTAGTAATTTTCAATTACAGTTGTAACATTACATTCTAGTATGTTATTTCACACCATTGACCTAGGCAATAAATAGCCAACAATCACCGTGTAATATCGCTAATAATTTTTATCAATGTAGGTACTGGAAGACATATAACAAATAGGTACTATCAATATTCTGACATAACGTAGGTTAAGACCCAGGATTATCAAAACATTAAGGCATTTTGCTTTTCAAGTATTGAAATTAGTGAGTGTTAGTACTTTTATAAATAAATGATGATGCTATAACAAAAAAAGTTATTCAAGGTTGACGTTTAATAGAAAAAAGAAAATCTACTCAATATTGCTATTGGCGTAAAACCAATTTATAACAATTTTTTACTGTATTAGAAAGGTATTTTAAGCTACTATAAATCAAATCTCTTACAATTCCTATCAATGAAGTCATATGTATGTTCTCTGATATCAAACATCTAGGTATGCTAATGAACAATTCCACAGACAAAGCTCTATTCAATAATTATCTAAAGAAATTGATCTATCTAAATTTACTAACCTGGTTTAATGAAAACACTATAAATATCTAATTTTCACTTTTGACAGTGGGAACCTGAAGATTCAACCACTAATAGATGAGATCTGACCTATTTCTGCATTTTTAGGATTGCTTCTTCAGGTGGCATCCTTTAAGTTGAGTCAAATATCTAACTATAAAAATTATTATATAAATTAAAATTATTTGAAATTAAATATCGAAAATGACAAAAGTGACATTAGCCTGTCAATGATTTTTAAATTAAATATGGCGTTTACCCTTTATTTAATGGTTTTTATATATTTTTAGGCATTAATAATATTGTGTGAAACTAACTACTCTGTGGGCTAAAGCCCCAACCAGCGTTGAATTACACCCACAATATCTACCCATATATTTCTTAGTATTAGCTTTTGTAATATTTTTTACTGTATTAGAAATGTATTTTAAGCTAATATAAATCAAATCTCCTACAATTCCTATCAATGAAATCATTGAATTTTCGAGTCAAAAGTGAAATTAGATATTTATAGAGTGTTTCCATTAAATCAGGTTAGTAAATTTAGATAGATTAATTTCTTTAGATAATTATTGAACAGAACTTTGTCTGTGGAATTGTTCATTAGCATACCTAGATGTTTGGTATCGGAGAACATGCATATGACTTCATTTTTTCATAACTCATCTATTCCCAAATTTTTATTAAATAAGTTCTAAATCACCCTGTATAAAATAATACACGCAAGGTAACGGTTTCTACTGGCTCCAGAAGGTGACAGGATCATCTACGAGTCGCCAGTCATATACTTTGCAACTAGCAAAATAAATTTTATAAAGTTTGTATAAATTGCTATAATATAAATCTTTAGGAGCCTCAAATTCATATAACGTAGTTAAATGGCTTTATACGATACTTATAGAATCGAACAAGGCCCACTTTTATAAAACACTATGGTAATGTAATAGTTCTGTAAAAATGTATGCAACACTTTTAAAACAATTTTATACAGCAACTATAAAAACCTTTTGTAGTCTGTATTTTGGTATTATTTAAAGAAACATTATATTTTTAGTAAAGAATATTAGAACCAAATCATGTTAAGATTAGTGTATAAGCCAGATTTATAATTATTTGTACTTATATTTAAAAACGGGGTCACTCAATGGCGATCATTTATGTAACAACAATCAGTGTTTCAACAACAAATGTGCCGCAAATTTTATTGATAAACTATATATACCTACATATAATGTTTGTGACAAAAAATTGTGCGCTTTCGTTTAGACCACATTTACGTTAAAATTATAAAAGATAATTTTAAAAATTATAAAAAATTATGCTTTCTTTAATTTATCATATCGTTGTGTAATTATATTTAAGGCTTACGGTGAGCGCTCTATCAAACGATATATAACATCTGTTCGAAAAACCGTCGTGAACTGTTCAGTACCGTGAGAAATGTTTGACCAACACCGTCTTACGTCGCATTCGCCGAGAGTACATTAACAACTAAACTGACTGACTAATTCTGGACGGTTCGGAATTGATTCTTGCTGTGTTGGAACAAACCCATAGTTTTCGCTCAGTAACTCCTTAACGGATAATGATAAAAAATATGCGTTTTTTTTTAATAGACTTCAAATATTATTTTACGTCGGCGCTGTGTTTTGAAATTTTGAAAATTTTTAAAATAAATTTTTTTAAAATGAATTTTGCATATTTTCAAAATTTCAAAACACAGCGCCGACGTAAAATAGTATTTGTAGTCTATTAAAAAAACCGCATATTTTTATAATTTTTTGTTGAGGAGTTACTGAGCGAAAACTATATCCCTTTGGATCGAGCGCTCACCGTAAGCCTTAATGGTCTTGTTATAAAATAGTCTTCTAAAAATAGCAAAATTATGTTTTAGATTTAGATAAAATGTTTTTATAGTTTTAAATAATTTTGTTTTCTCAAGTCACAATTTTGTTCAATAACATTTATAAAACATATTTTTATAGATTAAACACAACTATAAAACTATTTTACAAATAAGCCCATTTCGAGGCTAAAAATTAATTTTATTAATTTCCTTATATATCCTTAATAAAACACGTTTATACAACTATTTTATAAGATTATAATTAAAAGTCATTTGCGAAAGTATACAACTCTTTCACAATGTCTACAATCCTTATATATAACTTTTCAAATGTTGTATAACGTATTATAATACTTTTATAAAAATTTTATAGAACTGAATATTATTTGTTCTATAAAACTCTTAAAAACTATTATAAAACAATTTTACACAATTACTTTCTTCAGGAACAAAATTATGGTAATTATTTGCTCTATAAAATCAAACTGTTCGTTAAACAACGCAATTCGATAGTAATAAAATAATTCG
Source organism: Monochamus saltuarius (assembly GCA_025584915.1). Classification (NCBI taxonomy): domain Eukaryota; kingdom Metazoa; phylum Arthropoda; class Insecta; order Coleoptera; family Cerambycidae; genus Monochamus; species Monochamus saltuarius. Next base: position 2,723,428 of record CM046726.1, read on the forward strand.
CTTCTTTTAAAGTTCCATTCTGCTAGTTGGGTTCTGTCTGTCAGTAAAAATCCTCTTACCATGCTAGTAGTATTGTAAATATAATAAGTTAGGTTTCAGAATTATGCACATTATTTTTTCAGATCGTATTGTATTTGTGAACAATCGAATATTAAGGATCCATACCAAACTTGAATTAAATCATTCCCGTTTATTTTATATAATTAAAAAACACGTTTATACAACATCCAACATCTCGTAACTCGGAACTGAAAGGTTTTAACCAAACATCTTTGTTACAAAACGCATTTGACACATTAACCAGGCAAAATACTATATGTAGTAGTAAATAAAAATTGATTTGTTGAACAGTAAAAACGATATAAACTTATGTTACAGTTACACCAAACAGTGCCGCTAATTGCGTTCGAACCAAAAATATGTTAGCCTTACTTCCTCCATTCAATTGAAGTATCTCCAGCGGTGTATTGTTCCGAATTTCACAGTCTTTAGCCATAAGTTATTTGTTCCTGGAAGAAATGACCTCTGCAATCATGTTCTAATGTTTGCTGCCATTCTCAAAACTGGCCACAGTGTGATTAAAGCACTTTCTTTCTGAAGCCGACTTAACGGATGCGGTGAGATTTTTAAGAATGTGTCCATTGTCGATTACTGTGCTTTTACGCCGCCCATTGCGTGCAGTGATTCCCAGAAGTTCAGCAGCATTCTAGGAAAAACAGCCTCACATTTTTCAGCTACTTGCAATTCCGAAACATCAATAAAAATTGTATGTTTTTTTTTTGTGCACAACAACGTATTACATAAGTATAATAATTCTGAAAAAGAAAGTTAAGTAAGTTAATCTTTCAAATTGTCCATTACGTTTTAGTTATTCAGCACGCTTGACTGCAGCAGCATACAAAATATGTATGTTGTTAATATATTTACAGGTAACTCTGTACATTAAACTTAATTCGAACACATACAAGGTATTCCAGTCTTCCGTGTGCATGGCACCATCAGTATTGGATGATTTAACTATTTATCCAAAGTTGTTAAAATACTGTTTTCTTCTAATTTTTTAATAATAATAATAATAAAAAATTAATCTCAACAAATGTACGCCTAGTTATGAGAAAATTAAATACAGTACTACATAAAAAGTAATAATAATGCACTGTCCCAAATATGTAATGCATTTAGCGTACACAATAATGTTCATAACTTTTTAAAAGTACCCTGTTTAAAAAAATTGTTCAGATAAATATTTTTTGCACACTGGTAACTTTGAGTTTATTTTGAAGCCGGTAATTTCGTTGCTATGAGAACCAATTTTGTTTTTTAAATGGCATCATTTATTTTTCGTTTCGAGTCAATTCCTTTTTTGCCTACAGATGTATTAAATATGTATAAGGTTGCATTACACAATTTTTGAGGTAAACGATTTGAGCAAAGTATTAGTTCTATGTGTTTTACAACAAAATTTGCATAAGTATCTTGGCTGAGTAAACATTAAATTGACAGTCACAATTTACTTTATTGTCTTTACTGTCTAATTTTGTAAAACATTGTCAACAGTATGTGTCTATTGATAATGTAAATTCAAAATCCGTTAATAGAATAAACTTTACCAAATGTGTGAGATGGGGGTGTCACAGGGGTCAGTTCATGGCCCTACACTGTTTATTTTATACGTCAATACGTCAGTTTTAAATGACACGTTTTTCACCATGTAGGCTGATGACTTGGCTTTAATGTTTTCGGATAAACATATTGATGATCTGAATGCAAACATAAATAGAACTTTGGGGCAATTATGTAGATGATTCTATGAACATCATTTCTACTTTGACGTTGACAGAACCAAAATAATAAAGTTTTGTACTGCACAAAGGAGTTGCGATGATCTGACACTTTCTATAAATAATTGTGGGGTAGGGAACTGTAAGACAAGTGCTAACTTTTTGGGCATATATCTTGATGAGAAACTTGACTGAACAACCCATTGTAATATACTTGTTTCAACTCTGTCATCTAATTGTTTTCTGTTTAGGAATATGAGGAGGATCGTAGAAGGGCAGCAATTAATTAATTTATACTATGCCCAAATTGATAGCCTATTGGGATTTGTTTTTAGAGCAACTCAACCTCGGCAGTGTTTTTATTGCAAAAACGCATATTGCGTATTATTATTGGACTCAGCAATTGCAGTCATGAAGACCTGCCTACAGGGACCATAACATCCTAACTGTGGCATCATTATTTATATTTAAAATTTCGATCTATGTTTTTAAAAATGTATATAAATTTTGTTTTAATAAGGATATTCACAATATTAATACCTGACAAAATAATGAAATATGTATATCTTTCACAATTATCAATTGTAGGTAAAAAGCCAAACTATTTAGAACCCAAAATTTACCAGTTCAAATGAAAGTTAAAATTGTATTTTTCAGTTACATGTTTTTTCTTCTGTTCTTTCTTTAGTTTCTAGGTGTTCTGTCTCTAAGTGCTGACTATCGCTATATATTATTTTATAATATCTTATAAGCATAATATTATTATTATTAAACGTTAAAGAGATATAGACTCTAACTGCTCAATGTAATTTCTATAAATGTAGGCATACTCGAAATTCAGAAAAATTTAATATTACTTCCAATGAAAGTTATGTATAATTAAAATGTATCAATATTTGAAAAGTTGCCCCAACTTCTAATAAATTAACTAAATAGCCTATAGGCAGACGAAACTGTTTCTAAAATACTAGGAGCCTACCTAGTGTTAAAAGAAAGCTCATATTAAAGACCAGATCTTGTGTGTTTTATAAAATAGCATTACTTTATATTTAGACAAATTTAGTTCCAGATTGTTTTGACAACAACTTGTATATATTGCATTTAATGCATTCTGTAACAAATTTCTACCTTCAGAACTAGTACCATCTCAATTTAAATAACTTTTAAATCTCTGCTTAAAGTAAATATGGTACTGATATTGTAATTGAAATATCATTGGTAAAGAAAAGGAACAGTAGAAGTCCCGAATTGGAGTCTTGGGGTACTCCATATGTAGAAATATAAGTTTTTGACCATATAGGTACCACTATATTCCAGGAATTATTTTCGATTTAATAGGTGCGATTTATAGATGTCACCTTTTGAGACGGTAATTTCATTTACAAAAATAAAAAAAGGTCTGACCTACTAGGCAAATTCGCTAATTTTTTTGTAGAAGACATTGTTACTTTTGCTCATATATTATTTTACAAATTAGGATTTTTTTGGAGCATCCAAGGATTGTTCTTATACATAAAATATTTTTTAATCTAACGACAAAACAAGCAACTCATGAAAATCACAAAATATCAGGAATTCTTCTCAATGCCTTTTACATAAAATTAAATCAGACGTGTCATTGTATGGTAACTCATAGCAATACTTATTCATGAACTCACGTGGGCCGCATTTCCTTTTCCTTATATAATTTACAAGTAAGTAGGCGACGTTTTGTAAAACAAACCTTGTGGGTTTCGCTGATTTTGGCGTATCCGTTTTATTTTTTTTACCTACTGGCGTTATTTATTAAGCGAGTGGTAATTTCTAAAACACTATAAATACGATATTGAATTATTTACACTGTTGCAGCGAAAGTACTTCCTGAAAAAAAAGTTGAATGATTTATGTCAAACTACAATTCACTTATTTGGTTCATTTATTCAATTCATTTCTTCTTAAAATTATATACAGGATAAGTTATAATAATGTAAAATAAAATTCTGCATACTTCTTAAAATGTTACAGGCCTAATATATATTTTGTTTAATCTTTTTACCATAACTATATCACTTTTCAATGTCTGCGCATGGTGATTACTTTAAACACATTTTTATAGACTTTCATTTTTAGAAGCAACTCTATTCTCTATTACTAATACCTACATCTAGGTTAATAACTTTTACAGCAACTTTTATAATTACGAGTATTAAAATAAAAAAGAGATCTTATTCGCTATGACAGTAAACTGTGTCACTTTTTTAAATTGCTAGTACGAGTTTTTAAAAATTTACCATGTAATATCCTTTTAGACTACCTTGCCCCGATATATCAAACGTCTGGGAGTTTCAATCCCGTTTCAACAATGCTAAATGCAAAGTAACATTACGAAACACCTGACGTCAGTGTTTCTTCCAAGAAAGGATAACCTACTTATCGATGCATAATAATGTGCATAAATGCATTTTCACTTCCACTTTCCAAATTCAGACGATACAAATAAATGCATATTGTGTTGAATAAAAAATTTTCGTCCCACACGTGGTCTTATTATCGCAAACCTGCTACTGCGTAAAATAACGAACGAATTTGTGATTGGAACTGACACAAGTTAGTTAATACCTCACCCTAAAAAACTGTGCATGAACAAAAATGGATATAGAAGTAGGATTGTTTATAATTTATTCTATCACAAAAATCAATAGGTATGTTATAATTATCTGCATTATATAAATAAAAACACTTTTGTTGGTATTTGAAATATTTATAGACTATTGTTTGGAAATCACTATAATAGTAAATATTTTAAAAGTTTCAATTTTATTAGAATATCAAATATTCCTGATATCATATTTAAAGAGCTCTTATGACTCATTTCTTATAATAAAAATTGGTTGTATGATATACTGTCAATTTCTAAGAGAAAACTGAAGCATTATTACATTTTCGTTAATATTTTTATCTCCAATAATTCCTTGTGATGTTGTCGAAGAATTATTAAGACAGCTGCTCAGAGAGATTATTTTATAGATAAATTGATCGTAAATTCGATGTACTATATGTCAAATCTGTATCATTATACGATATCATCTCTAAAATTAAACGATCTAAGAGCATCACGACCATAATGTTTGCCATATTCACAAGTTCATTTATTACTTGAACTTATATTAATCTAGTCGCAGCATCTCTATTTTTTAAATTTATTTGTGTTCGCAGTTTTCACATCTAGTAACGTTAACAACTAGGTATATACGTATCAAGAAAATGAATATATGGTATAGTTCCACTAATAAATCTGTATTATTCCCATTACTTTGAGTGTTTTTTTTTGTCATTTAGTTTTCGTCATTACTATTTACATGTTTTGATATATTTTCAGGTATTAACAATATTGTGTGAAACTAACTACCCACAATATATACCCTTTACTCTTTATTATTAACTTTTGTAACATTTTGAAAGATATTTCAAGCTAATATCAGAGAACATACTTCATTGATAGGAATTGTAGGAGATTTGATATACAGTATGCGCCAAAAGTATGAAATAAATTCAATAAAAACGAAACAATTATTTTTTGGGAAAAATCCTCGAACAGGTCGATTTTTAATATAAAAAATACATATTTTAGCGTAAAATGCGATTTTTTTTAAATGGCAACACCATATTTTTATCCTTGATTCTGAAAGATCGTTTAATTCTCTATCAGACAGTACTAAAATTTGTAAATGACGATTGAATATTAGAAAACGTAAATTTTATCCATAAAAAAGTAACAATTCTGAGGTATGTAAAATAAAATACAATTGATTAAATTTTATACTTAAATTAAATGTTCGAATTGCCATTGGCACTGGATTTTGGCATATGTGGAGTTTATCGTACAGAAGAGTTATGTAATATAACAATAGATAATATTCAGGATTTATATAAGATTTTGTTAATAATTATAAAAGAATCCAAGACTGAAATACAGCGCATATTTAGTTTAGCATAATTGAAAATCAAAACTAGATTTTTGAATAATATATGCAGAATGTGTCTCTTCCTCAATCGGATACTAAGTATCGACGTTTTTTTGTATATAATAACAATAATAAATGCTCCAAGCAAGTGGTTGGAAAAAATACGTTGGTTCAGACTCCGTCCAAAATAGCAAACTATCTTAAATACAATAAACCCAAAGGAATATACTGGACATTGTTTTCAACGTTCTTCGGCTACTTTATTAGCCAACGCTGGAGCAGGTTAACTGATATTAAGCGCCATGGTGGTTGGAAATCAACTACTGTTGTTGAAGGTTATATTGAAAATTCAGTGTTTAATAAAGTGAAAATAGCAAAAAAAATATTAGCACTAATATGTCTAACTAGTAGCTGCTCTGAATCTTCCACATAGTTTTCCAAGAGTACTAGTGTTACTGAAGTTACAAAAAGTAGCCCTGCAGAACAATTAGAAAATTATGTCCTAATATTTTTATAAATAATTCCGTTAATCATAATTGTAAATATAAAAATATAATTCATAATATATTAGTATGATTAAATAGTAATTTATTGTTTGTAGTTCTTTATCCCTAAAATGTGGTACACAAAATAATATGTTCTTTCAATAAAAAGGAAAGTGAGTATTTAGTGCACTACAGTGTAAATACACGCCCTTAGGCGTTAAAGTGGCACTTATCGCCTGAAATATGTTTCTATAAAATGCAATTTGACGTCCGACCGTGTATAAAATAATCTAATTACCTTCTCCAGTTTCAAACAAATAAATACAAAAAAAATCTGGTGAGTCGTAGAATAAAAACTAATTATTATATGTTTAAATCGAAATAATGACATATCAAATAATTCACTCATTATAAAAATAAAATAGAAGTGCAGTCGTTTGTTAACTTTCACGAAGCAAATCTCTGAAACAAAAAAAAAGCATTTGCAACGATCAAATGACATGTTAATTTTACCCAACTATAAAATACAACTTGAACCACTTACAATTTACATAAAAACAATCTAGGCCAAACTAATTTCAATGGAAAACAACTATTTATCGATGTAATAAAATATAAATAATAATTAGTATGTTGCTTTGAATAATTTTAGTTTTAATGCAGCAGTAATATCCGGATAGTTAATAATTATTATTAGTACCTACCTATTGGTGTTAGATATAAAATTCATTGGGCCATTAAATAAACAACTGGTATAAATTTATTGATGTCAGTTCCTCTTATTATTGATATCTTTATACATTGGCATTGGTAGAAATAACCGATATAAATACTTATGATCTTAAAAGCAGGTTGCCAAATTTACTCATCACAAATGACACTTGCAAGATATCTAGTGTTAAGAAACATTTTGCAAGTAAATGTATCATTTATTTAGTTATTTTCTTTATCAATACCTATTTGAATGAGTTACTTGTATGCAGTGAATGGTAAAAGATGGAATAAATTTATTTAAAAATTGAGTGTTCGTCTTTTAGAAAACTGCTCTGGCCCGTCAATTTTTATTTTTAATTGTGCATTCTATAAGCCAGGTATCATGTATACAGGGTGAAACAAAAAAATATTGTCAGCTTTTTTAAATGGAAACCCCCTTTTTATATTTTTATTTAATTTGTCATAAAATTAATATGTGTATGTAAGTATTTTTTATGTAATATATCTATATTTAACCGTTTTTGAGAAAAATGGCGTCTGAAAATCACCCTCCACATTTCGACAAATGCCACCTCATTTTGCTCGGCGAGTTCGAATGGAAGACGCAGACCTATAGAGTGGCCTCCAAGATCACCCAATCTTACACCCATGGATTACTTTTTATGGGGTTATTTAGATCCAAGGTTTATAGACCATCATCATCAAAGACTTGAAAAACCGAACAAGGCAAGAGGTAATGAAAATTAGCGGGAACGTATTAAATAATGTTCAAGATGATTTTGTATGTACATAGACTTACGCATTGTCAATAAACCAGTATATGGCATTTTAAACATTTAATTTAACTGTTGTTGTTTTAAGTGATTTATAATCTCCAATTTTTTTGGCAATTTTGCTTAGGTACAGCGATTTGATTAATTGGACGATCTGGATACTTGTTATTGAATTATTTTTTGAAAACGGTTAAATATGGGTATAAAATATGTTACATAAAAAATACTTAGAATGTTATGGCGAATTGGATAAAAATACAAAAAAGGACGTTTCCATTTAAAAAAGTTGACCATATCATCATATTTTTGCTTCTTCCTGTATACATGAAACCTGGTTTAAAGATTGACGGGTCCTCAAGTAATTTTCCAAAAAACGAACACTTGATTTTTAAATAAATTTATCCTATATTTTTGCTTCTCACTGTATAATATGTTTGTATTTTGGTATGCCTTTGAACTACAGATAATTATTTCTCTTTGCAGCAAGCATATACCATGAATTTCTTAGCTTGCTGTTTATTCGTCGAGAAAAATCGTAATTTATTCCATGTGCTAGATACCTGCTGTCAGATTAATGCGGTTGCTTGATTTGAATTTCAATAAAACGTGTTAGAACACGTTTTATTACAACAAATTATAATTTGCACAACGGCGTATTAGAAATGCAACTCAATCTAATTATTTCCATAGGAAACAGAAAAATTGTGCAAGTATCACCTGTCAGTGTGACCCAAAGCCATTTTTTTACTTTAATAAAAAAGGTGGCAAAATGCCTTATAAGAATTTCTTGTATCAGCTACATCAATCCAATTAAAAAACCAAACCAAAATAGCATAAATAAAACTAAATTTGTTTAAAAAATGTAACCACAAGAAAAAAATTCGAATAACAGTAATTAAAGTTACTGTGTAGTTAATAATCAGTAAAATTTAAGCACTTCACACACCACTATACAGCTAGATAGTTTTATCATGGAACACAATAAATATATTAAAATAAATAATTTGCTCATAAAAAACTCGTTTTTTTTTAGGTATTAACAATATTGTGAAACTAACTACTCAGTGGACAAAAGCCCCAACCTGCGTTGAATTACATATTGTGGGTGTAATTCAACGCAGGTTGGGGCTTTTGTCCACTGAGTAGTTAGTTTCACAATTGTGGGTGTAATTCAACGCAGGTTGGGGCTTTTGTCCACTGAGTAGTTAGTTTCACACAATATTGTTAATACCTAAAAATATATGAAAAAAAAAAAAAAATTGTGGGTGTAATTCAACGCAGGTTGGGGCTTTTGTCCACTGAGTAGTTAGTTTCACACAATATTGTTAATACCTGAAAATATATGAAAAAAAAACTCGTATTATGCAAAACAATATTTTTATAAAAAAAAAGTTTAAATTGTTCAGTTATTCCTCGTATTAACGATTTCATCGCACAAATTCAAACACTCGCACAATACATAGACCTTATAAATCATGGACTGGCCCTAGAAAGAGAGGTCCGGTGTCCTGATGTGTACAAGAGGGATGAAGCTAGTCCGGGAAAAAACAGATGTTCTATGAAAGAAAAATATATAAACATAATCTGACAAAACCTTTCCTGTTAATATTGTTAATGGTTTGTGTACCTTTTGTGATTTAGTTGGGTTTAGTGTGTTTATTAGCAATAGTTTTTAAAACTCATAAACCATGGTGGAGTCGGTCTGTCACCGTAAATGTCATACGTCTGTCATTTACGGTTTTTTTTTTCGGCCAATGATCTGTGGGTTTTTGCCCGGAGTGGCTCTATCTCTGTTGCACATATCTGAGCATCAACGATTTGTAAAGGCAGAAAACGGTTTTGGGCGCGTCCATGATTTATAAGGTCTATGGCACAATATGACACCAGGCGGTGGATGTTGACTATGCTCCAATTGTTTTTGATTATTGTCGTCTTCCTCGAATCTTTTAAACTGTTTATGGTAACTTGCACGACTCAAATCTTTTTACTACCCAAACTAAGATAATGAACCTGGGTTCTGAACAAGATATTGTTTACGAATTGAACCCCTTTAGGAAACGTGGAATATTCAACTGGAGAAATAATCATATTTGAGAACAAGAAAATCTTCATTTAGAGAAACAAACCCATTTCCAGCATGAGTTTTCCATAAATATTTAATGTGGCATTGCTTACGATATTATAGTTGGCCCGTATGAATTGTCAGCCCGCTTTAATGGTGGCTAGTATTTGAAATTTTTTCAAGATAATTTACCAGGCCTATTAAAAGACGTTCCACTAGCAATTAGGCAAGACATGTGGTATATGCACGATGGTGCACCTGCCCACTTCCCCCTACTGGTTACAAACTTCAACGAACATTTACCACATAGATGGATAAGTCGTGGACGCGAATTTCCTTGACCATCTCGTAGCTCCTACCTTAACCCCTAGATTTCTTTTTTCAGGGTCATTTGAAAGATTTAGTTTTCAAAGATCTTTTATCTCGCGAAGATCTTCTTCAAAAAATTCATGATGGTGTTAATGTAATTCGAAACAAGGAAGGTACGTTATTTAAAGACGATATTTAAATAGGGGCATACGAATATGTAATCATATTATTGGTGGATATTTCGCTTAGTTATTAAAATAAGTTATACTGTAATAATGTTGTAAATTGTTGTTCATTATTACTATTTATTTAAAAATTTTGTTGTGGTTGGTTTTAATGAACATTGTTGACTGTTATCATAAAGTCACCGTGTATTGCAAGACTGAAGTTCGAATATCTCGAAAATGAGCGATTTATTGAAATGAAAGTATACGTTTTTGTTGAAAAATGATTGGGGATTCATCTGTGTTATAAATAAACGCTATAAACATGCCTACAAAAAATGTTGATCTGATTATATCGGCAAAACACACACTATGTGATATATTAAGCTTACGATGTGATATGCCTCTCAAAAGAACCTCCCTATACCTAATTTCAAAGACCTTCAAGCATCTTTTTTAATACTAACATTCGGACTAAGACAGTATGGCTCACAGGGTATATTTTAAGGTCGCCGTATTTCTCGCTGTAAAATGATCAAAATTGTGGTGTTTTTAGGTACTGCAATCTTGAAAAATAAAACACGTAGAGCAAAAGTATTATGAAAAATAAAATTATTGATGTTTTGTTTATACACTTTTACTATTTAAACTCTCCTCAAACAATATAATAACTTTTAAAATGCATTTGTATGACACACATTATTTCGCTATTCTAACCCCACATTTTAACAATTATTTTCACATACTTATAAACAAAAGTGAACAATCTTATATGCAGAACTATGTAAGTATATGTTATAACAATGTTTACATCTATAGTTGAATTTAAAAAAACACGTATTTTGAAAGATTTCAGTACCTAAAAACTTGCTGGACAGATTGCTTTCTGACGTTATATATTGATTTTACGTCGTTACCTTTGAATATTTGCAGGTGGCGTGAAATAACATTCTTGTTATTTGCTAAACTCTATATTATTCAGTTCTTAAATGTCTAAAATTACTTGTATTTGTAGAAAACACTATTTCAAGAATACGGCGCCCTTAATATCCAGAACCTACAGTTAGTATATGGCGTATATTTATTACATACCACCCTGTATACGCACAATCCTGGCATAATAACAATAACCAGGTTGCAAAATTATGTGTTCAAAACAGTGTTGCCAACCGCAGTGATTGTTGTGTAATTTAAAGAATCCTGGAATTTTCTGAACCTCATATAATAATAGTTATCCCTATTAACTGTGTCCTAGATAGCTCTAGTGGTCTAGCATCATATACTCCTCACATAAACAACTTTTTCTAGGGTTATGCAAAGTATAACGGAAAATATGTAAAGCAGGACTACCTGCCACCAAGAATTTATGATATTATAATAATTACAACATTATTTCATTAGTTATGGGCCGTTTAACAACGGCGCTGGACCGCGCAAGACGTCTCTAATATTTAGCGCATCAAGAGATTATAAATGATTAAATAACGCCGATAAATAATTCTCGTTATCCGAGGTACACAACTTTTGCTTTATAAATAACCCGAGAGAAAAAACAGTTAACAGTACTACTACGACCTGCTCGTTTGTAAACTTTTCGAAGTGGCATTACCGTCAGCGAGGTAGCAGCGGGAAGCCAGGCTATCTGGTAAATTTTTGACAGGCGACCTCACTGGTCCTCGGGCCTGGATGGCTGGAAACCGTTTTAATTTAATGGTAATGGAATCACTTGGCAGTTCGGCGATGACGGTTTTATTAATTTAAATCTTTAAGCCATCCAGTATTAGTTATTTGCATTTCATTAAACTTTGCATAATTTGATTTAATTTTCGCCGTTTTTTCTTTCGCTTTCTGCTTTATGGATAAATTAAATTTGTCGCATCTTGTTATTGATTCCTTGCCTTCTTTTGAAACTAGGATAATGGCTCCTGAATTTGAAATGATGATTTCACTATTACGAATTGACTTAATCTCAGTAGAGTTTAAAATCAATACACTGTATAATCGACAGTTTAGTTTATTTTTAAAACGATGAAATATAATCATTTGACAGTTTATGATACATTGCAACTGATTCTACCAAACGCCTCATATTCTCATGTGCATCTGGTGGACCAAAAGAGACATTTCAATGAATTTTTTTAGAGAAATGGTGGTTGTCAATAACAGAAAACCGAAGAAAAGACTGAGAATACATGAGAGTGATATTGTGATATAACACCCGCTATCATACTGTTACATCACATGTTTAAAGACCGCTTTACATTTATGCTATTCTTATTGCATGCAAAGAAATATTGCATGCAAAGAAATATCATTTTCATTTTACTAATTTGGCAGTGGGCAATATATTGCATAAACGTAAAACAAATGACACCTTACAATATTGCATGAAAGATTGTGCTGCAATATAGTTTTCATTGCGTTGCATGCTCCATTGCCTATAAATGTAAAGTGATGTTTAGAGATTATTCGAACTGATATATGCAGAAGCATCACATGTCCTCAAAAACACATTATTAAATAATGAAAGAAAAGATTTTACTATTATTTAGAATACATAGTATTTGTTTTTAAACCATTTCTGCTTATACCAGTTCATTTAGATTTCCATGCCTCTATCAAAAACCTTTGATGGATATCTTTTGATAACGTCGTCGCACTCAAAATTAGCTTAGTGTGTTCTTCATATTTAAACCATCAAACCATATTACGATATCGTCCGTTTCTGTAAGGTTCTGCTAAGATACTTTTGTCATTATAATTACATACAAGACCAATATTGAAAAACGTCTAAATACCTAAAGAAATGTTTTCTTCGTGTCTTTAGACCGAAACGAATTGGTTTTATATCTAAATCATGAATACACTTTTTGCACTTACATTATATGTTTTTAATTACATCCGTGGCTATAAATTTATACCAGGAGTAATTATTAGACAGTCTATGATAAACATATAATACCTATTTAAATAAAACAATTAAGTAAATAGTTCTCATTTCCGCTAAAACATAAAAGCTGCATTTCTGCCTAGACATATAAACGAGGATCGTTTGTGTGTCATTTCGAAACATGTCCAATCCTTGGATGAGTTCCAAGTTCATTGAGTTAAATGTAAGTTACAAAATGCTGAATTGACGCAATCAGATATATGAAGGGCAATACACTCATTGTATTTCCTGGTAGTTTTGTTTTTGTGCCAGAGTTTGAACTTTCCTGTAGATTGTTTTATTAATTTTAAAGATATATCTTGATAACTGTCCGCTAAGTTGCTTTTTAATCAGCAATCAGGAAAGAAAACAAAACTATTTTTTATATTTCCATCAAGCTATTTTATGCTACTCCTAGTATAAATTTTAATGCCGCATCCATACTCTCGCCTGCTCAGGCTGAGCAGACGAGAGTGCCATAGCGAAAGCGATACTGGACGAGTGCTGCATCCACATCCACATGGATGCGGCATAAAGTGTACGTATTGCATAATGTTACACAAAAAGTTGAATGACTTACCAAAATTTCGTGGTTTAATATCATACCGTTTTTAAGTTGTTTCATAGAAACCATTTTTCGGAGTGACCCAAAGGGGTCAAGAAAGCCTGATGATCTCAAAAGGGCTCGTTTGGTTCAGAGACGAGTCCAAAATGGAGCAGGGTTCAAGGGAATATATGAAGTGCTACCAAAAGTTAATTTATTTCATTCTCATACACCACAGTGCATGCAATCTCTGCCTGTGTTTACGGAAACATAAGAAGGAAATATGTAAAACAGCATAATCAGATAGCCAAGTCCCTCTTGCAATGGGATAATTGTGTTAAGGTGACCTAGGTTTCGGGTAACAGTGATGTGACAGGCGATAATATGACTGACATGTTGGCCAAAAATCAAGGAGTCAATTTGTGAGATCTGACCCAGTTTTGGGGTTACCACAATGCTATCTCGCAAGATCCATTGATGACTGGATCAAATAGATCCGGTCTGCGTCAGGCCAGGCTTCTTATACCTTAGCTTGACGCAGTTTATTACACTTAGCAGAAGCAACATTAGGATTGTTACGGGTCTCCTAACGGGCCACCGATATCTCAACAAGCACCTACATTGGGTTGGCTTAAACCATGTCGCTAAGTGCATTCTTTACAACAACGAGATGAGGATTCAATTCACATCCTCTGCAATTGTGTCTGTTTAATGGTAACGAGACACAAGTATCTTGGGCCGGCTTTTCTTACTCCTCAAGATATTCCACCTGCTAGTTTTTGTGCGCAGTACGGGCTTGATTTGAACTCTACAGTCAGCGGAGTGCATAATGGGTCTTAAGACCTGAGTGCTGCGTGTAGACCACATTGTTTCATACAATAACAACAACTCCTCTTTCAGGGGTAATATCTCCTTTAGGAGGTGTTTGAGAAAAAATATATACTAAGTGTCTCGTCATCTTTTATCTTGCAGTCAAATTTTAGAAAAAACATGTGTAATATCAAACGGATATATAAGAATTCATTTCCAAAACTACATACTACAATACTGAAAATGATAATGATTATGTAAACAACTGACTAAATTAAATGTTCAAATTGTGCACCGTTGGCTGTCTGACAGTAGCCAAGACGATTAATAAGTTCGGCCCCTTCCTCCCTATCCAACGATTCGGGAATAGCTCATCTAAATAAGCACGGACAGGTATTGCATAATGGGGAGGTGCACAGTATTGTGAAAATTAAATTTGAAAATCTTCAAAAATTATTTTCTTGAAATTTTTGTTATGTAGCACCATAATTTTTCATGTACGTATGTAGAATGACACGCTCTTTGAAACGGCATGGTTAAAATTGGGGGTTGTTATTTAAAAAAATTGTCGATGACGTCATATTTCGAACAACGATGACGTCGCAAATGTGGGTCGTATGTCAAAAAGTGCCTTTTTTAAAAACAAAATCGACGTCCAGGGATTTTTTTCGAAAACTTCTCAATTTCAAAAATAATGAATTTATTCGTTACTTTTTGAAAGCACTGTATAAAGACAAAAAGCGGTTTAATCAAAAAATTTTTGGTACAGAAATTTCAAACTACGTATTTTTTAAATTTAACTGTATGTAAATATTGTTATAACATAGACTTACATAATTCTGCATATAAGATTGCTCACATTTGTTTATAAATTTGTGAAAATAATTGCTAAAATGTGAGGTTAGCAAAATAATGTGTCTCTTACAAACGTTTTATAAAAGTTTTTATTTTATTGGAGAAGAATTTAAATAGTAAAAGTGGCTGAACAAAACATCAAGAATTTTATTGTTGGTATTACTTTTGTTCTATGTGTTGTATTTTTCGAAATTTCTGTACCTAAAACAGACAAATTTGATTATTTTACGACGAGGAATACGGCGATCTTAAATAGGTACATTGCATCATATTTCACTGTTATGTTAAATGAATAGCTGTTATTTAAATCGCCTAAAGGGATAAAATGGGTTTTAATTTCAGATGCAAAATGTGACGCAGAACATTTTACTTTTAGAAGAGCTAGAACAAAAATAGAAATGACAGTTCCATTTGTCCCAGTTTATTCATTCTAGTTACTCATTATATATACGCCATTACACATTCTTCCGAAAATATACTATCCTCCTAGATGTATGTCTGATTGGCGACATTTGGGTTACTTTTCACAATGTTTAAACGTTTCACTGTTCTCCAAAAGTTTTTAATGGTATTGTTTATTTTAAATGGTTACATTTCACACTGACAATGCAATCTAAATTAGTGTAGTCTACCTCTTCAATCATTTTTTTTTGTCTGGATATGATATGTATCCCAAATATGTACTCCCCTACAACTAGACAATGCAGTTCCTACATACAGTCAATTTAAATTCGTTCAGCAATAAAAGGAATAATGGCTGTCATCCACTTATTGTTCCAATGTTACGCAAAGAGCGCGTAGGACTTGCATATACTTAAAAGAAAGAATCATGTTTCATATGCTCATAGGCTATCACCTACGAATGGTCTGAATTTAGCAATAATAGATACCTCGGTGCATGTGACTCACGTACGTCACGAAACCACGATTTTGACTTTCGAATCCACTTGAATTTGTCAACGGCAGTGTTGTGCGAGATATGCGCGCCATTTAGAGGCAAAGCGAATCTATTAGATGGGTAATGACATGACATAAGAACGGTATTCTTCACCTGTCGGGCGGATAACGTATTAGGACCCATCCTTTATTCAGATCTTTGGCGCTACGTTGGGTGTGACCTTATTTCAGCTTTCAACTATTTCTTCGTCTTTGATATTACAATGATTATTAAAAGAGCTATTTCAACGGGTTCTAAAATTGGATTTAGATATTCATAATTAATATCGTTAATATTTTTTATCTACTACTAGTTAGACAAGAAATCTTCAAAGTTCTATCTTGTATTGTGAAAGAACACAAGAGTTTCTTTAAAATCTTGTTTTTGCTCAATCTTACAAGTTACAGTCGAATATAACATTTACGAGTGATGGTCCACCCCTTTCAAGAATAAGAGAACACTTCACTAATGGATGACGCAGTGGATACAGTAAATATTTCATAAATACTAAATATATTTGTTTCGTTATGTACACACTATACAATATTGGTATCTACTTTCAATACTCCAAGCAATACTCACTTTCTGTTGATATTAATCTAAGGAGAAGTATCCGGGTCAATAGGTAGTTGCCAAAGGGCGGAAGCCTTTCTAGAAGTCAGGAAAAACATAAATTCGTTAGAAAATATTAAACTAAGCCGCCTACGGCAAATAACAATATATCATTATTGCATTGATACTGCAAAAGTTACCTGCAACTTTACAACGACAAAATATGCACTAGTGTTTTTATCACTTGTTCATTTTTAATCAATTTCGTGGCATCCGTTGCCAAAATACATAGTTTGACATTTATCGACTGGATTATTTAACACTAAAAATGAGTCGACTCGGTGATACTACGGACAAAGAAATTAGACAAATTGTTAATACCTGTGTGCCTGCTAATACAGGTGCGACAAAATCATCAATCTGGCAACAATTTTCTACTTTTTACGATGCGGAAAATTTGAACCAGGTACTTTCATCGAGAAATTGAATGTAACATTGCAAAATTGGCTTTTAATATGCAAAACAGTGACGGAAAAGACTACAAAAAAACGGTAGTTAAAACCATTTGAACACCACCGTTAAAATGCTACAAAGAAAATATTATAAATAATTCAATATTGCATTTAGCCCTTTCACCGACGTACAGTTTAATTCATCACGAGCTGCACGTAATGCTAATCGTAAAATCCTACAAACATAACCCGAAAAGTAAAATCGAGTACATCAGATCTTAATAAATGTGAAATATTTGCAATGGCCAGATTATATGACAAAAATGAACCGGAAGGACTTCAAAAGAAATTGTATCATATTTTGGCGTTTGAATTAACTTGGCGCGGAGGAGAAGCAACTTACTGTAAAATTGAGGCACTGCTATAATATTGGACAGAGTATTTCTTACACCAAATCCCTTTTGGAAGAAGACAAATTTTAAAGGTTGGTAGTAAACGCGGAATTGAAGAACAAGCTCTAATAAAAATAACAAGACACAGCAATTCGTCATCAATAAAACCATACTTACATTCGGGCATTATTCAATCGATTCGTTTGTAAAAAAAAACAAAGTTCAACATCTACAGAAACGATTAGCTGTGGCATCCGTAGCGACATTAGTATTCCTATGAATTGCTGCGTGTTTAATAATTGAACGTTCAAATAAAAATTTATTTATTGTTAGTGTTTTATAAATAAAGTTTCCATTAATATCGGTCAGTGGTCGCGCGGTTTAAGACGTCAGTACTTGAATCGAGGTGACTAGATCGCTGTGGGTTCGACCCCCGCAGCCGGTAGACCGTATATAAGCTATATTCGTGGAGAGGATTGGCACTCTCTCTGCGGGTATGGTAGGGTGGAAGAATGTTGGCTTGGGTCAATGTGAGAGATTGATACCGGTTGACATTTGACTACCCCCCTAATTACCGAGGTATTCCAGGTTTCCCTCATTCCTGCACTGAATGGTGGTTAGGGCCTACCAGCGTAAGTCGTTGCTGGGCGCAAATGCGGCCTGCTTAATAATAGTATGCCGCACAAGTCTTCGACTTCTGGGCTAATCTTCGTGATTAGAACGAGGGGTAGAGATATTATTATTATATGTTTCTAAATTTATTATTCATTAAATTATCCTAACGAATTACACTCGATGTTTGTATTGATACCGGGTAAACTTATGTTTATTCATTAAATTGTCCTAACGAATTGCACTCGATGTTTGTATTGATACCGGGTAAACTTATGTTGTTTAAATTCTACTGTTCCCTTTAGCAATCTGACTCGAAAAACTGTCAACTATTAAAAACGCTAGGCAACAGTTTCTCATCTCACAACTCAAATTTACCCTCTTGTGCAATTATAAGTGACAAAACCTGATTTTATAGTAACATCGACCGCCTGGCTGCTGATTGTAGCAGCTATGTTTACCTTAAAATTAGTGTAACACCTCTAAAAGCATATCGTTCCTCGTCTACTTTTTTAAAACGTGACGATAAGACCTAAGTGTACCGACATTCGCTATCAAGGCGTGGGTACGCACCGACTCGCGAATTTACCGGAAATCACCCCGACATTTCTCGAGATAATCTGAGCAGCAAGTATAGAATATGAGAAATTATCTCCCATGACACCAGCGGTCGTCATTACGGGATAAATTATGAACCGTGGTGTTTTACAGCACAGTTGCTCTTTAGGGTGCCATAAATGCGTGCAATAATATTTAATTTAAACGGCGCGCTGTTGTTTTATTATGTCCGCGAGGATCAGCTAACTACCCAACAGTAAAACGCGCTAAATGGTGATGATTTAGAAGATAATCGTTATCTAATATTTACTGTAGGGTAAAATCATAAACTATTTTAATATTCCGCTACGCTTCGAGCGAAGTAAAGTTTGTCCGACACTTAATAAAAGCTGAATTATTAGTGGTAGTAAAATATATTACGAGAACCATTCTAATGGGGTCGGTTTTCTCTTTTTTTTTCAGCATTAAAACAACAAATTCCATAATTTTAATAGAAATAATCAATTCTAGCTTACTAACAGTCAATTTATTACATTTCAATCCGATTAAGTGGAATATTCCACATCTATAAGGTACTACTATAGTTTCCGCCGCTGTTGGCCGATGTTGGCACTACTGCCTTCGCCACATAATGGCTGAATGGGGAAATTGAATGATTTTTCTAAATATGTTCAGTATGTATCCCAAATTGTTTCAATATTTTACTTAGTTTGTTGGATAAACTTTATTGCTTTTGACCGAATCTGTTATATGCTTTCCTGAAGTCCACAAATAAGACCATTGATTTAATCCCATATTCATAACATGATTTCCTTCACCATGCAGATTTGATCCCTTGTTGACCTCCCCTTTCTAAAACCTGCTTCATACTCCCCTATCTGTAGTGCTGCTATGGGTTCTATTCTCTGTTTTATTAATGTTGCCATGAGTTTATACCCTATATCTAGCAATGATATACCTCTATAGTTTCTGCATCTCCCTTTTTTTAAATTGGTATAATCATAGCATCTCTCCAATTTTCAAGCATACATTCTCTTCTCCAAATCATTCGGATCATTTCGTATATTGTTTGTTTTAAATCCTCTCCTGCGTACTGCTGCTATTCCGTTTTCCCTGGACTTTTGTTATTTAAAATATCTATAATTATGGCCATTTTCTCTTTTGTAGGTTCTTCTACTTCCACTTTCTCTTCCCTTACCGATATCATCTCCTCCTGATCCTCTCCTTCCCTTTGCTCTCTTCATTCAACATATCTGTAAAGTATTGCCTCCATATTTCGCTCACTTCTGTTTCCTCTCCAATTAGATTGTCACTTTCATCCTTCACATATGCTACTTCCTCCTTTCTCTTTTTCCCTTTTTTTTTGTAAAAATTACGTATCTTTTCTTTTATAATGATGCTCTATTTCTCTAGTATTTTATGTTGATTCTACACATGCTCAATTATTTCTTACATTGGTAGTTCGATTGATAGGTTATTAGATCTTAGACTTAATTAACAATGTTGATCACTGTAAAAATTGTACTCGTGTGCACTCAATATTTTGGAATACATACTACTAATCATGTGAGTGTTCAAATATTGACGTACATTCGAACAAACTGATGAATTTTCATCAATATTGTAATTGCAGATGTTGGTTATACCTACCCATAATTTAAATAATGTATATTTTCGTTTAGATATTCAATTTTAACCTGTTTTCTTGTAGCTGTACCTAAATGTATTCAAAAGGAACAACACGATTCACTTTTTTAACGTTAGCAGGACCTAAAATCTCTTTATATCGATTTATAATCAACAATCAGTAAAAACTAATAGGATTTTAAAACACCATAAAAAATTTAAAGTAAATTTTCACCGAAAATCAACACAATTAGTTACTAAATCAAGTTCACACCCGATTGAGTTGAAATAATAACACAATTCATTCAGTAATGTTCACACACTACTTGATAACTAAAAAAATCTTGTATGAGTAACATTGAATAACTTTTGAATTTGTTTACTAACTTGGACGAGTTATTAACATATTTCTTTGTTGTTTTCACAAACCAACTCTCCAAAAATTATGTTGATAAGCTTATTTCTTCGTTAAAATAAAAGATCCCTCAACATTTAACAGCAAAATAATTTAACTCATAGATGGGTTGAATTTACATGTTATATTTTCACTGTCTATAATGTATACAAACACAGCAATACACTTCATATTCAGCTTTTTGAAAATGGAATTCGCCCATATTTAAACCAAACATGACTTTTTCAACTCAAATTCGCCATTTTGTGACAACGCCCGGGTTTAATTATAGATTATCGACCAATCATCATTAACCACTTTTTCAAATATGGTTCAATCCTGTGAGACTTTCAGAATATGACTCAAAAGAAGATGTACTGTAGAAGCATTTTAACCATTTTCTGCTTCTGGATTTAAAATATTGTCAATTGAAGTGAATTAAACTGTAGCTGATATAATCTAGACGCGCGGAAGAATAGCTTGCTGGTTCATATTTTGTATGCACTTAAATTCGGTATAATGTTTCTGCTTAATGTATCTTTTCGTGCATTATTTCAAATATCTATTTGCAAATTATTAACCAATGTTTTGCTGTCAGCAAGGTAATTTTGATTTTCAAAAAGTTGAATTAGACTTGCAAAATGTTTATTTTAAAATACGAAACCTACCACTGGCCACCATGTGGGATTCGAAAGGTAACTTCTCTATGAGATATTCAGTTTTGACAGCAATTAACCTTTACCATACTTACGACAAGTAGACCTTGCATCTGCCCGTTTCCGTATACAAATATGGAAGTACCCATATCAAAATTATAATGATCGATTACTAATCAGTTCAACTAGTCACTTTTACAATTTTAAATATTTTCACTGGTAGGTATTATTAATTCGCAAAGTTTTGCATGGATTTCTAAAACGAATAACAATTAGAAACGGTAACTTCTAATCTACTGAGGCTGTAAAATGTTAAATCTACACAAAGAATATCTCGATCTTGGTCTAGAAATGAGACGTAAACTACGTGACTAAAATACAAGAGCAAGTGTTCCAACATTTATTATACCTTCTTATCAAATAAGACAAGTCACAGGTAGAAAAGACCCATCTCTGTGGAAGGAAGTGTTAATGAAATTATTTTGGGCTCTGGAAGGGCGTCAAATGCCGATCTGATAAGTGCAACCCCAACCATGGGCGAAAAAGCATACTGCCATTAGAGA
Source organism: Monochamus saltuarius (assembly GCA_025584915.1). NCBI lineage: Eukaryota > Metazoa > Arthropoda > Insecta > Coleoptera > Cerambycidae > Monochamus > Monochamus saltuarius. Next base: position 2,745,540 of record CM046726.1, read on the forward strand.
TCGAGATAAAGCAACATTTTCAGACTGAATCGGTATGCTGCCAAGCGGAGTCCACAGCCAGCAGCCAGCTTTAACTGGCGATGTTGCCAGATTTCCAAAGCACAGTTCAGTGCCATCATACCAATAAGTTTTTAAATGCACAGTCACTTAATTTTAACAGTTTCTTAGCGATTAATATACTCGTATACCTACTAATATTAGACTTCGGCTATCTATGTACATACATGGTTATCTGTTAGATGTTTACACAGTAGAGTTATCCCAAATATTAGATACTTATTTAAGAAAGCATGGTAATTAACAAAAATTGTATAAGACATTATTGTTGCTTTCAAGAAACAATTGAACGAATACAAATAGATTTCTTTCAAGTATGTAAATTAATATAAAGTAAATTTTAAATGTGAGTAGAAACAATTTACACAATGTTCAATAGTTACAACATTCAGAAAACAGTTTACCACTTTTATATAATCAAGATAACTAAACAATCAAAATATAATTGCGGCAAGAATTTAGACGACTTACGCCATACAAACAAATGAATAATCCATTATGTTTATACTAGATAATGTTGTTAATATTGTTTTCAATGCAACAAACTATCATTGACAAAAAAAACAATTGCGTAACGTCAGCCGTGACGTAAGTCGCCTGAATTTTTGTCGCAACTGTATGATTGATAATTTTGCAAGTAGAAAATTTTTATAGCTGCAGCAGTAATTATGTCTCAAACTTTGTTGTCTAGGTATTTAATATTATAGAAACAATTAGGTATGTACATTCTTACGTGTATACAATAATTGTACCCGTTTTATATAAAAATATTCCTAACTAGATAATTGTTATATTATTGATTATAGTAATATTGTACTTCCCGCTGCAGGTAGACCGTAGACCAGCTACATTTTCGGACTGGATTGGCACCCTCTCTGTGGGTATGGTAGGGTGCAAGAATGTTGGCTTGGGTCAATCTGAGAGATTGATACCGGTCGACATTTGACCACACCCCTAATTAATGAGGTTTTTCAGATTTCCCTCATTCCTGCACTGAATGGTGATTAGGGTCTACCAACGTAAGTCGTTCCTGGGCGCAAATGCGGCCTGCATAATAATAATATGCCGCCTTATCTCCTGCACAAGAATATGAATCTGAATGAGGGATAGAGATATTATTATCATTATTACTTACCTGGTTAAATTTCTAAAAAACTGAAAATATAGGTAGTTGGCTCTCATAATATCTTAATGATTTTACTCATAAAATATTATCTTTTTTTCTGAACGCCTCGTACATGAAATTACTTCATCCATGATAACCTCATCTTAAATACAAGCAAAACTTTTCATCAAGTGTGTCTTTTATCCATTCTAACTGTAGAAATAATATTTTATAAGTAATCAAAGTAACCCAAATTAGCCACAAATGGCAAAAATAAAAAAATAAAAAGCTCTTCCTATTATTCACTCTAATGTGAAGATACTGAATACTCATACATTGCTTGTAGTCAAAATTGAAAATTTCTGCAACTAGTTATCTAATATATAATTTACATTTTTCCTCACTTGGAAATTTATTAGACTGAACTGTTTAAAAACAAAACAGTTTCACAGATATTATTTCTTGTCTTCGACTTGGGGAGGAATTACATCATCTGGCAACGCTACAGGCGCTTGCATTAGCTCTTACCTCGCACTTCTCCGTTTTCCGAAATCCGAACGCAACTCAGTCCTCTCTCAACTATGTCGTTTGATAGATCAGCTTTGACGGGTCTGGTTCTACTGTGATGAAAACGTGGGAAAAGAAACACAACTTGCGACATTTTAAATAACACAGTGATACAAAAAACAGTGCCATGGATTTTATAGTTTCATAACACTAACTGTGATAAGTGATTATTACAACTAGAACTTTAACTTGTGGATTTTTTTTACAAAAAGTTTCAAGTAAGTTTTTTTCTGCCTTCGTTTTCGAAGCTGTGTTAACGCAATGGGTAATTTTTAATGCTGCCTTCTTCGTGCGGTGCATATTTAGCTGCTTAACGGTAATATCAAACTGTATAAAAGTGACTAGTCAACAATGCCTTTTTAATTAAAATTGCCGTTCACTTTTAAATAGGCATAAACTAATTACAGCACTGATTGATTTCAAACACAAAAGATTAAATCAATACGATTTTTAATTTAGCCTTTTTTATCTGCTGCTTATGTAAGTAAATAATAAATGTGTAGACTGCTGAAGGCAACTTTTGTGGTGTTTTTACCTCTATTGCCTAGCTACCACAACATAAGAGCTTATAAAAATGTATGTAGACACAAGAGCTTACTGTGTTAACTATTATTTTCTGATGTTTATCGCTGGCCTACTCGGGTTCATAGTAATATTTTACACAGGTTCTGAGTTCCCAACACCTGTTGCTTGAAATTTATTACGGCCATTTTAAAATTCAAATACTGGATTTAACGGATTTAACGTACGTCTTCTATAAATAGAAACCAGCCTCCTGTAGAATTATTTATTTTTTCATGAACGTCAATTTGACACCCTGAAGTATATTTGTGTTAGAATATGGTTAGATATATTCTCATGAACTCCACAATCTAGTCTAGTCATACTAGACTAATTAAATCCAAGTGTTAATGATATCATACTTACAAATGCCATGTGATACATTTAAATGACCGAAATTGGTTCCCATGTTTTGTGTATGAAAAAAAGAAACATCTGGTATTCGTCGTACGCATGGGGGATATTTAAATTATCATCACCATTATATAAAAATGCATTATTCTGGCAAATTGCTTTTAAATGACTTTAATTTGAACTTTCCTTCACGTGGCTACCAAAAGAAAGTTTGACCTACAGTTTACTTTATTTAGCAAAAATGCCCATAAACCCCAATTCCTTTATGGCTAAGTTTTAGCAGTTTCAATATTCATAAATTGTAATATATTCGACAGGTCTCGGTTATGGTTGGTTACAAACGGCTTTAAGAATCATTAAAATCAATGAGCTGCTTTAATATCTTTCGTAGTTTAAGTTGTCAATAAATTTTATGTTTGTACTAGGAAAGCTTCTTCAATATTAAATTAATTTGAGTCTGAAATAAAGACTTTTTTGGTAGTTTCATAAGTAGCCTTAATTCTTTTTTTGAATAGCGTTACAAATCGTTTAGTATTATCATGCTCGCTGCAGTACTAGACATAAAAATATGCAAAGTATCAGTTATGTAAGGTATGCATGAATCACAAACAACAGTCGTAAACATTATAGTATCAAGTTCAAAAAGTCAGCAATTTGCAAGCGCCAGCATAATTTCATTTTTATTGAAACAAGAAGTCTAAAAAATATTACGTAATTTTACTTGTTTACTTTACTTTAAATGTTATATAACCCTGATCAGTACATCTTTAACATTTGGATCTATTTTGAAAAGAACACGAGTTGGTATAAGAATTTTAAGGAAGGACAATGTTATTCTAAATCCCGATTTTAAGATTATAGAAGATTTAAGTCTTTAAATAAAGATCTTTCTCAAGTACAATGAAAGAACATCCTTGTAGGCTCATGTAATTATTTTGAGTCAGTGAGAACACCAGCATTTCTATTTGCATGTCAAAATTGTATTAAAAATTGCCCAGAGCATTAATTATATAAACAGCAATTGTGTAGTATTGTTGGGAAGTGAATAAGTATTTGTTTGAATATAAATATTGCCCTATGACCTAAGATCTAATTACTAAAGTAAATTACATTACCAAATGGTTTATAAATTTATGAAACGCGCCAGATATCTGTATATTCTTCACCTAACTTACAGTTTTTCATAGTTTATAATTGAAACAAATAAATACAGCAATATAAGGATAAGGTGCAGAAAATTAAGTGAAACTAATTCTACAATGTAGGAGATTCAATGTTATCGGACAAACGAATTGATATCTTTATGACACTTCTTCTTGCTTGTCCACATTATCCTAGATTTATCTATCTACAGAAATATATAGTATAATCTCTTTATTTTTAAATAGCGGAATACCACGTTACTTTTAATTAAATACATAATCCTATCTTGGAGTAGTTGAATGACTTCTGTATTCTGTAATCTTTTTAAGCGGTTTTCCGACAGTAACTACTAACACCAATCTGGCTGCATAAACAACCTCGTCAACACATTAAGAAGTAGGCGTTGAAAAAATTGATTTATATTGTCTTTGCCTTCGTTGGTGTACTGTTACTTAATAATATTTTTGTTACATAGGCCTAAATAGTTTCGAGAGGTGCGTTTCCAAACAGTTTTGTCCACATCAGTAGGAAGTATTCATTGGTTTTTCTAAAGCATGATCTCACGTCTGTCTAAGTGGGTTTGTTGAGCAAATATTGATTGTTGATAAACAGGTATTAATCAGGATTCAATAACTTTCAATCATTTTTCGCGAACAAAAAAAACAGTATTAGTTGTGGCCTTGATATATGTTGCTTGCTTTCCTTTATAAAATAATATAATGAACTAATATCATTATTTTTGTTGCAATAAAATCATGACATTCTTAAAGAATTTGTTTATTTTCCAATGTTAACCGTAAACAAATATATGTTCACGTTAACATAATAATTTATTATAATCTACAATTTTTAATTAGAATGGAATATATTCGTTATTGTTTTGTCTAGTGCCCTTACAGCAACACTTAACGGAGAGTTTACAGAATTTTTTCAAATATAATCTTATGATAAACTTTTATCTACAATTTGCTTAGTATAATACGACTCTTGTGATAACATATCTCACATTTATTACACAGCTTGGCGTCTTAGAAGTAAACTTGATCATTTGGAAAACACTCGAGGAAACTTATCAGGTATCAGTACATGGAAGTTGTTACATGATTTATTTCTCTGTTCATCAGAAAGGTAAATAGAGACGATTTCATGAAATGAAACGGTAGATCTTATCGAATTTTTACTCATCTGGGATAAAAATAGTTCAAGGGCATTCAGCGCAGGACTTGACATGAAATAAATAAATAAATTTTTATCAAAATATACAGGGTGGGTCAGAAATAATGGATTAACACTAAGCTGGAGATGCTAAACACCAAAATATTATGTTGAGCTTATATTATTATGCGAATGTCGCTGGTTTAAGGAATACAGAGTGTTCAAGGTTAAAATTTTATTCTGAAATTTCTCGATAATTGAGAAAATTTTGATAGTATGACTCTAAAAATTGGTAGTGTTAGGTTTTTTGGTGTGAGAATTACGAATTTGAAGCTTATTTTGACGTTGCTCTTAAAGAGTGCTAGTTTTACCGTAATATTTAGATAAATCAAAACATATGTTTTTATCTGTTGCGTTATGCTCAAAAATCTAAAAGAACGTTCAATTCTACATAAAAATATACTCTTGTTTAGATCGTCTCAAATTATCGGTTTCTGAGTTATTTATATTTAAAAGTTTCAATGTACTTTGTGGTGATTTTCTTTCAGGCGTTGATATTGCTATTTTTTTTCTTAGTAGGCTTGTGTCAATAAATATTAGCGTATTTTGCGTGCGTGTGGTGTATTATTCGTGCAATTATTGAACAATTTTAGAATAATATTTAAACCTTGAACACCCTGTCTTTTTTAAACCAGCAACATTCTTATAAGGCATGATGAGCTCAAACATAACATTTTGATGTCTAGTATGTCCAGCTTAGTGTTGATCCATTCTTCTGACTCACCCTGTATATTTAAAAGAGTGAAAAATATAAAAGGCAAAGATGGAAGTTAAATGATATCAGTTAAAATTCGGGTTCAAAATATGAAAGAAGATATATAAACTATAAAGACAAAAAACAGTTTTGGGTTAACTTATTTTATTAATACAGGGTGTCCGGAATATCAGTGTCTTAATTTTGCCATATGATAAGTTGTACTGAACAAAACATATTTGACTTAACAATTTTTTTCTTTCTTTGACCAACGGTAACAAAATTATGACAGCAAACAGGTCTTGAATATGTGACGTCACTTACTTACTATCTTAGGATTGTTATGTTTTATACATAATTATTAGAAATGGGTACACCTAAACATATGTACTTACTGTGAATGGTTTTCTTAGAGCTCTTTCCACAACACAGGATGATAGTTACAAGTATTTAAAATGACTTCTGTTTCTTGCAAGAAGTTTTGTCTAGATCAGCCGTAAATTAATATGCCATGCAGTTGATTATGGTTACTATAAATTGTCCCATTTTTGTTTATGTACTTTCACAAGCAACAAAGAAAAATTAGTCACAAATGAATCGCACTAGCTGTACGCACCAATATGACTAATATTACTTTTAGATTATCACCAGCAGTCTGACACTGCTACGTTGTCGTACGTTAAAGTATGTCTGGATGTCTGGCATTTACCACAAAAACTGATTTTCTGTCTTCTTCGTCAATAACTAACATATTATTTAAGTTCTTCAAGTCGCCATCCACCAAATAACCTCAAAATAATGTTAACTGAGACATTTGCAAAATTTAAACAAGTGTTCTATCGGTATGGTCGATTGGTAGACGTTATATAGAAGTCCACGATTGGTCTAATTTTAAATGCTTTACAATTTCCGTTGTATTTCTGCATCTGGATATTCCCAACAACATTCCATATACAGTAATTTCGGGAAACTAGATTACTGCCCACAATTTCAATAAGATACACACCCGTGTAACGAGAATTTTAAGTGTCCATTTTTATCTTCAGGGTTAGATAAATCAGGTGATTTATTACTCACCTGAAAATACAGAAACAATTGTATTTATATTTTTATATCGGCTCCGTGATAAAAATAAAAAGCTGATGCTATACTTGGATACATATTAATTTTAAATTTGTTTTGTACGTCGATTCCAGTGTTGTCGATTTCGTTTGTAGACACGGACTTGGTGTTTAATGAGATTTATTACAGGAAGTTGTCCATCTACATCTGTGGCGCTTGAAATCGTCGAATTCCCCCTGGGAGAATTAATAGACATCTCGAATTTGTCGTTCACTTTTTTCCTATACAAATATTAAACACATTAATCAGTGTGTTGTTTTACCAGATACTTTCAAGATCTAAAGGCTGGGTAAAAATAACTGTGCTGAAACCAATGACAACATCAAACCTGTAAAGTTGCAATTACTTATTTCATCAACTAGTTCATAGTTATATAACGAAAAATATGGACAAAATTACCTAAAAACTGCATCATTTTATTAATTTTTACTTCTAACTGAACTCTCTCTCTGACTCTCTTTGTTTTGACATTCTATAAAAAAATAAAATGCGGGGACTATAGAGTCAACTCACAAAACCATCAATTTCTAACTTATCCTTTTTTGGCAAATAACTAAAGGTGTTATATCATTATAGCTTTCATTTAAAACAAAACAGAAAAGCAAATTTTGCCATGGCTCATTTAAACAAATAAAACATTTCACGCTGTACAATTTACCTTCACTTTCTTCATTGTTTCTTTTTTGCAATATTACATTACCAAAAACAATTACAGTTTATTATGTTCACAAACGTAAACATGCAGAAAGAAATATTGGTCAAACAATTGTTAGATATACCAATCTGTTGACACACTTACAGCATATAGAAACGCTACAACGAAGCCTAAGCTTATGTATAAAATATATTAAAAATACTACCTATATAATTAGAAGAAGAAAAACACAGTTTTATGACTGAAATACTTTACTGGTAGTTAAAATAAAATGTTATCTGGTATGTGGTATTATTCTATTTTACGATGGTAGAAGTGGCCGGTGTAAGTTACAATGCTTGTTCAACACAACAACTTGTTCTATAGATAGGGCGCATTTTATGTCTAGGGATTTTTCAAAATAATAGCTTTTTGTTAGCATTAATATAATCCAAGTACCCATAAATTAGAAGATAATAGGATATTGTTTAAGCTTTGTAAAATATCATCCAACTCACGGGCGTAGCCAGGATTTAGTTTTGGGGGGGGTTTGGTTTGAAGTAAATAAGACAACAAAAATATACTTACATGAAATTTAATATCTATATATTCATCGGAAAAATTACGACATAGGTATTTATAAAGAAAGTTCTTAACTTTAAATGAAATGGTTAAATTAATTTCGTTCCTCTGCGCTAAATCTAAAACCATTAAAGAAGAAATCTTCGGCTTTTTCTTTTAAATATATCCACTACTTCATCTGCATGAGATTCTGTTCCATAATGAATGTTCATGAGAGCCAAACTATTAAGTCTGTTTTCACTTGTAGTTTTTCGTAGATAGTTTTTCAGTCTCCTTAGGCTGGAGAAAGACCTTTCTGGGGTAGCAGTGGGTACAGGAATGGTAGCCAAGATTTGTAGTAATGTGTAAATATTAGGATAAAGGTTTTTATCGTACATATCTAGGCATTCCAAACTAGATTTTGGGGTAAGCGAGATACTTGTCATCACTGTTTTCCATACTTCAAGTTGAATGCAGTTATGTTTGTATTTTGATCTCAGTGGTTACCTCCTCGATTATTTTCCTCCATTAAAGAGTTCTTTATCTAAGATACCAAGCGTCTCGGCGTCATCTTTTGAAAATAATTATGCTCTCTATTTTATCTCGATTACAAATAACGTGTCATTGCGTTTAATTATAGAATGCGACTTTATAAAAAAATCCCTGCGCTGGTTATAATCGATGTTCTCCCAGAAGTATTAAGGTAATAAACATTAACGGCGAGACATAAAGGCAAACAGTGGGAAATTTAACGTATTTCTATTTATATCTGGAAGATCTAGTAGCTCATTAACATGTTAAATTAATAACATTCCACGTTACTTGAATCATCGCAATTGTTTTTAAGTAATAAAAGTCAAGGCGATCTCGTATTTGCTTTCTTTTAGCAGTAATTTTCCACTAAAAGTAACAATTGAATATAGCATTATATGAATACTCAATTTATACTTGAGTATATGTTTGCTTATATCTAACAGAAAAATTCTTGCTACAAAATGTCCGAGCATAGGGAATGTTATAAATAGAGACCTTAAAGTTTTGCTGGAGAGTTCTGATTTAGTTGTGTTCAATTTTTCGGATCAGTATTTTTCCAGATAACGATTGACGCTGTTCGTGATGGGACACCTTGTATATTTGAACAAGAAATTCACTCCTTTATTGTCAAATTTCATTATATTAAACTTTGTATAATCCATTCAATTTAGTAAAACGAATTTGATTCTGAAATCTTATTTCTTAATTTCGATGGCTATTAATTAAAAATATCTATTAAGAGGCAAGCAACGAGGTTCTACCTCTTTCTGTTGTTAATTACTTTCTTTTCAAATAAAATCTTCCTACTTTCACACCCAGTACACATCCCACTATATTCATTTGGGTATTCTATTCGATCATAAACTCAACCATAAACAACCATAATAAAGTTTCACAAATTTTATGCTTATTGGGTCAATTCTGAAATTTATTTAGACATATATGACAATTGTCTCACTAGTTTGACTTCCTAACCATTTTATTTAAAAAAGACAATACAATCAATTAACATTTAAATATGCGTTGTTTAAAAATTTATACAATTTAGGCCTTCCGGAATATCTACTTCCTGGATTCTATTTTTGCCTTGTACTGCTGACAAACAAAAGGTGACAAACTTTCGCTCAAATTTAACAAGCTTATCTGAAAGAGGCACCTTGAGAACACTTAATTTCATTCAGGTGTTGTCTTTGACCTTCAAAACTGATCGAATCAAGAATATGTATTCATGTGATTGGAATCATTCATTAGACATAATTTTGGTAACATCTCGCCACGTAAAAAAATGTATTTTGATGATAATAATTGTTCAGGTATTTCAACAAAGATGAACTATAATTGTTTTATATGTATTATCATAGTATCTAATATTCTTTGAGTTACATAAAGGCGATGTAACGAATATATAAATCAATTTTAATTGGGCCAATAATATAGCTTTTTGATTAGTCGCTACTGTGTGGATAGACAAACTAGAGAAAAAAATTTATTTCTTTAGATATAACATAACGATATTCAAATTTATGCTTCAATAAATTATGTTTTTATTAGTAGTAAAGGAATTCGATATTTTAATTGTATATATTTATGTGTTTAGCTGTTCAAAATTCCAAACATTCAATATTCGATTCTTTATATATCGATGTTTCTAAATACAAAGTGCCAAAAAAATTAATATCCATTGTAAACAGAATATCATTATCTAAAATTGATCACTAGACTAGATGATTTATTAGTAGAAAGATGACAGAATACGATTGTTTCATTTAATTTTGTCAACTAATATGTTTAGAAATAGTTTAACCTAAAACAGCACATTGTAGTTTAAGTTCTGATGAATGTTTGGCTTATTTTTGACGAATACTTGTCCTACAAGAAAATCAATCACAGTCCAAATTTACAAATTCAATTTTCTTTCTAACCAGACACAGTAGGGTTAAAATAGATCAAATAAAATAAAGTACTCGTACATACAGAATTTGTATTCCATACTGCACGACTGACTGATCGTACGCATACAATTTATCTAAAATTAGCTAATTCCAAAAATAGCGATAGGTCAACCACCAACAGTCATACATGTTCACTTCCCACGGCTATTTTTCATCTGTTTCTGTAAAGGTTACGTTACCACATTGAAAATTTTAGATACTAGCAACCTTCGAATTTGACTTCCTGTGGCGACGATAGCAGCTGGCGACTTTGGCACAGAAACTCGGACAGCAACAAAGGAAAATGACAATAGGTGGTTAGTGCACTCTGCTCTGTGTCAAGTGTTAGGTAGCTCCGAGTGAAGTGATAGTTCAGTGCCCCGGCAAGTGTGTCTGCTATGAAAGTAGAGGACTAATAACATCATGACGAGTCAACTGCACAAGAGCAGACCAGGAAGTGGCCTCAGCCTTAGCGTTCTGGGTGAGTTTGCCAAACTATTTGCGGGTTCCCAAGTGGCAGTAAATTTCATATTTACTGCCTCGGAACGTGAACAAGTCAGCTGACAAATGCACTGGTTCGATAGTAAATTCTAATGATATACAGGATGTTTAATAAGAGTGTACAATATTTCAGGAGGTAATAGTATGTACCAAAATAAGCAGACAAGTCTTAATAAACATGGGTCCGCAAAGTAACGGTTGCGGAGATATGGACCACTATTCGTTTTTCAAACAGTTTATTTTATTAGGAATAAACCGACAAAAGAAGCTTTGAAAAAAACAAAAAACAAAGTTACAGAAGATGTTGAAAATGTCCTCCGTCCATTTCCAAGCAGGCACGACATCTTCATCTCAACGATATTCGAAATCTTTCGAAAACACCCTCCTTGGTTTGGATTTCTTGACACTTTTGATTAATCCGTAGCTGCAGCTCTTCCAGGCTATTTACAGGAGTACCATACACTAATGTCTTCAAATATCCCCAAACAAAGAAATCTAGAGGGTTCAGATCAGGTGATCTGAAGGGTTTCTGCGTCATGATGCTGAAGACCCTCGTTTTCTTGCAAACATTCGTTTTACTGATGAGGCCTGTTTCACAAGAAATGGAGTGTTTAATTTTCACAATACGCATATTTGGGCCGACGAAAATCCTCTTGCTCTGAGAATCTGGACATCAGCCACGTTTTTCATTAAACATTTGGATGGGTATTGTAGGTGACAGGCGCTGCTTACCTCAACATTCTGCAGAACACACTGTATGAGTTTTTGGAGGATATTTCTTTGAATCAGAGGCAACAAATGTGGTTCCAGCATGATGGTGCTCCAGTTCATTTTTCCATGGCCGTTAGAAAGCATTTCCACCAAACTTTTCCACATAGATGGGTAGGAAGGGCTAGACCTGTTTTATGGCCTCCAAGATCGCCTGATCTGAACCCTTTAGATTTCTTTGTTTGGGGATATTTGAAGACATTAGTGTATGGGACTCCTGTAAATAGCCTGGAAGAGCTGCAGCTACGGATTAATCAAGTGTCAAGAAATCCAGCCCCAGGAGGGTGTTTTCGAAAGAGTTCGAATATCGTTGAGACGAAGATGTCGTGCCTGCTTGGAAATTGACGGAGGGCACTTTGAACATCTTCTGTAACTTGTTTTTTGTTTGTTAAAAGCTTCCTTTGTCGGTTTATTCCTAATAAAATAAAATGTTTGAAAAACGAGTAGTGGTCCATATATCCGCAACCGTTACTTTGCGGACCCATGTTTATTAAGACTTTTCTGCTTATTTTGGGTCATACTATTACCTCCTGTAATATTTTACACTATTTTCTTAACACCCTGTATACGAGATCTAATCAAAAAGTTACAGGACCAATTTTTATAAATTTGTTGAGAAATATTATCCTTGTCCCCTTCAAAGTACTTCCTCTGCCAACACAATTCTTCCAACGATGCTTGCACTGTTGAAAACTTGTAGATAATGCGTTTTCCGGTCCTCTTTGTAGCTTCTCCAGCGATTTTTGTTTTACATTCTCAATTTTATCAAATCTTAATTCATAGTAGCATTACATTAAAGAAATCTTCCTTCCTTACGGGGAGACTCCAGGATAGAGAATCAAAAAAAGTCGAAAGAAAGCCAAACCAGGTGAATATAAAATTTAAAAGCTTGTAGCTTCTTTCGATACGCTTTGTAGTTTCTTCAGCGATTTTTGTTTTATATTATCAATTTTGTAAATCTTCATTCATAGTGGTATTAAATTAATTAGATCTTCCTTCTGTGAGGGAAAACTTGAGGAAGAAGAATAAAAAATCGGAAGGAATCAGGTAAATAATATATGCTGTTGAAGAAAAACTGTGATGTCTTTTTATGTATAAAAGTTGCAAATATCAAGTGCCAAATAAATTGGTTGTTGTGGTGAACAGCTATTTACCACTAAACCATAATTCAGAAGTCTTACTTCGAATATATTCACGCAATAGTCTTAAAACTTCAATATAATAAAAACGATTGATTGCTTCACTTTGTTGAAGAAATTCATGATTAACAGCGTTTTAATAAAAGAAAACAGTTAACGTGATCTTGACATTCGATATTAACTTCTTATTTTTCATTATGATGACTGGGCTTAGACTTCACATCATAACCGTAAACTAATATTTTGTCATCTGCTGTTAAGATGTTTTTAAAACTTTGTCGTTATTATCTGTCCTCTCAAAAAGACCCACAAACTTCAACCCGATGTTGTTTTCATCCTCAGCACGAATATTTCATAGCGTTTTTCTTAGTTTCTTGAAATGAGCCAAACGAAATGTTGGGCTCTTCATCTATGTCTCAGATAGTTAACCGAGAATTTAATCCCACAACTTGGTCATTTGGTCGCGCAATATGACTCCCGCCGATCGATGTTGACGATGTCCCAGAACGATTGTCAACATTGACTGACTGCCAAGTTTTCTTGAACCGTTGAAATCGTTCATGTCACGTTAATCTATTGAAACCTCGTACCCGTAAGCAGTTTGCATCATTTTAATAATTTCTGTGTACGGTTTTTTAATTCCACACATAGTAACGTATTGCTCTTCACTCAAACTCATTAAAAATTACCGAATATGCAAGCTGCTGTCAATCGCAGGACACTACAATGACTAGTTAGAGTGTAATTCAAACAGTCCTGGACTTTTTGATCAAATCTTTTATTCACAATGAACTTTGTTCTTTCAAACAAGTAACCAAACCATTTTTGAATTAAAATGCATATTAAGTGATTTGTAACTCAAAAATCCATATTATTTGACACTTCGTGGAATTGAATAGTCAGTTTTAAAAGGAGATATCAAATACCTACCACATATTCCTTTCCGCATTACAGCAAACCATTTTGTCATTGGTATTCATTCAGCTTGAATCCATTATATATTGTTCGGTCTATGATGCCATCAGATATGACTCACGAACAATGAGAATAATCTATGTGCATATAAGTATATCTATTGAAGATTTACACCAAACTGGTTGTAACGTCGATCGGATACATTTGTCTGTATCATTTATACGCTTATTTCTTATTGTGCTTTTCGTCTAGCATTAATCACGACCGTACATCTTTAATATTAGTATAATGAGCTCGTTTTATAATGCTAAGGAATGTCCGATACGTCAAGGGTTTCGTTCGTCCCTTTAATTTTTTGTGGCCAACTAAGATATAGCCAGGTAATGGCAGTTGTCATTTGTCCGTTAAAGCCACGTAGTTTTTAGACAGGCCGAAAGGCCAATCTATTATAAGTTGAAGTAGAAAGTAAAAAGGGTTCCCATTACACTTAGATTCTATCAGAATATCCTGAACCTTATATTGGAATTATCCAGATTAACATTTTTTTCTAAATTGATTGATAGTGGTATTTATATACTTATAAATGAAACGTTGTATGCTTTTTATATCGCTAATTAGTTAAATGTATAATTAGGCATTATATTTGTAATCCCTGGATTGTGACAGTCATAACAAATGATAAATGATACTCAAAATATTTTGCTTATAGTACTCAAACTACATGATATTATTCTAGTAGTTAAAAAATTGATAAGAATAATAAGAAATATGTAAGTATTTATGTTTTATTATATTATCACTCATTTGTTTTAAAATTTTTATTTATAAGCGGCAACAAACAGCGCTGAGGAGTCATTATCCTTGTTGTTTACTATTTTTATTATCACTTGTGCGGATATCTGTGGAGAATGATATTAAAATCTGAAACGATAACTTGAAAAACATTTTCTTTTCTCTGTATATCATCTTGCTGACTTGCCACATGCCCTGCAGATTTTATATCACTATTCCAACGTCTTTATGCTGAAGAAATACATGCCTATTGAAGTCGAGCGGTACGCATTGATAAATCGCTTAAAATCCGCCTAGCTCTATATCAATAAATAAGCGTTGCGTTTTGTTCCACTTTACCCGTTCGTACTGAATGAATGCATTTGCGAACATTCGCTGCCGTTCAAAGTATATAATTCTCAAGATAAGGTAATATTTCATAGGTATTCATGTTGAAGGGGATCGCAAATCGTTTGAGATTTAGCTCAATGCAGTGGAGTGGATGATAGATGAGATCTATTTTAAAGGCAATGTAATATATGTCTTCCCTGTTACATCTTGAGATTATTTATTTATTATTATTAATGTACAGAGTAATGTTGCAACAAGACTTTCTCAATGAAAGCTAACTAAATGTTTTCCCCCACTGTGAAAGATATTGTCAGTTTGCCATTCTTATATGCATTATAAGTGATTTAGTATTCAACGTTTTATAAAGGTGATTGGTTGATATGATGAAATTCCTCATGTGGAATCACTGTTAAAAATACAAGCGAATATCCACATGTAACTACTGCTTCATATCAGGAAATGCCATCTTGTTAGGTATTGCTGATCGCCAGCTGATAATGAGCGGTAAGCAGCAGACAAGCAAGTGACAGACGAGAAGAACTAAAATGAATGTAATACCTTCTAATAGGTGATCTTGCTTGTTGTAAGAAATCATCTAATCGAAAGGCGAACACAGGGGGCAAAAACAAAACAAACGGATTCTAGCGGGTATAATTGAAACTGACTTAAAGAGATTACGTGCAGTGTCTACTGTGGACGTGGAAATTGTTGTGCCTCAAGGTCCTGTACCGATGCTCATTAGAGTTTATAATAATACGGCTGATAGGCTTCACAATTAAATTAGACAGTAATATGTTCGTGATTGTTCTATTTCTAACCAGATGTATCTCAGTTTTACTTTCCAAATGATTAATTTTTAATTAGTATTTGTATCGTTTATAGAAGTAAAAACTATTTAAATTTTGAAATAATATTATTTTATGTACAAGATGTACATTTGTTGACTCATAAGTTTGTAGAATTTTTATTCAATTCAAAATTTCTTTTTATTAACAAAATACAGAAACTCGTCAGTCTTAGTCTCCTCCATTATTTTGGATTGTATCTTAAAACAACCCGGCATTTTTGCCATTGGTGATTTGGAAAAGAAGAAGGTCGAACTTGTCATTAAACCAAATTTCTCGAAGGTTTACCAATGGAAAGCGGAACAGATGGGAATCTGATGGAACAAAATCAGATGATTTGGGCAGATATGGAAGAACTTTCCAAATAAGCTCTTGAATAGCCACTTTTGTGATGTAAGCAATATGAAAGTGATTATTATGCTACAAAATCACTCGATAATGTATTTCCAGTCATCATCAGTTACCTCCTCAAGGCAACGAAATTATTAGCAATAAACCTCAACAACAGTAGTTGTTTGTCCAACCAAACATCAGCTCGAAGAAGCACAAATGTTACTAGCTGTTTTTTATTGTTTTTAACGTGCAACACCTGTGCATCCATTTCTGCATATTGGTCAATTTGAGGAACGACTCACGTGGATTATCATGAAAATAGTTTTCCTGCAGAATCATCGATGTGAAAATAACTGCCTGTGAAATCTTCATTCTGTACCTTGTTATAGAATGAAAATACATGCAAAACACATAAGAAGCAAGTGCTTCAAAATAAATTATCTAACTCAAGAGTGAGAGTTTTTACATTCCATTATTAAAAATGATTTCGGAATTATTACATTCACTAATGGTCGTGAAGAAAAACCATTTCGTGTTGTAATTTTCCTAATGGCGTTCTTTCTGTAAATGGTAGAAATAATTCTAAAGACATTTGATACTTGAAATTATCTGTTAAACTCAAACAGGATAGTTCGGATATGTTTGTTGCTTATGTATGCATCATTCCAGGAACAAAATATAAGTAAGAATGTTTTCAGCATTTTATAAATTTCTAATTAAATTTGGAACCCTAATCAAAATATTAATGAAAGGGTCGTTAAAGTAATATGTACTCACAATTAAACTCTTCCTTCCCTAGATTTCTAGTAACTCCTTTTAAGAACCCAACTGCAGCCCAACCTTCACTAGCTGAGTTAATTGTGTGTCTGAAGCACACATTAACCGTACCTGTATTATCTAGTCAACCATAAATCAGCCGTTCCCACACTTAACACCTTGCGCTCACAATTTGGGGCCGCCAGATAGAATAGGAAAACAGGAATACAAAATTATTAACGCCAACAGGTGGCGTACGATTCTTATATTGTGGTCTGCAGTTGAAAAATACGTTATAAAATCGTCATCCCTCCTCTGCCATATGCTTCTGGGTTTGAGCACTTGTTTGTTTTCGTTGGATATGGAGTTTGTTTGTGTATCTGAAAGCTGGTGGGACCAGGAAGCTGCAAGCGTAATATTTGTTGCTTTTGTGAATATATAGGCCATATTTTACGAATTCCGTGATTATGTTGGAACAGCACACAAGAGGCAGATGAGTAAAAGCAAAGCACTCTCTAAGATGTCACTAAAGGCTTTCATAAATAGTATAGTGAATATAAAAAAATTATAGATTTATTTTACATATACATCCGAGATACCGCAAGATTCTAACTTGGTCCCACTTTTATATGTATTTTACATTAACGACTTAACAGAATTAATAGTACATAGTTCTAAATTTAATATTGTAAAATGACCTTAGGTAAATTATTAGAATTGATGTTGGTAATAAAAAGAAGTCACCTAATTGATTTGGATAAAAAATATTAATGCTGTTCACTACTTGTGTACATTAACAGTTCAAATATGGGCCATTATTTGACGTACATCTGATTTCAGGAGGGTCACACCTCCCGATTTATAGTTTATTCTACGATAGAATGATACTAATTTGTAGTAAAATTTTCAGTAATATTTCCTTCAGTGTATCATAGCCACCGCTTCGACGAGATATAAGTACTTCATGCTTCTATATAATTTAAAATACAGATTTTAATATATTATAGGTATTATAGGTAGGCACTCATTTCAACAGATGACCGCTATCAATTTTGACATAATATGAAACCATGGCCCGTGGGTTTGAAACAGCAGATCTGCGACATGCGATGCTCTATTTCGAGCAAACCGTAAACGTAAAAAGTAGTCGCAGTGACTCACCGGAGCCAAGGATGAATTAATTATGGTTTAAAAACCGGTGGTCGGTCACGATTTCTGCAAACTTTAGCAGACTCACACGGAACCTGTGTTGCGGGCTAGTTTTTTTATATCGAGTCCCAAGTACGGAAGTAAAAATCCGTTGAATTTAAATTCGAACCGACAAAGAAACGCTTGGTCTGGCGGTTCTTCGTTAGCTCTGGATCTAGTGACCCATTTTTTATCTTCTCCCACGCAGACTAAAGTGAGAATTTGGATTTTTAAAGAGTTGAACAACTAGATATCGCGATAGTTATATTCTGTGTCATTTTCTTGATACTTGGGTGTTTGTTTAATAAAATGAAAAGTGGCTTGTATGTAAGTCCACAGTCTGTCATAACTGTGAATGAATTCTTAGTAAACATAGCCGTTAAATGAAAACTTTTAATTTTAATACAAACATTATTCATATGTTTAGTCACAGATGAGTAATATTTTTAGAAACTAACTAATGCAAGAAACTCAAGATACTGAACCCCATCCATTCGATTTAAGGGAGCGAGCGGATTTTCAAAATCCCAAGTATGCGTATTATAAATCTTATATACATCCCATTCCGTGTAAAAATAGCTTCATTTGTAACTAACACGTCAGCTGTAAATCTGGGGTTTTTTGCATTTTGTTACAGCAACCATTCGCAAAATCTAATTCGTAAACGATAATCCCTTAGCATCAATGCTGGACAGCCTCGTGCCATACTGTTGATTGGGACAGTCCTTTTACTTGAGCGATTTGCCTTGTACTTCTTCGGGGATTCTCTTCAACAATCGCTAAAATGTGTTCCTCAGCTGCCGCAATACGCCGTGGACACCCTCGACCTCCATCTCTACCAAGATTCAGTTGAGCATTTCCCGTATTACACCCACGTTGCACTACCGCGTTAAAAGTAGCTACACTTGGAACATGTCTACCGGAAAATCGTTCGGCGTATAGACGAGAAGCTGCTAAAACATTTTGTCTTACTTTACCATAAACTGAAACGATATCCATCAACTCCGAGTTACTATACAAGTAAGAAAAGCTAATGTAAACATTATCGCAATAACGTTAATACTAAAAACGTCGATGGAATGCATTCCGATGACGCTAGCGACTACAATAGCCCAGGGATGTACAGGTTGAGAATACTACAGTTTCAGTATTTTTTCTCACAAACTATAAGGATTTTACAAACATCGATATTAACTCAATTGTTCGTAACGCACCTATTCCCAATTTCTTTTGGATATGTTGTGAATGATTTGGCAGCTAAGATGTTAGCTAGGAGTTTCGATTCATATGTGCCTCAAAAATATTTTAATAATTCACATGCATTTCAAGTAATTTGAAAATCACATTATCCCCATCGCTTTTAAAGCTAAACCATTAGTAAGCCATTAGACCGGTGTGATAAACTTGATCGTTATTGCACTCAGACTGGTGGAACGTCTTATTTAAAAACCCCGTAATTGAAAATCCATTATGAGAAATTACAAATTATCTAGTCAATTAATCAGAAACCCACAGAACCCGCGAACGGAAATCGTTTATCTGGACAACACGTTAAATCGTATTCAAAATAGATAAATCAATAGTGAAAACGTCTCGCGTTATTAAGTGAAAATTGGTGGAGGCGTCCATAACGACAGTCGTCACCTGCTACGACCGGTTGACGTGAAATACCCAAATGGATCTAGTAAGCCTACCCATACATGGAAAAGATGGCGAATAATATTCAGAACACGTCAACCGTCTTTTCGCACAAATTGAATAGGAATTTTCATTCACAGGCATTTCATTAAATCTCATACAAACTCTGTGTGAATATTTGTTTTCTATTTCATAAAGATGGAGAGACCATTCATATCTTCATTAAATAACCACCAGAAAAGAAGGCTGTAAAGCTGGTGATGTATTTATTTAAGAAATAGAGAACTAACAGAATTAAAAATTCTAATAACAGGGTAACACTAAACAATTAAATAACAAGGTATGAAGTACAATTTAAGCATAACCAAACTTATAACATAATACAACAAAAAGTATATACATACCTACAGAAAAGCTATTAAATGGTACAAAACTTTATCTATTAGATATGAGAAATTTCCTTACGGAGCTTTCATATCTATCCAAGAAAACATTAAAAGTATCAGCGAGTTGACATAGATTGTTATTAAAATATCTTGATATTCTATAAAAGGTGAATTTAAAGTATAATTGCTATGTGAAAATTGAATATAGAACAACGAAAACAACAGGTTTACATACGCCGGAACTAAATTCTGTTAATATATTTAGAACATAGATGACCAAATTTCAGTATTATATTCTAATTGAGATCACACTAGAGAAAAAGACAAAACATACTTCTAATATTCTTGAAATCTTTAAATATTCTCAAAATTAATCCTAACATTTGAAAAGCGCGGCCAACTATGTTATCTGTATGAACATCAAAACCAACTTATCATCCAAAATGACTCCGGGATCCTTAACACTATAAACCCTTTCAACAACACTGAAACCTATAATAAAGTTGTTCTGAAAAATATGCCTATCTCTAGTAAAAGAAATGTGACTGCACGTCTTAGCATTAATAATTAAGTAATTAAATTGACAAAAACTATCAAATCTGTTAATATTATCCTGAAAGTCGATAACATCACTATCGCTTGAGATTTGTTTAAACATCTTAAGGTCATCTGCATACAACGTGAAATGACAATGCTTAAGGCAGTTAGATATACTATCTTGAAGAAAGTAATGGGCTTATATGACTCCCTGAGGAACACCTGACGTAACTTTAATTATATCAGAGCTGTAATTCATATTCATGTACTGGGCACAACAATTAGTTACGTAACTAATGACAAAAACTCCAATGACTTCCATTGAACAGTAATGTATTAGCATCGAGTTTTGTGTACAGGTAGAAAATTGTTCCCAATAGCATTTCAAACTGTTTCCGAGCATGAAATTTTGAGTCCGTCGAGTACCATGAATAATTTTAAAAATGTAAGGGTGATCGGTAATCAATCAGTCTGAACGACAGTCAACATCATCTGAGGAGTGTCATATTGCGCGAGTGAATGCATTTTGGGATCAAATCATCTAGTAACTATCCGAGAGAGAATAGCTGAAAAGTACAACATTTCATTTAGTTCTTATCAAGAGATTATAACAAAAAGAACCCGAAAAATCGAACAAAAATTGTCTGAGACGCAAGGAGGTACTTCAGTCAAGATTGAATGTCAAGATCATGTTGACTGCTTTCTTTCATGTCAAAAGAGTTGTTTATCATGCATTCCCCCACAAGGTCAAAGAAACTATCGATAATATTACTTTGATGTTTTGAGACCTGGAAGTGTTCGAAGAAAGATACCTGAACTGGTGAATACTCTTGTATGAAAAATGATAGTACAGTTCTTCCTTAAACTCCGTACTTTCCTAATTTAGCACCTGATGGCATTTTTGTTCCCCAAGCTTTAGTTCTTCCTTTCCCTATCAATGAAGAGAATTTGATACACATGATTAGATAAACTGGGAGTCGCTGAAGGAACTGAAGAAGACTACGGAAGATGCATTTTTTATCTTCTCCCAACAGTGGAAGCACAATTGGAGATAAAAATAAGGTTGCATAAATTGTAATGTTTCTCAATAACTGTGTAAAACATCAGTCTTAGAACTTTTTGGTCAGAACTTGTAGTAGGTATATGACAAAGACTTTGTAATAATTGCAGGCGACCAATCATGTGTAAATGTGAAGCATTAGACCACAGAAAGCAGACTTCATAAACAACCAAAATTTAATCTACGAGAGTGTAGCACTCAACCTCATTCCTCATTATTAAGCTAACTTTGCTAATTGTTGTGCAAACATTATTTCTTTGTTTATTTCGTACCGTATCAAGCTGTTAGATTGCTGCATCTACAATTCTTACAGGCGACAGTATCCAACCATAAAATTTAAGCAATCATATCATTTAATGCAAATTTTCGACACCGCAGCCATAAAATAAAAATTATTAACGGGCATTTTACTACGTAATAAAAAATAGTGAGTATCTAAAACAGTAGTGTTGAAATACACCGCCTAATCGTAATAAAACAAGAAAGAGCTCATCTTGGATCAAAATGCCTGTGGAATACTTTGCCTTTGAAGGTACCAGAGTGGTTAGATGAAAGTCTGTCTTGGCGCCGAACTTTTTACTCCCACAGCCGTCATTGTGCGAAGTTACTTGTTTGTTAACTTTAAAATTATTATATGTGGGTACATACCATAATGTGAGATTATCTTAACAACCAAGTGTCTCACTAGATGATCTGCAATTTCTTGCAAGGCTAGAATTAAGCAATTAGCTTACTTATAATATAATTCTCTTTAGATCTAGTGACGATAACTTAACATTATTTCAACATATTTTTAAGGTATTACAAATACAGTATTCTTATAATTAAAAAAAAAATGTTAATGCTAATATAAAACCTCTTTAGTTTACTGGAAAAACTTAATGAAGCACTTTAAAAATACTATTTTTTATAAGTTATATAATTAGTAAATATTTTAAATTGTTATAGAATGAATGAATTCGATCTTGGTAATATATAATGGAAAAAACTTGTACAAGTATTATGAAATACTTATTCTAAGAAAATTTTTGATGTATTTCCACTTGGGTCAAAAAATGTACATTGGGATCCATGCAATCATGAACTTGCCTTGTTTACTATTAACCTTACTCGGCGACTATGTCAAACACTCATTAAGCAATTAAATATTGACATTGTTCTTGTTTGTGTTTTCTCGAGAAACTTGACCGGCTGAAAGCTCGCTCGGTTTGTAGATATAACATATGACTTTAGAAATGAATGGACAAAACCACATAACGTGTAATCATATGGATTCAAGTTAGGTAACCAACTCAAATGATGTTTGCTCTCTATTAAACGAGTCAACAGAGCAGTTGAATTCATAGAACTTATTAAGGTTTAATGAAAAAAGAATAATTCGTTGTATGACCAAGTAAGTGTTATGTTTTTTACAAAAAACCTCTATAAAAATCAGCAACTACAAAACTTGTAGCACTTGCTGCAAGTTTTAACCCCCATGTTCGTAATCAGCGCCCCAAAGAACATATAAGATGGCTAAATTTGCAAAACAACAAGTACAGTCGAAAAACACCCCTATTTAGGGGTGTTTTTACAATTTTAGGGGTGTTCCAAGAATTGCAGGTAGCTTTAACCCTCATTTTCGTAATCAGCGCCCCAAAATACGTAAGGGACAAGTGGTCTCGTCAAGTCCGGCGTTTCCTGACCTTGTACCGCTGTTTTAAATGTACCTACTATAATATGTTCTCTGATACCAGACATCTAGGTATGCTAAATAACAACTCCACAGACAGAGTTCTATTCAATAATTATCTAAAGAAATTAATCTATATAAATTTGTTAACCTGGTCTAATGGAAACACTCTGTAGATATTAACCTCTGACAGTGGAAACTCGAAATTCAACCACAATAGATGAGATCTGACGTATTTCTGCATTTTTAGGATTGTTAATACCTGAAAATATATATAAAAGTTACTATTTTTGTTGATAATAGTGAACTTATTGATATTAATTTTACATCTACATTACAAGGCAGAATGAGGAACAGTATGGGTTAATAATATAATAAAAATTAAAAATAAATATAAATCTTACATGAAAATTACATAGTGAAGTTAGTAAAACCGAGGATAATACCACAAAAGAAGTAGAAAGTTACATACGAATTTTACATACTGGTAACAACGCCTGTTTTACATTTCAACCAGTAATTATTTTCCATTAGAGTTGTAATATTCTGATGTATTGTTTCACACTGTTGCCCTAGGCAATAAATAATCAACAATCGACCGTGTAATATTACAAATAATTGTTGTCAGTGGATGCTTATCTCCTTATAAATGTTGAATTCGTCTAAAATCAATTCATAAAAAAATAATCATATATTCTATTTTATCACAATTATTATAGAAATGTATTCGTATATGCTAAGAGAGTGGTTTGTTAATTTTAGTCTATTGCAAATAGTTCTACATAGATTTCGGGTTTAATTGACATATATAGGTTACACTTTTATTTGATTTGTCTAAGAACCAACTTTCATTTTTTACCACAACAACCATTGTTCATTACTTGGTCATGCTTTCGATTTCCTCCAGAAAACCGTGCGCAATCCATAAAATAACTTAATAAATCTTCTAGACACTGAAATCGTGATCTTTTTTTCCAGCGTTTACGATTGCAGCTACTAATCTTCATAATTTCACTGGGTTTATGTAATTTCTATGAAGTGCAACGTCTCATATTTAACCACAATGCTTAAAACGGCAAGTTGCGAGCAAGTTTTTCCGTAATCCCGCTTTAATGCCTCGTTTATAATTTGATGTACACGCAGATTTAGCATTTTTCTGGAAAGAGTTGTTCGCAGACGGCTGCGGTAGCCTTGGTACCGACTCTAGCCGTAGATGTCGCTTATATCACCGGATATTATCATTAAGCAGGCTCTTCGACGCGATGCTCGCTAGTAATTACAGAATATTATTATTGCTGCACAGGTCTTATACGGACGAATACAAGTTCTACTCGGCCAGTCCAGACGGCTTTAGAATTTATAATGGTCTGGGAGTCGTCGGAGGTTGAAATATTAACATCAAAATAGGACATTTAATAAATTAATTACGGTAATTTCCCAAACCGTTATGTTGGGAAACTTGAGAGGGGGACAGAATCTAGACTTGCTACGCCGTATTTCTCTTCCATTATGGCGATATTCAGTTTATTAAATATCATTTCGTATTTGAAAAGTAGTACCGGTTCCTATTTTGTTATTACATTATTTTTTTATCAGTACAGTTTGGCATGCGTGTAAAGTTAGTACCTAGGACCACTAAGAAATTTAAATTTATACCACACTGATGAAAATGTATCTGTAATTTGACATAACTTTACGTTGGCAATAATTGTCACCAGCGTAAAGTTACATATATAAAATTGGATAATAATTTTGTAAATGAAATAAGTAGGTACACTGTAATATTACAGAAGTAAACATGGAAAAAATTACTTATTATGTTATGTTGGTTTTACAACTCTTAGATATATTCCATTGCAAATTCCCAACACTGTAATTTGTATTGATTTACACATTGTAATTTTTAGGTAGGAATTGTAAAATATACAGGGTGAATCAGAACTTATGTAAAATAATTTGGGAATAGATACGTCATGAAAATGAGGTAAAATCGTATTTTTTTATAAAATCCTTATAGTTCCCGTGTAAAACATCATTGAAGTTGTAGCATTTTCAACGTTTACATCGCTGGACCACTGTAGTCACTCAACAGGCGATTCCGAATATTGAAATCCGATTAGTTTGTGTAGCACTCACTAAAGTTTTTGTGACGCCAATGTTTACGTAAGTGTCAAATATGGCTTAAGTGTATTGTAGTAAATCGGAGTTTTGCTCGACTTTTTTTTACAATAAATTTACAATTAACGTATCTACAACTAATGCTACTATCTGTTGTAAGCTATTACTATTTTGAATAAAATAAATCATTGTCAATTAATTATTTTGTTATTAATCGGTTTGGAATACAAAAAAGTGTAAAAAAAAAGAATGTGAAGAGAATATAATGGCGCATATGATGACCTAATTATTTGTATTGGTATACAGGGTGATATATTTTTTGGCAAATAATGATCGATAATACTCACATCTCCGCCACTGGTAAGTTTCAAAAGCTGGTAATATTTTGATTCATAATTATTGTCATACACACATATGCTCACCGAATTTGGTTAAATTATCTCAAGGGGCTTAGAAATTAAAAATTTAGAACTGTTTCTTTGACACGCTGCAACTGGGCAATGGCTGTTCTAAAAACTCACATTTATATAACAAAAAACCCTTATTTTTGGCCACAGAATACGCCTCTGGAATGATGACTTCTACTTAATAAACACCCTGTATAAGGAATTGTTCTACTAACACTGATACATAAAATAAATTACGTTAATATGGTTTTTACTTGGTCTTAATCTTGGTATTGGAATTTTTCAAACATATTTGTAGAAATATTATTCGATTTTGAACATTTCTCACGTAACAGTGTTTTGTTGTGCTTTCACTATCTGTACTTATATTCCGAAGACGTTGTATGTAACAGTAGCATTATCTATCTTTCATTGTAACTAATCCTGTTTCCGTCCAAAGAGGCAGTATATTAATATTATGTGACTTATTTGTAAACCATTTTGCTATCTGAAAGTATAAGTCTAACATAGTTTATGTAACGGAAATGTAAAAAGATTTTTGTGGTGAATACTACAACAAGTTGCTGTTTTATCTAACTATATCGATCGTTATAAGCTTATATTTCCTTTCCATATAGTTGGAAATATAAACAAATGATAACCTAAGCTGTGAAGTAACAGATAAGAGAGATTAAGCGATCTATCTCTCTTTTGTTTATTTACACAGCCTCCGAGAAATTCATCAATCTTTTACTGCCAGATTATAATAATTTACTGTTCGCATGTACAACATACGTTCACTGTGCATGCATTGTGACGGCGTTTTCGCTATATCTCAATCGCGATAGAGCTTTGAACCGACAAATTACATTGACAGTTTCCCTGCAAAATGAAAATTCAAAAAAGCGGTGTAATTGTGTACTACTTTATATCAACACGGAACTTATTACTCATTATTTAGTTTTGTGTTAAATATAAAAACTTATTTCTTCTGGACTGTTTTATTAAAGTTTGCATTTTACGGATAAACAATCGCACTTTTAGTAAAATTATGTACAAAAAAATCCATCCAGGAGGGTATTAGTCAAACTGTAATGATGAAACTGAATCATTTTCTTTAACATTTGGAAGAACAGTGCTATAGACAACACTGCTCCCCATTAAGAGGCCATGAATTGTATCTTTTTACTTTGTATTTTAAGTTTTACTAGTTTTTAAAAAGAATTGTGAGAGTAATGTAATGTTTATAGTGACGTATATAATTTTTTGAGTATACAGTTGGTGTATAAAATTTAAAAAACTTTTATGATGAATCATAACAGATGAAAATATGATACGAACTGTTATATAGCCTAAAGGAACATTGTATAATTTACATCACTAGCAACAAATATTTGTAATATTACACGGTGGAATGTTGGTTATTTATTGCCTAAGGCAATAGTGTGAAATAATACACCAGAATGTAATGTATCACACCAGAATGTAATACATATTAATGTAATGCTAACAATGTTACAACTTTGATGGAAAAATTAATATTTCAAGTGTACTACTGTTACAAGTTCTAAGCAAAATTCATATGGTAACTTTCTATTTCTGTTTTATTATTACCCTGGGTTTTAATGGCTTTACTATGTAATTTTCATGTAAAATTTATATTTTCAATTTTATTGTATTATTATCCCGTACCTAATGTATCTCTCGCGTTACTACGTGATATGGTGCAAACAGTTTCATTGGACATTACATTGTATTTGGAATTCACAATATATTATATAAATACACATCATGCACTTGTAAATATATGTACCTACTTTTTCGGTATGTAACCGCATTTTAGTACACATGAAATGCAATCTTAAAAATCGTTATGCATTTTTAATAAGATTATGTAATTTGTGGAGTTTCTTGTATGCATTTGGTATTTTTTACAGTTCGTGTAAATTTATTCTCATTTTTATCAGTGCACAGTGAAGATACATTTTTTCTAAATTCGTTGAGAATTACGCCCTTAAATGATGTTATAACCGTACCTAGTAGGTACGTTCTGCAATTAAATTTTTCCTTTTTACGAACGTTAAGCTAACCAAAACCAGGTACCTGGGTTTCACGAAGATCCACAGCGATAGGACGCCCAGCGTTCCATCGGGCTGTAAATTTAGCTAAGAGTTAACTTGAGAGACAAATCTGAACGTAAATCCGGCAATAAATATGACGCAGTCCGCAAATAAAAGTATATTAAAGCCAAAAACTGCTTTGCTACCCTCACAAAGAACATTATTTATGAGACAAAACTTTGACTCATATCGTATTGATAAAGCCTACATTAACTGTTTATAAGAAAGCTTTTTAAAATCGCATATGTAAATTCAAAAGCCGGTATGATTCCTTTTCAGACCGTCGTTGATTTATCGGATTTTTGGTGCCGCGAAATCTGCAAAGTGAGTTATTGAAATACCCGAGGAACTTAATGGGAGCTGTACGCATTGTTTGGAATCTCGATTGCGATTAATAAAGCACAGGGTTGACAATGTTGCGACGTTGATGTATCTCATCTATTAAATTTAAATTGGTACGATTAATTTCGGTTAATTATCGCATGTGCCTTGCTTCCAGGGCATATTTGACCTCGATTTGCATCTACGTCTTGCAGTATGCAGTTGAGTGGAACACTTTAATATGTCGTTGCTTTTAAACCAACAGATGGTTAACGGGACGATTTTGATTGTAGGTACGAGTTTCGAGTGTGTATATTAATATCAATAAATAAAAAAAATCAAACTATTACTTAAAATGTCCCCAGAAGCGACAGATGTAAATGACAAATATTTATTGGATCAGATACAAAGTATAGAAGTTTAGCTTCATTAGCATAAGTACTGCTATAAAGAAATTTGGGATTTAAATGCTTATGGTCGCATTTCTTTAGAATATCAATTAGTAAACACAACAATAATAATATAATAATAATAATAATTATATCTCTACCCCTCATTCTAATCACGGTGATTAGCCCAGAAGTCGGAGACTTGTGCGGGGGGCGGCATACTATTATTTGCGCCCAGGAACGACTTACGTTGGTAAGGTCTAATCACCATTCAGTGCAGGAATGAAGAAAACCTGGAAAACCTCATTAATTACATACACATACATTAATCACATTGACCCATGCTAACATTTTTCCACCCTATCATATCCGCAGAGAGGATGCCAATCCTCTCCACAAATATCGCTGCTATACGGTCTACCAACTGCGGAGCTCGAACCCACACCGATCTAGCCACGTCGATTCAAATACTAAACTTGTTTTTGTGTTTTGTTCTACGGCGACTTTAACACGTTTTGTTGCTTTACAAGAAACTTTAATATAGTATGTTTCTTAAATTTAATAGTATATTGTTAAAGAAAACTGTTATACCCTGATAAACATTATTGATATTTTTTGGCATGACAAATAAATGATATTACCAAATTTCCAACCTTTGTTAATTTGCTCCTTTATATAGTCGCGGTAACAATTCAGACGACTTACGTCATACGAACAAATGAATAATTCATTATATTTTTATCAAAATATTTAACAAACTGCAACTGAGAGTAATAAAAATTTATACTACGCTTAATGTTTGCATTATACATTGCACTAAATTGCAAAAATGATTGTTTTTAACGATACCAAATATCGAAAATGATGTTGACAATGAAAACAATTACGTAACGTCAGCCGTGACGTAAGACGTTTGAAATCTTGCCGCGTTTATACATGCAAATAATAAGATCTAGCACTAATAATATTGAAGTATTTACACAGAACCCTTTTTTGTGGAACTATAAGTAATAATTATTTTCTTTTTCAGGTATGTGATTATGTGTTATCTTCCTCAAAATGCGTGAGTATAAAAATTTTGTAGCTTATAATTTCGTCTCATATTTGTTAGTTATATAGACCGTCGATGAGTCTGTAATTTGCATGAAGCCGTTTTTTGATAATACCAGATTTTAATAGTTTGATTGTATCAGTAAATCTTCGCGTTTCTTACGAGGAAATAACAGATACGTTAATACATCTCAGGCATCGCATCGCCGACAAAAAGCTAAGCTCCAAGAGGAAATACCAAAATAATTGTGCTTCCCTTACGATCCCGAGCTCGAGAAGATTGATTAGTATAAAAACAGTTCTCACGTAATCTCCAAGATTGAGAGTGGAGGTTAAGATCCTATCAGGTATTTTTCGATACGATGCCGAGGAATCATTTAATTATTTTAACATGTACATTGACATTTTCAGTTGACGGCGAACGTATTTTGTCACGGTTGGTAAGCAGTTGTATGATATGTGATGTGAAATTAATGATATTTATGGCGTACGGCTTGACATTGTAACGTGGAGCTCCTCGTGCGTGGAGAACTGCTACGTGATATTCTAAAAATGCATAGAAACTGTTCTAAAAATAAAAAACCGGTGATTATGGGCCGGAGCCTTTGCGGTTTGTTCTTGTATTATCCTTTAGCCGTGCCTGTAGAATAGCAGCATGCAGCAGTTTCAGATTGTGTATTAACTTGACTGTTCCAACATATTTGACAAAGCAGTCCGGAAAATGTCTATAAGAATAGTCAAAATTTTTCGATATTTGTAGTTTTGTAGGCATAAACTCTTGGTATTGTTGATTCACTACTATACTACGACGAACAACTGCCAGGATAAATGTTATGGAAATATCTAATTTTAAATCTCCAAAATAAGATTATTTCATAAAACCCGAGAATATTTCGAGCCCTGTCTGTTGTACAGAAAATAGTAAATCTTCGGCCTCATAAGTCAGAGAGTGTATGATTTTTTTAACATACCGATATGGAAAGTGCATTTTTCTTAATTCTTGTCACCACACTATGGGCGCTGTCCCAAAGCAAATTCCGAAGTATTTAGGTCTAAAAGAACCAGAACTATGCTGGTCATTATTTTTGTCCATCTAGGGCAATTGTGGTTGTGGATGCGGGTGGAAATATTTTTTTTATGTCGGATGGAAATACAGCGAAATTGTCACGAGTTATATCTATGATTCCAACAATAAAAATGTAGTTCAATTTCAACTATTTCATCGTCCAAATTTTTATTATCGGAAATAACAGTTTTATACCATGATATTCAATATATATGACACAAATAAAACAGTTTTCTCTAATGTAAATAAAGCTACTAACTTGACAATGCAATTGACAGTTAACCTATAAAAAATTTACAAGGTAGTAACTTGGAAAAATAGCTTTCTCGATTAGTATGGTGTTTTGATAAAATGACGTTACCAAATGAATAGTTTTAACGCAATGTTACAATTACGTATTTGCCCATATCTTCTACGTCATTCATCTCAGGGAGAGTCATCACATCGACAACAACCATAAATCCTAAATATTGTTAAAATTCATGGTCATCAGGAGCGTCCAACAGAAATAGTTCAACCTCTTCTTTAGTTAAAACTTTGGAATTTTTGAAATATAACGAACATTTGTTCGTTTAAGAAATACATTTACAAATGGATAACTATTAAAATGTTTAACAATACACGCAAGATAATGGTTTTTACTGGCTCTAGAAGGTGGTGGACTTGACTACTACTCGCCAGTCATATCCTTTTGCTCGGCAGTAAAATCCCTCATCATACTATACACTATTTATCGACTTATTTTGTCCACGAAATGGTCCTGAATTCCTATTTGATATAGTACGATTGTCTGGGTTGCTACCCCGTGACCTATAACTCGTAGCATTAGCTGGCAGTCTTTGACCTGCTCTTGTTGTTCTCGAGCTAGACTCTGTAAAGACGGACTCGCTGTTAGCACCTTTCCGAGTTTTTATTTTTCTTGTCCAGATAATCTTTTCTTCTGTTATCAAATTTTAGCAAAATCAAACTAAATAATATTTTGTGAATTTTCCCCTTATACAATCTTTACATACGTACATTGTTTTGCCAGTATCGTATACTATCCTCAGAATCAATTTCTTCCTATGTTTTGTATTGAATTTAATTAATTACAGTTACACGGTTTTTATTTATCATCGCTTGTTCGACAGACAATTACAACTTTTTCTAAACTTTGCCGAGAAAGGCCGACGTTACATATCGATGTTCGTCCCCTTCATGTATCTCAGTGAGACCGCCTTGTAGGTCCATTTTAAAACATCAAAACTCGGTAGTATCTCTCGGAGTATTAATGAACCGATAGGCGAGTTGGCTGTCTTGCCGATCAACAGGTGTGAACGTGGGCTGCCCGTGGGCGGCCGAGTGGGCACCAAGAGTGGAGTCTGTGTCTTTGGATGCCCTCCGTCTCGCAAGGTCAGTTTTGCTCTTGCACCCTTAGATTTAAGGCATATCTCGGACCAGCTACAGGATGAACCAAGATAGAATTCACATACCTCCAGTCGATTATTATCGAAAACTTGTTAAGACTAACTTGTTAATTCCTCTGCCCCTACATTTATTGTAATGCGTCTTTAACCAGTTACAGGATGAACCAGAATCAGATTAACATACTACCTCCAATCAATTGCTCTCCAAATACTCTTCATTAATTCTTCTATCGCTAATTTTATTTGAACGCAAGTTTCGACACTGCTACACAATGAACCACAATCAGATTCACGTACTACCTTCAGACAAATTACTATCCAGCAAGTCTTCATTAACTTTTCTACCACTACATTTATTTTAAAGTATGTGTAGATCTAGATCAGATTGGCATACTCTATTCGAGTAAACTAAATTATAAACCAAGATCAGATTCACATACTATGCCAAACCGATTACCAAAAATTCTGCATTAATTTTTCTATCCCTAGATTTATTGTAATGCATCGTCTCACACCAGCTTCAAAATGAATCAAGCTCAGATTCACATACTACCTCCAAATGATTCCTCTCCAAACAGTCTTCATTAATTTTGTTACCCCTAGATTTATTGTAAGACAAGTCTCGAACCAGCTACGTTGCACCAAGATCAGATTCATATACTACGTCCAACCGATTACTGTTTAAAAATTCTTAATTAATTGTTCTACCCCTAGAGCTGCAAGTCTCGAATTAGCTACGGGGTAAACAAAGATCAAACACATCGATCGTTCACATTATTTTAAAGTTTGTGACTTTAAAATTTCATTTATTATCTAAATTCTGTCCGTGTTTGATCATCCAATATTTACGCTATGCCTGTGTTGCGATCAAGCTATCAAGGAATGGTGCGAAAAATTTATATCGTCGAGTTTGGATTATGGCAATTTCAGAAAGTGTTGGTGTGAGTATGTAATATGTCCATAGTATTGGGTTACAACAGCAGCATGTTTGTTCCCCATCCTTTATCTAAGGACCAAAAATGTTTGCGAATGGTCTTGCCTTTCCATCTCACTCAGGACAGTGGTAATGGCTTTCTAAATAAATACGTGTGACGAAACTTGTCACTGTTCTGAACCATCCATCAAATCGTCATCGATACAAATGGAATCATTAAAATTCGCCACAATGAATTTTAAGTACAATCTTCTGAAGGCAAGATATTTCAACTACGAAGGATCTTTGATGATATAGTAAAAAGCCTACAGTTAATATGTACAATGAAAGTTTGAATAAACTTCAGCAAACAATCATATGAAGTCTTTCTACTTGAACGACAATGCTCAATCTCATATCGAAAATGTGATAAAATGATATGTAGTAAGAGAATCTGAAATTTTAAAGCGTCCACTGTACAGCCTAGATGTAGCGTCTATGTTTTTGAGCTACTGAAAAATGCTTTAAAAGTAGATTTTTTGGATCAGGCGCAAATGTATTAAATTCTGTGAAAGCGTTTTTTAATCAGTAGCCCCAACAGTTCGAGGCAGGGTATCCATCGGCTGGTAAAATAATGCAATAGGTATTTTAATTATGATAACTATTTGTGGTTATAATTATGATAATTTTTTCTAGGATTTCAATTAAATTGTGGAAACATACATATACGTAGCTACCTACAACTGAAACAATTAATGCATACCATTTCGTCTCGTTAAGCTTGTGCCACCCTGTTCTTATTCTTGAACTGTCTCTTGTGCACCGGATGTTATATTTTACTGTTTATGATCACCGAGACAAAGCGGCCCGATCGAAATCGATTATGGTAGGCAGAGTTTTACTTGTTTTTTTTTTATTTCGTCGCTTGCCCAACGGCCACCAATTTTAGTCCGTTAAAATAGTAGCCAATAGTTTTACATGTGTCTCAGATGCCTATCTTTATTGAGCATAAAATTCCGTGACATTTATCTGCTACTAAATGTTTGTAGGAACGGTTCATTAATCACTTTCTTCAGGGGGCGACCCTGGATATCTTGCATCAGATTATGACACCGTGAAGTATTATGGGTCATAACAACAATAATGTCACTTTGTTTTCCTTCTGCGATTTAATTTACAAGTGAATTGGGTTAGTCTCTTGTTTATTCGTTGCTGCATTCCTCTCTGTAATGTCGACATTAATCAATCTGCACTAACATTTCTAGAGAATGCTAAAATGTACATTTTTAAAATAAAAAATCAACAACTGCAAGGACTAAACTGCACTTTTATGTTTATAGCACGATTATTTTTCGGAAGGAGTGGTAAATTATTTGGTATATTGTTTTCAATATACAGGGTGATTCATTAATAATAGTACATAGCTTAAGGCCAGATTGTACTGTCGATGTAAAAATATGTCTCACTTTTTGTATTTTACACTTTTGAATTTTTTATTAAGGAATTATTGAACTACCTTCAATTCTAAATAGAAAACGTATGCCTGTTACAAATCGATAAACTCAACCGTTTTTGAGAAACAGAAGATTTAAGTTTTTGAGATTAAACTTTAAGTAAAAAATCTATCAGAAGCAGTTTTTACTATTTCGATATGTTAGCTATTCTCTCAGATACAAAGCACACCTTAATAGTAGTTTTTAAAAGTTTGCCCTGTATCTCAAAAATGAAAATGTATATGAAAATTTTTATAGCGGCGTTTTAAGTTTCTCGAAAAACCGCGTTGTGAAAACCGCCTCTCTATCTCTTATAATTTTCGAGATCTCCTGCAATTCAACACACTCTGTACATACATACTTTAGTCCTTGTCATTCTTACAATGCTAAGAAGTAAGAACACGATGATCTTGAGTCTTATGATATATGTTTTTGATAAACTAGTTACATTACGACTAAAGTAATTTTAATTCCTTGTGATAAAAGATACCTACTTCTTAAGACACAAAAGGTGCAAAGAGCAGACTTGTAGAATATTTCTTGCAAAAAATAGCGTATGTACTTTATGGATGATCTTAGTTTCACGACACTTAAGAGTGAACTTATAATACCTATAACTTTTTTATTTCCACATTCTCAGTAATTATCTTGTTAATGAGCCCAATATGATGCTCAAGGATTCAACTGTGCAGTTATTTAATATCTACTCGATGTTATGTTCCCACAGAGCAATTTTCTGAAACATTAATTTGTCAAGTTCGTCTACTTTTGAGAAACAGAACGGACGTCTTCATTAATAAACCGTCTAACAAGTAATATCATGCTCGGGCGACGAACCTGTCCGAAGCATTACAAAATATAATTAATTCATAAACTCGTCCCACATTAATTTATCTTGTCCATATTTGTCTTAAATTGAATAATTTTTTGCGATTTCAGCCAACTGTCCTTGCCGGTATGTAAATATTTTCATCTTGCGGCGATTTTTCTTGCTGGGGTCAGTTTCTATTTTTAACTTTTACCAACATGTTCAAGCGGTTAACAAGTTGACAAGTGCCGATACGTGGTTGGGGTATTGTATTTTTACAGACATAGGGGTACGACGCTAAAACCATCTGCAAATAGAATCCTTTGTGGGCTTACTATGCGAGTACAATTTTTCTTGCGTTAGTTTACGATGACGCAGATGAGGCAGTGTCCCAGTAAAAATTTGAAAGCAATAAACAACAATGAAGAATCACTTACTATAATAATGATATCACTAACTCTCATTTTATTCGCGAGGATTAGCGTAAAAGTCGGGGACCTGTGCGGGAGAGGGGGCGACATATTATTAAACAGGCCGCATTTGCGATTGAGTAACTATATTACTTTGATCATCTAATCAATTTATTATATCCAGTAGCATTAGAATATATTGGCTATGTAATTCCTATGTATATCTATAAATTACGAATTATGAATCGTAATAACAGCATAACTAATGTGCAATAATTTGTATAGGCAATCTTCAATACGTTCATAAGCACAATAAGATAAATAAGGACGCATTTGAGGCATGCTTCATACCAATACCACAATGGTCAGTAAAAAATGGAGAGCATGGAATTCATTGGTAGCGAATTCCAAGAGAGATGCCTTTCAGAGGCATGCCTCGTCTCTATGAGAGTGCAAGAGAGACAATCTAATGTTGTACGGTTGTTTCGTGATTCCTTTTCCGTTATTAATATATCTATTATATTTAATATTTCAGTACACTGTAATCAAATTTTATTGTCGTGTCTGAGTTAAGTTCAAGATATGTGTACTTTAACTGTGTAATGTGAAATGACAATGCCCAGTATCACTGAAGAACAGAAAAACGTGAGGAATATGCTAACGATATTGTTAAATATTCAATAAATAAGCACACTTTTTCAACATTGGCCAAAATTAATATTGCGATTTAAAAAGTTGTTGCGAGATTTATTAATATTCCATAATAAAATTACTCATTGTATTTTTTCAAACTGCAAATTAACATTGATAAATGTACAAGTAAATAAAATATTACAACGGCATTGAACGATGCCCGTAAAATACAAATCGAAAATTAATGAATTTGAAAATTCTTACTTAAATGAATTTATACGCCTAACAAAGTAGAGCAATTTCAAATAATCCCGTATTTGTATTTTCTGATTTACCTATAAAAAATGATTAAGAAAGGTTAAGTCTGTAGTTCGTATCTGGAACAGTCCCAGCCTGTTTGTCTCACTAGTTCAAAAAGTCACAAGCCGCCCCTGACTCAAATACGATGTTAGATTTATGTTTGTATATAAAATTGTCCTCTGATACGCCAATGATGGCTTGTTCGTTCATATTCGTAGCCATGTCTCCCTGAATGAATGTTGCGGATATATGAATTAAACGCTTGCAAGCGCAGTGGGCGTTGAAAGTTGAAAATTTTATTAGGCACAGCTAAATAGATATGAATATCGTAGTGTGCCATTCACATGCAGTACTTGAACTAATATGTACTTACATTAACACAGACAAGGTATACAGGGTGACCGTAAGCTCTACGCAGAGAATTTAAGGGGTGATACTACTCGAAAAAATGACGTGTCTAGTTGGTGTAACATTTTCTCAGCAAGGGAATTAAGATAACCTCAAAGTTATTTATTTTAATGTGTTTTTCGGTTACAACTAAATAAAATTAAAGACAAAAACATTAAAATAATTACTGCGGAGCAAGGATTGTTTTTTAATAATTAAAAAACTTCGTATGTTTCGTTCGTAATTAGGAACTTTTTCAAAATATTTTGTTAAACCATTACATAACAAAACCCAAAAACCACACCAAACAGCTATCAACTATGACAAATCTAATTATTATTTGTTCTACTATACAGGGTGATTCATTAAGAATTTGGAGATACTATACACACCAAAATATGGCGATTGAGCCAAATATGCCTTATCCGAATGTTGCTGGTTTAAAAAATACAGGGTGTTCAATGCTAGACTTTTATTTTGAAATATCTCAATAACTTTGAAACCTGTCGGAGTATTAAAAAAAAATTGGGAACAATTAAGTTTTTGGCACGGCAAATAAGAATTTTTAACTAATTTTGAAACAATCGATTCTCCTACCTGTTGTATCTAAAAAAGGTGTACCTTGTTGAAGTCGTTAGGAGTAACAGTTTTCGAAATAATCCTATTTGAAATATTCAGTGCACCGATTGAAAACTGTTATCGTTTCAGGTAAAGTGCCTTTTCTACTGAAGATACAGCAAAATGTTACTTGAAAAAGTTGTTCAGAACGGTAATATATGGGGACGTGTAAAATTTCAAGAAGAAAAATTTATGGCCAAAAACAAATGTAAAAAATAAAATAAAATTTCTAAAGTCGAAAAAGACAAAGCATGGAACGTTATGGTAAATTTTGTCATTCTCGAATTGTATGTAAGAAATTTAGAAAAAAAAAGAAACAACATAAACTATGGGGAATGCTGTTTCAAGGTTATCGTACCTTATCATCTCGATGAGACACGTTATTAGATACATTGGATTAAATAAAAGATGTGGCTGGTATCTATAAAAATGCTTTTGTATAAATGCTTCAGTTTTGAAGCTTAAACATAGTCACATTATTTCAACCACTCATGTCAATGACTTGCCAAGGATTTTCTACTCGACAAAAAGGTAATTTCCTTTTTGTTCAGTAGACTGGCACAGCGTGAGCCCATGAACCCGTCCCCTCCCATTTTTCTGATACTTACTGCCAACTAATATCCTTTTTGTCATGTAAATAATTATGCAATTAAACTATGCCTACATGTAATAAATCAATCAATCAAAAAGAGGTATAATTGATTAAAATGAAAAACAGTTTGGTATGACTACTCTTATTTTTTTAAAAAATAAACAGGTAATTTAACACTGCACAAGTTCTGTTTCTCTCACACATTTACCATTAGCCTTGTTTTCTTCATCAATTCTGCTATATTCTAGCAATTTAAACCTTGGCAATGACTGTTTCTACCGACATAATTAACTAATGAGGAGGTTCTCTAAAACGATATATATCTATGCGAGATGACTTTAATGAGATTGTTGTCTCTCAAGGCTAGTTGAAGAAGTTTTTCGCAGTGTTCCTCGTAGAATTCGAAACCGTAGGGCACGAAAATCAATCAGCAGTTTGAAGAAAAGAAGAAGGCTATTATTGCATCATTCATTGCCTTCCTAATCACGTACCTTACGTGCTGATGGAGCTAAGTGCGAGGGCTTGTACACATAAAATTAATTAAGAAGGAGTCTTCTCGAGAATAGCAATAAAGCAATTTAAAAACGGTGTTTATTACTACGTAGGCGAATATATTATTAATAAAAAGAACTGAATTTTAATAAGCTTTCGGTGAGGCGATGAGTTTGTGTTGGTTTTATACAATTTATTCAGAAGTGAGTGGAACAAACGGGCCATAATGATGTATCTTTATGTAAAGTAGGGAAAATTAAGTAATTTTTTCATAAAAGGCATTTGTTTTGAATTGACTTTATCATATTATAGTATCATGCATATGTATCTTCATATGTTGCTGTTACTTGTAACTTTTACTTGAGCATATACAGTGTGTCCACGGATGGAGTTGACAAGAGGAGAAACGCTTTTGTTTTTGATTTTATCGAAAAATGTCACTCTTTATAAAAAGTTCTGCCTTTCGAAAAAATGAGACTGTCATAGAAACGTCTTAGATCAGATATACAGGGTGCTCATAAATTCAAAAAACATGAAAATACTCAAGAGAGTATTATTTATTATTTTACACAACATTTTTATAAAACAAATCTGTTTATAACCTGAAATAGAGTCCTAATACAAATTTAAAATCAAAATTTCAATTTTGACATTTACTCTACACACTACGAATAGTTTATTTCTTCTTTTATGCGCTCTTTTAATATCACGTGGCAGATCATTTGAATAAACCTTTTGTTTTAGGAAAAGAGTCAAGGGGCCTAAGGTCAGGTAGTCTAGCAGGATAATGGGCCAAATCTTCCATTCCACTTTTCACCATTGTCTGAGCAAGGCTAGAAAATGAGCAGGACAGCAGTCCTGTTGCCAAAACAGGTTATTGCGTATTTCTGGCTCTCAAGTATTTAAAAATGGTGAACCAAATTTGGCCCAATCCTAACCTTACACCCCTTGTCTTTTTTCTCCAAGGTGCTCTAAAACAAAGCATTTATTCAAATGGTTTGCCGCATGAT
The DNA here is from genome assembly GCA_025584915.1 of Monochamus saltuarius. Lineage (NCBI taxonomy): Eukaryota > Metazoa > Arthropoda > Insecta > Coleoptera > Cerambycidae > Monochamus > Monochamus saltuarius. The sequence goes on from CM046726.1 coordinate 2,785,390, forward strand.
AGGAAAGTATTAAAAGAGCACATGCGCCAAGGAATACATGAACTGAATGAGCCGCTAACTATTCGAACAATTTATTAAGTTAGCGGGAAAATGTGTTGAGGTGGGAGGTAGAGGTAGAGTAAATGTTAAAATTTAAAATTTGATTTTAAAATTTGTATTGGGACTCTATTTGAAGTTATAAACAGATTTGTTTCATAAAAATGTTGTATACAATAATAAATAATGGTACTTTTCTCTTGAGTATTTTCTTGTTTTCTTAATTTATGAGCACCCTGTATATCTGATCTAAGAAGTTTCTATGAGAATTTCAATTTTTCGGGAAGCAGAACTTTTAATAAAGAGTGACATTTTTCGATAAAGGCAAAAACAGAAGAGTTTCTCCTCTTGTCAACTCCATCCGGGGACACACTGTATATGAATAAAACAAGTAACAACAACAATTTTAAAATTATTTTAAATAAACCTTTCCAAACTGTTTTGTTTTTTAATGTTATCTTAGATGTTTGCTCTTTTCAAACTACTAGAGAGACCATCATTTCTCTCATACTTAGATCCCATTCCGTCTTATTTATATTTTGTTTTATTAGTTTGTTTACATAGACTTGACTTTCGGATAGAATATGTAAATAAATGAAAAATTTTAGGTTCGTAATCAAATGTAAATATGTTCCTTCCAAATGTACACAATTGCTGTTTCTCATTCTAAATTCAATCATTTCTACGAATTTTATTTCTGATAGAATGATCTAACTTTTCCTTATCACTTATTTTATTTAATGCTGACCGAATTGAGAACAGCAAGGTTATCGCAAAATTTTAAATATTTTCCAGCAAATGTCACAATTTTAGCACATCATTATGATAAACTATTTCCGATATACAAAAGGAGTTATAAAAATGGCCCTAAAGTTAATTGTTTTAGTTTTGTATCTATACATTTTCTGATATTATTTCATAAATAACTTGGAATTCGACATTTACATTGCCTTTTTTATAGATTCAATATCCTGGGACAGTAGGTCATTTGAACAAAGAAACAACGAAATATATTTCATTTCGCACCGCAAGACAAACTACGAGTATAATTAAAATTTATATGTTTTATTAAATCTAAAATAATTTGTTGGAAAAATTATTATGAAAATTAAGATTCTTATGCGATGATAGCATAAGAATATTGTAATTTCTGAAGATGGGTATTATTGTAATAAACCCGAAACGTACGTAAAATTAAAGTTTTCGTTGTTTCTTTGTTCAAATGACCTACTGTCCCAGGATATTGAATCTATAAGATTAATTACATGGTCAGGAAATTCCTATTGATTGTCTTTTTTATGCATTTATTGTCAAATCGAAGTCTTAAGATACAAAAACATAATATAAATATGTATCAAACATCATGTCATCAACAGAAATAGTTACATTTTTCTTTAGTTTTATTTCGTTTTTGCCACACTTCTGAAAAATAATGAAGATTAATTAAATAATAGTTTCAAAAATAACCCTTGACTGATCCGCGCAAGGGCTTATTTAATTAATCTTTATTATTTTTCAGAAGTGTGGCAAAACCCCAATAAAACTAAAGAAAAACTAAAATTATGCCACAAATAAATAGCTTCAGACGATATAGTTAAATTTGTTAAAATTATTATATTATTACTTTTTTCCTTAATATTTCGATTTTTCCACCATAACAAACAATCTAATGATAAATTGCGACACACGTCGTTGTAAGTCTGGTTGCCTATAATATTCTCTACAAAAACTGTTCTAGAATTATTTCCAAAATACTACGAATAATACATATATGTATGTGTCAAATGAAGTTCATATCATATTTCAGTTCACCATCTGTCTGATTTATAAAAGGGTCTGAAATATACATTATTACGCACACATTTTCCATCCCATCCATAACGTCGACGTAAATGGAGATTGGATTTGCCTTAAAAGGAGACTCCTTCAATTTTAGGCTAGACCGTAGTAGCGTCATCAATTTAAGTTCATGCTGAAGCGATAATAGCCAGATTACAAAACTACAAAAAATTATGTTTATGGAACAGTATTTAAACCCATTCCATTAGTAATGTGGCTGGTTGACGTTCGATATAATAGGTATCTGATGCTTCAGTAGTCCTTCTGGCATTCCACTGGACCTCAACATAATTGGGTTGTATTAGCATAGGTTAAGGATGTTTTAAATACTTGTAGAATACATTTCACGCATATCTTAGAAAAAATGATTGTAGCTAATGTAACATAAGTGTTTGTCTCTATAAAGTCAATGTCCAAATGAAAATATTCGAAGCTGTAGTGAATTTGATCTGTCAAATTTAGAAAAATTGTTAACTTTGAAATTAATTGTATTTTTTTTGTTCATTTTAATTTTTTGATATTTATCGTACTTAGTTCTAGACCTTTCTCTTTTTTAGAAAGTTGCTGTAGAAAATGGGCCTCATTTTTCCTGATTCTGTTGATTACTCAATATTTATTTTGATGGACCTACAACCAAATTAATTATGGATATTAACATCGCAATTGGTAATTTAAACTAATATAAAGAAATTTACGAGCTTTACGTCTCCCAAAGTAATTTGTTTCGTTATTAGAAGAATATTAATTAGACTTATAAGCTCATTATCCCTCGTAAAGATTAAATTTACATTAATGTTGTAATATTTCTCGTTTTATGGGAATATTGACATGGCATTGAGTAAGACAGCTTTATTATGGAAGAAAGAGAATCGGTACTTTTTAATCTTGTATAAAATAAGCTTTAAAGTGTAGTAAAATACATTTTTATAACTTTTTGCAAAACACGTGACGTATTCTTGTTTTCTCAATCAATGTATAGCAATAAAATTCAGTAACACAGTAACTAAAAGATTTACGTCAATTTTTTATTGTTGTTTATAATTTGTTTTTTTAGACACCTAATTGTATAATAATTTATTATATTATTAACCATAATTGTTTATTACTTAAATGAAATTTGCAAATAATATTATCTTGAAAATTGTACCTACATCTTCATTCCGAATACAAATAGACCATAATGTTGCATAAAATCCCACACTTTATTAATGCGTTGATGCTATTTAGTCCCAAGGTAGTCGTTGCTGCATTTTGTGGCATTTAAACGGAAAACCATTTCTAATACGGTACTTTCAAGTCGACACTAGAATATGCCGCAGTTATCGAAGTAATGACCGCTTTTTATTACTAGCCAACTATATTTTATTGAAACGTAAAAATGGCTCATTTTTTATTACTTCGTAATAATTATTTCCTGGTTAATGGTACAACAAAAGTGGATGATTGAGGCAGATGGTTGTTTTCGCAAAATTTTGCGCATTTTTTCGGGCTAGAGAAAGATTTGCAGAAGAGAATGTATGCCTGACCAATTTTTGCCAATTTTAAAAAAGGAAAATACAACAGACTGCAAAAACTATAGAGGTATATGGTAAATGGCAACGTTAATAAAACCAAGAATATAAGAAGGAGGAGGGTTAAATCGGCAACGGACCAAATCTTGAAGAAAATCCTTATCACAGATTATGAATATTGGATTAAAGCAATGGTCTTCTTCGTAGACTTTAGAAAAGCATATGATTCTGTAAAAATGATTAAACTAAGTAAAATAACGAAACAATTTTAGACACCAACTAAACTGATTAGGATATTGAAAATGACATTAAAGAATACCAAAAGTAAATTTCGAATAAAAGATGAATGTTCAGAAAGTTTTGCATACGACTGAGACAAGTAAACCTACTCTCAACGTTTCTTTGTAATTAAAATAGTAGAAAAGGTCATAATAGATAGTCATATGAATAGAGAAGGACGCACAAGAGATAGTAAGGAAATGGTAATGAAAAAACTTGTAGAGGAAGCAAGTAATGTGAGACTGCAGATAAATCAAGAGAAAAGTAAGCTTTTGAGAATAGAAGAACAAAAAAATGGTATAAATGTCAAGCAATGAGAGATGCAGATCGAAGAAGTTCAAGAATATGTGTATTTGGGAGCACTGTTAACCAGAGAATAATGAACGCGAACAGAAGTTCGACTGCAATCAACAACTTAATAAAGTCAAAAAATATGTTCATATGAGTAAAATTTTGAATGCACCAAACCATCTTAAGGCCAACGGTTTATATAGCTGTGAAACCTTGGCTCTCAAAAAGAAGTTAAGAGGAAACCTGTGGGGAAGAAGAGGGGGAAAGATCTTAAGGGGAATCCTAAAGGAAAAGAAAATGGAAGATGGTTATGTAAGAAGAAATGATGAGGACATGTATGAAATATATCAGCCACCATAAATAGATGAAGTTATGGTATCCACAATATTGCAGAGCCTAGGGCATCTAGAATGAATGAGAGATGAAAGGACAGTAAAAAAATAGTAAGGAGTTAAACTAACTACAAGAAAGAAAAGAGATAGATCGAGGAAACGATGGAGAGCTGCAGTTTCAATAAATCTAAGAGAGAAAAATGTAACAAACTGGAAAAGATTGTATATAAGATTGGATATACAGGAGTTTCAAAACAAAGGCGAAAAATTTCAGGTGATGATTCCTTGTTCAAAATAAAAGGTAGTTTGTTATAATAAACGTTGGGTCACAAGTCAACCATTAGGAGACATCGCGTTGCAAAGATGGCCGAAAAAGAGTGTTTTTATTGTTTTCTTTCGGAAACGAAAAGCGTGGGAACGGTAAAATTTTGTGGAAGTGTTACTTACCATCATCAAAAGACACTTATGACATATTTTTCACTTTTTGGGAATAATTGGATAGGGTTGAAATAAATTACCCCTTTCAGTTTTTTAACTATACTTTCAAGAAACTTCCTTAACGACGTAGAACTAAGTTAAGCCGATTCATTTAGAAACTTTTTTCTCTCTTATATTTTTTGATAAAATTAACTGTTTCGACGTTAAAAAATAAAATGTAAAGTATTGCACGTCGGGAAGAGGCAGTTTTACTACACCCATTATTAGGAAAAACTAGTTGGCTGCTGTCAATTTCCGGATGTTTCTATTGTTGCTTTGACAGATAGCAAATGGTTTGTACTATTTTAACATTTTGAGAGTGGTTTACGGGATAATTTGCCTTTCGTTGTGTGATGTGTTTGATTGCGGAGTACGTTGGGATTCAATACTAAGTTAATACAACAAAAATCCTCATCACAGTATATTTGCTAAGCTTCTTCGAAGGCTATGTGAATCCGGAAAATTCAAAAGAAGTTTTGATACAGGCCGACAGCGGGAAGTACAAACCATTTGCTGTCAAAGCAGCAATGGAAACATCTGCAAATTGACAGCAGCCAACTAGTTTTTCATAATAATGGGTGTAGTAAAACTGCCTCTTCCCGACGTGCAATAATTTACATTTTATTTTCTAACGTCGAAACAGTTAATTTTATCAAAAAAATATAAGAGAGAAAAAAGTTTCTAAATGAATCGGCTTAATCTAATTAATTTTTTTCTACGTCGTTAAGGAAGTTTTTTGAAAGTATAGTTAAAGAAACTGAAAGGGGTAGTTTATTTCAACCCTTTCCAATTATTTTCAAAAAGTGAAAAAATATGTCACAAGTGTCTTTTGATGATGGTAACACTTCCACAAAGTTTTACCATTCCCACGCTTTTGTTTCTGAGAAAAACAATAAAACACTCCTTTTGGCCATATTTGCAACGCGATATCTCCCTAAGGGTTGACTTGTGACCCAACGTTTATATAACAAACTACCTTTATTTTCAACAAGGAATCATCCACTGAAATTTTTCGCCTTTGTTTTGAAACACCTTGTATAATGCTGTAAATGGATATATTTTTAACTTACTAGTTTCTTTTTAATTCTGTAGATCGTGCAAATGTTTATTGTGGTGTATATAATTTGGTCAGTCATCAGAAGGGACGTAAAATTCAAGAAACTTTATGATGAAACATACCTAAAGAAGAATAATATACTTGCTTTTCTTATTCTACATTATTTGTCAACGTCTAAACTGTTACACATCTTGGAGAAAACTTGTATAATTGACAGCGGAGAAATAATTTTGAATATTGCGTATAAAAGCAGCTCCCTTAAGACAGTTTGTATATCGCTTGTATATAATTAAGTAATCTATAGTATTGTAATTATTACAATCTAGTCAAATTATAATAATTTATGTTGCTAATTCAGATAATGATTTTTTTTTCCGAACGTTAAAATTCCATTAAACCATAACTTATACTTTAATTGAAATAAAATGTTGTCACTTTTTTAAATATCTATGGCGATAAAAATTTGTTAGAAGAATCCAGTCTGCTATCGTCACATGACATCATTTTTAAAAAAAATACAGCGCTGCGTAGGTTGCAGAGTACTTCTATAAAAATACAAATAAAGATAAGATGGGCATGAAACGGTTTTCTAATAAATTGTAGTGCCATTCTCAAATATTCATGGTCCGATGCTAATTAAAATCTGTCCTTATTAAGAAAGGTAGTATACGTTATAATACTGGAAACCCGATACAAAAGCATTAATTTATTAATGAGTAGGCGTTGTTTTTAATAATCTTTCGACTAGGAATATTATCGTAAAATCCTTTACTGTAGTATAAAGTTTCATCCGTAATATACAGTGTACTTAAAAGTACTGTTATTTATTCCTGGACGTTGTGATTAATATATTTATTTATGATTTGAGCGTACAGTGCATCACTAGGTGGTATTTCACAAGAGTCTCTGTTTGAGCTCCATTAATAACTACATGTTCATTTTTTGTTGTAAATGGACTTAACGACTTCATAAACATTTGAAAATAATTTCTAGTCTTAGCCTTGTCAAAGTGTTCCAATTTGTGTGTATGTAGGTGTACAACAATAATTGTGAATTCCCTACTTTTAAAGTATCATTTAAAGAGTTATTTATTAGAAAAATATACGTTTAGAGAACTAGATACAGTTTTGGTGGAGGCGCCAGGTAAATTTTAACTACAGTATCTGCTCCATCTTTTTTAAAAGGATTGAACCGTCAAAAATAATAACAAGCATAAACTAAAAAAACATTAAAAAATATATATACAAGATGATATGATTAGATAATAACAGCAATTAAATAGCAAATAAAATAATTTTTTAAAGAAAATAGACTTACCTATTCCGAAACTGCTATTTTAAATTTCGTTTGCAGCTGAATAATGATAAATAATAAAATAATAATAAACCTTACAGGCTTTTGGCTATTTTTTTAATTTAATCAAGTTATAATATTAAATCATATATAGACACGTATTTTGTATGTTAATTTATTTGTTTATAGCTTATTTTTGTATATTTATCTCGTTTGCATTTAGTTATTTATTTGTTTTTTTTTTAAGTACATAATTAAAATATTAAGTTTCAGTTAAAAAATATTTAATATTGAAGTTAAAACCATTTACATCTCATGACATCTGATAAACAATCCGGCAACAGTGAATCTTGACCCATCGTATTATTAGGTCAATAATTCAAAATAATAGGCCGTTTTTAATGCGTGCTCAACGACAAGGAGTAAACAGATCTTTTTTAACTAGATACAATACAATTGCAATAATAGTGGCATTCCCTCAAATCGGTTTTTAAACTATTGGAAGTTCTGAGTAGAGATTTAATTAGATCTCTATTGGCGAGTGCAATTAAGAATGTCGAAAGTAGATTTCATTACAAATACATCAGTAGTTTGACATAAATCTCCAAATTCGTTCCATTACTATTGCAATAGGTCGTACATGATGAATAAGATATTTTTCTTCAAATATTTATTTATCGATAATAAGAGACATGTAAATAAAAGGAATTTATTATTTTCAATACGTATTTATAATAGAATATGAATTTGCTAGTTCTGCTGGTCCCCTTGAAGGAAAATGCATGTTTATTTTATAGGTACGATGTATACAACTCTAATGCCATAGTTTTTAGTTATTTTATATGCTGTTGAAGTGTTGTACTTATTATATTTTAGTTCTGAATTAAATAAATCGACTGCAGATACATTCTGCATTAACTTTATTATTGACACAAGTGCAATGTTTATATAACAATGAAACATTTCACCACAGCAAATAAATTCCGAAAATCAGACAGCGGTAAACCTTAATTATTTAAATCAACTCTTCTTCGGCACCTGGGGGGTATCCAAACAAATCGCATTTTACAACTCAGCTGCCAGACACCGCACATTAATTTTGTTTTGAAAGCACAGAAATAAATAAGATTTCTTCGTGACTAAACTCCAACGGCAAAGAGGCATATAAACACGCTATTGACAAATCATCAATAACTCTCAATTGATTTATATGTTGGAAGATTTAATCAAGATATGCGCAACGCGTGTAACAATTTCGAATTCCATCGGTCGCTGTAAATTTATTTTTGAAGTGATGCTGACAAAACGTATTAGAGAGAACCTTAATTTTAATTTATCAGTATTTAGAACAATGCTGGATGTATTTGAATAACATCAAACAATATATCAAAAATTCAAAACAGAAAATAAAATGAGGTCAAACGGGGTAAAAGTCAAACATCAAAATATTTGGGTAAAAATGAAACAGGATCAAGAACTCTACTTATCCTAAATATTCCGAATATTTGAGAGCACTAATGTGCAGTTTTCTGTTTCTACAATATGGTTACAAATTTCTGTCTGTCCAATATAATAATTTTTTAATTAGTTTTTTTTTTGTAACACGCATCGCGTAATTTTTAAATCTAAAAATGTTGAAAGATGTTGCCACACTTTGATTTAATGATCTCGGTATATTGCACTTACACTTATTATTTTCACTACTAGCAACTAAATCACGTCAAGGTTTCCCCCATATTTTATAGAAGTGAATATGAAGTTTTATAGTTAATTTTTGTATAAAAAAAAAACAATCGAGTATTGCACTACTGAGATATTGATATCGTTTTAGTTTTTTCTTATCTTTTCAAAGCAAATCCTATATTGTTTTCCAAATTATTTAAACAATTATGCATCATTTTTGAGTGTTGGTTTATACAGGGTAAACCATAAATAAGTAAAAATATTTTAACTGCTGGTGTAGTTCGTCATATAGATCAGTCTAGTGAGTCATTTTTAAAAATTTCTAATATTTATGGAGATATTATTATTTTTTTAAATACCCACATTTTGAGGACCGCTATCTTAACCAACCTAATGAACCATATGATTTGTTGCGAGGTTGCCATATCTTATCTAACATAAATATTACGTTTCCCTTAACGTAATAGTAAAGTAATACGGTTAATTCTATTTTAAAAATACTTGTTTGAAGTATAAGTACAGTAAAGTTGGGTATACGCAGCAATATTAACATACATTTTAACTGATTAACTGACCTTACTATAAACGATTAAAAATTAATTTTCGCAAGTTAAATACTACCGTAAAGTATTTAGGAAGTTATTACGTGATATTACTATGTCCAATGTTCAAAAATTATACATAAACGTGCACACAAGCTTACCTGTTTGTTAAAAAATTAACTATTTAATCAGTAATCCATATTTCACAAGTTAAACGCCATTGTACATTGTTAGAAAGAGACACAAGACACAACTTCCTTAAGTTATTTTATGAGTAATAACGAAAAATTATGATTTTGACAACATATTAAATTTAAAAGTTTCTTCAAGCAAAGACATTTGTGTAACACTGGCAACACTGTGAACTACACATTCAATCTGAAGCGCTATGACTCATAAATGTATGAAAGTCAGCGGTCCTCAACAAGTTTTCTACAGAAAAATTACAAAATTTATTTTAAAATTTCACTTTTTTATTTCTGATTTTTTTGTAAAAAAAAAACTATTAATTATGTGTTCTTCACAGTGAACTATACTGCTGGTTAAAATATTTGTACTTATTTAAGGTTCACCCTGTATAATCTGTAGCGTCTTGTGTTCTATCTTGAATTTCTAAAATGGTGGTTGGTCTATTTTTATAAATACTATTCTTTAAATAACCCCACCAAACTGTATCAGGTGGTGTCAAGTCTAGAATATGTGCCGGCCATCGTATGGTACAGCCAGGAAAATTTAAACTGCCAATGTTATTTAGATCTTTTGGGTTACGAAATAAATGATTTTATTACCCAATTTGACTAACCCGATATCTCTTAAAATAAGAAAGTTACAATCGAATCTAGCATTTACTCCTAATCACCATGTACTCACTGATTGAATCAGTTGAGTAGGTACTTGATTTACAGTTTACAGTTGTTGTACTACTCTTTTCTTTAATATGAATTAACTTATATTTTTAACTCCTCTACTGCCTTTGGTTGATAGGTTCAGAACGCTTCCAACAAAGAAAACTAACTCAATAACTTTCATTAAAATGTAGAATTCAGATTATTTAATTGAATATGTATAGAAATCAATAAATTGAGCTCAAACATGGAATTCTATATATCAACAAACGCCTCATTGAGAAAATTTTTAATTCAGAACGTTATAAACCTAAAACTGAACATCCACTCGTGTTTCTCTTGTTGCAGTTATATGTGGACCACCAAAGCCCTATGTTATTATAATTATAAATTTAATCATGTTGATCCAAGATCCAATGCGTTCATGCAAAGTAATAGTTGAAGCAACGTCGTAAATTGGTGTTAGAGTTATATACATCTACATTTTTTGACGAAACGGGCGTAGAAACATTTTAAGGAAGGTAGTTCATTCAGAATAGTTTAAAATAGGTATTCAGAGGTAGGTATGTATGACCAGGCGATGAAGATCTAGAAATAAATAAGATTGAGGTTGATTAATACAAGAGTACATTATAGGTACATCATAAGATGTATTTCCTCTTCATAGGGTAACTACTGAAGGCATCCTACAGAATGTATACCAACAACTTTTCCTGCTATGAGTTATTAATCTCTATAATCAATTATATACCTAAAAATGATTATACGAGCACTAACTCTATACCTAATTAATATGATAGTTTTTCTGCAACGCTTTACTTTGGTTTAAGTTTCGTTACTGCGGTTGCAATGCAATCAAGCGATAAATTCTTTGTTGATTTTATAATTTCAGCAAATTTTCTAGTCATTTGTCATTGAACTTATTGTGCTTGGTTGAAAACGGGCGTAAATAATTATTAGAAGCATGAAAATCTACATTTAAAGCTATCTCTAGATGTAAGAAAAGTTGGATAGATCTTTGAGTGTGGTATTTAAGTATCTTGTTACTTTTCCGGAATTTTGTAAGTCAACTGAGTACGTATAAACATTAACAATAAAAGGTACTCGATATCCAATTTGAATTTATAAATCTATTCGTTTCTGTAAAATGTTTTGTAACTTTCTATTTCCAACATCCATATATAGTCAGTATCCATATATTGCTTCCTGTCGGTGATTAATACGGCTTCATCAAATTTGAATAATTGTTGTTAAGATGTGTAACTAATGAAACCCTTAGGACATGAAACAAACGCCGCCGCCTCAGATATGTTTCAGTATCCATCAAGTTGTGTTTATTTTATAAATACTTGTTGCTTAATATAAACTAAAATTCAAGTCGTGTATGTTCAAACAATGGTCATGATTTATAAATTTTTCGCGTTAGGTACCTACTTCATAAATTCTTCATGTTTTCCCGAATATATCGCTTATCAGATATTTACTTGTATCGGCAAGTGGGTTCTTACGCTTATAATTTGTTCGTAGAAATGAGTTAGGTAATGGAAATAACAATAGAATTTTTCCGCTATTTTCATCATAATATACTATATCACCAGCGGCGCCAGATATTATCTAAATACTTTTTTTAGGTTATCGATAAAAATCCGTTTATTGTTCGTCTGAAATTGTTAATCCTTATTTTGGCGTGTTTTCCTAGAACTAGGAAGGTATCTGATAATGACAACTTGAGTGTGTAGACCACCTAGATTCTGAATGATGATGAATTCCGTATAAGATAAGCAAATCACACCTAGAAATAATACTGGGTGTTTCAAAAAAGTTACCACAACTGAAAATAATAAATTAATCTCTGGCATTGTAGTAAAGTAACAAAAAGAAGGCCGAAATTCAATTTTTTAGTGCTATTTAAAATTTTGTTACCGTAGCCGACCGAGAGCAACCACCACTGTTATATCAAATTCGTAATAAAGTTCCATGTTTCTCATTTGTCTGCAAGAGGACAGATGTTTTTCAGTATTTAGAAATTCTCTGTAAGGATCTTTATTAACAATAGTTTTAAAAAATAATTTTCTGTTATTAAACGTTTTTTCTTTGTTCTTCCTTTCTGTTTTCTCCATGCGCTATTATTCCATTTATGGTCCGCAGGCCGCACAAATGCTTGCCTGCAAAAATAATAAGTGCAACAGATTGCACTGTCAAGAATTGTACCCCATGTTTCCCTCAAGTTGAAATGTGAAACTCAGACGTTAGAGTACCCACCTCCGCCTGTTATTTTGTGTAATTATTTATTAAAAACCTTAACTTACTTTCATCAGTTATGCATGAGCGGTCGTATTGCACTTGCCTGCCACGTAAAATTACAGTTCTGGTCTGCTGATCCGTACGCCTTTAATAGACCAGCAACGATGGAAAAAATACCTTCATCTAGAGGCGCCGGTATTGTTGTATAATTTGAGTCTAATAATAGACCGACACTTTTTTGAACAATGGAAACTCGAGCCATTCATAGAAATTGTTCGGACGGGGAAGTTTTAAAAATTGCGACCTACAGCCAACAGCGAGAAAAGAAAGTATGGGATTATTTTCACTTAAATAATACGTGATTTGTAGGAAAATATTTTCTCTTGATTTCGCCAGTGAAAAGAATGAAATAAATTTAATGCCTTGTACAAAATTGCTATTTTATTGTAGGTCTCCAAATTGTTTAAAAAAAGACTTTATTTTTTTAAATATTAATCTGGTTTAATTTCGATCAGTATAACCGCTTAGGTACATTTTTCAAAAAAGAAATTCTAATATAAGCCCCCGATAATCTGAGGCGTGTCGATATGATGAATTACTTATATTTATTATTTTTTAAATTTAAATTACATAATCATTTACGTTGAAATTGATAGAACACTAGTCACTATTTCTGAACATTGTTTGATGATTCTCGTTTCAGTTATTCACAAAGCTGATTCTTCTAGTCGTTAAGAGACATTATCCAGTGACAATGTGCCTAATCTTTAAAAAATCATACAATCTATAAATAGTTCTAAGAGAAAATGCTGCTTTTGTTTAGCTTTATTTTAATGGAAAGAATGAAACGTGAAAACTGATAGCAACATTGCTGTTATATCCTGTATAACTAGCACTTAATTTTGAACAATTATCTATCTAGAAATACTTAATTGCTATATCTTTTTATTATAGATAAAGAAAATAGAATATTTAATTGCAATTTTTGTAATATTTCAGATTCTATCCAGATGGTTTCTAAGTTCATTTGTCAAGTTAATGGCAATTACACAGATTTTACTTAATTTAAATTGAAGGCAGAGAAAGTCGACGTGACCATTATTGTAGTGATTAAGAAAATATAATTGTTATGGGAACACATTTCGTGTTCCTAATGTATTTATTTCATTAAATACTAATTAGCTGTTAACTATCTAGTGTGTCGGGTTTAATTTATCTTAAAGAAAGGAAACAGTTTTCGGATGATCTGCAAATTATTGTGATTTCTCTTTCTTAATAACTGTTACGTAAAAAATGATGCTGGATGTAACTGAATTGCCCAAAACGGTTGTTTACACTTAAAATGTATTTATTATTAAACGGATACTAATTGAAGTTAAATATTTCATAATGTATCCAACAAAATTAGGAATTACGTGTAGAAAAAGACTTTTCAGGCTTTATTTGCAAATGCATATAAAAACTCCATTTCAACAAACGGACACATGATTTCCGTATGATCAAGCATCATAGACGAGAGTTCGAAGATAGTACGTAGTTGGTTGCGGCGGTCATTAGCGCGTACGTTTTCTAACAATATGTTCACATTTGTAAGAATCCACTTAGTTAAATTTTATTTTGTTATATCTGTACTGCTGAATGAATAACACCCCGTATAGAATATTATATACGCATTAGCTAGAGAGGCGACTGGAGACGAAGCAATAATAAATACGGGAACGCGGGGCGAGATTCCACGGGTAGTTAGTTGGGTTTTAAGACTTTGGCAGGTTGGCTGGAAGACAGTGAATGGTGATAAGTGGTGTCTGTTCTAATTTTACAGGTCAGTGACTTGTTTTTGTATATTGTATTTAAAGATGTCATTGTGTTTCTTTTATTATTTTATTGTCTGTTCAATGTTTTATTACAGGTTCATTATATTTTATTATAATTTTGAGGTAAAACAGTACTTGTTGATTTATTGTTGAAATTATATGTATAACTTTAGTTTGAGTCCAAGTTATGCTGTTGTAAATGGTATTGTAAGTTATTATTAATCATCTACGACTACTACTGTATTACTTGGATTAGCGGTTTGCTTGTCAGATGTTTGTAAGAGCCTTGATGATTCTATTAATATTTTCTCCCGTGACTGGACAAACATCCGATAAACATATGATGCATGAGATATGATTTGAAATTTTTGTTCAACCCTTCAACTACTAATTAGGTAGTCTCCCGTATGGGACCTCAGTACCTTCTGACGCAAGTCGGCTAACTAACCAAAACACTCTTCAGTTTTGTATGTAGAATTATGATTATATTACCGTGTATTCAAGTACTGAAGTACAGATACATTTTTATTATTGTTATCATTATTATTACCATTGCAAAAGCGACAGCGATTCTTTGAATTGTGATCGGGGGTTTCTCTGTCGTGCTCTTTTCCTCCGTGAATTCAAGGCTGAGTACGGCACTGATAGGTGGTTAGGTAGGCCACACCATTGACAGAAAACTAATAAACGAGGTATTTAGTAATTTGTTTTATTTTATTTAAAACTACTCAAATCACCCTAATTTCGTAAATATGTAGCACATTCGAGGTAAGTTAATAAATAATATAAATAAACACAACATAGGTAAATCTTCTCGATTATTGGCCAAATACTTCCTCTTTCAACAATGTTGAACGAACCCGGGTATGTTACAGTACACATTGAAAGGAATAAATTAATTGGGTAATATTGTACAATATTTGTGTTTACACAAATATTGAAAAAGGTGAGGCTTTCAACATTAAATACTAAGTAAACTATAATAAAGTATCACTTTTATGTGGAGAGTGCAGAGTAAACTATGTGTCAATTTTATGCATGCCAAAATATATCCTGTTGCCGCTACTGCCGTTATGTCTTTTTGGGTATACGTGAGTATAACTCTGTTCTTATCAATTTGCAATATTGGTAATTCTTTATCTAAATGTTGGTCACACATGAAAGTATATTACATTAACAAATCTCCTTCTAGAGGGTTACAATTCGTTGCTGTACACTGTCGATACACTTGTGGCTATTCAGAACCTAAATTCACATTCCAAGGCTCACTATGACCATACCTACAAATATTTATCATCCGGGGTGTCAAATGTCAGGGAGATAAGGCCATACGATACATCATTCATTTGTCACTTTACATGGCAGGAGAGGATAATAAAGAAAGAATTAAATGATAAACAATGTAAAGACGAAGGAAACATTTGTTCCGTAATCTAAAGTAACTTTTTACTCTATAAATCTTCATTTAATAACTGGTAAATGAGGTTTTAGATCTAGCCCACAACTGGTGATTAACAATTAATATATTCTAAATGCTTTATAGAATGAATAATTCATTACTATTTGAACAGATTAAGAAGTTAGTTCTTCGAACTAATCATTTTCATGGTTTTTCTTCTTTTTTACGCATTTTTACATCGGCAAGGCCTTGATTGAGTCCCACTCGGCGACAGTAATGCGAAAGAAGCCAGTACGCAAGACATTTATTATATATAAATTAATGTGCATATTAAAATGAACACCTGCATTTGATAAAACCTGTGTTTTATTTAGATTAAGCGTTATTAAAGGCCGCATTTGTAAATTTGAGTGCGAGCTGCAGCTCAGCGTTGTCGTGGCAGAAATTATTAAAGTCGACTAACACCAGTCATTGTTCATATACATTCTTGATTTTATTTTCCGAGCCTGCTCACGGTTGCTCTTACCGTTTTATGGTTATTGCTGGAGAACCAATTTCGAGGAATTAATGGGTTTTCTGCCAATTAACTAGTCGTAAATGAGTACAACGTAAAGATGGGAAGACAAGCAAATAAAGGAACCAAATTATATTATAATTGAACCAGACGAATACATTTTTATGATTATCACTTCCAGAAGTATTTTCATCGTTCTGGTTAATGCGCATTTGCATCATATATATCTATAATAATAACTACATATTAAAAAACTAATTTACCGCCAAAGATTTATACCATAAATATTATCTCATTGGCTCAAAGGCCTAAGACAATCAGATCGAGGTAGAACAAAACAATGGCTTTAATATTGGTTGTATATTGAGCAGCTATGTTGGTAAAATATGTCAACATTGGTCCTTCGGCTTTTCATGTTATACAGGCATTACCTATATTAGCCAATAAATATTAATCTGAAATCAAATATACTTACATGTGTTTGTCAACCACGGCTTCGAAACAGCACCACAACTCCACACAGAAAAAATGACAGACTCGGTAATTCAATAAATGACCACCGAGTGTGTTTATACCATTGGCACAATGAATTTAAAAAATATTACACCAATAACATTCGTAATATAATGGTGGAATATTGTAATTTAATTAAGAACCGATAATGGTTCAGTTTCATTAAAATATTTTTTACACAAAGATAAATCTAGTTCTGCCAATATTTTTGTAACCAATAAAAACATACACTTATTTTTATGAACAAAATGGTCTAATATTTATTTTTGAAATATTGGTTCACTAAATGACAAATTCTTACAAATATTGTTTAACTGTTTAACTATTTTACCAATATTGTAGGTATGCTACCTAGGTGAATTCAAATGCACTTTGATATATCATAAAGCGTCAGTTCTAGTTGTTGCGGTGGTGTTTATAATTTATGGAAAGGCAGTTCAACAGTACGGTCCTGGATTGAACGATTATAATTTCATGTAACACGCGCTTTTACTGATTGGTGCCATATGACAAGAAACTTTTGACATTTAATGATTTTTTCAAGGGAAAAGCGCAAAGTAACAAATAGAGATTTATAAAACTCATAATTTTTTATTTATTTATTGTATGTCAATTGTATAGACACAAAATAATAATTGTAACTCCACACCCATAACCACTAAAATAGCGAAGCATAAAATGCGATTAAACATTTGTTTCTTACATAAAATGTTGAAATTGACCTCCATTGACACAGGCATGGCATAGACGCACCCAATTTTGCCGAACATTTTCCAGGTTTCGCAATTCTTCCACTGTGTACAAATAATTCAACTTTTCTACATTATATACCTATCGTAGAATTACTAATCCACAAACTTTTTAAAACTTTCTAAATGCTTTGAAACTCAGGAATCAATGCTCGATCGTTGATAGTTCAGTGAATTTTGATCTAAACTACCTATAAAATGCCAAAACACGGTTTCGCAATTCTTCCACTGTGTACAAATCATTAAACTTTTCTACATTATATACCTATCATAGAATTACTAATCCACAAACTTTTTAAAACTTTCTAAATGCTTTGAAACTCAGGAATCAATGCTCGATCGTTGATAGTTCAGTGAATTTTGATCTAAACTACCCTAACAAATGCCAAACACGTGTTATTTGCATAGATTCTTTATGAAAATATAAGGTCGATTAATCTGAATAGGATTTCTTCATTTGAAGGAGTTTTGGGCTTTTTTTGAATATGATTTCTTCATTTTTTTTTTAAAAAAAAGCCGTTACGTTTTTTATATTTACTAATGTCAACGTCATTTTTTTCTCGAAAGGGTTGCTTACACCATGGAACAATACGACCACATTGAAGAAGGAGAATAGTCTTTCGATACGTTGGAAAAATATGCCAGTAAAACATTTTCACTATATTTTTTAATTCCGTGTTTCTTGCACCATTCATACGAGCGATTGTATTATTCAACTGATTTTTGTGGTAGAATTTCAAAACACGTTTCCAACAACTTTCCCAAATTTTAGGCGGGGCGCACTGAATGTCTTCTTCCATCATTTTCTATAGATAATTCGTTATAAGGGTTTTACTGTTGGAACTGTGACAGCGAGAATCGATTTCTGTTTAATATCATACAGTAATGGCTATGTTGATAAATATTTGCTTTAAGTAAAATGCTTAATTTTTACAGTAAAATAAAATGTTTATGTTGACGCTTGGTTATTCAAAATTGAAAATATTACATTTCAGATATAACAATATTTTTACATTTCTGTAATACCCCGGAATCCCATTAAAAAATGGAACAGACCGTTCAACTGAGCAATTAAGCCAGTACAATATGTAGGTATAGGACTATATAAAAGTCGGTTGTTATAGATATTACATAACGCTATTAAAAATATTTCCAGTGTTTGTCAATTCAAGCAGATCATTTATGATTTTTATTCGAGCCATAAAAATAATTTCACATCTTGCGTTGCGGTTGAAACAGTTGAATGTCTTCATAAAAGTTTCCGGCAAACGTGCCATGACGGTTCTCAGCGCAGGCCGTGGGCGTATTATTTCTCTAAAATAGAGAACCGTATCTCGAAATCTTTCCCACAGAAAGTAGTGATTCATGCAGTTACTATTATTATTATCGCAATGGTATTGTGGTGAACCTAACCGCAACCATTCACAAATTGGTGTAAACTATGTTTATTGCATACGTGAGATACATAAAATGCACTCGGCACAGGAAGTTTCACCAAAGAACAACGTTTTTTCCTTCTCTGAATTGTCGTTGCGAATTGAAACTTAGTTAAAAGAAAACAGAGTACTATTTAATTAGTACTAGAGAAATATGGATGGTATTCAACTTTTTTTGTTGTTATACTTTCAATTATAACATATCTATATTTTATAATTAATGTAGAAATTACTATTTTTACTGTCACAAAAATAAGTATGTTGCTTGAAATGAATGTTGTATGGTTTAGAGACACATGTAATGGCGTAGTTTTGATGCAAACATCTGAACAACGTACCGTTTCAGTTTCTATGATGTTTATGAATTGTATAATATTTAAATTGACACAAGGTGCAAGTGCACACGTAACAAAATATCATTTTATATTTACTGTATTACGAATGTCCCACAAATGTCCTTATTAATGAGCCATATTATGTTCTACTACACATTATCAACACAACTAAAACTTATTAGGTTTGAGGTTAGGTTGACGTACCTGCCTTTGCGCATGTGTAACAGAAATCACCTGAAAACTGAAACATTTCATAATAAATTGAGTAAAAATAAATAATTCGATTGTAGTACATTGTATTATCACACTATTTCTGAAATTTCCTAATTTTATTAAGCAAAAAATACACTTGATTATTCCTTAATATATAATGTATAATATATAATGTAAATTAAAATTATTCAGTAAATAATACATCGAAATTTCCACCCGTTTTTATCAGTGTACGACACATTTGTAGAAATTATGGAATGCTTTTCCAATTACATTTAATTTCTCTCACCAAAAGAACCTATGTAAGCACGTACATAGCCTTATGGAGGGGGACCTGTGTGACAATTTTCCCCCCTCCCCTAATCGAAAAAATGTGGCCACTGACCTGTCCATAAGATTAATTTTTCACAAATATTTCTTCACGAATAGAATACGTTTGACAAGTTAATTAAACCACGTCCATTAATGGCATCTCAGGATTACCATTATAACGAGGACCTTTTAACTAGGTACTACACTTTGCCTTCCAGCGCCTTCTAGAACTCGAGAAGTGATAATGGTCCCAATTTTAAACCTTGGATAAATCATGGTTATTAGAGAGTTGGGCTATGAATAATAAATTTCATAACTCAAACTACTGACGCTTATAGACGTACGACTTTTTATGAGTACTTAAGATTTGAGATGTATACCTCGCTTACTAAAATAGGTTCTGGGAAATGAACAATATGATCGGTAGATTTGAGTTGTTATTCGTCTAAATGAGCTACGTGCTTGGATTGATAAGTGAAATGTTCCGTGTAACTACAGCACTCAGTTTTTTGCGTGGATTTTTTTGTATAATATGGCGAAGGCGCCTGGCAAAATAACAGACGATAAAGGCAATTTACATTTACTTTGATGAAAACGACTTGGATAATCCGAGTGCCTTCCAAGTTTTAGTTAAAGTAGGCAGCTCGGAGCCGATCGTATAATGTAAATGCCGCTTAAGTCCTGCATAAAGGCTGGCGGTTTATGGACGAAGATTCCATTTTTAGTAATTATGTACACAAAAATTGCAAAGTCTCATGCATACAGTTCATTTAAATAAAATAGTACAATTTTATGTTCATAGTCGTGATAAGCCGAGGTAAATCCGATAGCTACTATAATATTATTGGTGTAACAATATTTAAAATAACGTCTATGTCCAATAAGTGTTGGAGGACATGCACTAATATTAGTATTAAGTGCAATGTAAATAAAGTGAATACAAATATTGTATCAACTACATTATTATTACTACATTCGATATTTGCAAGATATCGTTTTAGTTTATGTGACAATGATTTCTGTTTTTATAAATATTGCTACATCGAAAAAATTTGATGTCTGTAAAAAAATATTGTTTCATTTAAATACATTATGTATTTACATATTTATATAAGTAGTGTATTCTGATACCAAGTCATTTTTTTTTTTTGAAAAAGCAAAAATGCAGTTATGTTGTGTAAATAAAGCATTTGTTTAAATTAAATAACATTATGTGATTTTCAATGATAGTCTTGTGATAACTTGATAAAACAATATCTGTATATTTCAAAAAAAAAATCCAATTAAACATCTGCTTATTTAAGTCGAAAACGTATTGCTCTGGAATTTCACGAAACTAATAACTAAGACGTTTCTTTTTGTAGTTTCAGTTTCAGTCTTACCCTGAACAATTTTCTTTTCCTTCCAATATTCAGAAATTTATTAAGTGTTAACCTACTTCCAAAATTATTTGTCGGTTTTGAACATTTTATTTGTTTGCAAATAATTGGGCTGATAACATTTTGCCATAATCTCTCAAGAATCCTATGTTTACCGAAACGCTTATCTTTCGGCACTGAGTATTTGTTTTCCGAGATTTTTTTAAAGATTTGATTTATTACATTATTTATTTCCTTTGATAATATTTAATCATAAACGAAATCAGAATACATCAAACGTTAGATTTTCAGTTTGAAATAAATAATACTTAAAGCAATTTTTTATTTAGAGTGTTCCCGTTTTTGGGGGATCGTTCCTATAATATTTTTCCCTAGGTATCTACCCTTTTGATAATCAGTTATTTTATGCAATTGTATTCACATTTTTTCACAGAATTTCAATGAAAAAAAATGGTACTCCAAGGATTTTTTCAAAATTCGAAAGCTCTGTCGATTGAACCAATTAAAATTACACAAAAAATGTCTTGATAATTTTTGATACGATGAACCGTTTTCGAGAAAATGTCTTAATTCCATTCTTATGCACGTAATTTAAGTTAGAGTACCAATTGGTCAGAACTCAATGCAAAATTATTGCGAGGTAGGTCATGAAAATAAATGAAAAACATGACAGTTAGCAATTATTGTTGTATTAGGATGTGCCAAGTGTCAACTAAATAGCTCTTACTACTCAGAAAATAGATAAAAAAATTTGATTTTTTATTTCAAACTTTAACACCCTGTATCTGTAAAGCAAATCCTTTGCGGACCCATGTTTATATGAACTTTTTGTCTTAAAATCAATCATACATTAACCCCTTAAAGTTTGTGCACATACTTAATTAGCACCCTGTATAAGGATGTCTCGCATGCACAATAACGGCCGTATTGTAACAATACAGGGTATCCGGAATATGAGTGCCACAATTTTAAGAGCTTATATATTTGACTAAAAGCAGTAAAGAATATCTAAAACAAATAGTGTCAATAAATACATTTCAAAAATAAAAATAAATTTGCAATAATATGCAAAACTATATTACGAAATTACAAACTAAGGTACAATTAAGGTTAAGTAAAAGCGCCTGTAACGTAATTTCCTCATAATTTGATTTTTGGATCAGTATTAATGAAGTAAATAATTGAAATTTCCAAGAAACTCGTTAAAAATGAAACGCACTGTAACGTTCGACAACGTTGCAGTGTCAGGCTGCTGGTGGTAACCTAAAAGTAAGTTAATCATAACGCTGCGTACAGCTAGTGCGATTCATTTTTGTTTAGTTTTTCTTTGATGTTTGTGAGTGTACATAAACAAAAATGGAACAATTTATGGTGACCATAACCAGCCACATGACATGGCATTTACGCCGAATTGAGATAAAACTCCCTGGGTACGAAGCGTTTGTACAGTAAACGCTTTTTGTAAGAAACAGTAGTCATTTTAAACACTTGTAACTATTATTGTGTGCTGTGAAAAGAGCTCTAAGAAAACCATTCACAGTAAGTACCTATGTTTAGGTGGACCTATTTGAAATTATTATGTATAAATACATAACAGTTCTAATGTAGTATGTGTGCAACGTTGTCACATATTCAATACCTGTTTGCTGTCATAATTCTGTTACCGTTGGTCAGAAAAAAAAATTAAGTCAAATATGTTTTGTTTGGTAGTAAATTAAGGCATATTCCGGATACCCTGCATTTTCTGAGGTGTACCCCTCTGTCATGCAGACTTTTACTTCATCATTATATCGCAAGATAGAGTTTGAATACTTGTTACAACTAGTATTTGACACAACTAACCCCCTCCTCCCCTAATTTATTTCCATGAAAATTTGTATACAGGCACCAATTTTTTTTCGGTGCAACGACACTGTTACTCATACCGTGTAGACGACAATTATGTGTTGTAGTCATTTAAATTATCTAGCAATTTCGTCCTGATATAACTGAGCTATCATGGATCGTTGTGCCTTATAGGTGCACCAGAAGTGTTATATTATTTACAAGCCGAGTCACCTACATAGCTAACGGCCGATCTGTCCGTCTCCATTACCATACGTCGTTGACCGCGGTGTCTAATTATTGCCTTTCCCGACAAAACAGCTACTCTCGGAAAAAGGAGATTTCATTAAATCACTACCTTTACATCGATGCAACTGTTCCTCTTTTACGGATTTTTTAGATTTTATCGGAAAATGGACGCGACGGTACCGCACCAGGTGTAATTAGAGGCAATCGAGAACTTGTTTTCTCACTTGCTTTGACCGAAGAAGCTAACAATGAGGCAGTAAAATGATTCCCATGGTTTGTTGCTGGCTCGTGTCATATCCATATAAATGGTTTTGAAATTCCAGCACAAACAATCGAAGATAAAAAAATATGTTCAGGATAATATTCCAATTTCTTATCTACGAGTAGTGCAAGGTGTTCCACATAAGAACCGATACAGAGCAGGTGCATGTAAGGGTCCCAAAATAATTGTAGTTTAACCCTCCTCCGCAGATTTTAATTTAAAACATTTTTTTTCTCTTGTTAAATTTTTATAACAAGATTTTAATAGTGTTTATTAGAAGAAATCAAGAAGTCAGTAGTAGGTCTTGTAAAATGTGACAGTAATAACACAATAAAATAAAAATTAAATAAATAAATTGTTCAAAATGGGCAGCATTTTTTCTGAAACGATTCCACAAATCTCCTCGGGATTCAACTTGCGAGGAATAAATAAAATCATTCAATGTTCCCCAAAGAAAATAATCACATTTGTTGAGTTCTAGCAATCGTGGTGGCCAATTTTGAGGACAATAATTTCCTCGTCCTAACCATTTATTTGGAAACTTTCTAGCAGTAACACTCAAATGAGGCGGCGCCCCATCATGCATAAACCAAAACTCTAGTCTAATTTACAACGGTAAATCTTCGATTAAATCAGGAGTCATATTTTGCTGCAATTCCAAACAACGTTAGCCATTTAATCTGTTTGGCAAAATAACTGGTCTAATCAAATAACGATCAATAATATTGGCCCAAACGTTTATCTTAAATTCGCGTTGAAAATGTCTAGAAGTTATTGCATTGAGGTTATCATCTGAATGTTCACGAAAGTTGTGAACATTTGTAATTCCTCTACGAGTGAAACAAGCCTCATTAGTGAAAAGAACTTTCTTGTAAAAATTAATATCCTGATGCAACATAAACTCGCAAAAGGTCGCTCGTCGATCCAAATCTTGCAATAGCTCTTGCACTTTTTGTCATGTCATATGGATCTAGCAGATTACGTTTAAGAATTCGGTGTACAGAAGTTCTTGATAATACTGTTTCTCGAGATAATCGTTTAGTACTTATTTGCGGTTCATCTAAAACTGTTTGCAAAATATTTTCTTCATCTTGTAGGTACCCTTATCACACTAGGACGTTTTCGAATATTATTGAACAACTTTCCTGTCTCTCGATCCCATCATTCAACATTAGAAAATGTTTCTCTATGGTGAATCATTCTATTTCGAAACCTCCTACGATATTCTTCCACACTTCTACAGTTTTCTTCACAGACGCACAAGTAAGATGTCAACGCATTTACAGAATGTAAGTTTTCTTGTAATTTTCAGCAACAAAACGTAACAGTAATAAAATAGTTTTTCTGCAAGTTTTTTAAAATTCAGTGAAACGTAAAAAAGTGTTTTTAATTAAATTATATGTGGGACATTATCATTGTTTTTAAATTCAACCACTGGAAAAAAAAATTTGGTATAATTTTAGAGATAACCAAGTTATGACAATTTAAACGCATATAAAGTACTGCCAGTGGCGCCCTTTATAGCATACATCAAAATTGAGATTATATATCAATTTCTCATGTCACAAAAACTGTATACCAAGTTGTACGTATTTGCTATAATTATTAATAATGAAGTTATTGAAGAATAATTAAAACAATATTGTAACTTCAAAACTACGTATCTCGGAAACTATTAAATTTTGAACAAAGACTATTTGCATTACAACACCATATTTTGGCCCCAGAAATATGGGGCAATTGTTTCAAATAGGCATTATCTCAGTCCAGCGACTTCCCAATCAAAACCGTTTAACGCAATCATAGCACTAACTACGATCTCGGTGAACGAGGGCAGAGTGACCTCCATTTCCCACTCACCATAGCCTAGGCTCGTTCGTCACAGTCACCTGCGTTGCCTCCTGCTTCGCCTCCTGGTGCCCAGCGCCAAGCCGGCTAGAAAGCAAGAAATAAAGCCACGTGCACACGAACAAAGAAAACATGGAAAATCACTGAAATATTACATGTAAAATAAATTAGATATGTTTAAATACTATTTGGTTTTACTAATACTACTAATATTGTGTTCCCCAGAACACTAATTTCATAAAACTAGTCGAGTTATATATATTTTTTAATGGCAGAAAGCGCAACTGCAATGGAAAATGCAATTTATCTGACTTTGCATGTTAGTTTAAATTTTGTGTCAATGACTTTTGCCACTGACCTAGTTTAGGTAGCCATGGTGGTAGACGACAAGAACAAACGGCCAACGTTAATTCGACGAAATGACAATGGCAAAATATCTAACCACTTCATTATATGACATTTATTTTAATTTTCAAGACGAAGTTTTGCTAATGTGTGTTTGTGTCGCCAGATATAAAAATGCCTAAACTAAAGGTAACAAGTAGATCCAAAACTACACCTTGTATAATATATTTTTTACATATGAAATGTATTCTACAGAGTACCTACCTCTCTATCTGATATACAGTTGACAGAAGTCACGAGCATTGAGATAATAATGCGACCTTTTATCGAAATTCTGCTTATCTAAGAAAGACATGTCATAGATGAGTTGTCTAAATTGAATATCTAACTGTACCCTTGAGTTATTGTCGAAATTTTTGCTTGTATGCGAACATCTAATGTAATATCATCGTAACAGAACCTACTCCTCCATCAGATCCTCTAATACCGCGTAAGAACTGTAGGTTAATAGTTCTTTAGCTATCACGCACTACATTTATCTGGGAAAGTTATTCTGTCGGCAAAAAAATTCATTCGTGGGACGAGACATGTCTTGAAAGTATATTCCTTGACGGTTGGGTTTTTTCTGCAACAATTATGCCTTGACAGTTTTGAATGTACCAAATGTGTGGTCATTTGTGCCGTTAGTAGGTAGTAAATTTATTAGCTTTCAGGAATGTACTTAGGCGTATTTTGGGTGATGATTTCGAAATATTCCAAATTTTTATTTAGATACCAGCTTATAAAATTTCGCAGTCGTTCAAGGACGGCGACATTTTTAACGTTTTATTGTGTAGTTTCCAGTTAGGATACCATAGAATACATAACAAAGAAAATGGTATTTTAACTGTTTTCTTACTTTTGTAGTAGAGGGAAAATTTATTTTTTACCCTAGGTATTGCATATTATCGTTCATTAACCTGCAAAATATAACTTCATAAAACGGTGCTGTTTGAGCTTATCTGAGAAACTATTTTTTTTAGAATGGATTAACAATTTCTGTTGCCGCTTATAACCAGTCGAATGTTACAATTAATGTTCTAAATAATGTGTAATACTTAATTGAAAACAATTTTTTGAGAATGTTTTAATGTACAATAAGACATTTTTTGAAACAAACATTTTGGTTATTCAATGAAACAACATTTTGCTTAATTGCATTCTTATGGCAAGAATTTCAATTACTCACCAGTAACATAGATATAATTTTTGAACTACATGGCTATTGAAGTCTTCAATTTGATGTTTGCAAATGCAAATATTTGAACCTTTTACACCTATATACTGAACACAATTTTGACTTTAAAATCGATCATTAAACTCTGATCATTCTTAATGAGACCCCATTTTGTATCCTTGGAACATTTTTCTAAAATCTCCAAGGCATCGCTGTGTTACATAATCAGCAAGATGTACAGTTATCGCTGTCCTCAGTTAACAGGCATTTGAAATGTTAACTCTTCCTTTGCCGTAATTAAAAGTGGTGTACCGTTCAATTTCGAACAGATAAACTTGCAGTCGCGGCGGCATTATGCAAAATCACCGTATCTTTAGATGCTGCACACTGTGTTTAGATGCACCGGAGTAGCAATTAATTAAGATGCTACTTCGAGATAAAAGGATTCTTGAATTAATGCAGTTTTCTAACAGAATTTATATCCAAGTGTGACCAAAAGCCTGCACTGACCCACAAACAACTTCAGCCGATTAGATCTATCTGAATTTCCAATATTTCATTAGGTATCCATTACTCCGGTAATAGTCATTCATTTTGATTAAGAGGAATATACAGTAATGATGTTAATAATGTTTTTCCATGACCACTATATTAAGAATGTTTAATACGTCTGATTTCCATGGATTAAAGACCTTTTAACACACTAGTGGATTAAGGGAAGGACTGAAGGATTTTTTCAGCGTCTTGCTGGGCAGTGAATATTCAATATAATTTTCTGCTAACATAGTCGATTTCCAACCACCATGACGCTCACAGTGGTAATATCACCCCCAACATTGGTCAGGAATGTTGCCAAAGAACGCCTTATTCTATATCCTGTAAAACTTTCTGGATCAGGAAGCCTACGAAATTGTGTTGATGCCTGCATGTTGTGTAGCACATTTTCTAGCCACATACCGCAAGAAAAATCTCCCACCGGAATTTTTAGGTCACAGATTGATGTATTTTTAACACATTTCTACAGCATTGACTGAAAAATCGATCGTAAAACTTTTTGAAATATTTGTATGAGTACGTATTGGGAACTGCCTGTGTCTTGGACATGGTGATAAAGGTTAATTCATTGCATCGACAAGCACCTGCGACTCCTATGATCGTTGCAACCTGTAAAGGGTTCAAAATAAAACACTCAATGTATAAATTGAAATATTAAAGTCGTGTATTATTTTTCAAAAAATGTTCGATTTGGTCTTGTCTTTGCTTTCTTTGGTTTATAATTTCTTGATTCTACTTTCGAATATGAAGTAAATTTACCATACTTCGAATATCAATACCTTTGTGCACTTTCAACATTGATGTTAGCATGTCCACATCGAAGAGGCAGGAAACCGTTTCTCCACACTGGAAAAGTATAATAGTAGCACCTCTTCTGTGATTCCTCCTTCTTTTTAGCCAGTTATCGAATTCCACCTCCTCGTACACTTTTGCTTTTCACTGATAGCAGACGTTATGTTGCTTCTTGGGCTTCATGCTGAATTTCAGCCGGAGTGAAGAAATTCTCAACATTCTCTCATTGTTTGTGTCAAGTTAGCAAATTTTTTCACACATAGAAACGATTCCAAGACTTTCTACTATTTAGATGACAATGAATATGTTTGATTAAAATAAATTTGTCAAATATGACGTTTTGCAAAACCATAATTTTTCACCTGCTGTCACTCTCATAATTGACCAGTTTTGGTTGTGGTCGTGGAATTACATTCGGGAAGTTAACCAGTCTTTATTTCTCTCGGTTGTACCTCGACTGTAAATTTGTTCTCGTGGATTAAAGGCTTGTTAATTACCTTATATAATTAATAACTATTTAATAATTACGTCGTTGGCATTTGCAAATCTTCACTCTATAAAATCCAACACGTATAGAGAAATTTCAGGTAGGTACAGACATTAGTTCTAATTGCATTAGATTGTCATGTATCTTGATTTAATCACGCTGAAATTCGAAAGTAAATGTCTTTATACGATGTTGTTTTGGTCGTGCATTTCTTTAAATGGAATTGAATTTGTAATCCAATAATGTTATGAATTGCATTACGAATATATAATTATAGATACTGAATATGTTATTAAATTGTGGCCGCAGCCCATGGTCGTGTGGTATGCTAATTTATGGGCAGATCGTTGCGCTACATATAAATTATATTATAAAGTGACATTTAAAAATAGGGTCGCTATGTCATTTTTTTAGACATCCGCCCGACAAATTGGGTATTGTTATTCGGTATCAGTTTCATGTGAGCTAAAAGTAAAGGCATTTCTTAATACCGTTGGAATGACAAGGCGTTCTCTTGTAAATTCGAGCCCCAAGCAGTTTGGTCGTCACAACTTTATTTTGTATGATAGACAAACCTATGTACTAGAATCTCGCAGATTTTTTTAGGTATTGCTTCATGGATATTGACTTATGAATTTTGCAGGTACACCAAAAGGTTGTAGATGTTTAAGTCATACATTTGATGTTCTAGCGAATTGTTCTCTTGACTGTTGACATCGAAACAAATAAAAACATCAAGAAGTATGTGACATGGTTTTGTTTCAGATTGCAAAATGAATATGAGCCAATATCATAGTATGGTAGTAGTACTACTTTTAATTTCGTTTTTGTCTTCTGGCAACTCCAAACCTTCTTTAGATACCCGTTCAACGAAGGTTCAAGACAATACAACGTGCAAGTTTTTTTTGCAATTAGAAATTTTCTGTGATAATATACAGTTTTTAGTTTTAATGTCACGAATGGGGCATTTAACAATTAATTACTTTTCTGTTTCTTTTCTCGGCTGCAAAAGTCACATCATACGATTTAAGGACACCGTATTCTTGAAATAGCGTTTCCTACAAAGACAAATGGTTTTAAACAGTTAATAATTGAACTATTTAATGCTTAGTAAATAATAGGAATGTTATCTCATGCCACCATATCGTGAAAGTGCGGCACGTATTTATGTTATTTTCAAGGAAGCATACTTGTGGTCGTTTTTGTGCTGTTGTGTCTGAACAAATGACCTATCAAATATTATTTTATATAATTATTTATTCATTAATATAGTTGTATAACAGTTTTGAGAAATAGGGAAAAACCATGTCGCAGCAAGTAATAGTATCTGAGAGGAGCAGGATTACTTCGTCTTTAATTTGTGTTTAATTTCAAATGTCCACATGAGGTAGCAGTACTGCTGGAAATGCTGCAACGTTTCCATATAGCTGCGGCAAGAATTCAGACGTTACGCGTTGTTTTTGTTGTCAACATTATTTTCGATAGTTTGTCGCGTTAAAAACAATCACGTTTCTAGTTTAGTGTGTCTAGTTTAGTGCAAACATTTAGTGTAATATATATGGTTTTATTATTTTCAGTTGCAGTTTCTTAAATATTTTGACGAAAATACAATGAATTATTCTTTGTTCGTATGATGTAAGCCGTCTGAATTCTTGGGTTAATCATTCATGAAAATTGCATACTGAAGTTAGTAAAACCCAGAGTAATAATACAAATGAAATGAAAAGTTATATATGAATTTTACATAGAAGTGGTAACAGTACTTTAAAGTTATATTCTATTAAAGTTGTAACATTGCATTCTGGTGTGTTATTTCACATGATTGACCTAGGCAATAAAATACCAACAATCTACCGTGTAATATTACAAGTAATTGTCAGTGTAGTTTTTAAATTTAACTGTATATGCATATTATTATAATGTAAGTGTAGTACTAGATACAGATATATTTATACAAACCACAGTATTGAAATTAATGAATATTGTATATATGCTGTATAAAATACATTATAAAAGTTTTTCATGGCTTAGTATTGTGTTTTTCTATAGGCATCAACATGCTGCACATAACCACTTTTTAATCTCGACTCTTTGTGATGGCTACACGTTTATAATTACTTAATAATTACTTTTTCGTTAAGCAACTGTCATTAAACATGTATAATGCCACTTAGTATAATATATCTATTAGACCAGTAAAAAAAAATGGATATTTGTGCCAACTCACTTCCCTAATGAATTTGCCAAGTGTAAAACAACTTCCAATAATTCAATTAAGCAAATCCCGCGTCCATTTCTGTGCCGATTGCAAGTCATTTAACAATCATTTTTTCACAACGGCGAATTTTACCGTTAATTCGCGCAATTCGCGGATTAGTAGGGCAGCGAAAGTGCGGCGATATGCACCATCATAAAAGAAGTGCAATACGTGCCGAGAGGCTTTTTATAACGTGAACGAATTTATTTTAGTCATTTCAATAACGGACCGAGCGGCTTAAACTCCAATTTACGTCCTCGCGCTCGTAATAAAACTGATTTAATGTTATTCTTGGGGAGATTATCGCGGAGGAATCAAGGATGGCCGTTTTTAGGCCGGCGGCTGAGGTTAGCTTACGGAGCTCAACGAAAAGTTGTCGAGTTGAATGGAAATAGAAATTTCTGGTAAACTACGAACGACTGACGTAAAAAATAATATCTACTAACTAGAATGAAAAATGTTCAGTCATCTATACAGGATGTCTCAGGTATTACTGGCATCCTTATACAGTTTAAATAAATAAGATGAACCCAAATATATCAATATCTAAAAGTTCATTGTTTCCGAGATCTAGGGTGTAGATTTTTAAATTTTTATTACATTTTTTATTTAGTTGAAAACCCTTCCTCATAAAACAACGATAATTCTAGGTTGTAATGGTTTCCTTATTCAGTCTAATTATTCAGTTTTTTTTTTAATTATCACCAGTGTCGTAGAAACCCTGTGCCACTCTTCTTTTATTTACAATAAACCTACCACTGTCGTAGTTATAAAAAAACATATAAGATACTTTAAGTTTTTATTATTTTGAACAAACAATTATCTTTAAAATGCATGGTATTAAAGTAATTGTCTATTTAAAATATCTGCATCTGTATCTAAAGCTGAAGGCAACTTGAAAATCCGCTCTTAAAATTTTGCACATCGCCATAATTTATCATTTCAAGTAACTTTTTCAAGTAACATTTTGCTGTATTTGCAGCGGGAATCACGCTTTACCTGAAACCAAAACAATTTTTCCTCGGTGCATTGAATATTTAAAATAAGATTATTTCGAAAACAGTTACGCTTAATGACTCCAACAAAATATACCTTTTTCACATAAAAAAGATAGAATAATCGATTGTTTTAATAGTCAGATGTATACACTAAACCGCAAAAATTCTGCCATTTAAAAGAAGTATGATTTG
The DNA here is from genome assembly GCA_025584915.1 of Monochamus saltuarius. Lineage (NCBI taxonomy): Eukaryota > Metazoa > Arthropoda > Insecta > Coleoptera > Cerambycidae > Monochamus > Monochamus saltuarius. The sequence continues at coordinate 2,817,508 of CM046726.1, forward strand.
CCATAAGTAACGCCCTCTACTAGTAGGGTCAATATTAGAAACAAATATGAATTTCTCGACTCCAAAAACCCCCAATCTCGAAAATTTCAAAAACGGTGATTCATCAATATTAAACAAGACTACCGTTTTTGTCTTGTGCCAAATATGTATTACATATAAAGCGGTTTAGGCTCAGAATTGTTACTTTTCTCCATTCCCTTATGTTTCTTGTCTTTCTTTTCCAGTCCGTATTATTTCTCTTCATCACTTTCTCGATCTACCTCTTTTCTTCTTATATGTAGTTAAGTCTACTTCCCATTACTTTCTAGATTCCCTAGCGACTGCACTCTTCTGCCTCATTTTTTCTCTTTACTCCTCCTCCGTCTTCTTCTCCTTAGGATCCCTCTTAAGATCTCCCTTTCCCACCTCAACTTCTTCTTTCTTGACTTCTTATTGAGGATCCACTATTTTAATTTCCATCATTTGCATATGGAATGACTACAATCATGTGACAAATTTCATTTAGACCAAATTCTGGGTTTTGAAGTTGAAATAATGTTTTTGGTAAGGTACGTTACCTTGAAAGTTTCTTACCAAGCACTTCATATGAAACATTTTGATTAATACCTATAACAATATAACGTTTTCTATCTAGGCAATATATTTTTGAAATACGCTATATACCTAATACTAATAAAAACAATTATACTATTACATTTTCAATAGATTATTATATTTTTGACCTTGACATCGAAATTTTAGAATAAAAATAGCTTAGTTATTTTTCAAATAATTATATATGTATACGTTTTATTGAGGTCACGGAGCAATGATATACCCTAATCGGTCTTAATATTCGGTCTTGATCAAAATTCCTAAATTAAACTGGCATTTATAGATATATTAGAAGAAAAAAAGAACTAGTCCAAGGCTGGGAGCAAGATTAGAACCGCTCTGACGTGAAAACGTCTATCCAATTATTAAATGTGTACTTTACTTGACGAATAATTAATTACCTATATGTGAGGAAGAATGACGGACGGTTTATAATATCGATTTTCTGCATAAGTTGGTACATGGAGAAGGTCTACTACGTTCATTATTTAATATTTCTCAATGTGGTTATTACAACTTATTCGTTTTTATAACATTTTAATAAGTAGTAAATGGGTGATTTAGCTTATTATTCATAAACAGCAAGTATGATCAACAAATTATATTAATTGCAAAATGCAAATCATGATATTTACTATATGTTTCTTATTCTCTAAAAAATTCTCAACATAACTTTCTGCTGTAGAAGATTTCCAGCCCCCATGGTGCTTTAACATCTGCACTGCCATCAACCAGAATGGTGGATGAGGACCTTTTAAAACAATATCCAGTGTATTTCTTCAGGATTATTCAATCCAAGCTTTGATATAATTATTTTTGGAATGCTGGATGGTATGTTTTTTTTCTCTGTAGAATACAAAAATCACTATGAGTTGCATTAGGAGGACAAAGTTATTATATTTTCGAAAAATATTTAAACAGTTGATACCTGTCACATTTCCTTCTACCTATTAATGTAGACATACATTTTTTTTGTTATTTTTTTTTTTCTATTAAGGAAAGTTTCAAATAATAAAGTAATAATGTTCCTTGGTATGTTTACACATTTAAAACCTGTTGTATACCTTAAATTTAAATATAATTATGCTCACTACCATTATTCAATAGACATTACGGAGTTTTATAAAAGCAAAGAAAATCTACTAAGGATTCCTATTAGCGTAAAGCTAAAATATTTATCTTTACCTTTTATAGGCAAACACTTTAGAAAACAATGCTACTTATTTAAAGACAGCGAGTTATAAGGCTTGTTTTTGAAGCAGTTGAAAACGGTTTGGAAACTGTCAGAAATATTCGACCAGTTAAGTTGAGAACGCGTTACCATTGAATTTGACTCAATAAATAGTTGGACGGACATTTCTGATAGTTTCCAAACAGTTTTCAGCTGCTGCTAAAACAAACCTATAGTGTCTCGTTTTGTATCGCTTTTTGTCAAAAATAATAATAAAGAGTTATTTTTTTCTTATTCTAAATAACTTGACAGTCCGTAAACTATTTTATACCCTGGAGAAAACTTGTATAATTAACACAGTGAAAAATTCGTGAAGAACAATGAATTCGTTGAAAATTTCGTTTAAAAATGGCGTCCTTAAACAAATTGATTGTAACTCGTTCAACTTTTAGATTTAGAGAAATCTAACACAATGCACATTCATGGATAGTCCGCCAACAGATTCCCTGGCCAGTGATTAGAGGTCTCAGGTTCAAATCGTGAGTCTGACTTTTATGTCACGGATAAATTTTAAGATAGAAGATCTTTAGGTCATCTTTTATCTGATAACCCCGATTTTCGCGGATAAAGATGTATGTAATGCATGGCCTGTGACTTGTCTATTGCGAATTTTAATAAAGATAACGATTTATGTGTCATTATAAAAACGTTTTTCTCTTTGAGTAGTTACTGTTGCGGTTACTGTGAGAATATTCTTCATTTACACAACAAAAAATCGATTTTACACGCTGTTTTGGAAGTAGTAAAATAATGTAGTGTTTTATTTGTAAAAATGTTGAAAGTGTTAAATTACTTACAAAAATCTTAAAATTTTAATCAGTTGATCAAATTTAGCAAATCGAGTTTAAAATTTAAACAAGAGCGTTAAACTATATTCCCTTCCCAATTATAACCGCCGTCTAGAATCCAATACGCATGCGAGTTACGATCACGCAACTAGTAAACACTTGTGATTCTGGAAAATACTAGCTAGATTAAATGTGACTATCTTTATAGATATAGAGTTTTTATTTATACGAATAATTTATTTCAATATGTTCCTAATTTCCAGGAAATGTTCGACATTGTTTTAATAGACGGTCTTATTAGTGATCCACAACTTATCTAAAAAAATTGGAAAAATGAAAAATGGAACAAATATTGTAAAAAAATGTTTGTAAAATCTTTATAGTTTCCGAGAAAAAAAATTATTGATATTGTAATATTTTCAACCTTTACATCGCTCGACTACTGTAGTTTCAAGCTAGGTAATTCCGAATATTGAAATGCGATTTCTTTTAGTATTAACGTTTTTTTGATGCGAGTGTTTGCATTAGTATTTCAAGTGTTAAAAATGGCTTACGTGTAAAGGAACTCCAAGTTGATGGATGTCGTTTTAGTTTATGGTGAAGTGAAATTGCTCTAGTAGAATAATTTTGTCATAAACACGTTCCAAATCCATTTACTTGTATCGCTGTGTGCAGTGAGTGCAAGTGTATGCAACGCATTTTCATTTTTAAATCATTTTTGAACAGCCCTTTTTATTTTATTTTTTTTACAAAAGTATATTTGTAAGAGTTCCCTGTATATTCAATTTTTTTAGTCCATATAACCCTGTATATAGTTCCCAAACACACTTCTTGAATTAATACCAAACGGAGTTTATGGGTTGAAAATCTATTTACACTGTTGCAAGTATTATTCTAGCGTTGTTGTCAAATTTACCAAATCGCAATTGGGCAAATTTTATCTGTCTTTCTTTGCTGTGTACATTGTAAATTAATCAAAAAATTGTATTTTTACTGCACAAAGCAACTTTCTCGTTTCAAAGTACCACTTCTTACCAATTTTAAATTATCTCCGATTGTCATTTTCTATTTTCATTTGGTAAATTGATTTCTTGTTGCATTCTGCAGTTAATTAGGGCCGAAAATGAAAAGAACCCGCCATTTAACTCGAGGTCTCGAAAGGAATTAAGGATGACTCGCATATTTGTATTCGTATCATGGAGCTGCATACCCGAAAGTGCACAAGTGCAGTAATTAATTTGATGAAATTTAATTAAACACCGCTGAAACCTATATAATGTACTAAGTAAAAACAACCGAAAAATTATAAATAATTAATCATCCCCAGTCGCTTTTTGTGTTAATGATTGCGTTCCAGATACGCGTCGGGCTGGTTTTCGCGAAATGATTATTATTTTTGTAATTATTACGGTTTTGTTGTAAAGCGAAAGATGTCAAAATAACTTTTTGCGGTTTTACTGCCCAAGAAAACGCGTTGCGCTGTGCTGTTACAGGCGACGATGAAATTTTATCAAAAATTTTAACTTTTCTTACTCGATGTCATAAAAAAGAAATGGGTCAAGTTTCAGAAAGTCTTGTGTTGTCTTGCAAAATAAGACAAGAGTTTCTTTAATGTCTTGCAAGAATCATTATTTGATCTAAGCGTTCCTAAAACTATTTTGAAACAAATAAAGTACATGGCTTAATAATAATAATAATATCTCTACCCCTCATTCTAATCACAGGGATTAGCCCAGAAGTCGGAGACTTGTGCGGGAGAGGGGGCGGCATATTATTATTAAGCAGGCCGCATTTGCGCCCAGGAACGACTTACGTTGGTAGGCCCTAACCACTATTCAGTGCAGGAATGAGGAAAACCTGGAAAACCTCATTAATTAGGGGGGTAGTCAATTATCAACCGGCATCAATCTCTCACATTGACCCAAGCTAACATTATTCCACCCTACCATACCCACAGAGAGGATGCCAATCCTCTCTATGAATATAGGTTATATACGGTCTACCGGCAGCTGGGCTCGAACCAACTCCGTCTAGTCGCCTCGATTCAAGTACTAACGCCTTAAACCGCGCGACCACTGACCGATCCAAATAGAATTATAATATCTGATATAAAACTTAAATCTTGTTTAGGGAAACAAATCATAAATTAGATGATACATTTTGCTTCAGAGAATTACGAGCTAAAATAGAAAACGATATTCGACGAAAAAAATGTCTATATTAACACCATTGGCCGTCAAAATAATTTCAATCCTAACCGCTTTTGGACATTTCTTAACAAAAAAAAGGATATTTCCGATTTGCTTACAACTGTATAACAACAATATTTGCTACAATAATCTGCAACACATTTTGAAAGAGCATACTCGTATATTGTCATCAGAATCTGAAATGAACTTAGTTCCTTTTATGATGAACTTGCCATTTTCTCTTCCTCTTTGGACTGAATATCAAATATTGAAAGCCACTGGTCCAGATGGAACATTTTTGCTAAAATATTGTGCAATATTATTCGCGTCTGCGCGTACAATATTTAATTTGGCTATTGCAAATGGCCACCTTTCCTAATGTATGGAAAATTTCCAAGGGTGAACCTAGTTTTAAAAACATGAGAAGTCAGTATGTGCAATATTGTGGATTTCAGTCTGTCTGGATCCCTGCTTCCGCAGGGCTCTGTTCTGAGACCATTATTATTCCTCATTTTTATTAATGACATTACTTACCGAACTACAGTGCAAAGCTCTTATATGCCGATGATCTGAAGTTATTTCTTTGTGTAAATTCCTTTCATGATTGTCATTTACTGCAGAATGACTTTCAAGTAGATGATGTGTTCAAAATAAGTTATTCCTTAACAACCAAAAATGCAACGTTGTCACATTTTTCCGTAATAAAGCTCAGTTACTCTGTATATGTATAATATTGATAGTACAAGGTCAACTCGGTGCACCTTTAAAGATTTATGAGTTACCTTTGATTCAAAGGTGACTATTATAACCTCAAGTAAATAATACGGTAGCCAGTACCTTAATGAGTTTAGATATTACGAAACGACAAGCAGTTTAATGGTACTGAAACAATAAATCTCTTATATAATGCTTATGTAAGATTTATACTCCAGTATAATACAGTAGTATGGAATCCCGGATATGAGACACACAGGACTATAATTGAATCTGTTCAGAGATCTTTTGTCGAGTTTTTATGGTTCAAAAGGCAAGATATTTACCGTGAACACAATTTTTCTCACAATGTATCCAGTTTACCCAACTCGGTTCCAAAAGCAATTATCATTCGGTTGCGTGTTTATATAAACTTCTACTTCCTACTGTCATTAGTTAAAATCAATACTACTTTCAAAACCACCCTGAATTTGTCTACTGCGAAAATCAATATTCCTAAGTTTTTCCCGTTCTATGTAATTTATTTATTTATTTATTTATTTCGACATAGGTAATCCAACAGGCAATTCAATGCCCAATAACAGGATTACACAAAAGAGAAAAAAAATACAAATTCGTGGTAAGTAACTTAATTAAACCTAAAGAAACAGTGAACACAATTAACACTAATGTAGTAAAGAATTAACATATGATTTTACACTTGATAATGATGAGTTAAAAGATCTAGATGAATAAAGTAATCATTATAATTCTTCTGTAACATACGTACTGGAGAATTACTTGCATAATTAGTCCGACACGATGAAATATAAAAAGATTATCATATCTAGAAAAATGTGAATGGTGATTAAAAGAAATTTGACTGACAATATAAGGAGAATCAACAATATTAGTAAGTAATTTGTACAAAAATATAACGGAAGAAATTATTCTTCTAGAGGCTAATTTTTTTAAACGGTAGTGCGACAATCTGACATCATATGGTTCATAATATAAATTTCTGTTAAATCTATAATTCAGCACATCAATAAATCTTTTCTGAACATTTTCAAGTCGATCTATGTATTTATAATACAACGGGCTCCATAAAAGACTACCATATTGTCTGATGTATGTAATGTCTGACAATGACAACTCCTTTGCAAGTAGGGTTGCCACCTGTTCTTACTTCGGGAGAACAGTCCTTACTTCAGCCTCTGTGTCCTTCCGTACTTACTTTTACTAGAAATGTATTTACCTAGTGAAAGTAGTAAAGCACATAATAAAATGTAATCATTACAACAAAAAGTGAAGAAAATACCATAACAATTTAAAACAAGAAAAAACAAGGCAAAATGCCAACAGTAAAGTTAAGAAAAAATAGAATTTTGTCAGTATATAACGACGAACTAAAGTAACAGCTCTGCCACATAGAATAAATTTTATGCTCAATATGCCATGAAAAGCCGATTTTAATAAATGAATATTCAATTAAATAGACAGTTGAACTTAATCCCAAATGTAAAGCAGACAACGTTCATAGCTTTATTTATTATTCTTAAAACGGTTCATTAAAAGTGTATCTGACTAGTTAAGTCTAGGTAGTTTTACTATTAATAGTAAAATTTAGGAAAAAAGGTAAGCGGTAAATCAAGCATTAAGCCCCTAATTGACGTTTACAGTAGAAAAGGCGGAAAATTTGAGATTTTATGCGCCTTTTAATATGTTTATATGTAGCGGAAGCATCAATTTTACTTTATGGCAGCCACCGTTTTACATAAATTACAGAAATAGGCACCGGCGATGACATAAAAAATCGTTGTTTAATTACGATATCAAAATCTAGTTGCATTTGTTTTGTAGGTCAATAATCTTTAACACACCCACTTGATTGCGAGGAAATTTATATCTATATTGTATCTAGACGTATTGATTTATGGCGTATTTCTTTTACATCTACATAAAAATTCTTTCAGCTGCTTTTGTGGTATTCAGGACGTGCAACTAATAATAAAAAATCACTGACCTTTCATGTTTTCCTGCGGTTTCCACAGAGCTATTAAAGTAATTAGTAATTACCATATTCATAACGACATATTATAGTGTTGTAAAAAAATATTGCGAAAATATATTCACTGTGCGTATTCTAATCAAAATCCAAATTTAAAATTGTTCTAAACATTACGTCACATTTTTCTTAGACTACAGAAGCTTTTGCAAGAAAGGACGGACGTACTTTTCACATAAATTCATTTTAACTATATCTAAATAAAATTGTTGATGGGTAAAATCTATAAGAAGTAAGAGGAGACTATAATTATTTAGATCAGAAGTATTTTTAGTAATTTTATTAAGAGAACTGATTTTTCTAATTAAAATCAGGAATAGGTACCTATATATATAATCAAAATACCCTTTTACCACATTGTGGTGTGGGTAGTAATTTTTCTTAACCATGCACAAATTTTCTCCATTCTTGTCTATTTCTTGCCAGTTCTTTTGCTTCTGTTCACGTATTTCTTCTTTTCTGTATTATTTTTCCAATTACTTGATCCCATGTTGTACTTGGTCGTCCTCTTCCCTTTTTATGTTGCGTCCTAGCTTTCCATACCTTCTTAACCGGTCTTGCACTATCCATCCTTTGTAAGTGTTCGCACCAACTCAGCTATCTTTTCTCAATAAATTCTAATATAGACTGTATTTTTAAATCTTCTCTAACCTTAACATTTCTTATTTTGTCTTCCCTTGTTATACCCTTTATTATTCGTAAGTATTTCATTTCTATTGCTTGTATTTTGCTTTTTTGTCTTTTAGATAGAACCCATGATTCACAGCCGAATGTCAGAATTGGACGATATATTGATTTAAAAACGTTTAGTTCTGTTTTCTGTGAGATTTCTTTTTTTTCTATAAACTTATTACTCATTGTATAATATAGTTTTATTGTTTTTTCAATTCGTCTATTTAATTCTGCCTCTTGTTTTCCATTTTTTTCTATCTCCACTCCTAAATACTGGTAGACATCCACTTGCTCTATATTTCCATTTCCAATTTTTATATTAACGATTTCTTGTTTATCTCCTAACATCATGACTTTCATGTTCTTCTTGTTCATTTTCATTCCATTTTGTTCGAGTACCGAGTTCAAGTTGTGCTCCAATACTGTACCTATATATTATGAGCAGACATTTTAATATTTTACACATAATATTAACAGCTGAACAATTATCAAGTAATATATCAAGTAAAGTATTAGTATTATTAAAGTATTTGATCTAAGTAGGCATTTCTTAATTGTTATTTATTTATATTTATGTTGAAACTATATACAGGGTGATTCATTAAAAATGGAAGGTTGCTGACTTCAAAATAAAGCATTAAGCCAAATATGCATTATTGTAATGTTATTGCTTTCTGGTCTACAGGGTATAAAAGTTAAAATTTTATTTTCGATATTAGTAAATAACTTTTTTAAAATTATTTTGTAGTCAGGAATCTACTGTTGCCGTGCGCTCTCATTACTTTCAGAACACACTGTATCGCTTCGTAAATGGTGTCTTTTGAGCAAAATCAAAAAAATTATTATAAGAAAATGAGAAGAATTAAATCTATCAAACTTAGGAATAACTATCGTATTGTAATGTTTACAAACATGTACAAGTGAACTCATAGTAACACAAAAAACAACTGTTATCTGGTGCGAATAATGCTACACTTTGCTCTGAATTTAGATGGCAAAATATTTTTAATATCGTATAATTTGTTTGTTATTTTGTCATTGCCCAGTTGAATTATCATATAAAATTATTTTTTTATGCAAAATGATACCCACATACTTGTACAGTCGCCTGCATGGTCACTTTTGAAATTCCAGTACAATATAAATCATTCAAAATTAATGGAGTCAGGTATATAATAATAGCAATTTGATTGCAAGGAAAGCTGTTTACGGTGGTTTCACAACTGGGCAATCCAAGAAGATTCAAATGAACCGAATTGTTATCGGTTTAAATTTAAATAAAAAGAATATTTATGATAAAAACTATCTGGGAGCCGCAAATTTTCTGCGTGAGACTTACGTAAAAGGTTATCAGTTCAAGGGAAAGCCGCATTCCTTTCTGTAATGAAACGCCGTTTATAAGTAAAAAGTGCCGAAATACCAAACACATTAAAGTAAGAAATGCCATTAATTATTGGTAAACACGGGCGATATATAACAGCCCAAGTGCCTTAACAACTGGGCGACGCTTCGAGTGCATTTTGGAAAAAAGATTTATGCGTATCGTACTTGCGGGTACTTAGTTTCCCCAAAACTCGTTTTTGGCTACATTTAATGAAATACGAAACCGCTTATCGAAGTTTCATCGTGGCATATGGTCGGGCAATAAATAAAAATCTTTGGGTAATTTGAATTTACATACCAAGTTTGCTTTACCTAAAAGGCAATTATTTTTGCAGTACAACTGTAGAGAATATTTAATTTATTGAGTTCCATTTTTTATCATTTTGTTTCTACGAAGCCTGCAACATATAATCAGATTTTTTCTTGCTTTATTTCACGAAAAATAAAATGAATTAGAAATTAAAAAAATTAGCAAATTTATTCGAAATATGACAAAGTATGATCGCATTTCTTACGTTATCCATTGACTAAATGTAACAAATGTAGTTTGCGACGACCGAAATAGAGAAGACAGAAATCAAATAGAACATCTGCATACCTTTATTTATATGAATTTTCTGTTCTATTTTTGGTCAGAGAAACACTGAGCAAATAGTACGTACAAAATGAATAAAACATAGTCTACTACGTAGATGGACTACGTTTGTAATTACAAAAACTCCCGTAAAGAACCAAAGCTAAACGCTAGTGTACCCAAGAACACTAGCATCAAAAGTACATGCTTTTGCAATAATAATGACACTCCATCTAAACAGTTTTAGAACTGGAAAAATGAGTTGGAGCACCATCATGCTGGAACCACATTTGTTGCCTCTGATACAAAGAAATGTCTTCCAAAAACTCATACACTGTGTTCTGCAGAAAGTTGAGCTAAGCATTTTTCCATGGCCGTTAGAGAGCATTTACACCAAACTTTTCCACATAGATGGGTAGGAAGGACCGGACCTGTTTTATGGCCTCCAAGATCGCCTGATCTGAACCCTATAGGTTTCTTTGTTTGGGGATCTTTAAAGACATTATTGTATGGTACTCCTGCAAATAGCCTGGAAGAGCTGCAGCTACGGATTAATCAAAAGTGTCACTAAATCCAAACCAAGGAGGGTGTTTTCGAAAGAGTTCGAATATCGTTGAGACGAAGATGTCGTGCCTGCTTGGAAATGGACGGAGGGCACTTTAAACATCTTCTGTAACTTTGTGTTTTGTTTGTTAAAAGCTTCCTTTGTCGGTTTATTCCTAATAAAATAAAATGTTTGAAAAACGAATAGTGGTCCATATCTCCACAACCGTTATCTGCTTTGCGGACCTATATTTATTAAGACTTTTCTGCTTATTTTGGTTCATACTATTATCTCCTTAAATATTTTACACTCTTTTTTAACATCCTGTAGATACATATACGTTAATATGTTCAAACGTATATGTCAAATATGATATGTTTGATAAGTGTTAGGTGTATTGTAATTCAAAACTATTAATTTTGTGATTAAATATATATTTGCTTATAATTTTTTTTACTATTCTTGTTGTAATAAAATATATTATTATAAACTCCAAAGACCCTAATATATACTTGTTAGTATTAGTTCTTTTTTGCATTGAGAATATTGTTCTGGTATAAATTTTATGTTCGATGAAACAGTAATCCAATGTTACCTATTTTACTGTATCAGAAAATTTATATTTCTGATTTTTATAAACATTGTTTTTTAAACTATTATTAGTTAAATTAGACAAATGTTAGATGTATTTGTGTAAATGTTATAGAATCTACAAATAATCATACATATACAGCTTAAATGTCTGTGTGTTCAATTAATTAGTCTTTTGGGTAATGTAGACTTCCAATTTTCGTCTTAATTATTGCTTTAAGTAAATCAAATTGAAATAATAGAAATTAAGCTAATTAATTTAACATTTCAAATATCTGACAGTTTTCAGTGCCATTCTTAGAACTGTTGTATCAGGCTAATAAAAAGTAATTTCTGCATATTTCAGTTCAGTTGTGTTAATTAGTGTGCTAAGACCAAGGTGAGAGTATTATAATCGCCCATTTAATTGTTTTTGAACAATCAAGTACAATTTGTTATAAAAATGTTAAACCAGTATTGACTGCGACAGATGTAACGTAATAATGAACCTAATTTGATTTAATTTTGTTATTTCTAAATTAATTATAAAATATTAAGACGCCGTGACCTAGTAAACTCCGTGGATTCTGTACATTCTAATTGTGATTAATTAATTAATCTCTCGTTAAATATAGAAACTTGACCTTTTAAATCCATTTTCCTCTATTATTCGACAGCATACCAGGGAAAGTGTACTATCTAGCTCCAGTAGATATAAATTTTACAATAATAGCCGTTATTTTTCTGCATAAATTTCTACAAATATAAATCACCAGCCAATTATTCCAAGGTAAGGGAATTATACCACGGGATGTCATAAATTAATATTAGCAATATAAAATATTAACCAGCACTGAAGGTTTGATTATACAGCTAATATTCTCGGACTAATTGAAAAGTTCTGAGCATTACGATTTACCATTCTCCTAGATTGGATCTATTTAATCGCGTTATAACGTACGTACGCTCTTTTGTAATTCGCAACAGTAAAAGGCAAACGCTCCACTGACAGGAAGAATCTATTTTTAGGCGATTAAATGGTTTAATGCTAATGCAGTCCAAGTCGTGTTGCGCTCGCTGAGCCCCGAGCTAGCTCAAATCTGACCCATGAGAAACTAGAAACTATTGTTATTAATTAGGAAAGAGCAACTACAGCCGATCCTTAGACGTGTACGTGCATTTACTAGTCTTAACTTAGCTTTGGATTCGACTAATGGATGCTGTGTTCTCATTCTCCCAGTTCTGTGTGTCGTCTAGATAAAGCACATATAGACAATTTTACATTGTTCTAATTGTATTTAACGAAGAGCTCACTTGAAACATATCTTATCACGATGCACAATAAGTTAAAATGAAGCACCTGTTCCGGATTCCAAGATTAATTTTGTTAGTATATAAAAATATAACGACCCTATCTTCCTGATAGTATACAGCGTGTTTTTAAATGAAGTAACAAAACTGAGACCACAGATTCCTTAGGTATACCAATGTATTCCACTTAAGTTCATGATAATTTTCAAATATCATCAGTTTGATTGGTGTAAACTTCTTTATCAACATCTCTATTGGCAGTTAATTATTTTTTGTCTGTTTACATATTGTGTATACCATTCTCAACCATCTAGTTTGTTTATTGTGATCAGAAAATTACTAAGATCAGCTAATGATTATATATTAGCAAAATAATATTTTCAGTTAGAAGTTTTAGTCGCAGCAGATAAAGCATTCTACAACTTTATGTTGTTAGATCCTGATGAAACATTAAATTTAAAACTTTTCTTAATTGGGGACATGCGTCATTATACAAAAACGTTTTTTACCTACACAGTGTCAAAACATTAAACACTGACTTCTTAAAAATTCAACTTTGATATATTGATTATAGTTTTATAATTTAATGTATGTTATGATATATTCCATGAAATATTTCAATTCGCTTTAACTTACTTTTTTAATGCTTTTATAATTAAATAGTAAAGTTACCGAACACTGTATTGACCGCTAACGTTCTTTCCAGATCTGGCAGCAATAAGGAGACTACTAGACACCGAGAACTCAGCAGGGACGATCTGTCCCAGTTGTGATATGCCTTTTGACAAGGGCAAGAAGCGAAGGCTTATCGACAATTGTGGACATGAAAGGTGCTACTCCTGCATGTTCACCAACGAGGTGTGCCCACTATGTTCAGGAAACAATTCCACTACTCAAAATGGTAAGCCATAAAGTATATCATTTCAGGTCAGTAATTTACGGTTAACGAATGCCACTATTGATATTGATTACGTGCTCAACAATAACCTATCCTAACCTATTGTGTGCTAAATAGAAGCGAAGCTGTTGTTCGGTTGTACGTTTGTTGATACCGCGTTTGACCAAATATGCTGTAGCCAAAAACAGTAACAAGTTACTGAGTCTTACGTGTCTTCAGTTTTCTAATAATTCTTAACAAGATCTGCTATTTCAAGATTCTTATAACAACAGATTGTAACTGATATTGGCTGTTATATGTTATAGATCAAAATTTATCTTGACTAGCATGCTACATATCCAATTTACCTTTGCAAGATAAGCTATAATATCGCATTGAAGATATGAGAAGATTGTTTATGTCAGAAGTACAGGGTGATCTCAGAACTTATCAAAAAAATAGTATACAGAGGACTCTTACAAATACAATTTTGTATTTAAAAATCCACTTCTACATGGCACTGATAAAATTTGATCTTGCGCAAGGCAAAGCAATCAGTTGGGGACTGGTATGACAGAAATCAACGGACAAAAATTTGAAAAAATTTGAGAAGAAAAGAAATAAATAAAATTTTACTGTTATTATTAATTAATGAAATTAATTTGTGATTTTAATTATTAAAATAAGTTGACATACCTGATGTTACAACTGTTCGAAATTTTATTCTTGAAAGCAAAATACGATTAATCCGCCCCCCAAAAAAAATATTTATTATCTCTGTTTGTGGTAGATTTTTCTGAAACACCCTGTTGCAGGTGTAATTGAAAGGCAATTTAATAATTAAGTATGTACGCAGGTACTTCGCAATCAATATGATTCAAATCGATTCATCAATCGCTTACTTAATAATCCGTGACCATCAAGTCGACCTGCTGTGGAACTGCTATTTTGTTGAACAAATGCACATCGGACGTAAATAGGTCACTCGATCCTTTCCCAGTCCCACGGCATTTCGACCGCAAAACAAATCGAGAAATAAGCGTGTTTTTTGCCGGGATAATTTAGTAATTTAGGAGTTGATTGCCTTTTTCGCCCCGGGCGTCTTCTCAACAGGTATATATGCTCTTAAGGCTATCCCTGAAAATGTCACGGTGATGTGGCGGTTTCGTCGTGGCCGATCACTCTTGCGCCGCACTCGGGTCACTTAATGACAGCTCACCTTTCAATTAATCGTACCGTGAAGTTGTGTAACGGGGTAATAGGTTATACAGGGTGGGGACGGTTTTTCTCACATAAGGAAAAACATTCAATATTCACAGGTTTTAAAAATACAAGGTGATTCACAACTTATCTAAAAAATTTTGGAAACGGATTCGTCATAAAAAATGAAGTCAATATCATATATATATATATATATATTTTTGTTAAATTACAACTTCCTAGTAAAAAATTATTGAAATTGTACTATCTTTAATCTTCACTGGGCTACTGTAGTCTCTAGTTAGACGATTCCGAATATTGAAATCCGATTCCTTATAGTGTTAACATTTTCGTGATGCGAGTATTTACATTAGTTTTTTCAAGTGTCAAAAATGGCTACGTGTATAGCAACTCGAAGTTTTATAACTAGGATTAGTAAATACATCTAAATTAATCACAATTCAAATCAAATTACTTTTATATCGATGTTACTATTACTATAGAAATTTCAGTTAAACTGATTTACACTTAATTCTCTAATAAATCTTAAATGAGATATGTCGGGAATATCTCGAATTTTCAAGTAAACTCAATTATTCCAGCCGCATCTCAACTCACTTTATTCTCTAATAGTGTATAAAATCGTAAATTAATCATATCGGGAACATTTCGAATTTTCTAAACAATTCCAATATGTAAATTCGATTCATCCAGTAGCATTTCTAAAACACGTCAGTTAACTGGCTTCGCAGTGAGAGCGATCGAAGCTAATCTGGCACATCGCAGTTGAGACATTTCTGGAAAATCTAGTGATAAGAAAGACTACAATAAAAACGAAATGTCAGGAGAAAAGTATACAAAAAACATTTTTGTAAGCATTGTAGAGAATAAATTTCCTATGACTCCAACAAAATGAAATGAGCAGAAAATTTATTTTTCATTTATCGTAGTTTATAATGTTTTCTTCCATTAAGTTAACATCAGTTACATATAGATGGATTTTTACCATGACATATCTACTATATCTAGTAGGCACTTTAATTCTAGAGAAATAACATTTTTATTCTGTTTTTGATAGTTAACTCTGTATTTGTATCTTTTATTTTGGCAGCAAATATTGAATACTTCGTTTTGATCTTGCTTTAAACTATAAAGTTTGAAAGGTATGATATGGCGATGTATACTTTTATTTATATTTTAATATGTTGTTAATAGTATTAGTAGCAAGTTATCTTATTCTATGCAGTGCAAATATCATCTTGACAGAATCCAAAACTCTTACCTACGCCTTTGACTGTCACTTAACACTGAATCCATAACGGTGGTCCCTCGATCGTGTTCGAGATAAGATCATCTTGATTGACTCAAACTTTTTTTTACAAGACGCCGCCATGCAGAACTATTTTTCTCGAAGTGGATATATCGGTCGGAGAATTTATTTTTTAGGTAAAATTACACTCCTTTATTGCGAAACTAAACCGCTAAATTACGCTGCCACCCAGCGTTCTCTTACTTTTTTCCCAACTCGAATTATGCGATTTTGAGTCGAGGTAATTTGTTATGGCTATTGTGCAACCTGCATGTTGTACCTACCGGGCAGCACGTACAATAAAGAAAGCGTTTGTCAATGTGTTAATTGAAATACCTGAAAAATTGACCTGTCTGAAAAATAATATACAGGGTGATTCTCACATAAGGGCGTTCTTCAAAGAGGACGTGAAAATAAATAATTTGGTCTAAAGTATCTTATGTAGAAAATTAATTAAAACATATTATTTGAGGCCGACCATGCATCGTCCCTCTTATTCATCTGTTTACAATACACTAATTGGATCAAGTTCATTAGTTGAATGTGGTTATCAGCACAGGCGCGAATGTGACTCATCGACTCATGATTGATTTACGTCGTTTTATTGAAATTATTCAAGAAGAATCAAGCAATCAAGATGTTTGATAGTAGAAAGTAATTTAGAGTGTAAGAAATTAATTTTGAAAAATTCTTATAACATTATGCATGACATCACCTGAAGTCCTGAATTTATATACATGTATAATAAGCCAAATTAGAAAATTTGCTTTGAGATATATACCTGAATACTTACATTCATGACTATTGAATAAATTTAACAATCTTCAATCAAATTCATTGAATTCATTTGAATTCAGCTGAATGCTAGTTAGCTGTATTATGAAATATAATTAATTTATTTAGAAGAATTTGCTTGCTAACGAAATAGATTTGAATAGATTAATATGGAATTTTAATTGTAATGTACAGCATACAGTTAATTCGAATATTATTCAAAAGTAAAAGTAGTACACAATTTTATTCTATTGATTTATTATTAAATATTCTTATTTAAAAAAAAAATTGCAATCAATTAATATGTGTCGTTATTAGAAGCCTCATTCAAGGCAAAAACTTATTTTTTTTTTGTGGCTTAACTGTAAGTTTTAGATTTTATAATATTTTATTTTTAATACACAGTTATGTCGGAAAAATTAAAAAAAAACATCAAATAGTTCCTATGGCAAAAAATCGTACTATTTTAATTGCATCATTCATAGAAGTATAGTTTTTGGAAATATTTTTTATCGCAATCGTTTTCGAGATTTGTCGAGTGGAGGGAGAGTTTTCAAAAATCACTTCACTTGTATAATTATTAATTAATACCACTTTATTTATCAATAATGTTGTATTCAATTTATCTCTACAAGTGTACTTGATAAGAGCAATATGATTTATGATAACTATAACATTTATTTTCTAAAAACATTTTTTGTGTCTACTGTAGGTTTGAAAAGAACTATACTGTTTGTCATAAAGTATTCTGTCGTTACCTTATGTATGTGCAAATAATTTTGAGGCAATTAGAACTTTCTACAGATTTTCAATTCAACCTGAGAGTTAAATTAATATGATATTTACAAACGTTACATTGCAAAATTTCAAATTTTTCTATTGCGATATGGTAATCCATAATAATTATCGCCAATTTTAACACGCCATATGTTCTTGTTATGAAACAACTAAATCTACTTTCCAGAAGCTAATTCAAAATAATTAGTACTCAATTTAAGTGACCTTTTTGTAAAAAAAATCTTATTTTCTACAATGTGTCGTTTCATAACATGATTATAGTATCCGTAGCTTGAGCAACAACAATTGTATAGAAACGTGAAACATTCTCAGATTCAATTTTAACTTCGTTATCTGAAGATAAAATCTTCTTAGGAGGTATTTTGTTAATTATTTTGATTGAGTACACTATTCTACAGGGTAAACCCAATTAAGAATAGAACAATACATTCAGATAAATTACCTACATTACAACATACATCACACAAAAATAAATATATAAATAAACTAATCATAAAAGCAAAAATTAATTTATGAGCCTAATTGAAAACAAAAAAGAAAAAAGTATCATATATTAAAGATGCAACGCTTTTTAAATGATGCAACACGACAGCTAAAAATGTCTCTGGAACTGTGAATTTTATTACATAAATTACACATATTTAGAAGGGATGAATACATTCTAATATTAGTTCTAGTCGTTGAAACATAAAACAGAATTGAATGACGTGATTAGATATTTAAATCCTGCTGCAGAATTCTACATTCTTGCTGGCCTGAAACTTTAGAAAATATTTTTAAATCGTCAACGGAAAGAAAACAATTGTCAGTGAGAGCTGCTACAATGTCATTTATAAATATATTGAAAAGTAATGACCCCAACTTAGACCCTTGAAGAATTCCAAAATTGGGTAGGAGCTGAAACCACAAAAATTGAACCCTATGACTGAGATAAGATGTACAAAAATTGTACAAGATCACATGAAAGTCCAAAGTTCAGTAATTTTTTAAGCCAAATACTGTGGTCCAGCGCGTCGACCACTTTAGAAAAAATCCATGTAAATGATGTATTTTGGAAACCATATTCATATAAACTTTTTTCTTATTTTAATGTATATAATGTGGTTTAGAACTCATTTAAAAAATGTTTTGAATGTTCATAGGAAAATTATTTGGCGTTCCTGATGTAACAACAACAAATTTTTGGGCCCGTCTTACCCAGTTTCTACAAACACAAATATTTCTACTTCTTGTCTTTCATTTGAACTCGTAAGTTATTTGAAGCAGCTATGGTACGTTTGCGTAAATCATCAATAGTGTCCGGTGCGATTCACTTCATTTTTTAAATATCCTCACAAAAAAAAGGATTTAAAGTCAGGAAGTCGTGGTGGCCATGGTACCGGTACTCTTCGTTCAATCCCTTGGTATTAATTCTTGGACACGCTACACATAGTACGGATATAATTGAATCTTGTCTATGATACACCTTATTGCTGCAATACGCCGTGGACGTCCTAGATCTCCTCCACGATTCGGTTGCAAATCCCGTGTCACGCCCGCGTTACAATACACTTGCACTCACTGCACACTGTGGTAAAAGTAGCTGCATTTGGCACCGGGAGTTCGTTCTGCTAAAGCATTTTCACTATCCATCCACTACGAGATGCTCTACACGTAAGCCATTTGTGACACTTGAAAAACTAATGTAAACACTCCCATCACAAAAACGTTAATACTAAGTAATCGGATTTCAATATTCGGAATCGCCTGGCTAGAGACTACAGTAGCCCAGCGATGTAAAGGTTGAAAATACTACAACTTCAATAATTTTTTTTCGGAAACTATAAAAATTTTACAATAAAATGTTTTACGACCCACCTATTCCCAAATTTTTTAAGATAAATTATGAATCAATATCTTAAATGTACTCTATTTCAATACATTTAATACCAAAGATTTTCCCTTTTTTTACATGAAATAATTTATAATACAACAAAATAAATTTACCTTTTGTAGATATGAATTAGAAAGCCATAAAAGTCATACAACACTTTGTGAAAATTAGGAAAGGGAGGGAGCTAAATTAAATTAGACCATGTACATAATATTCTGACATTCAAACAATAGTCATATTAAGAAATGATGAAAAAGCTATATCGTATAAGTATATTATGTTGACCTAAATCCTGCTATTTTGATTCCAAGTCCAAGAGTCTGTGATAATGTAATATCTCTCTACTATTCTTTAACACCCTGTATAATATCTTCTATTATACGTTTTAATGATGTTAACAGATTTCATGTTGCTTGTTACTACTATTCACAGATCTAAGCTGTCAAAATATGTTTAAGTCTTTCAATAAACCGAAAGAATTTCAACGTAGCCCGAGTTGAACTCCCACAAAAAATTGATTTCTGTTTCGACTATATAGGATTTAATTGTTAAATGTCAATCAGTTGTCCAAATCCTTTTTTATTTCTTGACGGAATCCTGAGATCGAGGTTCCGGATGGCCAGCGGCCACAAGGCGTATGTTTACTCAACACGATCGCAAATTTCGCCATTATATTTACGGCGGTCGGATTTTGATTTGTTGGGCTTGTTCGCGAAATTATGGACCGTTATGCGATGCTCGTGAATAATCACCGAACTGGAATTTATTACGAATTAAGTCATTACGTTAGAAAGCTGGGAAATCGTCGTTTCATTCAATATTCCTTTCCAGATGGACCAGTGAAGAAGGATATCGGCTGTAATGGACTGAGAGGATCCGAAATCACGCTTTATGGAGAAACGCCTCTAATTCAGATCGAGAAAGCTGACAAGATGCAACCCAGAACCAAAGTCAAAACCAATGGACACTTCACCACATACATGCAGGTAGGTGTCAATAGTAAAACCTATGATACACAATTAAAAATTTAGTCACACTGAAATACCACCCAAAGTGTGAACAGCTTTAAACTTACAGATAGTGTAAAATATTAAAACAATTATAAAAGTACCTATATTAGAATGTGCTACTAATTGGTTTATCAATTTCAAAAACAAACTGCATTGGTAACGTACAGCTAACAAGTTCTCTACAAGTTTGGCTGAACAAAATTATTCATATCCTTAAAGGTGTTTTATATTTACTATGTTTACAGTTTTTAGTTGCGTATATAATCTTTTATTAAGAATAAAATAAAACATGAGCGAAGTGAGCTGAGAACATTCAAAAACTTTTAAATTATTTTTCCATTCCTTTCCAACACTTCATGACTCCTTGCAAGTATGAGCTAATGTCTTCATACGCAACACAAGCCTGTTGCAACTTGTTAAGGTGGTAGGCTCAATGGATAATTTACAACAATTTCTAGATCAAACTACAGCACTTAATAAAAGATAACTCATATACTGTAGCAAAGCTGCTGATTACATAAACACAATGACATTATAAGTTACTATTAAAGTAGAAAGATTTGGAAAGAAAATTAAATACATATACACATAATTGTTTCTTTTTTTTCTGTGGAATTATATAAATGGTATTCCTACAGGTTGAACAGTGCATTTCTCCTGTCGATAGTTGATGAAGATCTTCAAGACGTCATCGTATTTCTTAGTTGTAATACAGGCCGGTTTTTCTTGGTTTTGGTGTCGAGAAGAGAAAAAGCATTACAGATTGTCGATAGTCTTCGCTTTAAATAATTTCTAAATTTTTCTTCATACTAAACGCGTCCATATTTGAACTACAGAAAAAATCATTGTTTTACAGATGACTATATTCCATTATGGTCTCTCGAAATTAGTTATTTTCGATAAAGTAACATTTTATCGTCTTATGCTCTTTTCTTTTGTTTTTACCAAATACCACATTCAGTTTTGCTATGTAGAAATTTACGATTGTCTAATAATAAAACAACTCCAAATTACTTTTAACATTTAGTGAATTGGTCATAAAGAAGACATATATTTGTGACAATTCGGATATGTATGTTAAAATTACACTTTCACTATATTTTTTACTTTTTCTGAAGAGCATAAATAGCTTGTACTGTAAATAAGTTAAGCGCTATACTTCTTTGGCTTTTTCAGTAATTTCTGAAGGTACAGTTATCAAAGTTTTCATCACTATCAGAAGCTTGAGATGTCCCCACGATACATATCTTGTTTATAATTTAATAATTAGCTGTAAAAATAATAATGCGTGCCCTTATAGTAATTTTACAATTTTAAATTAACTGACACCGTGATGACAGATACCTAATGCGCCACCTATTGACGAAACTTTTTTTCGCTCCTATTCGTGAAAATACCTACTTCCGCGCCTCTAAAAGTTCATGAAATAGAATTTTCACCTAATGCAGGATAAAAATAAAAATGTGTACAGAAATATTTAGGTACACATTTGAAGACTTCTACACAGAAGTTTCACAGCAAAAAAACAAAAGCATTTTAAATGACTGTAGAAATAAAAACACTCGGCTTAAATTTGCTTCACTCGGCATTCAATAATTTTAATATCCTTGACTTCTTAATGAAAAGCTAATCCACTTAATTTTAATAGGTTTGCGTCTGGATATCCTATCGCCAGTACCTTCTCACACAATTTTAATCATTGCGGGCTATAATTTCGTTTTGACATGTAATCTGAAAAGGTTCCCCATTAAACGTGCCCAGAATCGGACTGCCAGATTATAGGAACACCTAAATTAACAATAATATTTCGGTAAAAAAAAACACATCCCTAGCCTCTGCCCCAGAGGCAGATGTTCCAGATTTAATGACTCGAATTTATACAAAAATAAGCGTGGTCGAATATAAATAAACACTTCAGAAATAACATTTTCCGGTTTCGCAGTCATTTATTTTTATTTGGCGGGAGTTCAGGAATGTTTTTGTACAAATCTTTGTATACAGAACAATAGAATGAAGTGCCAAGCCAAATGTATTGTACAATCGTTACAAGCATATCAACTCGTTCCAAAAATAGGGTCTCATCATATCGCTTCTTAGATATTTGACCATAAAATATATGGTGTATTACAGACAAATTTTCCATATTGATTCATTCCGTTAAAATCATGCAATACGGCGTTTTCAGTCTACGCCGTAGTACCAACAACACGAATCGAAATCAATATATGGCCAAGTTCAAGGGTTTTTATAACGGCTTTCCCTCTCCCTTGTTCAGAGCCTAGCTCGAGAACAACAAGAGCAGGTGAAAGATTTTCAGCGAATTCTAAGAAGTTGCGCAATAATTATGTGACTAGTGGTGACCAGTTAAAAAGACATTTCCATCATTGCCAGACTTTGAAAATGTATGTTTGCTTAACATGCTTACTATTACATATTTTCAAGCGACACATTTAATTTTGCGTTTATTAGTTTTTACTAAAATAATGTCCTGGTCGAAAGATAATTTAGAAAGTTCGAAAGGTATGCAGGAACGTTATATGCTTATGGAAAAAAATGACGATTACAAAAATTAAAAGGCTAAAAAATCGAGCATGTGAAATATTAATAGATGTAAAGACATTAGGCCCATTTACATACAAAGTAGAAGATTTTGAATCTTGAAAAGACCGCCCAGTTACCAAGAACTGTAAAGTTGCTATTAATTGTTCTTCTGCACATATACATTTTCTCATTACTATGTCCTGTTTTGATATACATGGTCTAATTAAATTTAAAATGAAATCGAATTTTAAGTTGTCCATTCGTAAATAATTTTTGAAATGTTCAGAATTATGTTCTCGAAGTTCAAAAGTGGATATGGCTCATATTAGCAAGCACATACGCAACTTTTTTTTATCAAAACTTATGAAATTAGCAGAAACTAACTACAACACGATATGGGCGTGTAATTTGGTTATAGATAACTAAAGAAGGGTTGGTGCGTCATGTGGAGCTCCCAACTTGGGGAAAATTCCACACGTCACTTCAATACCTTCAAATTTTGCGTTAACAAAGACATTTTTAGACCAAACCTGCAATCCTGATGTCTAGGCTTGCAGCGTTATTCTTTTAACAACACAGTTGGAGCGTACGCTTCAAAATCTAGTTCAAGTGTGGCACTTCAATCCGTCGTTCCAAAACCGACCGATTGGAACGTACGTGTAAATAGGCCTAATGTGTATTGACTTATTTTGTTCCTACTACGTAAAATCAATGAAAAGAACTTTCTGATACTGCATAGGCTAGGTACACAAGATTTGGCCAGATATTCATTCTTATGGTGTGTCCAATGTTTCTGATTCATTTTCCCTTTTTTGATTCAACGGTTTTAGTTTACAAATGGCGCATTCTCAATTCATTAAGGTGCTGACTAGACCTTATTTTTGATCCTGCTTGTAATAAGAATGAGCATTTAAATAGATAGTGTCATTAGACTTTCTGTAAACAATGTCAGCCGGATTCATGAAACGGGCGTAGCGCTAGTCGGACTAACGAGTTTACGCCCGTGTAAAGCGCGTTAGTTGGCCTAACCAGCTTTGCGCTCATTCACCAAACATGCGTTGCTAGGTAGCGAAGCATGCGTTGCTAGGTAGGCTGTTTATTTACGTCCATATTTGCGCCAAAAGTTAGACCCAGTATTGTACCTGTCTAAAAATCGCGTAACTTCGGCCTCTAGTTCCTTGCGTTTCCCATTGTATATTTAGTATTTATATTCAAAAACTGTACTTTTCAGTACTACGGATTAGTTAACATATCATAAAGTAAGTATTATACATAGTAGTGAATAGGAGTATGCTTTTTATTTAAATTAGTGCAACAGATGAGTAAATTTTTCGCGTAACCTCCGCTAGTCTGACTAAGGTTACGCCTTGTTGATGAATCCGTATGTATATCTTTACTATCTGGCACAATTTCTTCAGAATCGTTTTTAATGCTGAACTCAATCCCGTTCGCAAACAATGCTATTGCAATAAACGTTTTGATGATACAAATTTAACATTTTTCGAAGCTGTAAACCGCCAGCCTTAGTTAGCGTTCATTCGGAGATCAGCACAGCATCTGCGGGGTCATACACTTTGTTACATATCAGAATGGGGTCAACATCTTCGTACCTGGAAACCACATCCCGCAGTTTATGTAACACGGCGCATAATATGGTTCATGAGGCTGAACTCCAAGACATCAACTAGAATATTTTATAACGGCTTATGGATACATTAAACATAAGTTTACCGGGAAAGCCACAAATGCATTAGAATTTATACCGGCTTAAGTCGATTTCAGTGAGAAATATATCGTGTATAAGTTGGCTGTTTATGATAATGGCTGGACGTTATATTTTAAACTTAGCAGGATGCGATTACGATCACGTTCATGTTTGGATCCTATTTTTATTTAGAGGGGAAATTCTACAGGGATGTCTAACAAAACGAGATTTATGTGTGCGGTTCATAGTCCGCATTAATTTTCCGTTTGTATGGCTTATCTGTTAATGGGACTGGACCTGCCATATTTTCACTGCACTTCCGACAACTCGTATGAGATGGGTGCCAGTTTCTCATCTTTTGAACGGGAGGTCTATTCAGGAACAGTTTCAATACGGTAACTGCTTACTATTAGATATAATCATATCTAGACTCTCTAAAACAAGTGATTTCCTTTAAAGAGGTAATAAAGAGTAAATATATTTATTTCATTGTTCATTTCAAGAAAACAATTGTTTACTACTAAACATTTTGTTTAGAACTATCGGTTAGAAAGTGTTGAAACGCGAACTGAATTCAAAAAATAGTATGTTTCTTGTAAAACAAGACAAGAGTTTCTTTAGTCTTGCTCTTGCAAGATTATATCTTGCCTTGCGAGTTTCTTGCATGATTCTTACGAGACTCCTGCGACTTTCTTACGAATTTGGTGGTGGAGTGGTGGTTGCTCTCAGTCGGTTCTGGTCCTGCTCGGAGTTCACACGTAACTATCGATATCGATATGGTCAATCATCGACAGTGGTCTATTGGTATATAGAAACGGCAAGACTCCTTCCCGTAGCAATATTTTGTGTCTTGTTTTGCAAAACTTTTCTTAAAATCTTGTCTTGTCTTGCAATTCGGGCAGTCTTGTCTGTTCTTGTCTTACGAAATCAAGACAAGATCAATCAAAAGCGAGACAAGATACCGACACCATCTAGAATAAGCGACACTTTTGACAACAGATTGTTTAATGAAAATTGTTTATTTTCACGTCCTTTATTACCTCTAACAGACGCACTTATTTCAGAAACACTATGTATATTATAAACAAGTGTAGTAGAATTTTTACTACTCGTATACCCTTTTTGCTAAACATAAGACATAAATATAAGGTGCTGATGTGATCAAATGAATTCTGAATCCTACTTCTGACGTTGTAGTAGAATTAAAAATTGCTTGACATGACTTAAGACAGAACCAAAGACCTTCCATGGGCGGAGGCCCTTACCAGTAAGTTATCACAAGAGTATCACAAATATATATCACAAGATTTATCAATGGTAGTACCAAAATTTAAACTAGGTTAATCAATTTCAGTTTTTTTCTTCTAGTACTACACTTGTAATTTTATTACAGTATAATTTGGATATTTATGTGTGTATGTGCGTATGTAGCACTATCATTTCGTTTTATCACGCAATTCCTTTGCCATTATCATAGAAATTTCAGTATTTAATGGGCGCGCAATTGCCCTTCCCTGTGGAACAGAAACTAGTAGAACACTTAATACTGGTGACATTTATGCTAAGAATAAATTAATATGTAAGTGTTAGTTTATTTATTGGTATGCATTTCGCGTACTATCAGAAACAAGCAGCATTACGCTCTAGAAATATAAATCAGATGTTGACTATTAAAAGTCTAAAGATATACAAAGCGAAAACTGCAAAATATTCAGTCAATCATAAATCCACTTAAAATTGTATACTACTAAATGATTCTCTTCCCTTATTTTCCATTTTTATTATTTCACTTAATTTTTCAATTTTCATGTTCTTTTTATTTGTTCTAAATTCTTTTTCCATTGATAACTCACATTACTCACAACCTAACTACTCTATTCAGCCATCAATAAATTTGATTTTCAACTATTGGTTGAAATGATATCTATCAGTATTTAAATTTATAGTACAGTTATATGTTACATTTCTTGTACCTGGAGAAAATGCTCTATAATGCTGATAGCATATAATTATGTATAATTATTACACCACTGTTTTATACTAAAAATAATTGAATATTAATTTAGATTTCAGGCACTAGAACCGATATTTAAATTAATTTCCATTCGCAAAAAACACATCGGACATAAAAATCACAGTCACTTCCTTTAGAAAGCTATCAGTAATTGCCATACTACGATTTATTTTAAAAACGACAACTATTATCTGGAATTAATTACAGAGTTAATGAAAGGTGCTATTTCCAGATGCATTAGCTGCCTTTATTACCTATTCGATCAACACAACAGAAGGTTAGGTCCGAGGAAGAAGATAATTTTAACTTCCTTATGGGTGTCGCATCTGCTGACATTACTTTTCGGGGAACGTTACTCCTTAACTCTTCAGATTTAATTAAGAAAGACTTGGACTTTTATAGGCAGGCTTCAAATTATTTAATGTCGGATAATATGTAGGTGACGTTTATCTCATACGGATGTGTTTGTGAAAAATGGTAGTGGCAAACCGTATATTACTTTTTCGCACAATCGTTCTCAAATATGCACTTACTGTTGACACATTCTGTAAGTTGAATATACAACACTGTGGCTTTTTTACAATTTATACAAAGGGCAATGGTACAATTTATACAATTCTTAAACGTAATAGTTTTTCCCTCGTTTTTATCTATTGCTTTTAAAGTAATTGAATTTTCTGTATTACTTATTGAGTTAGATATTTAGGATTAGAATAAACTTCAGTAGCTCTATCTTCAAACACTAGCATGGAGTCAAATTCATTGTCACTGCCGCTGTTGGTATGTAAAATCTTATCAGCAAACTCTATTTTCTTTGTTAAAGACTCTGCAACATATCCTTCAGCGACACCAGAAGACCTAAAATTACATTTTCTGTTAGTCAAATAATACATTAATGTTATCACTAAAACCTCCAGCCCCCATGACGTTTGAGTGCCATAACATCAACTCCACTATTTGCTAACAAAGTCGCCAACGTCCTAGAAGCATGTCCAATATAGGATTTTGGATCTTGCAGTTTCAAATATTCGGCAATTTTTTGTGGTATTTGTCTCAATGCATTTATACCCACAAGTTGATTTACACATTTTCCCTGCCAAACTAAGTAGAGAAATCGACGAGAGTTAGTCTCCTTAGGTCTTAAGCCTGTACCTCCATCCGTAATGTCATCAACTGTCATCTTCATAAGTTCATCACGCCTAAGAGCCCCAGCGACTCCCATTATCATCACAGCGTTCATCGTAATATAGGTTTCATCTGGGGCTTCCAGCAGGAATTTGTTCATCTCTTCTCTGGTAAATACCTTTGATTTTTTCGCATGATGTCCAATATTTTTCTTCTTTAGACATCCTACCAACTTCTTAAATTGCGATACATGGACACCATTATTTAAGTTGATCGTACTTTTAAGCATAGAGTACTTTGCCTATAAGCTTCCCAGAGACTTCAATCTTAAATTTCTCTCAACCAAATAAGCCAGCCTCGAGTGTTCATTTTTTCTCAAGGATTAAAGACTTTTTAATTCCCTTATATAATTAATAACTATTATTCAGTTATGTGGGCCATAACATGATCTATATTAAATCCTGATGTGACTACTTATCTGATTCAATATGAATGCATTAGAGTTTTCTTGAAAATAAAATAAAGAAGTGTAAGAAAGTTATCAAGTTTGATTAATTCTTTTGACGAAAGATTTACGTATTAAAGGAGATTGCTACATAATAATTTGCTGCCTTTGTCATCACCTCTAGCCTAAAATACTAATTAAGTCTCAAACATAGCAAAAAATCTATTTATATATGCATTTTGTTTATTTTATTGACCACAGTTAGGACGATGTTGAAAGCACTCATCATAAACGCCAACATCTTACGACATTTCATCTTTGTATACATAAAACATATTTATTTATGTCATTTTAGAAGAACTTGATTTGAAGACGGAATAATGTAGTATATTTTTATGGTGTAATTAATACGTCATTAAATATTCATTATCTTTAAATAGTTCACACATGGCAATTTTGTAACTCCCATTATTAGGTGTGTATATGCATTTTATATCCTCATCAACCCTTTTCTATGCACAAAAGTATTGGATTAAGTTTACCATGATGAGTATCACTATAGAGTGCATTTATATTTTAAGTCTTCAATCTATTATGGTTGTTCTCTTAGACACAATAACATCTCTATCGACTCATTATTATGACTAACTGATTCCTGTCTTCCTAGCTTCTTTAGTCTTACCTTTAGTTCCTTCTAATGAATTATTTACAATATCTTCATATGAATTACTTATCATTTTCTTACTTGATGCTGTATTGTCGTTTTGGTGTCAAGCTGGTGTTGTCTTTCTTGGCTAGTAGTTTCTTTAGTTCCTTCTAATCTTCTTTGCAATATATTCATCCGGATTACTTATCGTTTTCTTTAACCCCGCATTGTCAAACTGATGTTGTTCTTGAGTTATTAACTCTAACTTCTAAATGTTTCAGAAGCAATAACTCAGTTATCTAATTATGTAAGAACCTATTATTTCTGTAATTAATTACATGACATTCAAGGCAACTATACCTGCAATCTGCATCTGAAGTAACAGCGAGTAAATGCACAAAAGATGGACTGCCAACATAGACTGCAAAGAATTTCCTGATAAACAATAGATAATTAACAACAAAGATTGTGTTTTATGTATTAGCACTGACATAAAGCAGCAGTAATAACATTTAAAACAATCAATAATTTATCACAATAAGCCGGTTATTATCGTTATGTTGAACGTATACCGTCATGTTTAATTGAAATTCCAGCGTAATGCGATTTATGAGTATGGTTTATTTGTAAATATTGCATTGTTTGGCGTTAAAGCGATTGTACTCTGTGGTAGGAACAAATTAGTATATATTTGGTAATGTGAACATTCACAGGACTCAATCTCAAATTGATGCTAATCTTCCAAAAAAAAATCAAGATAGCTTTCCTAACAAAACTTTGAAGCCATTGCCAATTAAATGTTATATACTGAAGAAAATGCAACCTAGTTTATGGTTTTTCATTCATTTAATTCAGATTTTGTCGAAAATCGTAGTCATCTAGTCTCTTCCACTAATTCAGCTTCAACTAAAATAACATATGTGCAGTATGGTATTTGACGTAGAAGCCACAATCCTCAAAGCTTCATATTATCCACTTTGGATATTTATTTATTTATTTACGCCACGACTACCCAAACAGAGAAAAGACTCCAATTACATGGTAGGAGTAGTCAATAATGGTGGCATTATCCATTAATAAAGCAACTAAAACTTAACAAAAACACTAGACGACAAACAAATAAAATTGATTTGTTAATAATTAAGACAAAATATAATAAAGATATAATAAGGAATGATTATGACGGGTGGCTAATTTACCAACTAAAAAACGATTGTCCAATATTTTTCTCCTCTAACAGTTAGAGCATGTTCATAATACATTTTAGTAATTTATTCGCGCTGAGAAATTGTGTAATTCTAAATGATAGTTTAGTAAACTAAGCTAAACATGTGCTAAGTACGATACCATTATCACTGCAAATATGGTCACAAGGCGCTGACGAATATAGAACATCTTTATTGAAAGATTCTTCATTACATAATTCAAATCCGTTTCTCAATTTAATGAGAAGAAAGTAAAAATTAAAATTCCTGTTCCAATTTTGCTAGCTGAATGAATCCCAGTGTTTTGATTTTTTCAATTCAAAACAAAACACATTCTATTTCCGTCCCATCTGCATTTGTTTTTTCGAAAGCAATTCCGCGATATCCGAACAAAAGTACAATTTGTTTCCTGGTCTTATGCGATTAGGCCTATATTTCTTAATTCCACATAAATCTGTAACCTTATCTGCCAAGTTCTCGGTAATGCTCTTAATGTTATCAACGGAATTATTTTTACTCTTGGTATTTGCGATATAAATAAAACACAGAGGAGACACCATTTTTCATCCCAATAGCACGCTTATTTGTGCTCGACAATAAGCTTTTGTTATCCGTAACGATTCATCAATATCAAGACGGTCGCCTCCACAAGATAAAAATAATGTCGACATGATATAGTTGCTGTTCCATTCATTATCATCCGAGTATTTACGTTATTGCAAATAAAATTAATTGATTATTAGTGTTATCTATAGATTCTTTTATACTGTAGAGGACAGAGACACAACACAACATGTTTCGAAAATTAATGAAAATAGAACTGATCTAATTAGATTTACCAAAATAGATATTTTTTACAAGTTGCGAGTTTTAAGCAAGTTTACAAACTATACAAACATTTTTAAAATATTCTTAAGGCTGTAATGTTCGCAATTTTACAAAGCCGTCCACGTCCACGCGCTTTCATATTTCTCCTCAATGGAAATTGGTATTAAGATGGAGCAAGTTTTAATCAACTAATAAAAGTCTATTTTACTTGACAGCAGAGGCATATTTTCAAAAAAAAGATAGATCTGAACAATATTTCGGTCGCAATATTGCTCACATTTGGAACTGCGGTGAGACGTTGTTAGGCACTATTATAAAAAAAGAAAGCTGTAGGCTAATAAATCAAGTCTTCATATAACAAACAATTGCCTCAGATTTCAATTTTTTGCATTTATATTCATGAAATCTGTCCGCCGAGAAGACATGTTTTACTAAATTTCTACATACAATTGCCTAACTTACAGGGGCACAAACTTAAATTTGCCGTTGAAGATGCTGATGGGCGGAGCCTGATAAAAAAAACACTGTTTGGCCGAACATTATACCCTTAAATCTGTGAACGTTTGTGAACATTAAACTCCAATAATTAAACTTGGTATTAATTCTTCATACCACTTCAGTATGTGTGACGCAGATTCCAGTGATACTGAAAATTCTGAAATAGAAAATAAGGCGGAAGCTGCCTTATGTACATTGATTCCGCAGAAGTCGAAGAAATTGTACCAAAAAAACTTATGCAAAATTTGATATTTGGTGTGCCGAAAAAAGGCACGTCATATTTCGTAAGTTATTCTAGCGTACTTGTCCCAGTTATCTTTAAAATGTGCACCCTCTACATTATGGAATAATTATTGCATCCTGCGAAATATGGATATTATTTTTTTATAGTAACTATACCATGTTATTGCTTTTCTCAAAAGGAAATCAAGTGGGTAAAGACTCATAAAATCTAGAATAGATTGAAAGGTTTATCAAAGAGGCAGATGATGAAATTGCCGAATTTCTTAGATTACCCAATGTTACTGAGGATACTGGGCACTGCTATAGACGATGTTCTGCAACATTCCTTGCAGATGCAGGAGCCAACATAGCAATGCTCAAGATACACGGAGGTTGGCGTTCGACTTCTGTGGTAGATGGGTACATTCAGGAGAAAATTCCAAACAAAATAAGCAGGCGATAGCAAGGAAAATTCTCGGGGAGAAAGGAAATACCACTTTCATTCCAAAAACTCAGTGGACCAGCAGCACCGGGACACAGGTGTTATCTTCTTCTACTATTGAAGTTATACGAAGTGAAGGAAAAAATATATGTTCACTTAATGTCCAATTATCCGATTTGAAACATTGTGCTATACTTATATCTCACCTGTGTTTATATTTATAATAAATAAATAATATAAAATTTAGTTAGTTTTCACTTTTACGTACATGTTCGTAAAATAGATTATTTTAAGCACATGTGACTATAAACACTGTCATTTCTATACTGAAATGACAATCAAAATGTCATTATGCAACGATTTTACGAAAAATGTATTTTAAATTCGGATAGTCCAATCCAACCATAACATTTTTATTGAAATTGATAACTTATTACTGAAGGAAGTCAAGTTGATGTGCTTCATTAAAAGTTTTAAATTTTGGTCGCTAATCTAAAAATGTGTTGTAAGTAAAAGATGTTGGATAAGACGAACATTACTATACCGGTCTAATTTGAATATAAAAATAATGTTGATCATGAATCACATGGTATAATAATCCACACTGTATTATTCCCATTATGCGTTTTATTTTTAGACCCGCCAAGACTTATCAACATCTGGCGTCGAGGCGGGCCACCCGGAAAAGCTACCAAAGACTCGTCCCACCAACCCCAGGAACCGACTGGACCAGGGAGTCATGACTCAGAGCTGCCCCACTCCCCCGCAATCGAGGAGGAAGTTCTTCTTGAGCCCCAAGGGTCTCAGGAGCCCCTTCGTGAGCAGGAATGCTAGGCAGCAAGGAGACGTCGCGGCCTTATCCGGTAGGTGAATGATAAATTTAAGTGTGCATCGGCGTTTTGAATGATTTATAGGAAAATTTATTTTACTCGTATCTCATAACGTGTTGATTTTTGTAATAAAGTGTCCCGGGAGATATGATATCGGAAGTGACGTTGAATTCTATTTTATTTATGTTGAAGTCAGCATAATGCAAAGTAATATAGGAAATATAATTATTTATCTATTATACTTTCGAAATATTTGCATTTTCTCATTGTCTTGTGGCTCCCAATAGGTCTTAAATAGAGCTTGGACGAAAGTATAGGATTATGAAATGAATCTCTAGGTAACAGACAATAGTTTCAGCCACAATTCAGTTAATTTCTTAAACAGAAACTTCAGAAAATTTAATTTGCATCCTTGAAGCACTGTATATTATAAAAATCAATAATAAAAATGCAAGAACAATGATCAGCATACATAGATACATAGCGTAATACCTTTTCTAGTTATTATTCTTAGTACTTCCATTTTTCAGTGCTCTCCTTGTATTATTCACCACAAGAATTTAATAAATTATCATATATTTCTCCATGCCTTCTGGACTATGTCGTTTGCTTGTAGATATGTCTTTCAACAACGTAAAAGAACATTTCAAGCCGTTATGTATATCGACAATATTGCAAAAGTCCATCACAAGCACCAGCACTTTTCAACAGTGTTGATATAAGTATTGGATATAGTATTTTTAGCTCTAAATTTGTGTTTTCTTATACTCTATACAGGGCGAACCTTAAATAAGTACAAATATTTTAACCAGCAGTATAGTTCACTGTGTAGAACACATAATTAATAGTTGTTTAACAAAAAAATCAGAAATAAAAAAGTGAAATTTCAAATAAATTTTGTAATTTTTCTGTAGAAAACTTGTTGAGGACCGCTGACTTTCATACATTTATAAGTCATAGCGCTTCAGATTGAATGTGTAGTTCACAGTGTTGCCAGTGTTACACAAATGTCTTGAACAGACTTTTAAATTTAATATGTTGTGTGAAAATCATAGTTTTTCGTTATTATTCATAAAATAACTTAAGGAAATTGTGTCTTATGTCTCTTTCTAACAGTGTACAATGACATTTAACATGTGAAATGTGGATTACTGATTATATAGTTAATTTTTTAACAAACAGGTAAGCTTCTGTGTACGTTGTATGTATAATTTTTGAAGGTTGGACATAGTAATATCACGTAATATCTTCCTAAATACTCTACGGTAGTATTTAACTTGCGGAAATTCATTTTTAATCGTTTATAGTAAGGTCAGTTAAGCAGTTAAAATGTTTATGTTGCTGCGTATCATACTACATACCCAACATTACTGTACTTATGCTTCAAACAAGTATTTTTAAAATAGAATTAACCCTATTACTTTACTATTCCGTTAAGGGAAACGTAATATTTATATTAGAGAAGATATGGCAACCTCGCAACAAATCATATGGTTCATTAGCTTGGATAAGCAGCGGTCCTCAAAATGTGGATATTTTAAAAAAAATTAATATCCGTAAATATTAGAAATTTTAAAAGATGGGTTTCACTGGACTGATCTATATGACGAACTACACCAGCAGTTAAAATATTTGTACTTATTTAAGGTTCACCCTGTATAAAATATTTCATGAACACAACTCACATCTCTTCTTTGCTTGTTAGATTTCTTTCAATTTTTTAGGGCCGCAATATTTATGTACAAAAGTATTTAATCTGACATTACTTAGTTTGTACGAAGTAACATTTGTTACTACAAAAGATTCTGAAAAGTCAGTGGAAAATACGCTATAACTAACAGTAATAACATAATATTTGGAAAATGTCTATCTTTCACGTTTTCTTGAACCCAAACATTAGTACATTACCATCTTCACCTAGCCTCAGAAAATTTGAATAATTTATATTGTACAATATATGCTCCAAGATATTTTTTATAATTGATTGTTCACACATGCTAAACGTATATAACAATACCCAATAGAAATAGACTATGGCTTACAATGATTTCTTAGATATGCCCAAGTATATATCCCAATTTGGTCATAATAACATTTACGTTATTCGAGGTTAAATTAATGTTATATTTCATCACCCTAAATTTTTGTAGTATGTATCCCTCTGTACTGTAACTATCAAGAAGTAACGACGATGTTATTTCTTACACGATATGTAGAATTTTAAGTGAGTCTTCTTCTCCTTCTTTACAAGGAATTAGGTGTCGGTAGTCTAACATAATTGTTATTTGAATTGTAAAAATGGACGGCTTATAAAACTTACATTTAATTCGCGGTTTTATAAATACACATCAAAAGTAAGTTAGTCGCAAAATTTAAATCAAAATATTCAACGAAAAAGGATAAAAAATTTAAGTAATCCATTTGATTTCCCTGATGAAGAATTAAAAAAAAATATTTAGGTATAATAAAGGTTCAATACGGCAAGTTATTAAGAAACACAGCTGCTTTCTGCAAGTTTGTTGAATGCCATTATGCAGGTAGCAGGCATGTGTATTCCCTGCTTAAATTATCGTTGACAATTCGATTTTTTTTTAAATTTTAATATGATATAAATATGATAATTTAATTATGATAAAACTTAAGCTGTTTAAACTAAACTGTTTTTGATACAGCTTACTCAATTTTTATGTGGTTCCTTGTTTGCTGAGTTTGTGGAAACAACATATATGTATATCTCTCTAACAGATGTTCGGTAACAGCATTGATTACCTGTATAATAAAGTTACTAACTGATTTTTGACAGTCCTAAATTAAAATTATCGCCAATAAATGTCTGGTAACTAACTACCTTAAGTTAAAAGTAATGTTGCAAATACTAGAAACAATTCACCTGTTAAAAAAATAAAATTAGAAAGCAGTAATTTTACCTTTAGCTCTGCCGGGATACTTTCCGTCTCTAAGGAACTGCTAAAAATGGTCTTAGTTCGTTAATAAATTGCCCTATTGCTCTTACTAAGTCTAAATATCTTTTTTAGTTTTTCATCAGGTAAATCAAATGGATTACCTACTCCTGAAGTTATTGATAATGTCCAAAAAGAATTTATTAATTTTCTTGGCTACTGTCAGGCAGCCAACGGTGCACAATTTGAACATTTAATTTAGTCGATTTTTTACATAATCATTATCATTTTCAGTATTGTGAAAATGAAATTTAAAATCTTCAAACATTATTTTCTTGAAATTGTTGTTATGTAACACCATAATTTTGATCATGATCATGATGTATGTATGTAGAATGACACACGTTCCTTCAAATGGCATGGTCAAAATTGGGGGTTGCCATTTAAAAAAAATGTCGATGACGTAATATCTCGAACAACGATGACGTCACAAATGTGGGTCGTATGTCAAAAAGTGCCTTTTTTAAAAACAAAATCGACGTGCCAGGGGATTTTTTCGAAAACTTCTCAATTTCAAAAATAATGAATTTATTCGTTACTTTTCGAAAGCACTGTATGTTAAAAGCGACACCTAATTCCTAGTCTTTAAGAAACTCTGTTAAAGTTCTACAAAAGGTGTAAGAAATAACATCGCCCTTATTTCTTAACAGTTACAGAGGGGGATACATACTACAAAACTTTCGGATAATGAAATATAACATTTAACCTTGTTTCCTATGTAAATGCATTTGCAACCTAAAGCATAAAATAAATTATAGTAGCAAATGTATGTCTCTGTGTTTGTTATTGCAAATGTCAACATGTTACAAAAAGACATGCCGATGAAATGATTTGTACCCTTTCAATTACCAAGCTGTCGATTCGTACGTATTTTTAAACCGAAAGATACCCGCTATCCATTTCAATCGTCGCCTCGAAATAAATAGGTAAGAGTGTAAGTGTAATCTCCGGCCCCCTTTCCCGTCTATTTATAGACGATGTAGTCGTCCCCCTTCGTGTCTCGCGCCTCAGAGACACATTTCCTCAGAAAAAAATCCCTCTGTCGTCTGCATTTTTACCTGCCCACCGCGCTGTCGCGCCAAGAGTACCCACGGAGCGGATATGCGGTGTCCCACGTGCGACGCCCGCGAGATAATCGACCTTTGACCCCACGTAAATCGCGGATCCTGAATGCAACTACATAGGCCGGTCTATGATCCGGTGACATCAAAAATGTATCAGCAGGATAATTTTCCACATTCATAAGAGCAGTCATCGAAATATTTCAAATCGTATAAAAAAAATACTTCAAATACTTTTTCAACGGCCTATATTTTATTCGAGAATATATACATATCACATACAAAAAACACCACCGACCACCACCCACTTACACCATCCTGATGTGCACTTCGCGGATATCACACTTTAACACAAGCCTTGTCCTCATGGACGCAACATTTACGGATTTTTGCACGAATTTCTCAACTTTTGTTTTAATTATTTGTAACGGGAAAATCTCAACTTTTGCAAAACAGTAAAACAGCACAAATATTATTGTTACTTTCCTTGTTATGTGATCTTAATAAGTTTGTTTTGAACTTCTGACAATCTACCATGACAGTTTCATGATAAAAATGAAAATCTTATACTTAACAAAATTAATTACAAGTAGATTTTCCCACCATTAAATAAATCGCGCAAATATTCGCGATATAGGTAGATTTAATTTATATATAATCATTTTCGTCTGGTAACGTTTTTAAAAGTTACAAACTGACTGAGAAAAAAATATGAATATGTATATACCATGATTACTACAATAGATAACTATTTCTCCAGACTATTATGTGTCGACGCAATGAACTGAAAATTAAACAACAAATTGTAGTAGTGATCATGGAGTTATTTATTATTTTGTTAATATATTTTTATTAATGTAAAATTTGTTTTTTTTTACTTGAAAACTGTTAGGTCTGCACAAGAATTTGAAGACACAAAAAAGTATTGAAAGGCATCAGGCTCTAATTACTGCTTTTTCTTGATCAGTTTGCAGCCTTTACAAAAATTACAAAAAGAAAGTGAATAATCAGTTTCATTAACTTTTCTTTAATAAAACGCATCTATACAAACTTTGGTTGTTGTAACGCTTTTAGTTTTAGAGAGAAAATTTAAAACCGAATTTTACTACAACTCATTGGGAAGGTATAGCTCAGCAGAAAAAGTCGTGATGAAATAATTATATTTAAAATGGGATGAGGCGTGAATGTAATTTTATGCCACCTGTTATAAATTACTCTGTATTACTCTTTATTTCTAATATATCCAGCTACGTATTTAAAAGTAAAAAATTATTTATTTTTTATAAATATGTGGACATTTACTGTCAAAATTTCAAAGATGATGTATCATGTGCCTCATTTTTAAAACTTCGTATCATTCTACAGCGGTAATGACCTCCTCAACGACTTCGAATGAGGGAAGACACTGGCCTAGCGTAGTTTTAGGAAAAATTCGTTCACTGTGGACAGCAGGAACCTCTAGTGCAAGCGCTGGCTTGAATCAACTAGTAGTATCAGGCACGGACAAAAATCACTATTGTTTTCTTTTTTGTTTTAAATTTTTTTGTTGTTTCTATTTTTCTTTTGTTTGGTTTTATTTTGAGCATGATTTTTTAACACAGTTATTGTCTAGACAAGCGTAATGTTATACAATATATTACAGGTGGTAACATTAAAGCATGTAATATTTTGTGTCCCAAGTGCATGTGAAAATATACCACTGACTGAATATATTGTACACGTTTGGTCAAACTCACTAAGCGCATAACTTTATTTAGCACATTTCTTTTAAGCATTACCGTTTTGCACCAAATGTTGCTTTTTCATGATGCAAATTCATAACCATAATATTTTCCTCCTTATAGACGATGAAGCAACCTTGAAACCTACTGCAAACAAAAAGTCCTCCGAAAATGACATGTATATGAGACTGGGTCTCCTTCTTGGTGACGGCGCGAGACGATCCAAAAGAACACAAGGACGAAATCATGAATCGTGCTCGTCCTTAGCAAGCTACGAAACATCTGCCATGTTGTCGACTAACACCAGTCCTGTTTCAACCCTTACTGGAAGCTCCGAAGACCAACACAGAACAAACCCCAGCTCAGATAGTGTCGCATCGTTGATGTCAATGTCAATGTCTGGCCAGAGCAACTGTAGTTCAAGTCCAGTTAGTAGGAGGCACAGCGTTACAAGTAATATTTCAAATTATTGATTTAAGCTGAAACTGCAATGTAATTTATTATTTTAGCCACTCAACCTGGTCCAGTGGAAGATCTCAACATGTTCAGAAATAGGCGAACATGCATAAGAAGATCGGCGAGAACGGGAACAGTAAAAGGTCCCGTAGACCCGAAGATACGTTTTGCTCAGTACAGAACTCCTCAGCTTACCCTCAAACCTCTATTTTTCGAAGTCCCACTCCAAGAACCAGATCCTTTATTCCTCGGAAGACATTGGCTTATAAAGGAAATAGAA
Source organism: Monochamus saltuarius (assembly GCA_025584915.1). NCBI lineage: Eukaryota > Metazoa > Arthropoda > Insecta > Coleoptera > Cerambycidae > Monochamus > Monochamus saltuarius. The sequence goes on from CM046726.1 coordinate 2,856,945, forward strand.
GATATTATTGGTAAGTTTTTTAAATCGTTTTCAGTACAATTTTGCTAATATCGAATTTTCCAGCTTCTTCCAGCCCTGGTGTCCTCCTTACTGGTAATCCAGGAACAGGGAAGACTGCACTTGTCCTTCAACTGGTCGAATATAGTTGCTTTGGAAGAAGAAAGGAACCAGTCTACCAGTCAATTCACTCCCCAGACCGATCTCGAAGTCCGCAAAGTATCTATTATCAAATCGACCTTGTCTCAGAGAAAATCCGAAAATTAGCGAGCTGCATTGTAGCCTACCATTTTTGTCAAGCCGACAACAATAACACTTGCTTAGTACCTGACTTTATCCATTCACTGGCAGCACAGTTGTGCCAAGCTCCACAGTTAGCTGCTTACAGAGAACACTTGCTTAGCGAACAACACTTGCAATCAGTGCTATCACTAAAAGAATGCATAGCTAATCCAGATATAGCTTTAACCAGAGGTATACTGGAGCCACTGGCCAGCTTGAAAAGAATTGGTAAAATAGACAATATCAACTGTGTGATACTGGTAGATGCACTCTGTGAGGCAGAATACCATCGTCCTGATCATGGTGATACCATCACAACATTCCTTGTTAAACACATGCCGTCTTTCCCTACTTGGTTGAAGATTGTGGCAACGGTTAGAACACAGCTACAAGAAGTTACCAAACAGCTGCCCTACACTCGGATCTCTCTAGATAATGTACAAGCTAATGACAATATACAAAAAGACATTCTGGGATATATTAACTTCAGACTTCAAAACAGCCCTAGTATACAAAGCAATATTACTCTATCAACATCTGGAAAATTGGAGAGTGGAAGTGTGTCTCAACACAAATTCTCTCAACATTTGTTGAATTTAAGTCAAGGTTCCTTCTTATTTGCCAAGTTAACTCTGGACCTGCTCGAAAGGGGACAGTTAGTTGTAAAATCTTCTGGTTACAAAGTCCTTCCAGTTACTCTAGCTCAGATTTACCTTCTACATTTTAATCTAAGGTTTCCTACAATTCGTTCCTTTGAAAAAGTCACTCATATCCTAAGTGTATGCTTATCTGCACTTTACCCACTGACTCTCTTAGAAATCTACTACTCAGTAAACTCATTGTTGGTAGACAACTTCTTGCCATGGTCCGAGTTCCTACAAAGATTCAAACTGCTCTCTGGTTTCTTAGTGAAACGTTTGGACAACACGTACATGTTCTTCCACCCTTCCTTCAGGGAGTGGTTGATCCGTCGTGATGACAACGAAGCTACAAAGTTTGTTTGTGACCTTAGGTCAGGACATGCCGGAATTGCCTTTAGACTATCCAGAGTTCAAGCTCCTTTAGATCCTGAGAAAACCCTAGAATTGGGGCACCACATATTAAAAGCCCATGTTTACAGAAACATGTCTTTACCAAATCTTAGTTCAAGAGACCTACAAGCCAATTGGGTAGCAGATAGTTCCGAAAATGTTTCAGCTGCAGTGTGCCACTTGAGAAATATGTACAGTCCTAATGTGAAAGTATCTAGATTGCTGCTTCTAGCTGGAGCTTCACCCAACTATATCACTGACTTCCTAGGTAAGTGTTGATATATTAAATCTGATGTAAAGGAGAAAATTATATAATGTATGTTACAGGAAATGCCCCGGTTTTGTGTATGTATGCCAATGAAGGCATAGTTCCGATGATATCTCTTCTCCTTGAATTTGGAGCTGACGTGGAGCTAACCAACAGTCAGGGATGCACAGCTCTTTCACTGGCTTCAGCTAAAGGCCACTGTGATGTCGTTAGGCAATTAATTGCTGCTGGAGCTTCTCCAGGTCACGCTGACACTGCAGGTTTCTGCCCTTTGGTCCATGCAGCCCGAAATGGTTGCCTTAATGTTGTCGGTTACCTACTCGCATGTGATTGGATAATCAAGACTCCAGAAGATGTGGAACTGACAGAAGCTGCTCAGCAAGCATTAGTAGCTGCTGCTGGACAAGGACATACAGAAATCGTAGAATATCTACTGGATATGGCTGAAGTAAATGCTGATGTCCGTGACACTATAACAGGAGAGACTGCTTTGACTGTAGCTGCCGCAAATGGTTGTCATGCTGTTTGCTCTGCCCTTATCAACCGAGGCGCCAACATTTCTACAACCAACAAAAAGGAATTGGCACCTTTGTTGCTAGCTGTTAAGGAGGGACATTGGGCTGTGGCTGAAAGACTGATTCAGAGCTATGCTGCCATTGAGCAGTGTGATAATACGGGGAGATCACCATTGATGATTGCGTCTTCTGAAGGTCACCTTGGGCTAATTGAACTACTACTTGACAGAGGTAAGACAATATTTTCTTAGGTTCTTTAAAATTGTATTAAAATATACTGTTTATTCAGGTGCTGACATAAATAAAGAAGATCGTGAAGGCCTTACTCCATTGTGCTGGGCTTGTTTGAGGGGTAAACTGCAAGTATCCCAGAGTTTGATTGAACGCGGTGCCACCATCAATCACACAGACAAAACTGGACGTACTCCTTTAGATTTGGCTGCTTTCCAGGGAAACCAAGCTTTAGTTCAGTTTCTATTAGACAGAGGAGCTATTATTGAACATGTAGATGTTAATGGCATGAGACCTTTGGACAGAGCCATAGGTTGTAGGAATATTCAAGTAGTGCAGTGTTTTTTGAAGAAAGGAGCTAAATTGGGACCAGCAACATGGGCTATGGCTGCAGGCAAACCAGAAATAATGTAACAGATTTTTGAAAAAGTTCTTATGCAGTTGGATAATGAATGATTTGTATTTTAGGCTTATACTTCTTAATAAACTTTTGGAAGATGGTAACATTTTGTATCGCAAAAGTAGATTAAGAGAAGCTGCCCATCGCTACCAATACGCTTTAAAGAAATTCCCCACCGACGACCAAGGAGAACACAATAAAGCTTTCCATCAACTACAGATCAACTTTTTACTTAACTTCTCCAGATGCAAGAGGAAATTAAACGTAAGTTCTTAATGAGAATAATAAATTAATTAATAATAACAAATATTTCTTATTCAGGAAGCCGAAGAAGCTATAAACTTAGCAGACGAAGTTATCGACATGAAGCCGGAATCTTACGAAGCTTACTATGCAAGAGCAAAGGCAAAGTTAGACCTTAAACATTACGAGAGCGCCTTCCTTGACGTTAAGGAAGCTCAGAAGAGAGCTCCAGCTCAGAACACTGAAGTTAAAAAAGTGTTAAGTTTTCTGCATGAAGAAATAACCAATAAGTTGTCTTCAACTAATCGAATTTCGAACCACCGAGATCTTGCAATCTCCGTGGATACTTTGCACGAATAAGATAAATTTATTATGTAATAAAAAAGATAAACCAGTGCCTTTTCAAGTGCATTTTTTTGGAAGACTGATATAATCAAAATTAATCTTTTGTGAATATTAGGATAAGTAATGGCTTTGTAAATATTTTAAATTAATTTATTTTTGACTGTTGACAGTTTTGGGTTCATCTCATCATTCCCGAGGATAAAATATCCTAATTGTTATTTATTTATTTCAATAATCCTAGATATTTTTTTTGAAAATAAGACAGATAGTAAAGGACTAAACATGTAATAGTTACACCCAGGCTCAGAACAAATGTGATTTAATATTTATCGTGTCAAACTGGCTATATAAGGTGAAATATTTTTCCACGTATCGAAGATTTACGACAAACCAGACCAAGGTGTACAATCGTTTACCTGGGATTATTTTAATTTTTTTATTATACAAAGGTGGTAGACTACTATATTAGTCAGCGCTTTAATGGTTTGATTCGAACTAAGGCAAAAAAAGTATTTAATAAATATTAGGTATATGTTATAGAATGTTTTTGCCTTTTTCATGATTTGTATATATCAAAAAATAAAGAAAAAACTGCCGTATATACTAGTGTTGTTCCTTATTGTTAATTTCATTTTTAGCAGTACTTTACACCAACTTGTTGCAGTAATTAAAGTTCTTTATTTTCCATTTCTCAAGATTAAATTGTACATAACAGGTATACTTACGGAATAGAAAAAATATGCATTGTATTTAATACAACAATTTTAGTGATCTATTTTTATTTTAATTCTTGCCAAGCATGCAATATTTTTTATTCGTCAGTATTTTTTTTTCTATTTATTTTTTGGCAGTATAACTGTTTTGTGTGGAAAATATTTAATTTATTGTGTAAGATTATAAAGGTGCTATATCTATTAAAAAGTGTATCAAATATATAAATTTACAATGCAATAAAGAGTTATTAATTTTACTTTCTTTGCTTTAATTAATCATACAAAAAAAACAAACAAATTATAAAAAGTACCTACATTTATTACTTATACTCGCGACAAGAATTCAGACGACTTACGTCATACAAACAAATGAATAATTCATTATATTTTCATCAAAATATTTAAGAAACTGCAACTGATAGTAATAAAACTATATACTACACTAAAAGTTTGCATTATACAGGGTGTCCAGAAACTCTCCTGACAAACAAAGACCGGAGATTCCACAGATAATTTTAAGACAATTTAACCCAATTCACCTAGTCCAAAAATGCTTCCTAAGGGAACTAGAGCTCTTTGAAGATGGCGCCTTGTAAATAGTTTTGTTTAAATACCTCCAGAACGCTTCTACTTAGAAAACAAAAACTGGTATACTTGTTTAGCCTTCAGAGATGAATCGATTCCATCAATTGCGAATTTATAGTACCGGTCATAGGCGTCCGTTTTGGGTAGGTCAACGGTTATTTTAACGCATAACTTTTTTGTCTTTAACTTTTAAGCATTTGTGACACTAGATTATTAAATTTTCAGGTATTCTAGTATTAAAAGGTACTCTTACTTTAAGTCATTAGGATACACCGTTTTCTAGAAAAATGGATTTGAAAATTTTTCGTTTTTTCATTAAAGTTCAATTTATATTTTTGCACTAGTTGGCTCTGAACTGCCAACAAAAGTAAAACATACACAATTGATGGAATCGATTCATCTCTGAAGGCTAAACAAGCATACCAGCTTTTGTTTTTCTATGTAGAAGCGTTCTGGAGGCATTTAAACAAAACTATTTACAAGGCGCCATCTTCAGAGAGCTCTAGTTCCCTTAGGAAGCATTTTCGGACTAGGTAAATTGGGTTAAATTGTCTTAAAATTATCTGAGGAATCTCCGGTCTTCGTTTGTCAGGAGTTCCTGGACACCCTGTATATTGCACCAAATTGCAAAAAATGATTGTTTTTAACGCGATCAAATATCGAAAATTGCATTGACAATAAAAACAAATGTGTAACGTCAGCCGTGACGTAAGACGTCTGAATTCTTGACGCGAGTACCTATACCTACAATTGTAGAAAATAAGCTCAAAACTGGTATATCTCTGGTGGGCTCCTGACAAATGACTTTAGCTGTTTGCTATAGGTTTTTTCGATGTAATTCAATGCTGGTTGGGGCAATAAACCGCAAAGTAGTTGTTTCCTGGAATTCCGTGTTTGCATGGATAAGGTTGTTTTTTTGAATGGCAACCACCTTATTTTTTATTGCACTATATAAAAGCTTAGATCTTTCTGATTAATTTGGTGTACATGTTTTGGGGGGTAATTTAGACAAAAATTGAAAAACCAATAAACTCAGAAGTTCTCTCTCTCAAGGGGATATCTGAATCTAATAGTTGCTGATGGGTGCCCCTCCTATCAATATCAAGAACGGCATGCACGGAGCCATTTGCAAGAAACTATTTGAGCCATAAATTTCACAGCGTTAGATTGGCAGAAGAGGGGAATTTGAGGGGCCTGCAAGGTTTCATGATTTAAGCTCACTTGAATTTTTCTTATGAGTATACTTGAAAAGCAATAAGGTCTATGGTAAAAAACCGGAAAACCTGAAGCAACTCATATTTATCATGAGATCAGGCAAATACCAACTGGAATAATTAGGAGAGAGTTTGTCGACAGGCTGGGTTAGTATCAAGCTGGCAAATGGTCAGCAGTTTGAACATTTAATCTATTGGTTGTCTTCAGGCGCTTAGACTCGGCGATGCCGTTGAAAAAGAAAAATTCAAAGTTTTTTCCTTTTTTCTACAAAAGTTTCCTTATTAACCCCCTACATGTTACACACCAAATTAATCAAAAAAACTTAAGCCATAAGGTGCAATAATAAAGACGGTAGCCATTTAAAAAATAATATTAAAAAATTGCCAGTTTCCGAAATATGCTTGGCTTTTGAAACTTGAAAATTTATGGTGTAATGATGTCACAAAATAATAAATAATAGTATGCAAACCGCGGTACTTTCTGGTAAGAAATTATTTAATTCCAGTGTTGCTATGTCTTATGAAACCTTTATTTATTTAGCCAAATTATTTAATTTAAACAGGGACAAACAATCAGCAGTTGATTAGAAATTCGGAACGTCATACCCTTGAGTATATACACCAAGAGAGTCAGTCCTTAATATAAACCGATATAGTTATCATAATTCCTGTTAGATGTCGTACTGTGTAACAATACGCATTTATTCAAACGAAGGAAATAAAGCGCTACTATTTTAATCTGCAAAAAACTGCGAAGGCGTTTCGAGGGCGTGGCCGCGTGACCCTTTTTCATATACCTGCCTAAATAATAAGATTGTGGCAACATATTTATATTCAAACCACAGATCCACAGCACAGATCATAAAATTTGAAACATAAGCAGTTTATGTTATTGCGTTAGAGTAGTAAAAATATGAACTGTTAATTAATTAAAAAAAAAGAAAAATAAGATTGTAAAAAAGAGTTTTCAGCGATATGCCAAAATTTACAGTTTCTATTTTATTTGCTTTAAAGATATTAAGATAATTCAAATGAATTCGATATACCTACTTCTATAAAGAGACATATACAACTACAGATTATCGTGTGGCTTTCTTATTGCATAAGATGCATTATTATTTTGTGAAAATCAAATATTTTTAAGAAAAATTCATTAGTAAAAATTATAAAACAATAATAATAATAATAATATCTCTACCCCTCATTCTAATCACGAGGATTAGCCCAGAAGTCGAAGACTTGTGCGGGAGAGGGGGCGGCATATTATTATTAAGCAGGCCGCATTTGCGCCCAGGAACGACTTACGTTGGTAGGCCCTAACCACCATTCAGTGCAGGAATGAGGGAAACCTGGAAAACCTCATTAATTAGGGGGGTAGTCAAATGTCAACCGGTGTCAATCTCTCACATTGACTCAAGCCAACATTTTTCCACCCTACCATACCCGCAGAGAGGGTGCCAATCTCTCCACGAATATAGTTTATATACGGTCTACCGGCTGCGGGGGTCGAACCCACAGCGATCCAGTCACCTCGATTCAAGTACTGACGCCTTAAACCTTAAACAATAAGTATACAAATCTTTTTTCAATGTTTGGTCTAAGTATAATTTTGTGATGGTGTGAAACAAATATTATTTTGTAGTCTCTTTGAATAGTAATTTTTAAATTAAATTTAAATTTATTTAAAAATTCAAATAATTTAACATTTGCGCATGGAAATTTAAATAAATTTACATGCGCTAATGTTTTTAGTAAAAATAATTTGTGAACTTTACAGGTCTCACAGAAAAGAATGCGTTTCAAAATTTATTTATTATTATAAGTATTATATAGGGTGAACCATTAATAATGTGCCAGAGTAGGAATGACATCTTTGGAGCAAAATATGTAGATATAGCTAAATATGCCTTACTAAAATGTTGCTATGGAAAAAGATACAGGTTTACATTATTTTTTTCGTTTTTTTTATAATAACTAGGATTGCTCAACCGATTGTCATCAAATTTGGTAGAGAAACATATTTTAAGAAAAGTAATCATAATTTATGTAGTAGGTATCTATTAAAACAGATGGACCATTAACAATGCCAGATGATGACAATTTCTCTCTTATTTTTTGTTAACAAAATTCCTACCGTTTTCCAGAAAACTGATCTAAAACAACCACATGTATTTTTCGACGTGAGGAAATCTCTTAGGAGCATTAGAAAATTGCATAGAAGTGGAAGGCCATATTGAAAATTTACTGTAATCAGCTGTAATAATTAGTTTAATTAATTAAGACATGTAGTAGAGGTAGAGAGAGTTTGCTCAAGGGCTAAGTTGTTTTTAGTGCTCTGTTGTAATTTTTGTAAATAAAAGTAAATATGTGGGTAATTTTTTTTCAAATATGAGTTTTTTTCCAAAATTACTCTGGATATTTAAAAAAAATATAAATATAAATACACGACTCATTGATACCTACTAATTTTTTGGAATTAAATTTCAATAGCATTTTTCAAGTCGCATGTAAGCAGAACGTAGAAATGATGTTCGGATACAATTTTGTAGTCGACCGAATCAAAATGTTTTGTCAACAAAAACAAGAAAAAAATTCATCATTAGACATTGTTAGTGCGACGCTCTTTATTGGCAAAACTGATTTAATACATAAATTATTTTTATTTTTCTTAAAAAATGTTTCACTAACAAATTTATTACAAAAAAAGAAAATACAAATAAAAATATTTCAACTTTGACACCTTGTATCTTTTTCCACAGCAATATTTTACTAAGATATATTTAGTTATATCTTAATATTTCCTCTCAATGATGTTACTCCTCCTCTATGTCCCCTTATTAATGACCCACCCTGTATATTTTTATCGACACGTAGGTATTGAATGACTTCTTCACTTGAATTTACCAAAGCTGGAGGAGTATGATAAAAGTGTTATCTGGCGGTTAATATATTTTAAGCTTTGAAAGTCAATTGATACGTGAAAGTGAATATAAACTGGATAACTGCACTTCTGTAATTTGTTTGTTTTCTGTAAATATGATAATATTTTTATTATTAAATCATGTGATGGAATTACTATAATTACTTATCACAATTCAAAATCTATCATTATAGTCGATTTTCGCCTTGCGGAAAAGTTTTATTCCTGGAAATCTAGTTTTATTACATTTTAAAAAATACCATTTATTTCCTTCCTGCTTCTTCATGACTAACACATTCACTTAATAATAAATTAAACAGTAATCCTATTGAATGTCATTAAAGTTATAAATTCTAAGTACATACAAGCTTTCGAAATAATAATGACTCTCTCAAAACAGTTTTTGAACTTCTCGAAGTTCTGAGTAGAAATTTCATTAAATCTATATTGGTAAGTGAAGCAACTAATTACTAATGTTAAAAGTTGAAAGTAGATTTCATTATAAATATGTTAGCAGTTCAAAAGAAATAGCAAAATTCAATTTAAAGGGTGTCATTATTACTGCAAACGATTGTACATATCATAATATGTATGAACCAATCATCTTCGATGGGAGGAGCTTTCAAAGTTATATATCCAAATTCATGTCATTTAGTACCTAATATTGCGCCATCTATTAGCAAATAGCCCAAGCGTAAACGTACTTTTTGAATTCGTTTCCCATCACGCGAGAGTTGGTTTCCCATTTAGGGCAACAAGGTCTCCCATTAGATTGACTAGTCTTAGTGTATATAGTCAAGGGTCCTACTTACATGTCATGACAACTTCTGGCCGTCGGCGTTAGATGGCGCCTCGCCAGTTATTCTTATTTGGCTGTAAATTTTGAAGGCATGTTATAGTGTTTAAAAAAAAATTGGGAAAATATTGCTTTGGTGAAAATTTATCTGTTGAACCAAAATCGTTATAACTTTAACCAGTTGTTACGTATGAAATAAGTGCATAGTGACAAAAAAAAAACAGTGAAGAACTGTTTTATGGTGCATCCAACCCTCTGCCTACAGGTAAGTCCAGAAACAATGCAAAATAGTTCATAATTATTTACTTTACAAAAGCGGACGCCTCTCCAATCTTAATTAAAAAATTCAAACCCCCTATTTTCGAGGGCGCTGACACGAATCTAATATTAGTTTTTTTCGATCGGGTCAGTTCATCGTTTGCTAAATCGCGTCGTCTTAAAAGCACGGCTGCTGCGATTTAGCCGACGATATTGTGACGTCATGAAATAACGATGGTAGAGGCGTTATATTGAGACAATTCAGACGAGGTCAGCCGCTGAGCCGCTGAGAAATCCAGGCCAATCAAATGCACGCATTTAGCTGAATTCTTACTCAGCGGCTCAGCGGCTGACCTCGTCTGAATACGTCCATTGCAACTTCAACCTAATGTAATGTATACATATTAGAAAGTTACAATTTTGATATTCTTGTTTTTTTCTAAAACGAAATGAAAATTACTACAAACAACTACAAACGATTTTTTAGCCTCCGTTTGAAGTATAGTGACCTACTACCACACTACTACTTTACATTTCGAGGAACTAACGAACGAAAGTTACTATAGTTGACTTCCAAAATTGTAGAGAGTGACTAATCGCTAGCTTGTCGGCAAGCGCGACGGGCGAAGCATGCGAGGAGCAACATTTCATAGGCGTACTAAATTTGAATGCGATCAGATATAAAAAATATACAAAAATGACAAAAATAATTGCATTACATAACATCCATAATTTTTAGAGTAGAAACAGTGATATAACAATTTTTACCAATTTCGAGGCGTTGGATAATAAAAGTAATAATATTTCAAAACTTAGTTTTTATCTTGTATTATCAATTATCCAAGGTCGAATAATAATAGAGCGGGATTACCTAATTCATAACACAGAGATGAGTACGGAAGATGATTACCACCGCGTGCCACTTCAGAAAAGTTAAAGCACACAAAATTATCAAAAATAAGTTGACGTCGGCTGAACTTAGCACATTAACAATTTACTTTAAATGTGCCCCCTGTGTCATCCTCTCTACAAATTAGAATGCCGTCCTTATGGACGGCGAATCGGGCGATTGCCTACTGCTACCACCCACTTACACTTACCTGATGCGCACTCCGCAGATATCACACTTAAGCCTTGTCCTCATAAACGCGAAATTCACGGATTTTTGCACGAATTCGGCAACTTCTGTTTTAATTATTTATGGCGGAAAAATCTTAACTTTTGACAATAGCAATTTACGAAACTGTCAAACACTACAAATATTATTGCCCCTTCCATTATTATGTGGCGTTAATAAATTTGTTTTGAGCTTCTAATAATCTACCATGACAGTTTCATGATGAAAATGATAGAACATGTTATAGGTAGTTTGACAAAGTGACAAGGAAAGGCTTTAGAATACATACACACTATTTACTATTGGTTACTAGCACTGCCACTATAAGAACCGTTTTACACAAGAATTATAGCAAAAATGTATCTCCTAATTTTGCTAAAAATTTTCGTGAAACTTTTTAGCTGTTTTATACATACGAGAATTATATCAGTAATTTAATGAAAATTTTTATTCGTAAAAATATAGAACAACTTGGCACACATTAATTTATAAGGATCCCAAAGAAAAAATTGAATTTTTAAGTCGGGTGCCAGGTTTATATAACCTATCAACAATATGCCGAGTCAACCGCCAAGCAGCCACCGCTCGTCTAAAGCCGGTCTCAGACGATGTGTCCAACGTTGGTTCGAATGTTGGTTCCAATGTTGGTGCCAACGTTCGGCACAATTTTTGTCATAAAAATCTGGCAAGTGTGTCTCCTACACGATGGGGTGAACTTTTGTTGCAACATTGTAAACACATGTGGGACCAACGTTCGTCAGTGTCGTACTTATACTGCAGATTCCCAGAACAACAAAAAAAGGAATATGTGCGCTCCTGGATTAGGTTAAACACACGATCGCTCGTGTGGGTGTGTGACGAACGATGTTTCCAACATTCTTCCAACGCTGGAAGCTCCTTTGACGCGGGTCACATTTACCAACAGAAGCCCGAACGTGGCATGTAGCCAACGTTGGACACATGTAATTCACCAGCGCCCGCCCACACGATGTGGCAAATGGTGATGTGTCCAACATTGGAAGGCATTCGCCATATCGTCTGGGACCGGCTTAAAATGAGCCTCGTGGCTCGTGACCCTCGTGTGAGTCGTGTGAATCAAACCACTGGCACTATTACTTTAGTGTGAGCCGGTGAACTAAGCATTAATCATTTTGAAAGGCATCAATGATTAGGTCGTATCAATAAGTTTTTTTGTCTGAGTGCCATATGCTGTTACAATCATGTAAGAGATCAGTCGTTAAGCTGTCATAATTTAATTAAAATATGATACTGATTGAGGATGGAAACCTTTATTTGAGGTCTGGTATGTCTAGTAGTGGTAGTAAGTATACCTACTGTAGGTCCTGACTCAGTATCACATTTTAATTAAATTATCTACCAAGGACGTTGGATTATTTTCTCTTTAAATCATTACAAAACAACATTTATAAAAACGATATAATTTATTTATATTCATACAATCTATTACAAATAATGTAAAAATATATTCAGCTGCCACTAACAGTTCACCGAATCATTAGTTTCTACAGCGGTAATGTAACAATAGAGCTTTTTCAAACACTTGCTATTACAACCTTCGTTCAATTTCACGTCACTATCCCTAACCAGGAATCGATAATATTGCCACATGAGATCACTGCTTTTGTACATTTTCTCGATTAAATCACCAAAACTTGTCAGGCTTAAGTCGGGTAAATCGTAGGCCTCTTTGAAAGAATACTCTTTGTACCATTGTGGAGATGTGGTATTATCCTGATTTGCTTTCGTCAAGTTGAAAATGTATTGGTCGTAATCCAAAACCATCTGAAAAGTATAATAAATATGTACCTACCATTGGAAACAAGCCGGTCGAGAAGAAAAGTAAAATATCAGTAGCGAAATTAGTCACGAAAATTAAAGTTATAGAATTTCATAATTTTGAGTTTCATTTTTTTCCCACTTCAATTTTATTTTATTAACTTACAGCACTAGAAGGATCCACTTCATAGATTCTGAAATTGGGGTTAAATCCTACAAACGTCGTGAAACTTGCGCCATTGAAAGCTACGTTTATGACTTCTGTATTATCTTCGTCAAAAAACACGCGCAATTCATCTATGTGCGTATGGCCGTTGAATTGTGCTGAGATTATATGAGCAAACCTAAAACAACAGTTGTTGCAACTTATCAAGTGTGCAATTAAAAATTATTTTAGATGGCAACGTAAGATTGAATTTGTCTCTGATTTGAATTTTATTTTGTTTCCACACATCTTCGAAGCAATAAAGAAACTGCTGCCTGTTTTGCCAAATTCTCAAATCTTAAATTCTTCAAATAAGCAGGTTTTTATTACTTACCTATTTATTATTTTGTGGAATTGATTGCTCCATTGCTTGTGGCATAAAATTTCGCCAGGTGGAATATGAGACAGGATATGAACCTTTTCTTTGTTTTTCTCGGCTTTGTATAATTCTTCGACTAACCAGGTCAGTTGACCACGGGGATCTTCATCTTCATACATCAACCATCTAAATGACGAATGACAAATTTGAGAAATTATTTGAGGACATCGGTACTTATTAATTTATTTGGAAATATATACGTCTCGTAGACACTTACAAATTGCTAGTAAAACAGAAGTTACTATTTAGGGCAATGATTCTAAATCCTGGCTTGACTAGAACCGAATAATATCCTCCTTTTAGAATCGTATCAGTGGTAGTGTCTGGAAGCCATCTGGACCATTCAGTAACGGATAAATTGAAAATCCATTGAGTAGATAGTTGATTTTGCAGAATGTCTTCAGGTGAATAACTAAAAAATTTGTAATCAGCACCGATAAATAATAAATAGCACTTGTGCAGGATCGTTACGAAATGAAACAATTTTAGTTAAGCAACCTCTAATCTAGTCATATTTTCCAGGAAATTAATTGATAGTTATTTTCCTAACAAGTGCGGAAAGTGACACTTTCCAGCACTGCCGTTGCCCGAACGACGTGAAGCAGAGTTAGGAATAACATTTTAGAAAGTACACATTCCACAACTAAAAATTAGGTTGTAATACATGTCATTCCAGCATACCAGTTAGAATGACATTCTATCACACTGTGTTAGAATGTTATTCTAATATACTGTGATGATGATGATGATTTCTAAAATCTTGTTAGAGAAAGTATAGTCTAAAATACGTTTAGAATGGCATATTCCAACTACAACTTGTTGTAGAATATACTATTCTACAAGCTCATGAAAATAATTAGAAGGTTTAATGTTCTTAAATTTGTATTAATACAAACAAAAACAAAAGTAACATAACAAGAGTGAATATAAATACATTGGAGTAAGTAAGTATTATCTTCTTACTTATTATTAGTGATATTAATTATAAACGTACAGTTAGACGCGTTATGTAAGTTAATTGCGGAAGTTAGTTAGCTGTTTCTTGGAAGAAAATTGCTCTAATACGGAGAACAAATATTGGGAAGAAGTTTCTTCACACACGGGCACACAAAAAAAAAGTTCTGTGCCCTAGCTCCGACCCTTGGTTCCCTATGTATTTTTGGCTCCCGAAACCGATCCCGGGGTCGGTATACCACAGACGTTCCGAATTTGCCCGCTACGGTCAAAAAAATGACCAAAATTGTGTATTGATTTTTTCTATTTTTTTTTTTTTTAATCTGAATCAATTTAATCCTGGATACGGTAAAATCATATATCAAAGAAATCGAGCGCAGGTGCAAAGGGAGATGAGATGAACCTATGATGGTGGATCACTGCTGTAATTTGAAAAGAGATATTCCCCCACCCCCCAAAAATAAAAAATATTGAAAAAAATGTAAAAAATGGAATAAAAATTTAAAAAAAATAAAAAAAAACAATTTTAAAAATAAAAAAATTAAGAAAAATAAAAAAGAAAAACGTCAACGTCGTTAGCCCTGGGTCACGCCAAAGGAAAGTAATTGTGACCTCTTCAAAATTTTTGCAACTGCAACATTCTTCTCCTGAATCGTATTTTTTTTCTATTTTGGCAGTCATATTGGAGTGTTAGGCGTCTTATAATGAGGGTTTGTTATATGTTGGAGCCATTTTGCCGACCTTTATTCACTATGCAATACTACATGAAGACAATCCTTTTAAATCAATTCGATCCTGAATACGATAAAATCATATGATTTTTTCTGACAATTTGAAATTTTTTAGGACCAATTCTCTGCTAATTTGTGGCCTTCAAGTGACAATTGGGATGTGCGAGGTCCTATCTAACAAGTGATTCATGTTTGGATCCTTCAATGGCACGGAGATAAAGCTTTGAGCTTATTCCCAGGGAATGGCAAAATTTTGGTCATTTTTTTACCGTAACTGGCAAATACGGAACGTCTGGGCTATATAGACCCCGGGATCGGTTTCGGGAGCCAAAAATACATGGGGAACCATGGGTCGGATTTCGGGCATAGAACTATTTTTGTGTGTGTGCCTCTGTAATCGACGATGTGGAGTTTCTATTGGACGTAAGCTTATATATTTTCTGTGTGCATTTCATTATTTATTTCTTTACATATCACGAAAGATCTGGCGCAATAATTTTTGGAGTCCTTGATATTGCCAATTATCAGGTCTTCATTATCTTCTATGTCGTCGATAGTGGTTTTCGTGATTTCGCTTTCTAACTCCCTTGAAATAGTGTGTAAGTGACTATTTAGGTTGGCAAAAGAACTTTAAAATAGATCTTTGAGACTGTTACGCTTACATGATTTCTGCACAACAGGAGCAGTTTAAAAATTTCCTTTTTATTTGATTTAACAATTTTTATGTCTTGAAAATATGACATTTTAGACCATAGGCTGCTTAATGAAATTTGTCGCCTGTTTAAGGGACGCACTTTATCCAAAAACCCTGTGTACAAAAAATTACTTTGAAGCAATAGGTTAGAATATCGAGTTGTTTTGGAATATTATGTAATCAATGATTTCGTTACAAATCGGTGGGATTTTTCTACTTACAAATCTGTGGGGTGAGGTTCATGGTTTCCTAATATTGGGTATATCGTTGTATTTGGAAAAGTACTGGCAAATAATCCGTATATTTCTTTAATGGTCTTTATGTTTTCTGACTTGGATGTAGCCCATGATTTGTGACTTATAATATCCCCTGTGTAGTAGATAAAATCAATGTCCTTTATCTAAAAGTAAAGTAAGGTATCGTCATTTTAATGCATTTTGATGACTTCATTCAAACTTTGTTAAGTTAGAGAGCAAAATAAATGGACATTTGATGGAGTAAATTGAGGAGAACTGTACATATACATATATCTAGAATAACTTCCTAACTGAACTCCTGAATAGCTGGCCACTTTTGTAATGTTAGCTGCATGATAGTAGACGTTATCATCGCAATGACGCTTATGAAGATGATGATAATCACGATGACAGTGACTGTGATGTAATGAGGTTTCTGCTATATAAGTTTGAAGATATGTTAAACAATAGGATGTCATAATAGCAACTGACTTTGTATGTAATAATTGATTTTGAAGATATTTTTGCCATGAAAACTAAAAACGCTATGAGCATTACATTAGCATACATTCATAACTAAACCTTACATATTTGTGTTTGATATGGTTCAACAAATTCAACACGGAATGACGTGGCATATCGCAAACGTTGTAGTCTCCCCAATATCCAGCCGCATTTTCAGGTTTTGCAGGAACTCCACTTTGGCAACAAAGGGGATCTTTGCATACCGCATTGCTTCCAGGTTTATACAGAGGATCATAGTGAATGTCCGTCAGGTGGAGGATTCTAAGGGGGCTAATTTCGCCGTTATCCTGAAAACAACAAATTTATTAGTGTATATCCATTGATATACTTTACCTGGGAAAAAATCTACTAATAGTTGTAGTTTCAGAAGTGGCAATTGTTACATGATTATTCTTAATATACTCACCTCATCATCTTCCTCAATTTCTTCTTTTTTCTTGGGAAGAGGTGGAAGTGGGATGATCCATTTCTTTGCATCAGGGTCGACGCATTTTTGTGCTTGGAAATAAATTGCACACACTCTCTCTGGTGTCAAGTCACTCTTATTGTCTATAATATATAGAACCGAGTCCTAAAATAAAAGTAATTGATTTTGTTAAAAAGCGAGATTTCATAGATATAGCTTTAACAGGTATTATACTCGTAGGAAATGTTTGAAGAACAATTCAATCATGTGAGTTTTGAGTAGATGTAACCTGATAATCTAATAACACTTTAGCTTTTTAAATTTTGATTTGTTCCATTCTTGAGGTTTGAACATCATAATTATCAATGAGTTTCTGATTTGTCTGTTCTGCCTTCTTTCTCTAGTTGATTTATTTATTATTTTGTTACATCTAACCTTAAAAAGAGCGAATAAGCATTTGAAATATTCTTTATGTATAATTTAATTAAATTTCGTTTTTCTTTCCCTGCTCAATTTTCTTATATATCAAGTACAAATCTAAATTGAAAACGCCGCAAAAATTCGTGAACTTGTCACTTATAAATGTCCTTAGTGTTAAAATTGTTTCAGGAAATTTTTTCAAGGTCATGAATATTTTAAAAATTATTTCCAGTGTAATCACATGCAGCGTACTTGAAGAAGTATAAAAATTTCCGAAAATTACCATGGCAACGAAACAAAATACAAACTTCTGATTGGTTAGAAAGTATATGTGTTTGCACTGAAAATGGTAACAGCTCAAACTTTTGGAAACAACAAAATATTGCACCGCTATTTGTCCAACTACTGATTGAGTATAATGATGTAGAAAAGTATGTGATTGGATTACCAACGTACAGTAAGTAGTCAAGAGTGCAAACGAAAATTTAAAATGTGATGATTTCTTAATGTTTTCAATATTTGAGTGGTGCCTTTATTCTACGGCAGATTTTCTATGTGTTTGATATTTCAATTTGATTTTGCAAACGATATAGGTAAATTATTAGTATGAATCAGTCTATTTGTGTCCAAAAATATGTCGCATTTCGTTTCATTGTACGCGCGCTTATAGGACAACCGCCTACTATAATGAGCAGAGCAAAACAACAATAGCAATAACAATTTTGTAATTCCTGTTGCGTCCTAGGGTTTTCTTTTTTTTTGCCTTTTTTTATTTAAAAATGCTAGTAAGTATGCCTTACTATCTCAATATCTATGTATCCTTGGCAACCTGTATTTCCCCATCCCGTAAAAGTTTTGCACAGTTGGTTGAAATAAGCTATCATAGAATCTTTATTAGCTCCAGATTTTCTGTAAGTAAGCACTCGATTCACGACGACTTGACACGACTGACAAATAGTGACATCGGATTCCGAGGCGTCTTTAATTCTCGAAATATTTTTTACGGCTTTTGTAAGAGAGCTCGGCGCATGATTGACAGTTAAAAGCTTTTCCACGCCACTGCGGATTGCTTGCACAATTCCTAAAAAAAAAACAATGTTACTAATGAATAAATTAAGCAATTTAACTTTGAAAATTTAAGTAAGTTAATATTGGAAACACGCAATGTGATTATTTTATTAATTATTATACATATTAAAATAATCAAACTAAACGAGTAAAAATACAGGTTGGTGTATGATTTTTTTCAAATATAGAGCAGTAAAATATCAAATAACTGACATTTGAATTGTCAAAATTAGTATTTTATGCGAATTTTTAAATATTTGAACGGAAAAATAAAGTTTAATTAAAACTAGATAAATACGCACATAAAATAATAATATTGGATTGTGGTTTTAGATATCACATAAATAAAAAAGTGAGATTTTAATAAAGTTTACGTTTGTACTTACTGTCTTGCTGGACGGTAGAATAAACACCAATTATTGTAAATGCAAACAGAGCAAGTGTAAATATAATTTTCTTCATTTCTAAGAACTTTTAGAACCACACCAACGCTTTACTAAAGAGACTACAAGACAATTTCACATTATTTACAAGAAAAATAACAAAACTAAAGTCAAATGCCTAAACAATTGTGTATTTATAACGTGGACGGTGGCAGAGACGGACTGAATTAAAACGGACTTTTTGAATTAGATGATTGCAAACCCAGGATCATCAGTTTGTATGTAATCATATGTTATACTTAAATTGTGTCAACAATTTTTTTTTATAGTAACGCATGTGAAACGGATATACTGAGTGGTCATTTTGTAAGTACGCACGCATATTAAACTAGATACAGAGTTTGATCATTTCCATGCCATTTAAAATTGTGGAAACAGATTGATGAAAATACCACGAAAATACTGTATAGAAATTATATATGAAGTCAATATGCTCCGTCTGTTAGAAGTCAAAATTTTCATTTATTTTCATGGCAACTACGATTAATTTAAATAAATAATGAACTTGATATTTTTTCATCCTTAATAAAATTACTTTTTGAACTCGTAATTTTATACTAAAGGTTAAAAATAATCTAATAAGAAAATCGGAAATTAGCAGTAAAAAAATTAAGATCTATAGTCATCGTTATAGATTAGAATATTGTTAAACTATGATCTGTACTGTTTGAAGAGTATATCAACTTAATTGTAGTATATGCACCCATTTCTAGTTCTACAGTACCCTCAACAAAGTCTGAGACACACGTGATCACGAACGTTAGCCAACCAAATTTACACTGTTGGCAAGATTGACTCAAAATTATTTCACCAAACAACAGAAATTATCTATAGTTCAGTACATGTTACACATATACGAGGTGTGGCATTTAAGTTCCGAAAAGTCGGAAACTGGCAACACTGAATCGTTTGTCAATGTTTTTCTAGAGAGGGGGGACCTTCCTTTTAGTTTCAGTCCAAGGTTGAAGTCGATAGCACGTTTGGTTTAAGTTTTATGTGTATTTTTTGGAAGTAACTTTTTTAGTGGCGTCGTGAAAATGAGTGACTCAAATTACAAGCAACGTTTTGTAATTCAGATTTTAGTGAAATCTGGAGATAAACCCTCGGAAATCCTTCGAAAATTGCAGGTGGCGTATAGAGACGAGCGCATGTGGAAAACACGCGTGTTTGAATAGGCAAAACAGTTCAAGGAGGGGTGAGAATCGGTAGAAGACGATCCACGTGAAATAGCTCCCGTCACCTCTCGTACTGACGCGAATGTTGACCGTTTGCCTGCACTGATCACGTCTGACCGGCGCCTAAGCATTCGTGCGTTGCCCGACGAGTTAAACATCAACAAAGAAACCGTTCGCAAAATGTTACACAAAAATTTGAATATGCAAAAGATTTGCGCAAATATGGTGCTGAAAGTTCCACCCGTGAACAGAAAGACATGGGAAAATCGATCTGCGTGGATTTGTTGCCCCGCTTTCGGAGCGACGGTACAAACTGGATGAGTCGGGTAGTCACTGGAGGTGAGACCTGGATATTTGAGTATGACCCCGAGACCCGTTAACAAAGTCAGCAGTGGGTGGAAAAGGGTGAAGAGCGGCTAACGAAAGCGAGGATGTCTAAGTCACGACTGAAGCCAATGTTGGTCGTTTTTTTCGACATCTACAGCATCATTCATCGTGAACATGTTCCTGCCGGCCAGGCAGTGACTGGACTTCTATGTTGGCGTCCTGGAACGGCGCTGCAGGCCTGCATTTTCCGTGTGCGACCCGAACTCGCCGGGAACGGCTGGGTCTTGCACCACGACAACGCTCCATCCCATTCCTCGTTCATTGTGCAAGAATTTTTGGCAAAAAAGGCATTCCAACCGCATCCACCCTAGAGCCCCAATATTGCCCCCTGCGATTTTTTTATTCCCCAAGATGAAGTTGCACCTCAAGGGAACTCATCATGGCGGCGTCAAAGAAGCTGTAGGTAATCGTGGTGCTGAACGGATTAACTGCAGAGGATTTCCAAAGGTGCTTCCAAACGTGGGAGCAACGTTGGAATCGTTGTGTAGAATTATTAGATGGACAATATTATGAAGGCTGATAATAACATTTTGGCGAAATTTAATTTGCTTGTTTTTTCATCGACAAATTTCCGGAACTTAATTTCCACACCTCAATAAAGCACTTAAATTTCTAGTGCTTATAGTTAATGATTAAAATTAACCTCTCTTTAACAATGTAATAGTCAGTGATATTAATTTGAGCAGATCACCCCATAGTGACGCCACTGCATGGTGATAATGAGAAAATTTAACCAAAGATGTTATTGAAACGAGGGGTTTCTAAGTAAATAAATTCTAAATTTTTGACAGCCTGTATCTTGGAAACGGTGAACTTTTAGATATAGATTAGGTAAATCTAATTTTCTTGACTGTACAATCACCCTTTCGAAGGATGCTAGCAATACCAGAGGCACCCTGTATTGTGGATATTATCTATATTCTTTTCTTTAGTACAGTACTGGAATTCAAGTGAGCCGTCATTGGTACTATCTGCTCTGATTTACATACTAACCACTATGAATATTTATAATTATAACATGATGCTTTGCTGTACAATGGTAATGCTATATTGGCAATCTACAGAGAATGCAACCAAAATTGCAATAATGCACATAGTGAAACCTACCTTTTAAACCATAGAGTTATTATATTTATTATATGTACCATAGAGGTGCCCTTACATATCTATCGGACATAGTTTGTTTGTCCGATACATAAACAAACAAGTGTGGATTTGGGGAATGCCGGGGAAGCTATTGTAAACATTTCGTACCAAGTACAGAGGCGTAGGTTTATTTTTATTTAAGGAGTTAAAATTGATAAACATTTTAGATTTTTACAATGTTAATTAATTTTAGATAGTTGTTCTTTTAACATAAATTACAATTATAAAAGGTTTTTAAATTTATAACCCGTTTATGATTTTTTTTGTAACTTCAGCTACATCTCGCTTATTTGAAGAGATACAGAAAAAATGTAAATACCAAATTTGTCAATTTTTGGAAGAATAATTCAATGGCGATGTTCTTTTCTTATATGCTGAATGATTACCAAATTAAGAATCAAACATGATTTCTTTAAATGGAAACCATTATTTGCTTTGACACCATGGAAAGCTTTTCAAAAACATATACAGGGTGTTTGAAGTTTGACTGCCTTAATTTTAACAGACGATGGAATACATTAAAATAAAAAAATCCTTATATGACATACGGGCCCTAATAAAACATTTCCGAGATAAATTATCTCAAACTTTGTGACGTACAAAGCATGCATAGAATACCAAGAAATACAATGTTTATCACTGTTTTGAATTTGTTTATGCTTAATTCTAATTAGCGTTGTAATAAATTTAAAATTCGATAAAATCATTGCACAATATAAATATTAAATTTATTAGAACGATAATAATAATAATAATAATTTTAATAAAATACATATATGTTGTACATTTACTGGGGGTAATTTTTAAAAATGATTTTCACACCATATTTACGATAAAAAAAAAACTACCTAACACTATGTAAAACTAGAGATTCAGATAATCAATATGATTATATATGCCTCTTTTTTTAACCAAGCTGCAGATTTGGCTAATAATTTTCTTTATCTATTATAGCCAATATCATTTATCCATGTATTTCGGCATTCTAGATCTTTTGGAAATCTGAAATAAAAGATTTTTATGAAACCCTATAACTACGTCAATGGATTAGTAATGCCTACCTGTGATATCTGATTTCCTTTTCTTTGTAGCTTTTACACACTATGCACCTTTTCCCCATTGTTTTGTATCACTATTATACAGTCTACTTAAGTCAAAATCCAAAATATATGCATATAAATAATTATTTAACAAAACACAATCTCAAACACCTATTATAAATATTGATTTTTCCAGCCGACCAATAAGAAAACGGAACCAGTGTTTACAAACAAAATCATGATGTTGGCGACAAACAAATGGAGCCGAAGGCGCCTCTATGGTACATATAATAACTCTATTTTTAAACATTACCATAACTCTCCAAATACTTACCCTAAAGACATGAGATCGTCATTTTTTAAATAATTTTGTTATATTTTAAAATGACACAATTAGTAGCAATAATAATTATAATCCAGTATTAGAGGTCTTATCAATGAACTTTCATCCACATTATGATCACCTCATACATTATCCTATTCGATAACACTCAATCTCAATATTATCTCGTCTGAATGAACTTTTATTTGTTAGTATGAATAACATACATACAATATTTTAATTATTTAGATTTTACAGCAATTAATAATTTATATAGCAATGTTTATGTTTAGCTAGGCATATGTACTTTTTTAACAGAAAAATGTCACGTCAATAAGTCTTAAAGAGTGATAAAAAAAACATATTTTTACGTCAGGAAATATGTACATATTTTCACAAATTGTTTTTATGAAATACTATATACAAACCTAAATCGATCCTCATAGAAATAAACTTATTTATCTAATGCATTTTTAATATACAAATTACACTGATTTTAAAAAATGTAGTAGACTTTTTTGTATTAAAATTGTTCCCTAACTTTTTTATTTTATTGCGTAAACATAATAAAACACCAAAGATGATAATATAAAAATTAAAGTTCAATTTTATTTATATACCACATTCCAACAAAACTTTATATAAAAAAATAAAACCAAGAAACGCTATGCCACTTCTTCCATTTCTACATCATCGATAACCAAATCATCCAACATTTCTTCTAGGGTCACATGGGGAATTGTTTCATCATATTTATCATTAGAATCAACTGGAATTTGCTTTGTTTTATCTTTAAAAATGTTGATGTTCTGCCTGAGGGTTGGATCTTCCTCCAAATCATCCAAAAATTCATGGAAATCACTAAAATATTGATTAATATAATATTATTTAGGAGAAATATTTTAAAATATTGTATAATACACAATAATTAAATAACTCACTTTGCTTCTGGATCAAAAGCAGTATCACCTTCTGCAAGGCGTTTTAGTTTCCAAATTCTCTGTCTTCTTCTGAACGACTTATCACCATAATGTTTCTTCACTAGGAGTACATCTGGGACTTTACTTCTATCCAGTTTTTCAAAGTTTACATCATTAATATTACTATCTTCCACATTGTAGCTGCAATCAAATCATAAAAATATTAGTAGTTAACATTTTACCAGTCATCAATGTTGGCTCGTTGGAATGAACAAAGTATCTTAGACAAAGAAAAAAACATGCTTCGCACTCAACTAATTTCTACTGATCCTAATAATAACATTTATTTTAAGTAGTGTTACCTTCATTGAAAGGTTTTATCATTGTTCTATTTATGGTTGGTTAATGGCAGTAGGTTTGGGAGGGAATGAATTAATTATAAATATTTATATTTTATTATGTTAATTTATTTTTTAATGTTATAGTTAAAGATCTTTTTTTTTGGTTGCTTTATTTATATATAAAAATTGTTTAAGTGGCCTCTTTAAGAGTCGTGAAACTAGTATCAAAATAACTCCAGTAATAATGATCCAGTTTTAGTTTCTAGGATGCCCTAAATCATATATTTTTTATATAAATAAACTAGGCTTTAAAACATAAAGAGAACAAAATTAATGAGCATCTTAGAAGCAACAAATTATTTTATTAGTTTATATACATTCTGTTTCTGAAAATAATTGATAACAAATTTGTAGTGCTGATGAGGCAGGCAAGGATGTAAGGGAAGTGCTATAGTTACATATCACTGTAAAGCTCTAAATACAAAAAGTTTTTTGAAAATGAAGCAACATTCGAAAAACTTTGATACGACATTTTTGTCGTAAAATCAGGTGATGATTCAAAAAGCACAGTACAATTACCTTTAAGCCATATTAAATGAAATACTGGTTTTTATTATTAAAATTTCTGCACACTGTTACATAAACAGAGTAATATTCCTTACCCCACGACTGAATCTCCAGGTTTAAGGACATGGCCTAAATGGGTTCTAGTGTGAATAGTATTGTCGTTTATTCCCAGTTCGGATGCTTTTACAACCCAAATATCGGCTAGTACGTGACGATTAGAAATGGAACCTTGTCCAGGAAAGACTTTACGGTCCTTATCCATTATCGGCTCAATGTCCATTACTACATACTCCACGAGCTGTTTAGGATTGCATATAGCACCAAAGGGGTAGCGCCAATATGTGGTGCTATTTAATTCGGCAACTAAAAATTCCTATGTCAGTTATATTAAATATGATTTCGCTAAATACTCACTTTGGGATGTAGCTGGATCGATTAGATGAATAGAATTCGTAACTCTGTACACCAAACACACAGAAGAAATTCCACCCAATTGCTGCGTTAATTTCTTCGGTAAGCAAACCACACTGTCTTTCGATATAGGTACTATTTCTACAGAATATGTAAATTTATAATTATAAACGTTGCTGTGTATATCGTGAGATATTAGTTTCTTTGAATGTTGGTACTTGCAGGGAAGAACAGCGGCAAGAAAGTCTACCATTTTCCTAGCGTTGCCTTCAGTTGTATAAAAGAAGTCCAAACCACCTAAAATATTTATTTTGTGATATATTTATTTTGGACTAAATAAAATTACTTACCGTGAATTGGTTTTATGCCTAAAGTATTTTCATGCGCTTTATGTTTTAAAATCAACTGTTCCAGGTAATAAAAGGTTTTCTTGTTCTCAGCCTTTTGTCGTACTTGAACAGATGCTCTCCAATAATCTTTCGCTTCGGTTCGATGACATTCATCGCACATCTGATGAGCCACGGTATACTCCACCACAAACACTTGCTCGAGAACAGCGCCTCCAACAACTTCTCCATGAACTGTTAATTTTACCTGTTAGACAAAAGCTATTAAACCTAATACTAGTCAATATAATTATTTAATACCTTAATACGTTTTGAGTGAGGTTCTGTCCATACAAAAGTAGCATCCACGAGCTTAACTCGATTCAGGCCTTTTAGCTTTTTCAAACACAGGGAAAGTAATTCTCTAGATTCTAAAGCACAATGTATCCATTCTCCAGGTGGTTGAAAGTAACGTTCACAGCCTCGGCAAAAATGTAGGGTAGCTTGTTTCGGAATCCCTTCTGTAATATCAACTTGTGTGCGTAGACAGGCTACGCACATATTTGCTGGATTTGGTTCTATTGGAACTCCACATTCGCAGCATAATCTGAAAATAAAAATGTTTTTAATTGGTATTACATGTGGTTGAAATAACCTCAAATTCTCTTTACTTACATTTTGTTTGTAATGGAAGCAGTTGGAGGGATATCTTGAATGTATTCCATTTTATGTAACAGTAATATTTTCCTTATATTATTTTTATCCAACTTTAAACTAATTTGACAATTAATTTAACTAAACTTAACCTTAAATCTATGTGCCGTGTAGGGTGTAGCAGCTTCTTCTTCCCTCTTCCACAGCATAAATAAATACAGCAGTGAATCTCTCGGGCGGCGCCTTTCATCTTTTGTCTCTGTGTCCGCCATATTCCTGGAATAACCGCCAGGACCGGACTCGCTAATTTTGTACAGCCGAACAGAGGCGTCTTTGAGGAAAAATGTAAAAACTGCCACCTACAAATTGCTTTCTTAGCAATAAATTTAAAGTCAGGAGCAAGTGATTTATTACCTCTATTGTAAAATATTTTATTACATGAAAATGTTCACTTCATTCAGTTATTTTGTGTTCTTAGACACACAGAAACATTATATAAATATAACTTTATTGAATATTTCCTATATCGTTCACGATTATATTTCAGAAGTTTTTTGGCCATGTCCTATTACTGGGTAGGTATATCTAATTTACATGTAAAACTAAATAAATAATATTAATTCTGCTCTTCCAGTTTTTCCAAAAATATATATGTATATTCTGAATTAGCTACATCAGTAGCAGTACTTTATTATTTATATATTTATTCATACAAAATGTAGTGTAACGTACCCGGGTTTGTTCAACATTGTTGAAAGAGGAAGTATTTGGCCAATAATCGAGAAGATTTACCTACGTTGTGTTTATTTATATTATTTATTAACTTACCTCAAATGTGCTACATATTTACAAAATTAGGGAGATTTGAGTAGTTTTAAATAAAACAAAACAAATTACTAAATACACCTCGTTTATTAGTTTTCTGTCAATGGTGTAATAGCCTACCTAACCACCTATCAGTGCCGTACTCAGCCTTGAATTCACGGGGGAAAAGAGCACGACAGAGAAAACCCCGATCACAATTCAAAGAATCGCTGTCGCTATTGCAATGGTAATAACAATGATGACAATAATAAAAATGTATCTACTTCAGTACTTGAATACACGGTAATATAATCATAATTCTACATACAAAACTGAAGTAGTTTGGTTAGTCAGCCGACTTGCGTCAGAAAGTACTGAGGTCCCATACGGGAGACTACCCAGCTAGTAGTTGAGGGGTTGAACAAACATCTCAAATCATATCTCATGCCTCATATGTTTTTAACGGATGTTTGTCCAGTCACGGGAGAAAATATTAATAGAATCACCAAGGCTCTTACAAACATCTGACAAGCAAACCGCTAATTCAAGTAATAAAGTAGTAGTTGTAGATGATTAATAATAACTTACAATACCATTTACAACAGCATAACTTCGACTCAAACTAAAGTTACACATATAATTTCAACAATAAATCAACAAGTTCTGTTTTACCTTCAAATTATAATAAAATATAATGAAACTGTAATAAGGTATTGAACAGACAATAAAATAATAAAAGGAACACAATGACATTCAATCTTTAAATACAATATACAATAACAAGTTACTGACCTGTAAAATTAGAACAGATGCACCACTTACTACTACTTTTGAAACGATACACAAAAACTCGTAAACAATGTTATTATACAAAACCTAGTGTTAGTCAAGTATACAAATACAATTTAAAATGATTATTGCTATATTAATAACACTGAGTTATGTTGAATCCTTCCATCTCAGAACATGCTGCGTCAGAAGGATGGTTCCTGGTCTCAGTGGATGAAGCTGCTGTAGTAGCACAGGCAGCATTGTTCTCCTGAGTCCTCGGCAGTACCATAGCTGATGTATCGGCGGTCCTTATCAGAGATTCATTGATAGGGCCTCGCTGTTGAATAAAAGCTGACAACAAAACGTTCTGTTGAAGCATCATCTCCCGTAATTCCTGCAAACTTCCATCTCGAGCAGGCACCCCTACGGTAGACATTGCTGCACCGCCAACGTCAACATTTGCTACCTCCAAGGCCTCCTTCTGTACTTCATTGACAGTCATACCACGATCCGAGGTATTGGTGGCCATTTCAGTCAATTTCTGTAAAATTAGATTATCTCCAGCAGTAAACAGTTAAAACCAGCCTAATAAGTATAATAAAAACCTCTGAATAGACAGAAAACTAATACACGGTATAATGTTCAACAATATGTACATTCTCAAAACATGAAACATGTATGTCTTCTGAAACTCGAGTAGGTAATGATCTGTTTTGTATTACATATAATTTACTATAACAAATTTGTTTACTTACCGATGAATATCTTTTGGGAATCTAAAGAAACTTAATTTACAGTTCTTTTGATTGTTTGTACAGCGAACTGCTGCACAAGCAATATAACCTCTCGAAGTTCGTTGCATCGTCGAAAAAAGTTGTAAGTTTTAAAACACACACCACAAAATAACACGATAAACAGTAAAATGAAACACTTGAAATATCCACAGACAGATATTACTGATAACCTCACTTTTTTGACACACAAGAGTTCGGGACACAGCGGGCTGTTAAAATGATGCTGGTTATTCCAACAATATGGCTGCTACCTGCGCGTTGCTAGCTGCGCTAACTTGCCCGCCAACTGGGAGATTCACTGCTGTATTTATTTATGCTGTGGCTCTTCTTCTTCTTGAAAAAAACATGGACCGGTTATAAAAAATAAAGGTTTTTAGCGATGTTGGTTGCATATCATGTGAAATTCATGATTACAATTAGTGGCATTCAGGACCGTCTCATAAATTTTTGGTCTTTTTACATTTTTGTATTTAGACTAGCCTGCGAATAGAACCGTTAAATATTGAATCCTATCGATTTTTCATAAATTTTGAAGGGAATGTAGAATCGTGAAGAAATTTCATCAATACAACTAACATTTTTTTTTGTGGGGCTAAAGTTAAGATGTGAAGAGTACCTATTCGTTTTCTGCTTGCCAGCAGGTTTTAGAGGATGTGTTTTATATAAAAAAAATATTCTAGTCTTCCTTAATAAGTTACAGTCTTTTCAAAGTAGGTGTTGGAATCAATATTCCATGGGCTATTTTAAAAACTCCAAGATGCACTTGGTATTAAAATGTCGCTTTCCTGATCTATTCCATTGGTTGTCACCTCACAGTAAGGGGATGAAATAATAGACCCCTTGTATTTAAAAGATTTTTTTTTTGACTGGCCCTGTTCCAAACAACACTTTTTTTGCTGTATACATTCTGGTAGCTTAACAGAAGAGTTTAATTGATTCTTTGCAACTTTACATTTTAATTTTCTCGATGAACGTAAACCTTCCGATATTCACAATATCACAATTGAACTTACGTTAAAATGGTCTTCACAAACAAACAATGTTGCAATGCTTCCTTTCGCCGCGCTTCACCGCCCTATGCCACATTTAAATTTTCTGGTTGTTTGGGACAGTAAGTTATTTTTTATTAGGCTGTATTCGTACACAATGACATGATGCAATATTTCTTCCATTTGCCCGGTGAGATGCACTTTCTGTGCCCATTTTAGAAGTATATTTTACTACTTCCTATTCAATATCAATGTCTATTTAACACCTAATAATATCCCAAATGACAAATTAGCTCTTCTAAACGTATTTTTTCACAAAATTGTCTAGGACAAACGCCATTTCGATTAAAATAAGACATTCTCTCTTCTGCGCGTATTTGGAAAAATCATACAATTATTTCTCCATTGTTTCCTGTACGCACTTGACTTTCAAAATGTTTTCTACGCTTCAACCCAATACTTTTTCGCATTTATTAATTTTTAATCTATTATAGCATGTCGTGTTAGGGTGTGTGAAATACTCACGTATACGCACCTTGACAAACTATATCATCAACTATCATCCAAACGAAAAAAAAGCAAATAAACAAGAATAACAATATGCCAAAAAACATTTAACATTTAGTCGATTCGCCCTGTAAAGCAACAGGTTCTTGTTCTTGAGCGTGCATCTCTTGCAATGCAAAGCGGTGCACACGGGGCTGCAACGTAACAATCACGCAAAGCTTGATGATTCGGCCTACTGTGTAGTACTCGGAAGGCAATTTAATCGTTTCATTCCGTTCCGTTCCCTCATTCTCATTCCTCATTGCGTCTTCGCTGTTTATCGCGTAGAGTGGTGTATTTTCGTCGTCTGTGTTGACTTCAGTTGTATGTTGGAATCCGCGTGTTTTTTTTGTTTATATTCGACAATCTCAACAAATCGGATTACTTGCTGGATATATCTCGGATATCTACTGTTGTAGATAAAGCAACTGAACTTCAAGGTACTTAAAATATTGTTTGTAGTAAATCAGACTGGATGTGTACCATCTTCACTGATCAGTGATCAGTGTAGTCTCATAATAATTGGCAAGTTGTGTCATTAAATTGGAAGATATTTAGTCAAGGAAATAAATCTTAAACTGTAAAAAATTGAAAAGTATTTTTAAATAAATTTCTTTCTATGAAATGTTTGTTCTTATCATAATTGTTTTTACTGCCTATAATGCTTACCGATTACTTGTAATGGTATTTTTTAACTATTAGCTTTCCGTTGAACACTTTTATCAAATGCTTATTTTTTGTTCCACTTTATCTTAATGACTGAGTGGTGATATAATAATTAAAATATAATAATTACACAGGCACACAAAAAAAATTAAAGTTCTGTGCCCGAGCTCCGACCTATGGTTCCCCATGTATTTTTGGCTCCCGAAACTGATCCCGGGGTCGGTATAGCCCAAACGTTTATTTTTTTTATGTCTATTCACTGTGCAATGCTACATGAAGACAATCCTCTTAAATCAATTCGATCCTGAATACGGTGAAATCATATGATTTTTTCTGACAATTTGAAATTTTTTAAGTGACAATTGGGATGTGCGAGGTCCTATCAAGTCCTATCCATCAACTGATTCATGTTTGGACCCTTCAATGGCACGGAGATAAAACTTTGCGCTTATTTCCAGGTAATGGCCAAATTTTGGCCATTTTTTGACCGTAGCGCGCAAATATGGAACGTCTGGGTTATACCCACCCGGGATCGGTTTCGGGAGCCAAAAATACATGGGGAACCATAGGTCGGAGCTCGGGCACAGACCTTTTATTTTTTTTTGTGTGCCTGTGTTATTATATTTTTCTATGGTTACACCAAAGTACCGTATTATAGTTGTTACACGAGTTCATTTAATTTTCATAGCATTGAATGCCTATATCATCCCATTTTCTTTAAAATTTCTGTTATTTTTTAAAAGGTTACATTTATTTACAACTTCTTTGAAACCTGTACCTAATCTTTACAGCCTCTGTTATGAGCCTTATAATGTTTAATATTTGTCATCCAGTTTAATTTGCCCTCGCATACGCATTATTTCTTAATTAAATATTTAATTTTCTCGTATGAGTCAAAGTTTAAGTAATTTTTTATATTACAAAATAGTGGCGCGATTGTTTATTTGGATTTATTGTTGTTTTACTGTCCTAGATTTGTTTCAAAATCTTGTAAAATACCCACCATTTATTTATTTATTTTTATTATTAACATTACGTATTTAAATTAAATTTTACATTTTATTATATTTCAAGATAGATGTTTCCCACTTCTTTCATATCCAGGGTGTTAACGACAATCTGGCCAAATTTTACCGACATATTTTATTGATGAAAATAATGAGTTGGTTATACTGGATGTTCAGTAAAAAGTGGGCTATACTTTGAGGCTAGCTTCCTTAGACAAAAATAATGTAATTTAACTCGGAGGCTGTACCACTATATTATTTCTTTCAGATTTTTGCTGGTTATTTTTTTTATATTATTATTTTTTGAAATGTCTTTCATTTTGCTGTATTTCTGCGTTGCGTTTTAGGTCTTGTAAGGAGATACAATATAATGTAATTGACTAAACATTTTTAAATATTACTGAATTTAATTTTACTTTATTATAAAGATAAGTAATTTTACAAATTTTAGAAACTTTTAACAACATATATGTTTAAGAAACACTGTTAATTTTACTAGTTTTTAGAAAAAATCTATTTTTATTCAAATCTAAATAATTCGTGATGATAAGCGAAATTGTAATCTGAAATTTGCACCTTTAATTCTCAAGAAAAAAAACTAAACAGCATCAAACTAAATGCTATTTAAAATAATGTAAGTATCACATAATACCACTTTACATTTAAGAATTTACAAGTGAAAATCACGTAAGGGGTAGAAAATCTAGGGTCCGAGCGCTTTTTTAGTTTTTATATCAAAACAAAGAACTTCTGAATGGCAAGTTTTTGATGGTTTACAGTTACACTATATAGATAACAAACATAGAGTCGTCTTTTTTATAAGTACCTGCCTGTTTCTGTGCGGTAGGTACTTGACATAAATTTTAAACTTTCTGTTTTCAATTGAATTATAGACCAAACTGTATAAATGAAATTAAAGATGAATGCAATTTTTGATATTAATATAATAAAATGAAAGAGTTATAAGTAAGATTTATTAATTTCATTCTACATACATATCTGTGTAGTTGTAATGTCTATAAATTTAATTTTTTAACACAAAATATTGTCAATTTTATAAAGTGTGTCAAATACAACATATATCGATACTTATAAATATTATAGTAAACTAAAATTTCTAACACAAGTGCTGTGTGAAAGTATTGAAACATGATGCCTTCTGGAATTCAGCTCTTCTTATTTGTGGTATAAAACCTCGTATAAAACATAGAGTTCTGCGATTTCAGGTTCGTAAACTCAAGTATTCAGAAAATTTAAAAAAAACTGTTTTACTAGTAAACTATCTGTTTTCTAGGAGGCACGACAAAATGTTAAGAAATGTTTCTCAAGGAAATTTGAGTACTTAAGTATATAAATTTCGTATGCCTACATTGATTTATTGCTTGATTTCGGATTTCTCTAATTAGTAGGACCCTTTCTACATTAGAGGCAACAAATATGTTTCAGAATTAGAAATTAAGTAGATACAGTGTGTTCACGGATGGAGCTAACTGTAGCTGTAAACTTTCAGTTTCAATTTTGTGGAGAAATGTAATTCTTTTTAAAAAAAAATCATAGAACTGTGAAAATGACGTTGAAATATATGTAATAAAGTAATTTTAGATACTTAAGAACTGAATAATATAGAGTTTAGCAAATAACGACGTTATCTCATTCTCTCAATCTGTGAATATTCAAAGGTACCGAAGTAAAACGAATATACAGGAACCTTAAATAAGTACAAGTATTTAAACCAGCAGTACAGTTTACTGTGTAGAACACATAATTAATATTTTTTTTACAAAAAAATCAGGAATAAAAGTCAAATTTTAAATATATTTAAAACTTGTTGAGGATTGCTGATCCGGGAGTCATGGTGGATGTGAATGCCAGTAATGTCTTCGAATAGGCTCCAACAAAATTAACTAGAATTTTTAGACATTTCAAAGATTGATTGAAAGTCATTAATATATCATTTATGAAAATATTAATGACTTCTTCCTCTTTGCACTTCCTATACCTCATCAATAAATTGTAAATGTAAACCAAATTCTCTACTCACAATCGTAGTTTTCCAGAATTTGGTCATTATCCATTTTTACTACACTCCAACTTATTTATCACAATACGTTATTGTTATCACTATAACTGATTATCACTGCCTGCTTGACAAATATTCTTTTAACATATCAATCTTTTCATTCTTTGAATAATGCGTCATTTTTTATTTAATCACACTATATTTCACAAAAAATATGAATTAAATACACAAGAGAAAAACACTGCCCGTGAAAATAATAAGACGATTTTAATACGTGTTACATGTTAGTGCCGCAACTTTTAAAACAGATTCGTCAAGCAGTGTATTACAAAGAAACATTAGTTTAGTTCGGTTTCAGAAGATGCAAAAGTATCTCATATTAACTTTCAATTTACGTGTATTAAAATTTTCAAATCCCTGTCCACAAATATTACAAGTTTTGTTTCCACTTGTAACTTGCCACAGCTTATTCCTTTGCGCTGAACCATACTTGTACACCGGTATCAACATAACCTCTTTGTCGACCTCGACTATTATTAATCCTAGAGAGTGAGTAGTTATTTTGTTATTCCATGTTTTGTGCTTATTTTTTAAATCTATTTCACCCACTACAAAACGACGAAGTACGAAATGGTTAGCACTGACACGTTGTTTGAGGTTATGTGGCGAAAATTAACTCTAAGGTGTTGTTTGAAAAGTATAGTGTTTATTGTTATTCGACATAAAATAATTTAAGGGTATAATTTGTGATAATCTTTCTAACAGTATACAGTGGTATTAACTTCTGAAATGTGGATAACTGTTTAAATAGGTAGTTGGTTTTTCAGTAAGTAGGTGAGCTTTTATCGAGGCTTTTATGCACGTTTATGGATAATTTTTAGAATCATTGAACAAAGTAACTTCCTAAAACTAACTATAGGTAATATTTTAAACACTTTTTTAATTTAAATTCCTATGTTAATCGTTAATAATTTTGTTTTACTTATTGTTAAAAACAAGTGTTTTTAAATTAGAAATAACCGCAAAAATTGAATTTACGTTAAACAATTATTTATATTACAGACGATATGGCAGTCTTGCCTTCAGTAAATCATATGGTTTATTTTATTACGTTACGTCAGTGGTCTATCTGGTCAGCGGTCCTCAAATGTGGGTATTTAAAAAAAAATTAGTATCCGTAAATATTTGAAATTTTTAAAAATGATTTACTAGACTTATCTATATGACGAACTGCACCTGCAGTTAAAATATTTGTACTTATTTAAGGTTCACCCTGTATAACGGCTGAAAGAGGTCTAACCAACAAATTTTAGGTACAGGTTTCAAAATACTTACATATTTTTTTAAATTCAACTGTAGATGTAAATATTGTTATAACAAAACCTTACATAACATTATATAAGATTGTTCGCTTTCGTTTAGTATGTGAAAATAATTGTTAAAATGTGGGGTTAGAATAGCAAAATAATGTGTGTCATACAAATGCATTTTAATAGTTATTATATTATTTGAGGAAAATTTAAATAGTAAAAGTAGATAAACGAAACATCAATAATTTTATTTTCGAAATAACTTTTGCTCTATTTTTCGAGATTTCTGTACCTAAAACGTACCTAAAAACACCATAAATTTGATCATCTTACAGCGAGAAATACGGCGAACTTAAGAGTAAAGTTCCAATTAAAAAAAGAGAAATTAAAAATATTATAGAGAAAAGTTGTTTCTTTTAATGCCAATATAACCTCAGGTATGAACTTTGGACATTGTCTATGAAAAATTGAAATGTTGGTTTTATTAAGATTGAAATACTTAATTACGATTACGATTATTAGGTATGTAAATGGAATACAGCATGCTAACACCAAGTTCTCCAACCGCTACACATGTTTCTAACCTTTCATAAATTTTTCATAAATTAAATAAACTATATTTTGGTTTACGTGATTTACGTGGTAATGTTTTCCTTTATTATCTATGGTATGCTGTAGATCATGTGAAAATACTTTTTGCTTTAAATATCCCCATAAATAAAAATCAAATCGGGAGGTCATTGTGGTCACCTTATAGGACCTAACCGTGCAATCCATTTATTACTATACAGATTTGGAAAGTGAGGATCTTGATGGTGAATTGTATTTTGCCGCTTGCGTGTATTTGTGTCATGCTACACGCATACTTGTTTGCATCAAGCAGTGTTGCCAGGTGGGAAAAATTCAGTGCATGAGAATAATTTCAAAGAAGCATGAGGTTTGGAGAAAAAAGCATGAGATGGCTTAATTTATCAAAAAGCACCTCTTGACACAGCTTAATTTTTAATTACTTTTGTAATGCCATTTTTATTTCATTAAAAGCATTATGTTCTGCTATTTTATCATAATATTACATTGTAAGTAGGTAGTTACAGGTACTTACTTAAAAGTTATTAACCACGTAACCTTTCTAATTTATTTTATTGTTAGACCGGGCGAACGTTGAGGCGCAGTTGACGTGACGCAGGGTGACTCACGGGTCGTAAAATCTGTTGTTTCCAGAAAATGTAGGTACCCTTACGGAATAGAGTTAGGAATCACTGCAATACAGCGTGAATACAGCACACACACCGCATATCCGTAGACTGTCATACCCGTTTATGTATTCATTGCTAATTATTAAGAGAGCAGTCTACAATAAAGGACATTTCAAGTACCCAAATATTGTAGACCTACCTCTATCTATTCAATTTTGCCCTCGATTTTGCCTTTATTTCTCGTTAGGTCTTTGTTTTGGTAGATTTCAAAGAGTAATTTTAATAATTTTATTATTTCTTTTTGTGTCTATTAAAAAGCATGAGATTTTGTAATCAAAATATGAGAGCATGAGATTTATTCGGAATGCATGAGATCTGACAACACTGGCATCAGTTGACCGGACAGTTAGATTTGTAATGGCGAATTGGCGTTGGCGATACGGAACCGATTACCGTAGTAGTGGGGAATGCTAGACCAATGCACGTCGCCGCTCCTCTTAAAGTTCGTACCTTCCCTGGAATGAAGCGGCAATTTCTACTTTCTCTGTAAAGATCCGCAATTTCCGAATATGTATAAAATATCTATTTAGCCTGACACCGATCGCAAAGTGTACGGGGCAACCAACGTGAAGGTTACTGGATGGATTAAATGGTTAGGTTCTACAAGACCGATTACCATTTATGTGTTTTGACCCCGGGTTTTACCCTGTATCACCAACCCCAAGACTTTTCCATACCAACACACTTGCGCGTTTTGAGTCTTAATTAATCTTTATTATTTTTTCAGAAGTGTGGCAAAAACAAATAAATAGCTTCAGACAATATCTTATGAAAAACTTTTCGTATCTCTTATTCGCCCTTGGATTACTTCCTCTTTTATTTTTTGCAGTGGGTGACGGGTTTTTCTAGAAAAGTCACTTTTGTTGATTGATGACATTGCTCTCGACACATACCAGGGATTTTTGTGTTTTATTGGCGTTACTATAATATAAAATAAAAAATTATAAACGATAATAAAAATAAAATATATAAAATTACCATAATATAAAATAAAAAATAATAAAAATTAAAATGTTTTGAATTATTATATAAAAATAACAATATTGGACTCATTTACAAAATCCTTGGAAAACCTACAAATGTGTATGCAGGTCGTATTTCGCCCTTGGACTTAACCTTGAAAAAAACTGTTGCAAAAAGCTGATCCGTTTTCATAAAATCCCGGGATCAAGTCTGTAAAAAAAACCAAAATGGGAATCGACCGATAACGTGTAAGTTTCTTAAAATATTTTAAGTAGAACACGTGGTACAAAACAAAAACCAAAAGCCCATTTCAGAGTTTTGTATAAAACTTGTATACACACCATCCAATTTGGTCCACCCCGTATACGCTTGTCGCGTTCGTTTACTTCGTTTTCTTACAGCGTGTGTACTGTATGGCACCTTTAGACGACTTATGTTGTGTTTCGAGGTTAATGGATCCCGGCAGGAATGCCTTAAGAGTTCGTGCTGTGATTGTTCGTCGATCTCGGCATCGTTTTACGTAAAAAACTAGGCATTCCTCCGCACCAGGTGAATATCAATCTCTCGTGTGCAGCTGCTGTATCTTCATCATTTGTAAGGAACTTTAATGTAGAACAGAGGGAAAGAATTTAGAAATTATAAGGGTTTCTATTTTGGTATGTTGTCAGAATAGTTTTTAGAGGTTGAATTAAATATAAATCTTTATACCTAGACCTCAAATTATAAGCCAAACTGGTAATTATATCAAAAATGGTATGAAGGTAGCAGATAAAATATAAAATAAAACAGTAAATTATTTTTTTATATTTAATTATAATAAATGATTTGGTAAATAAATGAAAACTTCAGGATTTACATTTACTAGAAAATAAATTAAAAAATAAAAACTCTTCAGGGCCCGATAAAGTGCTGTTCTTTATAATTAAGAAAGTGATACCCATTATTATAAAACCAGTTACTTACATATTAAATTTATTTAATTTATCATTTGATACAGGAGCATTTCCTAATAAACTAAAAAAGCAAAGTTGTTCCCCTTCACAAAAAAGGTGGTACCACAAGTTAAGAATTACCTGTCACGATTCCTTCGGGATTTTCAAAAATATTTGAGTATTCATATTTAGATAGGCTATTAAAATTTATCGACAAATATAATATAATTACAAATAACCATCATGGTTTCCGTCCAAATAAATCAACCAATACAGCTATATATTCGTTTTATCAAAAAATAGTTAACAACATAGAGGCAGCCGAAAGCCCAATCGGGATTTTTTGTAACCTCAGTAAAGCGTTTGATTGTGTGAACCATCAAAGGTTATTAGAAAAGTTGCACTTATATAGTATAAGGGGAGCGGCACACAAATGACTAAAGTCCTTTTTAAAAGATCGGGAACAATTTGTGAGTATTTCAAATATAAATAATAATTTTAAAAAATAATCAATACAGAGTGCAGTTAATAAAAATGGGTGTTCCCCAAGGATCAATTATTAGTCCAATTCTATTTTTTATGTATACAAATGATCTCGAAAAAAATATGTCACATGATATATGCCTTGTAATGTATGCAGACGACACATCTTTGCTTATGTCAGATAAATTAGACAAACAATTGGAAAATAAATGTAATAGTCAATTACAAGCAATATCTAGTTAGTGCAACTATAATAAACCATATTTTAACAAATGCAAAACACAGATGATTAGATTTCATAATAGGCAGAGGGTGTGTTCTGATCTAAATGTTCAAATAAATGAAACAACTTTAAACTCAGTAGAACAAATTAAATTTCTAGGAATCATCATTAATGAGTGGTTAAATTGGAAACCTCATTGTAGAAATCTAACCACGAAGTTGAACTCGATCTGTTACCTATTTAGAAATCTGAGACTAATTATGACAAAGGAACAACTTACCTTTTTATATCACGCTCAAGTAGGTTCTCGTTTGAGCTATGGGGTAGTTTTTTGGGACAACTCCACCCTCTGTTGTGATGTATTTATAGCTCAGAATAGAATTGCAAGATGCATGGCCAATATTAGTAAAACACACTCTTGTAGAGAAATGTTCAAAGATTTTAAAATTTTAACTTCAATTAATGTTTTTATTTATGAGTCATGTGTAAACATTTTTAAAAATATATGTGATTATAAATTAGGTAGGAATATGCACGGGTATGCACCATACAGAAAGAGGTGTAGTTATATTTATATGTTATAACAATTTTGACTGTTCCTACATAATTTGTAATTGTCTGAAAGGAAATAAATTATTATTATTAAAACAACAATTTCTAAACAATTTAATTTAGGTATGACGATGATATTCAAATTTACGTGAATTTTCTTGAATGCAACGGTACCTCAAATTCTTTAAAACCATCTTACGAATTAACATTTTTAAAGTTATTTAATTACTCTATGAATGCGATTTTTTAATCTTCTTTATAGTGTTGCATATACATGTATATTTTTTACAAACTCCAAAAAATAATCTACTGGGTTAAGGTTGAGTGAACGAGGAGCTCAAGCAACTCGAAATTGATTGATTGTATCCATGAGCATCATCTAAATGGTTTATAAACTGTTGTTTTGTTTGGTTAATAAATTACTAATTGCATCTGATGATTAAAATTTTATAGGATAATCCCGCGAATAGTCCTTACTAGAAAAAGTCAAAATATTTGAATAATAAAGCTTGTTAGCGAACTTTATCAAGAGTATAATTTTTCAGGAAAGAGAATAAAATTTTAATAGTACTGAAAAAAATAATGGTTTGGAACTTCAGGAGTTCAAATACAAAAAAAACAAAACTTCATTACACGACTGGCCTTAACTGAAAAAATCTACTTACGTCAAAAATGTAACCCTTTATTATACTGTGTACCAAGTTTGAAAATATTTATTTGTTTAGCAGATAAAGACAATAAAATATTTTTTTAAGTTGATCGTCCTGAATCACGAATGTCATAATGGAAAATTTAATATAAGAAAGTCACATTATTTTTTTACCAAATAACGAAAAAATTAGAACATCCTGTCCCTGTATATAAATCTTTGGGAATTTAATGCTATATTCTTTATAGTCCGTTTCGCGAGTTGTTTGTGAAGACCAAGGCCGCATAGCTTTTATTCTATGGAATATTCCTTTGTTGGATCAATCAGAACAGTCTCTGTAATGCCTTGAATATCAATTACTTTATTGAACCTTATAACCTTTATTTACTTTCATTATTTATCTAAAATTAATTTTATTATACTATGGTACCAAGTAAAAGAAAAATTATTTGATTTATGTTTATAAGAATATTTGCAACTAGAGTTAAATTTAAAAATACATATACATACTTTTATAGATTTCGGTATGTAAAACGTCATTGGTTAGACCGCTTTTTGTAGCTACTTGATCGTGTCTTTTTCGATATATTTGAAAATACCAAGTGGTATGAGGTAACATACCCGTTATTTGCTAAGCCTATAGTTATTAAATGTTTAAAATTAGTAAGCTTTATCACTCAAGAATACGGAACTCTTAAAATTATAGGTAGTAGATACAGACCAATTACCCTCATTTGTACAAATACTTTTCAATAACTATAATGAATTTTTTAGAAATAAATACTCGTAATTTTGAAGGCGGATTTTCAAACGTCTATTACCCTGACAACTCAGCAGCCGCCAAAAACAAGTACTGGACTTGGTACTGGATATTTTGTTGCTAATTTGTAACACCAATTTCAATTTTGTACTTTGTGCCGTTTTCGAGAAAAATGGTGGCTGCTAGCGTAATATTAGCTATTATAGCAGGTCATCGAATTACTCCGCAAGTAAGAACAATAGCAAAGCGATTTTTGTACCATATTTTGTTGGTCGTCAACAAGTACATTCTGATAGTGTATAGTTTAAAAAAAATCCCATTGTTCTTAGCTACGGAATAATTCGACCATTTTTCTCGATAACGGCACAAGCTATAAAATTAAAACTGGTGGCACAAATTAGCAACAAAATAGTAACAAAGTATCCGCCACTTGTTTTTGGCGGCCGCATTTTATTTTTCGTTTTTAGACGAACCCAAAGCAGCAACAAATTTTTAACGGACTGTATGAGTTGAATAAGCATTTTTTTTATTGTTGCAAAACTATACACCATTAAAAAGTACTCAAAGAGCAACAAAATATAGTGCAAAAATCGCTTTGCTATCGTTCTTAGTTGCGGAGTAATTCCATGGCCTGCTAGCATAATATTATTATAGGAGCCACCATTTTTCTTGATAACGGCACACGCTACAAAAGTCAAACTGGTGGCACAAATTAGCAACAAAATAGTAACAAAGTATCCGCCACTTGTTTTTGGCGGCCCCATTTTATTTTCGTTTTTAGACGAACCCAAAGCAGCAACAAATTTTTAACGGACTGTATGAGTTGAATAAGCATTTTTTTTATTGTTGCAAAACTATACACCATTAAAAAGTACTCAAAGAGCAACAAAATATAGTGCAAAAATCGCTTTGCTATCGTTCTTAGTTGCGGAGTAATTCCATGGCCTGCTAGCATATTATTATAGGAGCCACCATTTTTCTTGATAACGGCACACGCTACAAAAGTCAAACTGATGGCACAAATTAGTAACTTAATAGTAACAAAATATCCGCCATTTGTTTTTGGCTGCTTATTTTTCGTTTTTAGACGAGCGCAAGGCAGCAACCAATTTGTAACTGACTATGAGTTGAATGGATAATTTTTATTTTATTTTTGAAAAAACTATGCACTATTAGAAAGTACTCGACGAGCAACAAAATATGGTGCCAAAATTGCTTTGTTATCGTTCTTACTTGGGGAGTAGTACGATGGCCTCCTGATAGCGTAGTTTAAAAAAAAAAAAAATTCTATTGTTAGCTGCGGAATAATTCGACCATTTTTCTCGAAAACGGTAGAAGCTACAAAATTGAAACTGATGGTAAAAATTAGCAACAAAAGATCTAGTAACATACTTGTTTTTGGTGGCCGCTCATGTTTTGCCAGGGTAATAAACGTGAATTTCAAAACATGTTTTATCGTTGAAATACATAGTTGCTTCATAATATGTAAATATCGAAATTTGTGTTGCTTACACATCTTTACAAGGCTGTTTGGAAGTTCCTACAATAAATTTTAAACATTGGTTCAAAATGTTGAAGTAATGATTGCTGTAAATACGTCCGCTTACTTTTATTGCTTATAAAATTGATTATACCTCTAAAGCGTACTTATAATAAGTTATAGTTGTATTAAATAAATAGCAGTTATCTTCCATAGTATTTTCTGTAAGTTAATTATTATCTATTGTTTGATGTTTACGGGTCTTAATTGTAACACTTCGCAAGTAATACCAGTAAATGCATTCTATAAGTCGATTTATATACCTACCCATTTGTTTATTACTATACAGGATATCCCAAAAGTAAACCGCCACACGTTAATCGTGAATTCTACATCGAAAAATAAACCTACTTTACTATATAAGCTACAGTCCAAGAAAACTTCATTATCGATATACAGTGTTTAATTGAAAAAAAGACTAAAAAATCATTTTGTATTGCCTTCCGTATTTATCGACATCTCTAAAATTTCGTTATATCTCAAACGGTTTTGAAGAAATTTAAGTTTTTGTGTAATGTTTCAATTAAATTTTAACTTTCGCAACGAATTATAGTTTATGCTAGAATTATTTTTCGATATAGAATTCACGATTAACTTATGGCGGTTCATTTGCAGGACACCCTGTATGCTGTGTAGATTATGCAGACGCTCAAACGTCACACAATTAAAAATAGTCGGAATAGGAAATGGATGCCAACTTGAGAATTAAAGGTATCTAATTTATAAAATAAATATTTCCTATAAGTAAATAATTACTCAGCAAGCTATTTAAGAACGTCCCAAATTCACAAATAGAAAATATCATATGCAATTTATTTTTATTTGCGTATTAGTTTGGTATAACCATAGTATAAATATTTATTTATACAACTCAGTAAGAGATGACAAATGAAAAAACCGTTAAAATTTGGATGTGTGAACCATCTCCTGTATATATGCGTAGATCTTGTTTGAAATGTCATTTAGGTAATAAAAAAAAATTAAGTAATTTTTTTATCTATATCAGGACATTTATATACTTTAATATACATAGTGTCCCGAAATTAGTTATCAATAATTTGTTACCACATTCTGCAACTAAAAATAAGAAAAAAGTGTATATAGAGAAACGTCGTTGGGGTAAAATTATCAAATTTTTGATGGTTTTTGGGTACAGAAATTTCCAAAAATAAAACAATAGTCAAAAATAAAATTATTGATGTTTTGTGTATCCGATTTTACTATTTCTTCTCCCCAAAAAAAATATAATAACTTTTAAAATGTAAGACATACATTATTTTGCTATTCTTACCCCATATTATAACAATTATTTTCAGATACTTATAAACAAAGGAGAACAATCTTATACGCAGAACTGTGTAAGTTTATGTTATAGCACTATTACATCTACAGTTAAATTTAAAAAAATACGTATTTTGAAAGATTTCGGCACCTAAAAATTTGTTGGTTAGATCGCTTTCTGTCCTTACATACTCATTTTACTTCGGTACCTTTGAATATTCGCGGTGGCATGAGATAACATTCCTGTTATTTATTAAACTATATATTATTCACTTCTTAGACGTCTAAAATTACTTGTATTTATAGAAAACACTTTCAAACTCTTTTCAAGTATTTCCAAAACCGCTTAAGGCGGGGATTTTGTAGAAAAGGAATTGCACAGCCTGAGTGAGCGAAACGACGAATTAATCAGACCTATGAGACACTATACAAACCGTATAGACCCGAACCACACGGTTCCCTGAAGTTTATCGTGCATTTTGACGTACATAAAAATAGAAACCGTGATATATGTTATGATTTTACTCGAGGACACAAAATGTAAAATTAGCAATAGGTAAATATTAATCTGAAAGTGAAACACAAGTTGTCCTATATGCCCTGGCTAGTGAGTGAAGTAATTTGGTGGCTGTGATAATTTTGCCGTAATTGTGACATATTGGCGTAGTAACGCGTGATTTTATGAGCAATGAAAACTATCTCACGCACTAGCGGGAACCTTTGTGAATACGTTGATATATAATAATAACCAACCGTATTTCAATTTTCTTGGAGTTCTGTGTCCTCGCTTGAAGCCCCGTTAGACTGAGCGTTACCGTTAGGTTGCGAACATTATCTATTTTTTTTCCATTTTTTGGTCAAACGACCAGAAATTTGAAATACTCAAAAGTTAGGTCAATATTTAACCCAGGCAGCAACGTGAACTTGATAGATCTAGGTATTTTCTATATATTTTTTCTTTTTGGTTATACACACATTGTAATTTTTATGTAACTAGAATTCTGCCACGTTCTTTTAAAATATTTAAAAGTTTTGTAATTCTTGCAATGTATGTAAGCAGATTAAAAGTTAAATCAGGAAAAACTCGTCTTAAATTCAAATAAAATGAAATTATTGCACAGGATTTTATAAATTCCGATAATGACATCAGTTTCCTAAATTAATTGTAAAGACCGCAGCAATATATTTATGCAATAAAT
Organism: Monochamus saltuarius; assembly: GCA_025584915.1. Lineage (NCBI taxonomy): Eukaryota > Metazoa > Arthropoda > Insecta > Coleoptera > Cerambycidae > Monochamus > Monochamus saltuarius. Next base: position 2,901,752 of record CM046726.1, read on the forward strand.
GGCGCAAGTTTATTGCAGGTGGATACGCTGTAACTGCTAACTGCTATACCTACAAAATAATACCTTTCACAAACGATCACAGAATATCCTTATTTATTTTCTGTTGTGGGAACGTGCTACGCACTGTGTGATGTGATATAATCTTCGATGTAATTTATTTACATCTTAATAATATTTTTTTTACCGATAACTGAACTTAAACCTTTTCCAGTTACATAATAACATATAATTGACCACCATTACGTTAACAAATGGGTGTATTAAGTAACGAACAATGGAAGGGATAAGAAAAACAATTAAAACTATGTTATGCAATGCTTGCGATTCAAGACAACGGTCGATTTGCATATCTACCTTTAAATAGAGTATTTTTTGCTTTAATTGTTTCGATTTGCGTTTAATGCATAATTTGCACATATTTAAATACTTAATTCCAATGTTACGCAGCTCTCGCTCATAGTTTACATAACATCCTCGTTATCTACTGAAGAATAAAAAAAAGTAATTCTTTAACCAAAGTTTACAGATGTAAACTTTGCTTTAACTGCCACGATTGGTTATAGTTGTTATGAAAAATATTGTATTTTCCGCCTATTCTAAAACGGTATAATTTTAGTTAATATAGTTATTTTTATATTAAGTGCATAAAATCAGGATATTTTAATGGCACGTGATAATGTGTGAAAGTGAATCGGGACCGTAGATTGAGACAAAATATCATTCGAAAGCGCAGTTTTGCGCACAAAACGTAAACAATATTTTAGTCCGACTGTCCAAAGTATTTGCCACTGTAAGTTTATTATTTTTCAATAGGTTCTTATCTTAAGTTAGTGTCAATATCAAAAGTGACATGATCTTGAAAAAATGTACCAGAACTGTGAGAAAAAACTTTTTTCCATCTATCTGACGCGTAAACTTCTTTATTTTTGACCTGGGTGAATAATGATGATCTTGATTTATTAACCAAGGTAAATAATGAAAATGACACTTAATAATTTTGACACTTGACAGTTATAGAAGTACAGAACCATAACAGGCAGAACGTGGAGGTTATGAAAAAGTACACCATAGACTGGATGCCTTTTCATTATCCTCGTGCTCTTGAAAGTATGCTAGTAGGACATTTTCTGAGGTATTGACGACGTTTTTGTAAGACACCAATATTTAAAAACTGTGTATGCTTTTACGTGTTTGGACTTTTCTGGCAGGAGCTGGTTATCAACATTCTCTGCCATTTTCCTCACTTCAAGGGGTGGTGCAGCCCATTTCACTTTCCATGATTTATAGCTTTAAATTACATGAATTGCAAATTTATTTGTGTGAAATGTCACAAAGTTTGATTTCAAACAAAAGAATACCCTTAGTATTTTAATCGTACCTCATGTATAATGGCATAAAATTTTATATTGGATTTGAAAATAAAATTGTCAACATTTATGAAGTACTTCCGGTTTTCCCGGAAATGACGTCACCTCTCTTATTTTACGTAGAACACTAAGATTTAACAATCTTCGATGCGTCTGCGAATGTTTCGTGTTGCTTTGGGAGATCTTTTAGTAGGAAATATTCCTCATGAAAGCGAAATTACTAGACGATAAGATAAATTGTACAGTTTTCCGTCACTGCTTTGTTTATCATTACCACTATCAACTTTAAGTATTCTATTCGCAATATTTTCTTTATTCAAGAGTGAGTCTTCAATGTAGTCTTCCGACACAATGCTCGACCTCCATCCTCCGTGTTTTTTAAGACAAGTGAGATCACCATCTCCGTCAACTAAAAAGAGTAGCAGACGTTTGTCGTAATGCGTGTCCACTGTGCTCTTTCCAGTTGTCCATCTTAAGAAATTTGGCCACCATTCGATGACACTTTCCACTAACATATCTGAGAAATAATCGACGTTCTTCCAATCCGGGTGGATGTAAAGAAACATATTTTCGATAAAAGCTTAAATAATTAAATGAAGAATTTCAATAAAAAATTGTATCTATGTTTTATTCGGATTCAAGGTGACTTTTTTGTCTCGTAATTTTGCATCCGTCACAAGTTAATCCTAATATAACAATATGATATTCGTTTACATGTCTATTTTTATTATTAATATATCTTTTGATAACTGAACTGTCAATTAATTGTCAAATCAGTAATTTATAAAAATGCTAAAATTTTGTGATTGTGTGTAATCAAATTAATAATTTAAATGTTATTTATCTGTAAATTTTTATTTTCAGAATTCGGTGGGATAGTTCTACTAGGGCACCTAATAGAAAAAATTCAAAATGGTTTACGACTGTGGATCCTTTATGGCTAAATATGTGTTGTGCATATTCAATTTCATCATATTTGTAAGTACAATATTTTATATTTGACCGATACATTATATCCTTTATATCTATCCATTGAATGCATCGATCTACCATTATCATTATTACCCTTATTTTATATTCTTTTTCCGGTCAAATAACGTAGAAATTTGTGAATTGTATTTTTTACATAAGATCACACGAATGATTTATTTGTATTATGTTAATTTACAAAATCGAAACTTAACCAGCATATGCCTTATAACTCAGCCTAAATCTCTTTGTCTATCAATCAAAGAAAAATATGCATATCTTGTTTATTATTTGGGTTAGGTGTAATTTGCGGGGAATACGTGGGTTTAAAAGTTGAATTTGATAGTGAGGCATATCATTATTTACACAGATCGTTATAGATTGTAATCTAAAATATTTAAAATTGTAAATACATTTTCACGTCGACAAGATTCCAACTTTTGTTTATCAACTAAGTACATGAATTTATTAAAGGTTATAAATTAAGCAAACTGTGACAGTTGCTTTAATTGTTTTTGAAATGTTGTCCTTATTTAAACTTCTCGAAGGGTCTCTAAGAAATCTGCTCAAAATCACGATGTTATAAACTAATTTTAAAATTATTGACGCACGTAGGTACTTGAATTTTCTTGTTAATATTTTTAATATAAATAACTATGATCTCGAAAAATACGTGAGTAACATTAATAGTCTTAGGTATATCACACTGTAATTGTTTAAACAATAATAAATGCCTAAATAAATAATAACATTTTATTAAAGATAATTATGTCCTATTAAATGCTATGATTTCCAAGGTGAACCCCATTACCGTCAGGTGCAGGTATGGGGAATACCTTTGATAAATAATTCAAAACCATATGGAAAATAAAACTAGACACCATTAACCCAGTGCCGTAGTTGCAGCTCGCGTGTTTATTACGGTATTTTTTTTTTTTGTTGGAATGGTGTAATTGTGCTTTACAGCTAACTATACACATATAGATACGTACTGCTGCATATAAAATTGTCTAGCATGCAAACATATATCATTTATTGTATCATCAACGACGTGTTTGCGTTACTTCTAGAAGGAAACTGTGATATACAGTGTGGAAGAAAGGTATGGAATAAATTCATTATTTCTAAAACTACGAAGTTTCATGAAATTTCCTCGGACAAGTCGATTTTGCTTTTTAAAAATACTCTTTTTTCTATACCAACGCATTTCCGACGTTCATTTGTTTTCGCGTGATGACGTCATCGGATATTTTTTTAAATAGAACCCCTATAATTTTTCATCGGATTCTTGTAGAGCTTAACTTGCTGAATTCAAAAATGTATAATTTCAACACTTTATTCCTTCAACTTTAGCAATAGTGCAGCTATTGAAAACTGTTATCGTTTCAGGTAAAGTGCCTTTTCTACTGAAAATACAGCAAAATTTTACTTGAAAAAGTTGTTCAGAACGGTAAATTATGAGGACGTGCAAAATTTTAAGAAGATCGGCGAGGTTTGATTTTGAAACCATTTTTCAATAAAGCACAAAGATTTTATCAAAGCAGGCCGATCTTTTTAAAATTTTGCACGTCTCCATAATTTACCGTTTTGAACAACTTTTTCAAGCAAAATTTTGCTGTATTTTCAGTAGAAAAGGCACTTTACCTGAAACGATAACAGTTTTCAATAGCTGCACTATTGCTAAAGTTGAAGGAATAAGTGTTGAAATTATACATTTTTGGATTCAGCAAGTTAAGCTCTACAAGAATCCGATGAAAAAATATGGGGGTTCCATTTAAAAAAATATCCGATGACGTCATCACGCGAAAACAAATAAACGTCGGAAATGAGTTGGTATAGAAAAAGAGTATTTTTAAAAAGCAAAATCGACCTGTCCGAGGAAATTTCATGGATCTTCGTAGTTTTAGAAATAATGAATTTATTCAATACCTTTCCACACTGTATATGCAGTCAAGCCATAAACAGAGCGATTACTACATACTAAATGTCAAGTACTGTGACTACTGTGGTATTTTTATGTATTTCTATTTTTCAATCAAACATTAAATTTTTTATATAGTCTGATATAAAACATTTATCAAAATCAATTCAATGTTTTTCACTTCATTATGTAGCTTATGTCTTGTCATTATCAATTATCATTAACTGACATTTTGGAAAAATATGTTCACATAGATTTGAAATAAATTCGTACTTGTTTCTTGTACCTATTACTTCCTTTTACACAATATCACTATTAGTTCATTGTGCTGAATACGGTTAAAGGATTAACTCTGATAAAACTTTCATAAAAATAACCTAATCCGCATAAAATAATACATTTTAATCGAAATTCTAGGCCATCACTCACTAAAATTCAAATCATAATTAAATATACCGTGTTCGCGACCTTAATATTTTTATTGTCGTTATCCTGTTGCGTTTTTCCCCCTTTCAATTTGTGGGAGAATGCTAGTTATAATTTAATATGATTTTTCCTACCTACTATTTGGCACTATATTTTAGAAACATTAGATTTAGATTTATTTTGGCATCTTTAGGACTATGTTAGTGTTAATCTCAAACTCCTGAGATGATTGATTAAAAAAAATCCCTCTAGTACAGACATTGTATAACCTTATCTTATTGTGATGTAGTGTAGGTAGATGACATTATTGACCAGACAGACCTATACATTTCTTTAAAAAGAAACAAGGCTATTATCAACATTACCTGGAGACCTTCTACCAATGGAATTTGTGTCCGTGTTGATAATTTAATCCACAGATACCTTGTACAAGCTCAAATTTTATCAATTTGACAAATTTCAAGCAGCGCATACACCTAAAAGTTCCCCCAACAATGGCCATAGTTGAAATTTATGGGAATTTGCAGTGGTGAATTAAAAACTCAAAAATAATACGCAGCTTTATATTTGCTTAACTTGTTCGTACAATGGCTGACAGAGAGCTTCTTTCTACTACAAAATAAGTGAATACATACTTAATATATAGGACAAACTGAGTTATGTGTTATGCTTACTCGAAAGTTTACAGTATCACATTACACAGATTGGAAATTCTGCGTAACGAAGATGATGTAATTTTTGTCAATACTTCCAATAAAATTGTACAGACTGAGTTTGACCCCTGTTTATATAAATACTATAAAAATGAACAACTTCAAATTAGTTTATTTTTACGAAGATTTAAAAGTTTTTAAGAACAATCAACATTTGTTTCATAAAATATACCCACCAATGTGCTTAAAACATACAAAATAAAACGATATATAAGATTATTCCTAAATTTAAATCAAGTATGATCGAAAATAACAGTCTCATACGCAGGTGAGATCATCATTAATGTATTTTTTGTTCTCTTTAATATTGGCATTTTCAACTAATGTCTAGACATGATAATATATTAAAAATGGTTACAAAAGAAAGCAGAGTAGGTAAATACTGGTAAACACAGAAATCACGAATTTGACGTACCTTCATGCGCATGATTAGTAACACTAGATGCTATTTTATTTGATTAATTCTATAAAAATCAATATTGTTCTACAAATATACGAGTATGATAAATAAAAAATGTGTGAGGTTAAATTGGGAATGTAAATTATAATATAAATCTTCAGTTTTACGACGGTATCAAGGTGTTCTATAAAGAAAAATGTTATGGGTTAAATTTTTTTAAACAAAAATCAAGAAAGAAAATAAAATGGATCTAAGAATCGGAAACAAGGTGAGAATGAGAAGGAAGTAGTACTGAAGATTGGGAGTAAACTGAAGAAAAAAGTACAGGAACTGAATGTGAAGAAAGAGGGAAACAATCAACAGAAACCCTAGAGAGAAGTGGTATGGCATATTTAGTAGAAATGTTGAAAAATAAGTATAAAGCGAGAGAGGAAGAAGGAAAAGGAACAAGTAACGAAGGTTTTAGAAGAATAAAGTATAAAGAATACTAGATGAAAGAAGAAATCAAAAATAAAGGGAAGAACAAGAAGAAAGTACTGAATAGAAGAAGAGAGAGAAATAAGAAAAAATAATAAAGACAGAAACAGAAAAAGAAGAAATACTGAATGAGTTAGAAGGGCAGAGAAAAGACATTAATGAAAATATCACAAAAATAATTGAAAAAGTAGAAACAAAAATTGAAGAATAAGGAAAGAATTCAAACATGAACAAAATAAATTTCAAGTAGAAATAGAAAAAAAAATAAACAAAATATTTGAAAAACTAGATGAATGGGTTCAAGAGTCAGGACAAAATAAGGAAGAATGTATAAGAAAAGTCCAAGAGAATGTAGATGTTTAGAAAAATGTTGAAGTTTGAAGCAGGAATGCAAGAAATAGATCAAAAAATTGAAAAAATAGACGTACAATTGAAGAATAAGCAAAACAGAAGAAAATGTAAGACAGAAAATAAGTGGCTAGGAAAATGAAGAACAAAAGAAATAGTGGGGACAATTAGAAAAGCTATAAAAAGGAAATAAAATGTGGAAGCATACAGCACAGTTTCACATATTTCGACACAACTAAACAAACACCAAAATATAATAATAATAATAACAAACAAAATTATAAAATAACAATTAAATCAATATTAATTAAATCCCCCTAAAATTACTACAATTTAACAGTACATAAGGTCGAAAATCGATCTATTAAAAAATGAGAAATTCTTCAAGACAGTGTGTGCTTATGGGGTTGCCTATTATTTGACGTATGTGACGTCACTACTAACCGGGTCTATTATTGTCTAAAGATGAATTTTATAAAATCATTGTTGAACTATAAAAAAACGGCACTCATTTTTTAAATTCTCTTTCACATAGGTACTATTTGAAATACACACACAATTTGTTCAAGTGGATGGTAGTGGGTATTATTCTAATGTTCCATTTTAGTCTAGCAGTACACAGATACGAGATTAGACTTGTTAATAATTTCCATTAACGATGGAGATGTTAATGATAAGAACTGGGTCAATGGGAAATTGATTGGTTTAAACCGATCGCGTGTTTACAATAGATATGTTACAATTGTAGCCTCCAGGAGGCTATCGCACCTTTGATGCTGTTTAATAATTTAGCCTTTCCTTCGATCAACATAATTATATCATAAAGAAAGCAAACATTACATCATTTATTGGTTTAGTAGTAATATTACCCCGGCGTACAAAATTAGAAGTAATTTAAATATTGTGGTTTTATAACTGTAGCTAATCATAACCATTTTCTATTGGTAAATACAAGATGATTCATAGAAGGATAAAGCATAAAATTTATTATTTTTTCAACGCATCATCGAAAAGTTTACGAAAACCAATTTGTAGGACGGAAACATTAAAAAAAATGTCGTAGATTTAGATACAATGAGAGAGTAAATAGCTCTTATTCTTTTTAATGTTATAATAATATTGCATTTACATATTACTGTAACTAAGTACATTACACTTACTTATTGTGACTAATTCGGAACATTAAATTCGTTGTTATACTTCTTTGTGTGTTTTTTTCTATGGCATTGGTGCCAAACCAGATAACCTGCCATTATTATACTTTTTTAAAACATCAATAAAACCTTAAATTATCTCCAGCAGCAGATTGTTCCGTACCTATGTTTAAATTTGTGTAAAAATAAATAAGGCAACAAAAATTTAGAAAGCAAATTCCTTTCTATATATATATTTCTTGTAGCATTTCGAAGCTAACAATAAAACCGCTGATTTCTTTGGATTCAAATACTGGGAGGGAGCTATTTCTTTGATTGTTTATAAGCGTGTATAATTATATTCAGCTGCGTTGCTTAAATGGGATATCAATGATTAACAGATGTAAAAGATTTTGTGGGAACGGTTTACAAACTCGGAGGACAAAACGTATAGTTAAAATGTGACTTATTTTGCGACTATACGGGCCAATTTTATATATCTATGAAAAGAGGAAATGTTGACCGTTCTCAAAAAGTTGTATTGATGCCCTATTCCACGTCCCTCCAATTTATATTTGAGCAAATAAAAGAGAGTGAAGGGGAGTCACTGCCCTAAGATATTTTACATACTCGCATTGAACAAAACTTAAATACCCAATTATTGCTTTCCTATAATGGCACAATTGAATTTTATATTTGCCATCCCAATAGAAAAACGTATTTTGTAATAATTGTTTAGTTATTGATTTGAGAGATTAAAATAAAGTGAGCTTTTGTGTTTGTAGTTTCAATTTTATTAAATAATGGCCCATAGCGGACTGCAAAATTTTTGCCATAAAAATATTACGATTTAAGCCAATATGGGTGTCTCATAATTAGCTGCCAACCCTGAACAGGCCGATTTTATGATCAAAACTAAGTAAAAAAGTTCATATGAACATGGGTCCGAAAATGCTTCCTAAGGGCACAGGGACCCATTGAAGAGGGAGGAATGGAAATCATTTTTTTGCAATATCTCTCAAACGCGTTGTTATAAATGATGCAATTTGGTATACACAGCTAAATTTTGATGAGCAATTTGATAGACTAGTCCATTTATTTCCACAAGGTCCATTGGGGTGGGTACGGAGAGGGGCCTTGGTATTTTGCGTGTGTAACTTTTTTGCAGTTTTGTGTATCCATCTGACTATCGAAACAATCGATTCTCCTACCTGTTTTATTTGAAAAAGGTATACTTTGCTGAAGTCGGTAGGAGTAACCATTTTTGAAATAATCCTATTTGAAATGCTGAGTGCACCGAGTAAAAACTGTTTTGGTTTTAGGTAAAGTGCCTTTTCTGCTGAAAATATAGCAAAATGTTTGTACCTACTTTGTTGAAAAATGGTTTCATCAAACCTCGCCGATCTTCTCCAAATTTTGCACGTCTCCATAATTTACCATTCTGAACAACTTTTTCAAGTAACATTTTGCTATATTTTCAGCAGAAAAGGCACTTTACCTAAAACCAAAACAGTTTTTACTCGGTGCACTGAGCATTTCAAATAGGATTATTTCAAAAATGGTTACCCGTACCGACTTCAGCAAAGTATACCTTTTTCAAATATAATACGTAGGAGTATCGATTACTTGAATAGTCAGATGGATACACTAAGCTGCAAAAAAGTTACACACGCAAAATACCAGACATTTTTAGGAGCTTCGATTCCGTAACACACGTCACATAGGTATTGTGTACTGTGGCTTGGATTTTTCTCAAAAAGATGCCAAAAGTTGTATCTATTTAGGACACGTGGTTTTTCCTGTCCACGGCCTTCATAGGTTGAATCTACTCTACCGATGTCGCACATTCTTTGTGTATATTTGACCTTCAATATCCTGGGTACTGCGAGTCAGCTTTTTTTCGACAAAATGTCAAATGTCTTTCTTCCTATTTTAGACACATTGCGGTTTTTCCTGTCCACGACCTTCAGAATTTCGGTTATTATCTTTGGGGGTAATATATTCATACAAACTGTTGATTAATTTCATGGAACACAATACATGTCACTGCAGACCACCCATTGCTTAATTAAAAATGTTTGTAGTATGTTATAACCTATTTATGTATTGATTATAGGTACTTTATGTTTATAGATACTGTCACATTTTATATAAAATTTCGCTTGTGGAAACGATCATGTTTTGTCGAAATCTGTTGTAAAAAAAAGAAGCAATCACTTTCTATGTACTTGAAATAATAGTAATAAGACTACCCGACCGTAAATGCTAATGCAAAAATAAAAAGAGCGTTTTAGTTTCAACGACACGCCATGTATACGGAGAAAACAGTAACCAGTATCCTAAACTATTACGGAAACAATGTATTTGTGACCGTACCGCTAATTACATCCAGCGACTTAACGTTACGTAATTTCTTCATAATTGGTCCGCTTATCGTTGCTTTCTAACTTTTCAACAGAATTCGTTGGAGCACAGCTCATATCTTCGTCAGTTCTTATCATTCGTTAATAGGGGACAGAGGTATAAGATTTACCTACCTGAAAAATGACGGTAGTGAGTAAAGAGATAGTTAGAATATTTTACAATGTGATTATATAACACGTTGCTGTAAAAGATGTTACATATAACAGAACCATGAAACAATGACTAGAGACAGAGATCACCTGGCACCTAGCTGTCCATAATACTAGGCCTTTCTATTCCAAAATTGATATAAAAAAACTGAAATTGAAAGTCACATAACCATTAACTTTTGTAATACATGTTACAGAATAGTAAATTTCATTTTAAGATTTAGTAATGTGTTCCGCAAGAACCGACACAGAGCAGGTGTATGTAGGAGGTCCTATACCTATATACAAAGGGTTTGTTTCAACACAGCATGAATCGACTCCAAACCGTCCAGAACTAGTTAATTAGTTCAGTTGTTAATGTACTCTCGGCGAATCCGATGTAAGACAGTGTTGGTCAAACATTTCTCACGGTTCTGAACTAGTTCTCGACGGCTGTTAGAACAGAGCTAAAGTTGCACACGACAGGCCTCAAAGTGGAACCAAATATGTATTTCGAAAAAAAAAAATAATATCTAGTTTACTTTAACTTAGAATAACCAAATTTGGTAAATGAACGTGTTCATTGAGGGTGAGTCACCCCTAAAATTATATCAATTTTTTTCCATTGATCGAATTTAAAGAGAATGATATATCCCGTGCAAAATTTAATTTAAAGCGCTTTTTTACTATTGTTAAATTTTAAGAAACTATAAGGTTCTCTAGAAAAAATGTATTAATTAAAACAATATATTAACAGTGTTCATTAGAAGAAATCAAAAAGTCAGTAGTAGGCCTTGTTTTTAAAATTTGACAGTTAGTAATAAAACTATAAAATAAACTTAAATTAAAACTAAAGAATTTTTGCAAAATGGGCATCATTTTCTCTGAAACATAAATTTACTGTTCGCCGAAAATGTACTCTGTGCAGTAAATGATGATCGTTTCTTATACCGTTCCATTTATTCGTAACACAATTTCACAAATCTTCTGGGAATTCAATTGGCGAGGAAGGACCAAAGTTCTTCAATGTTCCCCAAAGAAAGTAATCACATTTGTTGGCGATCAAGTGTCCAATTTTGGGGGTAGTTATTTCCTCGTCCTAACCATTTATTTGGAAACTTAAAATTCAAAAAGGCTCTAACAGTAGCAGCGTAGCAGTCAAATAACGCGCAATTTAATCGATGTGGCAAAATAATTGGTCCAATCAAATAACTATTAATAATAACGTTTATCTTTAGCTCGCGTTGAAAATGTCTAGGAGTTATTGAAATATTGTAAGAATAAAATTCTTATAAAAAAATTTCTCTGATGCACGCCTAGCAAGTTACAGGGTGTTATTTTGAAAAAAAATAACAATTTTCCGCAATAAACCGTTTCGTAGATTTAGGTAGTTTTTGGGTGACGTGTACATCAAATAAAGGTCATTAAAATTACATGGTGTACATGATCTGACACCAGTGGTGCCCTAGGCCTACTGTTCCTTATGATTTTGTCTTCATAACTCTTGCATACCCTACTTTTACGTGAATTCTGAACAAAAAAGGTGCTCTTGTTACACAGCTCTAAAATCAACCATTTTCAAGTAAATTGAGTCCGAAGTACCGACTGCATTAATTTATGCAGAAAAATACACAGGTTTTTTTCATAAGAATTTTATTCTTATTTTGGTCTGGTCTACCCTCTGGTAAATTATTGTACGCTCACACTGGGACACCCTGTATAGGTATGTTTAGCTAAATTGCAATATTTTCAGCTTAATTTTCATACAGTCATAAACATAGAAGAGAGAGATTTTAAATTATTATAGAGCGGCATTGGTTATATAAAATTTGAATAAAACAAATTTCAACTCTGTAAAACAAGATTTCTTATTTTTCAGCAGTTAAAACCTCTCAGACCTCTTTTAATTCTATCAGTTTTTGTTCAAATTTATTATGTATTAATTATTAATTGGACTCTATCAATTCTGAAGTCGATATCTTCAAGCAATATATCGTTATAATTTTATAATAATTGATAACAATCAAGTCTGGAGATGGTCGCAGTTTGTTATTATATCTTATGTAGATATAAGAAATATTTTAAATAACATCAAACAGGAACCAAAATGACATCGCATCTAAAATATTTAAGAAATTTTAATTATCTACACTTCGATTACAATGCTGAAGTCCTTGACTTAAAACGACAATTTAGGTTTAAAATAATATATCTAATAAGTTTTGGATATATTTGAATAGCGTCTTAATTTTCTGCAGTTTCTGGTCAAGAAAAAAAATCTGAAAAAAGGATCCACTAACTGATGAAACCAAATTTTCAGAAACTCTCGAATACCTTGAGGGTATTTACTAAATATATAAAAATGTTATAGGAATGCAAAACATTAAAATTTTTTAAAACGTTTTCATACTGAGAACGTTACCTAGAGCTGTTCATGCTACAAAATTGATCAATATTAAGTATGTAGTTCAGTATCAGACACAAGGCTGCATGTAATATTCATATTAATGATTTGTTTTATTCAGTCGGAGGAAAAATTTCGAGGTCTTTCTCAAGTAAATTCTTAATCGCATGTAGATTAAGTAGGAAATGTTATCAGTCATGACGAAACTATAATCTTTGCCTTTCTTCCCAGAACTTCAAAAATACATGAGTAACGGAATGAATAATACAACATGGAAGGATATCTAATCTTCTAATTATCTGAAGCGTCCTCTTGTACCTAATATACATCTTTAATAATTAACATCATTTTGTATACTTAATTTTTTGTTAATGTTTTCATATATATTTTTTTAAATCTCTTCTCCATTTTAAGGCAGCTTAATTATTCCTAGAGTGAGGAATTATTATAACTTTCATTTTCATATTCATATTAAAAACATAAATTAAAATAAAACATGATATACTTATTTATAATTAAAACTATAACAATTTTATTCTTCTCTTAGAATAGTAGAAAACACTGTTTCAAGAATACGGGGACCCTTAAAAGAAAAATATGATCAGAAAGGAAAAAAATAACTGAAATATATCATCATAAAAACTCATTGATATAAATAAATATACATATACCAAATTCTTAATCCATTATCCAAATTAATTTTGTTCTTAATATTTCTTGAATACAAATATGGTCTATTGTCTAGGATATTGCTTTCATATGCAAAACTGTTGTGATTTGCCAAACTTATTTAAATTTCAATGGTTTCCCTTTGCAAAAACATAATTGTCTTGGGTTAGAAAAAGATGTGGGATATAATAGGGGTAGTATTTTCACGTATTCCCGAAAGTACTAATGAACTTTTTTTACAAAAACAGAATTATGAATAGTTTTTTATTACAATGTATGTAATGTTTATTGTTTATTGTTGTTATTTGACCACGTTACATAAAATAAATGTACAGGTTGGTTGTTAACTTGTACGCATAAACTTGTAAAATGATAGCTGTGGACAAATAATGATGAATAGTGAAAAAATGTAGTGAGATATTTTTAGTTTTGGAAGTTTATAGAAATTTATCGGGTGAAAGGTGAGAGGTGAAGTCAGGATGATATGCTTGGTGTTCGTAGCAATACGTACTTTGTTATCGAGTTTATTTTCACGAGATTATAAAAGTATGGCGTATAAATTTTCAAACAGAAGTTATGGACATGATACTGGCATATGAGGACCACATCAAAATTAAGTTGCTGTAGCTCAGCTTTATGTCCATAGGCTTCCCTAAAGATGTCGTCCGAGAAGTGAAGCCTTTTTACGTGTTGTAGAGAGCAGGGTAGAGAAACTGGCAATTTGCGGCCGAGACCTGGGCAACATGGAGGAAACATTAGACCTAGGCAAATTGTGAATCTTAGGAAGAGATTTTAAATGCCGTTAAGCATTAGTACAATTGCGGCGCAATTTGTAATAAGGCACTACTGACTCTACTCGTTTCACGTGCGGGAGATACAAGCCTTACTTCCAAGGGATTTTCCACTAAGTTAATCTCAACGTTAGACAGCATATATGGTTTCTCCACAATAGTGCTCCACCACATTTTGCGAGACAATATTTGGATCATGTGTTTCCTGAACGATGGATAGGCCGAGGTGGTCCAATTGGGTGGCTCCCTGCATGACTGTCCGACCTAAATCCGCTTGACTTTTATTTTTGGGGTCGCATAAAAACTATGATGTATGTTTCCAGAGTTAACACTGAACAGTAGTTGCTAAATCGCATATATGCTACCGCTGAGGCAATTTAGTTTAACTACAGTCTGGTTTGGGCCGTGTGTGTGTGGGGGGACTCATGGATTTGACAAGCTGAACTGTGTATTGAAAATCACGGAAATAACTTCGAACAGTTGCAAAAATTAAATGCAGTTTTCAATTTTATGAAATTCACATTCTTTTATTAATATTTTAAATAAATTGGTAACTCCGTACCTGAAAAAATATATTTTTTCACTACTTGTCATTATCCCTCAGCTATAATTTCCCAACATTATGCATGTAAGTTAAGAATCAACTGTATTTAGTAGTTATTTTGTTAATTAGTCTACGTTTTTGTTTGGACTTCAATAATATGACATTCATGTTATTAATATTAATAGCATTGTATGAAATTTTACAGTTTTACTCAGATCTTATATAAATGTAATTAAAGTTAAATATATAATATTAGCAGTCGCTGAGACTCGCGCTGTAATATACGTACGCATCTTGAAATTCCTATTATCTACTCTTTTTCATTTCATATTCTATCGGGTCGGTTACTTTTAAAAGCAATTATTTTGTCCTACATGCTTCATTGAGTTTCTTCTAATTTATACTTTTTTAAGGCCGAATTGTTGGATATTGTTTTATTCCATTCGCCTTTCTTTTTCAGTTGGCGGGTTCCACAGTTTTGGCCATTGGAATTTGGCTAGCAGTGGACAAGAATTCTTTCATAGGACTGAGCAAGATCGTTCCTAGTGACCAGTTGCAGGTGAGTTATTAGCATAAGTAAATTGGTATCAAAATATAAAAAGAGGGATTTCTTAATTATTTATATAGGTAAGGATATTTAAAGTCATATGTTGGATTCATCAGATATTTATTTACCGTTTCACTATCAAACGGGCTTAACTTGGCGATCAATCTCAACAGTTATAGGACAGGAAATAGCTTGCAATAAAAAGAAAAACAAAAACAAAAAACCTATACCCAAATAGCAAACAAGTAAACATATAAAAGTTATTCAGTATAACAAAACAATGATACCGTTACAGGATACAAACAATTCAGATACCTAACATTTAAAAAATTTAAAAAAAATTGAAAAGGAACAAACAAAACTAATCCAGAAAAAGTACAGTTTTTATGTGCTTAATACTAGAATTACACACCCAAATCTTCATCATATTGGGGTCTAACGAGTGCACGAATGCACTATACTTGCTACTAATATTCAAAGGCTACCTGTATTCTAATCACCATAAATTAAGTCTATCAACATGTCTGTAAATTAATACAATCCTGAATACTCTCAACTCTTAAATATATTTTCATGTCATCAGCATACAACAAGTGGGGCGCATCCAAGCAATCAACAACGGTATTAATAAATATATGAAATAAGAGAGGTCCCAAAATTGTCCCTTGGGGAACACCTGATAAAACAGTGAAAGTTACCGAATTAAAACCTTTATAACATACATATTGATAAGAACGCTCGGTGAAAGACCACAATTCTAATTCACGAAGTAAAATATTTTGCGACAGTCGATCAAAGGCTTTAGATAAATCCGTATATATTAGTCAACCTGCCCATGACCATCCAAGGTTTCGGATATATATATATACACACCAAGTATTACACTGACAAGCAAAGAAATGAACTCTACAAGGTGTTTTAAATTTAATGCTGGAAACATTGCTCATTGATCTCAGCCGGCACCAATATTTTTCTGAAATTACCAAGCCTATTGTAAACTTAACGAGAATATCTACTTGTCGAAGAGATAGTCTAAATTGATGTAAAAATAAAAAAAAGTAATAAACTTTGGCAATTTTAGTAGCTCAGTTTTTTGCTGGCCAGTGTATTTGGATGTTTTATACGATATATTACTTTGATAGAAAAAGTACCTTAAATTTTTCATTAAAAAAATTGTATATTTCTATTACTGAAAGGGAATAAATATTTGCATTGCTATTACTAGAACCGCAGTTTTATAAGAAAAGTAATTTTATATGGACCATTTCTTTTATATTATAATTTCCTGGTTTACTTTCTATAATAATAATTATGCCATCTGGTCGGCGTGATATTTTTTATGAAATCACCACTGAAACGCCTATTTAGTTCCTCCACAGGAAAGGTGATTGTATTCCTTTTTCCGGTGTACCTCTAAGGTTGGTTAATTCCAAATTGTAGGTACACTGCTCAAGAAGTTATCTGACATAATGTTTTGTTCGTATCTTCAGAACTAGGAACGCTTTATTTTTTTACGTAATAGTTTTAAAAATTTTGACTCCAGAAATATGTTGTAGTAGGTAGGTACATCTCAGTGGCGTGCAATGCCAGTTACAATAGGGTAGGCAAACATTTAAATTACTTACTACTATGATCCACCAAAATATGCTCTCGTTCGGAAATGTCAGTGTCAGTATAATAGTCAATAATTGATTTGGACATTACACTTAAAACTAAGTATTTTTAAAACAAAAACAGTGGGTTCTTTCTTGCATAAGAAACCGAGTAACAAACACACTTAACACGCAGTCGAGCACGCAGTCTATTAGATTAATGATTATAAAATATTAAACACAATTATTTTTTATAAATCAGGTCAATGCGGCGGTCATTTTTTAAAAACTCATTTAACACATCATAAAAATTAGTATTTTGTTTTACGTCTTGCATAAGTTCTTTTTGAATTGAAAAAACTGCTAAGTTGCTTAATCTCTCTTGTTCCTGGGTGTTTCGTAAGTAGGTACCTAAGTACAAACTTGGCTAATGTAACAAATTGCGGAAACACGTCGCATATTCTGTTTTTTTTTCTCAAAATCTAATAATTTCATAGGCATTGGGGCCGGAAAATTCTGATGAAGAATATAAACAAATCATCTCGTTTTTGTAATCTGTCAAAATCAAATTCTTTATATTTTGTCTTTAGCTCTGAAAATATTTTGTCAGGAAAATTATCTTTGTATTGCGAAGAAGAATCTAGATCAAGAAGGCGAAAAAAATGCAGCTGGTTAATTTCATTATAACGATCAGAAATTTCCAATTTGATATTGTCCAATATTTCTCGAAATATTCACTTATAATGTACCTTTACATCATTAATATTCCGCTTTCTTGTTGGCTCGCCGCAATAGTTCTTTCATCAATTTTATCAGTTATTGTAAAAGTTATCAATAAAGTTTTAAATCCTTCGATATTTTTTAAACAATAGCCAATTCTACGATTTTTTATTTTATTATATTAAAAAGAATATCAGTTTGTATAAATATTGCATTAAAAATTACTAAAAAATAATTCAACTCGAAGTCTTGCAAAGTAAATTCGTATATTCTAAAGCCAAGCAAGCAGTGCTTTAGCGCTCCATATGAATTTGTATTAATCGGCTGAAACTGCTTTGCTTTCTTTTTAAACACGATGCTTATACACAGCAGAGCGCTGAGCGTCATTGAAAAACTTAAATAAAATTACCTCTTGCGCCAGCGGCAAGAGGTGTATAATTTATTAATTATATTATTATGAGTTTTAAGAGGACTGAGGCAGGATAGAGCATAGTAGATAGATCTTTTTTTAACAAAAAAAGTGTATTGGTGGTATTGGTAACTTTTCTGGTACATCTAGAACTAATAAATGTCGAACAAAGAGATTGATGGGGATAGAGGATTATAAGAACTAGTCATTTTATTTTTTCATGTTCTATCTGCACCCGAGTGGTTTCCCACATTTTTCCAGACACCCTGTATATCTCTTATTTGCAATCGTGTTTTAATGCGGATAATAATGAATTTTATTTTTATTGTTTTTTATTAATAAACGCTTAGTTTTAAAGCAAAAAGGTAAAAGAGGTAAATTTTTTAAAATAAGTCTGATCTGAAACGTATTTTTTAATAGTCAATTTTTGGAAACAAATAGGTTGTAGCGAAAAATAACTTAAGGGATGCTTATTCCAAGGGGCAGAAATATTTAAAAAATTATTTAGAAGTTGCACATGCATTAGTATGACTATTATACCTTTTTTGGTTTTCACATTATAGCCGATATTCCATATATACAGGGTGTCTGTTAAAGGTCTTTACAAAAACATACCACATATTTCTTAGACCAAAATAAGTCGATTTAAGTAAAATTACCTTAGTACAAAGTTGCTTCGTTTGGGCTCCAGAGGGCCTTGAAGTTACAATTTTTAAATCGTTTTTCCCATATAAATTTAAAACGGTATATGCGATTTTGCTGAAATTTGGTATATTGGTAGAGTTTTATGTGGCCAAAAAAATGGTGTTAAATTTTTGTCCGATATTAATCCATAGGCGTAGAACTTGATTTTTTTTAATAATTGCACCTTTAAAAATTCTACGGCAATGGAAGGAAGGGAGCTTGAGTATGAAATTTAGATTGCTCAACTCATTTACTTTAAAAAAAGGTACTCTTGATAAGACTCGATTACTCTCATGGTTTTGACGAAATTTGCATTTTAGAACATAAATAATAATTATTAAAATACAAACTTTGATTAAATCGAGTCTTATCTGAGTTGAGCAATCTAAATTTCATACTCAAACTCCTTTTCTTCCATTGCCGTAGAATTTTTAAAGGTGCAATTATTAAAAAAAATCAAGTTCTACGCCTATGGATTAATATCGGACAAAAATTTAACACCATTTTTTTGGCCACATAAAACTCTACCAATATACCAAATTTCAGCAAAATCGCATATGCCGTTTTAAATTTATATGGGAAAAACGATTTAAAAATTGTAACTTCAAGGCCCTCTGGAGCCCAAACGAAGCAACTTTGTACTAAGGTAATTTTACTTAAATCGACTTATTTTGGTCTAAGGAATATGTGGTATGTTTTTGTAAAGACCTTTTACAGACACCCTGTATATTTGGGAAACTTTTAAGAGTTGTATCTACTAAGGGGTAAACATTTATTAAGGTTATTTTTATGCAAAACGTATTCTTTTTAGCTATAAATTCACCGGTACCATTTATGCTACTTCTTTTGAAAACACCCTGTATAAATGCTCAAATCGGTTGGAAGGGGGGAAGATGAATAACACCAACATCTGAAAAATGACGTTTCAGTGATGTTTTTTGGAAATTTTATATACATATAAATCATAATCCGTATAATACGTAGTAATTTCGTGGTATCAACATTTATAGAGAAAAAAATTCTAATTCTAGCGGGGTATAATTTACGTAAATCTATTAGATTAATCCTGTTATCTCGGAAAAAATAATGAAAGTGCAAATATTGAATTTAATAACAGAATGTAACGATGTAATTAATTATATCCTTGAATACTTATAAGTTACGCAAGTGAGTTAATTAATATTAATATCTTCATGTTATAAAAATTACGATCCTTGTTTATGTATTTTTTTTTTTTTTTTGAAAATAATTCGGTATTTATGAGACTATTTAAATGTTTTTTTACGCAATAACTTGCCGGGTAAAAGCTGTGTTACATAAGGATACAGTAATATAATATAAAAAATAGGCTTTTTTATTGACAAAAACAGAACTCACTAGATCAATAAATTGAAAGGTATTTTTAATTTTCAAGTCAAGAGCGAATACATGAAATTCATGAGAAAGATTTGAATACCTAAATGAGACTATCAACTGATTAAATTCCTTTATAATTACCTACTTGTACACAGCTATTATCACAAAGTTAATATTTCTAGGAAAATTAGTAAATTGGTTAATGTCTCTTTACTTATTTTTTCTAATTGATCTAGTTTAGTGTTTAAAATCTTAATCTTTACCATAAATTATTCATCTCTGACTGATCGATATTTTTATTTAATAATAGTACTTGGACATTTTTTATTTATATTTGTAATATTAATTCTTTGTAGTCGATATTACAGTGATTTAGATTTTACAATAGTCACAATACGCGGGTCGTTAGCCTTCACAACTGACTCGCATTTGGAATTACGCTTCTAGTTTTAGTTTTTAGGGAACGCTGTAATAGTCGGTGTTGCATCGATAAGTTTCATTTTTGCGTCTGCTGTAAGTTGTATTCGCTGTATGTATTTAAATAACAATTTATAAATAGTAACATAATTTAATTAACAACTATTAGTTGAGAGGAGAAGTGAATATACATGCCAAAGTAGAGAAGATAAGAAATAGACGGGAATTATTTCAAATATGGACAGTGATCGCGAAGGTTATAGGGACATACGTATAAATTATAATGCATTATAAATTCTTCTGACAAAACTAAAGTGACCAGACATTTGGAGAACTATGACTATGTCTCATACAGCGCTGAAGATTGTATTTTTCTATGAACTTAAGACGCCTTTCATGCAAGCAATATTTCATTAAATAAACTAGTGAACCCCATGTTACGTACGTTTTTAGAAAAAGATATGAACCGAAAAATCCCTCATTAAAGTACATTAAGACAATGTACTGACATCAATAGTGAAGAAACTGCGGACAATTGCTTTTATTTCATTATAGACGAAACTATTGATGCTTTCATAAGCCAATTGTTTAATTGATGCGTTAAAAAGTGACACTACTAGTGGCAGGCACCTACTGGTTTCTACGGTGTTGGACACAGCCGATCACGTAACTATATAAATTTTGTTATTGATTGTGGCGCAAAAGTTGCCAACCGATGTTCTTTGGCTATATATATTTTTTTTATGAATGAAAAACTTTGATTCTGCTTTTGGATTGTGTTTATTTGATGTCTTACATTTTTCTTCCATTAAGTCGAGAAAATGATATCGGTCAAGTGGCCGGCGCCAGAAGTGCTGACCATACGGGCCCGATTTATGGCATTTGCCATCACTCTTGCCACAACTTCCGGCGATAGGTTCTCGCATTCTTGACGGATATTCTCTTTAAGGGTTTCAAGAGTTTGCGGCTTGTTCACATAGACTCGTGACTTCAGAAAACCCCACAAAAAGAAGTCTGGAACCGATCTTTCCGGCCAGCAAATCGCCAAAACGAGTAGCGCAGTAGGCGCCGTTGCTCCATCCTGTTGGAACCACATATTCTCCAGTCCCAATTCATTCAATTGAGGAAGGAGAAAGTCGTGGAGCATAGCTCTGTAGCGCTCGCTATCCATAGTAGTCGTTTGGCCCGTAGCGTCTTTAAAATTAAGGCCCGATGATGCCTCCAGCGTAAACAACACACCATGCAGTAACTTTCAGCAGGATCTTAATGTAACGGCTCTTCGTGGGTTATACGCGGATTTTTGATGCCTCAGAAGCGATAATTTTGTTTATTAACATATCCACAGAGATGGAAATGGGCCTCGTCGCTCATGATAATTTTCGATGAAAAGTTGTCTTCCTCGTGGTGCAGATTCAGGATGGTCTGAACGTAGGTTACATGCGTTTGACGGTCAACAGATGACAGCTGATTCACTGTCTGCACTTTGTAAGGGAACATCTTCAAGTCGTTAACCAAAAATTCTCTGTAAAGACAGCCGATTGATGCCCAATTGCCTGGCACGTCGTCTGGTCAATACTCCGGGGTCATCTGCGACATCTTCAACCACAGCAGCAGAATGGCTGCTCCGGGGCCGGCCAGACCTGGCAGCATGTCGTGTCGTCCCATACTCTTCAAGTCGAGCTGCTAAACGCCGTAGTGTTTGTCCAGTTGGTGTCGGACGACCGGGAAATCTGCACCAAAATTCATGCTGCGCCAACACCACCAACGAATTAGTCCGCAAAAAAATTGAAACAATTATTATGTTCTTGAGGAGTATAGCGATTTATGTCTTGTTGACTTGTATTTTGTATCTGTTTGAAATTTGCCGCGATTTGCAAAAATTATAACAACTTCCGATAGAGTGATGTGATGACTTTTGCGCCATCTGTTATATGGCCTGATCAAGATGCTTCACTTCAGATAAACTTCTTGTAATGCTAAGAGATGCAGTCGCCTACATGTGAAAAGCGGGACAAGTTTTACCTAAAAATTATACAAAAATCATACATTTCACATGTGCTGCTCTATCACTCAATCCTTTAGTAAACATTTTTATATCAACTGTCAAAAATTTTTTTATTAAGGCACCTACAAGAACGGACGTTGACGTAGATGTCCTGTATTTAATGTTAACGTACATTTCTCAGTGAAATACCCTGTATCAAAATTGCATTTTAATTGAAAAGCAAATGAGCGTAATAATCACGCGATTGAATCTCGCACTATTATATTTGATCACTGTAAGAAACACCTCTTATAAAGTAGGCAGTGTTAATATGTAGCTACTTTTATTATAAATACAAACAACATTGAGTCTCTTTTAATAACATGTGATTGTGGGTATTATATTTGCTTAATTTTCCGTAGAAGCAAACTTTCCATACATATGCATTCAGATTGTGCAACGAAAAGAAACAAGAACCGAATAATCAGTTTCACTCTTAATGATCACCTTTGTTATTAAAAATTCCACTCGAACAACAAGGCATACACGTAAACAATAAATTGATTATCATTATTCGAAGTGCGGACTACGACCACGGCTTTCGCTCAGTCCATTATTGGACATTGTTCTGTGCCTCTAATCAAACCCGAACAAGTGATTGTCAACAGTGTCGAAAGTACAGAAACTCGTCCGCAAAGTTATTTGCCTATTTCTTTCCGTTATGCGTTTTGCATAGGAATGGAAAATAAATAGAAATTTAACCTAGATCGGGTGTTAACTCTGTTAAGACCTCATTTGCGGCTTGCATACCGTATCAGTATACGCTGGATGTGATGTGTAAGAGTGTAAGTTGGTGACATCCGGAGGAGCACAATTTAGCAATTTAAAGACGGCACACATTCACTATATTAGAATCTCTATTACCAGCGTTCATCTGTCTCACAAAAACTTAAAAACTGCCTAATATAATAAAGGAAGTCGTGAAACTAATGGACCGTACATACAGGGTGGTCTGTAATTAATGATTCATAAAGACACATTCGATTTTTTATCTCATATTACGATTGGAGCCAACATGCCTTAATAAAATATTGATAATAAAAAATATACAGGACGTTGAAATTGAAATTTATTTCATGCATTTTGAGAGAGATGTATTTGGATACGAGAGATCATAACCATTTATTTATTTCGATGTAGAGGGCGCCACATAAGCCATGTTTACGGAGTAAATATGAGCAACTTTTTTGCCCGTAAAGTTAACGCTTTTTCTGTTAAAAAATCTTAAACCTACATTATCTTCATGAAAACAGATATACTTTATACTACTACACTGAAGACATAAATTTTGACAAAACCAGTAGAAGTGGAAATCTAAGTAAAACACTGAATGCGAAAATGAAACATTTCTATGTAAATTTTCAACATGTTCATCATTCACATCGATGCACTTATTCATACGATTCCGTATATAACCGTATATAAGCTATATTCGTGATTGGCACCCTCTCTGCGGGTATGGTAGGGTGTAAGAATGTTGGCTTAGGTCAATGTGAGAGATTGATACCGGTTGACATTTGACTACTCCCCTAATTAATGAGGTTTTCCAGGTTTCCCTCATTCCTGCACTGAATGGTGGTTAGGGCCTACCAACGTAAGTCGTTCCTGGGCGCAAAGGCGGCCTGCTTAATAATAATATGCCGCCCCCTCTCCCGCACAAGTCTCCGACTTCTGGGCTAATCTCTGTGATTAGAATGAGGGGTAGAGATATTATTATTATTATTAGATCATAACCATTTATTTATTTCGATGTAGAGGGCGCCACATAAGCCATGTTTGCAACGTAAATATGAGCAACTTTTTTGCCCGTAAAGTTACCGCTTTTTCTGTTAAAAAATCTTAAACCTACATTATCTTCATGAAAACAGATATACTTTATACTACTACACTGAAGACATAAATTTTGACAAAACCAGTAGAAGTGGAAATCTAAGTAATTTTCAACATGTTCATCATTCACATCGATGCACTTATACTGCGTGATCGATGTTTATTACAGTATGGTGTTTAGCCATATTAGTTGTAATATTGTACTGTGGGGTGGTGTGGCTTATGCAAATCGTATATTTATAGCACAGAAACGTATTGTTCGTATGATCTTTAACATTAAACCCGACTCATCTTGTAGACCGTTATTCTCAAATTATAAGATACTTACAGTGCCTTGTGTTTACGTTTTAAATTGTATTTTATTTGTTAAAAGTAACCTCCATAAATTTAATACATTATCATACCACCATACCTATGGAACGCGTCATGCTGATACACTTTGTATACCAGTTCATAGAACCGCAAAATATGAATTCTCGCCAGCATACCAGGGTATCAAATTATTTAACCATCTTCCAAGAGACCTTAAAGATTTAAATAACTTAAAATTGTTTAAATCTAAGTTGAAATCTTTACTAGGTAAGAAATGTTACTATAGCACTAATGAGTTTATGGAAGACAATTTTATGTAGGTAAATTCTATTCTGTTGTTTGTGCTACTAGTCTAATTGTGTTTGACATGTCCTATACATTGTTTAATGTCCTACAGGATAAATAAAGATTATTATTATTATTATTATTATTCATACGATTCCGTATATAACCGTATATAAGCTATATTCGTGATTGGCACCCTCTCTGCGGGTATGGTAGGGTGTAAGAATGTTGGCTTAGGTCAATGTGAGAGATTGATACCGGTTGACATTTGACTACTCCCCTAATTAATGAGGTTTTCCAGGTTTCCCTCATTCCTGCACTGAATGGTGGTTAGGGCCTACCAACGTAAGTCGTTCCTGGGCGCAAAGGCGGCCTGCTTAATAATAATATGCCGCTCCCTCTCCCGTCTTCGACTTCTGGGCTAATACTCGTGATTAGAATGAGACCCCTCATTCTAATAGATACATTATGAAAAATAGAATCAATATCGTAAAAAAAATTAATGAAGTTCTTGTAGTTTCAACCTTTACATTGCTGGGCTACTGTAGTCTCTAGCCAGGCGATTTCAAATATCCGATCACTTATCGTATTAACTTTTTTGTGATAAAAGTATTTACATTCGTTTTTCAAATATCAAAAATGGCTTAAGTATAGCAACTCGCAGTTGACAGGTATCGTTTTAATTTATGGTGAAGTGAAAATGCTTTAGCAGAGCCATTTCCCAGTAAACATGTGCCCAATGCCGCTACTTTTACAACGGTATGCAGTGAGTGCAAGCGTAGTGCAAACGTAGGCGTGACGCGGGTAATTTGCAACGGAATTGTGGAAGAGATGGAGGTCCAGTCCATATATTGCAGCAGTGTAGCGTATTTATCCGAGGATCAATTATATGCGTACCATCTATAGCGTATCCAGGCATTATTACTAGGGGATTGGAGGAGGTCCAGCACCATGGCTGCCACGATCTCTATAGAAGTCTATAGCACCGAAGTGGGCACTATTGATGATTTACACAAACATATCATAGCTGCTGCCAATAACTTATACTTATTCAGTTTCATACAACAGTACTTTATTTTTGTCTTTATCCTCAGGAACATCGTCAAGTTCAAAACGGACAAAAAACTGAAACATTTGTGTTAGTTTGTAGAAACTGGGTAAGATGGGCCCAAAATTTTGTTGTAACATCAGACAGATATGTCAAACTATTTTACTAATTAAAACGACAAATTAATTCTATCAATAATTTATAATATTAACGACAAAATCAGTTGAATTTGCTGAATTAAAAGAGGTGTTGTAAAATGTAATTTATTTCTTTCCTTGAGAATTTCTTTTAATTTTTGTCCGGTCGCCCATTAAACGCTTTATCAAATTTTACAGTGGACCAGTTTTCAGTTGCGTGTATTCTTAAATCTTTTTCAACAAATGCATCAAAATAGATACGATTTCTGATATCCAAAACCATCCACTTCCAAATTTTTAAGTTCATACATTCAAAAACGTTACAATTATTAAGAAAATTTAATTTCTAAATTCCAACTTTGATACCCTGTATCTTTTTTATTATCAACATTCTATTAAGGCATGTTGGCTCCAATCGACATCTAATAAGTATCTATGGACCTTTACGTATGACCACCCTGTAGCCTAAGTGACAGCAAATTTTGTAAATCTTTTCTTCCAAACTTTTAACAGTTAACTTTTAAAAAGACACATTGATCCATCTACACGTCGAACTAATTTACCATATTTTAATGTACTTGAGATCACCAGGAATAATATGTTCAAAATAAAAATTGAACAAATATGTAAAGTATCTATAATTATAGACTGTCGTCATTTTAAAACAGCATCAAACAAATTGATTACTTAATAAAAAAAAATGTAAACAATATTTTGATATTCATTTCATGAAAATTGTTTATTATACATTTGTACAAACCGATCTTTGCTTAGGGTGGAATCACAAATACATATTTAAATAAAATAAAAATAATCCAAACATGGATATCATCAATTCATCAATTATTATGTATACATAAAAAACGGAAATGTAGCCAGTTATAAAGTAACTTGAACATACAACCTTAGCATGAATTAATATTCCAGTAAGTAGGTATTGCAAAGCTTATATTGTAATTCAAGCGAATAGAAGATGTAGAATAATTACCGATTTGTCATTGTAACTATAATGCATTATTTATGAATGATTTATGTGTACAATATTTTGTAATGGTTGGGTGGAAGACAGAATAGAAAACTGTAATCACCTTCAAATACACGAATATAAAATATGTATCATCATCGTTGCCCTGTAGTAGAATATGTCACTTGAATGCATTGAGTAAGGCAAAGGTACAGAATTTGAAGTGTCGCCAACTGAAATTAAAAAATTGTTATAACATTGACGGTTGTGTGTTGTGCTTTACAATACAATGTTTTCTACTGTAATATAACTTTATGTATTGATTTGATCATATCTGAAAGATTTTAAATATTTGGTACGTCAAGCCCCACCATTTTCATGTTATATTTGGGGACAAAGTGTCAAAATTTGTATCAGATACTTGAATATTCAACAAGTTGTGATACAAATACGTGCAAATACTCTCACGTTTGCACACACATTTTGTGTACGCAGATATAATGGGATGATTGATCCTCATAAATTGTGTATAGGGAAATTTATCAATATACAAGACAAATCTCCGTATACTTTACAATTTTTGTTGATTTTAAAACCGTAGCGCTCAAAATATGGCTGTACCTATATGACATCTTGCAATAAATATTCAAAATCATCGGACATAGTTGCTGAAACAAGCTGTTGATTTTCTCTGTATTTCACAAATTTGCGTTGCCACCATCACCATCTATATTTTTGATGTTTCTATTTTATTTAAACACACTGACATGCAGTTACAAAAAATTGTTTGTTATTTCGTGATTCATTTTTTAAGATTAATGTGACCAATTTGTCATACCTTATGCATACAGGGTGATTCAGACCTTACCCAAAATAATTTTTGAAAGTATACAGGGGACTTAAGAATATAAGTTTGTAAAAAAATCAAAAAGGGCAGTTCTAAAATGATTTACAAATACATTTCTGCATGACGTTGGAAATTCGTTCACTATAAAACCCTTGCGTAAGGCAAAGCATGCCGTCGGCAACCGGCACGGCGGAAAAGTGTAATAAAATATGAGCGAATTTAAAGAATTTCTCAAGAAAAGAAATAAATAAAATAGTATAACACCTAATTTATATCAGCAAATTCATTTGCTTTTGCCGCTATTGAAATAATTTGACATACTTGATACAACAATTACACAAAATTTTGTCCACCGACGTGTAAACACATTTGGGCCCGTTTTACTCGGTTTCTACGAACTAACACAAATGTTTCTGATTCTTGTTCGTTTTGAACTCGTAAGTTATTGACAGCAGCTGTGATACATTCACGTAAATCATCAATAGTGTTCACTTTGGTGCGATACACTTCCCCACAGAAAGAAGTCCAAAGGATTTAAGTCAGGAGATCTTGGCTGCCATGGTACCGGTCCTGCTCGTCCAATCCATTGTACCGTTTAAACTTAATTAAGGTACTTTAGAACATTTTGTTGAAAATAAGGGGGAGCACCAACCTACAAGAACCACATTCGGAGTCGGACAGCTAAGGACACATCTTCCAGAAGTCAAGGCAGATCATTTTGAAGGAACTCGAGATTCTGAACCCCGTCCATTCGATTTGGTAATATGAATCGTTCAATCAAGCGATAATCGACAATCCCTGCTCAAACATTTAAGGAAAAGCGATGGTGCAAATTCCGTTGAATCGCGTGCGAATTTTCAAAAATCCAAACATAAATACTATGAATGTTGTACATCACTTTTCGTGTAAAAATAGCTTCATCTGTAACTAACACGTCAGCTGTAAATCTGGGATTTTGAGCATTTTTTTGCAGCAACCATTCACAAAATCTAATTCGTAAGGGATAGTCCCTTGTATTAATGCTTGGTACGAATATAATTGAGCCTCATATACGCCACACTGGTTGCAAATTTCCCGTATCATGCCCGCGTTGCACTACCGCGATAAAAATAGCTGCATTTGGAACATGTCTACCAGGGCATCGTCCTGCGTACAGACAAGAAGCTGCAAAGCATTTTGTATTCACCATAAATTTAAACGATATCCATCAACTGAGAGAAGCTAATGTAAACACTATCGCAAAAACGTTAATACCAAAATTTCAGTATTCAGAATCGCACAACGCGGATATAATGCATTCGATGACGCTAGAAACTACAGTAGCCCAACGATGTAAATGTTGAAAATACTACAAATTCAGTAATTTTTTTCTGGGAAACTAAGGATTTTGCAAAAAATCTTTGTACAATATTGCCTCTATTTGTCATGACGCTTCTATTTTCGGATAAGTTGTAAATCACAACGACATTCAATCTTTGAATACAATATACAAAAACAAATTACTAAGCTGTAAAATTAGAACAGATGCACCACTTATCACCATTCACTGTCTTCCAGCCAACCTGCTAACTACTTGTTGAGCCTCACTCAGCGTTCCAGTGTTTATTATTTCTTCGTCTATAGTTTCCCCTCTAGCTAATGCGTATATAATATTACATACAGGGTGTTATTCATTCAGCAGTACAGATATAACAAAATAATATTTAACTAAGTGGATTCTTACAAATGTAATATTTTCAAATCATTTTTCAAAGCACTACAGGTCTGAAATCAACTGGTAGTGGTCGGCCATTGGTGTCAGAATGTATGCAATATTGTGAAATCTAAACATTTTCGTATTAGACATCATAAATGATTTTATTGATACATTTAGAAGTTCTTATGTTTTTCTTGCTCACTTCAGCCAATAATAATATAAAGTTTAAAATGTGTAATGAATGCCAGAAATAATTTTTAAATTATGCAATTAACACTTTAATTTGTGGCAAACAAGGAATTCCAGGTAACAACTACTCTGCGGGCTAATGCCACGACCAGCGTTACATCTGAAAAATCTATAGCAAACAGCTAAACTCGTCAGCAGCCTATCAAACGTTTACCGGTTTCTAGCTTATTAGCTCTCGTCAGTATGCCATAGGTGAGGTATCTAACGAATAACTCTAGCTGCTTTAAAAGTGTTTAAGCCCAACAGAAAGGACCATAAGTGCACAGAGTAGACAAGCAACATGTAGTGGCCATTCACTACTTCAGGTCGGACCGAAAAGTAGCAGACACGAAGCATTCTACATAGCGCTATTAAATGCTATCGACCTTTATTGCATTCCGTGAGAACGATATTTTGTTAATACGGAATTCCAGGAAACAAGTACTCTGCACCCTAATACCCCGACCAGCATTAAATTACACCTAAAAATAGCTAAAGTCACTCGTCAGCAGCCCACCAGACATACACCGTTGCAAGCTTATTAACTTTCATCAGTATTCCATAGGTAAAGTATCTGACGATCAACCCTAATTTTTGCACAATAGGTCATTCATAAAATAATTTTGTGTTACAACATTAATTTTATGCTACAGGATATTCCTAAATAGCCTTGTAAAAATGGAAACTAATGTAGAATCAAATAAGCTAGTTTATTACCTTAGTTTTTGCAAAGAGACTTATCACAGCCTTTATAGTTGTGGGAAATCTGATGGAGCATCTATGGTTGATGATGCTTTTGAGAATGTATTGATATCCTTAAATATTATATAGATAATTCTTTTCCATTTAAAAAATAGGGTTTCAGGTGAAAAATTAAAAGAACTTTATAGTTCTGCAGCGCTACAGCACCTATGCACCAGCTGCCTCAGCCTTGAAGTCTTGTTGTATGTACCTTAGTTCTGATGTGGCAACACTATTTCGCTTCAACACTCGAACGCCTCAGAAAATTTGTTGGGCATCAGGAGCTCCGTGTTATCGGAAACTATAGATTGATTTGCTTCTTTTTTAAAAAATCAAGTTTTTTTTATTTTCTGTTTTTATTAGGCCTTCCCTCCAAATACGTTATGTGAAGCAATAACTAAATTAAAGTGAAGTTGTAGATATGTTTAACAGAAAAAAAAATGTCATTTTATACAGTACTTATAAGCATATGATTTACCGTATATGCACATACAAATAACTAAAGATAATTTTTTTAATTGAAGTTCTGTTTGCGTTTCGTTTTAATGTTTTCTCGCCGCTCGGAAGTAAATAAAATGAAATGTTAAATGAACCGTAACCAAAAAATTATCTAAGTAATAATAAGAGTAATAACTCTAACGGTGTGTGGAAATGACAGACCCTCGATATGTGAAGTAGCTGAACGTAGAAAAATTGTGCAAAGTTTAACGAACTTTCCTACCTAAATGATTTTATAGTTATTACACAAACAATATTTAATAGAGATAAATATGTTGATGTAGAGTATCTGCATCGAGAAAGTATGAAAAATACGTTTTTAATATCATCAGTAATAACTAGATCCTACAAATTTATTACCATTTAGCCCTTATAACAAATTAGTGTCAATAGTTGTAAGATTTTTCACACACAAAAAAATTGCAAAATTAATGTCATGCACCTTTGGACTGCACGATACAACAATGGATTCTTGGTTAGTTTTGCTGGAAATCGAATAATGTAGAAATGTAGATTTTTGCATATTTTTTACAAAAAATTATGTCGAACCAAATAATATTTACTATTTTGTAATTACTATTTTTTTCTTTAAATTTTAGCACTTGCGTCAAAGTAAAAAAAATTGTTTCCTTCTCAGACTTTGTTGGCAGAAAACATAAAACTAAGAACTATGTTTATTATGAGAATACCAAATAATATAAGATTTAAATAAATTTTTATGAAAAATTACCTATTGACCGTCACATTGCTAACCCATCCAGAAAGTTTTGGTACATTCGCATTTGATCATTGAATTTTTTTTAGGAACCTTACACTTGACACACTTATTTTCGAATCATAAAATTAGTAAAACGTTATATATTTTATACATTAAATTTAAGATATGTAAGAAATTTGAACATTTCTTTTTTTGTTGCTTTGGTGTCATTGAAAATATTCCTACTAATTTTCTTCGTAGTTACAAATACACCCCCCTAACAGGTAGGTACTATTCAAATTAATCATTCATTGTGTTCTCTTAACCTATTTTATCCCCTCATGGTCAGTCGAGAACTTTTAATAATAGCTGAAGACTGAAGGAATGGAAATTGAGCTTTTTACGTCCTTTGTGGGTGGGCTAAGGCTAAATACATTTTTCATTATCCATCAGTTTGCCTATATTTATCAGCTCAATAAAAGATAATGATTGGATATCATTTTGTTACTTAGTTTACTATTATATACAAAATTTCCTTGAATATTTTTTCAAAAGTGTTTTAATATGTTAGAATGTAGTACAGGGTGTGTCACTATAAACGCCGGTTACACTTATGAAAATCAATCTATATTGGTATCTAAAAATTTGTAAACAAGGGTTTCTCGCTTTAATATATTCAGTGAAAATTATTCCATGAATTTTCTTCCGGTTTTAAATGAAACACATTGTAACCTCAACGTTGACTTAGCCTTTAAATACGTCACGTAGAAAAACACATTTTATTGAACTGAGGAGGCTAAACCTATCCGCTTATATATATTTTTAGGATTCTCGACGTTTCCGCGGTCTCGAGAACGTATCAAGAACCAAATCGAATATGGTTTGGAATGTTCTAAAACGTCTAAATGAAGATATTACAAAAATAATAAATTATAACGCAAACAGGATCATAGTTAACAAGATAAAAAGGTAGGTCAGCCTCCGTAACAATATATTATCGCAGATTTGAAATGAAATTAAAATGTTGGGTCTGAAATATTCAAGAAACTCCATGCTAATTTCGTGATATTTGACATAAAAACTAAAAAATATTTTCATCTTCTGTACCTCTTGAGGGTTATCATTTGAAATTTGGCAGACATACAGTTCTACAATAAATTTAACTTGAATAATTATATGCTATGTTATGCGATTTTTACTTGTTGTCAGGTTATGACGTAGATTTCTGTAAAACAATATATTTTATTGATATTCTATTAATCATAGCGTTCTTTGGTTAAATATTCAAAAATGCAACCATTGACCTCTAAACACTTTCTACTGGTGTCTGTAGCTCTCTTGATTGCTGCATGTCTTGTTGGTACGTTGAATTAGTACCTTGAAAACAAATGAAAATCGCATAACAACATTTGAATGTTTTCTTATTGTTCAAGGCATGTAGAATCAATTCCTGGAGTTTGGTGCGTGTGTCTCGGACTCACCCTGTGTACGAAAGTGTCTTGCTTTTTCCGTTTTATTTAAACTTTAAATAGCGAAGGTTTAGTCCGTTATTATAAAATTTTCTATACCTAAATTCGATGCTTTTATAGTTATTTGAATTTGAATTATTTTCTAGAGAGATCCTATAGCAAAAAGATTTTAGTTGTTTTTATATGTCATGCAGTTAGTTAGACAATAGCTATTATTGTCGCCAATTAGTGCCAATTTACCTACTGTAATAATTATTTAAGGCATGGAGTAGCTTGAATAGTTTTTCTTCAAATTTTTAGTGTTTTTGAGAGCTTTTGTAAATGTTATCCTGTGTATTTTTTTATCGTCTGCTGGAGAAAATTTACAAATAGTGTAGAAAATTGTATGTGAGTGTTTTTTACCACTTATTGCGTATGTGGTACGCACAATTTATGGTAGAATTTGATAAATTATAGGTATATTAAATAGGAATTTATCTCTAAAAAATGCCGATGAATTCTGTAGTCGATTTTAAAGGGAATTTTTCGTGCATCCCCTAAGAAGTTACAACCCTTTAAGAATAAGTGCTCAAATCAAGTTTCCATTGCTTTTTTAAACTTATAGCAGTATCCAAACACCAGCTAAACTGATGTTTTGTAAGAAATCATAAGAATGATAAAAACCAAGTGAATAAAATGGTAATAACGGCTGCCAACTAAAATGACACGAACTTACTACAAAAAGTATCGTTCGGAGAATCATAGGGTTGAGATGCTGTCTTTATTTTTATTTATTTATTTTTTTGTACGAAAACTAGAAGATTGTTTGTAATTTATGTAGACAAAAAAAAAATGTTTTGAACACTGAAAAAAATTCTGATAATAACGCATAAGATGTGTATTATTTCATTTCCTTACTGTGAGGTGACAAGTGGAATAGGTAAGGAAAATTAACATTTGAACACAAATGCATCAATGTCAAAATTGGAGTGTTTGATTTGAGGCGTTTTTAAAATAACCCATGGACACTTGATTCCAACACTCATCTGATTCCTCTAAAATCGGCTGAGGAATTCCCTGTTTCATTTTACTCAACTATTTTCGAAACACCTTGTAAAAGAGGAACACACTTTTCTGGGAAAAATTGAGTTACCGGAATATGCCAATAGACTTTTAAAAGACAATTGTTATACAACTTTAATTAACTAATTTGTTAAAAAATGTCTAACCATTTCTAATGTATATTTTCAATTATTCTTAGAAACATTTATTAGTCATCTGGATTAATTTAATTAAATTCTAATCTGAGTACATCTCTTTGCTGTAATCAATTCTTCATCCACATTTTATTTTTCTTCTTTTTAACCTTTTCACATTAGCAATAATGACCAAAGCTAATAACTAGTAGTAAACGGTTTCCAAAAAATGCGAACAATGTCAGAGTAAAGAACATGTAGTGACTATGCTTTAGATGGACCTTGTTGTCCATTGTGTCAAAACAAATGTACACCCTGTACGAACATCATATTATAATGAACACGTTTAGCTTTATTAGTAAACAACACATAAAATCATTGCATATAGTTTTCCTAAAAAGAATGCAATGAGTTTGAAAATGTCGCCCCTGTCCTATTTCGTTCAAAGTATTTCTTTCGTAGAAGCTTCTGAATCGTCTCCCCATGGGTTCTTTCTCTGTAAATATACAGAGTAAATCCAGCACAAATCTTTCATATCTCGTGCTTCGAATCGCGAAATACGGCACGTGGCGCGCGGCAAAATAAACCAAACCCTCGTGTTGTCACTGAACCGTCGAAGCCAGTGGCGACTTTAAGTTCAACAACCCCGGGGGGTAAATGCGTTTTATCGACATTTGTTAAAGGAACGCGTAAAGTGCAGTGTGACCTAGTTAACAATGCAGAATGGTTGCATGTATGGGGAAAGCCTAGATTTACTAGGGTACGACAGGAGTAATACGTTAATTTTCAAGGATGGGTGAACTTGAGTTGATGTGAATGGGGATAAATAGGTTTTTGTTTACATTTACACCCCATTTTGTTCTGACGTTATTTTGTCTGCGTTGTTGTCTAATACGTCCAATACATATAATGAAATAAATAATTAAATCATATTAAAATTGAATATGTGTTAAAGAATATTTCTGTGATTACTGACAAGAGAAGAAAAACTTTAGTTTTTATTATTTATTATTATTATTATTTTTTTTTTTTGAGAAAAATCATTCTTTATAAAATAATAATGATAATACATTTATTGCAAAAAAGTATACAAACTTTTTTGCAAAAAGACAGTATATCGACAAAGTTGATTTACAACAACTCCTGAGGAAAAAAGACTGGAATAAAAATAAATAAGAAAATGTAAATAGAAAAAAAAATAATTAAAATAATAGTTTAAAAAAAAACAGTTAAAACCTACATACATATATCGAAGAATACCAAATCAGAGGAAATTATATTAATTCAATCCCATTGCCATACATAATTTAACAAATTTTTTCTGTAAAATTAAGTCACTACTATTCCACCATTGCATTGGTTATACACGACAGGGTCAATCAAGTCAAGACGACCTTAAACTAGACTTAAGGTATATATGTCTAGAAATCAAGTAAGATATAGATTTGAATTTTGCATTTCTTTTTATACTATGAATTTCAAAATTAGTTATAACATACAAAAAACATGTGCAGCGAGAAAAAATTACGAGAATGCAATCATGTATAAGTATAATCATGCAAACCAAATTTGTTTGCATGATTATACAAGGTGATATACTTTGTCTTGTGAAAAAACTCATGATAACAACCATAACCACGTCACTGGTACTGCTGTACACTCTGTATAACAAAGATTCGGTCTCATAACAACTGACAATAATTTCTTTCCAACGCGTTATTCTAACAGCATGTTTTTGGCACTATTAGAAATAAGCTTATCAAACTGTATATTACTGTAAACTCAAGGAAGTGCTTTCCGAATATATAAAAATATACAGGGGTTTTTATTTCTCCATTCAGACTACAGTATGCGAATAACCTTAAACCATTTGCATACACATTTTTTTGTATACTATACCTATAATTCAGTAAACCCTCTATCTGGGTGTCAAAATATAAATGAACACCTTGTACTTTAATGCAGCGTCAAAAATCATCAACGTAGTCTCTTTGATGTGTTTCAATATTTTCTAAGTGTAGTGAACAAAGAACTTGTAACAGGTCTACAGATAAGATTAAGTTACTGTGAAAATTAATTGTTATGCTACTAGAAAATCTAATTAGATCCTGTTGTTTTTGAGAGCATAGAAACTATATTTGATTAATTCATTAGTTTTATGAAAATATCATCGTTTCTAAGAAACCAAACAGCTGCAATACAGATAATGAAGTAAACAGGGTCAAATGTACATGGGCGCCCACGGAAAATTTGTCAGGGAGGCAAAGATAATTAATTACAAGCCATAAAAGTAATAAGAATAATTTTATGTGATGAAAGTGTCAGGGATCCGAGAATAAATATAAAATATGCATGAACAGTAGTAACTCCATAAATATGTCCAAAATTAAACAAAAACATCAAATACAGCAGTTTGACAAAAATTGAACGCCGTTTGTTAACTTATAGTTAGTGCGTAGATTTTGAAATGTAGTATTATTAAACAAAACTGTACCGCTTTACCAAAAAATTGTTATATTTAAAAGTATATGGAAATGCTAAATATGTCATATGGAATGTAATAAGAAACTATGTAGATACTTATATTTTTTTTTGTTTCAGAATTTTACCAGACCAGGAGTTATTGAACAAGTATCATATATTCTGATAGCGATAGGAGCGCTTATGTTTCTAGTAAGCTTTTTGGGGTACTGTGGAGCCCTTAGAGAATCTCAGTGCATGCTAACAACGGTGAGTTGAAAAAAAGTTTCAATTTCATGTTATTATTGGCAAACTATCGTTATATTCGGTTATCTTCTAAAAAGCTACATAGAGTTATCAAGTTTATACACCCATACTACTCGTAAATGTTAAATTGGCAGTAATTTATTGAACCAATTAATTTGCAAAATCCGACCTTACTTTATAGAGGTTATGGTCACGATATTGTACAGAAAATAGACAATTTGATTTTTTTCAATAGTAAATATATATTTTTTAAATTTCATGTGTATTGTCTTTTGATATCAACAATAACTTTAATGACTTCTTGATTAAAATTGTTTAAACTCGTATTAGGTAAATGTAATTAATTATTACTAAATATTAATAGTCCAAATTTAGAAATATTTATCATAAAAAATATATTGTCATATGCGAATTGACACTCCCAGACATTGTAACTGACCTTTGACTGACCTGACCTCCATTGATAATAATTCTTCAAAATCATAATTCGCAATTAGATGACTCGTATTTACTAATGACCATATGTTATGCGTTCGAATGCTTTATTTATTGTTCTTTTATTGTTATAAATTTGATAAAGTTTAAAAGCCTTTGTATTGTATTTATTGTCTCTGCAAATTGAATGATAATTTATTTCTTATTTTAATTAAAAAATTTAAACAGTATCATAGAAATATTATATACCTGACAACATAATATTGAATTGTAGACCTTGAATTGATATTACACTAGGTGATCAAAAATGTCATAAACTCATTTCTGCTGAAGGAATTTATATACATACCGTTTATAAAATGATGTAGGTGACAAACCTCAGGCTCCCATATTATAACCGTAATAGTTTCACTATTACATCAGTCATATAAATGAAGTGTAGTTTTTCTTTGGGTGGTTCTTTAAAAAATGTGAAACACTTGTACAAAATGCAAATGAAATTATTGTTACATTACATTACGCAATTATTAAAATTGTTTTATATAATTTTACTTTCATACTTTATTTAAAGTTATTCATTATTTATAATCATTCATTAATAAATGCACGTGGTACACATAGTAATACGTCTAATTTTATTTAAAAAAGAAAGATTCCTTTTTAGATATAGATATAATGGATAATTTTTAAGTCTGTCTTAACTTTAGAGGATCGTTGCATAAAACAAAAAAATTGAATGAATCTAAAGTCTAAAGCCACTAGTTCTTCTACATACTGTTGGTCTTTTAATATAGAGGCCTTATTAAAGAATTTTGCACATAAATTCCTAGAAACAAAATTCCAGCGGATTGAAATCGGGGAACAACTTGGACAGTTCGCATCTTACCATTCTAGAAGTTGGCAAACGTTTCGTTTTACTGGTTATTATTTTTCTGAGTACCATAGTATTACCTCTGGAATACCACAAGGTTCTCACAAGGGACCTCTTCTTTTTTGTCTTTTTATAAATGATATTGGTTCCTGCTTCAATTATTCAAATTATAATTTATTTGCCGATGACCTTAAATTGTCAATGACTGTTCAATCTGTGAATGACTGCATTAAACTCGAGGAAGATCCAGATTAAATGAATATTTCAAATCTCATAAACTTTTCCTTTGATATTAATAAATGCCATAGTATAACATTTTCCAGAAAAGAACTTAATATTACTTACAATTACACCATTGGCGGTCATACTTCGAGAGTCGTTCGTGAAGTAAGGACCTAAGTATAATTTTAGGTAGTCAATTATCTTTTGAGACACATGTTGACTCAATAGCACAAAAAGCTATGAGAACTCTAGATTTTATATTACGCAATACAAAGCAGTTCACTAACCCTTCTTCAATTATTATGTTTAATCAGCATTCACATTTTTCTAGATATGTTAATCTTTTTTATATTTCAATATTTCATCGTGTCGAACTAATTATGCAACTAATTCTCCAATACGTATGTTACAGAAGAATTATAATAATTACTTTATTCATCTAGATCTTTTTAATTCATCGTTATCAAGTTTAAAAACATTATAATTCTTTACTACATTAGTGTTAATTGTACTCACTGTTTCTTTATGTTTAATTAAGTACTTGCCACGAATTTGTATTTTTTTTTGTGTAATCATGTTATTGGCCACTGAATTGTCTGTTGGATTACCTATGTCGAAATAAATAAAAATAAAATAAATGGTTATACAGGGTGTATCTAAATAACACCAAAAAAATGTAAGGGGCCCTGATGAAAATTAGTAGGGGTCTTTGGTATAATTTAAAAAAAAACCTTCCCTGAAACCCTCCAAAACTTAAAAAAAATTGTTATCAAGCTAAAGAAACGAAACTTGGTGAGCATTATCTGTCAATGAAATTACACTTTTTGAAATTTGTTCAACCCTGAAGTATTTGTGTGAGGAGATGAAATAATCAACCCCTATGACACTTTTTCTTGTAATTTTTTTTCGTTAAAATTTTTTATGTTTTAAAAAATATGTGTATAAAGCCCCATTCATTTACTAACGTTTTGATCTCTTCAAGCTTATTCGAAAAGTTAAGGATTTATGAGAAAAAAAAATAAATGTATTGCAATGCATTTTTATAAAGATGAGCTGTTTAACGCCAGTGTATTTTGGCTGAAAATTCTTAATCTTTGGCGTTCTTCGTTTTGCGATGATAGTGGAATCAATTTTTGTAATAAGGTTAATAGATACAGGTTACCTCCTCAAAACTTCCACGTTTCATTTGAGGTCATGTTCGATATCGAATATCAAAATATTCTTGCAACTGCAAATATCACATGCCTATATGTGACAATTTGCATTATCGTCACTTTGAAAAGTGGTTCAATATTTCAAAGAAATCGAACTCGATATCGAAGATATATTGTTGGTGAAAATGGTGAAGAAAAAACTTGTAGTTAAAAGAATCACTAATGGAAATTAGTACAGAAGACTTGTGAACCTTTTAGTAGTTACTGTTGCGTCCAGTTTGTGTTCAACAACTATAGGTGATTTAGAGGTTGCC
Organism: Monochamus saltuarius; assembly: GCA_025584915.1. Lineage (NCBI taxonomy): Eukaryota > Metazoa > Arthropoda > Insecta > Coleoptera > Cerambycidae > Monochamus > Monochamus saltuarius. The sequence continues at coordinate 2,941,885 of CM046726.1, forward strand.
CACCTTGGTGGGCGTCAATTTTTTGGAGTACGTGAATATGATTCTATTTTTTTAATCAGATAATAATAAAGTTATAATTAATTTTGTAAATTGTTGTGTACACAATGGCGAACAGCATGAAGGCGTCCAGCTTTAGGGAACTACATGGTAAAAATTACATCATAGTATATTTAAAATATGATACATACATTGTAGTTGCTGCGTCCGGTGATCCTTAATACTTCTACGAACAACGATAACGCTGTTTGCACTAATAAATATGACTTACAAGTTCCACAACTTCAAACAAACAATTCAGATTCCCTGGACGTCGCTGCAACTATCATAACTACTTGAAAGTGATTGAAACTTTGAAGTAATATTTTAGTAACATGAGTTGGTCGATCATTTGCCACTTTCAAGTTCTGTAAACTTAAGGGTCGTCCCCTTGGTAACTAAGACGTTCCCAGAACCAGGGGAGCTACTTAAAAGTCATGTAACTGGAAAGGAGTAGTCGAAAATCTGTAGCAGATTTGGAAGCGGTTACGTAATGGTTACTCTTTGGTTCCAGTCTCAGTTCGTGTTACTTTGGTGCTGGTTGGGAAAACAAAATTAAGTTGTTACAACTTTAGAAATCAACTTACGTGTTTTTAAAGCTCGCAGGCTGCCTTAATACAAATCTGACTCCCCCATTACACCCCGGATACTTTCTGCAATTTGTATCAAGGTACGACTCAATCGACCTCAAGACTAATTGATCTCGTTTGTGCTTGTTGGCAAGTGTCCTGCATATTAAAAATAAAAATGTATATGTGTAACGGTTTCGCAAATACCAAATTAAGCGTAATTACGCCCTCGGGTTTTCGCCGCAGCTGCGGTTTCGAGATGAGGCGGCCCGAGGCCTATTAGAGCAAGTGAGCAATTAATCAGTCGTCAGATTAACGAAGTACGTACCTCGATCTCGATCCTTTGTAATCGTAATTGCTGAAATTTTAATGACACCCAGAGGCGCCAGACGCGCATGTTTCTGGTAACAAAGTTTTACAGGCTCATCGTTTACAATTTCAGATTAGCAGGGCCTGAATATTAAATTTGTTTTGTCAAAGCGGTCCGTAGTCTTTCGACGACGTCTAGGGGCTGAATATTTGTAATATGCGGATTATAATCTGCACAATATACAAAGTATCTAAAAGGTATGGACCGATGGGTGATAAAAAAATAGAAATGAGAAAATGTTTACGCGCGGCAAGAATTCAGACGACTTACGTCATACGAACAAATGTCATCATTATATTTTTATCAAAATATTTAAAAAACTGCAACTGAGAGTAATAAAGGTATACACTACACTAAAAGTTTGCATTATCATTATATATTGCAAAAAATTATTGTTTTTAACGCGACTAAATATCGAAAATTATGTTGACAATAAAAACAGTTGCGTAACGTCAGTCATGACGTAAGGCGGTCTGAATTATTACCGCGCGTATACCTATACCTACATTACAGACTATTTACACTGAAATGTAATTTTATATTATGATGACTGGAATGCGTTAAAAGTTGCGCGAATGGATTATTTATGATCAGCGCCATATTTTGTTTTGTGCCTCTAGCAATGGCGGAGCAGTAGGGGCTTAGCTGATTGTGAATTGAAATGAAATTGAATTCTGGATATGTAGAATTATTTCGTGCTATATGCTGGTTAATTTTACAATCCCTTATAAAACATGACATATTCCAACAATAACACCCACAAAAATACACAAAGAATAACACTAACGAGATACAAGATAAAAGAAGAAACCACGCTGTACGCCAATGACGTGTTTACAAACAAAATAATGGGAAATTAAGAACACAATTCATATCGTTCGTGCAAATGGTTGTCTCTCTCGCACCCACGTACATAACCAATGAAGTATGTCTTTGCTGAGTTTCATGTGCCTCCTTTTGTCTGCTCCTAGGTTTGGTACCTTTAATTGGATGCGCAATGGCTAAACGCATTCCATATCGTACATTTCAGTGATTAGTGTCTATGGATAGATCATAGATCCCTAACTACGATCATTGATTCAAATGGTGCCGTGAACCATAGATGATATGTAAAGAAAAGTAACTTATGGGTCCACGGACCACAGAGTTAGTAGGACAGCAGTAAGAAAGCCGGTTTCATACTCCCAAACGCAAAAGGTTTTTTGCTTTGCCAAGAATACTGGTTTTGTACCAAATTTTGTTATAGTTGTACAGATGTATTTTTCACATTGAAATGTACCAAATTTGGTACAATGGCACCAGCACTGGCAACACTCGATTATCGAATGCAGTGCAGTGAAATAAATTCGAGTGGGAATTCATTCCACTTAAAAAATTCCGGAGTATATTATTATCTATGTGTATATTTACGATTCTTAAAACTTTATATTCCATTAGCAAAAGCCATGCAAAATAATTCCCCAATTTTTTATGGGAAATAACTACAATGAGAATGGTTAAGAATACATATGTGCATTTTCTCATTAGAATTTACGTCACTCTCTGAGGGTATGTGTTCCACTAAACTCGAGAATCGGGCCCCTGCAGGTAAATAAATGGGATGTTACTGTCGATTAGCTGACATGAATAAGATTATTTTTTTTTATATAAATAAAGTATATTTAAAGATTAAGGTCATCACCAAGTCCGGACCTGAGATCTGCGAACGAAATGCGGGCTTAATTCATAAGTAATTGTGGTATACTGTGGTTGTATCCAACAAAGGCATGAAATTTTGTTATGAGGATCAGTTTAATGCGAGTATATTCAGTAGTATACGCATATATGACGTTTTTATAAGGTTTTTTTGCTTTAAATATAGGTTGAAAGTGTTGAAACAGACACAGAGAATTATCGTTATTTAAAACTCGTGAAATTCGGGAAAATTAAATTGAAATCGAAAAGGCTTCATATTACACACTTTTAAGACTGGCTAATTATTTACTACAGAAAAGAAAATGCGTTATAGAAGAAAGTGAAATTTCGGCAAGATTATTTGGAATAGTGGTTTTGAGACTTCCACGGCTGGTGCTGTTACTTCTAGTGATTTTCCGGGTCATTAAGCTTTGGCCTAGGTAACTGGTCGCTGCCATTAACAGACTTAACTTTCACATCCTCAGTCTTAGCTGAGATTCTTTGTTTTCTTGACATAAGAATATTGAGTACTATACAAAAACGCATAAAAACCATATAAAAAAAAATTGATGGAACAAATCCTGATCTTGACATTCCCCATCGCTGTTTTTGATTAGCACTGACAATGATATTAGGTACCCATAATGTCTTCCTACATTTCAATAACAGATTCGACTATTCGAGGAACCGTTAAACACCTCCCTCACTTTTAATGAAGGGACTTTTAGAAAATTTCGCAACTGTAATATTTTCATCATAAAACGGTTATTGACTGCCATGGTAGATTGTCAGAAGCTGAACACAAAATTATTAACCCGACTGAGAATAGCTGTTGGGAATTGAGACTTCCCCGACATTAAAAAATGGTGATTTATACATATTCCATTTTCTCATTCACGTAACGAAATAAATTACAATTTTTTTAGTGGCTAATAAAATGTGTCACTTAAATAATTTGCGGCGTAGTCATTAGTTAATCCGAGGTGTTATTTAAATTTCTGTTCACATGTCTCTGCGAATGATATTCATGCACATTACGCATTTCCGGTTGTCTTTATTGTTATGGGTTGTAAGGTGATACATAATGTTTAAAAATGGTCAAATGTGCTTTTAATTGTTTAATAGAATGTTAGTCATCTGATAGCTGCCAAATCAGCCATGTCCAAATTGTCACCATAAAATTGAAGTATTAGCATTGGTTACATAAGCTAGTTAGTATACAGGGTGTTTCAAAACAAAGGCGACACATTTCAAGGAGTGATTCCTTGTTGAAAATAAAAGGTAGTTTGTTATATAAACGTTGGATCACAAATCAACCATTAGGGAGATATCGCGTTGCAAAGATGGCGGAGAAAATAGTGTTTTTATTATTTTTTCGGAAACTAAAAGTGTGGAAATGGTAAAATATTGTGAAAGTGTTGCCATCATCATAAGACACTTCTGACATATATTTTCACTTTTTGAAAATAATTGTAAAGGGTTGAAATAAACTATCCCTTCCAGTTTCTTTAACTATACCTTCAAAAAACTTTATTAACGGTGTAGAAAAAAATAAATTAGGTTAACCCGATTCATTTAGAAACTTGTTTTCCTCTTATATGTTTTTGATAAAATTAACTGTTTCGACGTAAAAAAATAAAATGTAAAGTATTGCACGTTGGGAAGAGGCAGTTTTACTACACGCATTATTAGGAAAAACTAGTTGGCTGCTGTCAATTTCCGGATGTTTCCATTGTTGCTTTGACAGATGGATGTCTGATGTTGAATTCTGCCGAGCGCACGTTATCGCCAACAAGACGAGAATTTCTGTTTTTTCTCTTACACTTAAACTTTCCATAATTATAATGATTAATAATTTAACTTGTATTAAGTACAAACAAGTTCTAATATCGATTTAGACCATATACCTTTTAGAAGTCTATGATTTAGACTTTATTTGTTGGGCATAAACATTCCAATTGTTTTCCATAGCATTTTTCATTTTTAAATCTTCTACAAAATCGTTATTACTTAAAATTTTTCAATAAAATATTGTACAGGCCCGTTTTGAGGAGCGCTCAATCCAGTGGTGTGCACAGATTTTTTCTAAAAAAATCGCTAATATGATTTATTCAAATTTTTCTTCTAGAACAGGCAATTTTTGCTGAGAATGTGCAGGTTATCAAGCTCTATAATTAAAATAAAATCAGGTTTAAATCGCGCAATTAATAAACTTTTTACAGACTGACCCCAATACAAATTTGTCGCACTGTAGAACACCCAGCAAAAATATTGCTTCTTAATTTTGGGGACACCCTGGTATAACAATTTTTATATTGCAACATGAAGCCAATAAAGAAACCAATATTTTAATATTTTACTTAAAATTGTTATTAGGCTAATTATATTTTCTCTTGTAGTATGGCATACTCCTACTTATCATCTTGATTTTGGAAATAACAGTTGGATGTTTGGCAGTGATTTACAAGACGAAGGTATTAATTTCCCATTTTATTATTAGTTGAAATTATTTCAGTCGCATTTGTACAGGCTGAAGAGGAGACGAAGAACATTCTAAAATCGACTTTGGCGAAGTATTACAACCAATCCGCCGAAAACGGAGATGCCATAACTGTAGCTTGGGACTCGCTGCAAGTTAGTTTACATTGTTGTGGCGTCGACAACTATACCGATTATCAGACGAACGACGCTTGGGCTAAGGGCGAGAAAATCGTTCCGGAATCCTGCTGCGTGTTGGACGAAGCTACTTCGTTACCCCTAGCTCCCACGTGCACCACTTCCCCGAATGACGTTAACTCATACTACAAACAGGTAAACATATGGGCGTCAAGTCGATAGATTTAAATTAAGTGAGCAATTTTTGTACAATTACTTAATATCGATCTATGGTAATTAGTTTTTTTAATACATTTTAATTGAGAATTTTGAAAAATGTATTTAAACTAAAAATTTCGATTGTCAAAAAACGTTGCAAGGTGAGTAAGGTGACGTCCTTGACATTGCCACGTACTGGCTAAACGACAGAGCCGGTTTCAAAATAGTTTGTCTTTTTTATAGGTCAATTATTTTATCTTGAAAATATAACACTTTAAACTATATGCCTAATGAAAATTGTATGTATTTTCATATCGTTTTTATTGTCCCTTTACAGATACACTATATGTATATACAGGGTGTCCAGAAACTCTCTGACAAACGAAGACCGAGATTCCTCAGATAATTTTAAGACAATTTAACCCAATTCACCTAGTCCGAAAATGCTTCCTAAGGGAACTAGAGCTCTTTGAAGATGGCGCCTTGTAAATAGTTTTGTTTAAATACCTCCAGAATGCTTCTACTTAGAAAAACAAAAACTGGTACGCTTGTTTAGCGTTCAGAGATGAATCGATTCCATCAATTGCGAATTTCTAGTACCGGTCATAGGTGTCCGTTTTGGGTAGGTCAACGGTTATTTTAACGCATAACTTCTTTGTATTTAACTTATAAGAATTATTGACAATAAATTATTAAATTTTCAGTTAAACTAGTAATAAAAGGTACTCATACTTTAAGTCATTAGGATACACAGTTTTATAGAAAAATGGATTTTAAAATTTTTCGTTCTTTCGTCACTAAAGTTCAATTTATATTTTTGAACTAGTTGGCTCTGAACTACCAACAAAAGTAAAACATACGTTTTTCATTGTCAAATTGTTGTCAGTTCGTTAATTTTTTACTTTGTGGAATTCGAACACAACGATTTCAATTGCTTAAAAGTTAAAGACAAAAAAGTTATGCGTTAAAATAACCGTTGACCTACCCAAGACGGACGCCTATGACCGGTACTAGAAATTCGCAATTGAATTTCTGAAGGCTAAACAAGCATACTAGTTTTTGTTTTTTTAAGTAGAAGCGTTCTGGAGATATTTAAACAAAACTATTTACAAGGCGCCATCTTCAAAGAGCTCTAGTTCCCTTAGGAAGCATTTTTGGACTAGGTGAATTGGGTTAAATTGTCTTAAAATTATCTGAGGAATCTCCGGTCTTCGTTTGTCAGGAGAGTTTCTGGACACCCTGTATTTCATATTCATGTTTATTTAATATAACTAAACTAGTAGTAGCACAGCTTAAATAACAATCAGCTCACAGACTCGTATGAGCGGGAACGTCTCGCGCATGCCGCCATTTTGGGATAAATAGCGGCAGGGACGTGTGGTTGTAAAATATGCCCTTATAGCCATACCGTCAACGACTGCGTTATTGGCGCACGAATGCTGTATTTTATGGTTTGTTGATTTTCTTGTATTTTATACTGTTATGTTATTTTATTTTTAAACAATTTCAAGTAAAACAAATTTATATTTAGTAACACTTTCTAAATTGGGACAACTATTTTAATCCGGTCCTGACGTGTATCCCAAACGAGAGAGACAACAAGCTTCAAGGGCAAATTTTCAGGTTTTAATACTCCAAAGGTGCCGCCGTAGAGTCTGTACTCTGTGAGCTGATTGTTATTTAAGCTGTGGTAGTAGTAAGTGCGAGCGGCCTCATTAGGCCACACATGGGCCCTTTTTGCCTACCCTGGCATCCCATCACCCCTCCACTATTCGCCCTCGGCCTTCCTAGAACCTACTCGACGCCCTAATGAACGCCAGGATCCTGGTCCATGGTAGGCCCCTCATCTCTTCCCTTTGTAGCTCCTCGGTGCCAAAGAACCTATATCTTAGTCTTCCAAGAGCCGCACAATATCCTAGGAAATGGATAGGGGTCTCCTCCCCCTCTCCGCATTCCGGACATAAGGTCCTCTATGCCTATCAAATTCAAATGCCTTCTGAGTCTGCAGTGGCCTGTCAGGACCCCCACCATTTGGTTCAGGGACCTTCGACTAATGCTCACCAGCCACTTCATCCTAGATTTATTAGGTTCATTGAAGAAGTCCTGGGCCTGTCTACATCCCTTGTTCCTTCTCCAATTCCCTCCTAGTGTTTTATAGGCCCATTTATTAAGGGCAATATTCATACTACCTCGCGTAATTCCCAAAAAGGGTTAGGGTCCCTGGCAAGGTGCCCCAGATCCGAGACGAGCTAGCAAGTCAGCCGTCTCATCACTGGGGATTCCCTTATGGCCAGGAACCCAGATCAACTCCACCTCCCTTTGTCTGACCAGGGACTATCCACACTTTTTATAACTAAACTAAATCAACTATCTGTTTATCTATAAAATATTTTGAAACAAATTTCAATACAATATATCGTATTATGTGGAAGCAAAAAATTTTATTTGATCATTTATTTTATTATTATACAGAGTGGTCAGTAAATAATGGCCTATGGAGACATACTAGATTTTTTACTTCAAAATATTACAATTTAAGCCAATATGTCTTGGTAAAATGTTGATAATAAAAAAGATACAGGAAGTCATAGTTAGAATTCGAAAAGTGATTTTTTTGTAAGGTCTCAGAAATCTACCATTTTCGAGGTAATAGCTTTTCAACAATCAGCTGCATAGTTCCTTGTACAATATTTTAACATAGTAGGCACCAATAGTAATTTAAATTTGAACATATACTAGACAAAATGTATGTTAAAATTAATAAGTATTTCTAAATATAAGGTATTTATCTAGTTTTGGTTAAAATCAATTACTTTACAAAATCGAAAAATTCTGAAACACAATAATTTTTCATATTCAGATATGACATAATATGACTGTTTGTTGGCAGTTAAATTCCAATGGACGTGCTGGACAACGAGAATATTTGGGAGGATTTCAAAATAGATTACAACCTGACAATCAACAATTTAAAAAAATCTGTGCACATTGTGGATTATCCACAAACTAATTCAGAACGACAATCTAGAGTCGTAAGAATCAGTATGACTTCCATTTTAAAAATGTTGCATGTTGAAAAATACTATTTGTAGCATTTTACATCAGTGCAAATTTTATTACTTGTCGGTCTACTTTCAACATATTGTACCTACTTTGTTGAAAAGTGATTTCATTAAACCTCACCGATCTTCTCAAAATTTTGCTCGTCTCCATAATTTACCATTCTGAACAACTTTTTCAAGTAACATTTTGCTATATTTTCAGCAGAAAAGGCATTTTACCTAAAACCAAAACAGTTTTTACTCGGTGCACTGAGCATTTCAAATAGGATTATTTCAAAAATGGTTACTCCTACCGACTTCAGCAAAGTATACCTTTTTCATATAAAACAGGTAGGAGAATCGATTGTTTCGATAGTCAGATGGATACACTAAGCTGCAAAAAAGTTACCCACTCCAATGGACCTTGTGGAAATAAATGGATCAGTCCATCTAATTGCTCATCAAAATTTAGCTGTGTATACCAAATTTCATTCATTTATCACAACGCGATTGACAGATATTGCAAACAAATGATTTCCATTCCTCCCTCTTCAATGGGTCCCTGTGCCCTTCGGAAGCATTTCCGGACCCATGACTTTTTACTTAGTCTTGATCATAGAATCGGCCTGTTCAGGGTTTGCAGCTAATTATGAGACACTTGATTATGATAAGGTTAGTATAGCTCTTATTGGCGATTGTTGGTTGTATGATTCGATAAATGTTAATGATATTTTTGTGAACTTTGTTAATAATATAATGAGTACTTTGAATACGGAGTGTCCTTTACAAACAAAATCTGACAGAAAATCTAAACCTTGGTTTAACGAAGTTGCGAGGACTGCCATATTTGAACGTGACAGTGCCTATAATAAGTTTAAAATTAGCAAATCTCAACTAGATTGGCATAGTTACACACAAAAGAGGAATAATGTTGTTAATTTAGTGCGTCAGCTGAAACGAAAGTATTATGAGAGTAAAATAGATAATGTAAAGAGCAATTCCAAGTTAATGTGGCGAACTTTAAAATCCTTGATTAGTTCAAAATATCAACAAAACTTAACACACATTGTAAATGATGGGGTAGAATTATCTACAAATCTACATAACGAATTCAATAATTATTTTATATCCAGTATCGATAATATAGTCTGCAATCTAAATAATAGCGAATTTGTTTTATGTGAATGTGACGGTTTCATAAATCATGCTTTAAATCCTGAAAATAATCTCACTACGTTCGAGCTGTTGACATTAACTGAATTAAAGAAATTAATTTTTGCGCAAAGCAATAAATTCTCTGAAGATGAAATCGACTTTAAATTAATAAAAACTACTTTTGAGGTGATTGGATATCCTCTGCTACATTGTGTTAATACTTCTCTAGATCAAGGTTTTTTCCTGATATATTAAAAACGTCTACAGTCATACCCGTTCAAAAATATCAAATGCAAAACACATTGAAGAATTCAGGCCAGTTAATACTCTTGTTTGTTTAGAAAAATTGTTGAACTCGCTGTTTACAGTCAACTTACTAATTACCTTGATACGCAAAAATTGCTTTGTCAAAATCAGTCTGGTTTTCGAAGTGGTCACTCTTGTGAGACAGCTTTGCAGAGAGTAATTAATGATTTCAAATACGCTATCGACGTCGGTCAGATAATTCTAGTAGTGTTTTAGACCTTCGTCGAGCCTTTGAAGTGATTAACAGAGATATTCTTTTATATAAACTAAAAGAATATTTTGGGATAGATGGAACTGCATTTAATTGGTTTAAGTCATATTTACATAATAGATATCAGAAGACAAAACTAAACAATTGTTACTCTGAGGTAAAGAGCATACACAATGGTGTACCACAGGGTAGTGTTTTGGGTTCTCTTCTGTTCATATGTTTCATAAATGATATTTTGCATTTGAATTTGGGCGAGTGTAAAGTTCATCTATTTGCTGACGATACTATTGTATACGTTTCAGGTGTAGACATAAAAATATTGGCAGTCTATATGAATCTAGCTCTTCAAAGAATTAGTGACTGGTTTAATAAAAATAGAATAGTTGTAAATGTTAATAAATGTAAATATATGATTATAAAAGGTAAAAGAAGAATAATTCAAGATAATATTTTGGTCAAGTTTGATGATTATAATCTTGAACAAGTCTCCAGTATAAAGTATCTAGGAGTTATAATTGATAACAAACTCATCTTTAGTGAACATATAGATTACCTCGTTAAAAATTGCTAAAAGATTGGATTTGCATACCGAGTCAGTAAAAACTTGTCCCAGTATAGTAAATTTCTAATATATAACTGTATCATCAAACCTCACTTTGAATATTGTTCCTCTGTTTTATTTATGTGTCATGAATCTGATATAAATAAACTACAGATCTTACAAAATAGATGCATGCGTTTTCTATTAAAATGTAACAGATTTGTTAGTATTAGTAGCATGCTACAGCAACTAAACTGGTTGAATATAAAAAACTTAATCAAAGCCAGAACACTGATTTTTATTTTCAAACTAGTTAATGACATGCTCCCTGATTATCTGTCAGCTAACTTGCAGTACCGGTATGACATTCATACATATAATACGCGCCATAAAGGGCATTTAAATATTAACAGGGTAAGGCTCATGACTACCAAAAAAGGTATATTCGATGCCGGAATAAATGAATTTAATAAACTTCCATCTAATATTAAGGAATCTAGTACTCTAGCAATTTTCAAAAGAAACATATTTGAACATTTATTGTCATAGCAATTATACGTTTTTTATACATTTTTTTTTATACTTTTCACGTAGATGCTTATGTTTGTAACTGTTCTGTTTGTTTTGTCATATACTTATAGTTTTGTCAGTAGGTATGTATTTGTAAACAGTTTGTCATCCTTTTTTATATACACAATTGTATTGTAAACATTTCTGTTTGTTAATAAATTTTCAATTCAATTCAATTCTCTATAGTGGATGTGGCGCCCTCTAGGGAATACGTCGAAATAGACAACAGATTATTATTTCCATATCCAAAACATCTACTCCCAAATTTTTAAGTTGATACATTAAAAAACAGTGTAATTTTTACAAAAAATCACTTTAAATTCCAAATTTGGCACCCTGTTTCTTTTTTATTATCTACATTGCATTAAGAGGCAAGTTGGCTTAAACTGTAATATTGTCAAGTGAAATAGTTATTTATGCAACAAGTACAAAAAGTAAGTGTTTATTGCACGCGACGAGAAATTGTCCAACGAGGCCGTCAGGCCGAGTAGGACAACACGTCGAGTGCAATAAGCACTTTTTGTACGAGTTGCATACAATATTTTTTCTACGTTCATGCAAAAATCAGAAAATGTTATTTAGATGACACTATGTCTAGAAAAATGTGACATCGATTTGAACGTTTATGTTTGTCATGATGACAAAACGCTGTAGTAGAATGGCTGATAAATGCAATAAACATTTAATTGCACTAGTGCAATAAAGAACCACTTTTTCCACTAAATATAGTTCAATAAAGTTTTGTTTCTTGCATGAACGTAGAAAAAATCTAGTATGTCACCATGGGTAATTACCTACGAACCACTCTGTATGTAATGTTATGTAATTATTTATTTTTTTTCAGGGCTGCTACAAAGCTGTGATAGACTGGATAATGACTCACCTAAACATCATAATCGGAATAGCAATTGGTTTCGGAGTTGTCGAGATCCTGGGCATATTCTTATCATTCTGTCTAGCAAAATCTATAAACGGTTATCGTAAATAAAGGGATATTAATATGTTGAGAAAACTCTTAATGGGATCAAACCTAAAGCCTACTGCCTAGGCTGTGATACAAACATTCAGATTTCTAGTCGTAATATTAAAATAAAAATTGATAGTATCAAAATGCATCACAGAAAAGGATGTTAATACTAACCGCTCATGTATATATTATTTTTTATATAGGTAGATGTTATGCAGATTAAGATATTTACAGTCACTTTTAGTGGTTTAAGAGATGTGCCACTGTTTTCGTATGCGTACAAGTGAGATAGTTTTATTTGGTTGACTCAATGTTACCAGAAGGGTTTTAGTCCTTTGGGAGGAAGTTTTTGTACCTGCTGAATAAATAGTAACATTCTGCGGACTGAATCAATTGATATTTGATTTAAACCTCGTCTTTGCGACTGTAAGTAACTTACAGTTTCCACAGAATTACCAATCCTGAAATGTTTGTGTCTGTTATATATTGTTTTACTTCTTAAGGTCGTAATAGGTATATTCTCAGTATTATTTTAGGTATTAATGTAAGTAATATTACAAAGAGTTGTGCCTTTGTTTTGGTACTATTTTCTAAGAAATCGAAATTTATGAATAACACTTGTACAGTGTTACTACAATGTTTGTAAGTGTTTTTAATTAGTTACTGAGCTACTTCGAAATAGAAATATATTTGATGTACAATTTTTGTTACACTTAGAAATGTAGATACATCACGTTTGTAAAATAAAAATTTAAATATATCACACTTTTCTTTAAAACCTCTTGTGTAAGTTTGTTATATGAGAATATTTCATCTGGTAAGTATTGTTTTTGAAATATTTAACTTCAAACTTTGGATAAAAACTGATTCTAGAAATGAAAGTTTGAATTAATATTGGAGATCATTTTTTAGAGAATTTTGCAAGAGACAATTTAGATACACATATTTCAGCTTACTGAACACATTGGGCGTATTCAGACGAGGTCAGCCGCTGAGTAAGAATTTAGCTAAATGCGTGCATTTGATTGGCCTGGATTTCTCAGCGGCTCAGCGGCTGACCTCGTCTGAATACGGCCATTGATGTCTATTTTTCTCCACATTACTTACAGAAAATAGCAAAAAAATACTAAAGTTGTACTATTAAAAAGAGAGTATAACTAATTTTGCTTCTGTATAAAACTACTTTCTTATACTAAAATATTTTAGAACACACTGTTATTTGAAATATTTTTATTGCGTTTTCAATAGTTTCACTTCCTTTATCTTAAAAACATTAAATTTTAAAAATAATTAAGACGGTCCTGTGTAAGACATTCGAACAATAACAACTACATACTAACGGAACTACTGTACTGTTGCCCAAAGCTACTGTTAATCCATGGCCACATTTGAAGCTAACTTCAGACCGATATGTAACAGAGTTTTTTTTCTTTTGTACAAATCAATAAGAAGAAATTTTCTCTTGGAGATAATGTAAAGTTCAATTTGCAATGTAAAAAATATTGATTTCATCATCAAAATATGTCAAGAAACTGTGTTGATTTGCTGCTAACAATTTAAATCACGCGGTTAAATTAGTTCTCGTGTTGACCACTAATCGGTGGCGTCACTCAAAAGAAAATGGCGAAATAAAAGTGACAGCGTTTTTGTAAACTTAACCTGAGTGACATCAATTTGCTTTTGAATTGTGTTAAGTAATAGGTATCTATTAAGTAAAACATGTAAACTATATTTATGAAAAAACATACTGAGTGTTTAGATTGTATACCTTACCTTAAGTAAGTTAGAGATACGGAGAGTTTAAGTACAATGGCCCCTGTACCTTTAGAGGGGCTTCAAACTCCTGTGGCTAATTCTGTTGCCCAGGGAGGACTAGGCGGACCTCAAGAAGGCAATAGAGGTGGAATGATGTCCCTCGCAATGCTTATTGACTTTATTGTGCAGCGAACCTATCATGAACTCACAGTACTTGCGGAATTGTAGGTAGTTCACAATATATCCTTATTCGATTTAATCATATTTTGCATTAGGTTACCACGTAAGACTGATATGGAACGTAAAATTGAAATATATAATTTTGCTACGAGGACAAGACAATTATTTGTGAGACTTTTAGCTTTAGTCAAATGGGCTAACAGCGCATCAAAAGTCGAAAAATCAGCTGTAAGGATATAGTATTATTAGTATGTATTTTGTGTTAACTAATTATTTATTTTAGCGTATAATGAGTTTTTTGGATAAGCAATCGTTACATTTTGTGGAAACGGCAGATATGTTGGCTAGAATGGCAAGAGAAACTTTAGTACAAGCACGTTTGCCAAATTTTCATATACCTGCTGCCGTGGAGGTATTAACCACTGGTACTTATGGACGTCTACCTGCTTGTATAAGGGAGAAGATTGTACCCCCAGATCCAATAACTCCAAGCGAGAAACGTAATACGTTACTTCGTTTAAATCAAGTTATTCAACATCGACTTGTCACCGGAAACTTATTACCTCAAATGAAGAATCTGAAGGTAAAAAAAATTCTATAATTTGTTTTGTAAAATTGTCTGATAATTTTAAAATTTAGATTGAAAATGGGAGAGTAACCTTTCACGTTCAACATGAATTCGAAGTTGCATTGACTGTTATGGGCGATGGTCCTAATATTCCGTGGAGATTACTTGAAATTGACATTTTAGTAGAGGATAAAGAAACTGGAGGTATGTACTCGTTATCGAGTCACCACTTTTTATTACACTTTTATCATTGTAGATGGAAAAGCCTTGGTTCATTCACTTCAGGTGCAATATATTCATCAACTGATACAAAGTCGATTGGTTGACAATCCCCAGCCTTTAACGGAAGTGTACAATTGTTTACATTTCTTCTGCCAATCATTACAGCTTGAGGTTTTGTACTCTCAAACTTTGAGATTAATGAGAGATCGTCTTGACGATCACATTCACGTCGATGAATATATTCCTGGTAAATCTTTAACTATTTCATACTGGAGGTAAGTGTAGGTGTATGAAGTCTTCCCGAAAAGTTTTTATATATATATATATTTTTTTTTAGAGAGTTGACGAGTAAAGGTAAAGAGCTAGCGAATAAAGACTTAAGATCAGAACTAGGTTATAGGTTGACGGTGCAAGTCGATATACACGATCCGGCAAGACCTCTTGCGGTTTTGCATATACCTTCCTTGGGAAATAAGGTTAGTGTTGTTACCGAAGGGGAAGTCATAATTAAATTTTGTAAACTAAAAATTCTTATGCTTATGCGTAATTTCAGGAATTGTGTTGAAATTCCAGAAATTACGTCAAAATTCAGTTAATGGAATTATTCCTTCAATAATATTAAAATTTTCAAATTACATAATCATATCATTGGTATAAGACATGATTACTGTAATACAAGGATAAACTACCTTATACAGGATGATTCACAACTTATTAAAAAAAAAAATCTGTAAAATCGTTATAGTTTCGGAGAGAAAAAATGATCGAAGTTGTAGTCTCCAGTCAGGCGATTCCAAATATTGAAATCTGATTCCTTGTAGTATTAACGTTTTTGTGATGCGAATGTTTACATTAGCTTTTCATGTGTCAAAAGTGGCTTGTATAGCAACTCGGAGTTGATGGATATCGTTTTAATATATGATGAAGTGAAAATTCTTTAGCAGAACGATTTCTCTGTGAATGTGCGAAATGCAGCTACTTTTACCATCTTATGCAGTGAATGCAAGTGTAGTGCAACGTGGTTGTGATACAGGAAATAAGTTTACATTTGCCATTTGTATATTGACGCTGTTTTAATTAAGTGTGTTTAATGGCTGCTGAATAATTTGTCTACCAGAAATTTGCTGCTAACTTCACACTGTTTTTGTTTAGTGAGTCAGGTCTATAAATTTATGATGGGACATTGCCTAAATTACCTTCACTGCAAGCATTGGAATAATGCATTGTCTACATTCAATTATGCACCTGCACTAAAGTAAATTATTCATATTTAAATGACGTAACCCTCCAAATTTCACAATATTCCTGATAAATTTCAGGGAATTCCTCGAAATGTCATAGAAATCCACAGAATTCCCAGCTTGTGTACACCAAAATTCTTCAGTGACCCCCCTTTTTTGATACTTTTAAAGAAATTCTGAATTTTTCCGATTAACTTATTAAACTCCTTTTATTTTAAGGAAAGTGAAATTGCTGACAGAGCAATAAGATCTGAGGTGTTGTCTATGGAGAGATTGTTAGTGCACACAATATATGTCAGAACTCGCAGCCGTTTAGGCGATATAAAATTGGAACTTCAAGGCATGTTAAGGGACGTAGAATGTAAAGGGTTTTAAAATATGTTTGAGATCGATAACATTAAATATATTTTTTTAGGCAATTTACAGGGATCGCCAGCAATATTATCCGTTGCAATTCTTCAACCCTGTTTAAGGGCTGAACAGTTACTTATTACGGTCGACACTCACACGGGCATGTTGCAGTGCCACGTGCCTCAGTACGATCCCCCTTTAATTCCAGATCTTAATAATGCACTTAATGGAGATCATGCCAAGCTGACACATCTGATTGGAGAGTTAAGGTAATTGAGTGATATATGTATAATATTTTGGTAATTGGTGGTGTTGGCTGGTTTTAGGTTTTGGATTACGCAGCGAAGATGCGAGAAAACGCTGCAACATTTACCCGCAACGGCTCATGAAAGGTTACCTTTGTTGTATCAGCCTGATCATCCTATAACCAAGATAGGGAAACACCGAATGTATATCCAACTCCATAGGCATCCGAATGTGGTACTGGTAAGTTTCTTCTTTTCTCTGTTCCAATATTATATTAGTGTTGTAAAGTATTTGACAATTTGTTTATTCTCATAATTCTCAATCAACCTCATGAGAGTTCTGAAAATGTTCCTCAATTTTTTGGAAAAAGCATTCATTAATCGTTTGTTTTAAATGGTTGAGAATTTATTTTTGGAAAGTTTTCAACTGATAGTTGAGAACATACAAGAACAAATACGTGTATACTAAAAGGGATGAGAATTCAGTAAATGTTCAATGTTTCTCAATTTTTTGGAAAAATTCATTAGTGGTTTGTTTTAAATAGTTGTGAATTTATTTTTGGAAAGTTTTCAACTGACAGTTGAGACCATACAAGAACAAACTGAAAATTTCATTTTTTTTTTAATTTCATAATTCGTAATGGTCTCTAATTTTCTTGCAAATACTCTGATGTTTCATATTTAATATTGGAAAATGTTTCAGAATTAAAATTTATAGAATTTTTCCAGTAAAAATGAAAATGATCTGCGCAAGCGATTAGGTATATTTTACAAGTTATAGTTGTTTTTGAAAGAGTGATTGATTACTCTCATTCATTCTGGTGAAAATTCTGAAGATACTTAAAATTTTCTTCAGTGTTTCTTTCAGTATTTAGTGTTGTAAGATGTCGGAGAATTTATTTCTTATTTTAATTTTTCAATTAATCTCATTGAGTTCTGCAAATGCTAGTATTTTGCAATTTTCTAGAAAATATGCTCTACTATATTTAGTATTATAAAATGCTTGGGAATATGTTTTTTGGAAAATTTTTAAATTCCTCAGTTCAAAATGATCAAGAATAAATAAATATAAACTAGAATAACCCGAAAATTTATATTTTAGATACATGGTGCAACCGTTTTAAAATTTTGAGAATTTCAAGAAAAACAATGGAAATGTTGTCATGCATTTATGTTGTATGTACATGATAAAATTGTGTCCAATTTTCTGAAAAATTACCTTCAGTGTTATAAATGTGAGAATTGATTTCTTATTCTCATAATTCTCAATCATTCTCGTAAAAATTGTAAAAATGCTCGGAATTCTCCTATTTTCCGTCATCATGGACCAGAAATTTATGAATATTTGTTCGAATTATTATATGACGGGAAAATGTCTACTTTTAGCAAATTTCACCAACTGTAACATGGGTTTTACTTTAAAGTGCTCAAAGACTACAAACGCGATCACTGAAGGGCTGCATAGTATTTTTGATATATGTATACATTCAGAAAAATTTCAAGGCCTACTTCGAATTTTTTTCAAGCGGCAAAATCCAGAGAAAAAAGATTATTGTTATTTTTACTTCTAATCTGAGTGCACTATTGGATTTAGGATAGTTTCAAATGGGTGTAACTTAAATTTAAAAATGAAATGTATTGACATGCCGCACAAAACCAGTTCGAAGGCCATCTGTTGGAAAGCCCTGAACTATAATATTTTCATCATGAAACTGTTATTGACTGTCATGGTAAATTGTCAGAAGCTCAAAAGAAACTTGTTGACACCATATAATAATAAAAGTAGCAGTAATGTTTGTACTGTTTAAATGTTTTGCTAAGTTCATCAAAAGTTGATATTTTCTCGCTATTGTTGGCCATAAGTTGTGAAATTCACACGAATTGCGTGTGGCTTAATATTCCACACTCAATATTTAGTCGTCTTGCTTGAGAATGAAATTGAAAATTTTTATGGACTGTGGAAAATAAACAAGAAAAAAATTAATATAAACAAAAATAATTTTGTATTTCTTAAAAATAATGAGTTACAGAATTGTCAATCAGTCTTATGAACATACCGAAAGTGTTCTTCAATTTTGTCACAAATACTGTTTTAGCTTTATAGACAATTTTTTTAGATAATACAATTGAATGAGAGAGAAACCAGCCCTTGTGAAATAGACTGTTCATTTTATATGGTTGTTGTAAAACAGTCTGGCGTCGAGGATAATTCCAGTGAAGACAACATAGAAACGGAAATACCTAAGGCATTTTTAAAGGTTCAAACCTTAATAGAATTCGATACATTTGTCGCCACACATGGACCGTTTACCAGTATCGACGGTAACAAATAAATAATAAAAGTTAGTTATGTATATTCATTTTATTGTATGTTCCAGGTTCTTGTGACTCTGATCACACCGAACCCAACGTTCTAAAAAGAAAAGGTGGCATGAAGCCTGAATCTGCCACACGCAGGTCTAAACAACCCGCCTATTTTGTGGCGGAATTGGCCCATGTCGTGGCCATGTGCGACGAGAGGCTACCTTTCGTCACTTTAGCTAATGAGGCAAGTGTAAATATTTATATTTTAAGTTATGATTTTGACGATTATATCTTTTGCAGCTGACGAAAAGGAATGTATTTCACCAGGGGCTTCAAGTGGAAGCCAACGCTACTGGTTTGGTGTTGAAGCTTATCCAGTTGCCGTCGCCCACCAAGGAAATCGGTACTTCCCCCGCCTGGCACGCCCTGCTGAAGAGGCTCTTATCGGTTTCCATTCGAGTCTTGAGTAAGGGGGTTCTCAAGAGTTGGATGGTGGAGTTTGTGTTTTATTCCACGCCGCTCTCAAGTACTCATCCGAAAGAACAAGGTAGGTAAAATAATGACGTTACGTGTCATACACAATTTTTTTATTACTTTGAGTGAAATTGTCAGAGTACAGGGTGATGCAGAATTTATATGAAAAAAAATTTGGGAATGTTTAACATAAAAATATTTAATTGCATGTTGCTGGAATCTGGTCTACTGTAATGGAGTGTCAATGCAAACTGGTGATGTCACATATCGCATGAAAAAACCTCTGAAGTTCTGTAATTAAAGGACACCAGCTCAAAAAAGATTTGCATCATTTTTACTTTAAAATAAACTTAAAGATATATGTATTTGATCACTATTAGAAACATGAAATTTATAAAAAAAATTAGCGCATACCTTATTTCAAAAACTGTTCGAAATTTTGTCCCTTGACTTGACACATTTGGGCACACATTCAGTTTTAAACAAAATCCAAAATTCTACTTTAAAGCCCTTTCGGCTAAATAGCCATCCTCAGCGCTAATCGTTAAATTTAGATATTTAAAAAAATTCCATGAATAATAATATCATCATCAAGTCCAACATGACAATGCCTGACAAATAACATATCACTCAATTTTACAGATAACGGGAATACATGAATTAAACACGCATATATTGGTAAATGATGCAATGGAAAGGTGCAGTCTTTTGACAAAAGTATATGTTTAAGTGTATGATAAAAATATATTGATAAATGATTCCATGGAAAGGTTTGGTTATCTTTAAAAAATGGTTCAAGTGAAAAAAGCAAAAAGTGAACACATGGTAGGAATAAAATCGAAATTAACAATAATCTATAGGAAGTTTCAGAATTTTAATGAGTGCCATTATTACACACATATTTACTACTATTTATTCCGCCCGTGCCCAATCAAAGGGTAGTGTGTATATAAAATAAGTCCCAGCTTTTTTGTCTTATTCAGCATATTTGTGGTGTAAGATACGTTTGTTTCTTGTGTGTTTTAAAATTGCAAAAGTTTAAGCTAGATAACTATGAAAGGGAGTGAAATTTAAAACCTGATATTTGGCAATTTGAGTTAGATGTGGTGTAAGAATGACCACAATCCTCAGGATTTATCCATAAATTCATAAATACCTAACATAGATAAATGAAGGACATGTTAATGGGTCTGATGAATAAAATATAGCATATGCTTCTACTACATATTTTTGAAGCAAAACCTTCGATATACATGATTAATATTTTCAGAGCATTTACATCATCCTTAAAGTAAAAGCATTTGCTTTGTTAGAAGCAGAAGCTAGAGCAAATATGAATAAAACCATTTATATGATTAAAACTACCGTGTTTACTATTAGTTTAGCATTTGCTTTAATAAAACTGAAGGACATCAGTAGTAGACTTATATAAAGCAGCATCTAAATTGTGAATTATGTTTTTAAATCAAAGTAGAGCAGAAAAATATTACAAAAACGAATAGAAATATTTTCAGGCGATTATAGACAACTCTTCCGTTTTAATGAAGAAAATGTACATGGGTTAGTCAATTATTTTATTGGGAAAAACGAGGAGGTGCTCTGACACCTGCCTAAAAAATGAAAAAGTTTTCTTAAGGTACACTTCTGATCCTGGCTACCAAAATAGTGTTGGTGAAGTCATTGGAATAAGAAATCGCTGTGCCAAAAAAAATCACAGAAGTGACAAATAAAATAATAGCCAAGTCAAATTTATGAATTAAATTTCCTTGTGCTACGGAACGAGTGAGCCGACATTGGCAAGAAAAATATAATTTTCCTAGAACAATAGGAGCACTGGATCGCATTACATGTCGAATTCTGAAACCTTTGGACTATGGAGACGAATATATAAACAGAAACGGCTTTTCAAGCTTCGATGTTCAGGCAACTTGTGATGCATCGGATAGATTTACAAACCTAGAAGTTCAGTGGCCTGGATCCACTCATGACAGTAGAATATGGAAAAATTCCAACATATGTTGTCATGACAACCGCAATACACAAAATGCTATACTTCTAGCAGATGAGGATACGCATAGAACCATGTTTAATGACTATTTACAAATATCCCATTACACCACAAGAAATTCAGTATTGAATGTTGTTTTGGACAATTAAATCAACGATTTCCAATACTGCAGCATAAGCCTTTTCCCACTTATTTAATCTAATTTTCTTAATTCCAGTTTTATGCATATCGGTTTTCTGTTTAATTTTTGTTTTCATGTTGTTAATTTTTTTACTCAGTTGCTTTTCCCGTTTTGATTTTCCAATCTTGTTTTAGCTCTTTCAACGCCTCATCTTTCGCCAATTTTACGGTCGGTATTTGTGATTTTTGTAAAATAACTTGTTCTCCCTAATTTTCCTTCCCGCCACTGTTTTCCTCATCAGAACTCATTTTTTTAAATATATATTTTTAAGTTTACATCTCTAATGCTCTAATACTACTGCATTATGCGATATCTATCTGCTTGCTTTTAAGCTGACTGCAAAAGGCAGTTGTAATAGAGATACGTGTGAACTTGTTAGAAAATAGTATTTGCTGCGGAGTGTGAAGGATTTGCTATAGAGCAAGAGCAAAACATTATTAATTTAACATGAAGCAAATGCTTTTGCTACTACCTTCTATTTCGCAGCATTTGCTTTTGCTTTTTACTTCAAGCAAATGCTTTTGTTTTATTCATCAGACCCAGTGTCTCCAAAGTTGGGCCAGATTTAAAATCAATGAGACGAGAAGCATTTTTGCATGGAATTTTTAGGAAATTAAAGACATTCTCTAAGAAGGAATGATAATTAATAATTACGCATATCGGAAATAAATGCAACGATCAGGTTTTTGTTTTATGTTATTTTTGGTTGCAAATTTAAACAGTTATATTTTTCAGTGCTCTGATTTTGTAACTTTTTTGGAACTTGAGTATCCATTTACATAAAAACATTCTAAATGTATTCTATCCAAAACTATTTTTGATTTAGTTTATTAAAATGGCCCACTATTTTTAAATTTACTGCTTCAGGATCCAGGCGTCCCATTTACTTCCAATACGAAATGGCCACCATCGACTGCACTTCCAAAACCGTCGACTCCCTCCTTAGCGATTGGAGTCAAATCGTACATCTCTACACCATCGTTCACGATTTAAGCGAATATTTAAAAATAGGTAATCAAGGTTCACGAATCCTGTTAACAAATCTGTAACTTCAACTTATTTTCAGATAAATACAGCTTCCTCTCAAACATGTTCTGCATAAAATCATACAATTACAGCAAACTAATTCTGTGCTATGGCCCCGATAAAGGAGCGATGGTCTCAGTCGCGTGGAACAATAACGACAAAGTTTTTAAACTAGCCTTCGGAGCTACGAATAACTCACTCAACGCTCATTCTTTGATACAGGAACAGCTGGAATCTCATTTAAACGAACATAGGAATTTGGCGCAAATAGTGCAGTTATTGCACGAAACTTACGAACCTCTCTTATCGATCAGCAAATTGCCAACATTTCCTCAACTAGGAATTCACAATACCGTGAGTTCAACAGCATTCATTTCACTTTAAAATCATGACTTCTTATATTTTTGTCAAACTTTGTTTTATAATTGAATTTATTTTCAGAGGCCTCAAGTGCCGGTGCAAACTTTCACGATAATGCCCCAGTCTTGCACCCTGATACGTTTGGCCTACCAGGGCATGTACTGCTTGGAGCTGAGGATCCGCGGCGCTGGATTGGTGTCTCTACGTGACGGCGCTTACAGTAGATTCGATCGCAGTAATGTGGTGGATGTGTTCTCGCCCACGCAAGGCTTGAAGGCTTTCTTGTCGAAATATGTCGACGAGACGGCCGTGTTTAGGAGACGTTCTCAGTCGGAAGACGACAATCCTCCTTCGCCGATGGAAGTAGAAGGAAGTGGTTTTCTTGGTAAGTGAATCAAAAATTATTTTAAAGGTGTAAATTTTACACGGTGTGTCTGCAGAATACGTGTTATATGTTAAATATACAGGGTGATCCAATTTTAAATTAATTAGTTATTAAGTTTTTGGGTCAGTAGAATGGAAAAAAATAGTGTTAGTTTTTCATACACAGTATGTTACAAATTAGTATGTCAAGCCTTTAATCACATATTCTTTGGACTAAAATAATATTTTCAAATTACAGGATGTAACATTTTTTAAAATGATTTTTATTGATGTCAGTGATTTTAAAGATATTTGTTTGTAGTTTGATGCATATTTTTATCTTAAATCGGCACACTTAATCTGTAATTTTGGTCTAAAACTTCAAAGCGTATCCGAAGGAAAGAGGACCCCCTTCTCAATTTTTTTTCTTTTTTTTTTTGTGAGGCACGATTTACGAGATATTAGAACTTTTTTGGGTGTGATTGATTTGACACAGATTAAATATCTACCAAATAATCATTCCTTTTTATTCAGTAAATTGAAATAAACAAAACAGCACAACTAACAACAAACAGCAAGAAAAGGCAAATATTTTACTCAAATTAAATGTACAAAATGGGTAGCACCTTTACAAATATATACCAGGGCTCTTTTAATAAAAGATTAACGAATATTTTGGAAAATATATAATTTTAGCCTAAGGCTCTCTATCTTGTACAATTCGTTCCCTTAGATGTTGTTTACTTAGTATTGGAACCATATAAGCAAAATCTTACATATGTTTTTTTTTACGAAACTCATGGACTGGATTTGTTCATGGCGGTTTGTCAAAATATGTGCCTTCAACCTAATGGTGGTCAAAATGTTCAGAGCCATTTAAATTAAATCTGTCCTAATTGGTAGTGGATGGCACCTATTAAATAGCCATCTCGTTCCTCCGACATCAATCCGTTGGACTTTAGTTTCTGGGGTTTTATGAAAAATTTTGTTCAAATTATTCCTACAAACTAGAGACCAGTTTAGGCTGCAACCACATATTTTCCAAAATATTCCTTATGCTGTCATTAAAAAAGCCCCAAATGAAGATGATACCCATATTGAACGTTTAGTTTAAATTTTTGACTTTTTTTGTTGCTCTTTGTTGTGCCGTTATGTTTATTTCAATTTACTGATTAAAATGGATATGATCATTCAGAAAATTTGTATTCTAAAAAAGACAGAAATAATGTCATCATTTACCATTTATGTTTTGTAATAAGATTTTGCAGATTATGTTAAATCCATAGTAATTTAGACAGTTGGTTATATATTTACATTCTTTTTATTGACAAATGTCATTTATGATGGAAGAGAAAAAACATATTGATTTGTAGCAACAGAAGCAAACGCTAGTTGAGCTGCCAAAATACAAAAACTTTCTTCAGGAAAATTTACTTGAATAATGAATATTTATAATTTATGTACAATTGTTTGCGATAATAATGGCACTCATTATAATGAATTTTTGCAATTGCTTTTGAACTGCTGACATATTTGTAATGAAATCTACTTTAAATATTTAACATTAGTTCTTTCATTCACCAATAGAAATTTAATGAAATTCCTACTCAGAACTTCCAGAAGTTCTAAAACTGTTTTTAGAGAGTGTCATTATTATTACAAAAGCATGTACATGTAACATAATTTTTAACCTTTATCTAAACTATTTTGTACTTATACGTAATATATCTATGCTAAGGCCTCGAGTAAGACTAAGGAGTTTTTATCTATATAAAAATCCAACACCTACTACTGCAGTGTAGTGTGATTAATTAATAATCGTGTGATACATTTTTCAACTAGTAAATCATGTTCAATTGACATAATATGCAAAAGTTCCATAATTTCTAAATCAAATGAAAAAGTCCATTCAGTACAAATTTTTTGTACACAATTATTATGTAAAACAACACGTTTTTATCATTTTTACTGAGGATTAAACAACACCCATATTTATATGCATACCCACAGGAGTCTGGCAGTTAATAGTTAAAATTCGATTATTATAAATTTACAGTTTTTAGTTTGCATACCACAACTAAAATTCCTGTATGACATAGACTGATAGAGATTTGAGAATCGGGTCCTAGTTCAGATTTGAGAGCATCATCGCTGGGAACAGAAATGTAAAACAAAATGGATCTACAAATCTCCAAAAGCAAACTTATATTACAGTCTTTTTTGCAAAGTCTACTTGGTTTTTTGATTTTTTAAATAATAAATATTTTTATTGTTATCTATGTGTTTATGTTAAATGTTTTTTATTTATTGCGTTTGTTCATTTCAGGCCACCACAGAGGTCCACAGTCCCCAGCTGGCCAACGTGAACCCGGCCTTCGTTTCCATCCTCCCTTAACTCCACCTTCGGGTTCAAACCCCCACACTCCCGCTAGTCCCCATACTTCCAGTATGAATCAACCTACCACTCATACCAGTTTCGGTTCCAGCCCCGCCACATCTTTCAATTTAGCCTCCCCTACATCCTTACCAACAAATATCAATCCCAGCCCTATGCCCCACCCTAGTCCGAGCGGTTTAGTGGCTAATTCTCCACTGAATCCACAGTTAGCTAGTCCTGGGGGACTGCTCAGTAATTCTTCGCCGGGACCCCAGTCTACCAGTCTTCCTGGTCATTCTCCCGTGAGCAGTTTTATACCAACGGGTGAGTTGATCATCTTTGCACCTATTTTTTTTTAAAGAAACATTTTTTTTTTATTACAGGTCACACAGACGGTAGTCCATTTCCTTCGCAAAGCATGTCGTCGCCTGCCGCTTCCAACTGGCCTGGATCACCTGGTATGCCCAGACCGTCTCCTGCACGGCCGGGGCAATCTCCCGGAGGGCATTCCATCATGCACAGCCCTCAACAGTCAGATCTCAAGATCGGCAGCCACTTGTCGAGAGTGCTGCCCCAACGTTCCTGGGCAGGGGCTGTGCCGACGTTGCTCACGCATGAAGCTCTTGAAATACTTTGCTGTCCCTCGCCTCATCCGCAAATGCTGCCTGGACCGGAACTGGCTCCTTTGGAAAGGTTTCTCGGTTGCGTGTATATGAGAAGACAGCTGCATAGATTCATCCACAACGAAAACTACGTAAGTGGTTCCATAAACCGAAAAAAATAGTTTTTATGTAATTTTTTGCAAATATGGTTTGCTGACAAAATTTTCTTTGTTGGTTATAAAAAACCATTTAATTTGTATGGCTTTAAAAAATAATTGTGCTTTTTAAATTTATTCACTTTTAAATTCATAAAAATTTATTTAGTTCTTCACATTTTTTAATTCATTTGATTCTGTACTGTTTTCTGTAGTGTCGGTATGGAATTAATGTGTTTCTCCACTCTTCTGAATTTATCTAGTTCTTCACATCTTTGAATTTATTTAATTCTGTACTGTTTTCAGTAGCGACAGTATGGAATTAATGTGTTTCTCCACACTTTTGATTTTATTTAATTCTTCTCATTTTTGAATTTGTTTAATTCTGTACTGTTTTCAGTAATGACAGTATGGAATTAATGTGGTTCTCCGCACTTTTGAATTAATTTAATTTTTCACATTTTTTAATTCATTTTATTCTGTACTGTTTTCAGTAGTGACAGTATGGAATTAATGTGTTTCTCCACACTTTTGAATTTATTTAATTCTGTACTGTTTTCAGTAGTGACAGTATGGAAATAATGTGTTTCTCCGCACTTTTGAATTTATTTAGTTCTTCACATTTTTGAATTCGTTTAATTCTGTACTGTTTTCAGTAGTGACAGTATGGAATTAATGTGTTTCTCCGCACTTTTGAATTAATTTAATTTTTCACATTTTTTAATTCATTTAATTCTGTACTGTTTTCAGTAGTGACAGTATGGAATTAATGTGTTTCTCCACACTTTTGAATTTATTTAATTCTGTACTGTTTTCAGTAGTGACAGTATGGAATTAATGTTTTCTCCGCACTTTTGAATTTATTTAGTTCTTCACATTTTTGAATTTATTTAATTCTGTACTGTTTTCAGTAGTGACAGTATGGAAATAATATGTTTCTCTGCACGTTTGAATTTATTTAGTTCTTCACATTTTTGAATTCGTTTAATTCTGTACTGTTTTCAGTAGTGACAGTATGGAATTAATGTGTTTCTCCACACTTTTGAATTTATTTAATTCTGTACTGTTTTCAGTAGTGACAGTATGGAATTAATGTGTTTCTCCGCACTTTTGAATTTATTTAGTTCTTCACATTTTTGAATTTATTTAATTCTGTACTGTTTTCAGTAGTGACAGTATGGAAATAATGTGTTTCTCCGCACTTTTGAATTTATTTAATTCTGTACTGTTTTCAGTAGTGACAGTATGGAAATAATATGTTTCTCCAGACGCTTGAATTTATTCAGTTCTTCACATTTTTTAATTCTTTTAATTCTGTACTGTTTTCAGTAGGGACAGTATGGAATTAATGTGTTTCTCCGCACTTTTGAATTAATTTAATTTTTCACATTTTTAATTCATTTAATTTTGAATTTATTTAATTCTGTACTGTTTTCAGTAGTGACAGTATGGAAATAATGTGTTTCTCCGCACTTTTGAATTTATTTAGTTCTTCACATTTTTGAATTCGTTTAATTCTGTACTGTTTTCAGTAGGGACAGTATGGAATTAATGTGTTTCTCCGCACTTTTGAATTTATTTAATTTTTCACATTTTTTAATTCATTTAATTCTGTACTGTTTTCAGTAGTGACAGTATGGAATTAATGTGTTTCTCCACACTTTTGAATTTATTTAATTCTGTACTGTTTTCAGTAGTGACAGTATGGAAATAATATTTTCTTTGTTGGCTATAAAAACTCCGCGCGTTTGGAATTTAGTTCTTCACATTTTTGAATTTATTTAATTCTGTACTGTTTTCAGTAGTGACAGTATGGAAATAATATGTTTCTCCAAGACGCTTGAATTTATCTAATTTTTCACATTTTTTAATTCATTTAATTCTGTACTGTTTTCAGTAGTGACAGTATGGAATTAATGTGTTTCTCCGCACTTTTGAATTTATTTAGTTCTTCACATTTTTGAATTTATTTAATTCTGTACTGTTTTCAGTAGTGACAGTATGGAATTAATGTGTTTCTCCGCACTTTTGAATTAATTTAATTTTTCACATTTTTAATTCATTTCATTCTGTACTGTTTTCAGTAGTGACAGTATGGAATTAATGTGTTTCTCCACACTTTTGAATTTATTTAATTCTGTACTGTTTTCAGTAGTGACAGTATGGAATTAATGTTTTCTCTGCACTTTTGAATTTATTTAGTTCTTCACATTTTTGAATTTATTTAATTCTGTACTGTTTTCAGTAGTGACAGTATGGAAATAATATGTTTCTCTGCACGTTTGAATTTATTTAGTTCTTCACACTTTTGAATTTATTTAATTCTGTACTGTTTTCAGTAGTGACAGTATGGAATTAATGTGTTTCTCCACACTTTTGAATTTATTTAATTCTGTACTGTTTTCAGTAGTGACAGTATGGAATTAATGTGTTTCTCCGCACTTTTGAATGTATTTAGTTCTTCACATTTTTGAATTTATTTAATTCTGTACTGTTTTCAGTAGTGACAGTATGGAAATAATGTGTTTCTCCGCACTTTTGAATTTATTTAATTCTGTACTGTTTTCAGTAGTGACAGTATGGAAATAATATGTTTCTCCGCACGTTTGAATTTATTTAGTTCTTCACATTTTTTAATTCGTTTAATTCTGTACTGTTTTCAGTAGTGACAGTATGGAATTAATGTGTTTCTCCTTACTTTTGAATTAATTTAATTTTTCACATTTTTTAATTCATTTAATTTTGAATTTATTTAATTCTGTACTGTTTTCAGTAGTGACATTAGTGAAATAATGTGTTTCTCCGCACTTTTGAATTTATTTAGTTCTTCACATTTTTGAATTCGTTTAATTCTGTACTGTTTTCAGTAGGGACAGTATGGAATTAATGTGTTTCTCCGCACTTTTGAATTTATTTAATTTTTCACATTTTTTAATTCATTTAATTCTGTACTGTTTTCAGTAGTGACAGTATGGAATTAATGTGTTTCTCCACACTTTTGAATTTATTTAATTCTGTACTGTTTTCAGTAGTGACAGTATGGAATTAATGTGTTTCTCCGACGCTTTGAATTTATTTAGTTCTTCACATTTTTGAATTTATTTAATTCTGTACTGTTTTCAGTAGTGACAGTATGGAAATAATATGTTTCTCCGACGCTTTGAATTAATTTAATTTTTCACATTTTTAATTCATTTCATTCTGTACTGTTTTCAGTAGTGACAGTATGGAATTAATGTGTTTCTCCGCACTTTTGAATTAATTTAATTTTTCACATTTTTTAATTCATTTTATTCTGTACTGTTTTCAGTAGTGACAGTATGGAATTAATGTGTTTCTCCGCACTTTTGAATGTATTTAGTTCTTCACATTTTTGAATTTATTTAATTCTGTACTGTTTTCAGTAGTGACAGTATGGAAATAATGTGTTTCTCCGCACTTTTGAATTTATTTAGTTCTTCACATTTTTGAATTCGTTTAATTCTGTACTGTTTCCAGTAGTGACAGTATGGAATTAATGTGTTCCTCCACACTTTTGAATTTATTTAATTCTGTACTGTTTTCAGTGGTGACAGTATGGAATTAATGTGTTTCTCCGCACTTTTGAATTAATTTAATTTTTCACATTTTTTAATTCATTTAGTTCTATACTGTTTGCAGTAGTGACAGTTGTTTATATTTTGAATTCATCTAATTATTTATACTATTGCATTTATTAATTTCTCTATACTTTCAAATCAATATGTTTCGGCACACTTTTAAATTTTTATAATTTTTTACACTATGGAATTAATATGTTCATCCATACTGTTGAATTCATTTAGTTCTTTACACTTTTAAATTTATTTCTCCATACTTCTGAATTCATATAATTCTGAACTGTTTTGAGTAGTGGCCGTTTGTTATCTTTTTTGCAATCATATTTGTCCACATTTTTAGTTCTTGTACCTTTGGACTGGCTAATTTGTTCGCACTTGTAAGTGAATTTAATTATTTACTTTTTTCAGTTTGTTTCTCTGCTTCTTGGTTTGTATTAATGCAACATCAAAGCAAAGCCCTTTGTCCTTAATTCTATTTACTTTATTTAAATTTAAGCACATTACATGGATTTTTTCAAATATTCTTTGACTTTCAGCTTACAGCAATTCCCAACACCGAACCGGGTGTCATTCATTTCAAGGTTGCCGAAACGTTACAGTGTCGCATCGGCTTGAATACTCAACACTTGCAAAGCTTACATCTCAAGATAACCCCTTTACCCGAACACAAAGATGTGTGGTCTCAAGAAGAACTACAGGTAAAGCGTAATTTGGATTTATAAGTTTCCAGGTGTTTTACCGTATTTTATTTTATAAAGGTTTTGGAGAAGTTCTTCGATACCCGAGCCGCAGCACCTCCTTATAAACCCACATCTATGTTCACGTTCTGTAACATGCTGAACGTCCCAGTCAACGTCCTCAAAGATTTTATCCAAATTATGAAGTTCGAACTCATGCCGGGTCTTGTACAGTCTCAGGGAATGAAGTGGTCTGTGCAGTGGATGCTGAGGGTGCCGCCTTCTGCTCCGCCCATCGTCCCAACCGGGATGACTGGAGTGTTGGCGTTCAAGGCAAAAGTGTTGTTCTTTGTAAGTATATTGATTAGACTTTGCTCTTTTGTCACGCGAAGATTGCTTATCCTTTTTTTTTTCTGTTATTATTTGATACCTGAGTAACTCTTGAGTCGGCCTCGCCGGGCTTAGCGAGTCCCCACATCACGAGTGATAGGTATAAGAGAATCACTGCAAAATTTCAGGTATAATCATTTACTTATAGGTTGCCGGCCACTGGCTCTTAGACTAATAGTGTGAAATGCACTTGCCTACCTTCTGGTCTTTCATTTAAAATCTTTAAATGGATATCACATAGGTTCAACCATTGTCTAGTCTGTTCTTTTACCCGTTTGCACTGATTCACCGCAGGTGGCAGCACTCTACAGCACAAATGTCATAGTTGTCAATTGTTTCATAGAAATTATGACAAATGTCAAATATCTGTTTAGATGTACGTGTTATTTTTAAATTTATAAATTGATACAACCTAAAATAACAAGTATTGTGATCTTATGGTGAAAACGCAGGAGTAGCAGTCTATTATTATGTATGTACCCAGTTTTATGAATAATGTAAAATATTTAGAAATGAAAGCTTTGCGTCTTCACACAAAGCTTGAAAAAAATACTTACTTACAAATACTTCTATTGGAACGGTATCAGTGCCGCGTATTTTAATGTTTTAAAATAGTAAATAAAAATATGTACATTTACAGTCTCAATATCAAATTCTGACATTTATGGCCTAATGTGTATGTTTCTACATTGAAATTCAGGTGATTCAACAGACAAGTATTACAAAGATACCCGATTTAGCAGAACAACAACAAATATCACTAGTTCTCCATAGCTTTAAGCCGGACCAGATATTGTTCAGCTATTACATATTTGAATTTTTACATTTTTCAGTTGCAAATTACAAGAATAGGCATCCAATACCCACCCAACATGGAGCCGCCCTCGATAGTTCTTCCCCTGATATACGACATCGGAGCAAACGTCACACAGTTAGCGGAAAAACGGGAAACAGGACCCGTGCCCGCCATGACAGCTGCAAGTCAGCTTCTGAAACACTTCAGTCAGTTCCAGCCGAATATGTCGGAATGTTCTGTTTTCCCCGCAATCCGAGAGCTACTGCTCAACCTTACTCTACCTTCAGAACCTCAACAACCAAGTCCAGCTCCCGGGGGAGTGCAACAAATCCAATCCCCGGCTATGCAAATGCCGGGGCAGGGTGGTCAGCCAGGTTATGCCGTTAATATGCCAATGGGCATGATGGGACCACAGTAATTTATTTAAATATTTGTTACACTTAATACTTGTAAATATTTTTTGAATAAAATATTATGATTTTATATTTTTGTCCCTACCATTTTTTTCCCTTGAAGGCCCGTCTTATCTATTTGGAAGACATAATTTGTAAGTGAACTCGACGATTTACAGGTATCTACTTTACATAAAAACCTCTAACAATAGTCTGTTTCTGTCTATGTGTGTATATCTTGTCTGCCTGCCTATCTGTCTGTCAGCTTATACAATCTCTCTCTATACAAGGTATCCGATAATGATGTACGCTCCTTTGGAGGGTGTGTTCCTTGGGTCATTGTAGAGGGGTTCTTTATATAAAATTTTTCGATTTTCATTTTTTTCTTAAAAACGATTAAACTTATAAATCTGAAAATCGGTGAATACATTTAGCTAAGTGGCATTGTTGAGTACGATTTTTATTTTTACTAAATGTCTAAAAGGGTGGCAACCACCAACCTGTTATTTTTTTAATTAGGGAAAACTCAAATCGGAAAATTTTATAGAAAGAACCCCCCCTCCTACAATGACCCAAGGAACACACCCTGTATATCTACCCCCCTCTATCTGTCTGCCTGTTGATCTATCTATATATCCCTGTTTGTATCTATCTCTTTTTCTTTGCCTATCTGTATCTCAGCATATATATTTGTCTCTGCCTGCCTGTCTGAATGTATATCTCTCTGTATGTACCTTTATGTTTATCAGTCACTCTCTCCATCGGTCTCTCGCCATATATGTCTGCCTATTTGAATGTCTGTATCTATCTCTTCTTCTCTATTTCTTTGACTGTCTCTACCTCTGCATATATATTTGTCTCTTTGCCAGTCTTTATCTATTTACTTGTCTCTCTACCTGCTTGTCTTTCTGCACATCTGTTTTATCTGCCTGCCTGTCTGTCTATCAGTCTCTCTCTCTCTGTCAGTCTACCGCAATATCTGTCTCCCTATGTTTGCCTGTCGTTCTATCTGTTTGTATGGCTGTATCTATCTCTTTTTTTCTATTTATTTCTTTGCCTGCCTGTATCTCTGCATATATATTTGTCTCTCTGCCTGTCCGTCTTTATCTACCTACTTGTCTCTCTGCCTGTCTATTTTCTGCACATCTATATTTACGTCTACCAGTATCTCTGTCCGTCTACCTCCATATGTCTCTTGTTTATCTATTTATGCCCGTCTGTATCTCTCCATAGAGATTTGTCTTTCTGATGCCTGCCAGCCTATATTTTCCAATTTTTACAGAAAAGGCTAATTAGAATTTGCAGGACTGTTTTTGCTGTGAAAAAGAAAAAAAATATATATCTAGCAAACATTTGATTCCAAAATTTCTATAGCATAGATTTTTATGTAGCGATGTAAATACCAATATCGCAATCAATTCATACAAGAGGGGGCCATAGGAAATACAGGTACAATCGTTTGCAATAATAAAGACACTATTCGTTTCTCGCCGAACGCGATAAAGGTCGACAGCTGTCTACTGCATGTAGAACGCTTCGTGCCTGTGACATTTTCAGTCCGGCATGGAGTAGCGAACGGCCGATAGATGTAGTTAGTTCTACACCGCGTACTCATGGTCCCTTCTGTCGGGTTAGACAGACGAAAGCAGCTAGGATTATTCGTCGGATACCTCACCTATGGCATACTGATTAGAGCTAATAAGCTCGAAACCGGTATATGTCTGGTGGGCGTCTGACGAATGACTCTAGCTGTTGCTATAGGTTTTCCAGGTGTAATTCAATGCTGGTCGGGGCATTAGCCCGCAGAGTAGTTGTTTCCTGGAATTCCGTGTTTGCAAAATATCGTTTCTCGCCGAACGCGATAAAGGTCGACAGCTTTCAATGGTGTCTACTGCATGTAGAACGCTTCGTGTCTGTGACATTTTCAATCCAGCATGGAGTAGTGAACAGCCGATAGATGTAGTTAGTTCTACACCGCGTACTCATGGTCCCTTCTGTCGGGTTAGACAGACGAAAGCAGCTAGGATTATTCGTCGGATACCTCACCTATGGCATACTGATGAGAGCTAATAAGCTCGAAACCGGTATATGTCTGGTGGGCGTCTGACGAATGACTCTAGCTGTTGCTATAGGTTTTCCAGGTGTAATTCAATGCTGGTCGGGGCATTAGCCCGCAGAGTAGTCGTTTCCTGGAATTCCGGGTTTGCAATAAAGACACTCTTTAAAATGAACTTTACGATTTCTTTTGAACTGCTGGTATATTTATAATGAAATCTGCTTTCAACTTTTAACATTAGTAATTAGTTGTTTCACTTACCAATAGACCTTTAATGAAATTTCTACTCAGAACATCCAGAAGTTCAAAAACTGTTTTGAGGGAGTGTCATTATTATTGCAAAAGCATGGCAGAAGATGGCACTGTAATAAAATATGGTAGAAATATTTTTAAGGACTTAAAAAGGAAGCAGTGTTTTCAACATCAAAGAACCGGAAAATTATACAATGAATTTACTTTAGTTTTAGATTTATCGGGAGGAGAAAATATTTCCACCGTCTTAATATGTCTTTACTAAAATAGTGTCAAATAAATATGTGCATTATATAAGACACAAATCATTTAATTCTTGATAAATTACATACAAAATAAAACAACAGGACAGATCTAAAAAAAAAACAAAAAAAAATTGCCTGAATACTACAACAAATGTTACTTATAGACAATAATTTATTTTTAAATTGAATATAATGTTTAGTTAAAGTTACATTTAAAAAAATATTCTCTTTAAAATATTCTGAAAAGTAAACTGTTTCCTGTGAACATTAAAATAAGAATGAAGATGATGAAATGCTGAACATATACTCGAAGAAGACAATATAAAAAATATTGATAAACAATATTTTAAACTTACAACATACAATATATAGTTTAAGCCGATTTTTAATTACATATAAAATAAATAATATTTTATGCACATCAGTCTTTCACGAAAACTGCTCCTGTATTGGGTAACTATAATTTTGAATTTTCGAAGTTTAAAGAAGCTGACAACTTTATAGGTTGAGAAGATTCCGCAATAACTGGCTGCGACTGCTTATCCAAGGTTTCATTCGAAACTTCAATAATAGTCTTATCATCTAAACTTTTTGTTGCTGGTTTTCCATCGTTAATGGAATGAAAGAATTGGCTGCGCAGGATTGCTGCTTGGGAGGAATATTTACGTGGCTTCTCATCTATATCAATGTAAATACTGTCGTTACTGAGGGTGTCGCATACGCGATCATTCTTGGAAA
Source organism: Monochamus saltuarius (assembly GCA_025584915.1). NCBI lineage: Eukaryota > Metazoa > Arthropoda > Insecta > Coleoptera > Cerambycidae > Monochamus > Monochamus saltuarius. The sequence continues at coordinate 2,977,696 of CM046726.1, forward strand.
GTGTCGGTTTTGTGGCGCACCTAGCGCGGAAACTACAACTGCTGCCAATGCTTGTTTTCTCTGCCTGAGATGAAGCGATGAAGCTCACATAATCATCGAAACGAACTCTTTCTGATGTGCAGTCTTCCGTTGTAACGCAGCTGCATGAGTCACTTCCAGGAGCCTAAAAATGAAAAAATATTTTGATAATCTAGTTTAATTTATGGATCATATAGAGCTTAAGGTTTCTACGTTTAGCATGTGGAAGTAAACAATGGTTTTTTATTCTCACTCGTTTAATAGATAGCTGGGAAAGAGACCCATTTTACATGTGATTGACAATATAGCCCGTTGGTGTTACCAAGTTAACAAAACTAGGTCATTGCAAATATTACTTTTACACTTTTAAATAGCAGAACTTCAAAGTTTTTAGAAGACGTCAATTTGAAACAAAAGTTTCCAACATGGGCCCTAAAATGCTTCATTTCTGATGTCTTTGACGGCAAAAATTCATTACATATTAATTCCGGTGGTGGAGATAGAGAAGTATCTATGCAAACGAATAATTTGACATCAAAAATCACCACATATTAATTTCAGTGATGATAAGAGTATCTTGAATATTTTTGTTAAAAAAAAATATAGCCGAATTGAAATATTATAATTTTCTTTTACAAAAAGGTTCAAGATACCCGCTATCATCACCACTAAAATTAATATGCGGTGATTTTCGATGTCAAATTATTCGTTTGCTCTAAAATACTAAACGTGAAATTCATGATTGAGTGCCATATGAAGCGCTGAGGCAACTTTTGTTGGTGAGAATTTTGGTGGGCGGAGGGCCGGTGAATCTCCGGAAGGTGTGTTGCACAGTCAAGCTCCGTAACAATCTTTTGCCGAAATGTTTCTCGATGGGTGTGAAAAATAAAAAAACTGCAATAATTATTGGCTAGAAATTTCAATTTACATAACCAGAAATTTCTACTTAAAGTAGAAACATCGAGAAATCATTATGATTACAATATTTCTGAAAAAAACAAACAAAATTTGTGTGATTTTCATAATCCCTCCCTAAATTTAGTCTTAATGGTATTTGAGATATGTATCAGAATCTTTAAAAAAATAATCAAATTCATTCAACTTAAAAATGTTTCTTAGGAAAAAAGAGGGATAAAACAGATATTTATTTGTATGTGTAGATGGTACAAGTTCTAGCTATGGCCTAAATGTTGCTTAGTTTTCTACAGGCTGGTGAAAACGTAATGTCAAGTTGGGCTAACTTCAGATCACCATTTATTAATTTTTTTTAAAATTGAACACCCTGCATGTTTAACCGTATTTTGAAACAAATTTATTTCTGTATTAAACTGTTTACACCTACCTATCTATTTTAGTTTTTAGTTACAAAACTATAATCTTTCAATTTCTAGTGAATGCGGCTATGAAATGTAAGTAGGATTTCAAGAAAAACAACAAATTTATAATAACTTCCTTATTTGTTATTATCCAATGCTGCTGTTAGTTTATTTGCAAGTTTCATAAAAAAAATGGATAACACATATTTGTTATCAAAATAAACATTTTTATTGGTTTGAAATGAACCCAAATTTTCAATCTGCATATAACTCAGCAGCATTTAAGATATGGTTAAAAAAGTTAGAACCTCTGTTATTTCATTTGGAATTAGCTTTGTCTTATCTCACCTTTCCTAACAAACATTTTTAAGTGAAGTACTGAATTTTAAATATTCTATAATCTTAAAAACACGGTTGATATCAAATTAAAGAAAGTTTTATCAAATCCAGAGAAAATGTGTTGTTCTTCAGAATAATAGATAATAATTTCTGGATGTTTTTACTATGTAGAAATTTATAGTTACACAAGTAGAATTTTCTAGTTAGCAGGTAAGTAGTTAGCGCATCTGTCATTTGGGGAGAGAAAATGCGATATGGCTGCTCCTGCAAATCGCTTGCTAGTGGGAGTTCGCATGTAAGTCCGCTTCCCTAACATTAGGGAATGCGTCATTCAGCCAGCGCATGACCGTGAAATGAAATTCGCGTAACTTTGGGACGGACACCGCTCTCTGGCGACCTGAGACGTACTATGAATACCACTGGAAGTCTTTTGCTGCAACATGACGATTGTCTTTGTCAGCGGTTCCTTCGTTAAAAAATAAAATTCAACACCCTTTATCTTAGAAACAAAGCAGAAGTAAATCAACCTAATTTTGAAATTGATATAAAGATTTCTGATTGGTTCAAATTGAACCTCGATAATCGATATAATACTACTTGTGTTGTGTACAAATTCCTTAAATATTTATTACACCTACTGCACAAATATACCTACTATTCTTGTTTATATATAATATAGTTAGTCAACCAGTCAAACATAGAAATAAAGACAATAGATGGCGATACTCTTTTAAAATCCATGTCATCATTATTTACACTATAGAGACAAAGGTGACTTGGATTTTAAAAGAGTGTCGGCATCTATTATTTTTACTCATAAGTTTGACTAACTATATTATATTGTCACGGAATTTGCCCCACTCACACCTAAAATCGACAAATGTGGTATCGCGTAACACGAAATTGCCCCGATCGCCCCTACGCCATTCTGGTAAATAAACAACATGCCGTGAATCGAGATGGGACTGGAAAAATCGGGAAAGACGAGAAGCATTCTAGTCGTATGAGAAAATGGATCTAGAGATACTGGAATATTCCTGGAATATTCGTTGGGTATATAATAGAAGAATAAACGTCAGAGTTAGTTAGTCTTGTATAAGTCTTGTATTACAGTGTTGGAGTGAAGTGTTTAGTTAGAGAGATCAAAGCGATTTAGATAGCGATTAATTAAATAAGTGTTTAGTTGACCTGTAATTAGTAGTCAGTAGTGTACTGAGCAGTTAATAAAGAAGTGATTAATTAACGGATTGTTTTTCTGGAAGTAAGAAAAAAAGACGGATTAGGAAAGCCGTGACAATATATAAACAAGGATACTATTACACTTAAAAATAAACTTTATTTATATTGCAAACATACATTAAATACCGTGCATTAATTAACTAATCAACAATTCATCATTGCCTTTACCTTATAGTTCAGCATGGACCCTGCAAGAGCTCTAACACTTGCTCCAGCATCATCAGCTATACTAGCGTTAACAGATTCCGTTAAACTACTGAGACTGAATCTTTGTGCCGACACCAGATCGGCCTGCACCTCTAATCTCTGTGCAGCGTGCCCGACGCTACCGGCCAAGGCTACTGTGCTTGCAGATTCCCTATCCATCTCTCTCAATACTTGGCTGCCACTAGCCATAGATATACTCGCTTCCCCTATAGATGGATTAGGACCTTTTGTGCTTACTGCGTCTATGGAAGTGGTGTCTGCGGCTCTCGATGTGATGATGTTGGAATCATCGGAAGTGGCGGAACCGCCACAACCTCCTGAACGGCACAAAGAGACGGGAACTACTCCGTAGACGTAGAAGAGAAGAATGGGAACACCTATTCCTACGGCCAAACCAGCCAAAATGGGGGAGATCACAACCTGAAAAAAAGAAACAGCTGTTATGGTCACATATTCAGAAGCTAGAGAAACATAAAGATAGCTCTTTTGTTTTTGAAATAAAAAAAAATGTTTTGATAACAAATGTTGATTATAAATATCTGTTACATAATACGTGACACTGCATTTAAATTTAAATAGATTAGTTCTTAACAATGCTAAAAATGTTAACGCTGCCAGTTTTCATCTATCGTGTAGAGAGCGCTAGCTACAATCTTTCTGACTGACATTTAAGAATTGTAATGTAAAATTTGATTTTACATAGAAAGAAACCCGTAAAAATTTTAGTGCAACACATATTTGCTTAAAATATTTTGAAGTTTGATTGTATCTCAAAAACTTACAAAATATGTAGTTTTCTTGTTATTATTTAGAATAAGAGAGTATTTTTTATTCAAAGTAGGGTTGCCACTTTTTCATATTCTCAAGTAAGGACATTCTTGTTTTGAATTGTTGTTGGTTGAAATTAGCATTATTTTCTCATTACTTTTAAAAATAATTTTTGCACATTGCCACTTTCTGTTGTAATGATTATGTACTTTACTATTTTCATTAAGTAAGGACATTTCTAAACAAATAAAGACAGAAGGACACAGAGGGGACTGTCCTTCCAAAGTAAAGACAGGTGGCAACCCTAATTCAGCGTTACATAATATAACAATGAGCGTGGAAAAACCCCAAATTAGTATCCTTGACTTAATTTCTTTGCGAAATTTTTTATAAGCTTATGAAAAAAATTCAAAATAAGCAATATTCAAAATTTAGACAGAAATATCCAGCTGTACGGATTTGGATACATTCGATCATCTACATTCTTTAGTTTAATGGAAAATTACAAAAAAAAAGTACGTTATTGCAATAATAATGACACTATTTAAAACCAATTTGGCGACTTATTTTGAAATACCGAGGTATTCATAACAAAATCTACTTTCAATTTTTAGCATTTGGTCTTAGTTGTTCCCCTCACTAGTAGAGATCTAACAAAAAATTTATCAAAAATTTAATTTACCTCTAAATTATTTTGAGTGTCATTATTATTGCAATAAATTGTACGTACTCCTAACTCCTTAATTAAACAGATACAAGTAAATCAGTCCTAATCAGGTTAGGACAGTAGACAGTAGATAATCCTTTTGTTATAAAAAAAATAAATAAGAAGCTTTTACATACAGAAAAAAATTACAGTTGAAGTAAGATCTACCTAATAGTTATTTATGCAACAAGTACAAAAAGTAAGTGTTTATTGCACGCCGACGTGAAATTGTCTACGTTCATGTAAAAACCAAAAAATGTTATTTTTCTACGTTCATGCAAAAAACAATACTTTATTGAACTATATTTAGTGGAAAAAGTGGTTTTTTATTGCACTCATCTGTCATTCTACTGCAGCGTTTTGTCATCATGACACACATAAACCTTCAAATCGACGCCACATTTTTCTAGACTTAGTGTCATCTAAATAACATTTTTTGGTTTTTGCATGAACGTAGAAAAAATATTGTATGCAACTCGTACAAAAAGTGCTTATTGGCCTCGTAGGACAAATTCACGTCGCGTGCAATAAACGCTTACTTTTTGCACTTGTTGCATAAATAACTATTAAATGACACTAAGTCTAGGAAAATGTGAAGTCGATTTGAACGTTTATGTTTGTCATGATGACAAAACGCTGTAGTTGAATGAGATGAATGCAATAAACATTTTAATGCACTAGTGCAATAAAGAACCACTTTTTCCACTAAATATAGTTGAATAAAGTTTTGTTTTTTGCATGAACGCAGGAAAAAAATATTAAAAAATAAAGAAATTCTCATACAAACAGTAAACTAAAACAATTATTTAATAAAAAAAATCCAGTCTTTTCTGTTTGTTAATAAATAATAATAATTACAATTTCATCGCACATTGCTCTTATTTAATAGGAAGGCTGGGGGGTAAAAATCCTCATTACCCCCTAATTTCTACCCTCTTGAATACGTCAATGAAGTGAATAATTATTATTATTCTCGGATACACAAAAAATCGTTCTCAACATATTCATTTAAAAGGATAGGAACTGTGTATTTTTGACAAGCTCCGATATTTAGCGCATGAATCGTCAGTAATGCCTTCATCATAGGAAATGCTAACTGACCCTAACACATATCCGTCTGGTCGGGTCGAGCGGATACCCTTTACGAGGCAATTTAATTGCAATTAATTCGACGTTACTTGAAAGGGTCCAAAGAGGGCCGCTGCTTTGACGACCGCATCTCTAATGATGATGATGCTGATCGTGATCATATGGACACGGAATCTATCGATTCCTGGAAATGGGACTGCGTCCGACCATAGAGCGAAAGGGACAGCGCAAATCGCCCTTATCCAGAACCGCCAAGACGGACACCGAAGAATTTCTGCACTAAATTACAAATTAAAATGAAATAATATTCAGAAAAACTTGACCATTATTATTTTCTTTTTGTATAGAATCGTCATTTAACTGATAAGAAAATATTAATAAAAAAACGGATTTGCAAACATTGTACCGTATTTGACTACGGGGAACTATTACAGTGCCTTTATAGTAACCACAGTGGCGACAATAGAGCCTATGCCCCGCCCACCCGCCATTAAGGGGCAAATTTTTTGGCGCGAACAATTTCCCCGTTGCTGAAACCGAGTTTTAATTTTAAAATATACTGCAATAAAAACATTTCGTGATTAAAGTATTAGAAAATAGCCGTAACAATGAGTTTTGATATAAAATACCGGTCCCCATAAATGAGAAGTTTTCATTTATGACTAAAATTAAACAATTTCCGGAGCCATTTACGGACCGCTTAATGTAGGCCCTCAGCAATCCGGTTCTCATTTCTCTAATTTTTATCGGAATTAGTTCAAATTCGAAAAACTATTAGTTGAAATATGTCCCGAGGGCGTGAGCATTTCAAACATATAAGTTTTAATTTAATTCTTAACGAAATCTTGTCTTCAATATCGTCAAATTTGAATTTGACATGTTTGACAACAGAGAGGTTAGAAAAGATACAACAAAATTTAATTTGAACAAAATAATGTGAAAATAATTATGTTAATAAAAGCCATTATTAGACATCTAAAATCCATATAAAAAATTGCAATAAATTATGTTTAAATATTTTAAAAGAATATTATTGGAAAATCCTGATGTTGGAGAAAGGTAAGTTTGAAAATGTTGCTGTGTTCATGTTTCTCATAAAATATATTTTTGCAGATATGTAATGAAACTGAAGTTAATAGATGATGTGGACCCCTTTACGTTAAATATATATTCAATTTATATATGCATATAACAATGCTATCTATGGAGTTTCACATAAACAAATATTGTTTCCCTTTTAGTTTTAACGTAACACAGTTATTTTATTATTACAACAAAGAGCAGATGAAAAGCTAGAAATAGTTTGCAGTCTTACAAATATTTTGAACCTGGGTTTGTTACAAATGCAGGGACAAAAGTAATGAATGATTTCTACATTTTAATTGGAAATGTACGTTTCCTTGTGAAATTAAGCAGGTAGATTTAGATAATATGTATGACTTAACAGGTTAGGTATAGGATTAACATTAGTTTGTAAACATTATTTTCAGGCAAAACATTCTCAGATTGTGCAAAACCGTTAAGATGTTTCCTGTATCGGTATCACTGCCAAAGATGGTGCTATTTTATTTGCTAGTGAATATGCAAATTAAAGGATGCATTCTGTACTGATGTACCAAGTGCTTGAGTGATGTCCTCAACCACCACACAAATTCCGTGGAACGAGTGTGCAACATGAATTGTGGAAAACCTTCTATAGTTCTTATGAAAATAGGGACATTTTGCCCATACTTGGTCTAAAAGATATATTAAACAAAATGATGGAATTGGGTTATGATGCTGCTAATTATGAGAGTTGTAGAACTATTTGCTATTAATAAAGCAAATCAAATTACCAACATTTTAGCATCACTGCTGAAGAATGAGGGTCTGCAGTAAACATTTCATTACAGGTAAGTGTCTCCTTTTGTACAGTTTGTTGGAGGAAATGATCATGCTTGTTTTTGTTTACAGGTTGAAAAATACATGATGTGGGAGACTGATAATCACGGAATGCTACAAACTAAAATGGGTGATAAATTTATCCTGGGATATACGTTTTCATGAAAACGACTGAAGATAACTAAATTTTAGAAACTGTTATATAATTTTAACCGATAAAAATATTAGTAATATCTGTTGTATTAAAGAGTTAGGTAAATATCAGTTTATTAGCCTGTTTATGGAGTGTACCAGACAGCAAACAGCAAAATAACTATTCAATGTAGCTATATTAAAAAAAATACGAGTATTCATAGTTAATATTGGCTTAAACTATTAAAATTATAAAAATTAAATAAAAGATTAAAAAAACTGGAATATTTTTATTATTTATTAGATAATGGTAATTTAAACTGTTTACAAAGTTGGTAAGGTGTTAAATTATAAACATAGTTTATACAGGCCGATTCTCAACCTACACGCATAAATTTGGGGATTTATTACTCGTGACAAGTAATTAGTACGTGAAAAAAATTGTAGTAAAAATGTACTTTCAAATTAAGAATACACAGAAATTACGTGAAATTTTGATGGCTATAAACATTTGACAACTAATAAATCCCCAAGTTTATGCGTATAGTAATGTATGTGGTCTGTAATTTCAAAATAATAGTGTATTAAATCTCAATTTTTATATTTCAAGTAAAATATGAGGTTTTTTATTACGTTTTACGTATTAGTTGTCTATTCTCGTTTAAGCTATTAACAGACGGTCGCTTGTGATTAAAATGCATAGAACATTACGCACTGATGCTATAATAGGTATATATTTATATTTATGCGGTTTACTTGTCTGTAGGAGTATATCTCATTACAAAAATTACTGCCCATTCTCTCCTATACCGAGGATCTTTAGGAAAACGCTTCATAAGATATCCCATTTTGCTGAATTAGTACATCCAACTGCAGCACAACCTGGCATATTTTCTGAGCTAAAATGTAAATAAGTATGTGAATTTGTGATACAAATTTATTAAATGAATGTCAAACAGCAAAGATTTCGATAAACATACCTCATAAGATTGGTTAGGTTATGAGTGTTTTCTGTTATTTTACAATGATACAATAATTACAATATACCTACTTATGTATGCATATCTGTGTTTGTGTGCTAAGCTTACCTGTAATATAGAAATTAGTAGTAATCTGTGATAGAAATCGATAAGAATAGAATATTAACGAAGGTATAATACATATACAAACAAACTTGTACAACACACTTGACAGTTGACACTTGTAAAGTAAACAAAATACCGCCATTATGGGGCAAAAACGGGCGACCAATAGAAAACTGGACATGCTATTGTCGCCACTGTGTTTACTATAAAGGCACTGTAGGAACTATAGGTTAAATGCCCATCTACTAATAGAAAGTACAACTAAAATAAAGGACAATAAATCGTATTTACAGATGCACAAATAAACTTCACCCAGTTGGTGGAGGTTCTTATTAGCGTAGCTTTTACTAGCGTAGTATAATGCTGAAATTGAATCATTTCCTTTTGGGGGAAATGAGCTAGGAACATGAAAAACCGTGAAATGTACCTTATCACTGTGTTCCAGACACTGTGAAAAATACTTAATAATTTACATCAATTCACGTGTTACCAGTTTGCGGGATGTGATAATGTTTCTAATGTTCTAAACATTTTTTTCAATGTGCAGGTGACCTGTAATATTTTATGATAAACCAACAACAATAATTACAGTTCAAAACGATGCCTCTTTTCTTATTCTGAAATGACTTGTGAGTCTGGAAACTGTTATATAACCTGGAGAAAACCTGATTAATTGACATAGTGAAGAGATATTCTTTCTAACTTCCTCAGATTCTTTTTAGACTGTCTCAACAAACAGCTATGAAATTTGTTGGAAATTTGCGTATAAAAATGACAAATGGTATAGTTCGCTTTAAATTTGAATTTAGGAATAAAAACAGTACATATTTTTAAACACAAACGTGCACATTTTTTAATATTACATTAAAAGAAAATAAATATTTATAGAGAATACCCTTACAACTACGTGTACATTTTTTTTTAAAACAAAATCATAACAAAAAGTAAATTGATTAGAAGTTCTTGTATTTCTGTTCCAATTATAGAATGCCTGTGTAATATTTCTTAGTAATTTCTAAGTATGTTGCACGGCGAATTATTTACTTTCTACGATATTTTGTAACAAAACTGAGTTAATACATGCTATATTTGTGGAAACTGTAAGATAATGGCATAGATCCGTATTTTATTTGCATACTGCTCCCTAAAATATGTTGGATTAAATAATACATTAAGAAGAGGAGTAGATTATTTTATAGACTTAAATGTTTTTTACACATTATAAGATTATTTATTAATATTTATGTGGAGTATTATACATATTACATTACATTTACTGCATTGCAATACATGCAGTATAAATAAATACTAATGAATATAAACTAACATAGGCGATGTGGTTTATCTTATATAATTATTTTCAGTTTATAAACATTAATTTGTAGATAAGGACAAAGTCTTTGATATATAATTTTCCTCAAAAATTATTACATGATGACACTTTTTTGTATTTTATTAGAAAATAGTAATGTTCTGCAAAATTTTTCAATAGCAGTTAAGTAAGTATATATTTTTTTATATTTATTCTTTTATGCTACAAATTCGAAGCTTATATTTGCCTAGTCATTTTCTTAATCAAAGTAGCTATAAAAGATAGGTTCTGTACAACCTACTTTTTAGTGAGTAGTGTATAGAAATTAGTCATCAAAGTAATCATAAATATGTATATGCCAAATTTGAAAGTGATACCATTAGATACACAGGACCAAGAAGATTGTCTATATCTTTTTTGACGTTTGAACGTCTGTAACCTGTCAGGATTATCTGTAGTCAGGGTTGAAATAATACTGTCAGATTAGGGACCCATGCCATTTCTTACTTAAACAGTCATATAAAGTAATGAATAAAAAAATACGAGTCAAAACATATTTTAAATTCAATAATTCAAAAATATATTTTTTCAATCGTTAACTCTAATCTAATAAAAAATTAACAGAAGGTACTTTATTTCAACGCCTTATAACAGGAGAAAAAAATCGTTTAGAAGAAGCTTAATCAGTCTAAATTTTACTTAATTTCAGATCGTTTGAAAGAAGCTTTATTTTTTTGTTTGGATATTATTTGGGATCACCCTGTATATGCAACCTCCGGATTTACTGATCAGAAGGCATATTACATGTAATTTTATTTTAACTTCAAAAGTACATATAAACAAAGACCCTAAAACTTTTAGTTTTTGGGATACAGAGTGTTAAAAGTTTTGAAGCAAAATGTTTTAATTTTTGATTTTCTAATTCATCCTTAAAATTTATCTGTAAGCAATCAGAATTAAACTTTACTTTAGTAGAACTGTTTGTGTTCATTTTAACTACGGAACACGTAGAAATGTAGTAATCGATTTAAAAAAAAACACTGTATTGGCGATTCAAATGATCGGTGATTTTCATTATTCTTAGATACTGTTTTCTAAGACTGAAATAAAATTTAGACCGTTTAGATACCGAAGATATACAGCTACTTAATTTTCAATGCAAGTTACTTAATCTTATGTGATATACAAATAACTTTAATTATTGTATGTTGTACCAAAAGTATCGAAATATTCTTATTTGTAAATAAAGGTGGCAGCATTAATACTACAAACCTTTAATTTCCTAACCTAACTTTGGATTATTGTTAAGGTTACGGGCTACCTAACACCTGACGACCTGATTTAATTCCAATAAATGTAAAACAATAATCAGTTTTTCATAAAGAATATTAAACAACATACGCAATTAATTATATTATAAACCAAGGACTCTCTAGATATAGTTCAAATATTTGCTGTACGAGAGCGTAGTTCTTACCTCGATTCGCCAACAACAGACATGTCAGTCATATCACCCCCATTGAAAAATAAATATTCAAAGTAGGAAAAAGATGATATCACCGCCTGGACTAATTGAGGAGCGCTCGGAATTTTCCGGGCACACAGCAGACTGCGTCCTCTCTCCACGGCTCCGACAGCAAGTCGAGAAAGCTCCCACCACCACACCCTTTACTCGTGCCATAGACTCGGCGCATGCAGCACAGAGCGTCCCGCCGCCGATCCCGCTCCCACAACCAACTCCTGTCGCTTCCCGGATTCCGGCGACGTCGGCCAGTAATTTTACGCTCGCACCCCGCCAGTGAGTACCGTCACGTCGTGCTGAAAACGCGTCTCGCGATCGAAGCGATGGTCGTCGCAGATTATTGACGAAAGCCGTCCGTTGAATACGATGTCCGAAAGCGAGGAGGAGTCCACCAGCGGCGCGGACTGGCCTGTGACCGAGGAATGGCTCCAGGCGGTGCTGAAGGAGCACCACAAGGAGCTGCCCGACCCCACGATGATCACCGTATTGGATTTTACCGTGAGACCGGGTTGCGAGTCTGGGGAGAGCGTCCTCAGCGATATATTGGCGGTGGCCGTCAAGTACTGTTTGAGGTACAAGTTTCCATATTCCAGTGGTTATTGAAGCTAGAACGTTGAAATACTTTAAATTACTGAATGTTTTTTTTAATGTTGTGGAACATTTTCCATTATGGTGGCAATACATTAAAAAAATTCAATGTCTTTTTTAAAAAGTCATCGGGTTCATGATAATTAATTATAAAAATTGTTACAGCACTTCTCAACGCTGCGTTTCAGTTTGAGTCATTTAAATTGTGTCAGAAATAATAAAAATATTTGTATTATTAAGGATCGGTTTTCCAAATTCTAATAAATCTATTAGCGAATAGCGAAGTTTGTTCCAATCAAAGAACTACTTTCAGAATTGTTTGTCCAATTAATCACATTCACGGCTTAATTGGTCTAATATTTCTGGTTTTAAATCAGTACCTGACTCTTACTGAGTCCATAAAACAGATAGTTGACAGTGATTAGCGAATCACTACTTATAATCACGATAACTTTGAGTGTATCATAACAAACTGAAATTAAACTAAAACAGGAGTTTTCTGACATAAATTGCCAACTTAAATTACAGCACTATTACTCTGTTTTAACTAAGAAAAGTGATTCAAATTTCTCGTGCTTAAACACTAGCTTAATATTAATTAAGTTTTTTTCGTAACTCAGCAATCAATTATATTGAATTTTGTGCGTTTGATCAAAAATGATCTAGTGTATTTTCTAGTTACTTTTTCTTATGTATAAATGACTTCTTCATTTACTCCTACTTTAAAAGTTTTAAACATTGATTTATTTTCAATGATCACCAAAATAACACTAATTATAGTTGCGTTGTTTGTTCTATTATTTAATACTTCACTATAATATAGTGTAGCTGCTTTGCTATAGTATAGCAAACAGGCAATTGTCAACATGTAATTAAATGAAACCATCAGCTGTATTCTCAAATAACAGATAATCAACGACTAGACATGAATAAACTACTTAAATTGTTTGTCAGATAAAACAGATATTTTGTTACACACTAACTGATTCAAATAAGGAATTTTATGGCAAACACGACAATAAAAAATTGAAAATGTGGATAATGAACTATATTAAATTTAGATTTTTTTATGAACTTTTATTAAACAGAAGTTACCGAGAAGAAATAGATGACTATATTTGTCGTTAACAGTTGCTAAACAACATATTGCTCAAACCACAAACTGCATACGTAATAGATATATTATGTATCTCATTTTTCACAAAACGATGAAAAATAAAGAAAATACGTTTGATTTTTCAAATATGTTCACCTAACAATTTTTTAAGTACATTTTAATAGGTACAAATCGAACATACTGCATATCTTTTAATATCTAGTCTTCTCATTTCAAACAAAAATTAAGAAACACTTGTTAAAATTACTGTTATATTACAAATACCTAATAATAATCAGAAACACAAATTTCCAACTCGACAACACCGAAGAATTTACCACAGGAATGTCGGTGGTGAAACGCAAAATCGATTAGCATACCCGCAATAATACAGTTAGCGAAATTTAATTTTTGCATTTAAAGAAACAGTATGAATTCTATAAACCTATTCTCATTCATTCTTTTCGCATTTTAACACATAATGCATCTAATTTTCAGGGAAGAATCAGACGGGGTGACTCACAGCTTGAGTTTCATAATAAAATTACTACCTCAAGACCCATTTAGCAGGTACTTCGTGACCGAGGCACAGTTTGATTTACGGGAGATTAAATTTTACACGCAAGTAAGTTAAGTTTTTTTTATTACATCACGCTCTATTTCCACGGGCAAATTTCGACAACATGTAAAAAACACAAAGTAAACCATTTGATCATTCATATTTTACTTCTTTCGATCGTAAGTAATTCTTATTTTTACAGTTTAAATTACAGTTAAATTTTACTAAAACTACTATCTGTGTATATTATTACAAACATGATTATTGGCGACGGTAAACTCAACAGCAAGATTAATCTAATGAAAGTCACAATTGAATAATTGTAGATGACTAAACTTCCGTTACGGCAATTAGTTGCTCATAGCACACTACACCAAAAAATTAAGCTTTATATTTATCGCCCTTTGCCTTTCTGAATTATTTTTAGACGTAGATTTTTAGCTGTAAATTATTTAAATGTAAATATTTATTTAACACTGCTACTGCTGATAGGAATCGTTATACACAATTATTGTTTTGAATGCATTTACATTATGCTTTACACATATCTCAAAAATAAATAAACTCAGTGAACTATGATACTGTACCCTGAGGAAACATAAACAAAATGCTAAATCAAATAAGTAATCTTTAAATAGAAACTTTGGAAGAGGTTTCTTCGCCAAGATTCTCAAAATTACGATTTTTTTCTAATTTTTTAAACGTTCTCGTTTATCGATGACTTCAATTTGCAGGTTGTCCCAGATTTGGAAGCCTTTAAGGAAAGTACAGCTAAGAGCAGCGACATACGATTACCCATTCCCAAATGCTACTACGCACATTACTCTGCAGGTAAGTCGATAGGACTTAGATAAGGTACATTGGATGTCAATGCATCATGTACATTTTTTACCATTGAAATTTTCTTTCCAGGCACCAACGATCCCGAACCGAGCCCACCCGAATCCGTCCTAGTCTTAGAGAACATCAAACCCCAGGGCTACAACAGCGCAGACTTCTCCCACGGACTCACCCTGCGCCAAACCACGGCCGCCGTGGAAGCCATAGCCCAACTGCACGCCCTTTCCCTATCCCTGAAGGTGAAAGAGGGAAAATCCCTGTCTGAAAGGTACCCCTTCCTCTTCCAAACTACAAGAGCATCGGATTCTTATCAGCAACTGGTCGAGAGGGGGCTGCCGCAACTATCCCAGTTTCTCGAAAGGAGATCAGGGTTGGAAAACGTCCTATCGGCTCTGAACGAACTCAGACCACACACCAAAGAGATAATCGAAAACCTGCTGGCGCCTGAAGAACCCATGGCTCTAATCACTCACACCGACTTCTGGTGCAACAATCTGATGTTCCGCGAAGACGAAGAGTCTTGCATCTGCTCCATATTAGACTGGCAAATGGTGACTTACAGTCGCCCAACCAACGACCTGGCACTTCTGCTCATCAGTAGCGTACCAGCCGAACTACGAAGACTGCACACAGACTCATTACTTGACGGGTACTGGGACTGCCTGACCTCCACATGTAGAAAACTGGGTCTGGACATCGAAAGCGAACTCGGTTACGACAGAAAAATGCTAGCAGACGACTACAAGAGGTCACAGCTCCTAGCGCTGTTGCTCTGCATAGGATCCGTCGATTTGGCACTTGGCAATGCTCAAATGGAGGAAAGGCTGTTGGTCTTGCTGCAAGACCTGTACGCCGACGGTCTGCTGAACGCCGACCTGGCGGGACAAGCTCAAGTTTAAGTGAAACAAATTACGTTTTCAAGTGATATTTGCTGTGCGGAAAAACACGTTTTATTGTTAAAAGCTTTACTTACATCCGTCATAATAGATTGCAAATTATTTTTTTCTACGCTGGCCTATATATCAGCAGCGGAGTGGCCTCCCTCTAACCTAGCTCAATAATTTATTTCTCAGCAGTCGAGGAACATATAAATAATGGATCATAGCAGAAATAAATAAATTAGACTTGCAAAATTATTTAGAAATATTACATCCCAAGGCACAAAATAGAAATGTACTTGAACGCGGGTTTGATATGCCGTACGCGTTTCTACATTATCAGTACGATTACAAATGGGCGAATCTCGACGCCGTGTCGCCATTCAAGTTGTTGATATATGGGCCGCCGATTTAGCAAGCTTTTTTATCTTACACAGGTTTCCCGGCACCGGAGTTTCACTTTGGAGTGAAAAAACTTGTGATCTATTATGAAATTATATATATACATAAAAAAAATCTTCGCTTAAAGTTATACACAATATTTTCGTGCGTAAGTTTGACACTGTGTTCCGTGCCAATAAGTTTTAAAAAAATGGTTCAATTATAGCGTTTAGATAAGATGTATTATTCCATTAAAATGCAAGCAAAGATATGTAGCCAGTAGGATTCGATGCAATTGTTTTATCCTTATATTTATTATTAATGATTAGTTGAGATTAAAAGTCACGTTTTATTAAATGGTTTCTTTTTAGTCCCATTATACAAAACAGTTTACACAACAAACAAGGAAGAATATGTCAAATCTTTGATTAGTTCAAATTGAGTAACACACACATCTCTCATAAATATATTTTTTTTATAAGTACAATCGATTTTTTGCAAAGCATACACGATACAAAATTTCCATATTTATTCAAATTTAAGACTGTGCTTTATACTTTATGAATAAACGCAAGCAGGCTTAGGCTTGGAAAAGGAACTTGATAAAAGCCGCTTTCTAGCATATCTATATCTATTATATACTTTTTGTGAAGGAAAATGCCATTTGGCGCCTATACAAATACATTTCCATCAGTATCCAGCGCCGCGAGCTATTCACTTAAAATAAATGGCTTACGACAAAGCAGCCTTGTCATTTTTTTCTGTTTCACATTTCACGTGAGAGCAAAAAGAAAATGGGGGGGGTCTATTGTTCAGCTGCGGGTCGTTCCCTTTTGCTTTTCAAACACCACGACGACGTTTGAATCGATAGCTCACAAAGATATGTTTTTACCTTACAAGTCATTCACATTTTAATGTAAAGGTAGTTAAGTAATACTGCTAGTTGAATTTCAAGAGGCAAATTAAAGCGTAATAAAAATTCCTAATTTTTGCTAGCTTAGAATATCTTTAAATTATAGTTTTATAATTTTCAGTTTCAATCCAATTAACATTGAAAACAAAACGAGAAAAACACAAAAGAAAAAAATTATTTTAGTTCAGCAAGAAAAGAGTTATCTATCGGATATAGAGATTTTTCCCGACAGATCCTGGTTTTTACATTTTCTTTGGAAATTATTATTTTACAATAAAAAGCACAAACGACAAAAGAAGAAAAACTAAATATTTTTAGGTAAATCGCATTCTTAGTATCCCCTTACAGAGTAACACAACTCAAAATAAGATTGTTGCGAATGGCGAAAAAAACATGTTAGAATTACCGCTTTTAATTTATCATTATTCTTTTTATTAGCAAAAATATTTATTTTTTAAAGTAGAAACTTGGATAATTCATAAAAGACGTAGGTGATTATTTCTTAAAAAAATGGTTGCCTAATGTCAAATGAGTCTATTTGGTTCTATGTTATTGTTTAGTCAGTTGTCAGTTTATAAGTTTGTCACACATTAGATTTAAAAAAAAGTTACAGAACAAATTGCCATTTTATTCAAAAGCCACATATCAATAATTTAAATAGTAAGATAATGTCACCAAAAAATCAGGAACTTATGTTAATAGAGAGCATTATAATGAGTCTTTATATTAATAAAACTCAGAATTGCCATTTATCAAGTTGGGTCACTCTATTGGTAAATGAGATATATTTGAATAGATCGACTATTATTTTATAAAAATAAAAAATCATAATATGGTAGGTACCCTTTTTATTTTATTTTATATTTCAATTTATATTCTTTCAATTGCTTAAAACTGAGATACGCCGTAAAAAATAAAACTAGCAATAAGCATGCGTTGAAAGTGTTAATTGACTTTTTTGTGTCTCGACTGATAATGGCGGCATAAGCGCTTCCAACTTATGCATATTTTGTTTTATTGCCAGAAATGCCAAGTGCTGCCGTTCAATTAAATATTTCGTGGTGCCGCAGTTGTTCATCTCCACATCATCCGCCCCGAATTTTTTATAACGTTGGGATCAGAGCCGGATTATAGGGCCAATCGGATAATGGTCCAGGGCTGCCAAACATTGGAAGGCACATCAACAAATGCCAAATTCCCCAATTTAAAAATTGCAAATGGGTCTTTATTTAATTCCTTTATGAACAACGCATGCCCATTTGTTAGCGCCAGAAATACAAGCAGGATTCAGCCCGCGAAAGTTTTGTACCCAAGTGGTACAGACATTGTAACGGTAATTATTAATTAATGGCATAGGTATCAAAAAGAAGTCTGCTCTAGACACCATAACACCCTATTCCCATGTATTTTGATCAACTGATCAGTGTAAAACGTGTTTTATTCTTTTATGATGATCTTGATGTCCAACATCAACCACATCCACCCAGCTCGTCACAATAATCTCCTAGAATCTTTAAAAATCTATATGAGAATGCAGGAAATACAACTTCATCAAACATCCCATTCTGTAGCTTTTACTCATATTTAACTATAAAGTTTACAACACCCTTTCCTTTATCAATAACTGGTGAGGTAAAAGCCTAACTTTATATCAAGTTTACATCGGTGATCTGTGAAAATTTTTAATTGTTTTCCAAGTATTCAAAGCATCTTTATCCAGCGCTTTCACAAACTGCTACATGAGACCAAGCTAAAGTATTACAGTCAATCAGTGGTTCTACAATGATATTATTTTCAGTTTATTCAAACAATATTGCTGCTAGAAAGATATTTCTTCGACTAATTCATATTAAATTTGGTGGCAACAATAGGAATTTCGTTCAAAGTAGGTTTAACTTCAGAAGTAACTTCATTATCTACGTGGTATTACAATTATCAGAAGGAAATTCTACGTTAGAATTTATAATATTTGTTATGCCTTTATTTTGATATTTTCTGGAACATTCCAGGCCACATTCTATTTGATTCTCGAGACCGCGGAATCTCCGAGAACCCTAAAAACCTATATAAGTGGATCGGTTTCGCTGCCACAGTTCATGTTCAGAAGTCGAACGCGAATGACAGCAACGTCAAAGTAAAGACTGACAGTTGTTAATTTGTTTGAAGTACAGTTGTCGTGTAATTAAGTAATGAAAATAAAGTTTGTTTTTCTACGTGACGTATTTGAAGCGAAGTCAACGTAGAGATTATTCTCTTCGTTTCTGTAATTTCTAAATCTTTATTAAATTAGTCCGTAATCATGGACACATCAACTTCTGGTAGATTGTCAGAATCAGCTTACTAAATTCAACTCCAATTGAACATATTATACTCAAATGTTTACAACACATCAATGAAACAACATATCTTAATATGATCGGGTATTAGCGCGTTAACAGTTAACTAGTTTAGAGTTAGTTGCGTGTAGTGACGTCACAAGCGGGTGTCACAAGTAAATCATATGAAATTTTAAGCGCGTAATACTAGTATCGTGTACTATACAAAAATGTAAAAATCATATAAAATAAAATTGACGGAACAAGTCTACTGCGGACTGTAAAGCATCTTTTAAGCCGGTCCTGGTCAGGATAGCGGAACGCACTAGTTAAGTTGCATTAACAAGTCCGCATCATTAAATTTTCACCCATCGCACCGGCGATCAAACGCCCGACCCCATGCAATGTGGCAAAGTTGATTTACTTTACGACAAAAATAGCGCTTTATATACGGGCCGCCGAATTAGGTCACGTTTTACCTCGGTCGGTCTCGAAGATAAAATTTTCCTATGCGGGTGTACTTCTTTTTTTCAGTAATCTTATCGATCTTGATACGGAGAGGGAGGATGGGGTTTCTCCCGCCACATCGGCCGTCCTCGTTCATTATGAAATGTTGCTTGCATTTTGCACGGTCTCTTTCGCCTGCAGGTCATGGCTGTTGTGGTCGCTTGCTTTACAGGGTGCATCTCATTCGGTGAGAATAATGTCTTTGTCGGTGTAACCCAGTTCTAACGGCGTTGTAATACAATACAGATTGAAACGAGAATATTAAGAACTGTAAAATAATACGAGCTGACAAACTTCCTAGGGCAGAAACTACTACATCAATAATTAATTAAAGCAGGAAATCCTACTGATTAATGTCACTCTCAAACAACAATGTATCTCATTTCGCTCTCAATAAATATTTAATTCTATTCTCAAACGTGGTTTATTTAAAAATGTTTTATTTTATCAAAAATTTCCAAGAAATCAATTTGATAGATAACTAGCAGTGACGTATTTTAAAAAAGAATCTCACGTTGCCCCCGCCTCTACGCCACTCTTGTCCCTAAAATAGTGAGTAGTACATAAAATAATTGGCTGTTCGGTGCTAATTGCACGTGGCAAATTTGATATAGAAAAATTAAGGCGTTATCTGCGACTCCATGTTTATTAGGTTTTTGACTCAATTTTTTATATACTTTCTGTCCTGTATATCAGAAGTTTTTTTAATCACTCTGTATATTCCTGTATCGACCAATATAGGAGAGAGGTCACCCATCTAAGGATAAGGGACTTAAATTATCACAAATCAATATGTATCACCCTCAAGAAATTTGACATATTTCAATATTTGTCTCAATCATTACAGTGCAGTCCCACTGGGACGATCAATATATTCTTATTGAATATTCACCTTTCTCTGTACGGCAATACAGATTTTCTATACAAGGTGTCATTCACAAACTTATATGGGACATTTTTCAGGTAAAAATAAACAAATACCGTTTCAATAAAGCTTGGCCCGGAAAACGTTAAAAGTTAACTTTCCCAAAGTGGCAAAAAAAATTACTGATAATTTTTGAAAAAATATAATTTATTTAACAAAAGAAAAAAGTAATATTATGTTTATGGTATAATAACTTCCAAACCTAAGATTAAGTTTTGTTATTTTTAAATTTTATTAGTGCTATAACTGCCTTTACATTAATTTTTAATGTTTTTTTTCTTTTTTCCAAAAACAGATTTCGGCTTAAAACAAAAGGAAATACTATACATACTATCAAATTAACTCTTTTACCAAAGTATTTTTTATAAACGTATTCTTTTAATAAAATATGTCGAAATATTTAAGAAAAGTTTATAGGCATACAAGTCATGCTTTATGAGATAGACCTATAAAGGCGAGATTATTTAGGAAATAAATGACTATTACAAACTTAAAAAGAATTCAGACTATAGTCTGCATAAAAATCGATGTCTTTATATAACACGGACAAGTTAATAAGAGATAATTACACTTTTTAAGCTTATTTAAGTATTTAACTTTTGACCCATGACGTGACAACAAAAATTCCAATCTAATAATTTTATGTATGATAACGTATGTACCTTCCGTCCGAAAATAAATATTTGCAAACAGAAATATTTATTGAATCTCAAGCATCCAACGTCTAAATTCGACTTTGCAACAAGAAAAACTCCTCTAACACCCCGTTAGTGTTACCTAATTCTAATAGTGGGAATCTCAAGCATCCAACAACTCCACGTCGACTTTGCAACGAGAAGAAACTTATCTGATGCCCCGTCGAACGCTACAAATTTCTACAAAGGTTAACCGCTAAGCAGTCTACCTAAAACCAACAGCCAGAGCCCAATGAAATTAGAAACTTCTGTTCTCATGACATCAAAGTACTGCAAGTTGTTCCCATCTATTTCCTATCAGAGTTTACATTATTCTTTCCTGTAGTTCCAGCTCTCTGACAACAGAAGCTGCCAAATCATTATTTAGTTAATATTGTCACAGAATTTGCCCCACTCACACCCAATTCGAAGACTGTGGTACCGCGAAATGCTAAAATTGCCCCGATCGCCCCTAAGCGATTCTGTTAAACAAACAAAATGCCGTGCATCGAGACGGGACTAGAAAAATGGAGAATCAACGAGAGTCGTTCGGAAAAATGGATCTAGAAATACTAGAAAATACCTGGAAAATTCGTTTGGCCTGTAACAGAAGAAACGACCAAGTCAGTCAGGCTTGTATTACAGTCTTGAATTGGAGTGTTATGAGCAATTTAGATAGCGATTAAAAGTGAAATAGTGTTTAGTTGAGTTGTAATTGATATTCAGTAGTGTACAGAATAATTAATAAAGATAAGTGATTAATTAACGGATTGTTTTTCTGGCAATAAGAAAAAGACGGGTTAGGAAATCCGGGACAATATATTTTATTATTATTAGCATTGACGTGAATATCTTGAATAAATCCATTTATTTAGAGGGTAATACTCTTGTCGTTTGCCGAGCTAGATACCGAACCATTAAAAGTAACATTTTAAAGCTTTGAGATTTACGACCTCAGAGTATCTTGTGTCAAACAATACATGATTTCAAATTTTGATACATTGTTATTATTTGCAAATGAAATTAACAAATTATTATATAAAAAATGAACTGTTTCTTATATCCGACGGTAGAGATGTAAATCAATGGCTTTTTTTGTACATGTATACATATTTTAATCAAATAAAATATATATTTGTCTTGTAAAATTTCCAATAATCCAGAATTTAAATAAATATCTCCTGGATAATGTATTGCTTCATTTATTATTTTCTATCACGTATTTATAAGATACAATTCACAGCCATATTTGTGGCTTCCTTCCGTATCCATTTAGAACCAACCAGAATGAAAAAGCAGCTAGTGTGAGGCAAGAAACTAGCGTGACGCAAGGAACAGAAATATGACGCTCGTTCGGAGACCTAGAGTACCGATCATTACTCACGACTGTCGGCAAACGTAACGACACAAATTTTTTCCCAACTGAAATTCCCAGCCTATCTTTACGGCCGACGATTTCGATGCATAAAGGGCGCTTTCCCGGAGCAACCCTTCGAATCCGAATATCGTTCATCACCCTTCCCGCCAGCAAATCCTTGGCCTCCCCGGATTCTGGAAATAGGAATGTTGACGACGTCGAGGCCAGAAATCCAAGTGCTCCAGGATTACCTTCGACTTCCGACCCTTGCAGGAACTCCTAAACTGGAACGATAGGACGTCGCAGGGATCTATCCTGATTTAATCCGGGCACGCCTGTGCTCTTTACGAGCTCTCTGGGTACCTAAATTCATAATGGGACAATAAATTGACATGGGCAGGATCGCGCGCGGAATTTTATTTCTGCATGGTCATTTTTATGGGATTGATGAAAGTGGACGTGACACTGCATCATTTTTCCCATTAATGTTTTTCGGTCTTTAGAGATTGATGCCCAGAGACAGTTACTTAAAAGAATTTTGAAGGGCTATTTTCACAGATGTTTACTTATGCTAATGAATTCCCAAACAATTATATTGTGGGGAAAAATATCCTCAAACCGAGTCAGAAAACCCAGAGAGTAGACAGAGGCGTGCATGATATATACTTTTTTCTTTTTGAAAAGGTTACAACATAAATATGGTAAATTAACGAATAGAAACATTTTGTTTTAATAAAGTTCCATTAGCATTAATTATTAATGACCATCAAAACACTTGTTTTATACAGGGTGTCCGGAATATAAGTGCCGATACTAAAGGGGTTTGTATATCTTTCCAAAAGCAACAAACAATTTTTATGAAAAAAATGCGAATCGTTTTTCTACAAATACATATCAAAAATACAACAGCAACAAAAAGCACAAACTGAGGTTAAGCAAAATCTCCTGTAACGTAATTTGTTTTTTGTATCAGTATTAATGAAGTAAACAATAGACATTTCCCAAAAAATCCTAAAATTGCAACGTATTGTAACGTACGATAACATTGTAATCTATCACCTGCTGCTATTAACCTTAAAGTATTATTAGTCATAGTTGTATTGTGGATTGTGCGTTTCGTTTCTCTGTATCTAGTGCTTGCTTGATAATGCACGTGCAATTTATGATGGAGAATCTGGGCAAAACTCTGGCTACGATCCGTTTGTATAGTAAACGAGCTTTGAAAGCATATCTTGAAAGCATAAATCATTTTAAACAGTTGAAATTATTTCACGTATTATTCTGTGCGTACACAATTTGCATGCATCACCATCTTTAGATGCGTTTTTAACGGAAACGGCTGCTCCAAGAGACCTCAATAAGGTGTACATTGCTTAAGTAGAAAAGGTAGGGGAAAATGTTTTTCTATTCTAAAATGACATACAACGTGGCACCTAATGGCCGCTTGTAGCGCCTTCTTGGAGATACAGCCAATTGTGCATAAAATTTGAATTTCCCGTCCCAAGAAACCTCCGCATACAAAATTTCAAGAATTTAACTCAAAGCAGTCGAGTTATTAAAGAAGAATTATTAAATTTGACACCCTGTATATCCTAAATGAAGCGTTTCCAGACCTAAGTTCATAGGAAATTGTTTGCTTAACATTGAACGTATAATAACATACTGAAGTATGTACATCTCCTCCCAAAACACCCTGTATGTATATGAATATCTCTTTTACTACGGTTATTTCAAATTTAGAGCAGTTTTTAGTGAATCTACACAACACAACCTGTTTTAAAATTTACTGTTTTTTTTTTTTATTTTCAAGTCTCCCCTACTACCCTTTTGAAGAAAGGCACTTGATGCAGTTATGGATTAGTGCATTTCTTTCTGAAATAAAACCAGTCATTTCTGATTTAACAAAAGAATTCTTGTAAGCCGTTTTTAAAAAGAGCATGATTGTGTAGAAAAATTACATCATTTGTATCCCCCGACTTGAATTATACGACCAACAATATTAAATTTGCCGTTACTTTCTGAAATGCCTCCGCGCTTTTTTCCATTTGGCCTACTTTAACCTACCTTCCAGCTAAGCAAATAATAGATGTGAAATGGAGGTTGGAGACTTGAAAAATACAACGCAATATAAACTGGTGAATGTGGAACGGGGGACACATATAGCGCATTATGAAAATGACGACTTTTGCAAGTCCAAAATTGACTTCGGGTAGATAATGCTTGAACAACTTAACGGATCAAGACATCGAGGACGATGAACCTCAGGATAATAAAAAAAAATGAACCCGGAGAAGAAGCCATCACCGGCGACCGGGACAGGAACACAAAAGAGCTACGCGATGGGAGGCGCTATCGATCGTCCCGGAGTATCCTCACATATGCGACAGGTAAACGTTGAGTGCGGTTCAGGTCGGGGGTAGTCGTGACCTCTCGAACGGGGATGATGTTAATTTGCGAAGCGAGAAACTAAAACCGACCCGATAATATCTAAATATGAAAATACGTACCCACTGACAATATTTTGACATATTGTCATCAAACGAAAGAATTTATCGGAAAATTTCAAATTTTGCTATCTGACTTCACTACATTAAATTACCTGTTTTATTCTGAAAAGTTATTTTCCCGAAAATTTCTGAGACTAATGACAAGTATATCTTTTTTCCTCAAAATCAATGTTGATTTTGATTGATTTGATGATTTTTTAATAAAAAACGTGATAATGTTAAGGCCAAAGAAGTTACGCCCACATTTACGTCACAAATATAACGGATGTGGCGCCATCTAGGGAATACGTAGAAATAGACAAGAAGATTTCTCATATCCAAAAACATCTATTCCCAAATGTTTAGTTGATACAGTGAAACGGTGTAATTATTACAAAAACACCCTGTATCTTTTTTATGTAAACGACATGAACTTTCGACTTTTAAATCGGATCTCCTGTATTTTTTTTTTGAGAATGACATTCTAAATGCAACCATGTGTTGTAGTCCCTGAAGAAATTTAATATTTAATAAACTGAAACATCACAGAGAAAAATTTGGCCGCCATATACCTGTAAAGTAAATAAAAAATCGAACAATTTAAAACTACACATAATGTGACATCTCGATCAAATTTGATATTTCGATTCGATATTCCGATTTGATTTTTCTGCTATTTGATTAAAAAATAAAATAGATTCGTTATATCCTTGATTAAAATATTTAAGGATGAAGGTCGCTTAGGGGTAGAAATTTGGAGAATGAGTACATTCTTAAAATATGTTCATCTCGAAACAAAATTTAACGAATTGAGGCATATTTTTAGCTTTTGTGTCAAAGAGAAGAGCCTGGAAGGTACGTTTTCAATAGCCCATACTACTAACAGCTCTAAATAATATAGTTCTTGTCCAAAAATTATCCAAATTTAATGAGACAAACAATTTATTACTATAAATATATTTTCAACGCCCAACTTCAAAATCTAACAACTAAGCAGGGTGAAACTGGAAAAAAAATATGTATCGTTGCGTTGAGGTCTACTAAAATCTAAATAGAATGAAAACCTAAATATGCCTCGCAATTTGGTCGCTATGAGTTTGTTTACATTTAATTCACGATCAATACCGAGTATGTAGTTCTGATTAAGAATCGCTGCTTGTTGCTTTTCATTGTGTGTGAAATTAGTTTCGTATTCAATTCATTCTACCATGGAAAATTCAAGGCAAATTAGGGGTGAAGTAAAATAAACTTTAATTTAAATTGATTTAATAGAAATAGAAGAGAATTCCATTTATCAGGTTGGCCCCAATTATCATTTCACCTCTATTAAAATACAAGTGAATATAAATTACAGCGAAATAACCCTTTTACCTCATACACGCCTTAGTACGAGTAACTAATAATTCTAAAATTGCAAATAGCGTGCGAAAATATTTTATTTGGTTAAAAAATATAAAATTGAAAGAAAAAAAACACATGATCGTTCTTATTTTAAGCTATAGAACATATTTTTTACCAACCATACAGAGTTAACTATGACTAAGTACAACAAATTTAACCACATGCTCAGGGAGGCCCAAAAGTCAATAAAAAAATTATTTCGGAATTCTAGCTCGATGTTTAAAAACTGGGGCAACCCCCCTCTCTTCCTTCGAAAAATCGGTATCTGACAATCAATCATCGTCCAAGATGGCTAGATATGTCAACTACTATGCGGTCGTTTTTTTTACAGCGTTGTCGTAGAAACAAGGACACATTTTTATGGATAATAATATCTAAGTATCTGGTAGATAACAGTAACAGTTAATCCGGTTAGTTGCAGTATTTTACATTCGTTCTTCGTCCCTTCGTTGTAGACTGCCAAAAATACATTTTCACTCATTACAGATCCGTCATAATTATCCACTAACATGCCCGACATAAATTCTTTTATTTAATTACTATAAAACGGTTTAAATCAAAAATTAGTCACTAACTGTTCTAAAATAACCTAATATTACGTTGCTAGTTGCATACTCTTCAAACATTAAAGAACATGGTCAACGCTACAATATAATATGTCCACACATTTTTACTGAACACTGCAAACATGGACGATTATTATTGCTATTATTAGTATTAACAGAATGTAATTCCCAAACAACATAAGTTTAAAAATGTATCGGCGTGAAGTACACCTTACACTAGTGGCCTACAGATGGCGACATCTGCTGTCACGAAAAAATGTTCGCTAATTCTTTGTTTATTTACAAGCATGTCAAATGCCTAGATAAGGATACGGATAAGGTGCTGATAGTGTGACAACTGCATATTATCATGTGGCAGACCAAAGACGTTTTCCGAGTACAAAATATTATGCTGAATCTTCTTTGAACAGCTGTTGTAATGCCTTGGCGGTAAACGTGTGGCAGTGTTTTTATGTATTTGTGTACATTTGCGTGTATTTTTTGTTATCCTTTGTGGTTTTCCTAACAGAAGTAATCCACCTGGTCGTGGTCGTCGCCCTAAGTAAGTACCTCGCTTGAAACGAAAAGAACGATCGAGGGAAGGAGAGGTGCCCAGCAACAAAAATCTTTGCAATGACAAGTTTTAATTTAAAGAAGTAAGAATCTCTCCAAATATCAATCGCGGAAATAAATATCAATAAGGTAGGTGCTTTCCTGGTCTACTATATCCTGTTTCTCATTAAATCATTAAATAATAGGTAATCTACATTTTGTAAATAAAATAGTTTCTTTCAGAAAGGCGTAAACTTATACACGTGTGAACGCGGTGACCTATACACCTTTGACACCTTTGCCTTTGGCAATAAGGGTTTAACATGGTTGTGATGACGATTTCGTTCATTCTAATTTTTGCGCATCCCCTCTTAAAATATGTATACTTAGTCATAGTTAACCCCGTATAGGACTTAAAACCCCCAGGTTTGTATTTCCGGTAATCTTTAAGAAATCTTAGCGACCCAGATATCATTTTGTAGGTCAGTTCAGGACCTTCTACGCCAACCGTAACATAAAAAAACAAATTATTTTTTCACAATGGCCGTCTTTGAAAATTTATTTTCTCGGACGGATTCTTTGTTTAACGCATTGTATAATTTATTTTTAAAAGGAAATAAAAGTGAATTTGAATTGTAAACGTCTTAAAATGAGTCCAATTATCTATAATTATTGATAGAGACCGTATATCGTTCGCACATGACGTCATTATCAGGAGCGCATTTAGGACACTAACGTTAACGTTTGTGGAAGTCAAGTAAATACGTACATTTATTGTCAATACATTTAATATCAACGTCTTACCTTGTACTGGTGATATGTATGTTGTCCAATATGGATCATATTAAGTTGTGTAATTTACAAAACACTATACTATTCACTTTTAGTACTGAAATAAAACTGAATAACCAGCAACTGTTGTAAATGTTCAGTTGTTAAGTTGTGACGTTTATCGCTTAAAATCCATTTCAGTTTCAAAAACGTACGTTCAACGTCCACAGAGATCACTGGCGCATATATAAAATATGTATAATTTTTCACTGATGGCACATTAGGGTGTGTTGAGCAAAATCTAGTCTTTTACCTTCAAAAAGGTCTACTATATGGCATACAGTTAAAAATTCCGGATTGTTCTGCAAAACGGTATTAAATTTCTTCTTTACACGTTCAGCACTAGATCCCGGTACCTGAGAAATAAACTGTCGCAAGTCTAAAACACTAAGTCGTTGTTAAATTGTTTTTGACGTTCACGGTTTGTCATATGTACTATTACTCATACGAACTTTGTGTTGTTCCGAGCGCATATTATGTTCCACAATACGTGTTTTATAATTCCACGATATAACTCTTTCACAAATTTTGCACTTTAATTATGTCCCGTCAAGTTCTAAATCTGGATAATATTTAATCTATTTCTCCACTGTAGAACGAGTGGGAGGTCGACGAAACATATTCAAGCACTGAAACAGACAAACCAACAAGAAACTGGACAAGAAACTAACATTATTTGCTAATAACGCGATATCGTTCCTACAAAGATATTGGCAATTGGAAAGCGGAAGCGACTGCGACCTTGACACATGCCGGTAAATAAATAGGATGATGTTCCTCAACGATGGCCATTATTTTGAAGATGATATTTGTTTTTAATTAGGAATATTTAAATATTAAGATTTTCAACCGACGGACCTGAGTACGGACCTGAGATGTGCGAACGACATACTATCTTTAATTATTGAATATAATTTTGTATACGGAGTACTTTAGCATATCTATTTAAATTATCTTAACGTCATTATAACAAAATAAAACTAAAAAGCTAATAAATAAGGGTCACTTTGCAATTGTTTCACACAATATTATTAACACCTAATAATTCAACTTTTCTATTTAAAATAAAAGAATTCAACAAAAAGCAGAAGCACTGAAATTAATGTTTGATCGAATGGTGACAAAAAAACAATTCCTTCCACGAAATCCACAAACATAAATCATCCCTAGTTACTGAAATTACTACTTTCCGGCCATCAAAACAATAATACCATTTCTGGACAGAACCCTCCATACGGAAAGGCCCACCCCACAATACATATTTCATATATGAGCGCGCTGCAGCCCTAATAAAAAGTTATTTGATTAAAAGGCATCCAGCCGAAAGGACAACAAAAATAAGCATCATGAAAGCCGTATCACGATACAGCCGGGATGTCCCATCGTCGTTTTTCACTGTGGACCTTAACAACTCGCGAAGATTTATCGCCAACCCGAATTCGCAGTCGAGGGTTAATTCAGTTGAATGTGCCTTCGAGCTAATGCGCGACTTTAAAGAGCCCACTCGGTTGAAGAATTATTCTGTAATCCTGAAATATTACACGCCTAAAAGTGCCTAAAACGTCTTAACAGCGAATCGTCGATTGTCTCAGTTAAAGGATATTTTAAAAATGTCTGCGACTAATATCTGGTGATCATGGCGGCCGATCTAGATAAGTAGTATCATGTGTTTAATAAATATCAATAAAAATCATGACGAATCTTAACCATAACACTTTTTTATTTTTCTTAATGTAGAAAAAAGAAGGACATATGCCCCATCTTTAGGACGATGACAGACACAGCGGTTTGTATTTATATATTCAAAGGTACCGAAGTAAACTGACAGAGAGTGGTCTAACTAACAAATTTTATGTATAGAAATCTTTCAAAATACGAATTTTTTCAATTTAGCTGTAGATGTAAATATAGTTATAAACTGAGATAGTTCTTTATATAACATTTTTCACTTTTGTTTATAAGTAGGTATGTGAAAATAAGAGGGGGTTAGAATAGTAAAATACGTACTTTTTAAAAATTATTTTATTTGAGGAAAATTTAAATAAACAAAACATCAATAATTTTATTTTTGATATTTTGTTACACATGTTCCATTTTTAAAGATTTCTATACCTAACAGCACTAATTTGATCATTATAGCGACGAGAAATACGACGGACTTAGATTAACTAAACCATTACGATTAAAGTTTGTCACTGATTCATAAATAAAGCAGTGAAATTTACGGGGTTTGTCATGGACCGGGCTGCTCCTTTTTTTAATTTATTTATGAAAGTACAATTCGATGAGAAGCACTAAATTTTTTACACTTGACATAGATATCATTTCCTTCACAATTTAAATAAAAAGTTTTATTTAGAAACACCGAAAAAACACAAAAAACAACGCCTAACTAACTGCAACATTGTACAACGTATAACAGTGTTAGTATAATTATATTCAAATTACGAGTATAATTCCAATAATATTGTCACGGATTTCCCAATCCGTCTTTTTCTTACTTCCAGAAAAATAATCCGTTAATTAATTACTTCTTTATTAACTACTGAACACTACTAAACACTAATTATAACTCAACTAAACACTTATTTAATTAATCGCTATCTAAATCACTTTGATATCTCCAACTAAGCACTTTAATTCAGACTGTAATACAAGACTTATACAAGACTAACTAACTCGGCCGTTTATTCTTCTTTTATAGACCTAACGAATATTCCAGGTATATTCCAGTATCTCTAGATCCCTTTTCTCGTACGACTGGAACGCTTCTCGTCGATTCCCGATTTTTCCAGGCCGATCTCGATCAGCGGCATGTTGTTTGTTTACCAGAATGACGTAGGGGCGATCGGGGTAATCTTAGGCAATTCGCGGTGCCACAGTCGTCGGTTTGGGAGTGAGTGGGGCAAATTCCGTGACACTGCCCCCTCCTTAGGACCGATCGTCCCGATCGGATACACCTCTATACGGGGACAAACGCTCCAGATGGACGACTTTCATCTTACTCCTGGGAGTCCTCTGTATCCGGTAGACGACATCATTTATTCTTTTAATGACGGTGTAGGGGCCCTCCCAACGGTTCTGTAGTTTAGGCGATCTTCCTTTCTTCCGCGTGGGGTTGTACAGCCACACCAGGTCAACTTGTTGGAATCCGACTGTATTGGCCCGGACGTCGTATCGAGTCTTCATGCGATCGCTCTCTAGTCGCATTCGAGATCTGACTTGATCGTGTACGGCTGCTAGTCTTTGTTCTAGCTCATGGGTGTAAGTGTCTGGCTCTGTGGGCTGTTCCGCAGGACGACCAAATACCAAATCTGCTGGAAGGCGAAGCTCTCTTCCAAAGATGATCCTTGCGGGAGTCTTTCCAGTAGTTTCATGGACAGCTGAGCGGTAAGCTAACAGGAAGAGTGGAATGAGCTTGTCCCAGTCTGTTTGGTTCTCGTTCACAAACATCCTCAGATTGGTTTCTAGTGTGGCGTTGAAGCGTTCCACCATACCGTCTGACTGGGGATGCAGTGGGGTGGTCCTGGTTTTCCGGATTCCCATAAGCTCGCAGACCTTTCGGAACACACCTGATTCGAAATTTCTGCCCTGATCTGAATGCAGTTCCATGGGCACACCAAATCTGCAGAACAGGTTGTTGACTAGGGCTTCTGCTACGGTCGTGGTCTCTTGATTGGGAAGAGGGTATACTTCCGGCCATTTGCTGAAGTAGTCCATGGCTACTAGCAGATATCGGTTGCCACTTTGGGTTTTTGGAAATGGGCCAGCGATATCAATGGCAATTCTCTCGAACGGTGCTCCTACGATGTACTGGCGCATTTTGCCTCTGGAACGGGTCTTCGGTCCCTTGCTGGCTGCACATATGTAACATTTTCGGCACCAATCTTCTCTATCCGTCATACAGCTCAACCAGTAGAAACGCTACATAATCTATTGTAGAGTCCTATTGATAACGAAATGTCCACCACCACTACCTCCATGTACTTCCTGCAGCACTTCCTTGACCCGGGACCTCGGGAGTAGTACTTGTTTCTTGACTTCCGTTCCGTCATTGTTCTCCCAAGCTCTTTTTAGGACACCGTCTTCCAACACCAAGGAATTCCATTGAGCCCAATAGCTCTTTAATGTTGGGCTTTTACTGCTGACTTCAGCCCATGAGGGTCGGTTGTTGGCTTCTTTCCAGTCTAGTAAGGGCTTGATGTCACAGTCAGCTTGCTGGTTTTCTTGAATCGCCGCTGAACTCCATCTGTCTTCAGGTTGGGCTGCTACCACCTTGCAAGGAACTGATGAGATGTCCTCTTTCTTTTCAAGACTACTACAGTGCTTGCAGTTGACAGGACAGGGCCTCCTAGAAAGGGCATCTGCATTTCCATGCTTCCTGCCGGCTCGATGTTCAACAACAAAGTGATATTCTTGCAGCCGTTCCAGCCACCTGGCCATCTGTCCTTCAGGGTTCTTAAACTGCAACAGCCATTTAAGGGAAGCGTGATCCGTTCTGAGGAGGAATTCTTGGCCATACAAGTATTTGTGAAAGTGTTCTAGACTCTTGACGATGGCAAGCAATTCTTTCCGAGTCACACAGTAGTTCTTTTCGGCTTTTGACAGGACTTTGCTGAAGTAGCCCACTACTCGCTCTTGGCCATCTTGTATTTGGGAAAGAACTCCGCCAATTCCAATGTTGCTTGCGTCCGTGTCCACTATAAATGGTTGTCCAGGTATTGGGTATGTCAAAATCGGGGTAGTGCAGAGGGCCTCTTTCAGCGTCTCAAAGGCTTGCTGGCATTTCGGCGTCCATTCGAACGGGATGTTGTCTTCTGTGAGTTTATGAAGAGGCTTGGCAATGTCCGAGAATCCTTGGACGAATCTTCGATAGTATGTGCATAGGCCGAGGAAACTTCGAACTTGATGTTTGTCTTTAGGAACCGGCCAGTTCTTTATGCACTCTGTCTTCCGGGTCTGTTTTCACACCATTTGGAGTAATAATGTGGCCTAAGTATCTGACCTCCTTTTGGAACAGACTGCACTTTTTCGGGTTCAACTTCAGGTTCGCTGCTTTCAACTTCTTGAACACTTCGGACACGTTCTTCAGGTGCTCCTGGAAAGAGCGTCCCAGCACCACCACGTCGTCCAAGTAAATCAAGCAGGTCTCCCAATGCAGGCCATGAAGTACAGTTTCCATCAGTCGTTCAAAAGTGGCAGGGGCATTACATAGACCAAATGGCATTACATTGAACTGCCACAATCCATTTCCGGTAGTGAATGCTGTCTTTTCCTTGTCTTCTGGGCTGACCTCGACTTGCCAATATCCACTCTTTAAATCCAAAGTGGAAAACCATTGCGCACCAGCCAAGGTGTCCAAAGTATCGTCAATCCTCGGTAATGGGTAACTGTCTTTCTTGGTAACGTCATTTAATTTTCTGTAGTCCACACAAAATCGGGTGGAGCCGTCTTTCTTCTTGACCAGAACTACATGAGAAGCCCAAGGACTCTGAGATGGCTCTATGGTGCCTTGATTTTGCATCTCGATTAACATCTTGTTAACTTCTTCTCGCTTGGCTAGTGGAAGTCCTCGTGGTGGCTGCTTTATAGGAGATGATGAACCAGTATCGATTCGATGCTTCACTACATTTGTTCTCCCAAAGTCGCCTGGTTTAAGTGCAAACACCTCTTCATTTTCACTTAGCAGCTCTTCCAGTTGTTCCACCTCCATCTCTGTTAATCTTTCCTTGGCCCTATCCACGATGTCCCTTAGACATTCCGGTAGACTGGTCTTGTTTGGTTTCTTCTCCATTTCGTTGTTTTCTTTGAGTGTTCTGACCATGATAACAGGTTCACAGACTCCTACTTCAGTTCCCTTTGTAATTTTCTGTGGAAAGGTTTTCAGGTTAACTACCCGTATTGTCGTTTTCTCTGGTTTAATCAGGGTGCGGCCGGTGACTATAGATTTATTGAACAGATCCGGATTACTGGGTTCCACCACTCCAACACTGCAAGACATTTCCCCATCCATTGCAGTGGCAACCAATGTTTCGGTCTGACCAGGTAGTACCACATCTTCTTTAACAACGAGTCTCCGTACAGCGTTATTCTCAGTGGTGGTCGTTAGCACTACTTCCTCACCCATTATCCGTAGCGTACCAGCATTCAAATCTAAGTTCACCCCCTTTGCTCGTAGTAAGTCTAGTCCGAGTATGACATTGTCCGATATATCTGCTACCAGGGCTCTGTGTTTGAACTTGACGTCTTCTAATTCTACTTCAAGCTCGCATTCCCCTTGACTGGCAGTTGTTGTCCATTGGCTGTTGTAAGGACATAACGTTTGGCAGGGTTCTTGATACGCCAATCACCAATAATATCCGGCCGTACGATAGTTCTTGTCGCTCCAGTGTCGATTACCATAGGGAACATACGACCAAAAATAATGCCTTCTACTAGCAAGGAGTCAGAGTCCTGGAGACGTGACAACGTAATTTCTTCTCTTGGGGCATGGTAGGAGGACGCAGCCGGCTTTTGCCCCGTTAAGCCGGCTGAACCTAGTTTTCCTGTGCAGCTGCCGCCTGGGAGTCGCGCTTTTGCTGATCCGCGACCGGGGCCCTACACTGTCTCTTCAGATGTCCCGTCTGCCCACAGTTCCAACATTGAAGAGGGCGATCTCTTCGGCTGCCAGGTTGTTCTCTCTTCGGATTGGTAGTTGGGCTGAGTTTCTCAATGACCTCCTTCAATGTTTTGATTATGTCTCCATTTCCCATATTATCGCTGTTATCACTGATGGCACGAATTTTAACATGTCTACCAGATGCCATCTTTGCTGCCTCGAATTCCAGTGCATGTGAAAGAGCGTCATTCAACGTTTTAGGTCTAGCGAGCCGTAGTGCCTGCTGAGTTTCGCAATCTCTTAGGCCGTCGATAAAAACTTGGATGGAGAGCTGATCTACAAATTCGGACGGGG
Organism: Monochamus saltuarius; assembly: GCA_025584915.1. Lineage (NCBI taxonomy): Eukaryota > Metazoa > Arthropoda > Insecta > Coleoptera > Cerambycidae > Monochamus > Monochamus saltuarius. Next base: position 3,013,110 of record CM046726.1, read on the forward strand.
CTGTTGGATAAGCCAATCGAACCAGTCTGGCAACATCGGTCTCAAAATGTTGTAAATTCTCTCCACTTTGTTGGTGACGATTTTTCAATTGTGCCTGATACACTTGCTGCAGGTGTTTATCCCCATATCTCATTTCCATATGCTGTTTTAGAATATCGTAACTATTCTGTTGCCCAGCAGGAACTCCTTGTAAGACGTCAAGAGCTTCCCCTCGTAGAGCAACTATCAGAGCTGTAGCCTTTTCATAGTCAGACCATTCGTTTGCTGCAGCTGCTGCTTCGAACTGACGCAGATATACATTCCAGGAAACCTTGCCGTCGAATTCAGGGGGTCTCGTCTTCTGAGTTCGGATAACAGGTCCTTCTGATTTGATTACGCCCTCCTTTGCTATCTTGTCTAATTTATGTCGAAGCTCTTCGCAGGTTTCTCTAACCAAGTTTATTTCTTCGTCTATTTCTTGTTTTTGTACTAACATTTCTTCGTTGATTTCTTTTCTTTGTTCTAACAGCTTCTCTTCTACTTGTTTTTCCACTTTATGTGACTGCTCCTCTAGTTTTTCTTCTAGTGTATTTTCCAATTTTTCTAACTTTGTCTGCATTTCTTTCGTTTGATCTCTCATTTCCTGTTGTATTGTCTGTATCTGATCTTTCATTTTACACCCTTGTTCTTCTAATTTCTTTTCTAATTTCTCCTGCATTGTTTGGGACTGATCTTCAATTTTGTGCCCTTGTTCTTCAAATTTCTCTTGCATTGTTTGTCCCTGTTCTTCTAATTTCTCTTGCATCGTCTTCGTCTGGTCTCTCATTTCCTGTTGCATTGTCTTCGCTTGGTCTTCCATTTTATGTCCCTGTTCTTCTAATTTCTTTTGCATCGTCTTCGCCTGGTCTTCCATTTTATGCCCTTGTTCTTCCAACTTTTCTTGCATCATACGTCCCTGTTCTTGCATCGTTTGCATCATTTCTAACAGTTTCGCCAGTTGTGCATCCATATTGACTTGGCTTCTAGTTACAGGCATTCACTTTATTTTCTTTAGAATGTTCTAGAATGTCCACGAATGTATTTCTAGATATCACCGTTGCCTTCCTTACAATGAAACGAGTGCAGTGATATGCCACACTTGGGTCTTTGTCTCACTTTGGTATAAAGTTCTAGAATGTTCGAGATTGTCCTTCGCGAATAACACCGTTCACTTCCTTAAGTCACGACGAGTGCAGTGATATGTCGCACTTGTGTCTTTGTCTCACTTCGGTATAAAGTTCTAGAATGTTCGAGAATGTCCTTCGCAAATAGCACCGTTCACTTCCTTAAGTCACGACGAGTGCGGCGATATGTCACACTTGGGTCTTTGTCTTACTCCCGTACAAACTTCTAGAATGTTCGAGAATGTCTTTCGCAAATACCACCGTTCACTTCCTTGAGTCACGACGAGTGCAGTGATATGTCACACTTGGGTCTTTGTCGCACTCCCGTTCAAAGTTCTAGAATGTTCGAGATTGTCCTTCGCGAATAACACCGTTCACTTCCTTAAGTCAAGACGAGTGCGGTGATATATCACACTTGGGTATTTGTCTCACTCCCGTACAAAGTTCTAGAATGTTCGAGATTGTCCTTCGCGAATACCACCGTTCACTTCCTTGAGTCACGACGAGTGCGGTGATATATCACACTTGGGTATTTGTCTCACTCCTGTACAAAGTTCTAGAATGTTCGAGATTGTCCTTCGCGAATACCACCGTTCACTTCCTTGAGTCACGACGAGTGCGGTGATATATCACACTTGGGTATTTGTCTCACTCCTGTACAAAGTTCTAGAATGTTCGAGATTGTCCTTCGCGAATACCACCGTTTACTTCCTTGAGTCACGACGAGTGCGGTGATATGCCACACTTAGGTATTTATTCCACCCGCGCACAGGGTTCCAGAAAGTTCTTCAAACTTCCACTTAAATCCCACTTTGTGGACAGGGTTCCAGAAAGCTCTTTAAAACCTCCAGTTAAATCCACTTCCGACACCAAATTGTCACGGATTTCCCAATCCGTCTTTTCTTTCACTTCCAGAAAAACAATCCGTTAATTAATTACTTCTTTATTAACTACTGAACACTACTAAACACTAATTATAACTCAACTAAACACTTATTTAATTAATCGCTATCTAAATCACTTTGATATCTCCAACTAAACACTTTAATTCAGACTGTAATACAAGACTTATACAAGACTAACTAACTCGGCCGTTTATTCTTCTTTTATAGACCCAACGAATATTCCAGGTATATTCCAGTATCTCTAGATCCATTTTCTAGTACGACTGGAATGCTTCTCGGCGATTCCCGATTTTTCCAGGCCCATCTCGATCAGCATGTTATTTGTTTACCAGAATGGCGTAGGGGCGATCGGGGCAATCTTAGGCAATTCGCGGTGCCACAGTCGTCGGTTTGGGAGTGAGTGGGGCAAATTCCGTGACAATATAGTCTTTATGATGCAATCCATTAATTAATTTATGCCAAGCATATGTAAATCTGCAAATTGTTGTACTAAATAAAAATATGGCAACTGCCGAAATCCATATTAAACGTTCCAGGCGCCCGCATTACTAAGTAGAATGACGTTCTCTCATTGCTTTGAAATGGAAACAATTGTATCTCTCTTTACTAATAAATTTATGTTTCAAACCATGTATTGGAACGTCATATATCACAGCATCAAATATAATTACCGCTCGTAAGGTAAGATTGAATCTCAAATTTTTCAGTTACTTCTAGACGATATTTTTCAAAATTTCAAGAAACCTAATCTGACGCCGTTATTTAATTGGCGAACGGTGGCTTTGTATGGATTAGGATCGAGCGGTATTATCGCTCTTTATCCTTCACCATCTCTGTAGACCTGGGCGGCCTCGTAGAGGTGGGTTCCCTTCTCCGGTCAGCATCGACCGCTGTTGCGGCCGATGCTGGCGGCTCGAGGAACCTCCTCCTGCCCTGGCTGACCCCCGCCGGCAGGGGGCCTTCCTAATCTGACGCGGCAACCAATCCGAAAAATGTTCATTGTCTTCGTTAAACTCGCGGTTTTGTTGCTGGGAGCGCCTATTAGGCGATCTTGAACTACCGAATTCAAAATGTTCATTTTGCTCAGGACTGCATATTTCCCAATGTTAAGTACACAGAGAACAGTGTTTTTTAAGCTTTCTTAGCCGGTGCCATTATTTGAAATATAGCGATTTTCCGGGTTATTATGCCGTGACCTCGGTTACTGGTCGCTGTCAGTAACAGGATTAAAGTGCACATCTCTAACCCTTGTTATTCTCGGACTAGGCTCTGTGGGGGGGGGGGTTATCGGTATCGTTGGGCCCGCCCATATATTGAATTCGGCTCTTGTTGCTATTTCGACTGCTACGGTCGGAACCGTTCCTCGGATAATGGAGGTCTTTCGGGACGTCCCATAGCCGCCTCTGTAACTGGTCGCATCCCATGCTTTCAAACATTTTGCCGCTTTTTACTGTCGGCATCTTCAGTGGTGACTTCGCAAATGCATCGCCGTGACAATAGTTGGGGTTTTTGCCCCCCCCCCCCCCCACATCAAATACTCACAGAATGTTTTCTAAGTTCACATAATTTGTTTCTTGAATTATTTTAAACAAACAAGCAGACGCTTTGAATACCTAATCATGTATACTTTTATGATCCGTACAATTATTATCAATTATATCTATGGACACTTCAACGCTCGCTACACGTCGGGCCTCTGGATTGGCGGGGAAAACTTATCGATTTGCAATATTGAAACTATGGCCGATTAGCCGTTGCGGTGTAACTGTGATTCATATTCGCCACACATCGAAAATGCAATCGCGTGACTGCTGTACGCTGTACGGCTGATTACCGTCTCGAACTATGTATTTATAACCACCTGTGTGCCTTGTGTTTATCCAATGAACACAAAATTAAGCTCGCAAAAACGATAAATGTAATCGCGTGCATATTTAAGCGAATTTTAGATCGATCACGTTCCGCGAATTCCACAAAACATTAATTAGAGAAAAAATTTAAACGCTGCAATTCGTTGAATTTGTAAAAAGTGCGAATGCAACAGAATGTCTGTTTCAACTATACTTGACGGCTGAAAATCTAGAGAATTTTTCCTATAAAATCCCGTTTCGCATATCTCTCAGAGCATACCCAACTGCACAGCTTCTGCTGCAGTAAGTACGCATGTGCCTCACCTTACAACATAAAACATAATGATCCACATATTTTAGGTGAAACATAAACATTGTAAATGAGGCTGTTCCATTATATTGACCCTTCAAAATACACCACAATAAATTTATTTCAGAGGGACCAGCTTTGTAATAAATGTTGAGCTATACATTAGAAAACTCTGTATGAAACAAGGATTAGTCATTGTGCACAAAATGTTACAAACATTGTCTAAAATTTTGCAACATTAACAATCTAAATTGACACTGTCTAAATTAACTATTAGTTTGCTACAGTTGAGACATCTACAGAAAGGACTGGAAAATAATGCAGTGCAAGGCTTGAAAATCAATACAGCTATAAGAAGAAGAGAATTCGGGCTGCCATCTATTTTTAATAGCTCCAAACAATGACAGTCTGCATATCTGTGGTGGATTTTACAGAACTCTGTGCGACATCTATTGTTGTTGTTCTATGGTTAACAGCATAACATTTACATTGCATAATAAATGAACAATCAACTTTTATGTGATAATAGGAGAAACTGCAATCCCAGTAATCGGTTTTATGTGATTACTGAGCCAATTGTCCAAATCTAGGGATGTCTTTTAATTTCACAAAATCCTCGCCAATTTTGTAAACTTTTTTATACTGATTAATGAAGAAAAACATGCCTTGACGAGTTGTTAAAAGATTTTAGACGAAAGATAAAAACACCTTTTTGATTACTTTTCATAACATATTTTTAATGGACTGAAGACAAGGATCATCTTTCAAGTACTAAATTTTTCATATTTGAAATCTGTCAAAATAAAACTAAAAGAAATAAAACAAACATTAAATTAAAAATATATATGTATATATTATTTAAACCGAAACAATTTACTAAGTTGTAAAACTGTTTGAATTTGCTGCTAATTAATATTTTTAAATCTTTAATGAATTGGAAATAAAATTTTCATATTTTAAAGTTCCCGCCCATTAGTGTGAAGTTGCCTTGTTAGTACAACCAACTTATAAAAACTAGGTTACTGCAATATTACCAGACTTGTGTTTTCTTCATAGGTTGAACATTTCTTGTACCTATATATTTTATGATTTCTAAGGAGAATAGAATACCCGCTAAAAAAAAAATCAGCAGGCTAAGATTTCATTTGGTCATCGTAATACGTTTACTAATAAGGACGTCTTAAAATGTCATCAAATAATTTTAACTTTCTGTATAAACGTTGATTTCATAATATTTAATTAATGTGTTTTAAATTTTATGCATATTCCGCTATAAAAAAATGTTCGACTTACCGAAGCAATCACACCTCCTACAATAGCAGCATTCCTCTTATGCTTGTTTGCTGCCTTATATCTTGTATACAATTTCCTACCAACCCACACTGGAATGCCTACAAAAAAAAAAAAAAAGAAATAATGAAAAAGGAAAACCACGGAATCTCTATTATCAGAACACTTGCCTGAGATACCGGTTAATTATTGTATATTGTTTTTAAGATGCAATGGAAAAATCGAATTTACACTGGAATAGAGCATTTACATGTAGGCGGCGCTGCGAACAATGTTAGGTATTAAATCTAACCTCACAAATATTTGTTATTTAATTTTTGTTGTATTTCAATTTGTGTAAATAAAATAGCCATATAACTGTTGTGTACCGCAGTGTTTATCTGTTGCTAACAAAAATAAAGATGTCATGTTTCGTAAGTTCCCCAATAATGCTGAAAAAAATGGTTTATAGCAATTGCATCCAACAAGAAACCAACCCAGTACACAAAGATGTGCTCAAAACATTTTACAGAAGATTGTTATAATATTACTAGCATGGGTAAGTACAAGCATACATGATCTATTTTCTGTGTATATTTTCATTATTTGATAAGATTTCATTCTTATTTTTAGGACAACGGAAAATTCTCAAAAATCAGCTGTTTCAACATTATATTTACCTGTACACGAACATACGATACTAATATTGTAAAAAATAATGAACGCATGAAAAGGTACTTGAAAAGGCGAAAACAGGATGAAAATGTAGACAAACTTGCAGATGGAAATATAGTAGAAATGTGGTATGAGTTCATAGACTTCTAAACATGAGTTAAATGTGATAATACGATTCCTCAAATTGAAAATTACTTGAATGATAATAACGCCGGTAATCATGAGAGTATAGCAAGTGCATCTAGTAGTAACAAGTTATTTAACGATATGGCGATTCAAAATGTTATTAGTTACAAAAGGGCACAACTAATATCACTCTAATTTTTAAATGAAAACCATTTAAAATACCGATCAGGGTTTTTAGCTTTTTTTGTATTGTACTTGTACTGTAATAAAAATACCAAATAAAAACTGCATATGTTTATTATTTATTTATGTCACTAGTACATTATTTAAAAAACAGATTTTTTTATATATTCGTATTTTTTCAGAAACTGGGTATTTAATGTACTTTTTTATTTACTAGGCATATTACATTTTTCTATCGATTCGTAATATATAAAATTTCAATTCTTTAAAAACAAAGAGGTTTAAATTAAAAATTACCAGGAAATAATTTAGGCACTCCAACGTTAACAATTTCTGTGTTAAATAACGTTTTATCACCATTTCCAAATTGCTAATGTAAAATACAAATAAACAAGGTGATGTGTTGTTAACATAAATAAAATTTAATATATCTTTTCAGGTGATTTTTTTTCCTGTTGTCTTTGTGTGTTTACAAACATTTTATTGATTTATTATAAGTTTTATTTTGATAATACGTATGCAAATTAGATTTACAATCACTATTTGACTTACACAAATTCAAATCAAAAATTATCGAATCATGAACCACAGGTTAAATCGAGTTAAATATATATAAATAAGAAATATCATGAACTGGACCATAGAACATTAATATTAATACCTAACTTTGACGCTAGCGCCCCTAGCGGAATTTAATGATACTGAGTTAATGTAAATGCTCTATTGTGTAGAAAATTCAAAATGTTTCCAATATTTGATACTGAGAGTTTAGTTTAAGAGTTTCAATAGAGATATCGGTGGTAGTAATGAGATTCTGCTGATGTGAATAATGATTAATAAATTATATAAAAGTTAATAGATATTTATTTTAGTGTTGGGATCACTCGAGTGAAAAATAACTAATTATTTGGTTATTGCAATAACCGAAATCACTCATACATGAGTAACGAATTATTTATTTGATTTTTTTACTGTTCACTAAGTAGGCTTGCCACTTCATATGCGCAAGTAAGGACATTATTTATCTATTTAAATTTTGAAAAATAAAAAATTAACAAATTTTTGTGTACCCAACTCTCTAACTGCATCGTAATGCAACCTATATTGTTATATACCTATCTAAGATTTATAGTGTCCTATTTTAAACAAACAAACATACCCATACAAAAAGTAGGTATATATTTAAAATAAATCATTTTTAGCTAAACTGTAGAAATAGTAATATCAATCGGTTTTTGAAGTTACTTAAATACTCAGTATTCGGTTATTGAAATAACTTGGTTTTTCCCAACACTAATTTATTTTGCATGTTGTTAAAATCAAGTTTATCAAAATGTTTTAATTATAGTAATAAACGAGTTGGTAATTACTCGTCCACAGCTATATATGTGCAACATACAACTGTCAGTATAGAATAGCGTTCACAATTATTATCCCATTTTTTTGTATTACATTGTGCTGAAATGCTGAAACTTGAAATAAAGCAATGAGCAAACATTACATTTCTTGTTAAACTAAGCTAGCTTAGAACTGAAATTGGGAAATGTTAGTCTAAGTTTATGGTGATATTATGAATAAAATGGCAGTGTAAAAAATTAAAGTTTTTCAGAATGAAGAGATAATGCAATAGATGAAGTGCAGTTCCATTATTCATTCTCTCTCTATCTTCAAGAACAACACTACATTTCTCCTTCAAAATTAATGTAATTCACTTCTACACTGCATAGCATTATCTTCAGAAACCTCTACAACTTGCCATATTGCCTTAATTTCTGTAATTCTGTTTCCAACATTCTCACAATATGGCACAAAAACAGCAACAGTAATAATGAACTCTGTAATTGACACACCAAGATCAAAAAAATTACCCATTTATTAAGTGCTGCCAATGCAAGTGTACGGTGGCAAGTTCACAAACTTAATCACAGCTTGATGTCTACAAATACATTGCTTCTGAGATGGAACTTCAAAATAGTAGAGTGGATGTTATAAACTCGCTCACAGTTTATAGCAGACAACAAAAAGGGAGATACATGTCGTCCAAATTATTTTTCTATAAATTTGAATTGAATTGTATGTTGTGGGTATCTCACAGAGATCTGAATACTCAATTTCTATTGGTTATGATGAATTGATGGATCCATTTGATCTGCAGCGCTACCATGGGTGTGCGTGTGAGTAAATTTCAGGTATACCTTTGTGATTGTACTTAATTAATTAGCAGTGTTGTGTTTATGAGCGAGGAATATCAAATTTTAGGAAGGAAGGAAAAAGATAGAGGTTGACGATACAAAATATGCAGTTCATAGAACAAATACCATCATGGATGATGGTATTTTAAAAATGAGCTTGCAACAATAAAAAAATTCAAGTTGCTACCTCATAGGATGAAACTTTGCCTAGAATATCTAGAAGGCAGCTTTTGTGAGTTATACTCGAGACGAATTGTTGTTTTATGAAACAAAATTGGAAAAGTACGCTGATAGAAAATGATGGAATAGTAATATGACGAAGAAACTATTTGAGACAAATATTAGGTTGAAATCTGAATCAAAGAATGTATTACACTGGCATAACATGATAAATGAAGGCCATACGATTCACCCTATAATAAGTGTCAATGACTGTTCTAGTAGTGACAGTGCGAGTAACCACTGATGTATGGTGTGTATCTACATAGTGTCTTATAGTGTGTTGTGCGCAGAATGTGCATCAAGTACTTTGAAAGTGCTAGATTCACTCAGTCACCTTATTTTTGGTAATTTTGTATTCTTTGGACACTGTGGCACACCTATGGAACCCCCACCTATAGTAATATTACAGTTGTTATTCTTTTAATATAAAATTTGTTTACCACCTAATTCCACAACTACAAAATTATTTCACTAAAAAAATATTCAGGAAGTTTTGCTGCAAATTCAAATATAAAAATGTAAATATAATGCGTTAAAAAAAAATGCAAAAACAATCAAATCAATATAAAGGTAAACTATTAACAACTACAAATATTGAGATTAATTTCAAATAATTATCAACAATTAGTTGATTTTATATTTGATGGTAATTTTTTAATCTGACTGGTCATTATTAGTCACCGACTTCGGCCGATTTATTCATTTTTGGTAATCATCATTATTTATAAAGAAAAACTTTTTTCGATCTAACTTACCTATTATCATAGCGGGAACAGTGATTCCCGCTACCAAAGCTATACCGACGGGAGCGCCCACCAACGTTCCTAATTGCCAGAGAATTTTCTTTTTTCTCGACCACGGCTTCTTGCCCCAGAAGGTACAACCAGATGGACTGAAAAAAAAAGAAAACATCAAAATGGCTATAAAACAATGGTTTCCATTTAAACACTCACCTTAAGAAATGAAGATCATTTATTTCCTTCATGCACAGCCAGCAGAATTCGGCTCCGCAAACGGTGCACATCATGTGGTTGCAGGAGCCGTCGTCCATCTTAACGATCAGTACCTGGCATCGAGGACACGGCTTTATGTCATCCCCTGAAACGAGATGCAACGTTAGCAGAAGAGGAAAAATAACTGCAATTGTATACCAATATTATAATCATTCTATAAAAATATGCCAATAATAATAATAATAATATTTCTACCCTTCATTCTAATCACGAGGACTAGCCCTGGAGACTTGTGCGGGACAGGGTGCGGCATATTATTATTAATTGTTTTACAAATTTCAATGTTACGTGGTATAAATCTACAGGGTGGACTAAATTGGTTAGGATATAGTAAACCTTTTATCTGAAACTCAAAACTGAATGTGCTTATAATTTTTTTTTTCTGTATCTGAAACAAAAAGATATTTTTTGGGCTAATAATAGAAATTACAATAATTGTGAACCCATACCAAGTTAGAGGGAATGATTTTTAAAACAACATAGAGAATTCACGTCACAAAATTCTTAAATGATAAGAGATTTGAAGAAGAATATACATGTGTAATATATATTTTTTTATATTATCAACAGACAGCACTGATGTTTTAGTTAAAGTAATAGATGTAATAATAAAATATACAGGGTGTTCAAAAGTAAAGCAGCACAAATGGCAACAGTGAATCTACAGCTAAAAGGAACACGTTTAGCATAAAAATTATGATACTAAAATGTTAACACCTTATTTGTCAAAAAATGAGTATTCAAAAATAATATGTATGAACTAGCCTAGTTCATTTGAATACTTTTACCTCTCTTACTTGTGTATTTTATTAATCATTTATTAACAAAAAAATAAAATTCATTATCATTCACATTACAACACAGATTGCAACTAAGAAATATTTAAGTAGGCGGATGTCATGCTTATATCTGCATTAGATCTTTTGGTTGTCAATGTGGACTTAACCTTAATTGTACAGATCAAAAAAGGTATTGATATTTCAGATATTGATAATTTCCTAAACAATTTTTACTGTATCATTACCTCTGGTTACGATCTGGATTGAAAGTAAATATCGAGACTTTTTAATGAATTGTGTGTCCCTACAACACGTTCCAATTGTATAATTAGGAGTAGTTAAAAAGCAAAACAGGGATGATTCAGTAACAATTCCATGATAATTGGAAAGCTTTCAATTAAATAAACTAATAATCGCAATTAATTGAAACTGAAAATTGTCATATTTTAAAATTTGTATAAAAGATTCAAAACTGAATGGGCCTTTATAGATGGTTCTTGTATATGAAAGGAGGCTTATCCAGAATAACAGCCATTTTGGTCCTTTATATTTAGTCATGAGCCAAATTTTGATTAAACGATTTGTCTGAAATCACGTTTTTAAGAATTTAATAACTGTTGTTTGCATTTAAAAATAGAAAGAAATTGCTCAAATTGATGCAACAAATATCAAATTGATTAATGAGCATCCAGGTCCATTTTGGTTGTTCACCCATAATTATTTTAGTTATTTATACCAGTGTTTATATAAAGAAAGAAAGAAAGAAAGAAAGAAAGATCTTTATTTGTTCCATATTGTCAATAGTGACATAGAACGTGTCAGGTTACAATTTCGAATTTTTTATAACATTTTTTAAAAAATTATAGAAGTTGACATTGCTAAAAACAGGTGTTTTCCTTTAAAGACACATATAAGTAAAAGACATAAAACAAATAGTAAAAGACATTAAATAGGTATACAAAATACTAAGTAAATATAAAAATTACAGTAATAATATCACAGTGTTTACATAATGATAGCTTAATTATCCTATAATACAGATTAGAAATCACATTCATATATGCTATCAAGGAGAAAATCGGTGAGGGTGTAATAGGCTTTATCTAACAGATATTGTTTTAATTGCAGTTTAAATAGCCGTTTGGGGCGGTTTACAGCTTGAGGTAACTTATTCCAAATCTTTACTGCACAATGTTGGACGTTATTTTGAATGTACGAATAATTAGTCATTTCAGATTTAAAGTTTTCTTTATATCTGGTATTATGAGTGTGACTGTAGGTTTCAAATAAGCATTTATTCTCAAATATAAATGTAGCAGACTCAGTATATGTAAAGACAGGTTAAAGTAAGTATTTTTTGTTTCTTAAATATTTGTTTGCAGCTTTCCCTTCGGATCATTTTAAAAATATTAATTAGGCAACGTTTTTGCAGGAAAAATATTCTCTGCACTTCTACAGAGATTCCCCAGAAGATAATGCCATACTTTAGTCTAGATTGTACGAAAGCATGATATGCTATTAAAGCTTCCTTCTGTCCTATGCTCTCAGCCAATACTTTCAGAGCAAAGCAATATTTTGCTGTACTTATAGCAAGTTTTTGTACATGTTCCTTCCAGTTTAATTGTGAGTCTATATAAACACCTAAAAAAGCGACGTTTTCTGTAGATTTAATTTCATTTTGTTTATAATAATATAATTATATAAGTATAGTTAGTCAACTGGCCTTAGTTGTGGACCATGTCGGCTAGATGGCAGGACTATAATATGTGCAAAATCTCTTAAACAAGTCCTAAGCAAGTCAGTAAACAAAGTCAGTCTCACTTTGTATAGCGGCTTCTCTGGAGCTCATTAAAGACATTAAAATTTTGTACAAAACATCCCACAAAAGTAATTATTTTTATTTTTAAAAACCTAGTTGGGAGGAATTAAAATTGTTAAAACTGTTAGAACCGTTTTACACACAAGAGATTTCTTCCGAAAATTATAACAAAAATTAAGTATATTTCAGCTATCTACGTTACTTTACAAATTGCCAAACTGTAGATTTGCGCAGATTCTACCGCACTTTCTCGATTATAGTCATAAAAATATAGAACATGTAAAAATGATCATTAAATTATTGATATAATTATCGTATGCATAAAACAGCTAAAAAGTTTCACGAAAATTTTTAGCAAAATTAGGAGATAATTTTTTGCTATAATTCTTGTGTGTGTTAAGGTCCGTTTTCACGCTCATGCAATTTGCGCAAATTGATTTGTGCAAGCCAATTGGCACAAGTAAAGTGTTGCATGAAAACCAAAATCGCTCACTTGTACAAGCAAAATAGTTTGACTTGAGTAAAATCTGGCCGGTCAGATAATTTGCATGTGGTTGGCACAAATGCATGAAGCGTGTAAACGACACTCCAGCTCGACGCATGCTCAGTAGTGGCGTATTCTTGTACTGACCTGCACCCTGCACGTGGCTTTTGTACTTTCGGTGTTCTGTAACTAGTGCTGTTATCTACATAATTAGTCTACATACCTATTTATTTTGTCTGTGTTGCACATTGGTTATTCAACAATGTCAAAAAAGAAAACGAATTCATTACGGAATTTATTGAGTTGTATAAATATTTTCCTTGTCTTTGGAAAATCAAATCCAAAGAATACAGCGATAGAAATGCTAAATCACAGGCTTATGATATTCTTGTTGAGAAAATTCAGACTGTGGACAAAAGTGCAAATAGAGAAACTGTGGTGAAGAAAATAAATTCCATGAGAATCACATATAGAAAAGAATTAAAAAATGTTATTCATTCTGAGAGATCGGGTGCCAGTACTGACGATATATATGGACATTTATGGTACTTTGAATTGATGAGTTAAAAAAATCATCAACTTGTGCAAATTGCATGAGCGTGAAAATGGATTTGGAAATTCGGTTTATTTGTGCAAACTGCACAACTGCAATTATTACAAAATAAAAAAACAACTAAATAGGTCTTTATAAAACATTGTCCTCGTAGACACGAAATTTGCAGAAATTCAAGCAAATTATTTATTGGCGGAAAAAGTTTTAACCTTTGGTAAATTTTTCCAACTGCAACATTTTCATCATAAAAATGTTATTGACTCTCATGGTAGATTGTCAGATACTCAAGCTAAACTTACTAATGTTGAGACTTACCCGCTATTAAATCAAAAACCGTGAAATTTGCCTGAATATCCGCGAATTTTGCGTCCATGAGGACAAAGCTTTAAGCTCTATAAAGGGAGTATACATAGTAGTAGCCATTTTGGTTCCTTATACTTAACCATTTTGAACCTTCACATTTAGTAATTTTGATTCTTCATACGTAACATAAGGATTCTGATTCATGATCAGTTAATTATCCCAAATTAAAATATTTTTTGAGAATTTAATGACCTTTATTTGTATTTAAAAGATAATCATATAAATATCTAAACCCATTTTTGTTCTTCACACTTAACCATTTTTCGTGGAGTACCCATAAAACTTATGCAAAATTAAGTCATTTGCATAACAACAAATTTATAATGAATTTATATCAATGTCATGAAGATGCCATCAGTTGCAGATACCTACTCTTTATAGTGCCACATATAAAAAACAGTACACAGTTATTTTGAGAAGGTATATTAAAATAAATTGCTAACTCAATTTTCCAAAAATTTGTACTTTAAACCATCAAAGTGTAAATTGGTACATCGACATAGCACATCCTTCATTTTTAAAATCTAAATAATTTCTTATTTCATAAATATGTCATTAAAAGAGATGAACATATTAAGAAATTAAATTTTTGTTTAAATTATACTTACTATGCTGTGAATCCTGACTATAACTGATCGACGACGACCTAATATTGGGCGACCTCTGCGCCCTGGCGGCATCGCACGTCTGGTTGGGGTGCCACTCGGCCTTGCAGTGGTAACAGAAGTAGGAGTCGCACCCGGGCCTCTCGCATCTCAATTTTGGACAACTGGCGCATTCACTGGCTATCACAGCAAAACAACAGTCGGGGGCCGGGCACCACCTGGTGTCCGGGTCGACCGCCAACACTCTCCTCACCATGAAGTCTTCGTACTTCTCGAACAGGGCAGGGTTGTCCAGAATCGTACGAATTTCTGGAAAAAAAAATACTTTTAATATACTGACATGGTCCTACATAAACCACACAGATTTTTTGTGGCAGCACACAAAACTGCTATAATAATTACAAAATACCGCTTTTGTTTATGTACAGGGTGTCAAAAAATGTAGTTACACATTATTCTTGATAAAAGATTTGGCTTATTAGGAGATATTATAAACTTTAGTAAAGTTTGTGACAAAATATACAGGGTATATAACAAATTGAATTTACTGGAGTAACATACCAAAACCAACAAGATACTTAAAGCTGAATTAAAAAAATAACAAGAACTACGTTTTGCTTCCTATTTTATAGACGTCTAAAGAAAAAACTATAATAGGTAAATGGTAAATGTCCAAATATAAATTTGTTGTAGTTAAAATTTAATAATTCGAACCATGACTTACTACAAAGAAAGTTTGAGTAGCATTTGAGAGAAAAATATTTCACAAATTGTTATGACTATATTTATTGCAATAATATGCACTATACATATTTTCTTGTAAAATAGTCAGTTATTTGTGATTGACAAGCAGATTCCTTGTTTTAAGTTTTTATTTCTCGTTTGCACCCAATTCGACGACTGTGGTATCGCAAAACGCTAGATCGCCCCTACGCGATTCTGGTAAACAAACAAAATAATGCCGTGTATCGACGCGCGACTGGAATATGGAGAATCGACGAGAATCTTTCAAGAAATGGTTCTAGAAATACTAGAACATACCTGGAATATTCGTTTGGTCTATAAAAGAAGAATAAACAGCCGAGTCAGTCAGTCTTGAATTGGAGTGTTTAGTTGGAAATTTCCTGGAGTTTGAAAGTGAAATAGTGTTTAGTTGAGTTGTAATTAGTATTCAGTAGTGTACAGAGTCGTTAATAAAGATAAGTGATTAATTAACTGTTTGTTTTACAGGTAGAAAAAGTCGGGTTAGGAAACCCGTGACAATATGATAACTGTGTTTGGTCAATTTCGTTCAAGACAATATATGATCGTTTTATCTTAAATTACTTTTTTTAGTAGGTTCAGTAGTGACAATTATATTACATGTGATGTAATTAGCAGCTGTACTAATACATACAAAAATAATACATATTAAAATTACGTTTCCATCCCAGAATTTGACTTGTCAAAGTTGGTGCCAATTGCTATGTTTGAATTAACAAGAAATTAGAGGAATAGAAGTTTGAGTTATCAAGTAAAAATAACTCTTTAATTCTCTCTGTTAATCCTGTTGCTATCTAATTTTGTTCAACTTATTAAAAATTCAAGTTATAGAAGTTTGACTGTACAATTGCCATTTTTTTAAAAGGTAGAGATTTTGGTTTATTTTTTAATTAAACTTCTTATTAGAATGAGGGGTGGAGTTATTATTATTATTAAATATCTTTCAAGAAAATAAAATTCATAATAAAATTTATTGCTTCTCTTGGTAGTCATAATAGGGAGTGATCAGCATACCACACTCTTGACATCTTTCTTATATGCAATTTTTCAACAAAATATACTTTGTGATAACATGTTTTTGCTTATCTTGGGATGCCATAAGCAGTGGTCATATTTGTGATAAAATATGGGAAGTATTTCAAAATTTAAAAAATGTGAGAATTGCTTAGAGTTTAGTAAGGTACTCTATTTTTCTTAAAAACTTTATTACTTTGCCTGGTAACAAATACAACACTTTTTTGAAGTTTTTAATTTATTGATTCTTAAAGAAAAAGTTACACTTGGTGAAAATACAAATAAAACTTACTTTGTATATTTGCCTTTTTTCGAAGATCTTGATCTTGACTGAAATTCCTATTTTAAATAACCATTTTATATATTTTTAGGTATTAATAATATTGTGTAAAACTAACTACTCTGTGGACAAAAGCCCCAACCAGCGTTGAATTACACCCACAATATTTACCCATATATTCCTTATTATTAGCTTTTGTAACATTTTTTACTGTAATAGAAAGGTATTTTAAGCCAGTATAAATCAAATCTCCTACAATTCCTATCAATGAAGTCTTTAGATAATTATTGAATAGAGCATTGTCTGTGGAATTGTTCATTAGCATACCTAGATGTTTGGTATCAGAGCATACATATGACTTCATTGATAGGAATTGTAGGAGATTTGATATATATTAGCTTAAAATACCTTTCTAATACAGTAAAAAATAACCATTCTATTTAAATTGGCGAAAAGAATAGTAGTAGAACCATTTTAATATGTCTTTGAACGCTACCCACAGATATTATAGGCCTGCAAACATATATGACAATTTTAGCCAGACAAATACAAAATAAGTAAAAGTTGTACGTGACTTCAAGCATTTAAAGGTCGAATGACTACTTATAAATAGAAACTAACATTTGCATTCATGCACTATATTGCAACTACAAAAGAAAAATATATAAAGAGAAGTATGTAAAATATTTAGCTGATGATTTAGTGAAGGTGTATATCATATTTCTTTTTGATATTTTGTAAGTAATAAACAATGTTTTGAAAACCATTAAAATATAAGTATTTTTACCAATACTTAGCTCAACAAATTATTTGTACCATATTTATATTTTGTGCAGTTAAATAAAAAATGTCCAAATGAATGTATAATTTAAAAGTTAAAATCAACATTGTCAAGTGTTGAAATATTAATTAAGTGCATAGTAAAATAATAGACTTTCAGTATTGACACCTATATGATTGGTATCCAATATCATATTTTACATTGTATGTTTGTGACAGGAATGAAAGTGGTAATCATATACAAGTTATCACAAAGAGTTCCAGATGTATGTACAAAATATATATTTTTTTCAGAATCTTACAGTAATATAAAAACATTTTTTTTTCAACAAAATGTTTATGTGTCCCTTTCCAAAATTAAGTCAAGCCTATTTAATTTTTTATTTCATAAAAGCTCCATATAGGCTAAAACATCCATTATCAAAATATAATCACTTTAATTTTCACCGGCTGTCACTGGAATTATACTTGGAAACTATTGTTTCTATACCGAGCAAGTATATTATTCCTACTATGCAAACGACCTACTGTATAAATGCATGCTCAGAAGCAAATTGTTTTTATTTGCAAATATATTAACGTACACAGAACTGAGCAAATAATTACAAAACAGATTAAAGTTTCCAATAGTAGCCTGTGCATATTTTAAAATTGTTTAAAAAAAAGGAAAGAAAAAGACTATTTACATTTTCACATAGTTTGTATAACAACTACTAGGTACGTCGCTGGGAAAACATGTTATAAAATCATCAAGCATATATTTAGAATTCTTAGGATAGATTTTATCACCTAAGTTTGCATACAAACGTAAATTAGGGTATTTACGCGGTTTATTTTGATAGTTAATTAAATTACTCAACTCGGAAAACCTTTACTTAATTTGGTAAGCTAATACCAATTTTACGACCGCCTGGACTGGAAGTAATGTTACAAATCGCACAAATCAGAAATTGTCATTGGCACTTACCATTAGGGTGCATGGGTTCTAAGCATTCCGGGCAAGATATGCATATTCGTGACTCGGTAATCTCCACACGCAAATATTGCTGGAAGCAACAAATGCATGCCCGATGGCCGCATCCCGCCAATTCGCAAAAGTCCTCTGGTGTCAGTTCGGCCAAGCACAATGGGCACTCCATTGATGATGGGGCTGCTTCTCCACTCTAAAAAAAAAAGTTGTGGATACAGATTTGTACTCTTAGGAACAGAAATTCTAAATTATTTTCGTAACAAATTTATGGCAAAAGAATATCTTATATACCAGGTGTTCTCTATAAAATCTAGCCATTCCAGAATTTTTGTATTTATAGATCAATTTCGTTTTCTTCTTATTATTATTATTTGAATCTCATGAAAATAATTACAGTGATGTACCATTCATTCTGTAATTAGAGACATTGCCAATTCCATACAATATTTTTTAGACAATATATTTTTGTAGCAAATAGACAATTCCAATAAATTCTCAGATGCTGTGACCAGAAACACAAATTTACCAAGTTTTGTAGTTTCAATATACACTGTATATACCATAATATTTACAGAATATAAGTTGCTTCATCCCACCACTTATCGATAGTGTCCCCCGCCTATCATTTGTGATACACATTGGTACGCAAACGAAACACAATGGATTGTGGAGGAAACATCGGGTGTAAGAACTATATTCTATAAACTTTGTAGTTCAAACAAAAAATTTTTTGGTTTTTTCATTTTTTAGGTTCAAATTCTTGAGTTGTACCTGACATGGGTTTTGCATTCAGTGAAGCTAAAATAGTTATGTATGCAACAAGTACAAAAAGTAAGTGTTTATTGCACGCGACGTAAAATTATCACACATCGAGTGCAATAAGCACTTTTTGTACGAGTTGCATAGAATATTTTTTCTACGTTCATGCAAAAACCAAAAAATGTTTTATTTAGATGACACAAGTCTAGAAAAATATGACGTCGATTTGAACGTTTATGTTTGTCATGATGACAAAACGCTGTAGTAGAATGACAGATGAATGCAATAAACATTTTATTGCACTAGTGCAATAAAGAGCCACTTTTTCCACTAAATATAGTTCAATAAAGTTTTGTTTTTTTTGCATGAACGTAGAAAAAGTATTTTTTAGGTACAATTGAAAAAACTGCACATACAGGATGTCAGAAAGAATATGTCAACATTAAGCTAGATACTAGACACCAAAATATTATATTTGAGCTCATCATGCCTTATATGAATGTTGCTAGTTAAAGAATTAATACAGTGTGCTCAAGGTTAAAATTTTATTATTATGTCATGGCATTTTTAATCACTAGCTAATAATTTTGCATGAAAAATAAATCACACGCATGTAAAATACGCTAATATTTATTGACATGAAAATTTGACACAAGCCTACTTAGAAAAGAAATAGCAATATCAGCACCTGAAAGAAAATCACCACAAAATACATTGAAACTTTTAAATAAAAATCACTCAGAAACTGATAAAGTTAGCGACCTAAACAAGAGTACATTTTTTAAGCACAGCTCAACAGATAACAAAAATATGTTTTAATTTACCTAAATAATATGGTAAAACACCAAAAAACCCAACACCAATTTTCAGTCATGCTATCAAAACTTTCTCAATTATTGAGGCATTTTAGAATACAATTTAAACCTTGAACACCCTGTATATCTTAATGAGCTCAAATAATATTTTGGTGTCTAGTATCTCCAGCTTAGTGTTGAGACACTCTTTCTGACTCATCCTATATAAGTCAGTAGTAGCTAAAAATATTTGGTGTCGAGTTACACCTACTTTTGAGTGCTGTAAAAATAATTTTGAACCCTTTGTAATAATGTTCTAATGACTTCCAAGAATTACAGAAAATCATCTGAAACACAATAAAAAGAATGTTGATGTTGATGCTACAAAAATTGTTATGGTTGTGGTTTAGGTTCCCTGTATATAAAACCATTAAAACTATTTTAGGAGTTTGCTGCTTTTGAAATATATTTATCAGTAGGCAAAACGTGAAATTTTTCATGGATATATATTGAAAGTCTCGTATAGCATATTCAATTAAGAAAATCATTAAGAGTTATATGTAAAAAAAATAATAAATAATAAAAATAATTATTATGCACTTTCTACAGAATATAAAAAATTAAATAAAATATATCAAATAAAACCAAAAACAAAACAAATATTATTGCATAAAATAAAAAATGTAAAAATATACAAATATAAGCATATGACGTATTCTGTCTCATTTCATTGTTATTATTATTCAGCTTGACATAACAGTAGTTTCTTTTTGTCTTTATCCTCAGAAGAAGTAGGTACGATGATTCAAAGGATAAAGACAAAAAATATGGGGTTTCAGGTTTTTTAAAAAGCAATTTGACATGACGAGTTTTGGTCTTAGCAAAATGTTCAGTAACCCTTTAAAATTTGAGTCTAGTACAGTGTCCTACAATATTATTTTCTATGAATGACGTAAATAAAGCAGATTGCCTTTCCGTAGAGAATGAACAGTTGTCTTTTTCACGCGATACGTGCAGTCGCCTGCCGCTGGCCACGAAAAAAGCTGTCATTCCTGTCGATCTTTAATGTACCTAAAATTTATTTCAATTATCTTATATCAGCCGGTCAGGTAACTAATTCGACTGCTTTTTTTGGCTGCTAATACAATTGAAAACCAATACAATATTTTGCATAGACATCTATCTGGACTACCCATACGCTTCACTGATATTTGATAAAGTTTTAATATATAAAATAGGATAAGAACCTGAAATATAATACTTCCGGATTAAAAAAACAAAATGAACACTATGCAAACAATAAATATTAACCAACATATGTATTGGGAGCACTAAAATCAAAATAAAAAAAATGGAACATGTCATAAAGATATCGTCATTGATAAAACAAATTCTCGGAATAATTTAATTCGCACAATACTAATCTGATCCTACCCACATTAGGTTTAAAAGCACACAAACACTGATAATTAAATTAAATACCAAAGTCATAAAGTCAATTAATTATGATATTGAAACACGGGGAAAGGTCACTGCAAACAGAAGTTAGTTTTATTTTGGAATTCTAACACAAGTAAACACTGTGTTATCTGAGATAATTGAGACTACAAATAATTTAGCAATGATTAGTTGATGAAAATATGTACATATGAAATGTTACTAAAAATATTACTAGATTTGGTCACACAAAACATTATGCAATACCAATTTCTCAATCAATTTATCTTAAGAAACAAAATATTTATGCCATACTGATTTCAGCGCATAATGCATTTGGAAATTAAGATAACATTGATTTCAAAACAAATAAAATTAATAGCTATTTTATATAAAATTGTATACAGTAGGTATAACAAAATTTGTTTTGAAGATTATCAAAATGTCAACAAATAAACCTGTTTTGTTTTAAAAAAAATAAAAAATAGCTCTTTATACACAAACCAGAATATGTATATAAGAAAAATTGAAACAATTTCTTTTTACAACTCATGATAGTTTTGATATTCCACATTCAGGTAAAAAATACACTCACTGTATGAAAAGATGAAACTTTAGGACAGAGACAAATGTAGAGTTTTCACTAGACTCAAGCACCTTCTCGTCATTCACTCTAACTAGTACATTTGATTTGTAACATTTGTGTAAAATATGTTATCAAGTCCAAGGAAGCAGACAGAATCTTAACTTTTGACTCATTTGCATACAATTATAAAACACATACCTAATTAAGTAACATATTAGATAAAACTATCAAACATTCCTGGCACTAAGTTGCACCTTATCAGAAATTGTGACACATCAGTTAGAAACCTGCTTTTCAAATAATCATATTTAAAAATTGAAAGGAATGAAAAATAAAACATTCCAGCTAAATATCTGCATTCAATAAGTTCCAGAAAGGTTCTTTGATTTATTGCTGCAAATCCACCTTCTATTATAATAGTCACTGCAATTTTATATCTTAGCTAAAATTTGCAGGCAGTGGCAATAGATCTAAGGGAGAAAAATGTAACGGATTGGAAAAGAAAGGCGAAGGACAGAATGGAGTGGAGGAGAATAACACAGCTCTGGGCCTAAAAGGCCTGTAAACAGCTTTATATATATATATATATATATATATATATATATATATATATATATATAAAATTTGCATTAAAACTGCTAGACGTTTCTCCTAGGATGACTATTTTTATAATATAAAAGTTAGAATAAATATTATTTTGGTGAAAGGAAACATTCATTGGGCTTCATTTGATCTACAGATAAGTGTGTTTTTAACCAGAAGTCAGTTTTTAAATAGGCAAATGTTCACATCCACCTATTAGTTGACTTTTTGGTTTATCAAACGAAAAACTATTATTAGTGTATTTTCCTGAAAAATCTAGCTGACTTGTTCTTTGCAATGGAATACATAGAAATAAAAGTCAATGTCATTTTCCTTGCTCTTTGACAAGTTCTATGATTTAGTGTTGACAATATTAGTTGTCCACCACCACCAGTTTAATTTCAATGAAATAAAGATTTTATAAAGTTGGTTATGTTTTTGTTGATGTTCTGCACAAATGTTGCTCTTCTGGATAGTTGAAGTTGAAAATTTTGAATTTCACTCAACTTCAACAACGAATACAAGTAATTTCATTGGTTGAAAGTCACGTGACATAGTGTTGCAGGCAACACTACGTCGTTCTCTAAAGCTGGCTTTATTGTTACTGTTTCTTACTCTTTCAAAAGTTTTATGATTTTGTGTGAAAAATATTAGTTGTTTCTATGGATTCCATTGCAAAGAATAGGCCACTAGATCTTTTGGCAAAATGCACTCGCGTTAAACAGCTCATCTTTTTAAAAATGCATTGTAATACATTTTTTTTCTTCTCATAAATCCTCAACGTTTTGAAAAAACTTGAAGAGATCAAAAAGTTAGTAAATTAATGGCATATTTTTTAAAATTTATGGAAAAAAATATACCTAAGAAGAAATGTGAAAGGGGGCCATTACCCTTTACAAAAATATTTCAGGGTGGAAAAAATTTCAAAAAGTGTAGTTTTATTGACAGATAGTGTTCACTAAGTTTGGTTTCTTTAGCTTGATATACATGGAAGGTAAAAAAGAAATAATTTTTTTTTTAATTCTTAAGAGGGTCTTACTTTACTTTTTAGGGAAGGGTTTTTTCAAAAAATTTTATACCAAAGACTCCTATTAATTTTCTTCAGAGAATCACCCCTTACATTTTTCGATGTTATTTAGATACACCCTGTACAGTGTAACCTTCATAATCCGGACACAGTTTAATCAAGAGATTGAATTTCAAAAGTCATAATCCGGACGTATCTCTTTAATCCGGACGCTTGCCACGCGCGGCATAATTTTTATTTGTTTGTTTGTATTTGCTGTCTTATACAGGGTGAACCTTAAATAAGTACAAATATTTTAACTGCTGGTGTAGTTCGTCATATAGATCAGTCTAGTGAAAGCCATTTTTAAAAATTTCTAATATTTACGGAGATATCATTTTTTTTTTAAAATACCCACATTTTGAGGACCGCTGCTTAACCAAGCTAATGAACTATATGATTTGTTGCGAGGTTGCCATATCTTCTCTAATATAAATATTACGTTTCCCTTAACGTAATAGTAAAGTTGGGTATGTAGTATTATTCGCAGCAATATTAACATATAATTTAACTGCTTATCTGACCTTACTATAGACGATTAAAAATGAATTTCCACAATGTTGATATTACTATGTCCAATGTTCAAAAATTATACATAAACGTGCACACAAGCTTACCTGTTTGTTAAAAAATTTACTATTTAATCAGTAATCCACATTTCACAAGTTAAATGTCATTGTACACTGTTAGAAAAAGACACAAGACAAAATTTCCTTAAGTTATTTTATGAATAATAACGAAAAACTATGATTTTCACACAACATATTAAATTTAAAAGTTTCTTCAAGCAAAGACATTTGTGTAACACTGGCAACACTTTGAACTACACGTTCAATCTGAAGCGCTACGATTCATAAATGTATGAAAGTCAGCGGTCCTCAACAAGTTTTCTACAGAAAAATTACAAAATTTATTTAAAGTTTCAGTTTTCTGTTTCTGATTTTTTTGTAAAAAAAACTATTAATTATGTGTTCTACACAGTAAACTATACTGCTGGTTAAATTATTTGTACTTATTTAAGGTTTACCCTGTATAATTTAAATTTGCGTCAAGTGCACTGATACGTGTTTATTGTTAAAAACATGTCGAAAAGAAAACGTACAACGTTAAATTTGCAACAAAAACATGAAATAATTAGATTGGTGGATTCCGGGAAAAGCGTCGGATCAGTTGCTGGTAAATTTAGATTGGAAAATCTACCGTTTCCGATATATGTAAAAATAAAGCAAACATAAGGGATTATGCAGCTGTGGATGATAATTTGGAATGAGGAAGACTCTAAGGCAAGGTTAAAAATATTACTGATTTTTTAAGACGGTTCCAAAGAACATTTGTTTGTTTAGGTTTTTAAAAAAACTATTGACATTTTTTCTATTTAAAGTTTTAAAATATCTTTTCCTGTTATTTTTCATAAATGATTACTTTTGTGTTGTTTAATAATTGTTTTATGAATTATTCTGGATTTTATTTCTATCGTAAAATTATGCTTTAGGTTATATTCACTAATCCGGACAAATCACTTTTCCGGACAACCCGCGCTTACAATTAATTGTCCGGATTATAGAGGTTACACTGTATATCTAATGTAAGCTCTATTGTTTCGGTAAACGTCGACTTAGGCACTGTTTGATATTTATTGAAATTACTGTAATGGAACTTAGTCATGCTCACCTTTGTACTTGCTGTAAACACTGATGTTCGACTAGTCGCTTGATGGATTTCCACGGGATGTTGTCTATTATGCTCTTTGGAAGAGCCACCATCTTTGCTATCTGGCACGTCCTTGCCTGCAAAAAGATACATTCAATCAAATTGTTGCCATTTTATTGTCTGAACGAAAAGGAGAACAACAGTTTTAATATGTTCTAATAACACGACAATCAAAAATGTCTTTACCTAAAAATTGTAGGAATAACACATTTCCCAACATAACTACAGCGTAACACAAGATTCAATAAAAAATTAAATGAGTTCCTTTTGTTGCGTTTTTTTTTTGTCAAAGATAAATATTCCTATCTCACTACTTCTCTTATCATACTCGAACTGCATCGAAGATTAAAATCAGGTACTTCCAAATGATATAACAAAAATATAGTGGATTCGTCAAAGTAAAATTCCCACTGCATTACAATGATTCAAAGTTCAATTGTGGCAGTTCTAACAAGGTTTTGAAATAAACGCGGATGTTGTTGCTGTATTAAAAATTCTATCTAATGGCTTTAACTGTTTCTTTCTTAATTTTTGTTTAAAATGTATGCTTGCGGTTGTATCGATAAGTGAGAGAAAGTTGGGAATTGCCGCATTTTCAAGGCTTTCCTTTTGTTTATATTAACGGAGTGATAAGACAATTCTTTAAAAAACCTTCAGTGACATCACAGCCTTCAATTATTATTGTTAGAGACCTTTAAATATCAAATGTCGATACGTGGAATAATACGAAATTCTGTTAAGGAAAGTTTAACCTAACATTATCGTTGACTCAATATCCTGATTAAAAAAAAAATATACCTATAAATAATAAAATAGGCAAAAAACTAAATTTAAGGATCAAAACAAAGACATTGAATTAAATGATCTGTTTGCAATATTGCATATACGTCTACAGGGTGTTCCGCATAAGAACGAACACAGCAGATGCATGCAGCTGATAACAAAATATTGCAATTTAACCAAACATATCTATATACAAAGTTGCACACAGGCGAAATTACAGGACAAATATTCGAAAATAAATTAATATCTCTGAATTACTTGGAATAACCAAATTTGGTACATGAAATTGAAACGCTATAAGTTGTGAACATTGGTAATTCCTCTACGAGTGACACAAGCTTCAGTGAAAAGAATTTTCTTGTGAAAATTAATATCCTGATGAAAGATAAACTCGTAAAAGGTCACTCACTCATCGAAATCTTGAGGCAGTAGCTCTTGCACTTGGATGTGATATGGATGTAGTAGATTACGTTTAAAAATTAGGTGTACAGAAGTTCTTGATTATCCAGTTTCTCGAGATAAACGTTTAGTACTTATTTGCGGTTTCAACATTAGAAAATGTTTCTCTGTGGGGGGACTACTCGATTTGGATCTCCTACAATGTTCTTTCTTTCACACTTCTATATCAAATTTTAAAGACAAAACCTAGTCGGTACTGAGACTTTGATTTATTCTAATAAACACTATTAATATCTTGTTTTAATTAATGCATTTTTTCTTGAAAACTTAAGTTTCTTTTTAAATTTAACAAGAGTAAAAAAGTGTTAATTAAATTGTTATAAATTCAGAGGTGACTCGCCCTCAACGAACATATTGTATTTCAATTTTAACTGAACTCAGAGTCAAAGAAGACCAATGATAAACTTAAATCATCTACCAAATTTGGTTATTCTAAGTTAAAGTAATTAAGGTAGGTATTTTTTCGAAATACTTGGCCCACTTGGCCTGTAACTTCGTCTGTGTGCAACTTTGTACCTTTATAGGTATGTTTGCTTAAATTGCAATATTTTAAGACCCCCTACATGCACCTGCTTTGTGACGGTTCCATGAGGAACATCCTGTATATAGTTTGATTTGATTTTTTCAACATTTTAATGTAGGATGAATGAATGTGCGATAAAAAAATATGAATAAGATAAAACGTCACAGTTGATAAAGATGGTTGTGATGACTTGATGAGATGAGTCACTTCCCATATACTATATTATCCGCAATTGCGAAGCTATAAAATTAATTGCACAGTGCTTCTACATATTTAAACAATTAACTATACACGATAATTGCTGACAATTTTCTGGAATTATTCAAGTTGCAATTATGTATTTCAGTTGTGATATTCCACAAAAAAAAACGAGAAGAAATGATGAGACAAAATGAATTGTCTTCAAAACTAAGCTACATAAAAAGTTGTAACTTACGTGATAAAGGTCACGCTGAACCAAACTTTTACTGATTGATCTCATTTCTATCAAGAACGTTCCTATATTTGAAATGAAGGATTAAGTAACGTTCAGATAAACGTTAGTGCAATGGTACTGGGCACTGCAATTGTACTGTTGTATTGTAATTGTATGGTATTAAATATTATTTACTCTGTTTACATAAAATTACTGTAAACTTATGAAGTTGGGGAATTTTTCAGCTGTAAGTTGACAACATGCAAAAACTCAATATTCTTGACCTTCGGATGAGGAGGTTATGTTTATGTTTTGTCCCTATGTCCCTATCTACGAAAATCGTTGGTTTTTATCATTTGCCGAATAGTAATTAAAAGCCTACAATCTGCAGGAATAGATGATCTATTTGGCATTCTCATTTCGCATTTTTTTATATAAATTATAGAAATCACCTTGCATGTGCTTTCTGCGGTTAATAGGTCGCACCCACCATCTCCGAGTTCTTTTAATTTTTTTTATATGTATAGTTTTTATACATATTGTCACGGATTTCCCAATCCGTCTTTTCTTACTTCCAGAAAAACAATCCGTTAATTAATCACTTCTTTATTAACTGCTCAGTACACTACTGACTACTAATTACAGGTCAACTAAACACTTATTTAATTAATCGCTATCTAAATCGCTTTGATCTCTCTAACTAAACACTTCACTTCAGACTGTAATACAAGACTTATACAAGACTAACTAACTCGGCCGTTTATTCTTCTTTTATAGACCCAACGAATATTCCAGATATATTCCAGTATCTCTAGATCCATTTTCTCGAACGACTGGAACGCTTCTCGTCGTTTCCACAATTTTCTAGTAACGCCTCGATTCACGGAATGTTGTTTGTTTACCAGAATGGCGTAGGGGCGATCGGGGCAATCTTAGGCAATTCGCGGTGCCACAGTCGTCGGTTTGGGAGTGAGTGGGGCAAATTCCGTGACAATATTGACGTTGTTGCGAATAAGAGCAGCAAAAGTAACTGTTTCTTAGCCAAACAGTCCTCTTCATCCATTTTTTAAAAATAAATCAATTCTGAACTAAATATCTAAATTAGAATCTAATTTAAAAACTTAACCTGCAAAAATGTGAATCTTCTGTTTACTGTCAAAAAAGCTGTTTTCTGATTGGTTCTTGTATGATTGTTGGAAAAGGAATGGTAAAAGCTAAAATGCTTTTAGCTTCTGCCATACAACTGCAGTACAAAGGCGTAACTGTTAAGTTTATCTGAACGTTACGAAAGTCATCCGTATTTCTCGCCGTTTTACTTCAGTATCTTTTAATATTTGCAGGTGGGATGCGTTAACATTCCTACTATTTGCTAAACCCTAGATTATTCAGTTATTAAATGTCTAAAATTATTTGTATTTGTAGAAAACACTAATTCAAGAATACGGCGCTCTTTTTAATAACTTTTCTGCAGTACCAATGCAACCGCACTAATTTTATGTGAATGAAGCTTTATCTGACATCAATTTAACAACTATGTATATACACTGCTTGCGTTGCAAAACCCAAGGAAAAGTTAAGTCTAATAATTATAAAATATGGATAATTAAGTAAGCCTTTCCAAAAACAAATAAATATTTTACGAACTAATAAATAAAAACTAATAAATTTCTCCAAGGAACAAACCCCCTATTTATGCAACATAAATTTCAAATCAATCAAGGTTAATGGTAAACAATATTACAATATAACTATTGCTTCATAGTGTGTATGAGAAAACATAAATATGTAAAACCCAAGGGCATGTTTATTTTACAATAAACGGCTGATTTTCTAATATGTTGCGTGCATTTAAATAAAAATAACTATAGATAGATACTTATTCCATAGTTTCTTAGATTGACTTAAAAAATCATGAGAGAGCATTCGATGCAAATAAAAGATAATAATACATAATAATATGTGGAAATAGGTTTTATGAAAACTAAAGACAAAACTTCAGATCATAGTCGGGATTGTAATTACCTTCTGACACTTTATAAAAATAAGGGGAACAATTCTAATCTATTACAAATGCACGAAAGAAATAAAAAAATTATTGATGCAATTAATTACTTAATTTAAATCTTTAGAATATTCCAATACAAACATGTATTTTTATTCTTATTAAAATTGGAAAGATAGCATATGCACCTTTGCATAAAAAGACTTGTTTGAAAAAATCAACCATCTATTAATTAAATTGACAAATTTAAATTTAACATCATTTTTACACAAGTTTGTTATGGCTATACGACTTCCGATTTTATTTATTGTAGTAGTGTAGATCATATATGTTTACCTTCTCAAATATCAAAAAATGTTCACTTAATTATCGCCTCGCCACGAAAAAATGTCCAGAAATTTTTCTGGATGCTTTAGTAGCGAGTCAAAATAAAGGCATCTTATTGGTTTTAAAGTCGAGGTGTAACATTTTCTAGGAAAAGTTTACAATAACATTCAGTCAATTTACTATTTAAATTTTTTATAAATTTCCGACTTAATGCGATTTACAGGTACGTGTGTGTGCAAACCAGATTAACTTGGCATTAAAACAACAATAAAAAAATAATTAAAGGCTTCAATTACATTTTCCATTATATTTAACGACCCTTGACCCCTGCCACCGTTAGTGGTGTGAAGCTGACGCGGCATTTTATAACCGCAAATTGCCATACTATTTCTGGCAGCATTTCAATTTTTCCCGATGCGATGGTTAAAACAATTCGTACAGAATTTGTTCCAGAAGATAATTCAATTTCAAAAGAATTTTTTTTTCAAATTGAGGACGCGGTGAACAGTTTCAAATCAGTTTAAAATCAATCATACAGGGTAATTCACTACTTATCTAAAAAAAAACAATGGGAATAGATGTGCCCAGAAAAATGGAGTCAAAAATTTTGTAAAATTATAGAATAAAAAATTATTGAAGTTGTAGAATTTTCAACATTTACATAGTTGGGTTACTGTAGTCATTAGCCAGACGCATCCGAATATTGAAAAAATTGAAAAATAAAAATTCTGCTGGAGTGGATAATATTTCTGCAAGAATTCTGAAACCTACCAGTTCTATAATAGTCCAGCTTATTCCACATTTAATTAGTTTATCGATTACCATTGCAAAATATCCTTCGCTTTTAAAAATTGCTAAAATAATACCTATACACAAAAAAGGTGACTTTGAAAATATAGCAAACTACCGTCCAGTGTCTATACTGAATATTCTATCCAAAATCTTTGAAATAATAATATATGATAAAATTTTCAGCTTTTTAAACAAATTTAAGATCCTCAATGTGAGCCACAGCATGGCTTCAGATCAACAAATCAACCCAATCAGCTGCATGTACTCTGATTGAAAGTATATACATATACCGAATTAGATAAAGGTAATCAGGTTGCGGGCCCTTTTTTGACTTATCTCGTGCATTTGATTGCTTAAACTTTAAATTTATCGAAGATAAGCTCTTTAATTTGGGATTTCGTGGAGTATTTCTTGACTGGTTGGTTGATTACCTTTCTTACAGAAATATGTTTGTTAAGATATGTGGCTACAGTTTTGATCTTCACAATGTGAACACTGGAGTTCCTCGGGGGTCTGTGCTGGGACCGTGGGATTTTTTTATTATTCATTAATGATTTACCTACAAATATTAATAATGCAAATGTAATTACACTTTTTGCGGATGTCTCATGATGAACTCCAGTTGTTAACTAAAACACTTGTTCAGTCATTTATAAGTTGGTGTGAGAAAAACGGGCTAATTGTGAATATTGGGAAATCTGACTGTATCTATTTTCATAATGTAAATGCAACTCGTGAGCTTTCATTGCAGTTCACTGTGAATAATACAAAAATAACGTCTACTA
This sequence comes from Monochamus saltuarius, assembly GCA_025584915.1. Taxonomy (NCBI): domain Eukaryota; kingdom Metazoa; phylum Arthropoda; class Insecta; order Coleoptera; family Cerambycidae; genus Monochamus; species Monochamus saltuarius. Next base: position 3,044,426 of record CM046726.1, read on the forward strand.
AATGTACAAAATTCTTGGGTCTGTATGTTGATAATAACCTAAGATGATACATATTACGTGTACTGGTTAAAAAACTTAATCAACTATATTATGCTATATCTAAAATAAAACAAGTAATGCCTTTGAGCTCATTGCTCAGTGTTTACTATAATAGTCTGGTTTACTCTCAATTAATATACAATGTCGTACTTTGGGGTAATGCCTCTGATAGTGCTAGAGTATTTATATCTCAGAAAAAAATCATAAGAGCCATATTTAACATTCACTCTAGAGATTCCTGTAGACCTATATTTGCTAATCACAAAATCATGACTTTCCCATGTATCATCATTTTTCGCAATTTGCTGTATATCAAGGAAAATATCCATAAATATGCCGTAAGTTCATTGTATCATAAATATGCAACGAGGTATTCAAATTTGTTTGTATTACCATAGAACCTCTAAATTTGAATAATGTCCTTCCTATCTAGGATTGAAATTATTTAATCACCTTCCTTCATCTATGAAGGAATTAAATACTAATACTTTTAAAAGAAAAGTTAGAAATTTATTACTACTTAAATGTTATTACTCTCTCAGTGAATATTTTGGTGAAAGATCTATGATTATTTTTCAATCATCTTTTATGTTAAACAATGAGTGTTCTTCGTCAGTTTATTGCTTTTTATGTATCTTATTTAATGTGTCTATATTATGTGTGTGCTGTATAGACTTTTTTGTATACTTTGTTTTGGAAATGTGTTCTGCATTTCCGACTTGACTTGTCCTATACATTATATTATGTCTGAAAGGATAAATAAATCTATTCTATTTCATTACTTATAGTAGGTAGGTGAGTGCAGGTGCAACACTGACATGACACGAGAAATTTGAAAAAGAATCGTGGAAGAGATGGAAGTCCAGGGCGTTCACGGCGTATTGCGGCAGTGTGGTACACGACGTTAAATTATATCCGTATCATGTACAACGTATGCAAGCATTAATACCAAGGGCACTGGACGAGGAAGACCGGTACCATGACCGCCACGATCACCTGACTTGTTTTGTGGGGATATTTAAAAAATGAAGTGTATCGCACCGAAGTGGACACTATTAATGATTCACGCAAACGTATCATATAGCTAATGCCAATACCTTACCCGCCAAAACGAGCAAAATGCAGAAACATTTGAGTTTGTAGAAACTGGATAAGACGGGCCCAAAGTTTTGTTGTCGTAACATCAGGTATGTCAAACCGTTTTATTAATTAATAACAATAGCGGCAAAAATAGTTGAATATTGTCATTATCATTTTCAGTATTGTGAAAATTAAATTTTAAAATCTTCAAATATTATTTTCTTGAAATTTTTGTTATGTAACACCATAATTTTTCATGATGTATGTATGTAGAATGACACGCTCTTTCAAATGGCATGGTCAAAATTGGGGGTTGCTATTAAAAAAAATTGTCGATGACGTCATATCTCGAACAGCGATGACTTCACAAATATGGTTCGTATGTCAAAAAGTGCCTTTTTTTAAAACAAAATCGGCGTGCCAGGAGATTTTTTCGAAAACTTCTCAATTTCAAAAATAATGAATTTATTCGTTACTTTTCGAAAGCACTGTAGGTGACTGACGAAATAGAATAGGAAATAATTAATAATTTTACACTTTATTTAAGTTTTACAACATTAAAGGATCACTGACTGAGAAAATGGAGACGTTATATCAAACATATCTTTAGATATTTGTGTATTATCGAGATTATTGTACAATAATTATTATTATTCAGCAACAAACTTATTATTTGCGATAGTATAATTTTAATGGCAAAATCTGTAATAAAAAACCACCTGCGCTTTCTATTGAAAACAATGTTTTGTTCAGGTAACCTGTAGAAATAGCTCGTGTCAATAAAACAAAAACACCTAGTATTCTCTTTTTTTATTGAAAGACTACGTTTATTTACGACATATCATTTAGCAGCCCATGTGTAAATAAGATTAACTTTAATTTTGTATAGTGTTGAATCAAAGTTTCGTCGAATTTAATATAAGTTTAATTAAATGAAGACATTTTATAACGTGTTATAATAACGCAAACGAAAACAATATTTTACGACAGTTGATCCAAGAACTCAGATCAGATAACATTCTTGTATCGAACTAAAGTGGACAATTGTATTAAATATATCTATTAACAGAGAAATAAATTTAATTTCTTATAACACAAAGTACCCCAGGTTACATACTTTATAACGTATAACTTTTAGAAGCCACTCATTTTAATAATTCTGTAGATTTCTAAACAATGCAAAATTATGGAATCAAATCTTATAACAGAAGCCTAAAAAACGAATAATAATGACAACAAATAAAATCTGCTGTAATAACCCATTTGCCGCCTTAAATGTGACCAGTAAATCGATCTGGGTCACTCTATTCTAACATGTAAAAATACATTATACAAATGTTGCAGTAACAACTTACCGTCCTTCTTATGTGACTTGGACGACCCCGAAGAGTTTTGGCTACGTCTTCTGTTTAGGATAGGACTAGAGTAGATGAGGTGGCGAAGCGACCACCTGGGAAACCTCTTTTTGCGCTGGCCAGCAACGCATGGTGGAACGTCATTTTCTAGTGAGCTGCGCATCTTACAGTTCTTTTGAATTACCTTCGGTGGGCCGTCTTGAGCGAAAAATGGCCTTAAACGTTAAGAGTGGCTGAGAAGATCATCGTTTTGGGCTATCGCAGGCTTGAAATGTCCTGTAAAAGAATTCAGTGATAAAATAGATCTTAAGAAAATCAGTTGAAGAGTTCTAACTAAATTCATAGTAATGAAAACTTAATACGTATAACGTTATTTCCATCAACAATGGTATTTTGAATAATATGTTTGAAGAAAGTGCATGTATTATACTGTACATTACTAATGAAGCGGTGAAGTAATTTTAATTTATAACCATTAAAGAACAATGAAGAATTTGAGACATTAGATAACATTAACTAAAACCAAACTGATACTACACAAGATGTTCTACAAGTTCTATGACAAATTTTGGTAGGTGGTAGCTGGGGCTTAGCTGGGTGAATCTCATTTTCATTAATCCAGCTATACTCGCGTCAAGAATTCAGACGTCTTACGTGTCACAGCTGACGTTACACATTTGTTTTTATTGTCAACGTAATTTTCGATATTTGGTCGCGCTAAAATAATCATTTTTGCAATTTAGTGCAATATATGGTGCAAACTTTTAGTGTAGTATGTAGTTTTATTATTATCAGTTGCAGTTTCTTAAATATTTTGATGAAAATATAATGAATTATTCATTTGTTGACGTAAGTTGTCTGAATTCTTGTTGAGTATGCCAAATTTTGTCATAGAGCTTGTAGAACACTTTGTATAAAGTCGATTTGTCTTTTAAATAGTGCAATTAAAGCTATATGTATAATAATATTTAACTTGCTGAAATTAATTTTTCAATCGTTTAGTTGTTTTTGCTATAAAGTTAAAATTTGGGTTAAGATTATTTCACTTGATATCCCTATTAAAATCAATTTTTTTATTAGAATCCGTCACAGGTCACAGTGCATTAGAGTGACATTAAGTATACAGTCTAATACCAAATGTCAAAGTGTTTTAAAAATGTTGTTTTTAATATCTCATAGATTTGTATATCTCAGTAAATATTTATAACTTTGAACAATACTTTCACTGCACTCATTTACATTGTAAATTGTACCCATAATTAAAATATTTTTCTACGTTCATGCAAAAAAACAATACTTTATTGAACTATATTTAGTGGAAAAAGTGGTTCTTTATTGCACTCATCTGTCATACTGCAGCGTTTTGTCATCATGACAAAAATAAACGTTCAAATCGACGTCACATTTTTCTAGATTTAGTGTCATCTAAATAACATTTTTGGTTTTGTATGAACGTAGAAAAATATTGTATGCAACTCGTACAAAAGTGCTTATTGCACTCGACGTGTTGTCCTACTCGGCCTGACGGCCTCGTTGGACAATTTCACGTCGCGTGCAATAAACACTAACCTTTTGTACTTGTTGCATAAATAACTATTTAATTAATATTTCACTCTACATATAAAATTAATCACAGTATTTTCAATAGCTTGTCGTTTGTCTAATAAACAATGAGTATTGGAAAACCATCTTCAATATATTTAAGTAACATTACATTACTTAGACATCAATACAGCATTTAAATAGTTATTTATTGTGTTTTGTGTTCAGTGTTATAAGCAGCATTTTATCCACTCAAGAATGTTTAATATCCTTAAGTGGAAAAACAGGAATGCAATACAATGTTTTAATCTGAATTTGGTAAAAATGCAAGAAAGTAATTGTGTTCCTGTGGCTGTTTCCGCAAAATCCAGGAACATTACGAAAAAACGAAGAGTAATGACAATAAAGGAAGAAGTCATGCTATCGCATTTTCTTAAATTTGAAGACAAAATATGCAATTTCATCTATGTGGTCGAAGTATTCGATGTTGAAGACCATTATAAAGGTCTACAAAATATAGATATAGGAAAATATAACAAGCTTACTGCTTATTTGAAGAGTGTATCGAGAGGATACAAAGCAAAAAAAGCTGCAGTATTGGAAAGAGCACATATTGAAGAATTTTTGACTGGGGCTTCCGATAAAGAATATTTAATGATTAAGGTAATATCTCTTTACCTTTTACATGTTGTTAGGTATATAGTGAACTTTGAATTATTTTAGGTTGCACTAATATGATGAAGGTGCCTGTTGATTTTGCGAATGTTAATAAGTAAATAAATTTAATTTATTATAGGTGCATTACTTTTTTCATTGTTGTACTAGATAAATAAAGTTACTTTATTCCACCAGTGGACAAAAGTATTACTTTAGACGGTTCATGTGTGGATAAAAGTCCGATTATAAGGTGATGGTAGATAAACAATTTGATATAGTTATATCATATTGCCTGACCACATTACAATGGCCTACTAAAATCTGCAAATTATCGTCACAACATGCATTGAGCACAACCGAGCGTTTATTGCAATCTGTACGATGATTAAACAGATACACGCTTTCTGATTGTGGTGGTAAAACAAGTACCTATAAAAATATGCGTTTTTTCAAATAAATTTTCAATCAAACGTGAACTTCCTCTTTGAACATAACGTGTCTGGTCAACTTTCCTTGAATTTTGAACGAGATATTGCGTTCTTGTTTACTTGACTGATAAAAATGTAAAACAATAATCGTACCGTAAATTAGTAGAGCATTTAATTTAAGAACAATTAAATTTAATTTCACTATCTGTACTAATTATTGGACATTTAATGAATGTATGGAATACTAATTAATGCATACTTTGGTCGAGCCTGTAGAACAGATAGGTATTTTATTTACTTCTTTTGGGAAAAGTAAATGAAAAGATATATTTAAAATTTAGCAATTTTCATGAAAGAAGATAAACCTTCGTTCTGGGAGTTTCGTCCTGAAATAACTAACTGATTAAAAATGTAGACTTTTGTATATTTTAAGTTTAAATTACTATCTAAACTTTATAATACTTTAAGTTCCAATTTAAACAAGTTGGTAACTCTGCATTTAATTAGAAAATTTGATTTTAAAGAAAAACCAAGTGGATTGGAAAGCACCAAGACAGAGTTCTACAGAAATTCGAAATCTAATGCTCTTATTCGACTTCAATAAAATGCATCGTTTTTGAGCAAAATGAACTATATATAAATAGTCCATGCTTTTTTTACAAATTATTTTTGCAACTGGACTACAGGAATCAAAATCTTATGCTTCTTGCAAGAAATACGTACTCTTATTCGACATTGCTAAAATGCACAGTTTTCGAATAACATGAACTTGCTACTTCTCAACAATCTCTATACACGCATTATTTATGGAAAGAGAGACATTGTCAATAATTATATTACTATATTTGTACTCTGTAGTGAAGATAATGCCCTTAGTTTTAGATACATCCAACTTTAATTTATTAACAGTTAAGTACATTTCAACATTACACTACCAAAAGTTAAGTTATTATTTACAGAGTGTCTTCATTAAAAGCAGGTTAGTAAATTTAGATAGATTAATTTCTTTAGATAATTATTGAATAGAGCTTTGTCTGTGGAATTCTTCATTAGCATACCTAGATGTTTGGTATCAGAGAACATATATATGACGTCATTGATAGGAATTGTAGGAGATTTGATTTATATTAGCTAAAAATACCTTTCTAATTCAGTAAAAAAAAATACAAAGTACAGTACTCATCTTCTGCAGAGCCTTATCAAGATTTTCATGGTTGCATGCCAACAATGTATCATCAGCATATAAGTCTATAAATTCATAGTCTATAAACAAATTTATATCATTCATATACAAAATAAAGAGTAATGGCCCAATGACATTACCCTGTAGAACACCATGGATATTATCAATGTTATGAGAAAATGACGAGTTAACTCTGAACTTTTGCTTTCTGTTAGAGAGGTAATTTGACAACCACTGAAACATATTACCCTCAATTCCATATCTATTCAATTTAGACAACAACACATCTCTATTCACGGTCTCAGATGCCCGTTTGAGATCAAGTAAAAACAAAATGTTCACAAAAGATGAAGCTACAGTGTGACTCCCGTTAGCAACAACGACTGCAGCTGTTGCACCCCACAGGATGTTACAAATTTCGGCCAAAAAAACTTCGACTTTTTGTTGCGCCCCGTATAAACTCAAATTAAATTCCGAATAAAAATTTCCGACATAGCATCCGTTCCTGAGAAATCAATGTACAATTTAAAAAAAGATCATCAAAATCAAATGAGCGGTTCGCGAAAAAGCCAACTTTAAAAATGGGGCTAGTTTTCAGTGGCCGTTTTTTTTCCGGTGAGTGTATGTACACTAGGGTGACCGCAAAAAATCGATGTCGGAATTTTGCTCGTCTGGACCCCACAAAACGATTCCCCTTTCCAGATATTGAGATAGCCGAAATTTGAGCTCGATTAAACGACGTTAACCCGTGCCGCTCGTCGCTCAAAGTTTGAAAAAATCCAAATTTTTTGCCAAAAGCTTACATATGGAGCGATAACTCCAGAACGGTAAATAATAGAAACACGCTTAATATCTATAAAGAAAGCTAATGTTTTTCTTCAAAATTTATATTCTATACATAATTGTTGTTATTTTAAGTCAAACCGAGTTAGAACAGCCTTTAGTCCCAAAAACGTGACCTGGTACCACTAGGAGCAACCTTCGTATATTTTGTTATTAAGTGATAAATTTTGCTTTTTTCTGGTATATTTTTGACTTTAAAGTAGAATTATAATAAAAAAAAACAGGAATACTGATAAGTCTAATGACATTTTTATTTTAAAATATAAAAATCAGATATACATATAATACATACAAAACAGACACAGAAAAGATACAGACGTAGTACCTACATGAGTTGATAATTTTACATAGTTATCTAATCTATTCTAAAGCTTTTGTTAAAGTAGTTTTTGAAACGTCAGGATATAATGCTCGGTATTTGCTTAAAACTTGCAGGACATATTGCTTTTGGTCTTCATCTTTTGTCAGAAGGTCGTTAAAGTCGGTTATTAACTTAACACCACGCTCAGCCATATCATTAACTACTTTTAATGTTTTGACAATTTTCAATCCTTCTTGGAAGTCATTATTTTAAGGCCAGGTGTTTGGATGTTGTCTTAGGAAATCTGTTTTTATATTAAATCGGTCAAAGAATGTAACCGTTTCTTTGGTAAGTAATGTTACTGCTGAATTCGAGACCAAATTAACTGAGAGCCACCCCAGAAATGACTACAAGGAGCTATTGTAGTTGGTTCTCGTATTTGTTGGATCACTAGACGGCAATGTTGTGGGTTTTAGAACTCCAGGAGCCATTCATCACGCTAGGTGGATGGCAAAGGCTATTTACTGCTTAAAAATGTTCATTTTTCGTCGTCAATTTAAGATGTCTAAAGAAGAAGAAAGTTCTGTGCGTGCCATTTCTGTTTTCCTAGTTAACATTTATCGTAAAGCTTGGTTCAGTGCTTAAAAAGCTCATCTTGCACCAAAGCAAGATTTAGGTATTTTGCATAGTCTGTTAGACTATAAAGAATGTGACAACGACATTGCAGAAATAGCCCTGACTAAATTTTTAACCATTTGTGGTATTTGAATGCAAAGTTGGTGGGATTATCGTTTTTGATTCCACCATTACAGACGATGAAAAGTGATTGATAATGGCTAATAAATTGCTCAGTAGCACAGATGAGCCATCAAAGCACGCTAGGGTTCTAAATCCAAAAGTTAGGAAAGAAAAATTAACAGAGGTAGTTGATGGATGATTGGTAAATTTACGTACCAAAGAAACGTTTACATTCTTGACCGATTTAATATAAAAACAGATTTCCTAAGACAACATCCAAACACTTGGCCTCAAAATAATGACTTCCATGAAGGACTGAAAATTGTCAAAACATTAAAAGTAGTTAATGATATGGTTGAGCGTGGTAAATTAATAACCGACTTTAACGACCTTCTGACAAAAGATGAAGACCAAAAGTAATATGTCCTGCAAGTTGTAAGCAAATACCGAGCATTATATCCTGACGTTTCAAAACTACTTTAACCAAAGCTCTAGAATATATTAGATAACTATGTAAAATTATCAACTCATGTAGGTACTACGTCTGGAGTGCGTTTGAAATCCCAGAGCGTACACCCAGGTCAGAGCGTTACGTTGCAAATGACGTCATAACAGTTTCGCCTTAAATAATTGAACGGGTTGTGGCAGGACGTTCTGCGTTCTGTCAATATTCTAACCCGCGATCACTCTCCTTGTTAGATTTCATCTAACATTTTGACATTTCCCAGGATTCTAATGAAACCACATATACATATGTAATTACATATATGAGAAACCAAAGGCTGTATGACAACGTCGCTCGAGGAATGCCTCACTGGCTGTATCCAGAAAAGGCCCTCCTAACCTCCTATCCGAAGAAATAGATTTACGAATCATTTATGCAATATCTGTTCCAAGCCGATTTGTAAAGAACATACTGGAAAAACTACAATAGTGTGCCGGCAGTGCATTTTATACGATGAATAACGGATATTACGATAACAATTAGTTTCAACATTTATTCCCACTAAACACACTTACATACCAATTACGTAACAAGTACATAACCTGTTACACAGTGAATGAAGAGCCACCTATGTAACCATTACATACCTAGTACCTCCAAATGTCCTCCGCATGCACACATTATTGCTATATGAAATGCTTGTAGGTAATGTTATATGCCCACGATGTACCTCATTTTATGTAGGTTTCATGTAAACGATGACACATACCAAGAACTTAACAAAGTGTATATCATTTCCATGAACGCTTTCAATATCTCAGTAATGCAACAGTATGTATGTTAACAATATATGTACAGGGTGATCCCAAATAATCTGCAAAGAATTTAATGGTAGATTGTAAACTGATTTTAATAGGGGTTCTTCATATAAAATAATTTGTTTTAAACCCTTGGAGGAGTTACGATCCCTTAACAGGGGGTAATAAATTTAAAGTCTTATCTTTTTTTTCTTCCAAACCCTTTAAAATTAAGAAGTAACATTTGGTGAGATATTTAGACTGATGAAACTTCTGAACAAGTCTTTTTCTTCACGTCCTATTATAAGGCGTTGAAATAAAGTACCCCAGTATATTTATTATAAACAAAAATATTTTTATCAAGAAAACTCCAGAAAAAATCTAATGAAAATTATACAAGGGGTAATTAATTACAACGACGTATTACAGGACGAGAATAAAAAATAAACGTCCAGAAGAATTTCGTTAGCCTAAATATCATACCAAATTTAAATTATTTAATTTCAAAGCATTAGGAAGAAACTAGATAAAATGTTAAATTTATCACCCCTGTTAAAGGGTTGCAACTCTTCTAGAAAAGCTTAAATAAAGAAAAAATATATGAAATACCCGTATTAAAATCCGCTCATACAATATACCCTAAAATTGTTTGCACATATTCGGAATCACCCTGCCTATATCTATAGTATAGTAACAGTATTATGTCACAATTTACATATCGTTTAGATGCTGGTTATTATTGTTTTAATTTGACACTGCATGGTTTCATTTTTAATTTAGATAAATTATTTGATTTACCATTTTATTGAAGTCATCATATGACTATATACCTACCTTTAAAAAGTCGAAAACCTTTTTATTACGTTGTCTTTATTTTTCATATGGATTCTAAAATTGTGATTAAAAATGAGTTGGCATTTAAAATAATTCTGCTCACAAACACTATACACTATACATATAGACCCCACAGTATTTCAATATTGAAGAGCTTTAGAAGTTTAGAAATCATTTATTCTTTAAATTACATTACCACACTAGTAATGGATAAAGATAAAATAACATTACATAAAGCTGTTATTTTGAAGCTATTACGGCTTCTCTTGTGAAAATTACATCACTGTGATGAACTTTTGCTATTTCATTAATTTAATTGAAGCTTTTTGATATATCTTTATCCGACACTAAGGCAAAGTATATAATCAAGTTATGTGGGGCATCCTATGAATGTTACATAGACTAAAAAAATAATAATGCAACTTAGTTAACTCATTTCAGTATATTGAACAACTGTGAATCTATATTCCATTGTTATAATATTTCTTTATTTCTCTCGATTCAAACGCTGTCTATGTCTTCCATTTAGACGAAACAGTTTCAATTTCTTTCACCATGTTTTTGGATGTAGTTCTAAGATAATTCAGAGTACTGACCAGTGAGGTGAAGAAAACTTACCTTTTATTAAACATATTGCTTGCTATATATCTTTAATATACCATAAGGCATTTTTGAGAGGTTAGGTATGCTTAGTTAATCATAATTAAATAATACACTTTAATAAATAAATACCTATACTTACATTTAAACAATAATAGACGTATAACTAGTAAAAATATATTAACGTAATAGAGGGTATAAGATATAAGGCCAAGTCGCAAGACAATCACCCGACATAATTGCATCAAGCCGAAAACTGCCACAAAATATCCCCCCTTTCCAACCAAACTCCAAAGTCTTTGAATATGGAATTTGGTACATCACAGAATGATATCTATCTGCACATATATTTAACATGAATATTGTTACATCTTTGTTGGATACTTCTGAGTACATACTTTAGATATGGAACATAGTACTCACACAGTAGTACCGATAAGGACATACTTTTAACATACAAACTGTTACATACTCACGAAATAGCAATAAGCACATACTGTAGATGTTTAAATTATTATATCATAGCGAGGGATCACTGTATATATACACTGCAGAGGGATTATGTTATGTTACCTCAATATCCACAGAGCAATGTACGTACATTTATATACTAAATACGTTAAATGTATATAACAGTGGGTATGTAATTCCACATCTTTCATTGGTATATACCAATGACATCAAAATCACGACTGTGTTTAGTGGGTTATTATTACTTACTTATTCATCCATGTGTTAAAATGTTCCATATTAATAATTTAGTTAAATTTTAGAAAATATATAGGAAATAAGTTGCAGAGCTATATTCTTTCTACATGTAAAGATTTTTACTTTTACAAACATAGGTATTATTTGTTTTTTTACATTTTTTTTTATAAATTTCATGGATAAACATAAAACAGAGATCTTATTTAACAGTAATCATTCCCTTTTTTCTGATTCATCGTCATACAGCACGTTAAAGCACCGTTATTAGCATACGTAAAATAGGCATATTTTCGACCAAATTTATTTAAATTAAAAAACAAGTCAAAACATTCTAAATGTCAAAAATTTAGAGGTTAAGACAAACATAATTTGCGCATGTTTCACCCAAACGCCCGACTTTAAAGCGGGACGAAAAGTTGTAGCCTGGACGTCATTTTTAAACGGTTGCGTGTGACTTGTCGAGGGAATACGTCATACTTCGTCTAAGATAAATAAACGGTCTCAACACGCCCAGAACGCGCCGTGCGTGGTTTTCAAACGCACTCCTGTATCTTTTCTGTGTCTGTTTTGTATGTATTTATACCTGATTTTTATATTTTAAAATAAAAATGTCATTAGACTTATCAGTATTCCTGGTTTTTTTATTGTATTTCTACTTTAAACTCAAAAATATACTAGGAAAAAGCAAAATCACTTAATAACAAAATATACGAAGTATGCTCCTAGTGGTACCAGGTCACGTTTTTGGGACTAAAGGCTGTTGTAACTCGGTTTGACTTAAAATAACAACAATTATGTATAGAGTATAAATTTTGAAGAACAACATTAGCTTTCTTCTGAGGTATTAAGCGTGTTTCTATTATTTACCGTTCTGGAGTTATGGCTCCATATGTCAGCTATTTGGCAAAAAATTTGGATTTTTTGAAACTTTGAGCGACAAGCGGCATGGTTTAACGTCGTTTAATCAAGCTCAAATTTCGGCTATCTAAATATCTGGAAAGCGGAATCGTTTTGTGGGGTCCAGACTAACAAGATTCCGACAATTTTCCCCCCCTCTATGAGATCCGGTCACCCTAATGTACATCAACACAAATATATTTTAATAGACAATTTCAAACTCTTCTACGGAGTTCTGAATCATAATGTTATCGAGTGATGCGGTGGATTTTTCACAAGAAATGCTGTCCGCAAATAGTAACTGATTATTATCAAAGCAAAATTGCATAAACGTTGGCTGCTGGTTATTGATCGCTTTAAAATAGTTCGCCGATGCCTAAAAAAAGTGCGAAATTTTAAGCAATTATTTGGTTTCCGTTTTGATACGACTACACATTCAGTATAGTACATACAACTTAATTTATTCTCCTACAAAACATATACATTTGCGAATTGTTAGTACATATATTTCAAAATATTACTGATCTTTAGGTTTTCACATTGTAAAAGATGCAATTTTTTAATGCCGCAAATGTTACCCAATATACATTACTCGTTTTGGTACACTAAGTCAGGAAACCAACTGACCTGAATTTAGCAAGTTTTCCCATGGCCGTTTAAACCTGCTTTTAAAAATCCATAACAGATTTCACATGGGTACATTAAGGAAATCAGACATTATGTTTTTTTTTTTAAATTTATTTTCTGTTAATGCAGGAACGTCATAATAATAGCAATTTACAAGAACAGGAAGTTCTGGTCAGATTCGCCTACGTAAAACAAAGTGTGTCGTGAATTTTTACGAGTACTTTAATGTGCGAAACATTTAGTAGTTATAAATAGTGAGTTATATTTATTTTATTTTCAAAACACCACTTTTAGGAGAAAGTATATACACAGTAGATTCATAATGAAGCCGCTTAATCAAACTATTTATCCTTAAAGTGGTTAAATGACCCTTAATAATTTTGTTTGTTGATTAGGAAAGCGTTTTTTAGGTATCAATTAATGATGCATCGATGCATTTTATTTTGGCATATCTTTTCAAAACTTTTTAAATAAAGATTAACCAGTAATTTAATAATTTTTATGTTAGGATAACAGAGAAAGTGAAAATCTATGATTTCAAGTATCGTTTGTTCGAGAAAATTAATCAAGGATTATTTAAAATGAGTATGAGGTATCTTACGTGCATGTCCTGCGTTGTTTTATTTCAAAAAATTATTTATTTGTTTGCCGATGGGCCAAAAGCAAAGAAGGGTAACGTGCAATGCGGTGATCTGATGTTGTATCCGATAAAGGCATGAGGTTTTGTTATGAACATCACTTTGTTTAGTAGTTTGTTTAGCTTGTATAAATACAAGTTGAAGATGTCATAGAAGAGTATCTTTATTTAAAACCCAAGAACTGAGAGAAAATATAATTGACATCAGAAACTTTTAGTATTAGTATTTTAAATCTTGATTAACACAGAAAAAAAGTCGTTATAGAAGAATTATTACGTGAAATTTTAGCGAGTTCATTTGCAATAATGGATTTGAAGCTTTTACGGTCGATGCTGATATTTGATCTATAGTGATTTTACGGGTTGCTAACATGTGACCTAGGTTACTGATGGCTGGCAGTAACAGAATTAACTAGCACATTTCTAGTCTTAGCCGAGATTCTTTGATCTGCCCTTGTTGTTCTCGGGTTAGGCTTTGTGTTCACCCCCATGTAATGACTTCGATTCCTCTTATTTCTATTGTTGTATTACGGCTGCTACGGTCGGTACTGCACGGTGGTCTTCCTAGATGTCATTCAACGATATTCGTAATTTGATAAATTATTACTTTATACCTATATATTCTCTATAAATATAAATTAATAAAAGATCGAAATTTCTAATTCTAAAATAAGCAGTATATACAGGGTGTCCAGAAACTCTCCTGACAAACGAAGACCGGAGATTCCTCAGATAATTTTAAGACAATTTAACCCAATTCACCTAGTCCAAAAATGCTTCCTAAGGGAACTAGAGCTTTTTGAAGATGGCGCCTTGTAAATAGTTTTGTTTAAATACCTCCAGAACGCTTCTACTTAGAAAAACAAAAACTGGTATGCTTGTTTAGCCTTCAGAGATGAATCGATTCCATCAATTGCGAATTTCTAGTACCGGTCATAGGCGTCCGTTTTGGGTAGGTCAACGGTTATTTTAACGCATAACTTTTTTGTCTTTAACTATTAAGCATTTGTGACACTAGATTATTAAATTTTCAGGTATTCTAGTACTAAAAGGTACTCTTTCTTTAAGTCATTAGGATACACCGTTTTCTAGAAAAATGGATTTGAAATTTTTTGTTTTTTTTGTCATTAATGTTCAATTTATATTTTTTGCACTAGTTGGCTCTGAACTGCCAACAAAAGTAAAACATACGCAATTGATGGAATCGATTCATCTCTGAAGGCTAAACAATCATACCAGTTTTTGTTTTTCTAAGTAGAAGCGTTCTGGAGGTATTTAAACAAAACTATTTACAAGGCGCCATCTTCAAAGAGCTCTAGTTCCCTTAGGAAGCATTTTCGGACTAGGTGAATTGGGTTAAATTGTCTTAAAATTATCTGAGGAATCTCCGGTCATCGTTTGTCAGGAGAGTTTCTGGACACCCTGTATATTTTAATTTAGGAAACGACCAATTTTAACTTTGTCACTTTATACCATTACTTTTCTTTGTAATTAATCAATTATTTATTATTATACATTTCATAGTAATAATATATTTAAATAACAGCAATTAAAAATTAATGTGGTTACATATAACTTCATTTTATAAATGCTAACATAAATGACAAGAGAAAAAAGAATGACACGAAATAGCAAAAATATTGAATATGTTAATAACTTTGTTCTTTTCATTTCTGTATCTTTACTAAAATCGCCGTATTTCTCGCAGTAAAAAGATCAAATTTGTGGTGTTTTTTAGGTACAGAAATCTGGAAGATGAAACACATACCTAGAGCAAAGGTAACATCGAAAATAAAACTATTGATGTTTTGTTTATCCACTTTTACTATTTGAATTCTCCTCAAATAATATAATAACTTTTAAAATGCATTTGTATGACACACATTAATCTCTTAAAAGTGCACAATAGTATATGCAGAACCATGTAAGTTTATGTTATAACAATATTTACATCTACAGTTGAATTTAAAAAATACAAATTTTGGAAGATTTCTGTATCTAACAAAATGTTGATTAGACCGCTTTCAGTCGTAACATATTTGTTTTACTCCGGTACCATTGAACATTCGCAGGTGACATGAGATAACAACTGCTGTTATTTCCTAACCTCTACATTCAGTACATTCAGTTTTTAAATGTTTGCAATTACTTGTATTTGTAAAAACACTATTTCAGGAATACGACACCCTTAAAGTACCTACTCCGTAATCGTGGACAACTTCTGGTAGATTTTTAGAAATCAGCTTACTAAACTCAATTTCAATTTAATATATTCTAAAATGTTTACAACACAGCAACAAAAGAACACAACACATTTTAATCTGACGGGTGTTAGCGGTAGATCTCCTAGTTTAGAGTTGCGTGTAATGACGTCACAAGCGCCCCGTTTGTTAGACTGGCACCAATTTCAATCCATACAAAAACGCATAAAACCATATAAAAAGAGTTTGACGGAACAAGACTGTTATCAGTAATTGATTGTTCATATCACTTTCCATTCTAGACACTAACTTTCTCAGAACACACTGTTGGTACCAGTTACGATTACCTACTTAAATTATCAAAAAAAAAGCACACCAAAAGTCAATTTAACACAACACAAATGGAATATGTATTCAGTAAATAAATTTAATAAACCCTTGAATGTTGATAAAACTACAGTAAACAAATTATCGTTTTGGGTTTTATCCTCGGTTTTATTATTCGACCTAAAGGGGAGACAGCGGTGGCTGTTTTACTGGAAGGCTATCTATAATTAGCAGAACCTTCCACAAAATATTAAAAAATATCGTACTCTCGCATATGGATCAATTAGAATTATAATAGACTCGCGTTAATGGACTATGAGGGATTAGTTCAGCTGTCATATCGGTTAATTAATGTGTCAATGAGCGGGAACCCAAAACGTTAACCCGCGTTACTTCAGAGACAGTTTATATTTAGAATATCAGGTATTGTGCTCATTCAGAGATAATTCATTCATAAAGATATAATTCAAGATATATAACGAGGGTCGTGTTCCAAATTATTCACAATGCACAGATTTCATGAAAAGAATTGGGAACCGTGAATACAATTACTTTCAAATACACAAGGCGCTGGATTATGGAAAATCCAGTTGTATAGCGACGCGAATTTGGGTTGATTATATGGCTAAAGTATAGTAAGTAATAATTGAAATCCTGATAGATATATTTAACAAGGAATTTCCAAAGGAAGCACTAAATTATCAAAACACTAGAATTATCGTACAGTAAATTTTCTCTAGTCAATTGTATAATTTAAAATATATGGTTATTTAACCACCGTCTTGGAAGTATGGGACTTTTTCTTATGCAATCCTAACATGGGGCCATACACCTCACTTGGACAGAATATTTAGGCTGCAGAGACGCGTTGTGAGAGTGATATCTGGTCTTGGGTATAGGGATGACGTAAAACATAAATTCAGTGAACACGAAATATTAACAGTTCCTTCCTTTTATATATATCGATGCTTGGTTTATGTAAAAGAACACCTAAA
Organism: Monochamus saltuarius; assembly: GCA_025584915.1. Lineage (NCBI taxonomy): Eukaryota > Metazoa > Arthropoda > Insecta > Coleoptera > Cerambycidae > Monochamus > Monochamus saltuarius. Next base: position 3,061,660 of record CM046726.1, read on the forward strand.
TGATTACGCCGTTCATGGGGACATACATCGTCATGATACAAGGTTTAATAATAAAATATCTTTAAGATATCTACGAATAGAAAAAAGTAGAAATGCAATAAATTATTATGGACCTACCTTTTTAATAAACTTCCAAACCAAATTATTTCCTTACCGTACAAACCGTTTTGTAGTCGAGTTAAAAATGTATTGCTAAGTAAAGCTTATTATAATTTCGACGAATTTTTGTTGACTGATTTTTCGAATGAAATTGTTTAAAACTATTTTTTAATGTGTGTATATCTACATAATTTGTTATTTTATATACTTGTTTGTCGAAACTAATGTGTTATTTATTTACGTATTTTAATTTTCTTATACAATATATTATATATATTATGTACACTCTTGACTTGTGTAAAACTTCTGTAAGTTGATAACATCAATAAACTATTTCTATTTCTATGTATACAGGGTGTATAATATGTCTAGTAGGAGATTTCCGATATCAAAATAAAGCGAAAGGTCTGTCAATAAAATTTTGATATTAGTTGAAAAATGTAGGTTTTTAGATGCCATAAACAACTGTGAAAATAAAAAAATTATATTATTTTTATTTTCTTAGTTATTTGTAGTAATACTCTTGAAAGAGCGAGGCTATAAAACGTTCCCTCAGTAAAATGCTAGCTGTATGACGTCACAGCAACAAGAGTGTCTGTGAGTAGTGTATATTTTCATTTTATAAAACGAAATCGAAAGAGTATGCTAAGAAAAAGAAGAAATAGTGATATAAATGTCGAAGAAACTATTTAAGACAAATATTAAAAGGTCGAAATCTGAATCGATGAATATAACTGAAGAAGCATGGTTAAATGAAGATCATACTATGACAAAAATGCACCCTATAATAGCCAACGATAAGTGTTAATGTGTGACCAGAACGGTGGCAATGCTAGTAACCAGTAATGTATAGTGTGTATATAAATAGCGCAGTGTATTGTGTGATATCCGCAGAGTGCGCATCAGGTAGGTGTAAGTGGGTGGTCATCGCTGAAATGTTTAACAGGACGGCATACTACGGGTGAAAATATATATTTTTTTGATTTAGGCATGATTTCCATCCCATTTTGACCGCATTGTTTAATTTTTAATTAAACGCCCTGTGTAATATTTTATATAGAAAGGACCTTGTTTGGGCTAACTAAGACTTGAAATTAAGGAAACCATAACCAAACGACGCTGGACGTCGTGACACTATTTTTTTTTACTCAGAAGCATACTACTTTTTTACGAATATGGAAAGAATTTTTCATTTTATTTCTTTTTGCAAATAACTTTCTTTTGTTTATAACAGTTCAAAAGATACAGACCAGAAACAGTAGGTAGTGTTTTAATTTTGTTTTATTTTAATCCCATTTATACAGGGTGAGTCAGTCATAATGTCATTAATTTTAACAGGAGGGAATAATGACTATAATACGAATACGCGATTAAAAATAAATCTAAATGCATATTTGCGCCGAAAGAAATATTTTCAAATCATTATTAAAACCCCCATTTCAGACTGTCACTGATCGCTCACAGCCTTGGTCGTTTACAACTCACAGTTCAACTCGATGTCGACCTGATGCCTTTGAGTAAAAAAAATTGCAACGACCCGATGTACAACGTCGTTTGGTTATGGTTAACTACCTTACTTTCAAGTTTTAGTTAGTCCAAACAAACTTTGATTTGCAAGGCTCACTTTGCTACAGCCGTTTACAAGAAAAAATGCATTTTCCATGATAAAAAAAATGACACTGTACGTAAAAATGCACAAACATAGAAGGAAATAATCAGTAAGCCGAAACGTAGCCTGGTAATGTAAGTGAAAACTCACGTCCAAGTTCAATGCCCTTATTATATTATTATTGCCGAATAGAGGACCAAAGGAGAATGTAAACATGTTTGTTTTTTCGTAATAAAGATTTACTTAATTTGCAATTTATTTTAATCACACCAAACCAAAATTTGCTACTATACATATACTTTTCCTTGTCATATATGTTTCAGATTTCAAAATAAAATACAAATAGTGAATAAAAAAAAGTAGTTACCTGCAATAACCCAGAACTCTTTTCTCTTTAAATCAACTCTTTAAAAAACATCTTGCGTAAATACCCGTCCGTTACTAATTTTTGTTAGCAGGCCTCAACCTATGGTGTTACAAGAAATATTTAAATCACATATTTCATCACATACTATTTATAGAAACAGTCGCGCATAGCAAATTTACAGAATTTAAAACATAGGAAAACACCCAAATACGGTTTTATTTGCAAAATCTACAAGATATCATCTCTGATCGGCCAGAACAACCAGTTTTTGACCTACCCATATAGACTTACTTAATTACATATTTCTCATAAAATAAATGACCTTAACTGCTTGCATATATGAATAACAGACTAATTTTACAATTGGATACTCTTGTCCATTGGCTTCTTAATAAGCTTACGTAACAGACAAATATACATACATCCAGTCAATAATACAATATTAGACACAAGGATAAGCTAATTATGCTTATTTTGTTCAGCTGGTTTGTTTCATAAATAATTTATTTTTAAAAATACACAATACTATCTACAGAAACGAGTTTCCAGATTTATTTTAATTAAAAAGAATAAAAATCTTTGCAGTAGGGATATTTATCACTGAAATTGGACTCTACTGTTACTCATTCATCTAGAGGCAAAAATAACTTCAAAAAATAAAGACCAATATATATTTTTTTAGGAAGATGAATGTTAAGCATGCATCCACGTACAAGAACTTTCAACAAGTCTGCTCTTGTGACACATCCCTAAACGTGTCTTTAACATCATTTATTACAAACAGCTGTCTAGGTATTTCCCAAACACACAATTTATTTTCCAAATATATCCGAAATGTCTTTGTTTTATCAAAGGAAACAGTTGAAAGAGCTCGTACATAATGTTACACTTCACCCGGATCAAAAAACAAACGTTGCTCTTCACAGATACAATTTGTCAGGAAGAATTGCTCCACATGACAAGTAAAATGTGTATTTTCTTTTCTGCATTCCATTTGAACACAGAAAAATAAATAACTACTGTTAAGTTCCATCACTAGAAAATTATTCATTTCAACGAATGCGATCCAATAAATCAAAAGCCAATGTCATATTCTTGCAAAGAATAAAAATTGCAATAAAGAAAATAAAACGGGACGTACATAAATATGGATCCATGACAACTATACAATCCGCGTTATGTGATTACTGATTAGCGAACTTAATAGTTAATATTTAATCGGTTCAAAGTTAGCTGACATTAATAGAACTGATTCATATGTCTTTATTGGCAAGGGTCAAACTGCAACATCAGTTCACTTATGACCACAAACTTTCCAAGAGGCTTGGACCCGAAGATACATAATCCTATAGGTTACGAAATTTATAAAAATAACATTAGCTTAAGGACATCTCCAGCTGAAATAATTTCAAGTTTAATACAACCACAAATTCCTACTCCAAAATCTGGAGTCAAGGACAAGATAATGGAAAATCTTAGTACAATCAGTCTATCTCTCATGTGTATCAAATTTGCATATACAATTCGTATTACGTATTCGATTTTTATAAATTTGAACTGCCAAATATGTTTTTTTTCATTTTGCTCATCACCACTCGCCTAGTTAATATGTAATATTTTAGTATCTTCAACAATGAAACTCTTCACCTATAATTTTATCGAGATTAAATAAATAATGCATTGCACATCAACAGCACTCGCTACATTTCTGGCGTCAAAGTAAATATAGTTGGCTGCATTAGGATTGCTGCAGGAGTTATGTAATTATTTGCAAAACTAGATAAAGCGACCATCTTCAGTAACAATTAAAATGCGGTCTGTCTAGAGCGAATAGTCGAGGTGTATCTCAAAAATCAGCGCAAGAGGTATTTTGATGTAATCGTATCTCGACCAGTATAAATATCTAACATAAAGACATAGCTCGACATACGCCAGTCTGTTATTATTGACAATATTTTTAAAGTATGTATAAATTAATAACTAATGAAAAAAAAAAATCCATTTGTCACTTGTCAGTTTCTATTTAAATTCAGTTATCCCCCACCACTGCTGCTGCACCACACTACCTTTTGAAAAATAACAATTTCACCCGAATATAGCAAACCAATATTATGTATAAAGATTACTATATTGACATTTGTACATCAGCTGTAAACTTGGAAAATTGGTATTCGGAACGCAAAATTAGTACTGACAGTCCTTTCAGCAGATTCCGGAACACACTATAAAGGTCTATTTACTGAACTGATACGTCACTGATGTGTGTAAATTAACCTTAAATCACAGATTACAGAACACACTGAACTGACTTGGGAGACCAAGTGACCAAGAACCTCACAAGAAAAATAAGCGGCAAATATCTTTTCTGTAATTGTTAAAGAGCTTTCTATCTTAGAAAACTTAAAAACTGCTGTTCAATTGGACTATAAGGAAAGTGGAGAGCGCCCTATCTTACTCCTACACCCCTCCGTCTATCACACAGGCCCTTCATTCTACGAACTTTTTAGGCAAACCTTGTAATATCCACACAATATGAATCTATAACATATACCTAGAAATTTTTAACTCTAGACTCGTATTACAGCAATAATATATTTGACCTAATTATATATAAAAAAAACAGATCACGCTTTCACTTTAAAATCATTCAATTACACAATCTAGCTCGTTTCTTACTCCTCGCTCTTTGTGGATGAATCACGTCCATTATTAAACCCACCACTTCGTAACTTATGAATTCCTACGAGTTGCAAACGTGCATGACTGCATGCCTACGGAATACGTTTATTTTTGCTATTAGAATATTAACATCAGCCACGCTATAACCCAAGAAAATTGTATAGGCGTGTTTGATACCATAAATGCCGCACCATCAATTATTACCAGTATATCTTGCAATAAAACCACGTATATAAGCGTAGTATAAAAGTATAAAGAAATCTTTGGACGATAAGTCAGTAAGCTGCCGTTAGTATGCATTGTTATGTAGAATTATATTAAACAATAAGAATATTCAAATAGGCAGGTCTAATACAACGAATACCTGTTTAATTATACTGAAATAAAAGCTAACGGTGGCAAATATTCACTAAACATTTTTTTTAACAGTTGAAACCCTTGCATTGCATGCAAATAAATGCAATCCTTTAACAATTCATCAGTAATTTATCAAAAAGGGATTGTTCGACCGAAATTTTTTTGATCTGAACTCCCCCTTAACAGGAAGTGATTGAAAAATTGAATGAATAGTATACAGCACAGCCTTATGACTGGACGAGAATAGCAAATACTCGCTTGAAGAAGTTTTATCAGCCTAAACACCTTTTCAAATTTCAGTTAATTTCAAAGCATTTGGAAGAAACTAAATAGAACTCTAAATTTATCACCCCCTGTTAAGGGGTCGTAACTCCTTAAGGAGGGCTCAGATCCTAAAATTTTTTGTGAAGTTCCCGATTCAAATCAGTCGTACGATTTACACTCAATTTTTTTGCACTTTATTCGGGATCACCTTGTATAAGTCAGAATGTATTAATACCCTTAAATTTGCTAAAAAGAAGATAAATTATCAGTTGTAAACGAAAATTCACAATTAAAAATATTATGAAACTTATAATTATTTTTTTTTTAAATTAATTGCTTGTGTTTATATTAATGTACCCGATTTTATCTGTAAAAGATTTCAATTCTCCAATATATAAAGTTAATGTATGCAGGGTGTTCCAAAATTAGGCTGGCAAACGTCAACAGCAGAATCTATGTTCAAAAACAGGAAGAAGTTTAAAAAAACATGAACCCTAATATGTTTCCAAAGGGTCTTTTAAAGGGGAGCCCCTACCAGAAGTTTTTTTCAAATATCTTTGGAACGGTTCAGAATATGTAATTTGACAGTATCGCAATGAATTTAGAATTTCAATCAGAAGCATTGTACATTTACTTCAGTAGCACCAATGGCCTTTTTTGGAGAGAGGTTACCTTCTTCTCGTCTAAGTCTACACGAAATGACGCACTAAAGACTGTGTCGACCTCGGTGTGGACAGGTTGATGTCTATTTGGGTATCTTCGTCGGTATTATCAAGCTACTTGTCTGTCGTTCCCTTTGGACTGCTATGTGTCAAATGCATAAATAGAATGACACAAATAATAATTATTGTTCTAGCAACCATAATTTTTATTTATCAGTCTACTTTGAAACATGAAATTATATTTCTTTAAATGCTATTTTAACTTCTAAACAAAAACGAATCGGACCTGTGTCCGAAAAAATGTTTGACATTAACGGAGCTACCCCCTGCCAAAGTTTGTCATAGAGTTTGTAGAACACCTTGTATATTTGTGCAGGTCTCTAGCCAAATAAACAGACAAACAACTATTACTTATGCAAAAATCGAGGCAAAAACTGAAATTTCGACTTTTCACTTCAGAAGATGTTTTATGTCAACATTTTGCTGTGTTTCCTGTTTTTATTTGATCAACAACGGTCCTACCTATAAGGAAACACCTGGTAATTCGCCTACGCAATCAAGACAACAAACAATAGACCAGTCGCTGCAGATGTTTCAGCAGTATATTTGAGATAGAACAGTGGAGCACGGATAGAACGAATAGATGATGTCGCAGACAGTCATGTCTGATTATACAGAACACGCCATCTCATAAATATTCCCACCAACAAAGTTTAATTAACTTTACACTACGATAGAACGGCTCCATAGTGGAACTAATTTCATCACCATATTATTATTAGCATATTCATTTTTGCGTGGATAGCCGACACTATGGTAATTAGGAAGAAAATTAATATGTAATCGTACTAGGTACCAAAACTGTATGTAATCAACTGGCTTTAATATCGATAAAACTTAAGTAATTTGCCGAATTTGTTAAGAATGTGAAATGTTAACTACCAGTTAAAAATAACTGACAAAAGGCTATTAGAAGAGGTTTTGTAAAAATTTAACACTACTGCGAAATAGTAAAGGAAATACACAAGAAATTGTTGTTTTTATTTATATCTGTGACATACCTAAGACAATGTATTCATTGATAACTATGGAAATTAATTCAATGTTACATGGAATGGTTTTACATGCTTCACCATCATAATAATATATCTATCATGTTATGTATGAATTTAAAAAAAAATTTGTTACAATGGGGAAATTGCAGCATTTTTCCAAATATATGGCGAAGAAATAAAGTATTATTTCAATCGAAATCGCGTCTATCCTAGACATTAACGTGGAAAAATAAGCCTAAAAACGATATTTAAAAATGTAGTCTGACCAGGCCCCCACAAAACGATCGCCGGCACGGCGTAGACCTGTGACGTCAGATGCCGTTCGCACATGTATACCTCGGTGTATACCTAAATACAGCAGTGTGCTTTAGTTCATATATCTGTATACGATTTCAATGCTTCCGGACAACGCAGTACATACATTTTAGAAGAGTTAGTTTGCCGTTTGTGATATTATTAGGTGATATTGTGTTAAACAGATATTGGTATTGAGTAAAGTTGCCAAATATACTCGCAAAACGGGCACAGAAAGTGCATCTCATCGAGCAAATAGAACAAGTATTGCATTATGCCATTATGTACAAATACAGCGTAGAGCACTTAAAAATATATTTCACCGTGCCAAAATATGAAAAGAAAAATGTGATGTATGGCGATAAAGCGCGACGAAAAAAGGAAATACATACAGGTATGTAAATGTAAAGTGGTAAACTTTTCTATTAAGCTACCAGAATATGTACAGGGCGTTTAGAAAATCAATGGTAAAGCAAACTTACATTTTTTCTTAATTATCGTATTCAGCGCTTCATTTCGATTCCAAATACCATGTTCTGTATTTGCTCCTACCATTTACGTGATGTGGAATGTTATTTGAGGCATTCATAAAATTTTGCTATATGATTTCACTACATTAAATTAAATCAGTAGCAAATGGTAATAAAAAGTAATTTAAAAAGATTAATAAATGTTAAATATCATTATTCTATTACTTTTACTTATCATCTTTCAAATTAAAAGTAAAAGTCAAGTAAAACCACATATCTGCTACTTACCTGACAGCATTGTCGCCGTAATTGTCAAGAGCGGTTCTATATTGTAAACAAAGTAATAAGTTACGTTTAACAATACCGTAAGTTCACCACATTATCACTAATAATTATGGCATTATTACTCAAAGTTTGTATTTTAATAATTATTGTTTATGTTCTAAAATGCAAATTTCGTCAAAACCATGAGAGTAATCGAGTCTTATCAAGAGTACCTTTTTTAAAGTAAATGAGTTGAGCAATCTAAATTTCATACTCAAACTCCTTTTCTTCCATTGCCGTAGAATTTTTAAAGGTGCAATTATTAAAAAAAATCAAGTTCTACGCCTATGGATTAATATCGGACAAAAATTTAACACCATTTTTTGGCCACATAAAACTCCACCAATATACCAAATTTCAGCAAAATCGCATATGCCGTTTTAAATTTATATGGGAAAAACGATTTAAAAATTGTAACTTCAAGGCCCTCTGGAGCCCAAACGAAGCAACTTTGTACTAAGGTAATTTTACTTAAATCGACTTATTTTGGTCTAAGGAATATGTGGTATGTTTTTGTAAAGACCTTTTACAGACACCCTGTAGAATTACAGATATAATACAGGAAAAACATTTTTTTTAAATCTGTACTATTTTGTTTTAAAAATATTAAGTTAATCGTTGAAACATGTTTATTTTTATGTTTGGATAGTAGCCTACTTCAGTATACCTATATATTTAGCATCAAGAAGTGTAATTTAATGACAATTTATAATAGCAATCAGATTAAAAATTGTAGTTAAAAAAAATGATAACAAACATTCTGAAAGACCATTTAATATAATAATGAACCAAAAATAATAAATAAAAATACATGTGTAGCTTTAAAAATAAAAATTTTTACCTACCTTAAAACTCGGTTAATTTTAACAACACTGTTTAGAAAATATACTAAAAACCAGTAAATTGAACATAATTTACTCAACTATTTCTATCTAAATTATTGCACCTCCTAGACACGCATTCAAACTAAATTGTGAACGGCACAAATCATAATTTGCAACTATTGATTATATTGGTAATTAGAAGGTGTTATTGTAAAATTTTGTTGCAGCTTATTTCATACTTGAATACGTTTACTAGTTTACGACAAAAAAAAATTCTCCTATTAACATTATAAAATTGTCACAACGAAATTTTCCATTTCGTACAGCGGTTGCGAAATCTATTTTGAGAAATTAGTGTAAGGTAAAATAGCATTGAATATTATATTTTAAAGAAAAGTCTTCCCAACAGCAATCACTAAATTAATAATTAATTAAAAAAAAAGTTATTTAAAACTGAAAGCTAATTAGTAACTAATGTTGAATAATAACAGTAATTATATAATTCTAGAATGTACTTTTTTGGCATAAATATTTTAAATTGGTAAGAAAACAATTAAATTTGAAACTTAATTAAAATGGGAGCCACTAAAGGTACTTTTTTAAGTATAATAAATAATAGTACTTTGCTGTTTGTGGATATGGATTTTTTTTAATTACAACATTACAAATTTGGCACTTGACAAAGAAATACATATATTTTAAAAAATATACATATATATTAAATCAGTAATACGGCAGCAGAAATTCATGCCAAATAATGCAATTTTCACCGAAATGTATCACCCGAGAAGGGGGCCGATTCAGTGGCCAGCCAGATCGCCTGATTTGACACCCCTAGATTATTTCTTGTGGGGATACTTAAAAAGTAAAGTATACGTTACTAGACCGGTTAATTTAGAAGATTTAAAAGCAAGAATTCGTCACGAGATACATCGTATACCTCTTGAAGTTATTGATAATGTCCAAAAAGAATTTATTAATCGTCTTGGCTACTGTCAGGCAGCCAACGGTGCAAAATTTGAATATTTAATTTAGTCGATTTTTTACATAATCATTATCATTTTCGGTATTGTAAAATTAAATTTTAAAATCTTCAAATATTATTTTCTTGAAGTTTTGTTATGTAACACCATAATTTTTCATGATGTGTATGTAGAATGACACGCTCTTTCAAATGGCATGGTCAAAATTGGGGGTTGCCATTTAAAAAAATTGTCGATGACGTCATATCTCGAAGAACGATGACGTCACAAATGTGGGTCATATGTCAAAAATACCTTTTTAAAAAATTAAAAACAAAATTGACGTGCCAGGGGATTTTTTCGAAAACTTCTCAATTTCAAAACTAACGAATTTATTCGTTACTTTTCGAAAGCACTGTACATATATTTATATTTATTTTCACTCTCAATTCTTCTGATTATTACAATCTAAATTATTGAAAACTAGAATATTCATTGTGAGTGAGACTAGCATACATAGTACATATTTTAAATGATCGCTATTGGCTTCAATACAGATCCATTGGTCGAGCGCAGCCTGATATTTCTGCAGGTACTATGGAAGCAATACCTGTGCCGCACTAAACAAAACAAATTTATAATTCTGGATGATATAATGCAACACCCCCAATATCTAGTACACATCAAGCTGATATGATTTGTCGTATGTAGAACCACCAAACATACCTATTTCGAAATTATTAGTTCTCGCCAGTAGATGCTTGTCACAAACGCTAATTACATGCCAATTTAAACTATATGTATAACTATTCACAGTCACAAGATACGTGATGAAAAAAATGCAGCAGGTGTGTTGAAAACGTCAGCAAAAAACATAAATCATTGGCACCTTCCACCATTCACAACATACAATGTTTGCCAAGTCGAGACAATAATAATTCATGTATTAGACAAATTTCCAAATTTAAATTTATTTTTTAGAAACAAATATTATTAATAACTTAAAAAGTGGTGTTTTTTAGATACAAGAATATCAAAAATAAAATTCTTGATGTTTTGTTTATCCACTTTACTATTAAATTCTCCTCAAATAAATAACTTTTAAAAAGTGTTTGTAAGACACACATTATTTTGCTATTCTAACCCCACATTTTAACAATTATTTTGACACTCTTATAAACAAAAGTGAATAATCTTATATGCAGAACTATGTATGTTTATATAACAATATTTTCATCAGTCGTTAAATTTAAAAAAAATACTATTTTGAAAGATTGCTGTACCTAAAATTTGTTGGTTAGACTGCTTTCTGCCGTCGTATATTCGTTTATTTATTCCTTTTCGTTATCCTCTGTTTATTACTTTACCTCTACTACCAGTTTACCATTTTCTATAAAAAAAACACATATCATTGAAAATATTTCAGTGATCTATTCCAGTCATTATGTTGTTTCTTATAATTCAAACAACGTTAAGTTATAAATAGAATTCCAATCACGTGCTATGATCCAGACCGAATGTGGTTTGTATCATCGGTGAAAGTTCAAGAAACTCTCATTAAATCATCGTACATACCAACACGAAAAAAATTCGATCACTTTCGCCCATCCACCTACTTCTGATAGAATATGATACATTATTATACAACTCGGTTCTGTCACAATCCATACAAGGCGATCAAAGTTATGTAACCGCGATGCCAGTACTGGAATCCTATCTGGGTCGAATAGGCCAAAGACGTCGAGATATTAAGAAATTTGTATAATGATTGGTTGTTGTATGTACTGTTCAACACGGTTCACCCAAACTGTCACTTATCCCAAAATAAGCTGAATGTTTGTCATATGAGTATAGGTCAACTATCAAGTTTGTTTTTTCTCTAAATCGAAACGTTAAGAAATTCGTATAATGATGTATTAGCATTGGTTGTTGTTGTACAAACACGATTGCGCCCAAACTGGCTCTTCCCATAATCAGCTGAATGTTTGTGATATGAGTATAGGTCAACAATCAAATTTGTTTTTTCTCCAAATATTACATCACACAAGATATGGAACAACTTTTATTCAGAAAATTAGAGACCTGAAAACTAATCACAAGGATTTTTTTGTACAGGGTGAAGAATGAAATATGTAGGGATTTTTTAACGCATATATTATAAAAACAGTTGTATATCGCTTTTCCAAGATGCAGTCCTAACTTTTAAAGCAGGCGACACCTGGTTCTGGTGTCACGCCACGCCATGCCACGTGACCTGGTATGATATGGTACTCTACTGTTACCACGCTATGCGATGCCACGTTACGTTACATTCGATAATTCCATCAATTTAAGGAATATTTCATATCAGAAGGTCAAACTCAAATTGAGAGTCGAGGATGAATACTCAAGTACCCTAATCCATTTAGCTAGTCGTTAAAATTTATGTTGTTTCATTAACAATGTGCAGTGAGAAACGTTTCCTGTGTAATTTGTTCTTAAGCTTCTCCTCTCATAATTTGTTCTCTATAGCGCTTACGGTTTATACTATAGAGACATTCGTGCTCGCAAATCTTTAAAATAACAAAATTTTGTCAATATTTTCTATCATTTTATGCATGTGGCATCATATTAACGTGCACACTGCTACCACGCGACACCACGTTACGCCACCCGACGTGATAAAAATTTAACAAGAGAGGATTTGCGACACGTCGACGGCGGGACGTGGCGTGGTGTGGCGTCAGAGCAGTGTGCACACAATACACACGTCAAAAGTCTTGGACCCTCTATACATAAAATGATTCGATTAAACCTAGTGATTTTTCTTAATGTGGTAAAAGAGTACATGTACTTAGGGAAGAAAAAAAACAATAAAATATTGCAGACCATGAACCTTTACTTTATTACCAATGTTTTTACAAATCTGGTCAGTTTAACAGTGTATTCAGTCAAGTATTCATTTGAATTATTGTAAATTATAAAGCCAATACGTGAAATTTCTGCGTTTACCCGAACAAGAATGACTGCTTTACAGGACATTCTAATCATCAGATATCGAACATGTTGGAGATTCCTAGAATATCTGTTGTACACAGATATGAAGAATTTGATACAGTGGAAAACAGACCACGTAGTGGACGTCCTAGATTATCCAATGAAAGGAGGGATCGGTATTTGGTGCAATATGCCCGTACACACCGCACATCTTCAACTTCAGCTCTCAGGGCCCACTTTCAAGGTACGTTTCGACGTGTTATATCGACACCTACTATTCGAAGACGACTCCACAATGCAAATTTACGTGCTAGAAGACCATTACGGGTCCCCACTCTACTTCCAAAGCATCGTGCTACGCGTCTCCAATGGACGCGAGAGCATAGGGGTTGGATTTTACGCTAGTGGCGGTGCGTTTTATTTACAGATAACATCAGAAATGGGCTGATGAGGTGAAGGAGGTACCGTAATGTTTTGGGGTGGAATAATGTTCAATCACCCCACTTCATTAATTCGCATACCACAGAATATGACCAGTCAAATTTACGTCGAACAAGTTATTACACCCATTATTACCTCCTACGTAATGAATTAGGTGAAAATTGTGTGTTTATAGACGACAACGTTCGACATCGCGCAAGAATGGTTCAAGAGACAATCGAAGCAGGACATATCAATAAATTAGATTGAACAGCCAACTCTCCTGACATGAATCCTATTGAAAACATGTGGGATTTCGTTGCTAGAGCCATTCATAATCATATTCCTCCACCTCACACTGCAGATGAGTTAGTCGTGGCGGCAGAAGAGGAATGGAACAATATTCTGCAAGAGATCGTTAACCGCTTGATTATCTCAATGCACAGACGTGCCAATATGCTATTGGAACGTGGTGGAGGTCATACCGAATATTAGTCAAGTAGAGAACTTGCTTTGTTACTTCTTCTTGATTTAATAAATTTTGTGACAAATGTCACAAATTTGTTGGTTTTTAATTTTCTAAGTACTCAGTTTACCGAACAATCTTTTCACAAATAAAAAAAAAAATTTAGAAAACAATATACTTCTCTACTGTTGAAGAACGTATTAATTGTTTTTTTCTAACATTACAAAAAGTGGAAAATTTGAAATATTGTTTATTTCTCGGAAACAAAAAACGGTAGGTTATTGTGGTATTGACCATTCATTTTCTCTTAAAAAAAATAGATCGAGAGTGACGGGGGAGGGGTATTTTTTTCTCCTATAGTTAACGAGACATATAAACTACAAAAACATCGAAATATGCCCAACCTGTACACGGAATATTGGGACACCGTATATTTACAGAAACAACAACAATTAGTTTTTTATAGCTACTGTCGAGCTAGATACTCTTTATTACTCAATGCTAGTAGTTAATATGATGTATGTATATAGCGCTATTGAAAATAATACAAGCTGTTTTTGATTTATCAATGAGCACGTGTTATTGGTTGCAATTAATATAAAGAGCCCGATAAATATTACTTATCGCACATTTTGCTGGCTAATCGAAAATTGCTACTACAACAACTAACAATATGCAGCCAACTTATCAAGTAATGTTAGATAATTAAAGATACATAATTCATCCGCTAAATACTGCAAAATACTATAGCAAATGATGTTCTAAATTTAAAATAAACGTATGTAGATTTTGAAGGATTTCAGATGACACAATACGTCTTCAAAACGATTGGTAATACTTTCAGAATGTAGAGGATTATTGAAATATACAAATAGTGCTGCCGACATAGTTTTCTTACCGATGACAGGTTGATTGTTTGAATGCCAGAACATTATATGTAATAATATATAAACAGACGTATCCGCTAGTTTTCCTTTAAACATGAAATTCATAACCTATATTTCTGTTCAGTTCATGAAGTTGAACGAACTTACTTATTTTTCAACAAACAGCAATTTTTAATATTAACAGTATTGATTTAATGTATCCTAATAATTATTTAATAGTAATGAATAAAAAATATAGTTTTGTAAAATCTTACAATCACACATACAGTGTGTTTCACTTCTCACCTTTACACACTCTTACAAAGTTGTAGTAGGTAATGCAATTTTGATGATTGTATAGGGTGATTCTGTTTTTAATGTACAAACTTCGAGGGTAAGTAGAACTTTGAAAAATAATGACAATTTATTATATAGTAGTTATAATTTTGAGGTTTTATACGGAAAATACAGGGTGTTAAAGTTTGAAGAATAAAATAGATATTTTGGTATAATTACTAAAGTAATGGGATTATTTACGCCATACTTGATTGATACACAGTGTACTTAGTTAAGGTGTCATAAAATATGAAAATATCAAGCTCTTTTAACAACCAGTGGCGGATATATGAGCAGTTCGTATTTTTAAATTAGGAAAAAAGTTGTATCGCCCTGTATAATATTAAAGTTTATGACATCTTTAAATATGTATTTTAAAACTATAGAAAACTGCTAATATAATTGCTAAAATAACAAATTTAAAAAACGATACTCCCCTCGATTGAGAAAGAAACAATTAAATTAGAAAAACTGCGCATGTGCAGGGTGTTCCAAAATTAGCCGCCAAAAATGAACTGTGAATTCTACGATAAAAAATAAGACAAAAAAAGATATCTAACGGAGCTATTGCTCTTTAAACAGGGACCCCAAAATTTGGTTTCCTCCAAATATTTTCAAAACGGATCGAGATAAAGTAATCAAATTTAAAATTGAGAATCGCAATTAGATTGCGAATGTAATGTTCTAATAACAATATCATAATTAGTCATAGGCGTGCCAAAGTGGGGGGGTTATTGGATAAATATTGCTCTAACTTTTTCATGTTTCGAGGTTTTGCCGTCAGATCAAAAAATTAAAAATGTTGAACAATTTTACAAAAAAGGTACTTTTATTTTACTTCGATAAATTATTCCGTTTACGAATAATATTAATTTAAAAATTTTGTGACATACCACAAAAATATTAGATATGATATGCAAGCGGTCAAATTGTCTCTAGTAGGCTTTGAAAAGTTATATGTCAGTTTACTCGACACATACATATGTTTTTAAAAATTAGGTTATATTAAAATTTAACAATGTACAAATAATTACATTACTTATATGCATTTTAAAAGTATTTTAATATGTTAAAACGCTTGAATAGCAATATGTGTTAAATAAGTTTTTTCTCAGTCTACTAGGGATTTTGCCTATTTATAATTTCCATCTTAAACTTTTGTGGTGTCACAAAATGTTTAAATCAAAATTACTCGAAAACGGAGCAGTTGATTGGATTGAAATAGGAGTACCTTTTTCATGTAAAATAGACAAAAAATTTTAATTTTTTGATCCGAGGACAAAAATCTTGAGATACAAGATAGTTAGAGCAATATTTACCCACTGACCCCCCAGTTTGGCACGCCTATGACCAATTATGAGGAATTATTTTCGGAACATTAGATTCGTAATCTAATTGTGATACTAAATTTCAAATTTGATTACTTTATCTTGATCCCCTTTGGAAATATTTGGAAAAAATAAAGGTCCTCATTTAAGGAGCCATATCTCCGTTAGGGGGCGTCTACGGACTTATGATTAAATACCGTTTTTTCTAATTTTTCATCGTAGAATCCAGTTAATTTTTAGCAGGCTAATTTTGGGACACCCTGTATAATATCTACGAAATACCTGACCTCCACCTGACCAAATGGAATTTTGCTATCGTAGAACAAGGTATGATAGAAATTTGACATTGTCTTACTCCAATCTTAAACCTGGATCTCACCTTAACCTGAAACAAAAGGAATAATATAATTAATTACTATACATTTCATATTTCAGTCGTTAATGATCGCATGAGAACATTGCTTCTGCATTAAAACAAATATTTTTGGAAAAATGTTGCTGTTAAGCAACTAATCAATTATTAGTCCATTTTACCTTCTAAATGCTAAAGAAAAAAAGTTCTCGTTTCTCTTTCGCAATTTGCAATATGTATAGGTGTACTTTGAACATTCCAAAACCTTGGGCAAAGTGCATTTCATAAAACGCAAGAAGAGACATTATTATTTATAATTCGCATTTTATAGCGTATTTAAATTATTTATTTTGGCAAGATATTTTAACTAGGTATTTCCTCATTTCATGGGGAAGAATTCTCTTTGAAATTTTGGCATAAACATAAAACGAAAAAAGAATGTACGAGGTGTGTTTATTTCAAATCCATCTCTGATTTATAAAAAATGTATTCAGATATACAGGATGCACCTGACTTTCGCTCTTACTTTTAAGGGCGCCGTATTCATGAAATAGTGTTTACTACAAATACAAATAATTTTAGATATTTAAGAACTGAATAATATAGAACTTAGCAAATAACAGGAATGTTATCTCATGCAACCTACAGATTTTTAGGTACACAAATCTTTAAAAATACGTATGTTTTTAAATTTAACTTTAGATGTGAATGTTATAAGTATGTGAAAATAATTGTTAAAATGTGGGGCTGGAATAGCAAAATGTATTTTACCAACGTTTTTAAAAAGTTGTTATTTTATTTTTGATATTATGATTGTTCTATCTGTTTTTTTTTTTTGAGTTGAATTTGATCATTTTACGGCTAGACGATTTACGGCGACATTAATAAAAAACATGAAGAATATATATCAGGGATTTTTTTCCCTATATACTTATATTTTTTTGTGATACTTGCGATACAACTATTAAAAATATACAAAAATTTCATTTTTAAATACCATCTTCACATATGCTTAATTTTGATTTTTTTTTAAAGCTTCACATTTTTATATTCGGAACCATAAAATTACGTTTTCTAGTGTTAGATTATACATAAAAAATCATTGAAACATATGAGCAAATTTATGAAAAACCAATGATCAGGGCTACAATTAATTACAAAGCCTACTAACGTTACAAAACGCCAGCTCAATGATTACAATTATTGTTTCCAAGAGTTACCTCACTAGGGATGAATTTCAATTACTGGACAAACCCCGTAAACATAAAATAAAGTTAAACTGTCAGAGGTGCTGCTTTCTATGATTAATATTTGAATTCCTAACACGAAAACAAACCTTTAGCTAGCTTTATCATATTTTCTTTAGATAAAACCGAATATAAAACTGTGGAATCCATTCCGACAATCAAAACTGTTCTGGCCCTAGGCCAATACCGGATTTTTAAGAACTCTCATTGTTGTTTTGTCGGCCCGACTCTTTTTATTTTTAGGATCGTGCACGAGTTTACTTCCATAAAATTGTTTTATACACTAACCGAGATACTTGTTAGATCGAAAACAAACTCCGGATGTGCCCTGTTTATTTTGACAAATCAAACGCGCATACAATTTGTTATAAAATTGCTATCCGTCCATCCACACGCCACTTTATTAAAATTGTAACAGCCACAAACATTTGAACAATTAAAAATTGGCAGGTTATATTTCAGAGGCCATTTCATAAAGGCATAGTGCTGTACGATACCCATACGCTAATATTTTTTTATTAACCAATTTTAAACATCAAAAACAAACAAATCAACGTAAAATGAAGATTAAGCAGACACAAAGACAAATGATTTCATACACAATACACATCACCTGTAACTGTACCTCCTTGTTTACCTGAGGCAGTCACCCCTCACCTTGGGACATGATTTCAGAGAAACTCCTGCAAAGACGCCCAACTAGCAAAATGGAACTTTAAAACAAGCGAATTGTAACTATCGAATAGCATTGTTTAATGAACAATTTGATTATAGAGCAAATAATTGTGATAATTTTGTTCCTGAAAAAAGTAATAGAGCATATACATGTAGGCGGCGCTGCGATCAATGTTAGGTATTAAATCTAACCTCACAAATATTTGTTATTTACAGCATTATATGAATTTGCAGCTTCTATAAAATTAATTTTATAGCAATTATAATCTTTATAAAATTTATTGTGTTAGTTGGGCGGAATTATAAAATTCTCGTGAGTGCAAAGAAGAGGTTTTAAATTCGAGTTTTATACATGATTTTTTCGAGTATTTTTTAATATAAAAATGAAAATATCGTTTGCTCATATTATTTTGAAAATAAACTTAAAATGTTTATTGTTACTGACAGTAACATTGGCATTAAGTAACAAGTTAGAAAAAGTTACTTTTTTTCGCATTAGGCATAGGTCTGCCATATGCGGAAAAGACACTTTTCCTACGAGTTGCACAAATGATTTTTTCAATGTTTTGAAAACTGCTCAAATAACTATAGTTATAATTTTTTTATTGAAAATTATGAATTTCGAAAATATGAATCAAGAATCCTGAGGAAAAGTTGATATAAAAACGAATTTGTTTATTAAGTTTTCGTTAATATCATTGTCAGTAGTTTATGAAAAATTCCACAATGTTCTGCTTACGACTAGACTACGTCAAAGAGAGATCAATTTAAATACAAACTCTGCCTTTACTTCATAAAACCTGCACTATGATTTTTTGTATACACCTATGCAACAGTAGGATAATGAAACCTAGAAGAGTAAAATTGTCCAATTGGTCAAATGATTGCTAAAATAAATTGGTACGAATAATAATAATTGGTTTTGTTTTTAAGATTCACAAAACTAACAACTAACTTTTACTTGCTAACAATTTTGTAAGATTAATAAGAATCCATGAAGATTTAATTTTAAAGTTGTAAACCCCTCTTTCAGGCTTACGGTGAGCGCTCTATCAAACGATATATAACATCTGTTCCAACAACCGTCGAGAACTGTTCAGTACCGTGAGAAAATTTTGACCAACACCGTCTTACGTCGCATTCGCCGCCGAGTACATTAACAACTAAACTGACTGACTAATTCTGGACGGTTCGGAATCGATTCTTGCTGTGTTGGAACAAACCCATAGTTTTCGCTCAGTAACTCCTTAACGGATACTGATAAAAATGCAGTTTTTAATAGACTTCATATATTATTTTACGTCGGCGCTGTGTTTTGAAATTTTGAAAAAGTGTAAAATAAATTTTTAAAATGAATTTAGCATATTTTTAAAATTTCAAAACACAGCGCCGACATAAAATAGTATTTGTAGTCTATTAAAAAAACCGCATATTTTTATCATTTTTCGTTGAGGAGTTACTGAACTATATCCCTTTGGATTGAGCGCTCACCGTAAGCCTTAAGTGATTCCTAGATCCGCCACTTACTGTCTTCACAAACACGGCTGTATTTTAACCTCCTATAAGCGACATGCACAATGCGTCATAAGACCTGAATGCTACAAGTTACCGTGTTGCGTTTTGCAACAAAAAACAAAACAATTACAAAGACAAAATAAATTAATGACGTAATGGTTCTTTTTCGTCTTTCTCACGAGGAAATTACACATTCTAATCAAAATATTTTTCGTCCTTCATGTTCCTAGAAAACAATATCATTTTGTATGAGTTACACAGGGATAACCTGCGGAAAACAATACCCTTCGTTTGTCAGATAACGAATCGGATACGGTCACGCTAGAAATGCATCGATTTAACAACATACCGAGCCTCATTCTTGACCCACCTAGCAGCCTTGCAATAGCTATCGCACATGTGGTAAACGCTCGTAGAGATCGGAAAAATCTGGGTCACAATGCATGCATGTACGTATTGTGTACATAGTATTTTTAATCGCCGTGTAAATTATAACGCCAAGCGCAATGGAAAGTTGTTTGTTAAAGGTTAGGTACAAAAGAGGTGGCCACCATTATTATAGTAAAACTTAACGATTGTGACTAGATACACAGAATTCCTTCAGTTAGTAGTTATCTATGTACAATGGTCGTCAGCTTAAAGTCACCACTTCCATGTTTTGTCCCTTTCTAGCACCGTGTATAATAAATGGCACTAGAAAAGAATGGACCATGGAACTGGTGACTTTAAGCTGACGACCATTGTACATGATGAAAAAACTGAAAGATGAGCGTCGAATAAAAGATGGGTCTGAGACGTTTCAAACCAATTTCAAAAAAATCTTTTGCAAAACGCATAGATTACTAGCTAAAGTCCAAAAATCTTGCAATATTGAAAACCTATAGTGATAAAAGTAATAGGGTCCTGCTGTGCATACAATATTACAGTGACAAGTGAAAACGACATAGAATTACAATATAAATTAAATGAACTATAGTACTTAGTTGTCGATCTTGATCATGTTTTGTATTGTCTTGCGGAAACTCTTGGACGATTCTTGCGAGATTTGCATACAAACGAAAAACACTTTATTAACAAATTGGTAACAGTGGTGGTTACCCTCGGCTAGCTAGCTACGATCCCGCTCGGAATTCACACGTAACTAACGACATTGTCGAGCATCGACAGTGGTATGCCATGACAAAACAATTGTCCTTACTTTCCATAGCAACCGTAAATGTAGATCAACTGTCAAACTATACGTTCGAATCTCAGTTAAAGTGTAAAGTAAAGTGCAAATATCTTCATTTCTTAAACCCTTTTTATTATTACAATTAAAAAATTAATTGTCACAAATATTGTAACACTTGCCGTTGAAGAATGGTGTGAGGACCATGCTCTGTCCGTCAACCCCACGAATACAGAAATGGTTCTCTTCACGAGGAAGAGGAAAATGGGGCCCATAAAGGCACCAACTCTCCTAAACACTACGTTAAGCTTCGAATTGGATGTGAAATACCTAAGAGTCACACTTGATTCGAAGCTAACATGGAATCTTCACTTGGAGAGAAACTAAAAAAGGCGTACATATCCTATGAGCAGTGCCGCAGAACCGTTGGTAAAACCTGGGGAATGAAACCCAGAGTGGTCATGTGGATATACACTGCCATTGTGAGACCAATGTTAGCCTATGGAGCTGTTGTCTGGTGGCCGAAAGTCCAACAGACGACAGCTAAACAAAAGCTCAGCCAGGTACAAAGGATTGCCTGCCTAAGCATAACTGGAGCTATGCGTACGACACCTACCATAGCAATGGAGGTGATGCTATGTCTGCCACCTTTGGATATTTATCTAAAAGAAGTGACTGCGACAACTATGCTTCGCTTAAAAAATACTGATATTTTACCTAATGTAGGATATGGAGAAGCTAGGAGTCGCCTGTGGAGTGGGGTCGTCAGAAAGATGCCCCTTGACCCCCAAGTTTGTGTTTCACAGACCCTACACGGTACTTATCAGGAATGAAGAGACCGCCAGTGAAGATGTTATCAACATCTACACAGACGGATTAAAAAAAAGAAAGGTGCAGGATGTGGGATTTATTCCAGATCCTTACATATTCGTTATCAGTGGGCAATGGGCAGTGGGCATGCTACCGTAGTACAAACGGAATTAGCAGGTATAACCATAGCCGCCAAAGAAATTGCCCGTAGACATACAACGAGCAAAATCATCAGAATCTACACAGATAGTAGACAATCATAAGATCAAGAAACAACTAGATCAGCATGGCAATGCCATCAGGCACTAGTAGTGACCTCAGCTAACAACAGCGTATGTGTATGCTGGGTGAAGGGACACGACCGGTGCAATGGCAATAAAGTAGCTGACAAGTTGGCTAGGAGTGCATCGGGTCTGAATATTTTTGGACCTGGTCCTTCCAGTATGCTTCCGTTGTCAGCATTTGTTGAAATTATCAAAGGAAACACCCACAAAGAGTTTATGAAACGTTGGGATAAAACAAATGGCCGTCAATTTGCTATGGAGTACCCCTACAAGGATACAGCCAAAAAGTACCTGGCTATGTCTAGGACAAATCTTCGTTTGGTGACAGGTATTCAAACTGGACATTTCTGGCTAAGGAAGCACCTCTATTACATGAAGAAGTGTGATACACCTCTTTGTAGGGGTTGCGAACAGGAAGACGAGACAATATTCCATGCACTCTGTGAGTGCACTGCCATTTCGTCAATAAGAGAGTCCGTGTTGGGAGAGCGATGGCCCTCTGTGGTCTACATTAGAGAGATCCCCCTGAGCAACGTCACCACCTTTTTCTTCTTATTAGGCTGGCTGGCGGCTCAGGTGGACTGATCTCCTAATGGGAGGAGGTACAAGAGGCCCAATGGGGCCTAAGTGCTGTAGCCTTTTTGCTACCCTCCCCATAATTCCAGA
Source organism: Monochamus saltuarius (assembly GCA_025584915.1). NCBI lineage: Eukaryota > Metazoa > Arthropoda > Insecta > Coleoptera > Cerambycidae > Monochamus > Monochamus saltuarius. Next base: position 3,084,735 of record CM046726.1, read on the forward strand.
TTCCAGATTGTAACACTTGGTATATAGGTATGTTTGTTTCAATCGACACAAAATCAAGTATTCTATCAGCTCCTAAAATTATTGTAACGACTTGCAAGACGCTCTTGTATATCTTTAACGATTTTGAATTAATTAAACTATGCTTCTGTACATACCATTAATTTTTTCTCTATAGTGTTTATAAAATGAAATTATAAAGCAAAAACACGATAACACATATATTTACTTTATTGCTCTCTCACAGATTGAATCTTTGACGAGCGTTTTTTGTTTGCCCAGACCGTTATATACCTACTTGTTAATGTAATTGGAGAAGAAACAGAGAAAACTAATTTATTATGTTCCAATATTCCTATTTTATGTGTTTGACGTATAAGAAAATCTGATATACTTACACAAGTAACATACCTATTTGTTTGGGAATCAAAAATTTAGTTAAGTTCAGAATTATTGAATAATTTTTTTAACTAATAATTCAAAATATAAAACTTATTTGTATTCAACCGAAATAGATAATGGTTATTTGTAATTAAAATTTGGCCTTAACCAAATATGAGGAAATATTTTCTAAAATAGTTCTTTCTATTGTGTGTCCTCAATGTTTTTGTCACTTAAAGGCAATATACGTATTGTATATTATACGCGCTCATACCCACACGCATTTGAAGACCAATAATTGAAATAGTGTTTAACATTATCATTAATATTTGCAGGCTAGTATAAGTTACGACGACTGTTCCAGCAGTAAGTATCTCGAAAGGCGCCACACATACTTTTATGTGGATATAAAGTATCTAACTTTAAATCGTAAGCTGTAATGACTTCTAGTATGAGTCACCTTATTGCATATGTATATGTATCCGATATCGAAGTATTAACTCTACATTCGACAGATTCAGAGAAATAAATTAGATACTGCCACATATCTTTGGATTGGTTCACTGAACCTATGTCATCATCGCCAGTTAATCCCAAGTTTAAGAATTTGGAGTGCGGTGAGCTAACCTCATCAGCATTCCGAAGTATCTCGCAAAATACTGATTCGATTACTTACTATAACTGCAAATAATATTCAATTTTTTATTTGGCGTGTTTCTTCAATATTTAACAAACTTTGCTTGTAATAGGTGTAAAATTAAATACCGACTATCCAAAGAAGACAAATTAATAAAATGCATCGATGATTTCGGACACTAATTTAATCAAAAGCTACCAATAATACTGAACGATTTTATAGACAGACAATTTGCCCGATTTTCTACGGGTTAAGTAAACATATAAGCATTGCTTTTAAGATAAAAAATCCTCAAATTGTGTATACACTGAATAGTGCAAATACAGTGTTCCACATAAGAACCAAGACAAAGCAGCTCCAGATACCATGCAGTTGCAGGCAGAATGAGTTACAGGCTTTCAAAGTGGGGCCAAATATTTCGAAAAAAAATAATATCTCTGAATTACTTTAACTTGGAATAATTAAATTTGAACAAGGTTTAAGTTTATTATTGGTCTGCTTTAACTATGAGTTCAATTAAATTGAAACACTATAAGGTGCTCATTGAGGGTGTCACCTCTAAAGTTATACCAAACTTTTTTTTCCATTAATTGAATTTAAAAAGAATAATCCCGCGCAGAATTTAATTTAAAACACTTTTTTACTCTTGTTAAATTTTAAAAAACTTACAGATTTTCGAGTGAAAATACATTACTTAAAATGACATTTTAATAGTGTCTATTAGAAGAAATCAAAAAGTCTGTACTAGACTTTATCTTTAAAATATAAGAGTTGGTAATATAAACTATAACCCATTTTGAACAATTTCTTTAGTTTTGATTTTATATTTATTTTATAGTTTCATTAGTATCTGTCAATTTTTTTATTTCTTCTAATAAACTATTAAAATTTTGTTTTAATAAATGCACTTTTTCTAAAAACTTTAGTTTTTTAAAATTTAACAAGAGTAAAAAAGGGTTTTAAATTAAATTCTGTGCGGATATTATCATTCTTTTTAAATTCGATCAATGGCATAATTTTAGGGATGACTCGCCCTCAATGAACACCCTGTAGTGTTTCAATTTAATTGAACTCATAGTCATAGGAGCCCAATAATAAACCTAAACCATGTACTAAATTTGGTTATTCCAAGTTAAGGTTATTCAGAACTACTGATTTTTTTCGGAATATTTGGCCCCACTTTGAAGGCCTGCAACTCCGCCTGTCTGCAACTGTGTATATACGAGTAGGTATATTTCGTGAAACTGAAATATTTTGGGACCCCCTACATGCACGGATATATTTAATACTTTAGTAGCTGCAAAAAACAGTTTGGTCTGACTTTCAGTTTTCAGTAACAATTATACACATAGAATTTCTTTGAAAAAGTAATGGCATCACAATTTTAAAGTTATGTTCACATAGTATATTTATCGTCTTTAGGAACTATTGAATAAATTATCTAATAAAATTACGGTTAAATTAAATACTTTTTCACTTCCTTAAATATGGAACGCGATATATTTTTTAAAAACAAATCGCAACAAGCATGTAAACATCATAATCACTATAAAGGGTAACGAAATTCGTGCTCATTAACTTAAAATTTCGATGAGCCATCAGTTTCCTCAAAGTAAACCAGTAATCTTGCAATAACATCACCTGATCCTACACGAGCAAGCATTTTGCTTGTGCTGGCGAGGATACAAACATATGTCTGTTCACAACAAACAAACTGCATGCATACACAGTAAGTTAACAACGCGTCTTGCCAAAACTACAACCACACACAACGTCAAGTCTTGGACTCCCCCTCAATTTTGTTAAAGAAATCTTTTTGTCAGAAAAACCAAATACATTTATAAAAGCATATTGTTTTCTGAATCTATTTGGTGAAAAGAATATGTTCGATAAACTGAGTAGATACTAACGTGTGACATTTTTGACAAAATTTATTAAATCAAAAAGAAGTAACAAAACAAGTTCTCTACTTGACTAATAGTTGGTATGACCTCCACCACGCTCCAATAGCATATTGACACGTCTGTGCATAATCAAGCGGTTAACGATATAATATTATTCCATTCTTCTTCTGCCGTCACGACTAACTCATCTGCAGTCTGAGGTGGAGGAATATGATTATGAATGGCTCTAGCAACGAAATCCCACATGTTTTCAATAGGATTCATGTCATAAGAGTTGGCTGGCCAATATCTATTAATATGTCCTGCTTCGAGTGCCTCTTGAACCCTTCTTGCGCGATATTGTCGAGCGTTGTCGTTCATAAACACAAAATTTTCACCTAATTCATTACGTAGGGGGTAGATAATGGGCGTAATAACTTGGTCGATGTAAATTTGACTGGTCATATTCTGTGGTATGCGAATTAATTATTCATTATTCCACCCCAAAACATTACGGTACCCTCTTCATATGGAGCAACTTCACGGGAAAAATGAAGTCGCTGTTGACGACCTGGTTCCCTCCAGACTCTTGTCGATTGTCATCAGTAACCAGCCCAATTCTGGTTTCGTCTGTAAATAAAATCCACCGCCACTAACGTAAAAGTCAACCCCTATGATCTCGCGCCCACTGGAGATCGGCAGCACGATGCCTTGGAAGTAGAGTGGGGATCCGTAATGGCCTTCTAGCACGTAAATTTGCGTTGTGGAGCCGTCTTCGAATAGTAGGTACTCATATAACATGGCAAAACGTACCTTGAAAGTGGGCCCCGAGAGCTGAAACTGAAGATGTGCGGTGTCTACGGGCATATTGCACCAAATACTAATCCTCCCTTTCATTAGATACTCGAGGGCGTCCACTACGTGGTCTGTTTTCCACGGTATCAAATTCTTCATATCTGTGTACAACAGATGATCTACACAAGCGGAAAAAATTAAGGGATCAAAAATAAAATCTCAATTTTGTGCGATTCTTCAATGGCTGTATCTTTGGTAAAAATGGTCTTATCTGAGTGAGAAAAAAATCAATTTGAAGCTTGAAGTGTCTAGTTTATAGATCTTGCGATAAAACAATTTTTCAAGCAACAATTAGCGCAAAATCCTAATGAATATCATGAAAAGAAAATTTTTCGAAATTTTTTGCACACTTATTTTTAGAGTACGGACTTCAAAAAAATTGTTTCAACCTAACCACTATATGGATTGGATAGGTTCTTCATTTAGCTTTAATTTCTTTTTTTGTCGGCCTCGATACCACCATTCCTCGCTGAGTTATCAGTCTTTGAATGAAAATGCGTCATTTTCTCATCTCTTCTCTCAGCAATATCTCAGGAACCAATGGTCGCCCAGAAAATGGAAGGGGGGTTTCGGAAACTTGGATCCATTGTCTAACAATGTTCTGGCATGTTTTTTCAGAAAATAATTTTTTTTTCATTCTTAACATGACTGAAAAATTTCGAAAGACAGGACTTTTTGAGATCTTTCAGAAAATCACGCGTCACATTGAGAATATTGGGAAAATGGCTAATGTTAAGTGTGCATTTTATAGACCATTGTACCCTCAAAACCCCTACAAAGTTTCAACCTGATCCATCAAGTCGTTTTATTGTTTCATTCGCCTGAATTTTTGAAAAAATTGAAGGACCGCGTTTTTTTGCCTTTAGAGCTCATAATCTGTAAAAAAAAAATGAAAAAGAAATGTCTCCTAATTTTTTCGACATTTTTATTGCGGAAAGCGTTTGAAGTCATGAAAGAAAAAAATTGTCTTTTCGAACCGATTTTCAGAAATTTTGCAAAACCGCCGGCATTAGAGTTACCCAAAACGTACCACGTGGACGTTGCACGGGCAGATTTACGCTTCTTTGTGTGTGTGTGTGTTTCTTTAAGAGAAATGAGACCCGATGGTCTCACCGTATTTTATGACTTCAAACTCATTATCCAAAGATTGTGTGTGTGTGTGTCACACCCGCCAATGGGTCCAGATCTGAACCCAATCGAGCATGTTTGGGATATAATGGTCCGTCGATTGCAGAGGGAATTGGAGCGCGCACTTCAGCGAATTTGGAACACCATTCCGCAACCCGAAATCACCCGATGCATCAACATGGCTGAACGTTTGAGGGCTGTTATAGAGAACAGGGATGGCAATATCCGTTATTGAATGGATTAAAACACACACACGCACACTCTTCAGAGAATAAGCTTGGAGTCCGGTTGAACCACGAACCACCGGGTCTCATTTCTCTTAAAAAAACACAGGCACACACAAAGAAACGTAAATACGCCCGTGAAGCTTCCACGTGGTACGCTTGGGATAACTCTAATGCCGACGGTTTTGCAAAATTTCTGAAAATCGGTTCGAAAAGAGAAATTTTTTCTTTACTTTTTCAAAAAAAAATTTTTTTCATGACTTCAAACGCTTTTCGCAATAAAAATGTCGAATAAAATTAGGAGACATGTTTTTTCTCATTTTTTTACAGATGAGCTCTAAAGGCAAAAAACGCAGTCCCTCAATTTTTTCAAAAATTCAATCGAATGAAACAATAAAACGGCATGATGGATCAGGTTGAAACGTTGTAGGGCTTTTGAGGGTGCAATGGCCTATAAGATGCACACTTAACATTAGCCATTTTTCCAATATTTTCAATGCGACGCGTGATTTTCTGAAAGATCTCAAAAAGTCCTGTTTTTCGAAATTTTTGCAGTCATGTTAAGAAGGAAAAAAAATTGTTTTCTGAAAAAACATGCCAGAACATTGTAGAGAATGGATCCAAGTTTCCGAAACCCCCCTTCCATTCAAAGACTGATAACTCAGCAAGGAATGGTCGTATCGAGGTCGACAAAAAAAAGAAATTGAAGATAAATGAACAACCTATCCAATCCATATAGTGGTTAGGTTGAAAAATGTTTTTTGAAGTTCGTACACTAAAAATAAGAGTGCAACAAATTTCGAAAAAATTTCTTTCCATGATATTCATTAGGATTTTCCGCTAATTGTTGCTTGGAAAATTGTTTTATCGCAAAATCCATAAACTAGACACTTCAAGCTTCAAATTGATTTTTTTTTTCACTCACATACGACCATTTTTATCAAAGATACAGCCATTTGAAAAATCGCAAAAAAATTGAGATTTTTTCTTTGATCCCTTAATTTTTTCCGCTAGTGTATAAAAATCTATCTATAGGAATGCCCAACATGTTCGATATTTGATGATTAGAATGTCGTGCATCATGTAAACCAGTCTTTCTTGCTCGGATAAACGCAGAAATTTCACGTCCTGGCATTATAATGTACAATAATTCAAAGGAACAGTTGACTGAATACACGGTCAAACTGATCAGATTTGTAAAAACATTGACCTTTTATGTTCCCTAAGTACATGTACTTTTTTACCACATTAAGAAAAACCACTAGGTTTCATCGAATCATTTTATATACAGGGGGTCCAAGACTTTTAATGGTGTGTGTACATAGACAGAGATTTTATTCCTATTCATGTGACCAGAGTCAAATTTATAAATAAATATGAAAAAATCGTGTAAATGAATATTAGTGTTTTATCTAAACTGTTTTCCATAAAATATATTTTTGTTATAATGTTGAACATTAACCAACTGATATCAATAATTTTTTATCAACACTTTCACAGAAGGAAACAAAGTAAAAGGTTCATTATTGTTTTTGTACAGTTGCTAGGTGGACAAGTGTTTTGAAATGTACTCGTACATTTACTTACGAACCATCCCAAAATTACACCTAAAGTTGATTAAGCCATGCTTGTTGACGTAATATCCACCCACTCTTGTACACGCTTGTGTTTAGTTCACTGACTTCTGTAAATATGCACTAAATCATATACAAATCCAAACAAAGCAACGTTTGAAATTGAAAATTGTATAAGCTGATTAATTCCCATTTATACGGATGGATATTTTCGTCGAGACCGTCAATATAAAACTTACATACTTGTTTATTTATATGAAAAAAGATAATAAAACGAATGACCTTCGTCGCTTTTTTTAATGTTGACTTTTGTTTCCCATTTGCATAAAACAACAAAAAATGTATTTGTGGCAGCAACAAAATATTTTCTAGAATAACAGACGCGAAGTAAAATAACATCCACTGTATCCTCAATACGTAACAGATGCGGTCACCTTCCAAATCAAACATGTATGAGAATAATATGAGACATAATAACATCTACATTTTTTATAGATAAAAAGAACATATTTAAACAAAAAAAGAATTTGGTATATTTTCCAATATAGAGAAACCGTGTCACATTCTTCTTTTAAATCTATTTAAGTTGGTTAAAATCCATTTAAAAATGATGGAGCTGAAAGACAACTCAAACTATTGTGACATTATTAAACAGAAATTATTATTTACAACAATGTATTGTACAACAAATCTGACAACTTTCGGTTTTCTGGAAAGATAATAACAATTTCAAAAATTGACAAATAACATTGTTTGCTAAGTTATGAGAATTAAAAATATTTCCAAATATTTATAGACGTACATTTTGTTTTTGAAATGAGATTCAAACCCCCATATCTACGCCCATGTGATGGGGAAGTTTTTGCATCATTTTGTGCCCTTTCCAACACCTTAACAATGCCCAAATTTAAAAATATATATGAGATAAAAAAAGTTATGCTACGGAAATGTTTAAAAAGATTAATATTCAGGCCCCTGTATCTCAAAAACTAAGCGTTTTAAAAGAAAATGCTATAGGGTCTCTAACGATTCTGATTTTCTTTTATTTATTTAAAGCTGATAGCTGTCATGACGAGGTACTTTTGACATTTGGGTACATTAGCGTCGGTATAGGTTATTCATGGACACTTCTCTTTAACTATATACGTTCTGTAGGGTATTAATTATGAAACAAGTGCTTTTTCGATCGTTATCGTGTTTTATTGAGTTAAATTTTATAGTAAATTTTAAATTGGTAGGTGTGGGGATTGGTAGATTAAAATAACAAGTCCACGGTTTGTAACACGTTAAAATATATTAATAAAGATATAACAACTGGGAAAGAATGTTCCACCAATACAGTAGTCTGGACGGATGTTCAGCGGTTGACGAGCGACAAGTAACTGCCGTGGTTTTCACCGGACCTCTCGAGGATGGTCTCCGGACGCTGGCTAATCTTTGACCATCCCTTTATTTTATCATAATTGGGCTCAGGTCAGAGGGTACTTTTATGGTTTTATTGGCATTGATTTGTTTGTTGCTTTAGTGCAAATGTCGTAAATTGTAATTGTAGGGATCACAGATGTAGGTCGGTGACCGCTACAGTAGGTATTTAGTTAAGCGACGAATTATCGCATAAATTGGCAATCTAACATTAGATTGTCAATTTTTTAGATAAATTTATGTATAACGAAAAACGTACTTTATGAATCAATTATGTATTTATAAAGGTATTTGTCTGATAAACATTTGTACTTATTATAATAACAAATTGAAATCTATTTACGCATTTGCCTGAATAATTAGAAGTAGTAAATGACTGCATAAAAACAGAGGAACTTAAATTTTCTTTAGAAAAAAAAATCCACGTTACATAAATATTAAACAATTATTGGTAATACCAAAGTTCATAGGTATATATGAACTTTGGTAATACTATTAAATGTATCTCTAAACAAATATACAAACTGGATAAAAAAGAATCGTCTTTTGAAAATAAAAATTCAAGCGTACCTACTATTGGTAGCATTTTGACGGTGAAATGAAATTTGCAGAAAGCAACAATATTCATTGCGTAGTACTTTGACACCATTCATTTGTGTAGATAAACACTGACTAAGATATAAATGACTTGCTAATTAATACAACTTTTTGCAAAACTGACGTCAATGACAAAAAAATTTCAAACACTCCTTACGTAGACACAAAAACTGCATTGGTTTGTTTTGACGGATATCAAGATATCTGATCCGTAGGTAAATACGCAGCTCCTATTTTTTTAACAATGTTATTTTGGCAAGATATCCGACTTCATTTGTGAAAGAAATAATAAAAGAAATCAAAATCGCTACTGCGTTAGTTTTCTTTTAGTGCAGCTAATCGTTTTGTTCACAACATTACGACGACATTTTTAAACCAACTAAATTCACGAAATCTAAAATCTAATCTGAAAAAAAAAACCGAAATAAATCTCGATACTTAATTGCCTCGCCAATGATGCCAAAGATATTTGCCAACGCAGGTTGGGGCTTTTGTCCACTGAGTAGTTAGTTTCACACAATATTGTTAATACCTGAAAATATATGAAAACATGACTTCATGGCTTACGTTGCTTATTTTTCAAAATCCCTTATTCAAATCAAGAATTGGCAGATATCGCTATGGCATTAATTCATGGAGAATGTACGATTTGCTGGTTGTTTGTCAAAGACGAATCCCACCGGGCACTACATAGCAGGGGGCTGATTCCAAAATTTTCTGTTTTTTTATTTAAATTTATAATTCTCTAATATAACTCCTTATACCTATATAAATTTTCCTGAAAATATGAGATTTCAGATCACCGGTTTCTTAAGAAAATTATTTATTGACACGTCATCTATTGCCCCTTTGATTTGACATCCTTGAAATGTTCCTCCTTATCTTTAACACCCTTTATAATTTAATCGCGACAATACGATGGTTTTTACAGACATTTTAATTGAAACTTTCGTCCTCATTATCGCGATAAAAAAAAAACTTGAAAGAATCGAAAGTAAATTTCAACTTTTGTTATAAACGTCCGACTTTGAGCACCTCTTTAAATGATTAATTTGAAACTTCTTTAAGATCAGTTCCAGTCGCTTGTGGATATACGTCGTGATGATAGTAAAAGACCAATCTTTGCCATATTGCTTGTTAAAACTAATATTAATTAGTATATTCAGTAAGGCTTGTCTACAGTTAAGTAATTAATATTAAAGTCCATGAACCATTGACGGTTGTTGAGTTGAACAAACAACCTAAAACTAACATTATCACTAGCTGAAACATATGTATTACAATTATTAAATAAAAAACAATAATAGCTAATACGTGTATTCTAGTCAGTCTATGTTAAAGTTAATGATAAATAAATCAAACGATATAATTCAATACTCTTTTCAAACTATGTAGTTTAGAAAAATATTGCTTCAGACAAATTGTCTGGTCTTCTATACATATTTCTTATCAATTTTAACAAATGCCTTGGCATTAAATACCTATACAGGGTTAACTATGACTAAGTACAAAAAATTTAACCACGTGCTCAGGGAAGCCTCGATATTTAAAAAATGGGGCAAAACCCTTTTTTCCTACGGAAAGTCGGCGCCTATGATAAGAACAGACTGAGATGGCTTAGATCCATAGATAAAACTTACATCTGTCAACAATATCTACTACCATCGTCGTTTTTTTGCAGCATTTCTAAATGTAGAAACGAAAATTTACATTCTTATTGGTAATAATACCTGATAGATAGGTAACAGTTAATCCACTTAGCTCCAGTATTTTGCATTCGTTTTCCATTATTTCGTTATAAACTGGTAGAACTACATATTCGCTCATTACAGCCACTCACTACCGATAAAAGATACTTCCCGTAGGTACAATTAGATAAAATAGGCATTTATTATAACAAAATCGAAGGAAAGGAGTAGATAATAGACGTTTTAATGTAACCGCGGCACGCGGCAGTCTAGTCCCATAACCTAGAAAACCAAACCGGCGAACTATATTGTGGGAAAGTATTTGCACCCAACACAAATGTCTTTATTTAATAACTATAAAACGTTTAAAAATTAAAATAAGGCACTCAAAACTGAAGAAGAACACAAAATTACAACGTAAACACAGGAATTCAATTATGACATGACAGCGATACTGACCACATACTGACTGATGAGCGACTGTTGCATGCTTGTAGAGTATGCAACCAACAAGCCAGTTAACATTGGCGGCGTTAAATAACGATTTAAAATAATATCGAAAAAAAATTTTTTTGGCTTTATAAATAAGTTTGGATTTTTTTTGAAGAGTTATTCCGTTAATTCTTATTTTTTCCTATCCCTCCTAAAATATTTGTAAGTCATAGTTAACCCTGTATATTCGGGAGATATCGATATAAAACATTATCAAAATATTGACAACATAAACGATAATTCACCGTTTCCTGGAAAAGCGCCAAATGCTTATCTCATTGTACAACAGGAATTCCATTAATATTGCCTTCATTAAGTGTTTGCATTTATTATTAACCGTTCTCCTTTGACTAAGAGATGACAGAACAAGCTGAACTGGAGACATTTTGGGAATGTTTTTTTTTAAAATGACAAAATAATATAAAGTACAAGAGAGTAAATACGTATGTTTAGTAGGAGGTAAAATATGAATTTTATTTCATGGATAAATTAATACATTCACTTTCACCATAATTCAGAAACATAGGTTTAATTACAATAACAACTGTATTGACAAACACTAAACTGCTGCTAATGCAAAGGTTAAAGCCAAGGAACATTATATCCATTATTTAAGAATTAGCAAAAACAACAATCTTAGCATGTACGTCAAGACAAAGGTGTAAAGTGGAATCATTCCCAATTTGTTAGAGTATATCTATTTACTTTTCATATATAGAAAACGTTATAAAAATCTAATGGTATTGTTACGCACAAGCAAATAAAATATTTAGTTTAAAATACAAAATTATATTTCGATATATACATAATTCAGAACGAACTTCCTACAGGTAGGTAAGTCGTTTGTTCTTGTAATTAGTAAAGCCCTTTTTATAAAGGATCAAAAGCAGTTTAGGTCGGAAACTTTGTTTGTTTGTGTTGTTTACAGTTATAAGTACATGATAGCCCCAAATTGTCTACCGATATTTTCAGGAGGGATGGCATATAACAAATAAGGCCGACTTTTCATTTTATTCAACTTTCCTTCGAAAAACGGCTCCATAGAGTAGAGGCGAACATCTTTGAGACAAAATAAGACGATATAGCTAAATATGTCTTAGTAAAATGTTGCTGTGGTAAAGGCACAGGGTGCCAAAGTCGAAATTATTTTTTCGTTTATTTTTTTTTTGTAATAAAAATAACTCGATTATCGCTCAATAGATTGCCATCAAATTTGGTAGGGAAACATGCCTGATGATAAATTTCTCGTATATTTTCAAAATACTACAAAATCTTATCCAAGCATCATTTCTACGTAAAAAATATACACTTGGTAGAACTTGATGATTCCTACCGTTTTCTAAGAAGACCGTCCTAATAGATTTCTGCTAAGTGCGACTTCAAAAATACTACTGCAATTCATTTTAAGAAAATCTTGTTAACACGCCGAGAAAATCTGTATCTTTTTCCACAGCAACATTTTACTACAACGTATTTATGTCTATAGCCCATTATTGTGGTCCGCCCTGTACATCTACTAAAATTGATGACGTGTAGTTACTACGTGTTTTGTTTAATATTTGTTCTGTTTATTAAGCGATTACGAGCGTTATTATTATCATTAATATTGTTATTATTTTTACTACAGTACATTTATAACTATAATATTATGTACCTTTAACTTAAAGAAAATAGAAATTACGAACAAATAAATACTTGTCAACTGTTAGCAAGTGTTTGTTCTACATTATATCACATGAAGAAGGGTATAATACTGTTCAAATATGTATATATATCCTAGGTATTTCTCTCCACTGTAAGTAAACAACTGTAAAAAACAAATGTAAGTAACATATTTTACTACTTAGAAAGGCACCTTCAAATTCTATGAGTTCAAGTGGGATTCCCCCAGCACAGAAGAGTTGATTTATTTTAGTAACAATACAAACGCTATATATTTTAAATAAAATACCACAACTTCCTTCTCTGTATCAGTGGCTCGTGTAACTTTTTCCTTTAATCACATTAAATTCACATATACTCGCGACAAGAATTCACACGCCTTACGTCATGCGAACAAATGAATAATTCATTATATTTTCATCAAAATATTTAAGAAACTGGAACTGATAGTAATAAAACTATATACTACACTAAAAGTTTGGATTATATATTGCACTTAATTGCTGAATTCTTGACGCGAGTATAAATACAACATTCGATACATACTTCTAAACAAGTTAATTTTATGAAGTCTGATACAAGGAAAACAAATTAAAACGGGAATTGTAAGAAAATCGGAAACAATATTCTCTAAAAAATGTAGCTTACAAATAATAAATCTCTATACATATAATACTCGTACATCTACAAAAAATAATTTAAGTGGGTATGTCAACGTCTGACATCATTTCAGCTTAAATCCTTAGTACTTATTAGCTTAAAATTAGGTACCAAGTGGAAATTTTGTGCAAACTTATTTTGAACAGATAAAAAACTAATTATACTGCGGATGAATGGTATGATTACAAAATCGATTAATAAATAAACTATCTGGATTTGGTAATAAATTTTAAATAATTAATGGCCTAAAATAAAGTGGCAATTTTATTAAATGTCGTTTCATCTGAAGCATACTGTAGGATTTCGAAATCGTCTATTAAGCAACATCTACTGAAGAGGTAATTTTACAAGTATTTATTGGATATTTCTCATTAGTTCTTGAAAATACTTTAAGTTATGTAAGCTTTTATTAATTAGTTATATAATACTTAAATATGATTAAAATAGTTTCAAAATGCACTAATTTGAAAGCTCGATTACGTGACAGTTCAATCAAACAGTATAATAATAGGGAATACATATCAAAAGAAAATTATAATCTGAAGATAACACAAAACGTAATAAATTTTAAATGTTTACTTAGATTGCATGTCCTACAAATAAGGTTATTTTAAAAACATTGCGAAGTACATTCTTTATTTAATAAAAATAACACGTCACAGTTAGTTACTTTTGTCTATAGTTTAGTTATTTTGGTTTTTTTTAATTTTTACAACACAGTACAAACTCAACATTTTAGTACATACTTCACAAAATTAATTTTAAATCCACCTGATGCATATTTACCTACCCAACCATTTTTTATATGAAATAATTCTAATTTAAATATACAGCTGCTACATTTTTTTTTTTTCAATTACAATTACAATTTTATACCAAGCAAAAGTGACATATACCTACATACTATGATTGTAAATGAATATAAAGATTGCAAATAACTTGATGCATATAAAAAACTATTAGAGAAAACATTCCTTATCGTTTGTATTTATAAAATGTGATATTTCACAAAATTATACTAAACAGGCAATTTATAATCATCAATCAACACTACTATGCGAACACGTACTCTGTTATCATGATCATGTAACAAATATATTACTAAATAATAGACTTGTATGACAGTGATATTAGCAAATACAGTGTGTATACTTTTATCCGTGTACCAATTCATAAAAGCTGTATTCTTCAAGATAATCCAAAAAATATTTTCTTTTAAATGACATCGAAAAGCGTTTCTTCCAATATTATCACGGCTTTTAAAATAGCGATCCAAGACCTGCTATGATATTTTCTACCTCCGATTTTCAATAAATACTTTTTAACAATTTTTTATCTAAAATCTGATGAAGTGGTGTGAATCAGGACCCCTTAAAACTTCTATGAGTGAAATTTTAACAAAAACTAGAGTAGAGTATTTTCTTTTACACGATTTTAAAGTTTCAGTTAATTGGCACCTTTTATTTGCATAACTTAAAAATTTAATTTTTTACAATAAATATGAGAAATTACACTGCCTTCTCATAAGAAATATATGCAGAAACCACTTTACTAAATTTCAATTTCAAGTCCAAAGGATTACAACAGTAGATGTTTAATTAACCCATTAAATAGCCACGCGTTTTTTACATACTTCGACTTAATTAATTACACTGTAAATATTTAAATTAAGTTTAGTAATAGTATGTGATTATCACCACTATTTAAATGACATACAACGATTACAGTTTTAACGGTTACCAGAACATCCACTCTGAAAATAGTATCCATCGGAATTAGCAGTTTTTTTTTAACAAATCGTTATGTTGTCAAATTTGACAGCCATGTCTAAACACTACAAACTAGTCGTTTAAATTTGACACGCACCACGCCTAAATTTTGCTTTCAATCTCATGAAATGCTCTTAAGGTCGCTGTATTCCTCGTAAAATGACCAAATTTGTGATTGTTACACAAATTATTTTGCTTTTCAGATACTTATAAACAAAGGTTTAAAATTTTATATGCAGAACTATGTAAGTTTAAGTTACAACAATAGTTACAGCTAAAGTTGTATCTAAAAATTTGTTGGTTAGGCCGCTTTCAGTCGTGATACAGGGTGATTTTAAATGAAGTAGCAAAAATGAGACCACAGGTGAAAATAAATCGTTTTAACGGTACACACCCCAAGCCGCATAAAAAAAAATACAGGGTGTCAAAATTAAAATTTTATTTTCGATATTTGTAAATAACTTCTTAAGAAATCCAAATTTTTACATAAAATAGTAAATAGGGGGTTTTTGCAGGCGAGAAATTCAAATTTATTTCTAATTTTGACGTCACTAGTAGAGGGCGCCACTTGTGGCACATCATTCAAATGGCAGAACTGTTTTGCAGCTTAGTGTGTCGCCCGCAAAACCCCTGATTTACAAATTTTATGTAAATATTTGGATTTTTTAAGAAGTTATCTACAAATATCCAAAATAAAATTTTAACTTTGACAACTGCTTGTCTCTTTTTTTATTATGTGACTTGGGATATAGGTTAAATCGATTTATTTTCACCTAAGGAATATGTGGTCTCATTTTTGCTACTTCATTTAAAAACACTTCGTTACTTCGGTACCTTTGAATATTCGCAGGAGGCATGAGATAACATTCCTGTTTCTTGCTAAACTCTCTATTATTCAGTTCTTAAATGTCTAAAATTATTGTGTTAGTTATTGGAAATCCCTTTAATACTGCCGAACAGTATTTAGTAGGTACGACTTTATTTAAATACTGCTTTCCCTTATTTTGTCCACAAAAATATAGTTATTGGTCAATAATTTGTAGGATGTGACTATCTTATTATTTTATTTATTTCTCTCATTTTTTGTCAATTTAATGGTGAATCAGAAAAAGAGTATAATATTTTGAGAAATTGAGGATGTTTACTTAGTGCTTTGTTGCTTTTCGTCAGAAATAGAGCATCTGCGGCACGTGATCAAAGTAGGCGTGGCTACTGGTTTGGAGGATAAAACAAACAGCGATCATAACCTCAAACATATTTATTACTATTTATTTATTATACGTTTTCAGGTGGCTGTGTTCTGGTTATAGTTTATTAACATTCTTGTTATTTGCTAAATTCTATATTATTTAGTTCTTAAATCACTTGTATTTGTACAAAACACTATTTCAAGAATACGGCGCCCTTAAAGCATATGAAAGGCTTAGAAAATAAGTAATTTTTCTCACCGAAAATGTACACATATTATATAGGTATGCATATACAACATGCTAAAACAGTTTCATTTCAAATAATCTAAATTACCTACAAAAGAAATATTTATTTATAACTAAAAAATTGTACTCCGATACGGTATTCATTCTACAAGATTTTCTATAAAATATTAACTTTTCACAAATTGTTTATGTCTGTCGAATTCAGAACGAATTCTGAAGAAACTAACATTGTCCCTTGCAGAATTACTGCCACAGTTTACTACCATACAATAATTAGGCATTTTATAATTCAAATAACACTCAAATATTTAATAATAAATTGGAATAAATATAAGGTTATACTTTTGTTTATCCTCCAAGCAACGACCTTGAAAATCGTGACGTCACGTGCAGATGCCCTATACAAACCCCTTTAGTATAGGAAATTATATACCGTTTGATAGAGCGCTCATCGCAAGCCATAATTTTAGCACAGATTTTAGTCTATATCAACCACAATAAAAATTTGAAAAACTACGTTCTAAATAGAGAATCAGATGTTTGTTATGTTTGGGACACGTTGTATAATGTAATGACCCATATAACAAGGCCGTCCATTAATTGCTTCGTATTGAATTAGTGCAGGTTCGCTGGATTCGCAACCTCATGTGAATTTTAATCTTACGTATTCTTAGAAGAGACTTCGATTCGGAAAGTTACGTGACCCCTCAGCGAGATCTTGGAAAACGATAAAAACTGGGAAAACAAACGATGGATAAATTTGCAATACTGAAAAGCAAGCAATTATAGTGGCTTTTGTCAACGATGTTTTTAAATAATTCATAATTCAATTGCATAACAGTCATAAAACAGTTTATTCTAGGAAAACGAATAATGACACAACTTCACTTGGTGCAAGCGCAACATTTAATTGGATGCAACTTCCAAATGGAATAATATTCCTAATTATTTGAACTAAACAATACGAAAGTTAGCTAAATGAATGAGAATGTCCACCACCGTAGGAAATGATTTTCAGTTACAGGTCTTACTGGCAGAATTACAAAAGTAAATGTTGTTTTTTTTTAACCAAAAGATGTTCAAAAAATGTTGTATCCTACACTAGGTGAAAATGCTATTTTCATGAGCCTTTAGAGGCATGAAAGTAGGCATTTCAGGTATGTCATCGCAGTAAACGCATAATTATTGTCACCGCTAATTATTAAATAACAGACGAGTTAAGTATCGCGGGGACATCTCAAGCTTCTGATAGTGATGAAAGCATGGATAACTGTACCCCTAAGAAATTATGGAAAATTAAGCTTATAGATTGTTCTACATGTCAGCTGTCAAAACAACCTTATTACATATACAATCAGTTGCTCCAGATTTCAACAATACTAATTAACGTGCGTACCTGTTGTGTAGCTCTCGTTTCTTTTTTTAGTCGCACAAACGTAAAACATTTTAAAAGGCATATTCCAATATCAACTTACCCTTGAATTTGAAATGGAATTCTATTGTTTGTTTATGTTGTTTTACATTTTATCTTTCCTGGTCCACGACGTCGAAGGTTAATGGAACAAAAGAATGTACTACTGTGTACAGGTCAGAATGATAATCGTCCACTACAAGATTTCTGGTTTTGATAGGCAAAATTAACTAACCTCGAAAATTTGATTAATATATGAACGATATCGCTCTGTCATTGGTATGAAATGACGAGGTGTTCAAATTAATTACTGTAGGACGTCAAAAGACTTTCGAAATCAATTTTCACTTTCCCTGTTTAAAATTATTACGAATTACAATACAAGATGGATTTATTCCCCCTGCGCATTTTATGGCAAAGCATATAAATGTAAATTTTCGGTATTCGGAATGTGAAAAAAGCTTGAAAAATGACTTTCCATCGATTCAAAACAGTTGTAACGATTCTCATAAATATTTCCTTGTCTAACTGAATCCAAACGATATTGAGGACCGGCTTTGTTATTTCTTCTTACCAATGGTACAGAAAAAAAAATTGGATAGGGTTATTCTGGACGAAATCTTCACTATACTGGATCAGGGTGTTCTTGAATGAACGTATACAAATTTGCCGGGTTATACGAGTACATTCAGACAAATTAATAATAATACCCATTTTTTTTTCTATTGCGTACGCCTACTGAGATACAAGATGTTAAATTTAAAAATATAATTGTTTTTAGCCATATCTATGAACTGATTTCAGGGATCAAATTGATTTTTAGCCTATAGTCGAGATCCAAAAATATAGAGTGATTCCAGTTATAAACCCGCTCACCATTTAAAGATACATTCATCATTCATGCAGCCCCTATATTTATCGTATAAAATTTAAGTGTCGCATACCTCTGAGAGCATACCCGCTTCTGTTGCAGCAACTACGCATGCGCCAGATCGCAATGGTCAATTCCTATTGGTAATCATGGCGTGTCTTTCTGCTAATTTAATTGCGAATGTAATTAATTTATTAGTGATTTTCTGTTTGTATTTTTAAGAATGGAGAATAAGTCAAGCTCTACGGCGTATTCTCAAAATCATAAATGCCCTAATCTAACAAGTGCGTAAACGCGACGCAACTTTTCTGCTAGAGTAAAAAAATGTGATAGTTATTGTTATTTAAACAAGTTTGTATTTCAGGAATGTTACAAAAAAATTCTTACTAACAATGGGATAAAGAAGTATTTAATTGTAATATTCTTGATAAGCTTCAGGTACAAATTTTGCACATTTTCGCATATGTCCCATTTTGATCGATTTGATGGGATTTTTTGTCAATTTATAGGCAGCTTTAGATGAATAGTATGGTACTTTTTTATGCGTGTAATTCTCGGGAACAGCCTTTCTCTTTGGGAAATATATATTTCCATCTAAGGCTTGCTACAGACTATGCGTGAATTCACGATGCGTGGTTTATGAGGAATTAGTGAATGGTATGTGGGGTATTGTTCGTTAAAAATCAATTCATAAAAACCCCACTACTATGCACCAATTCCAATAAATCACGCATAGTATGTAGCAGACATATACAGAAAGGATTTGACACTTTGGTTGGCGTGAATGCACATTGCACACAATGCCTAAATGTCTAGGACTTGTGTCATTTCTAATGATTATCTATTAAATAGTTCATAGTCTGCAGCTAAATGAATGAATAGGAGTATGTATGCGGTTTGTTCAGCGTATGATGCGACGACCTATATGGGCTCATTTTCTGCAATAACTTGATTTTAAGCGAAAACATGACATTTATGCCATACACCAATTCAATTGGAATTGATAAAAGCGAAACGAAAAATTCTTGAATTATTTAAACACATAAAATCAGTGAAATTGCATTTCGTAACACATGTTACACATTTTACACAAAACATGTTTTATTCAAGACGAGCGGGGAAAGTAATGATAATAAATAAACAAAAATTTCGATGCAAGCGCCACACTGAATCATTCAGTATTATTATGCATGAACATAGAGAAATGTTTCCTCGTTCTTATAACTTTCTAATTTGGTCAGCTGTGGTGCGGATAATTTTTCCCTTCGTTTCCATAACAAAAGTAAACTAATTACATACTAATTATATAACACTAACAACAAATCTAAACATTTACATAATTGGCAAAAACATCCATTACAAATGGTAATAATAATATAAAAATATAACAAGCTGCTGCAACAATTCCAACACAATACACTGAATCAGTTTTGGATTTTCCGAAATACTTGTTAGTAATTCTTAGTAAAGTAGCAGTACATTTTTTATTCGATGCTTATTAATAATATTGTGTGAAACTAAAACTATGCTGCGGACTAAAGTGAATTGTGATATATTTAAAAATCAACCACATGCAAATATTGTTTCCAAAAGTCAACATTTATAAATCACTGAAAATAGAAAACAAGCATATTTGAATGAAGTGAAAATAATGTTTTTGTGATATCATTTTATAACAAGCTTTCTCAAAAAATAAGTTTATTTTTCCTCAATGATTATACACCTTAATATTTATGGCTCTAGTTTCAAGTTAAATTTTCTTTTTATCATAACTTTTTATATCAGATAAACATGCTAATTTTAATATCCTTGAAAAAATGTATAATAAATGGGATTAAAATGATAAGTAGATAGTACTAGGAAATATAATAATGACATCAACATATATAAAATTAATATTTCACAACAAATAAAATAGATATTAAAAATCGAGACATATTTTTCAGACAGTTTAGAGCGATTTTCTAAATATTGAAAACCTTTGTAGTTTAATTCGCAGCCCTATAAACGGCTGTTAAAAGAATTTTAAAATGTTGTACAGATTTCGGCAATGCAATTACTTATTAACTGCAGCCAACATTCTTAGTATCAAAAATTGCATGTACCGAAGAGTAAAACTTAATAAATGCACCTCACCTAACCTATACTGCCTCATCAAGATATTTTGTTACCTAACAAATTTTTATAAAAAAAAAACAGTTTTAACATGTTAGTACTTTTTATCTTTAAATATTGACAGTACTGACATCTTATAAAGCAACAAAGTCAGTGCATATAGATGAAGGAAAATACTTTTTAATTCTCGCTATAAAAGTAAATACATAAACAATAATTTTAGCTAAGAGAATCTCAACATATTAATCTATGATTCCTAGAAAGTGAACTATGTGCGGAATATCACGTTGAATTTGCGACGTTGTAGTTTTACAAATTAAAAGTTATGACGCCACAGAATATATTTGTTTTTAGTGTAAAAAGGGGGAAAATATCGGGAAAAAATTAAATGAACAAATTTTTAGTCTTTTCGACAATTTTTAAAATTTTGTAAGCGGAGCTATTCTAAATAAATATAAGATAATATTAACTAAATTTACTCGTAAATTCATAAAACATTTCTGTAGTATGAAATTGATAGTGGCATATCTATAGTGTGTCCCGTTTTTTAGGTTATCCCTCTAGAAATGTGTGGAGTTTCCGCAAGCCAATTTTATTGATGTGACAAAGACTTGGCCTACGATTTTTTAAATGGGTCGTTTTTCCAGAGTGGTATTAGGTATTTTTTATCAAAAATATAATATTACCAGGCTATTCAGCACCCATCAAAATACACATATATCAAATTTTGTCGTATTAATAACTTCTTCAGGGTACTAATTGTAAAAAAATTGGCTTGCCAAAAGTCCACAGCTTTCTTACATTTCCAGAGGTATTAACCTGAAAAACGGGACACGCCGTACATTTACATATTTATAACTACATACATATTTTATATATATATTTTTATCAGACATACCACCAGTATCAAAATATGGCAATATTTCATGCAAATCTGCCTCGTGAATAACAAAGAAAAAAGTAAAGCAAAGGCAAAACAAGTTAATTTAAATATAATAAATTTTTCTCCTTTGTAATTTTGTATTATTTACCGAAAATGATAAAGTAAAATAAGTTCTTTTACAAAGTATTCGTTTTAATTAAACTGTTATTTAACGAAACCTAAATTTACTTAAATAATGAACAATGTTTTAATATAATACTTTTTCACCTACACAACGTATTCAGATAGTTGTGTTATGTCAAATGTCACAATTCGTCCCCACACAGTTAAAAATGTAGTGTATATTAAAAATATATCAATTCAAAATATATGTACAAATTAAGAAACAATTATGTAAATTTATTTATATAACAAACAAAATACAAAGAGGAAAAAACAAAAAAAAAATCAATATTTCACACTGTGCTTAAAGAACGCTTTTTTGTTTGTTACAAAAATAAACCACAACTATCTTAAGCGGAGCTATTTCTTATAAAAAACATCACAGTGAACAGTACTAAATACAACACAACACTGAACAGTTTTCAAATACTTCAGGTCTAAATCACTAGCTTATATAATAAAAGAAAGGTAAATCAAAAAAGTAAACAAATTCTTGGGCATTCAGATGAGTATACTCACGAGCTATTAGCGTCCGTCGTGATGGCAAGACAAAGGATAATGTCTTCGATAAAGAGCGAGTTCAAAAAACAATGTCAAAGCTCCAAGAGGCACACTGCACCCAGTACACTAGATTTATGATAAAAAAGAGAACACGTTTTCGGACAGTTTAAAACAACGCAATGCAATACGATAAAATTAGAAACACAACTAAAAGTCCTGATTGCTTTGGTTGATGCCCGCGTTAGCCGACAGAAGCCCGACCGCCAACAACAGTGCTTACTGTACTCGAACTCGCACACTGGCGAAAAGGCGAAATCAAAATCATACGGCACGGTCGGCGTACAGGTGGTGGTGGAAAATGTGGAAACGTGGTGGAAACCGACTTCGTCGAGGAGTTTGCGTAAAATCGTACCTCGTAAATAAAGAGTACGAAGGATGGATGTCTCCGTGACCACAATGAATGAGTGTCGGCCGATAACGACTAAATTGAATCAGATTTCGCGGAAAGAATACTCCATAGCAGAGGTGCCAAACGTCAGAATTTTTAAGTACTAAAAAAATTTGAAATGAGCACTAAATTTGATTGTCCGAATAATAAATTTTTCCTATCAAATATCTTTTTTAAATTGATATACAATCTAGGTAGCAGTTAAAAAGTGTATGCACAAAAGAAAAATCAATCCCCTATTTTCGAGGAGGCTGAACAGTGAACACGTACCTATAATTGGTTTTAGTTTTCAAAGAAAAAAAAAAATCAAACTTGTAACCTCTGTTTATTTTACATTAAGGTTAAAGTTGCAATATAATAATAATATCGTCGTTCGACCCTACTAAGTGACACATTCAGTTTCGAACGCTCTTAAATTTATAAATTTATGATTAATAAAAATGACTAGTTCTCGCATGAATCATTCAGAAGTTATAATAACTTTCTTAAAGAGTGATGAGTTTTGAACATATTGAAAACATGCATTAGTTCAGAGACGAATAAACTTGAACTACAAATTCGTACGCTTACCAATGAAGTAACACAATTAAGGAAAGCAATATTGAACTGGTGCATTTATTAACAAACCCAAAGATGCCACCTACTGAGGGAGGTCAGCTATATCCAAATATTGAAAAGCAAGTGAAACAAATGCATATACCACAGAAATCTGCAAATAATGTGAAATTACCTATGTTATCGTCAGCTAGCAAACGTGATAGAAGTAATCTAAAAACCAGCTATCAAAAAAGTGGGCAGCAAAACACTGATCTACTTAGAGATACTAATGCTAAACAAACAACAGCGGGGAATATACAAGGTGAACCGTCTACAGGTCTAAATGGAGATGAAAACAACGAAGTGAATGAAAACAAATGGGAAAATCCGAAGAGAAAACAAAGACGCCGGAATATTATATTTGGCAGAGGAACCGGTGATAATAATGCATTTAGAGGTGTAGCAAGATATGTTGATTATCATGTTTTTCGATGTCCGTTAGATATGACTCCTGAAAAATTAAAGAACTACTTGGTATCGAAAAACATACAAGATGTTGTATGTGATGAGATGAAGTCGAAATTTCCTGAAATTTATAAATCATTTAAAGTTTCCGTAGCTGCAAACTTTGTGAATGAATTTAAAAATCCAGAAATATGGCCAGAGTTTGTTGGAGTTGATCGGTTTGATCCCCGTTTTTAAAGAAAACTCAACAGGAACAGCCGCAACTATAGTAGTCAATGACCAGTTTATAAATAATATCTTATATTTAAATGCTCAAAGTTTAGTCCATAATTTTGATGAGATTTGTGAACTGGCAAATCAGGTAAAACCTTTTTTACTTTGTTTGACTGAATCTAGAATTACAAATTGTATAGAAGATAGTGAAATTAACATTACTAATTATAATATAGTTAGATGTGATTCTGCAAATCGTTATACTGGAGGAGTCGTGATATATGTCCGCGATGGTTTAAAATATACGGTATTAGATAGTATAATATTTGAAAAAAATTATTGGTTTCTATTAATTAGAGTTTATATCTTGAATAAATATTGGTATGTTGGTTGTATCTACCATTCCCCAAGTTCTAGTGATGCTATTTTTTATAATTTTTAGTTAATCTTTTTGAAAATATTGATTTGAGTAATAATTACATCTTGCTAGGTGACTTTAACATCAGATGGGACTTAGTATCAGAAACTTATAGTAAAAATTACATAGTTTAAGCCAAGTATCTGGATTGAAACAATTGGTTACTTTTCCTACCAGAATAACATCTGTAAGTGAGGGTACAATTGATTTAATTTTTACAAACTGTTACAATATTGTTGTGCAGCCAAATTCACATAAGACTACAGATCATGAAACAATATCTATTTATTTAAATTGCGGTAAAATTGATTCCTCAACAAAAGGTGTGAAAATCGAAATATTGATTATGATGAGATTTACGAGTCTTTAATAGGGCAGTCATGGTTGTATGGTTGCTGTGATACTAACGTCTTATTTACAAATTTTATTAAAATAATACAAGATACATTAAATGCAGTATGTCCTTTAAAAAGCAAAACATATAAAGTGTCAAAAGAATGGTTTAATACAACTGTAAGAAATGCTATTACTGATAGAAATGCTGCTTATAATATTTTCAAATTGAACAAGTCCAACGAGAATTGGTTAACATATAAGAAGAAACGAAATAATGTAGTCACGGTTTTAAGATCTACTAAACAAAAGTATTATGAAAATAAAATTGACAATGTAAAACATAACTCAGCCTTGCTTTGGAAAACTTTAAAAAAATTAGTTAATAATAAGTGTTGCTCTACTATAAATTCTGCCATAGTTAATGGCACTGAAGTACAGGAAGATCTAGCTAATACATTTAATAACTACTTTGTAAGTACTATTTGTAATTTAGTCAATAATTTGCAGGGAAAAGTATTTGTGATCAATGATAATGCATTATTTGTTAATACAGCTTTGCATCCTTTGACACCACTAAGTAGTTTTAAAATAATAAATTTAGCTGAATTAAAAGCAGTTATTTTTAATCAACAGAACAAACATTCTGAAGACGAAATTGATTTCAGGTTAGTTAAAAATTTATTTCCAGTGCTTGGTTATCCCATTTTACATATTATGAATACATCCATAAATAGTAGTGTATTTCCAGATATTATGAAATTGTCAACAATTATTCCTATTCCTAAGATTTCAGGAACTAGAAATATTGAGCAATTTAGACCGATAAATATATTACCTTGTTTAGAAAAATTCTTGAACTTATTATCCATAAACAAATTGTAACATATATTAAAAGCAACAACCTTTTAAATGATAACCAATCAGGGTTTCGAGAAGGATTCTCTTGTGAAACTGCATTACAGAGAGTGATAAATGATTTTAAATATAGTATAGATAAAGGACAAGTTGTAGTAGCGGTTTTCCTAGATTTGCGGCGTGCTTTTGAAATCGTTAATAGAAATATATTACTGAGTAAATTGTATAACTACTACGGTATTGTTGCAGATGCACATAAGTGGTTATCTTCCTATCTACATGAAAGATTTCAACAAACAAAACTCGGTAATGAAAAATCTCAAAAATTTTTTAATTGAAAGTGGGGTACCTCAGGGTAGCGTATTAGGACCACTGCTATTTATATTATATATCAATGATATTTTTATTTAAACACCAGTGACTGTAAAATCCATCTTTTGCTGATGACATCATTATATACTCTGCAGGATCTAATGTGAATGAAGTCGTCTTAAAATTAAATAGTTGCCTTAAAATAATTAGTGATTGGTACGAAAGTAATAAATTGATTATAAATGCTAATAAATCTAAATATATTATTATAGGTTCAAAAACAGCTCGTATACCAACTAAGGTTAATAATAATAATTATAGTATTATATTTAGAAATGAAATGTTAGAATGTGTCTCCGAAGTGAAATATCTGGGGATTATAATTGACAGTAACTTAAATTTTTCGTCACATGTCGGATATATATGTAAAAAAATTTCTAAGAAATTGGCATTTGCTTATAGAATTTGTAGAGATTTAAGTCCTAACAAAAATAGGCTGATCTATAACTGTATAATTAAACCTCATTTTGATTACTGCGCAACAATATTGTTTATGGCTAATGATGGCGATATAAATAAATTACAATTACTGCAAAATAAATGTATGCGTTTCTTATTAGGCTGCTCCAGATATACAAATATAATAAACATGCAGAATGTTTTAGGCTGGTTGTCCGTTAGAACTTATATAAAATTTAAAACATTGATCTTTTTACATAAATTGTTAAATAATTCATTACCTAAATATTTGTCCACTGATTTGCAGTTGCGTGGCGATGTACATAATTATTATACAAGACAAATTAATAACTTGGACATAAGTCGGACGAACTTAATGTCAACTAAGAAAAATGTTTTTGATAGGGAGTGGTAGAATATAACAAATTGCCATTCGATATAAGGAATTCTAATTCACATATATTTAAAAGGAAACTGTTTTCGTACCTTGCCAGAAGTTAAACTACTACTAATTACCTTATTAAGTGTTACAGAAATTTTATTGAAATATGTAGTAGGTTTACATTAATGTGTATTACCTATTTTAGTATATAGTTTAGCGTGTAGTTCTATTGTTATTTTTATGTTATAAGTATATGCTAGCATTTTTGCTAATAAAGCTCGTTCTCTCTCTCTCTATAATGCCTCTGCCATCTTCACTTCATGATGTCACACTGTTGTCAAAATAAATAGCCTACCTAATGTAATGTATACATAGATGCTAAAATTTTAAAACGATTTTTTTCGAAACTAGACTCGAGTAAACGAAACTAATTTTAGATTCGTGTTCCGCACCCTGATAGGGTAGGGAGGTAGGAAATTCTACTCAACTCTACATTTTGTGCAGATAAATTTTAACCAGTAAATAATACGGTAACAAATGATGGACAAAAGTAATAAATCTATTACGATAATAATGACGGTGGCAACACTGCTCCAGACTGTTTTGAGCTAATGACAAAAACGTCAGGGAGCTGCTAATTGCTAAACACGTAATATTCGCATACTGATTTTGAAGCACTAATATTAATTATCAGAAAATAAAATCAACATTCTTTTTTAACAACAGGTTTAACAATTGTCCAATCTTAACAAAAAATTCCTACTCCCTATTTTTGAGGGTGCTGATCACGAATCTGAAGTCAGATTTCGGCGCTCGCATGTAGTTTTCGAAACTTCTAATTTCAAGAAAATATAATACAACAAAATATGTTAGTATGGACCGTTGTGAGGCAAGCCATCGGCGTGGAAACGGCGAGGCTTGTATTTGCGACCGCTACAAGCAAGTACTTTCATGCTGTCCACAGTTTTTACAAACAATTCTGTATAAACTCGTCTCATTTCCGATCTATCAATGTTGGTTTCTGTATGTCTTGCATTAATAATAAACCTTAGATCTGCTGACAAGCACATTCAACTTGGAGTGGACGTTGCACTATATTTCGAAAATGCGTGCTATTCGTCTAAACTCTAAAGACAAAACATTCGCATACGCAACTTTTTTTTAAGTCAATTGTTCATTTATGACGCGGTTAGTCATTAATATAAGGTAAGTACCTACATTTATATAACCCGGATGATTAATTAAAGAATTCTTAAATTTCTCAATAGTAGAATTGCTAGATCATCTGTAAAGTCGCATTAAAAACATCTACAATTTCAAACAATTCTAAAGACAAAGGGCTCATTCTGCAGTTTATCAGTTTTATTCAGCAACACATAATAATTTTAGCGAAAAGTAACCAAATCTCCCCTAACTTGGTCACTGCCAAATTGCTGTTGGCCGTATAAACGAATATGATAAAGAAAATAATAAATCTAAATTAGAAAATTTTATTACATTTTTTACTGTTTTGAATTTATTATTAGATTTAAAATAGAATTTAAATTTGCATTTGTTATTAGATTTTGCAGGAGCCAACAAATTTATATTAATTTTTGTGTGATTTGATAAAAGTTTCTATAATTTTCTTTAAATTAAATTACGCCTATTAAGATTACCTATTTTGTATTATTTTTAGGTACAGAAATATCAAAAACTGAAACATGTACAACAAAAGTAATATCAAAAATAAATTCTTGATGTCTTGTTTATGCATTGTTTACTATTTAAATTTTCCTGGCATAAAATATTAACTTTTAAAAAGCGTTTGCAAGACACATGATTTTGCTATTATAATCCTGCATTTTTAACATTATTTTCACAAACTTATACATCGAAATGAACAATCTTATCCGCAGGTGGCGTGATATAACATTCCTGTTATTTATTTGCTAAACCCTAGATTATCATAGTTATTAAATGTTTGAAATTATTTGTATTGTAGAAACTATTCAAGAATACGGTGTCCTTAAAAGCTTTACATCTGTAATCTTTTCATTTTATTATTGATGTCTTTATTTCATATTCTCTTAATGTTTATACTATGGTTCACTGCATGTATTCTATTATTGCATTTTTTTTCCGGTTTGTCGTACGCTGTAATTTGTAGGGTAATGTATGTTAAAAATAAAATAAAATATCACTTGCTCCTGCGCAAATGTAAATTATGTTTGTACTTTTATCGTTCAAATCTGCTACAACACTGAAGAACAAATCTATTAATAAAAAAGTAGCAATTGTGTTTAATGGAACATCATCCAGTAGGTATAGGTACAAAGTCTTTATACTACCAATACCAACAAACCTTCGACTATTCAATTACTCTCAAGATAAATAAAACAAACCAATGTTCCTAAGTTCACTCTCCTCTCTCTTTTTCCCTCTGTTATTGTGCCAATACCACTGGATATTTATAGCGAAGGACAAAATATCTAACTGAAAAAAATAAACAAGGAAATGAATTCGAAAATATACCCTCATTAAGTAGCCGAATGTTCCAATACCATAAAAAATTAGGTTAGTAGTAACACGTGTAGGTACCTATTAATTATAACAACTGTTCATTTATTTAGATATTTATTACCCATAAAATTTGAATACCAGTAAAATAATTTTACACAGAAAATACTGTGGCTAATATAAGCCAGTTAGTACGGAGCACTGAAAAACATCAAAAGAGAAATGTTATTTTTAAAAACGTTATACCTGGGTACCTTTATCTTGAACGATTTTGTTTTTATTTTCCACGCATTGACATACTGCTCATTAAAATATAGATAGGCAAGTTATTTGAAACTAAAATACACATAAATAATTGACCAGATGGTGACGATTTATTAATATGGGCCGCACAACATATGGGTAGATACTTTAAAATACATGCTCATTAGCATTTTCTGTATTTAACTTTCTGACATAGTCCTTGAAGGACAAGTTCAAACATTTTTGAGATGATTGAGCAAAGGAAAGAAAAAACGACAATTCATTACTTACATTACACCTCTTAAAACTTTATCTATTTATATTTCCTGTAATAATTAATATTTAATAATTTACCAAGTTATATTCAAAATTTTCTCGAAAATAGTTAACGATAGAATCCTCGTTCTTTTTTTTTAAAACTTCTAATCTGTTATCTACATTTCATTCGATTATGCATATGCAAAAAGCAAAAATAATATTTCATATAGTTGCCCGCATGCCAAAATTTTTAATACATATTTCACGAGTTTTCAATTTAGAATTAATTTTTGGAAAAATGATATCTTTTTTTAAAACCTATGTACTGCCGATAGTGCTGTAGTATTTTGTATGTTGATGCAAAAATTCAGATAGATAATGAAAATAGTTTCCAAGTGATGTATGTCTATTTGCCATTTTTTAGAATAATAATAAAAAATCTCCCGATGAGATTTTTATACGACCGGTGGAAATTGATACTCCAATGGGTAAATAATAATTTGGGACAAATTGCAGCTTTTTACTTTAAAACTCATTTCTAGAGGGTTTTTTGAGCTGATAAGAAGGTTAAGAATCAAATTTTGGAATTATTGAAACAAAAAAAAATAATCAGGAAATAAATACCTGTAATATAGAGAACATTGAATACGAAATACTCGTATAAATAATGAATGTACTTACTATTTAACCTATATTTAACTATTTTCAAAAGATAATGGTAAATATTTCTGGAAGGGCAACTGAAAATATATTTGGACGAAAGCATTATTTGCACTAACAATGTCACTGCCACAAATAGAAAGAGCAAATGCTATAGAAATGAATAAAATGGGACACCCGCCAACTACTGAATTAAATTAGGATAATGCAGAATGGCTATTATTACTCGTTACTACTGCATAATAATAAAAAATGTTGTCATTTATTATTCTATAAGTGAAACATTGTACTAAATACTCGTTTCAAGATGTCTATGCCTACATAGGGTGTAAAACAGCAGTGTAACAGACATATTACTGATAACTGGTAAATATCCATCAAATAAATGTCAATGCCTATACAGGGTATCAAAAAAACGTGTAACATACTTCGAGATATTATTTGTTATTACAGCAATAACATCAAGAAAACCAGATAAATATGTTTATACCTATACATTACCTATATTTAGGCTTATCTCCATAATGCCATTAAGCAATACAAGCTCTAAAATTTTACAACCAAATATATCGACACTTATATTAAAGCACGAGTTTGGAAGTAAATATTAGTAAAACAAAGTTTAAAAATGTTTCAGTATGAAATTAAATCAAATGTAAAAAGTTAGATCCAATACATATACAGGGTACACCACTAAGTACAAGTATTTTAACCACGTTCTCAGAGGCTTAAACTACAATAAAAAAAATCGGAACTCTAGTTCTATATTTAAGAAAAGAGACTCTCATTTCCACCGGAAAATCGGCGCCTATGGTCGTAGTCCGAAATGGCTTAACCATGCGGTCGTTTATTTACGGCATTTCCAAATGTAGAAACGACAAAATGAACATTTCAATTAATAATAATACCTGATGGATAACAGTTAATCCGATTAGCTGCAATATTTTGCATCTATTTACGTTATTTCGTTCCAAACTCTCAAAACTATATTTCCACTCATTTCAGGTCCATGAAGATTACCCACTAACAACACACACTTCGTTAAATAAAATGCCCATTTACTTGAAAATTTAAATATCTTGTCTTCCAACTTTAGTATTCCATGCGCCGTAATTGTGTTGCTGATTGCCGTACTGTCGAGACGTCAAACCTGCTAAATAAATACTTTCGCGGCAGATGGACACCCATAGTCGTCGATAAATTGGGGTATAATACGTATAGTATAGCGAAAAAAATTTCTTCTAGTCAAAGTTAACCCTATACATCCAAATTTTACCTCCCTAAATTAACAACAACATAATATGTAATTAATTTTCGGATAAATATAAATGTCTTAAATACATACTTAAATTTTCAAAAAAAATGCAAATAAGTACGAAAGAATTGAACATTTCATCAAAACAAACACTTCAAAGTTGTTTATATTTCAACAAAAACATATTCCATTGTTAACGATCTTTCTCTTACATCTTTGATAATTATTATTATTATTATTATTATTATGAAAACAATCCCAAGTAAACACAAACACCTTCTACAATAACGCGTTTTGAGGTAATTGTTTTTTTTACGTTCACTTTCTATCTGCCGTCGAAGAAACTGCATTTTTAACGCGACAAACCGAACGCGGAATTTTTAATTAAAAGTAAAAGTTAACAGACGAGCAAAAATGACAGTAATTTGTACGAGCCGTCGTGTACAATGAAAATCTGTTTTCTAGTTTTAATGAACCACTTTATATTCTTTATATGCTCCATGTACGTACGCATTCAGCGTACGTTCGTCCATATCATCAAACGAAACAGCTATATCTCTAAAAACAGCAAGTTGCAAAGGGCAAATAAGATAATTAAAATAATCGGTTGTTTTAATACCTAGACAGCAAAATATAACGGTACCTTATACAGAGTAATTTATGACGACCTTGGAGTAAAGGTAAGTATACAAGTTCAGAAACTACAAACGATCCCTCTAGTCTACAAAAAGATAGAAAGAAATAAACTCTTGTGTTATTTTATTTTATTTAGAATACACTGTTCTACTGGCAAACCCAACTAAAGAACAGGAGGGAAAGTAAAAATAAACACAAATAAACAATAAATAAATCAGTAAATCACCGAATGTTGCTGGTTTCAAAAATACAGGACGTTCAATGCTAGAATTTTATCTTGAAATCTGTCGGAGTATTAAAAAAAATGGCACAATTATGTTTTTTGGCACGGCAAATAAGAATTTTTAACTTATTTTGGTGTTGCTTATACAGGGCGTCAGTTATGCCCTGTTCCTTTGATAAAAAGGGGAAATGTTTCTTTGTATTTAGAAATACGAACATCAGGTATTGAAAATAAGAAAAAACGTGCTTTGTTTCATAAACAAATTACTCTTGTTCGATTTCGATATCTCGCTTGGTTATCGAGATATTTGCATATACAAATTTCAATGCATTTCGTTTTTTAGCAACTTGAAATACTTAAATTAAATTAATGCGTCTTGACGGCTAGTGTGAAGCAAATTATTTACAGTTTTTTAAATAGCAATTTAAAGGGAAAGGAAACAGTGATCGTATCATTTGATTACCTATTATTTTTTATTTCCTGGCTATGGTGGAAACCCGTAAACTGTGTTTTAAAAATTATAACGGATTAATCAAGTGGTTTTGAAAAATATCTGCACATAGCGTTACTTTGGTTTCCATTGTTTTGATGTAATTAAAGTGTCAAGTTGACAATTATTGTAATATTTTTGAAGTATGTACTTAATTATGGAGTATACATTTACAGAATATTGTGATATGCACTTAATCTATGGAGAAGCCCGATGTAATGCATTGAAAGCTCAAAGATTATATTCCGAGAGATTTCCCAACAGACAACAACTACCAAATCCAAAAACATTTCAGCGAGTTGATCAGCGGTTACGGGAAACTGGTATGACATCTTTATTAGTTTATTTTGAGTAATGAGTACGTTTTTAATTTGTAATTGTAATACATTTAATATTATTTAAGGTAGTTTTATGCCAAATATGGTGGAGTTCACAAAACTGTTCGTTCAACTGAAGTTGAAGAAGCTGTTCTGGATTATGTCGATGAAGTCCTACAGTTAGTGTTAGAAATGTAGCGCAACAGTTTCAGATTTCAAAATGCACCGTAAATAATATTCTTAAAGAAGAACTACTCCATCCATACCATATGCAAAAAGTTCAGGATTTAAGTATAGGTGATTATCCTGTAAGAATACAATTTTGCACAAAGTTATTGAGACATTTCAAAATAAAATTCTAGCATTGAACGCCCTGTATTTTTGAAACCAGCAACATTCGGATAAGGCATATTTGGCTCAATCGACTTATTTTGGTCACAAGTATCTCCAGCTCCGAGATTTCCCAACCTTACACAGACACCCTGTATAAAGAGGCGAATGTTGCAAGATATTTGTACGAGGAGTCTTTAGATAAAATGTTACATTATCACGGGAATGTGTTCTAGGACAATGAAGACTAATCATCTCTAATAATCTTTGACAATATATCTTATTATGTAATAATTTAAACAAAAAAAAAAAACAATGATATTTACGCCTACTTAAAAGGCTAGTCATCGAATGAGTCATAAGCAACTTATTTTGAGGAAATCCCACGGGAGGATAAACACCAGGAAATTTGAAACTTAACAATTTTAAAAACTTACGTTAAACGGATTCGATCCTGTCAATATGCACGTTATAGATAGGATACCATATCAGACAAACATACTCAAGCCTAGAGCGTACAAATGTATTGAAAAGTAGTTTAATAGTTTCAGGCTCAGTAAAGTCACGACTACAGCGGGCTAATAAATCCATATGTTTTAGAGGCATTAGATATAATAGACTCAATATGACTGTTAAAAGAAATTTTTGCAAGAACACGGAAACAATCAAGTCTCAATAGTGACGCTCCATTGATATTGTAATAAAAGATAATGGTAGTAGTTTTTAGGTAAAATAACAATACATTGCATTTCTTTACATTCAAATGCAAATTGTTCAACTCGCACCAATCTTCAATTTTGTTAAGATTATGTTGAATTCGAACACAATCACCACCATTGGTAACCACATCAAATAACTTGAGATCATCCGCATACAAAAGGTAAATAATATCTAAGTCATTACCTATATCGTTCACACACATATTAAATAACAGTGGTCTAAGAACGGATCCTTGAAGGGCATCTGACGTAGAAGGATATTCAACTGTTTCCTATTGGAAAGGTACGATTTTAAAAGATTTACGAGAGATCTAGGATGACCAAATTTTACCAATTTGTTAGAGCAGGAGGACAGAGCAATTGACATTTCCGTAGATGCCATACTTTGGAAATGCCTCTCCTTAACTTTATGTAGATGGAAATGTTCCTATTGCAAATGATTGCCTCCCCCCCTAAATACGCCACTGGGTTGAGCAAGAAAATAATTTGACTTATACAGGGTGATTCGTTTCAGAAGTTGTATGTGAGACAATGGACTGTTGATTTTTTCTATACTAATAATAATTGTAGTGACAAATTCTACTAAGAATCAAAGCATAAACTACCAAAAAAATAAAAAGGGTTCGCATTACCCTGACCAGGGATGCAGGCAGGGAAAATTCTAGACACACACGTGTTCGAGAGCTCTCGTTGTTTCTATCTCACTAAAGTGTTGGTTTTTTGGGAAAAACCATTCTTCCGCCGGTCAGTGGCGTACTTGCCACGGTGAATATTAAAATAAAATAACTACGATTATCTATATCTAAATTAAATTAAGCAAACAAAAAAAATATATACTGCAGCCCATAACCCACATAATCAAAATAATTATAAAATACTAAACAGAAGTTATACTTTTTTAAAAGGAACATTCCGTATTTGAATGGATATTTATATTTTACATTGTATTATGCAGCAATTTTTTTGTAATAGGTACTATATGCCAAAAATCAGCCGATTCCGCGATATTATTATTTTAATATAAAAAATGAGATTTTCGGCGATTTTTTACACTTCATCGTTGTTGATATACTCGTTTTTTGAGTTGCAATATGAACAATCGTCACACATTTTGTACTAGGTCATTGTTTATAAATGTCATACATGGTGTTCACAAAGTCGTATCAAATGAAAAAGATAACTTTTTCAAAGGCAAAAATTTTGTTTTTTTTTTCAAACGAAACACCAAGAATTTTTTACGGGATATGAAAGACCTTCTCAAGTTTCATAATATGTATTATTATCAGTTCCTCATAGTTTACGACATTACGACAGGTAATTTTCTTAAAATCTTGATTGGGGACATTTTAAATGCAAAATCATCGACGAGTTCATATGGAATATTTTGTTATAAGATACAAGTTATGAAACAGTCACATGATTCAAATAAATTGAAAAATTTACGTCATCCATAAGCGCAATAGGCTACAAAATAACTATATACCTAAAATGACCTCAAAACACGAATAAAACAAATGGTTTGTAACACATAAGAACATAATTACTGTTTGTGTACTAATATTCTAATTGTTACTAATATCAACGACTGAATGACTATGAAAAGACTGTCGAAAGATTGCCACACAACCCAGTTTCGAAATTATCAAACGCTGAGGTAATTAATAATTCATGTTCAAAAGCGATTACGCTTAGAACTTTATATTTTCCACTTCACTGATATATCAAAAGCGTTTTACCGTAAATATAACCCATGTGGCCGACCCCACGGGCATTAAAGCAACCTCGGCAGACGACGGGTCTGCACACCTAGCAGAACCCGACGTTTATACAGCCCAAACCGAGATCACCGACCTCTTCAAGTTATGATGAAACTAATTAATTTTTTGTGTGGCCATTCCACTTTTCCCGTTCCTAAAGCTTTGCCTTTGATTAAAAAAAAACATAAAAAACACTTCAGAGGGAAATAAATTGTAGGAAATGTTTAAAAAAAAAAGTGTTTCCTTATGGTTAATAATTCAAAGGGCGCATTAGGAAATATTAGCAGTATTAAGCTTAAACTTTAATACAGGGTTTAACAATAAAAAGTAAATAAAAAAAATGTAAATAATAAACAGGTACGAACAATATTTGTTACAAAAATGACAAAAATAAAATTAGAACTTAGTTGCAGGCGGGGTTGTCGTCACCTTTTGAATTTTAAGGTATGAGACATTATTATATTTATTATATCAGTTGAAGAGGGGAGGTTAGCGCAGCAGACAAAAATTTTAAAATTTCCAAGGTCAAATTGCTTAAAATAAGTCTAATCGCGTAGGGGCGATCGGGGCAATCTAGCGTTTCGCGATACCACAGTCGTCGAATTGGGTGCGAGCGGGGCAAATTCTGTGACAATATTTTTTTAGTAGTTCAGAATCTTTTATAATTTTTGGTAAAAGTTTGAGCCCACAATCTAACGAATTGTAAGATTGACTGTGCTTAACGCAGTGGTAGATTTGCCCAAGCTCTGCTGCAGTAACATGGATAGTTTCTTGAATATTTTCTCTGTTTGCAAAAAATTTTGTTAAAACTTGAGAAGATTTCGACATTTTCGCGTCTTCTATGCTCTTTTGTATTAGAGTGCTGTTTGACATCACTAAGGCCACCGTGACTAATTGAAAAATCCTTTTTGCATAGACATCTTGCAGAAAAATTATATGAACCCTTTATTAGCCAAATATACTCAGTCTGCCACGTTGGTCAATAGCTGCAGAGGCACTTTGCTTTTTTGGTGGCGAGATGGTCCTTTTCCGAGGTCTCCATTGTCCCTATTTTTGTCGTGTTTTTCTAAATATTTATCCATATCCTTTAATTTTTAAATGATTTAATGCAGATGAACCTTAATGTAAGGTTGCCGTAGGAGATCTAATTCACTGACCGCGTTCCTAAATCTTGGCGAATAGAGTGATTGCAGGTTTGTAGTGAGACATCCCAACCCATGGAGGGGGTTCTGACCCTCAAACCCCCCCCCCCCCGTGGCTACGCCACTGTGTGCCACTCATGGCACTAATCAAAAAACCGAGGAAGTCACTCATGGAATCTTGTCACAAATCTTGCGAAATCCCGCGATATCACGCAAAATTCCGCGTCATCTGGAAGTAAATTTACCTGTAAAGATTGACAATACTGTCCACCTTACGTCATTATCGACATTATTATACTTATTCACGTTTCCATTTCGCGAATAACGCAGGTTCACATTATGTACGTGACACATATCACGGTTGTTTGGAACTACTGGAAGGCTGTTTGCCTTCAAAGTTTAATATTTTTTGTTTCATTTTATTCACTTTGACGTTATTTTTGAATTAATGTCCCTATCCACTAGCTTCTCTAAAAATTTGTAAACATAAAAACCGGACACCCTGTATCTTCGGGGCATCGCACCATGTGGAACAATTTAACTATAGTGCAAACTTAGAACAAAATAATAATAATAATATCCCTACCCCTCATTCTAATCATGAGGCCCAGAAGTCAAAGACTTGTGCGAAATAGGAGGCGGCATATTATTATTACGCAGGCCGCATTTGCGCCCAGGAACGACTTAACGTTGGTAGGCCCTAACCACCATTCAGTGTAGGAATGAGGGAAACCTGGAAAACCTCATTAATTAGGGGGGTAGTCAAATGTCAACCGGCATCAATCTCTCACATTGACCCAAGCTAACATTCTTCCACCCTACCTACACGCAGAGAGGGCGCCAATCTCTCCACGGATACAGCTTATATACGGTCTACCGGCTGCGGGGATCGAACCCACAGCGATCTAGTCACCTCGATTCAAGTACTGACGCCCGACCACTGACCGATCCAAAAAAATCGCTATTTCTAATAAATTGTTAATTTCACTTTTTTTTGTCAATCTGAGAGTTTCAGCCGATATCGGAGAGCGCCATTTTTCGCATCTTCGCCACTGGCATTAAATAATTTCTTTTACGGTTCTTTTCTTGTTGCACAGAGTGTGACTAGGGTTATAATCAGCTTTTTGACCAAGAATCACAGTTCCGAGCAATCTTAGAAAGATGTTTTCCATTATTATATTTAGGCTCGTATTTAGGTATTATTTACGTTTACGTAGTACAATATTCGGTTATCGCAAAGCATTCTAGTTTATAGGTACTTTATGGACGAAATAATTGAAGAAAATTTATTTGGACAATTGTCAAATTTTAAAGACAAAGCTTACTACTATTTTTTGATTATTTTCTAAGGAACACAAAGTTTTGTTTCAGTTAAGGTGTGTGTAATTAACGAGTAAAAAAAAGAAAAATTAAATTTGGCGGGAGATAATATCATTATTTTTAAATAGGCCAATGAGAAAAAGTTCAGTACAATTTTAGGGGTGTTACCCCCAATGAACACTTTGAAGTTGCTCATAACTAAAGGAGATCAGTAATAAAACTAAATCATGTACCAAATCCTTGGTTCTTCTATGATAAGGTATTGCATAAATATTATTTTTTGGAAATTTAAAGCCCGACTTTGGCTGTTATTAACTCCTCAGCACTTTTGTATGTATGTACGTAAGCAAGTCTGGTTAAATTACAATATTTTGGACACCCCTACATGCACCTGCTCTGTCTGTTCTTATGCGGGATATCCTGCATACCAGAATAATGCGCATATTTCAGAAAAGGTCAATCCAATTGTAATTATTACCTTTATTATATACAGAACGTGTTGACCTTTTAATTTGTACATTGCAAAAAGAATTTAAAATTATGTATGGAATAAAACTGTGTTCCACATTATTATTTAATGTCTTCATTGTTTTCTACATTTAATACGTTTGCTGTATAAAATCTGCATAGGTACTTTTAGATATGGAATATCAATAAAATATAAATATTATTTATTTTTCGTAATTAAATTTCTAATAATAATACAAAGTTACTTATTCTAATTATAATTCTAGGTTTCTTATGCGCCTTACTTAAAATGTGGGTGTCGTTAACTTTTAATTCAAGGACTGTCACATTCTCTTTAAGCATTATTTTTTTAACGATAACCGCAGTGGCGCCTTTGGTTATATCCACCAAAAATACACTAGAATATCAATATGGTTTATGATTATTGGTTGCATCCTTGAAGATGTCTAAATAAAAATATGAGTAGACAACAGACGATTCAGATATAAATATTAAATGACGAATGACAATGTATAGTATTTCATAAATTTGCTTTAAAATAAGAACTGAGGTCAGAGAATTTGTAATAAAACTATTTAGGAGTTAAGTGGGTAATGGGTATCTATGTAATAACATACATTTTGAATTCAATGTTAGATTAAATTCTTCAAACTATCCAAAATATTATGATAAATAAATACAGTATGTGGCATAACTATTTGCGAGAAACAAATAAACATTCACATTACAATTATATAAGAATGCATGTCAAATTCCTTGGCACAATCTTTTTAATATTGCTTAAATTTACATAAATTATTTCATTTAATTTAAAACTATGCGATTAATTAACCTTAATTTGTTTGTGAATACATTAATAAAATGATGCACTGGATAACATTACAAAGCAAAACGTTAATTATTATATGAGCGATATGGATACGAGTTATATAGTCGGGTTTCTAAATAGTAGACAGTGATTCATGGTATAAATACGCTCACAATTAGCAGTATAATATATGCTGTCCGTATATTTTTCTACAAAATTGTATTGAGTTGTATGTTTCGCATACCCCATTACACAGTTTATGCTGCAGTAAATGCAAATACGCATACGCCACACCATTATGATGACATGTCGGAATCATCTGTTCCATCTGCAGCACTACCATGGGTGTGCGCGTAGGAAAATTTCGGGTATATCGTTCCGCTAATTTAATTGTGATTGTAATTAATTTATCAGGATTTTGTATTTATCTTCTTAAGAATGGAGAATAAACTCTAGAACGTGTTCTCAAAATCGTAAACGCCCTAACAAGTGAAAAATATCAGATGATAAAAACAACTTGTATGAAGGGATCAGCGCTTGAGACCAAAATATGAGTGTGTGTTACTAATGCTGTTGAAATATGTATTTCTTTAACAAAAGTGTCTGAAAGTAGTGCATATTGTGCAATAAAGAATGGCAAAAAATGCACAACTGCGAAACAGAAAACAATGGAAACTCACAGAAAGAAGACGATAGAAGTTGATGAGATAAAATACGCAATTCATAGAGCTATAGATTTATTTTATAAAATGAAATTGAAAGAGTATGCTGATAGAAAAAGACGAAATAGTGATATGGCGAAGAAACTATGTAAGACAAATATTATAAGGTTGAAATC
This sequence comes from Monochamus saltuarius, assembly GCA_025584915.1. Classification (NCBI taxonomy): domain Eukaryota; kingdom Metazoa; phylum Arthropoda; class Insecta; order Coleoptera; family Cerambycidae; genus Monochamus; species Monochamus saltuarius. The sequence goes on from CM046726.1 coordinate 3,125,471, forward strand.
TGAAGAATATATTACACTGACAAAATATGCATAAATGAAGACCATACGATGACAAAAATATAGAACCAGTGCTGTGTGTGCAATTGATAATGTACCCCATAATAGCCGACGATAAGTAGTGTTAGTGTGCGATCGTTATAGTGACAGTGCCAGTAACCAGTAGTAGTATATAGTGTAGTGTATTCTGTGTCCGCGGAGTGCGCATCAGGAAAGTGTAATGGGGTGGTGGTAGGCCACCATCAGCGTCTAAAAGGACGGCATATTACACGTATACACTTTTTAAAATATCTAAAGTGATAAGTTCACTCAACATCAACTATTTTTGGTAATTTTGTGTTCTTTGAACTCTTGACGAGTGGCACGCCTATGGAATCTTGCCTCCTGAAATCCCCACCTCCAGTACTCTTAAAAAAGCTGTAAATTAATCATTCTCTACTATTTTGGAACTCGGGTATAGGTAGACAGATTTCCAATGATTTCCAGCGGGTGTATGGCGAATGTCATATTACTTACTATAATCATCTACAAAGTTCGTTTTATAATTCCATGTTAAAGGGATAAAAATTTTTGTTGACACAAATTCTACATGGACTTATATGTGAGCGGAAATGGTATTTAATTAGGTAGTAAAAATAATTGCGAAAGTAATTGTATATCGAATTTCAAATAAGTTCGCAACACCTGATTAGATATTACTGAATCTCAAATAGCAAAAAATACATAAAAACAATGTGGAAATACTTAAATACCGTCAAAAATCCTTGGCAATTACCAGAAAACATGAAATGTAGTTTATTGTCTATGAAATGTACTTTATGCATATCTGGATTTAGATATCTGTAATAAGGAATTTATTGCAGACATTGCGACTTGCGAAATAAATTACTAGATAAGTAGGTCTTCGCAAAACATGCATTAAATGAAATTAAAAATGCTAGAATTTTTTCAATAGATCTGATGTAAAATAAATATAAAAAATACATTACATAAACAGAGATATGTAAGAAAATAACAAATAAAAAACTCACCTAACGTATTCTTAGTCGTTGTAAGGATCAAACACCATGTAACATATGTACACAAATGTAAACAGTAACAAATATACACACTAAAAAATAATCGTATTCTAATTATAAACTGATTACACACGTATTAAAAGAGACATTTACATTTTAAAAACACTGATTTACTACATATAATGCATATTTGATATTAATAAAGCCATTTTCGTTTATTTTTAGCAAATGACATTAGAAAGTACCAATCGGTACAACAGGAAATTACCAATTATAGCGTTATTCGAGCGTTTTCACTCGGACACCTTTGGCATACGTAGCAAGTTTTTCATTTGATTTATGACAATATCGATCTCATTTCATTTTATATGAACATTACATTTTGTCGTGTCTTTTATTTGAGACTTAAAAGTTATGTTGTGTTACGATTTCTGGATTTATGCAATGCAGTATACAGTAAAACATGCACGGCCATCTGTGGGTCAAAAGTCGAACACTGCAAAAATCATAGCATAAAAATACAATGGTACTACAAAATTTATGTATTATTTTGTCCTAATGAACGTGAATTCGTAAAAACGTTGACTGAAATATTGTAATAAGACGTTGACTGAAATATTATAACAAGACGTCTCGCTGTACGGGCAAAAACGAATACGGACGATTGACTTAACGCTAGATGTGCTAGTGTCGGCCACTTGTAGTTAAGTCAAGAAACCTGTCGCGATGCTCTGCATATTTTGGTTTGCAAATTGCCTAGGTTTCTGATTTACAGTGGCGTCTCGTTAGGAACTGTTTTTAAAAGAGAAAAATAAGTTTAAAAACCATATTACACAGAATGTGTACAGCAAGTCACTGGAAACAATATTGTCTTGTTTTGTATTTTATAGCAACGTAAATTAACAAATAATGTTTTGGAAAGGTTTATCACTCAAAATAAATACGGTTACTACCATGAACGTACCCCTAAATAAAAGGCGTACCTCAAAATTTGCATACGTTTAAAAATATACACACACAAAAACGTACATAAAAATTGTTGTCATATACAAATTAATATTATCATTTAGTTAAAAATTGGTTTAAAAGGTTTGAAATTTATTTGCTTTGAAAAATATTGACATATATATGGAAATGTTGAGAATTGGTTTCTAAATTTGTGAAAAAATTCAGGTAAAATATACTAAACTGGAAGTTATTGATTTTGTCATTGAAAACTGGTATTTATTCCTATCATATTATTAAAAATTCTTTTACAAATTTCATTATAATGTACCTATACATAGGTATACAAAATATATGTCATAATCTTAGTAAATCAAATTTAAGTCTTAATATGTAAAAAAGTATAAACCTTTAAGCTGTATTGAAAATATAGGTACATACATATTTGGTATGCAATATTTTTTGGGTTATCGTGCCCTTCAAATATACCTAGATCAATACAATAATTACATTATTAATACAAATAATAATTGATAATTAAATAATTTATGACCCTCAAAAGCGATAGAGCCTATACCGGGTGTTCCTCTAAGACTTTCAGTGCGAATATCTCAGAAACCATCATAGCCAGTGTGACGAAATTTTATATACAGACACTAGATGGCGCGTAGAATTCGATAATGGCATTAGTTTTTATACAGGGTGTTCAGTTTTGCAGAAAATGGATTTAATTTCGATTTTTTGGTAGTCAACCGCGGCAAAAATTGTATTTAAATTGAAATATCTTTAATTCTGAACACATTCTGATAAAAAAAGTCACGAAAAATTTTTGTCTTGTCATAAAAAAACTCCTATGAAAAGTCCCCAAATTTCATTGTTTTGTCATGCCAAATGTGAATAGCCATGAGTCCAATTTACACACACGCAACTACCGCATGGATAGACGTCAAAACGTGAAGTGACAGAAACTGTCAGAGCAAGTTTGAGTATTTTTGTAGAAATTTTATTATAAATACGTAATACCACGAGGTACCTACATTGAATGTGCGTACGTATTTGCAATAATGGTACAGTTTTGTTAAAAGAAAATGGAAGTTTGAGCAACCTTGCCTGTAATGAATACCCAGAACACAGAAAATTGTGAAACATTATTATTATTATTTTTCACCATATCACTCTCAAACTAATAAATTACGTGCAAACATCATTAACAGCTGTAAAAAAATATAATATTGTGGGAAATCATAAAAGCAACAGGGGACGATCCCTAAATAAGAAAGCAGAATTTATAAACATCCTCTCCGTTGGTTCGACCACGTTCGACTTGAAGGGCGCTGCGAGCTATCTAGTGTATCTACAATCCACAGAGGGTAATCTGTGCTACAATCTAAACTTGTGGTTACTTAACCTAGAATTAAAAATAATAATAACGTGCCGGCAACAAGTGGTAGAAAAGCTTTAAACTCTAGAAACAATCATAAATAATGATTTAATGGGTGCCTTGAGTGAATACTTCAGTTCCAGTAGCATAAATAAAAATTCACCTGCTTCAAAAACTATTCCACATTTATCAAATCTGAGGAGAATTTGGAGACCTATTCCTACACAAATTAAGTACATTAATACAATAAAAGATGATAACTTAAGGTCTTTAAGTACAACCCAACCATTAATGGTAGCTTGCCTAAGGAAAACTAAAGAGGTAAGTACAAAGCAAGAATGTCAATGTTGTAGGTAATTGCAACTTGCATATTGCTTTTGACCTTTGAACTGTAGGGTTATATTTATAAGAAACTGCTCATTTACCCATATACTAGAATTATTTTTACTTAATTGCTTTCAGATGGAGAAGTTATTGGGAAATTTCTGGATTACTTTTAAGAGCAGGGATGAGAAGGTATTTTCCAATATTTGTAGAACAGAAAGAACAAACGTAAAAATATCCACAAAAATGGTATGTCTCACCAGCATATCTTCAATAGATAGGAACCAGGAAAACAAAGTACTCTTATGGATACAGGTTGACATACACAGTTACGTTATTCATTGGTTAAAAGATTCGATAAGATACTGAAGAAGCCAGATGCCAAGATTAGTTTCTATTCGCATACGACAGATAGATGAGAGAGACGAGGGAAATTTTGCTAGAAAACATTAGTCTTTACGTTTTGCCATAAATAAGGACATACCTAACTTTCTGTGCTTGGTTTAATTATTTAATAAAATTAAAATGCATGGAATGTGTAAGTTAACGTGAAGAGTGATCTAAATAAAAAATGTAAATAATGCAAGTATGACGGAAATTAAAGTTTATTAAATTGTTATTGTTTGTATTATTAGGTATACACTACAGCAAATACTACTTCTGTTTAATAATTCTATAACAAATTTAACATGTCTAAAACATAAATTTTACTGAAAACTATTAATATTGTTCTTAAATAAGGTAGGTATAAAAATATCCATATCTTAATCTTACAATTTCAAATTTTTGTATTCTTAAAGTAATGCTTATTTTTCATTTATTAGATTTCCAATTCCACATTCTTTATAGTAGTCAATTTTTAGTTTTCTCATGCATGCATATTATTATGTTTGGAATTCTTTTCATATTTTGCACATCATTCCTTCATTCTATTGTTTATAAAATAGGTTCTACCTCTTCTTTGACCTTTTTTATTGTTAGATGTAATAACCAGGTTATGAAATCCTGTATTCCTGTAGTAAAAATATTTTGAAATTTAAATTGACCAACCCTAGTCATTGTTTTTTCATCAAATAATTTTACCAACTGCCATTTGTATTACATTCCACAATAATATCTCTTTCCTCATTATTATTGTCTAGATATTGTTTATTTATAAAAGATGTTCAAATGAGCCACCATCTGCGTTACAACACATCTGTAACCGTCATTACAAATTCCCTCTGTAGATTCCTTAGAGTCTCCTCACTTATTTCATTAAATGCAGTTATAATTTTTGCCTTAAATCGTTGGGATTCTGGGGCGCAGTTCTATATACTTTTCTTTACAGCTCCCCACAAAAAAATCACAGGGAGTCAAGTCCGGTGATCTGGGTGGCCATGGTATTGGACCTCCTCTTCCAATCCACATTAGGCCATAATGTTGATTCAAGTATTCACGCACCTGGGCAGCAAAATGAGCAGGTGCTCCATCATGCATGAATACCGTATGTTGTCTTATGTTTAGGGGCACATTTTCAAGTAATATGTTAAGGTCGTTTTGAATGAAATTTAAATACATTTCTGCATTTAAATTGCCTTCAAAAAAGTAAGGACCTATAACATTTTGCCCAAGAATGCCCCCCCAAACATTTAACGACCATACTCTTTGTCGATCAACATTACGTACCCAATGAGGATTTTGCACAGCCCAATAGTGCATGTTATGCCTATTTACCAAACTATTACTTTTAAAAGTTGATTCGTCCGTAAATAATATATGAGAAAAAAAATCTTCGTTATTTTCTATTCTCCTTAACATGTCGTTACAGAAGTTTAATCGTTTTTGACGATCATCCTCCGATAACTCCTGGTTTAAGCTAATTTTGTAGGGATGGAGTTTTTGTTTCTTCAACATTCTAAAAACTGAAGTTGGTTTAATTCCAATTTGTCTGGATAATATTCTTATACTGGAAGTGGGTTCTTCTGCAATCATATCTGTTATAGCATCCGCATTGTTTCCATTTTCAGCAACAGGTCGACTTCTTACTCTACAGGTTTCTCTGACAGAACCTGTGTCTAAAAATAAATTTATCATTCTCTGTATTTTATATTTTGTGTATCCAGCTCCCGGATATCTTTGCTGAAGAACTCTTGTCGTCTCCAGAATGTCTCTATGACATTCACCATATGTGAAAATAATTTCTTGTTTTTCTTCCAAAGAAAGAGACATTGCAACCTATTAAATAAATATGTAAGTATTTAGTATTTAGTAAGTCCTTGCAAATATTTACCTATTTGTATTTATACAATTCAATATCCTTAGAACACTACGCACTACTGCGTCAAAGTTTATTTAAAAATGAAAAGTAACGAACAAAGAAAATAAATTAACAATAAACAAGAAACTAAACAAACAGGGAACAGAAATAATATAAAACAGGAAACTAATAATACACAGAACAGACGACAGAAACACGAGGATTAATAAACAGCGATAAGGGTGGCAACAGAATGACAACTAATAATAAAAATTTTAAACAAATGAATGTATCAATAAATGAGGCAACTAGATCTGTGGAAGAAAAACAAGAAATTATTTTAAATGGCCTAAAAATTTTGGAGACAACAAGAATTCTTCAGCAAAGATATTTAGGAGCTGGATATACAAAATATAAAAAACAAAGAACGATAAATTTATCTTTGGACACAGGTTCTGTCAGAGAAACCTGCAGAGTAAGAAACAGACCTGTTGCTGCTGTTCTTGGGCAAAAGGTCCTTACTTGTTTGGAGGTAATTTAAATGCAGAAAATGTATTTAAATTTTCTTTAACAAGACCTTAACATATTACTTTAAAACCTGCCCCTAAACATAAGGCAGCATATGGTATTCCCGCATGATGGGGCACCTGCTAATTTTGCTGTCCCTGTGCTTGAATACCTGAATCAACATTATGGTCCAATGTAGATTGGAAGAGGGGCTCCAATACCATGGCCACCCAGATCACGGACTTGACTCCATGCGATTTCTTTTTGTGAGAGTGGTAAAGGAATAGGTATATCAAACTGCTCCTCAAAATACGGATGATTTTTGCATTTAATGCAATTGAGAAAACTCTAAGAAACAGAATTTCTACGATGATTACGGATGTGTTGTAATGCAAATGGTACCCCCTTTCAACATCTTTTATAAATTTACATTATCTAGGCTCACGAAAGTGGTAGAACATATCTTATTAACAATTAACTGATAGAATAAAGTTGAGAGGATATAAAAAATGAAGCATATCTGTTTATGTGGAATTGGAAACTAATAAATGAAAACGACAGGTTAAAGAAGAGTGAAAATTAAAATTTGAAAATTGATATAAGAATATTTTTGAATCTACATTATGTAAGAACTGAATATTAACAGTTTTCAGTAAAATTTATATTTTTGACTAGTTATTTTTCTTATAGACTTGTTAAATACAAGTAATATTTTTTGTAGTGTAGTAATATAAACAATAACAATTTAATAAACATTCATTTCAATCATACATGCATAATTTATATTTTTTATTTAATTCACTCTTCACATTAATTTACAGGTCATGCACTAATTTTATGAAATAATTAAACAACGCATGAAGTTAGGTATGTCCTTTCTAATAGCGAAACATAAAATCTGTCATTTTCTCGAATGAATTATGTATCATTTCATACCTAACATTATACCTACCTTATTTAAGAACTGTTAACAATTTTCAGTAAAATTTATGTTTTAGACATGTTAAATTTGTTATAGAATTATTAAACAGAAGTAGTATTTGCTGTAGTGTATACCTAATAATACAAACAATAACAATTTAATAAACTTTAATTTCCGTCATACTTGCATTATTTACATTTTTTATTTAGATCACTCTTCACGTTAACACATTCCATGCATTTTAATTTTATTAAATAATTAAACCAAGCACAGAAAGTTAGGTATGTCCTTATTTATGGCAAAACGTAAAGACTAATGTTTTCTAGCAAAATTTCCTCGTCTCTCTCATCTATCTGTCGCGAATAGAAACTAATCTTGGCATCTGGCTTCTTCAGTATCTTATCGAATCTTTTAACCAATGAATAACGTAACTGTGTATGTCAACCTGTATCCATAAGAGTACTTTGTTTTCCTGGTTCCTATCTATTGAAGATATGCTGGTGAGACATACCATTTTGTGGATATTTTTACGTTTGTTCTTTCTGTTCTACAAATATTGGAAAATACCTTCTCATCCCTGCTCTTAAAAGTAATCCAGAAATTTCCCAATAACTTCTCCATCTGAAAGCAATTAAGTAAAAATAATTCTAGTATATGGGTAAATGAGCAGTTTCTTATACATATAACCCTACAGTTCAAAGGTCAAAAGCAATATGCAAGTTGCAATTACCTACAACATTGACATTCTTGCTTTGTACTTACCTCTTTAGTTTTCCTTAGGCAAGCTACCATTAATGGTTGGGTTGTACTTAAAGACCTTAAGTTATCATCTTTTATTGTATTAATGTACTTAATTTGTGTAGGAATAGGTCTCCAAATTCTCCTCAGATTTGATAAATGTGGAATAGTTTTTGAAGCAGGTGAATTTTTATTTATGCTACTGGAACTGAAGTATTCACTCAAGGCACCCATTAAATCATTATTTATGATTGTTTCTAGAGTTTAAAGCTTTTCTACCACTTGTTGCCGGCACGTTATTATTATTTTTAATTCTAGGTTAAGTAACCACAAGTTTAGATTGTAGCACAGATTACCCTCTGTGGATTGTAGATACACTAGATAGCTCGCAGCGCCCTTCAAGTCGAACGTGGTCGAACCAACGGAGAGGATGTTTATAAATTCTGCTTTCTTATTTAGGATCGTCCTGTTGCTTTTATGATTTCCCACAATATTATATTTTTTTACAGCTGTTAATGATGTTTGCACGTAATTTATTAGTTTGAGAGTGATATGGTGAAAAATAATAATAATAATGTTTCACAATTTTCTGTGTTCTGGGTATTCATTACAGGCAAGGTTGCTCAAACTTCCATTTTCTTTTAACAAAACTGTACCATTATTGCAAATACGTACGCACATTCAATGTAGGTACCTCGTGGTATTACGTATTTATAATAAAATTTCTACAAAAATACTCAAACTTGCTCTGACAGTTTCTGTCACTTCACGTTTGACGTCTATCCATGCGGTAGTTGCGTGTGTGTAAATTGGACTCATGGCTATTCACATTTGGCATGACAAAACAATGAAATTTGGGGACTTTTCATAGGAGTTTTTTTATGACAAGACAACAATTTTTCGTGACTTTTTTTATCAGAATGTGTTCATAATTAAAGATATTTCAATTTAAATACAAATTTTGCCGAGGTTGACTACCAAAAATCGAAATTAAATCCATTTTCTGCAAAACTGAACACCCTGTATAAAAACTAATGCCATTATCGAATTCTACGCGCCATCTAGTGTCTGTATATAAAATTTCGTCACACTGGCTATGATGGTTTCTGAGATATTCGCACTGAAAGTCTTAGAGGGAACACCCGGTATATACCCGCGACAAGAATTCAGACGACTTACGTCATACGAACAAATGAATAATTCATTATATTTTCATCAAAATATTTAAGAAACTGCAACTGATTGTAATACAACTATATACTACACTAAAAGTTTGCATTATATATTGCACTAAATTGCAAAAAATTATTGTTTTTAATGCGACCAAATATCGAAAATTACTTTGACAATAAAAACAAATGTGTAACGTCAGCCGTGACGTAAGACGTCTGCAGTGGAACTCTGTAACTCAAGAAAAATAGAAAAGGAAAGAAATTAAGAAAGAGAGAAAATTTCTTTCCATTATTCGATGGTACTCTATACAACATTTTCTATTGTGATCGAGTGAAGTCGCCAATAGAGACAATTTGAATTATCAAAACATAAAACATTGTGATTATTTAGTTAGTTTTAAGTTTTACAATTTTTATTTTTCAATTATTGAGTCGCCATTGTTTAAAATACATATACGCAAAATTCAAACCTTTTGCGATAAATTCACCGGTTGATCTTCTTTACACTTTCTTTCACTTTTATAAGCGGAATTAAATGGTTTACCGGATTTATAAATTGTGATTTATTTTTTGCATTAGTTCAATTAATATCTAAAGAATGATTGATCCAATTTATAGGTAAAATATTAAAAAAATTGTACTAGATACCAATATACTAATAAGCTTATTATTCTAGGTACCTTAAAAATGAGATTTAGATGCCTTTTAAAAGATCCTGTACATACTTCGCTATCATCCGTTTAAAGCAGAGCAGATTATAAACGCTTGCTGTATTCTATATAATATGTGTGTGAGGACAAATGTCACTATTGACGAAGATGAAGTTCAGTATGAAATATACCCATTTTTCAAACCAGAATTAGCTGGCGGAGAAATGTTTCAATTAGGACAGCAACAGAGAGGACAGTTAATTAAATTGTATTTTCAATAGTTATAAAGTTGACAACTAAATATTCTAATTTTTGTTTTGTTATTAATATTTCATTAACAAATAAAATTATTTTTGCAAATTTTATTTTGCGACATCCCAGGAAAAAAACAAGTTATTTCTACTGGAAAAAAAGTACATCTAGGATTTATATAAAATAATTTTATATTCAAAAATAAAGTTTATTGAAAACATAAAGAAACAAACATTTCTCATAGTAGAAACACTATTTTCTAAAACAAATTACATGTACGGTAAACAAAAATTTTATCCACTCGTTGCCTGCGATGTGAATATAGTACCCACAAAACATATGATAGTACCTACATATATATAGCTTTAGTCACTACAATTTCTTTCTAACCAATAATTTTCCAAGTATTGCTTGTATTTTATTTATTTATTATTTGCAAGATATGACACAGACTTTATTATTTAAATTGTAACTATTTTTATATTTATTTTTATTGTCCGTCACATAACCAATAAATCGTATACAATCGTATATCAAGGAACACCAAGGAACACACATGAAAACTACGAAATCCTTTAGGAAAGATGCGGGAAAGACGATAAACGGCGTTTCTATTTCCAAGTATTCGGATTTGAATTCGGAAATTGCGAATTAGGCCGAACGACCTTACAGAGTAGCCCATAGAAAAAAAGAAAGAGAATTTCTTTTCTATCTGTTACAGAGTTCCACTGCTGAATTCTTGACGCGAGTATAGAGCAATTCTGCCAGATTTCTGTCAATGATTTGAGATCAATGTTATTTTTCAGTTACTTATCTATTTAGGTATCTAAATAAAGCAAACAAACTTTGTGAAATTATGTGAGTTTACGTTGTCTCCCGCTTATTGTATTGGCAAAAAGCACACGTCTCTATTCATTCTTCGAAGCGCCAATCCCCTACAATTGAAAACAAAAGAACAATTTCATGTTTATCTTGGATCATTTCCTAACCACAACACACATTTCGTCTTGACCTAATCTCAACACATATCAACTTAATCGTGGTGTAACTTCAAAAATACCAATTTCGTTTGTACTTATACTTAACACATGATTTTCACTTAACCATATACACACACACACACACTTCTACACCCTCAACTATCATCGTGTTTGTAACACCTCAGGCTCCCCAGTCCCATTGATGGGTGAGAAGAAAATCCTAACTCGTTAGGAAGAAGGTCCTAACTCGTAAGGTGTTGCCGGTGATACGATGAGGTCCATTTCCCAACTACATTTTATTCAAATATGCACGACATGAACATACCGACCCTCACTTCAAACAACCGAGTATAAAATGAGACAAGCAAACAAGCTCTCGAGCTAGTGCAATAACAGGAGGGAGTAAATTTCTGTTTGAACTCTTCTGAAAATTGAAAGAAACGCTCAGTTAAGCGAGTCATGACGTCATGTGAGAATAACGTAGAGACCGCAGATTGAATGTGTCGTTCATTTGAACGATTTAAAAAAGAACTGTGCGAATCGACTGTATTTGGCAAGCGTTTCGTTCAAATGAATCTCCTTACACTATTTCGCAAAACCCAAAATGAATTGTGAATCGTAATAGCATTGGGTCAATATTTAAGAAGCAACTCTCGTTCAAATGAAATGAATCGTAGCGTTTGGAGCCAATATTTGAAAAGCAACTCTCGCTGAAATGAATCGCTACTTACCATGTGAAGATTCTTGAGCTGAGAAATGAATCGTAGTATGTATCGGTCCAATATTTGAGAAGCAACTTGTTCAAAGGAATCGCCATTTGCCACGATATAAATTATTGCTTTTTAATTATTTCGCGCATTTCTTGTATTGTTTTTATAATTTACAACAAATATTTGCTTAAAATGAATCGTAGTTAATAAATGTTATACTTACGAGTTTGTTTATCTCATTTTTTTACACATTTCTCAATATTTTATAGTAAAATAATTATTATTCAGTAAGGATAGAATTTTATACTTCCATTTAAATGTAGATATTAAGTTTTACGTACAGTTAGATATAAAACTAGAAGTTTAATATTTCGCACAGGTATAACTATTATACACTTACATTATGTGAAATATGAAAACCAGTGAATAAATACAGTAATTGCATGCGTGATTAAGTCGCCATCAACGATTTAAATTTTCAAATTTCAAATAATTGTATAATTATATTATTAGAGCATTAGAACTTGGGATTAAATTTCATCGTTCAAATGAACGAATCGTAAGTCGATTCATTTTACCAAATTGGATCGGTCAGTGGTCGCGCGGTTTAAGGCGTTAGTACTTGAATCGAGGTGACTAGACGGAGTTGGTTCGAGCCCAGCTGCCGGTAGACCGTACCCTCTCTGTGGGTATGGTAGGGTGGAATAATGTTGGCTTGGGTCAATGTGAGAGATTGATACCGGTTGATAATTGACTACCCCCTAATTAATGAGGTTTTCCAGGTTTCCCTCATTCCTGCACTGAATGGTGGTTAGGGCCTGCCAACGTAAGTCGTTCTTGGGCGCAAATGCGGCCTGCTTAATAATATGCCGCCCCCTCTCCCGCACAAGTCTCCGACTTCTGGGCTAATCCCTGTGATTAGAATGAGGGGTAGAGATATTATTATTATTAAATAGAATAGTGTGAATCGATTCATCAAAAAGAATCGAGTTGCCCATCTCTAGAATGTGTTTTATGTGTTTCCAAATACCAACATTGAAGTCGCCATTGTAGTACACTACAGAATTCTATATTGGAATTCAGCTGATTCGATAGACAAGCATCACAGTGGCAACCCGATTTAGCAGACGATTACAGTAATTGAACATTTCAGAACGCTCCGTTTTTGTTAGACGTCTGGATGCAGGAGATCCATTAAAGTAATTAACCCAAAGAAACCAAATTTTACACTTATTTTGTTAAAAAATCCAGCGTAGTGAATTGGGAAGGTAGAGGTGAAATAAAAAATAATATAGATATATTTATTAGTATTTCACATATTTTATAGAACAAAAAACATTAAAAATGTGAAAAAATGATTTATAAATTAAAAATATCTTCTAATTCACACTGATAGGACAAGTTGGCAAAATCACAATATGTTTGCAAAAAAGCATTGCACTTTGCCTCCAGTTGCGCATCACAGATAACTCTTTTTCTGTACAAACTACCCGATATTAAGCCAGAAGAACTAAAACAATTCGCTTTTTTTAAGTTGATTATAAGAAGCACACATATGTCACGATAACATACAGTAATTAATTATTAATTCTATTAAATAGAAAATCAAGCTGTTCAGCCTTAAAAAAATACGTAAGGAAGAAAATATGTACAATTTTTTTTTGTCGTTTAAACCCTCATGATGAGTATAATACATTTATACAAACATTTATTTATAATAATCCTATTAATTCATACGAATACTCTCAAATGAGTACGGTCCCTGAGCGAATTGATAACAATTATCTTACAATACTAACTTGGTTTGAGTATCGATTCGTTTTGTAAAAATTTACCTAAAGTATATCTTCCAAAAAAAAGAAAAATCCTTAACAGTGGACAAAGTTACAAAATTGCACTCTCACAACATTAAATCCTAATTAATGATACTTATAGCCTAATATTTCATAGTGAAATTGATTATAAAGCTGGTAACTTATTTACTAAACTTAAAAAATAAATAAACTTTTTTAAAAAAATACTATAACATAAAAATAATTTTTGCTGTCCCTTTAATTTGCACCACTTTTCAAACAAATTGCAAAATAATCACATAAAAATTAATATCACGACTTTACGATAAAATTGGAAAAAGTTTAGTCTGTTTCAAAATCTGTGGGTCACCTCGCAGAAATAATCACCATTTCAACGTTCAACAGGTCCCTCACTTTATCTGTGTACTTCACTAAGGCTATTTTCGAAGCACGAGTGTTTACTTTCTCACCTGCGTTCAGGAATTGACAACAATGTGCTTGTTCTAAAAAGTCCGACATTTTGAGTTCCCGTAAAACGCATTTATAGTTCACATTAGCACTGGATGTTGAAGGTGGGCATATTTGCCTTAACAGAGCATCTCTCGACTTTATCTTCAACAAGTTAGATAGATCCTGAAGCAGTATCCAACGGTCACTTGGTGACTCCCCTCTTAAAGTGTACAAGTTAGGTAAAAGAGTTTCCGACATTTCAAACTCGATATCCTCCTCTTCAGGTTCTGGATCTGGATTGGGAATATCATCCAGGATATTATAACCAATGTCGTCAACAGGATCTACAAAATAACAAGTGTGATATTTAATATAAAAGGGAAACTCACACTTAAGAAAACAATCACTATTACTACTTATTCTAATAATAAAGTGCCTAACAAAGAAGTTTCCAAATTAAGTATTCCTCAAGGAACAATATCAAGCCTACTTATATCGTATATTCATATCAATGACTTACTAACAGTTTTGAATATAAGTATTGATTGCAAAATTTAGTGGTATTAATAAGTCTAATAAATTACTAAAATATTTTGAACCAGATAAAAAAAAATTTGTAATTTTTACCAAAAAAGGAAGCTGGGCCATAAGAGATCCACGCAGGAGATGGTTCGCCTTCAATGTCATTTAAATGATTTTTCAGGAATTCCTTTGTAACTTCATCATTGGTCAAAGCTAATGGAGTTAATCCAGAATAAGTTGCCAATGTAGGATCTGCACCATATGATAGAAGTAACCTGGCAATTTCTACAAAACCATTCTCTACTGCTTCATGAAGCGGCCTATAAAACAATGTAAAAACATTTTAGTCAATATTCTTCCTTAACTTGCTATTAAATACTTGTCTGATACAATTTAATAATTTTTCTGAAATAAATATTAAATATTATTATTTTGTTTATTCACACATTGGTATAAAATATAAGTTATTAACTAATTAATATTCAATACATGAGATATGAAGTCTAATCAAAAGGTTTCAGAATTTTTTTTAGTACCTCCAGCAATTTTTGTTTTATTTCCTCCATGTGTCAAATTTTCGTCTCTTGAGGGAGGATTTCGAAAAATGAAAAACAGTTAAGGAGGAGTCAAATCAGAACAGTATAGCGGTTGTGTCGTTATTTTGTGTGAAAGTTGCAAATAACTAAATAAATGAGAACATAATCACAAAATAATGATCTTAAAACTTGATGACAATAAAAACGGTTGACTATTTGACCTTATGAAGAGAATTAACTCCCTAGTAATCAAAGAAGCCAGCCAACATAATCTTGACCAATGAGCATTCTTGGATTATAGAGCTGCTTTTTGCTGTAATGACTGAGCTGTAGTCTTAAAACCATAACTATAAACCCATCTGCTTCATCACCTTTTATGATACTCTTACAAAATGTGTTGTTATTGTTCGATTCTGAAGAAAATTCCTCAAAGACCACCCTAATGTTGTTGATTCTCTATCATGAACTGGAAAACAAACTTTGCTACATTCATTCCATTCATTATTTTTGTTAAGATATCTTGCCACAGACCAAACAAAATATTCAAGCATTTCTCGGACATTTAATCCGCGATTTGACCATACAAGTTAGTCAGCTTGTGCAGTATGACACCCGTCGATTGATGTTGATGTGTTATCTTAGACTGATTGCTGGTGTGAATTGAATCTTTTAAAACTATTCATATCACCTTGAACGACTAAAAACTTCATACCCATCCAGAACATGATACGGTTCAATGAGATTTAACAAAAAATCGCCGAGCATATAAAAATACTACTTCAAATACAACTATATAACTGCAGTGAGTTGGTATACCAATAGACAACAAATATTGCTGTGTATTTTAAACAGTTCTGGAACTTTTAGATTAGACTTCATAAGTGTATCTCCGGAAGATACGAATGGTTATTGGTTTATTCTAAAACCACTTAAATAAAATTATGTTAAGATCTGTTAAGGAGGAACCGCACTATGCAGTCTAGGCGTATCGCAGACCAAGCTAGCTTGTTACTCGTTTAGTGAATAATTTGCCAAAAACTTTTTGGATAATTTCAGCATCGCATCAAATAAAAGACTTAATAAAAATATATCTTCCACAGAATATATTTTGACACCTAGATAATACAGTAGATCAAGTTGATTTTGCAAAAGACTGACCACGACTGCATAATGAATTCTCTAATTTAACGTTATAAAAGTCAACATATAAGCTTGTAAATCATACATGTATCTACTAAAAACAATTACAATTTTTTTATTCTTCCCTAATATTTTTCTCCAAGTTGCCGCAAGAATTCAGACAACTTACGTCACAGTTGACGTTACGCAATTGTTTTTATTGCCAACATAATTTTCGATATTTGGCCGATATTTTCGATCATTTTTTACAATTTAGTGCAATATATAGTGTAAACATTTAGTGTAGTATATAGTTTTATTATTCAGTTGCAGTTTCTTAAATATTTTGATAAAAATATAACGAGTTATTCATTTGTTCGTATGACGTAAATCGTCTGAATCTTGCCACAACTATATCAAGTGCACTATATTTTTTGAAGAAAAAATGTTACCTTATTCCTCCTTGAGCACTTTCACTGGCATTAGCGCCGTACAAAAGAAGTAATTTTGCAATGTGTAAATGCCCTCTTGAACAAGCTTCATGGAGTGGTGTGTAACCGGCGTTGTCTTTTGGAGATGGCTGACATTCCATTTTTTCCAAGCAATACGCGGTGACATCCTAGAAATACAAAATAAATAAATAAATATAGTGATTACTGTTATCTTTCAGTAGTATTACCGTATATCCTAATCTGGCAGATCTATGCAGATGAGTTTCACCAATTCCTTTATTCAAAACCCATGTCTTAATTTCTTTCTGTATATCATCCACTGACTCGAGAGTTTTTGATATAACATTTTTTCTCTTTTTCTTCTCGCTGCAATCATTTTCCACCACTTCTTTTTTAACCTTTTTCTTTTTTCTAATGTAATCAAATCCCGAGCTTAACTTTCGCCGCATTTTGCCAAATTTTCCTCGTCGTTTTCCTGAAACACTTCCGTCATCTCCGTCAATGGATGGGGTTTCAGATTTTTCATCAGGATCTCGCTTGATTATAATATCATCCAAGCTTCTTGTCTCATCCTCTATCTCATCTTGGATCTCCATTTTGATTTTCTTATCAGCTATATTTTTCAACAAGCTGTTCTTTTCTTTTTTCTTACCCTTATTTAACAGTTTATGCTTCAACATTTGTTTCGTGTCTGCAATCTCATTTTCTTTGTCAACTTTATTCAAATTTTCAGCCTCATTTTGTTTCTCCATTATGTCACTCTGTTTCTCTAGCTTTACTATTAAGTTGCCTATACAGCTGGTCTCTTCTATAGTAGTTTCTTCCTTTATCTGAATATCATTGACACAGGTAACGGGAGGTGCAGAAGCAGGTCGGTCTTCTCCAAATACTTCTTTAATCGTAGCTCTTTGCTTAAGAACTCTAGTTTCCTTTCTGGTTCGAGATTTTAAGACGACAGTTGTGAACTGTTCGTTCACTCCTACAATACTGTTCGCATTTTTTATAAAAGCGTTTTTGAAATTATTTATTGTTGTTTTCCTGAAACCAAGCAAAGCTGATTCGGATTTTATCACGGGGGCGGCTAATTTTTTAACTTCTTTCCCACTTTCTTTCTTAATTTCCAAGCCTGGAGTTGGTAAAAGCTCAACAGAGTTTTCAGATTTTGGTATGATTTTAGGACTGTGATCTTCCTTCCTTTTAATTTTCCTCTTCTTTTTACCCCCGTATTTTTCTAACAACTTATCTATAATTGACATTTCCTTTGCAGTGTTAGGTAAACTTCTAACCGAGGCACTGCCCTCCGAATCGTAATTGGTTTTTTTGGTAAACAAATTTAAACTTGAGTTAGATTCATTGTCACTATCTATTGGTTCAGACTTAATCTTCTTTAATTTAGTTTTGCCAGTGCCTTCTTTTTCACCATCCGTAACTATTGACGTGGTGGGAGACTGTGGACAAGGATCGAGATCTGGTAAAGATGTAGACAACCTGTGGAACTGTGGAGGCCTAGAGACTTGAATGAGGGTAGGAGGCATACGCAACGATTTTTTGTATTTATAAACTCCTTCTTCCCATCCGGGATAGAAGTCAGAGCCATCACCAAAGGAAGGTTTTTTGGCAGGCCGAATAATGGGGAGAATATCGTTTGACTTTTGTGGAGAATCGCTTTCTTTCTTGTCTACTTTACATTCCTTCGAGACTTCTGGTGGTTCGGGTAAATTCAAAGATTGGGGATCAACTTTAATACTATTCTGAGTATCGTCAATTTTCTTCGTTTCAGTTTCACTGTCACTACTATCACTTGAAGAAACAAGCCTTCTTCTCACATTTTCTTTATTGTTTACAAAAACAGGATCTTCTTTCTTAATAGTGCTATCAATATTTGATTTTGAATCAGTTTCTTTAAGCTCACTTTCAGGTGTTAAAGTTATTTTTGATTCGGTGGACGAAGGAACATCACTTTCTTCTTTTATTTTGGATGATATTACAGCCTGAGGACTACTTTCAACTTTATTAACTTCTTTATCTTCTTCTTTTATTTCTGCAGCTTCGGCTTTAATATTTTCTAAAGGTTTTTCTTTAGCAAATGGTTCTAATTTAGCAAGTACTTCAGGTTCTAATGTCTTTTTTCTTTTAATCTTTTTTCTGATTGCGCCACTTTTCAATTGTTCTACAAAATTATCACAGAGTTTAGCAAACATATCATCAGCAGGACTTGCAGATTCTTGAGACTCCACCTTAATTTCAATACTGTTTATTGGTGTAGATTGTTTTAAAGAAGATTTTCTCCCTTTTCTCATTGCTTCAAGAGATTCTCTTCCATTCATATCTGATTCAGAGTCAGAATCTGGAAAGTCGAAAACAGATGTTTCAGAAGAACTTCGAAGTCCTGATTTGTCTCTTGGCGGTACAGAATTGTTGCTAGGATCTTCCTCGTTCCTACTAAATAATCTCTTCCTAGGAGCAAAAGCAGTCTGCCGTTCCTTTGACAACTTTGGAGGACTTGAACTTGTTGTCGTACCACTGCTTGCACAATACGCTGAGCTCTGTGATGTATCCTGTTTCATAGGAGATTTGAGTTGATTTTCGATAATACCTTGCAGTCGCGATTCTGTTATAGAACTATTGTTATTGCTAATATTTTGATTAGGGAGTCCTCCTTGCTTTAGCTCTCCTTTGGTTCGAATTCTAGCTGCTAAAAACGCAGCAAGGCCATCATAATCAGAATTAGAAGCAGTATGGTTTGTTATCACAGTATCTAAAATTTGTTTATCTATTGCAGGATTTTGATTTTTATTAATTTCAAAATTGACTGAATCAATTGCTTTAGGAATATGAAATTTATTGTATATCGATGCCATGTTGCTATTATCTGGAAAACTGGTAGGGGTAAAAGGAGAAACGTTATTCCTTCCAATCACTCCTGGTTTGGGCTGAAGAGGGGCCGTTACATCCGTAGACGGGTGCTGAATGTCAGATCGAGGATGGTGTGTGTAATTTTCATGCGATTTCAGTTGTTCAAATACTTTCTTCTGGCCTCTTATTTCCAAGCTGTTTTTAAGTAAATGTATCACTCTTCTGTCTGCTCCACTCAAATGGTTTTTGGTATTTGACACCGCACTAGTCAAAGATGGGTTAGAGTTTGATCTTGACGTAGCATTCAATGATGCTGTATTTGGAACTTGTGGTTGTTGGTTTGTCAGCCCAGCATAACCAGGATACTGATGGGTAGCTGGAGAAGGAACGTAAGTTTGACTGTGATTAGACTGATTATGGTAATGACTCTGAGCTTGACTATAAGAAGTATGTTGGGCTATATTTTCATAATTAGGTTTCTGATACATTGGATAAACATCTTTAGATTTATCTTGACTGATTGATGTATAGGAGCCATTGATCAATGAAGGTTTTGTTGCTGTGACTGAAAGCTTTGCTTGTTGCTGTTTATAACTCAACAACCGTTCTTCAATCTGCATATCTATTGTATCTCGCCAGTGATCAAATTTTGGAAATTTATTAGGAACTATCTGAGGTGCTACATCAGCTGGACGTTTTTTCTGCAGATCTTGAGATGGAACAGCGTATACAGAATTTGTTTTGTGATTTGATGTGGAAAAGTCAGTTCTAGAGACGCTAGTCGACTGCTGGCTTTTGGGAGGTACTTCCTGAGCTTGAATATAGGAATTAACATGAGCAGCAGATGGAATGGAGACAGTTGGATATCGGTTAGAATTACTCACTGGATAAGAAACATTTTTGTTATTGTATACAGCTCTACCACTTGAATGAGCCTTCTCTGGCATGGCGTTTCTTTTAGAATCCTCATTTGGACGTTTCATGTGTTTTGATGGTTGATTCAAAGAGGGCACATTAAAGTTAGGATGAAATTCCACCTTCGGTGCTGTTGCACTTGGAACTTGTGCAGATGATCGTTGAGTTAAATTTTTTCGAAAAGAATTAACATCAAGCTGTGGGTAGTTGTGTGTAGATATAGATGAATGGGTACTTCTATTACCCAAATAATACTTAATTCTAGCCTCATTCTCTGTATCTCCTAAAGTAGAATCCGCAGGAGTTCTGACAGTTTTCACAGACAAGTCAAGTGGAGACTCCCGTTTTGTAATTAATTTTCCATTCAAGTTGGGATCAACTGAATTGTGTTGTTGTTGATTTGAAGAAGCAGCTGTGGATGATTGGCTCCTTGATATATTTTGTGAATTTGATTTTGTTGGCTGATAATTTAGTTGACTGGAAGACTGAGTTGTTCGAGTTGTAACGGGATAATAGTTGGAGCTATTATTGGCAGTCGTCATAATAACGTGGGTATAACTTTGCGTCGTAACAGTCACTGGATATTGATACTGACTGTGGTGCTGTTGCGGTTGCTGTTGCGATTGCTGTTGTGGCTGCGACGTGTAAGGGGAGCGGTAACTTTGATGGTAATTTGAAATCGACGTAGATAATGATGCATTTGGAAGAGATCTAGCTGGAGTTTGTTGTATAATGGAAGAATTACTAGTTGCGACTGAATTTTGTTGGCTAGTATTTGCTGTATATGAACTAGAAGAAAACGGCCTCGTTCGAGTATTACTAATGGCAGGTCTGGTAGGTTCTCTAGTACGACTGGAATGGTAATTGGACAATGCAGCTATTGGAGGTAAATTATGAGTTGTTCTGATGCCTCCTTGCTCACTCTCGTTTGAAATATTCACTGCTTGACTATTTTGGTGCTGATGTTGGCGACTTATTTCAGATATTTGTGTATTAGTTGGTCTTGCATTGGAGTACACATTTTGATGAGGCATTTGAGTCTGAGATGAATAAATTTGTTTGTAATAAGCATTTTGCTGTTGTTGTGATACCGCGGGATACGAATGACTCGATGTAGTTGTTTTATACGTGTTACTGCTTGGCATGGGTTTTGACTGAGATTGGACAGAATAATAGGAATGGGATTGGGAATAGTTATTGTAGCTTTCTGAAGCCTGTGGGTAAGGTATCTGTGAAGTATTTTGTTCCCGTGAGGGTGTCCGAGGAATTTGATCTCTAGAAGGAACTCTGGGAATTGGCTGTTCTCTTGAAGGGGCCCTAGACGCCACCTGCTGCTCTCTAGATGGAGCTCGCGGAAGTTGAGGGGAAGGAGTTTGGTGATGAGGGGAAGGAGTTTGGTGATGAGGGGAAGGAGTTTGGTGATAAGGCGAAGGTATCTGATAATAAGACGAACTAGTGGGGACGTGTGACTGGTATTGCGGATGATTCGAAGGCTCTCTCGATTGTGGCCGTGGGAATTGGAAAGGCTGCTGTTGTTGCTGCTGTTGCTGATGCTGCTGCTGTTGTTGATGCTGTTGCTGATGCTGCTGCTGATGTTGCTGATGCTGCTGCTGCTGTTGATGCAAATGTTGTTGCTGCTGCTGTGTTTGTTGCTGATGCTGCTGTTGCTGATGGTGCTGTTGCTGTTGAGCTGTAGTATACTGTTCTTGGTAGGATCCGGGATAATGAATCCTACTTTGTTCCACATTCGGATACTGCGAATGTGATGGAGGTCTGGAGGAGTCAGAACTGTGTGATGATGGTCTTTGCACAGGTGTGTGCTCTCTAGTCGGAGGCCTCGCCGGTTCGGTTGGCTGAGGAGGCCAGTATGAATTCGAGGAAGGGGGCATTTCTTGATTTTGTTCGAGATCATTTCTACGGTGACCTTCCGTCGAATATGGGGGGCCCACCGTAGAGCTAGTGCCCGTTGGCAGCCCCTGAAAGTATTGTCGCGCCCCCTCCAATACGTTTGTAAACGTAACATCCATGACCTGCAGGTTAAACCTGCTTAGATCAGATCTGAAACAAAACATATTATAAATATTTTGAATAATTGAATTTATTTAATGAGATTTTTTAATTATTTAAATTATATATTATGTAAAATACCTAATATACTTAATTAGTTACTTTAACAGTGTTGCAAGTATAATTAATTGTGTATATTATAGTCTGAAATAAATATAACCATTTTAAGATAATATAATAAGACAGGACAGGATATTAAGCTTAATAAGTTTTTGTGAAATAGGTCAAGTTTAAGAGCATTAAATATAAAATTTTACAAAAATTAAACAAAGAGAATATAAAAACTGATAAATTTTATATAGCCGGATATATTCTGTAATATAAACAAGGTTTACAGATATTTATGACAGAGTCTGAGCCGAGGATAAAAGTAATAAAGAAAAGACAGAAGGAGGCAGGCCTGTGAGAAGCTAAGCTTCTGAATTTGAGAGAACTTGAATGTTGTGGCGAGATTATTACTATTTTAGGCTTTTCTTTGCGTTACATGAGTTACCATAAAATAATGAAATTGTCTAATATTAACAATAGATTGCCTCCAATTGTTCATTTGTTGCAAGAGTAAATTTTAGTGGAAGTTTTTAAGAAGAATAGTATGCATTTTCTATACCTAACACTAATATGACTTTTTTAATCGAATATACACGGTGTTTCGAAGATAGTTGTAAAAATTGGAACAATGGATTTTTCAGTCAATTTTAGAGGGAAAAATACTTTAAACGAAATTATCTTAGTAAGTTTCTGTGAACTGTCGTTATCAGTTTATTTAATTTAATACAACTGTATTCATGCATAAATTGGAGTTGCTAATTTGAACCAGTTTTGAAATAACCTTGGCAACTTGATTCTAACACTCATTTTTAAAGAGTTGTAACTTCTTAGGGGAGGTTAGAATACATTTTTTATATAAAACACATCTTCTAAAATCGTCTGAAGAATCCACTGTCTCATAATCCTCAACTATTTTCTATAGTTGAGATATAATTTGTTTTTTTAAACTGTACTTAAACTTTTGTCACGGTCAGTTTGACAGCGCACTTACGAGAGTTCTCTTTGTTACGGAGAGCGTAACTGCAATGGAAAATAATTTTATAAAAATAATTTGATTTTCTGATTTTACGAAAATAATTAACCTATTTTAAATATGTGTCAATGTCCCCTGACACCTGATGCCTTAACTTAGATGAAAATTTGCTATGCTAACGGTGTTGTAACTGTGATGGTCAACGGGCAAGAAAACAAACGACCAACGTTAATTCTCGAGAATGGCCGAATATGCTAATTTTCCCGGTATATGTCTTTTTTAATGGCCTCTGCCCGAGCACACTCAAGCATAGTTTTGCACTTACAATTTTTTTAACGTAGTTTTATTATAAGTGCAGTAAAACGCGTAAAATAATATTGAGTAATACACCACATAGCATTTCAGTGACAGACAATGTGACTAAACAGAGATGCTCGTTACTTTATACATTCTGATAACTTTACGATACAGTTAATAAATAATTTACTTTTGTTCATCGATTTTATGCTACAAAATTGTCGTATTATTGCTACTAAAGAAACCAAAATAGAGCCCTTATAAAATTGTTGTTTAGTTGATTTGTTGCTTACAGAATCTCAACAGCGATTAAAGTGAGATTATTACAATGTTTTTATAACTTATGCTGTTTTATAAGATTTGTTTCGAATACGTTTTTGTAGCCATTATAAAATACCAAATTGCTAGTTGGGAATTTTCGTAAGAAATTATTATAACTTTTCCAGCGGCATTATTCAGCGACGATTTAATTTTTTCTTTAATGGTCGAGGACCTTTGAAATCGACTTCTTGTAAATCTCCGACATAACGGAACCGTCAAAACGGCTGGTCATTATGGTCAGGTAAGTGAATCGAGTTCCTCTCACATTCCCCACCGTATTTACGGCATTCTTCGATCTTCGCCATCCAATCAAGTTTCTGTTTTTGCACGGGCCTGTTTGCGTTACAATCCCTCTGGCCCGCGAATTTCGCCGGTCAGAGTCAATGTTACGGGAAGTAAACAGTTAGTAGACTGAAATTTTTAAATCTCCTTCTCTAAAGAGCACACCAGTTTTGACGAGGTAGAGAGCGCGAAGTGGATTACGTAAGATCCGGCAAATTCGTCTACAAGTAATTTCATTGTGTGGAATAATTAGCAACTTCCTCCAGTTGAGCCGGTAAAAAAATTTGTTGGATTTTTTATCTTAAACTGTGTCAGGATGAGAATACTGTGAGAAAACGTTTTAAATTATGACAAACTAATTATGAATTATACAAGGTATAATTAAAATGCTTACCCAAACTTAAATGTGGATGTCTGTATAACATTAAAAGTTTGAGTCATAAAAATGTTCACGAACTTATCCAAAAAGAAATTTTGAATATACAAGGGACTTTTACAAATACAATTTTGTAAAAAAATATAATGTTCGAAAATTTGAAACGTGAACAATTTTCTACTTTTCTCAGTGTGGAATATTTTTGATTAATTAGAGTTCATTCCATTAACTCTGACACGACTTATTTATTTAAAAATTTCTTATTCTATTCATAAGTATTCAGAAGTAAATGGGACATTCCCTTATATAATCATTATATTTTATTGGTCACCTGTGTATTAAAAATTTCGAAAAAATTGTTGGCAAGCCTTAACAAAGTAAAATAACGGTAGATATGCATTAATTATACATATTGCACCAAATTTCTGTAATTTTCAAAATTGTACATATTATATAACAATAACACTATCCATATCTAACAAAATTGTTAATGACAAAAATATTCGGTTTCTTAATTCACATGCGTTGAGTATCAGTAGTATTGACGAATAAATGTATATTAATTATTCAATGGTTATAGCGTGTATGTATAGTGCAGTGAATTATAATTATTGTCAAAGTGTGATATCCGCTGAATGCGCATCAGATAGATGTAAGTGAGTGGTGGTAGTAGGCCATCACCGTCCAAAGGGCATCTACAATAATGAAATAAGTTTACAACTACTTAAAGTAAACTATTAAAGTGCTAGTAGTAGTTCACTCAATGTTGACTTATTTTTTATAATTTTGTGCTCTTTAAACCCTTTTCAAGTGACATGCCTATGGAATCTTGTCACCTGCACCTTCATCTCCCGTACTCATCTAAATGCTGTGAATTAGTAACTGTCTACTATTTTCGAACTAGGGTAATAGCATGTTTAAAATCTCTTTGTAGAAAACATACTTTCATGAAGTTGGCGCCCTTAAATAAATGGTGTGGCATCAGCTGGGTCCTGAACTTTACAAAAAAAATGTATGGATACGATTTCAAATTCGACGGTCCCTTTTTTACGTTCCACGGTATCGAATCAGTTTAGCTACATAAGAAATAAGCCTAAATAAAGCGGCCGTCTATGAATTGGGCCCCTTCATCTGTCTTCGGATTGAGTCGGTAAATCCAAGGGGTCAACCAACCGTTTACAAATTCAGGCCATCGATTTTCGTCGCCGCTCACGAAATAAAACAAGTCGCTTTAAATTTCAGCAGCAACTCGCCATTATAAGACTCCGGCCGATTTCGCTCACGAACAGCCACTCGAACACATGTTAACAAAGGTTGCCAAAAATGTGTTATGCATTGAGTGATTCATGGAGGCTGTCAACTATCGCGAAAGAAATAGGGAGGCAAACAGAACGGGCGATAATATTTAAATATAAATGTGTGTATCTATTTTCTATAGAATATTCATTTTTCGCATTTTTTGTGATAAAACTTTTACCTCCTGAAAGTAGTAAGTTTACAAGTAGAACATAATACACAGTGGAATGAATACAAGTGACACTGCCCAAGCAATTGACAAACAAATTTAATAAGCTACATTGTTTTTATTGCCTAAATATAAAACGCAAATAAAGCAGTCTGCTATTACAAATGAAAAATAAATAAATAAAACTATAAAAATGAATTTCTAAATGATCAAAATATACTAGTGATGTGGGAGCGTTCAAAAATAAAACACGGTTCCTTTAAATCTGCTTTACAATTTTTAGTCTTATTTATCTTTTGCAAAATAAGCGTCTGTTTCTACAGAATAGTATTGTTATATAGGGTGAGTTATTAATAATGGTACTATTGTTTGCAATAATAATGACACTACTAATCAGTTTTTAAACAACTGGAAGTTCTGAGTAGAAATTTAATTGAATCTCTATTGCTAAATGGAACAACTAAGTACTAATGTTGAAAGAAGATTTCATTATCAATACGTCAGCAGTTCGAAATAAATAGCCAAATTTGTTTTACAGTGTGTCAATATTGCAAACGATTGAGTCCAACATACCTTATTCAATCGTTGCTCCTTTTCATTCAACAGGGTGTTGAAATTGAAAAAATGTTTTCGATTTTTGCTATAGTTAAAGAACGTATATGGACCGATTGTTTTGTAGCCTCATGTTTTTTGAGGTGGCAATTACGAATATGCAAACAGTGTTGAGATCACGACTAGGGGGCGCTAGTTATACTGCACTGTCGATGTAAAAATATGTCTAACTTGTATTTTATTACAAATCGATAAACTCAACCATTTTCAAGAAACAGACGATTTAAGTTTTTGAGATTCGGGGGGAATTAAATTAGAAAATTATTTTTTCCAAACTAGTAGGCGTGAAAATAATAAGTAGACAGCTGTCATTACAATACCATATTGTTTCTGCCAAAATAGTGTAGTACATTTTTTTACAGTACAATCGGTTAAAGCCGGGTGATGTAATTGTTTTGATTTTAATGTTGGGCAAAAATCCAACATTTTATTTGAAACTGAGACAGTTATATTTTAATTATAAACTGTAATTTACAGAAGGGTTATTCATGATTACATTACAGAAAAAAGATTGACAAAACATTAATATTTGTAGTCACAGGACTGGATAGATCATCACAGGATGTCAGTTTTTCCAATTTATTTTTTGATATTTATAATTTGAAAAGTACATGACAAAGATTTTTCTTTATATTTTTCTAATAATTGTCGCGACTTGGCCTATCGCCCGCTTCCGGCTTAACGTTGATTTCTGGGACACCCCGTATATGTAGTACGCTTGACTATTATTTACATAGGACTTTGCAGTTTTGCTTTCACACCACTACCTGATTTAAATCTTTGCACATGCAATGTTGGCCATGTATTTATTTTTATAAAATTATACAAAATTGGTTTATGACCTCTTCCTTAATTACTTATAAAAAATGAATATCAAATAAACAGGTTTTAAACAATTACCACCTTTTTACACAACAAGAATGGTTTCACATTTATTGATACAGAATTAATTGTATTTATTTAATTTATAAGGAGGTATTATATCTCTTAAAAATATTCATATTATGCAGTATTTACTCAAAAGTCTATTTACAAAGCTCAATCCTGAATTAATAAAGGAACGTATAACAAACGCCCACGTTATTTTGAAATTAACAAATTTTATGATTTCCTAATATGTAATTAAACTATTATTATTTTTTGCACCTTTTTTACAAATGGATTTCTCGGCAATTATTTGTTTGAGACAATAATGGTACCTTACGTTAACAGCTTCAAATTTTGTAATTGAATTTCTCAGTTCTGTAAGACTCGCAAGAAATACGTCTAATTTGAAGATTTCGAAACGTAGTAATTAAAAACCTACAGTATAAAGCAAACTTTTGGAAAAGGATATTACTAGTTCTTAACCTCTAGCGCAATAGGTCAAATTCGAAGCCTTGCCCAAGAATGATGTAACTGTCTGCTATTATTTACGGTTTCAGGGTATTCTCTACTAACATAAACAACAATCTTATTTAATCATAACATCGTTAATTATTATCTAATAATCACGTTTCTCTTTTAAAAAAATCAATTTAGACAGGAGCGATAACTACATGATATCCTTGCTAAAAATTTAGTTAATGTTCTTACATTGTTAACGAAATGTTAAGTGAAATCATTTAGCAGGGGCCTAAAATTCAAGGTTGTTACAGCAATCTCGTTCAATAGTGCCAGTGGGTAACATCAACATCATAGTATATTCACCTTAGCCTTGAAGTTTTTACTAACATGGTTATGCGTGTGTGGGATCCGATGACCCTGGCGAAATGGTTCATAATGAACAAAATTAAGCAACCATTGTATAGGGAAAATTATTACCAAATATTGATTAAAATGTGTTAATCTACTTAAAATTTGGAATTTTTTAAATAACAAGTAGAGGTAAAAAATCCAGGGGCGTATTCTGTGTCCAAAAGTATGGACTAGACAGCCGTTGTCCAGCTACAGCGTCATAAATAAAAAAAAAACAGTTTTTAACCTAGAATTTTTGCACGTGTTCGAGCTGCAATTTCCAACATTTGTTAAAATAAATCATAGTAATTCCAATGTTAATTAATTATTTTGTTATTATTTTAAGTAATGTAATGAGTATCGTAAAAATGCACTTGATCAAATAAATCAATTTTGTTGTTAATCGGTTTGGAATACAAAAAAGTGTAAATAATCAAAAAGTGAAGATAATACAATGGCGCATATGATGATATTTGATTTGTAATATTATACAGGGTGATATATTGTTTTATTTTGCAAATAATGTTAGACGTACCCACATCTCCGTCACTGATAAGTTTCTAAAGCTGATAATTTTTTGTATCATAGTAAATATACACACTGAATTTTGTTAAATTATCTCAAGCGGTTTAGAACTTAAAAATTGTTGTTTTTTTTTTAATTTTTGACACTGTAGTGTAGCTGGATAATGGCTGTCCTAAGACCCCACACAAAAAACCCTTGATTATGGCCTTAGAATCCGCTCTAATGTCATCAAATATAATAGATTAAATGTAGTAGTTCTAACTTATTTAACACTACTTGATACAATTTAATTATTGTTTTCCTGAATCTAATGCTAAATATGCCAAATGCGCTCTTTTGTTTTGTATTCTGGTGCACTTGTACTTTATATTTATTTTAGCTATACAGGGTGAACCTCAAATAAGTACAAATATTTTAACCAGCAGTATAGTTCTGTGCGTAGAACACATAATTCATAGTTTTTTTTACAAAAAAAATCAGAAAAAAAAAGTGAAATTTTAAATAAATTTCGTAATTTTTCTGTAGAAAACTTGTTGAGGACTACTGGCCAAATTGCCACTTTCATATTTTTATGACTCATAGTGCTGCAGACTGAACGTGTGGTTCACAGTGTTGCCAGTGTTCCACAAATATCTTTGCTTCAAGGAAGTTTTAAAACCTTGTCCTCACAATTAAATTTAATATGTTGTGTGAAAATCATAGTTTTTCGTTATTCTTCATAAAATAACTTAAGGAAATTGTGTCTTGTGTCTCTTTCTAACAGTGTACAATGGCATTTAACTTGTGAAATGTGGATTACTGATTAAATAGTTAATTTTTTAACAAACAGGTAAGCTTGTGTGCACGTTTATGTACAATTTTTGAACATTGGACATAGTAATATCACGTAATATCTTCCTAAATACTTTATGGTAGTATTGAACATGCGGAAATTTATTTTTAATCGTTTATAGTAAGGTCAGTTAAGAAGTTAAAATTTATGTTAATATTGCTGCGTTTCATACTACATACCCAATTTTACTGTACTTATGCTTAAAACAAGTATTTTTAAAATAGAATTAACCGTATTACTTTACTATTACTTTAAAGGAAACGTAATATTTATATTAGAGGAGATATGGCAACCTCGCAACAAATCATATGGTTCATTAGGTTGGTTATGACAGATATGTGAGCGGTCCTCAAAATGTGGTATTTAAAAAAAAAATTATATCTCCGTAAATATTATAAATTTTAAAAAATGGCTTTCACTAGGCTGATCTATATGACGAACTACACCAGCAGTTAAAATATTTGTACTTATTTAAGGTTCACCCTGTATAGTGTTCAGTAAAGAATAGTCCATATTTTAAGGTTAGCTTCCTTGAACAAAAATGTGATTTAAATCAACTTAGCACAATTTTGCTTTCGTAAGAAGTTATTGATCTGGGAAGATCACTTTCTAATTTCATTTTTTTACAATCATTTTTTTATTTGATCTGTAAATGTACTTAAATTTTGGATTTTCTTAACGAAGCAAAAATTATACGAAGGTAAACCGATTTAAATCACATTATTTTTGTCCAAGGAAGCTCTAGACCCTGTATATGCTTATAGCAGGTAGGTCTTGCAGGGTATCAAATTATAGTACATTTATATTTTTACAAAATACGAGTAAAATTCAATTTTGAGCCTCATTTTAGCTTTAAAGGAAAAATATTAAAACAAAAAATTATTTAGATTTCATCCAACCAACGGCTAGGTATACCTAATACTGTAAAAAAGCTGGAAATGTGTATATTATGTATCTGTAGGATGATGCTTGAATAAATATTTTAGATCTGTTTGTCATCTTATTTTTTAATTTTAAGCAAGTTTTTGATATGCCTTTTTTGCAAAATTAAAATTATAGCCATTTCTCTTTCCTACTATTTTAAATTTATCTATACTTGATAAAGCGATTATTCTGATATTTTTGTAAAAAATTAATTTCAAAAAAAGAATAAATTTTCTATCTTTCATTAGTAATCCGTAGACACGCTGTAGATATCTTATTCATCTCTAAATTTCGGGCAACAAACTTGAATTAATACAATTGCTTTAATAAAAATAATTTCATGGTTAACAATAATTGTCAATTTACAAATTGTAAATTATATAAATTTAGGGCTGCTATTTTATTTTTAAAAGTCTCAGTCACTGCCTTTAGTTGTGCGTAATTTTAATAAATAAATTAATGAATGATAATATGAACAAAATTGATAAACTTTATTTTAAAATTTCAATCCAAATAATTAACAAATCGTTGTCGGTTGTCTCACATATGGCATACCGATGAGAGCTAAGAAGCTCGAAACCAGTATTATGTCTGGTAGCACCTCTAACGAATGACGTTGGCTCTTTGCTATATGTTTTTCAAGTGTAATTCGCAGAGTGGCTGTTTCCGGAAATTCCGCTTTTGCAAATATTGTAATCGCCAATGGCGATAGAGGGCAGGAGCGTTCAATAGTGCCTACAGTATGGTAAGTCTCTTGACGTTGACCGTTCAGGTCCAGCATGGAGTAGTCAGTGGCCACTAGATGTAGACATATGCCACGTGCTACATATTGCGTACATACTTAACACATGTTAAACAGAATATTCAGGAGAAAATCTGATATATCAAGATTTTATTGAAGAGTGGTTAATTTGGAAAATACAGCGTCCGCAAATTCCTAAAATTAGATTATCCGGGAATATTGAAACCGATTGGGCCATGTATAAAAATCACCGTCGGCCTTGCTTAAAAAACAAAAAATTACAGCCGGTTTGATTATAGGCCTCTAAATCAATTTTCATTCGACATAAACGGATTCAAAAGAATTCTGCTCCAGAGGGAATGTTTTTCAGGGGGTAACGATAAATGGCCTTTTGTTCCTGAGCCTTTTTCAGGAATTTATTCAGAAACGTGAAAACTGCATTGCTGATGGAATGAAATGGTAATTGTTTTTTACGATTTTAGCAACATAATTAAATCTCGATTTCAATAGCTACAATAATTTCACAAGAATAGTGAATTACAATGAAATTAGCTGAAGTATTTCTGAAAAGTAAATAATAAGCAATGTGGTATATACAACTTAATGAATTGTATATTTCTTCTAATTGATATAATAGACAACCCCTTCTTCCACACAAATAACTGTAAGCTACTAGTAATACTGTATTATTATTATTGTTCACTATTATGTTTTCTCGATACAAAATAAACGTCAAATTATGTTAACTTTTTCATTTACCAGATGTTTTTTTTAATTACTATGCATTTATGTTTACAGATTCAGTTATTAATTTATTATATTTCAGGGCTTTAGTTTTATTTGACATGCCCTAGGGATGTATCCATTCGATGAAAATATTAAATTTTAATTATAGGTAAATATTTTATAGAGATAAACGTAGTGCCAATGATTTACTACTACTATCCTATGGAATAATATTGGCAAAACGAAAACAGATTTAAATGCAGCTGAAGCGAAAGCAGAACTGCAAGTTCAATATCAGGGTCAATTGGATGAATAAATCAACTTGTGTGTGATCTGGATTTTTAATTTGAGATAACTAGAATACGAGAATCCGCGTGTTGATTTAACTACATCAATGTAAACCATATGAATCAGCAAAACAGTGATTTTTTTATGATATGCCGTAGAGTGAACGTTAAATAAGTACAAATATTTTAACTGCAAGTGCAATAATTCGTCATGTAGATGCGTCAATTGAGTCATTTTTAAAAATTTCAAATATTTACGAATATATTTTTTTTTAAACACATTTAGAGGTCAGTTGACCATATGATTTACTGAAGGCGAGGTTGCCATATCGTCCGTAAGATAAATAATTTTTTAACGTAAATTCAATTTATGCGGTTGATTCTAATTTAACAATATTTGTTTTCAGCAATAAGTCAAGTAAAATGGGGTAGGTAGTACGCTACATAATAATATTAACCTAAACTGTAACTTCTTAACTGACCTTACGATAAACGATTAAAAAATTAATTTCCGCAAGTTCGATGCTACCAGTTCCTATAAGCGTGCATAAAAGGTTACCTACTCGCTGCAAAACCAACTACTTAAACAGTTATCCACATTTCACAAGTTAATACCATTGTACACTGTTAGAAAGATACACAAATTATCCCCTTAAATTATTTTATGAAGAAAAACGAAAAACATGATTTTCACACACCATTTTGTACTTCGTAGTTTCGTATTAGGTGAAACATATTTTTAAAATAAACACAAAACATGTAGGTAATAACACAATAACCAGATTGTTGTATACGTTCAACATCAATATGGTGTAGTAGGCATAGGTAACACTAACAGATAGGCATCACGGGCAGTAGGCGAAATGTCCGGCACCAGCCCTATCCTCTGGGATTGATAGTCACAGTCAGCGAGGTCGACGAAAAGGTTATATTGATACCGGTGCACTGGTCAAGGGCAAAGGAATTAGCTGTGGTAAAGGCAAGGTACACGTGGAAACAAGACATGTAATATTTGTGGAACGCACTGCTTGACTCATCTGTTTTAAGAGTTGCAGCTCTAACGTATAAAACGTATTTAAATCGTTTTATTATTTTCACAAACAGTTTTCTCTTAAGTATCTTTAATAAAAATTTTTGGTGAAATACAGCGTGATTAAATGAAATATGGCGCATTATTCAAACAGTGAAAACGTCGACATGCTAAATCATGTCAAGCAGTGATAATCAGTGATAGTGATAACAAGAGTATGTATTGTGATAATTCAGTTGTAGTGGAGTAAAATTTATAATGACCAAATTCTGAATAACTATGATTGTTAGTAGAGAATCTGGTTTATATTTTCAATTTATTGATGAGGTATAGGAATGGCAAAGGGCAAGAGGTGGCCATTAATATTTTTATAAATACATATTTCAATCATTCTTTGACATGTCTATACATTCTAGTTAACTTTGTTCAAATCAATTCCAAGATATTAGTGTAACATTGGCAACGCTGTGGAGTGGACATCCCCGTGACCTCTTAAAAATGTTAGTATCGGATCAGCGGTCCTCAACAAGATTCCGATTGAAAAATCACGAAATTTATTTAAAATTTGACTTTCTATTCCTGACTTTTTTATAATAAAAAACTATTAATTATGTGTTCTACACAGTAAACTGTACTGCTGGTTAAAATATTTATACTTATTTATGGTTCACCCTGTATAAGATAAATTTTGGAAGTAATACCATTAAATAATATTGTTTTGAGGAGTCATACTAACAAACTATAAAAGGCCATATGCCAGATTATTGTCGCCACAGGCATGAAATCAACAATCATTGGTCAATCTTCGAATGCCTATATGGATTTATCATAAGAAATAGAAGCTACGACTATAGTTCCAGATTACTAAATGAACAGTGTACATAATTCTTTCCTGTTACTTTTACTTTTGTCAAAATGCATACTCAAATAATACAGACAGATCATTGAGCTTTAAAAGCTTCGAGAATATTAGATATCAAAGTACGTTTGAAATTATTCTCCTTTACTTTATAACTCCGTTCAAGATCATATCTCCTGAACTTATTACATATTAGACAGTAGATTTGCAGCAAGAATAATATAATCTTTGTCATGATCCACTAAAACATTGAAGCCTCCTCTCTATTGCTAATAAAAAGCACAAGTCACACGCCGAGTTTCCATCAAAAATATAAAGTTTCCTTTTAAACATACACAAAGTTTTAAAATAAATACTTCCTCGCTGTCAGATAGAAGAAAAACCGGCAAACAGAACTTCTGGAGTAATTTATTTTGCCTGAACCCGCTCATTATTCTGGTCCGAGGTTCGACTAAATATAAACCCGGTTTCTATTTATGTCGCGTTATCTTACATCCTGATTGTGTTGATACAGCTCCGACCTTCCCCAACAGATAAAACCGTCATGCGATATAAAAATTACCATAGAGCATGTTTTATTATTTATTGCTAAGTAACTACTTGGACTATCGGGCGCCACGAAGTTGACAGTTTAATTTACACGCTTTTTTTAAATTATCAGGATTTCTTTAGAAAAGATAAACGGTTAGTTATAAACATTATTTGACTGTTTTTTTCTTAAAAATAAAATTGAAAAAATAACTTTAAAGCAACAATTTCATACATGTTCAGATATGGACGTTAATATCAACAGCGGATCCAACAAAAATTTAAAAATTATATACAGGGTGTTCCGCGTAAGAACCGACACAGAGCAGGTGCATGTAGGGTTTCAAAATATTGCCTATACATAATATGTATACACAAAGTTGTACACATGCTAGTTGCAGGCCCTCATAGCGGGGCCAAATATTTCGTAAAAAAAACTTAATATCTCTGAATTACTTTCTTAGAATAACCAAATTTGGAACATGATTTAGGTTTCTTATTAGTCTTCTTTGAATATGAGTTCAAGTAAATTGTAACACTACAAGGTTACTCTTAAAATTATATCAAACTTTTTTCCATAGATCGAATTTAAAAAGAATGATTATATCCCGCGCAGAATTAATTTAAAACACATTTTTACTTTTGTCTAATTTAAAAAACCTGAGGTTTTCAAGAAAAAATGCGTTACCTAATTAAAACAAGACTCTAATAGTATTTATTAGAAGAAAGCAAAAAGTCAGTAGGTTTCTGGTCTTCGTCTTTAAAATTTGACAGTTAGTAATAAAAATATAAAATAAGATAAAAATTCAAAAAATAAATTAAAACTAAAGAAATTGTTCAAAATGAGCACCATTTTCTCTGAAACATAAATTTACTCTTCGCCGAAAATTGATATTTCTCTAATAAACGATCGTTTCATATAACGTTACCATTTATTCGTAATACGATTCCACAAAAATAAACTACATCCTTCAACAGTCCCCCAATCACATTTGTTGAGATCCGGCGATCGTGGTGGACAATTTTGAGGACAACTATTTCCTCGTCCTAACCATTTATTTGGAAACTTAACATTCAGTCTCTAGCAGTAGCACTAAAATGAGGCGATGCCCCTCATGCATAAACCAAAACTCTAATCTAAGGTGCAACTTCTGAATAACTTTCGCTATTTAATCGATTTGGCAAAATAACTGGTCCTATCAAATAACGATCAATAATATCGGCTCAAACATTTCTCTTAAACTCGCGCTGAAGATGTCTAGGAATTATTGCATAAGGGTTTATATAAAAATAATCATGTAAGTTGTGAACATTTTGTAATTCCTCTACGAGTGAAACAAGCCTCATCGGTGAAAAGATTTTTTTTGCGAGAATTAATAACCTGATGCAAATAGACAAGCAAAAGATCTGCCGTCGATTCAAATCTTAAGGCAACCTCTCTTGCATTTTTTAAATGTCATATGGATGTAGTAGATTAGGTTTAAGAATTTGGTGTACGGAAGTTTTTGGTAGTCCAGTTTCTCGAGACAAACGTTTAGTATTTATCTGCAGTTTAACTTCAACAAAATATTTTCATGTTATAATACCCTTATTACATTAGCACATTATCGAAAAACGTTCCTATCTATAGAGGCCTTCTTTCCACATTAGAACATGTTTCTCTATGGGTAATCACTCGATTTGGAAATCTCCTACGATATTCTTCCATAATTTTTGTACAGTTTCCTTCAAAGAAAACTAGCACAAGTAACATGTCAACTTGTTCGCTGAACGTCCCATTTTCAACAACAAACAGTAGCATACTTAAAATAGTTTTATTACTAAGTCTCAAAGACAAGGCCTACTACTAACTTTTCGATTTCTTCTAATAAACACTATTAAAGTTTTTTAAAATTTAACAACAATTCAGTCAATGGAAAACAGTTTGGTATAATTTTAAGAGTGACTCGCCTTCAAAGAACACCTTGTAGTGTTTCAATTTACTTGAATTCATAGTCAAAGACCAATAATAAACCTAAATCATGTACTAAATTTGTTTATTCCAAGTTAAATTCAGAGACATTTTTTTTCGATACATGCGGTACCTCCGCCTGCGTGCGACTATATAGGTATGTTTGGTTAAATTGCAATATTTTGGGATCCCCTATTTTATCATTAGGCTACAAACAACTAAATCGTTAACATTTACATGTCAAATATTGATGTGTGTATTTGCACATTACTTATTATTTACAACTGGTCGTTTTTATACTTTATAAGGTCTACCAATCGACGACTATCGACGATCGAACATCGATAGTTACGTGTGAGGTCCGAGAGACACCGTAGTCACAACTATTACTGAATTATATTTCATTTGTATGCAAGAGCTTCATAAGAATCATGCAAAATTGCGAGACATGGAATTTGCAAGACAATACAAGACATGATCTTGCAAAATCGGGCAAGAACCAGACTGTAAAGAAACTCTTGTCTTGTTTTCCAACACAAGACAAGACTTTTCCAAAGAGATTCAAGATTTCCTGTCTCAGTCAACACTACCAATAATCCGAAAGAAAAAGGACACTACCCTATTATTTAAATCTATGTAAAATTGTTTGAAAACATCAGCAAATCCGCGCAAAGACCACCCTTTACCGTGCGCATAATGCGTATTATTCATTCATTTGGCCCTAAAACGTATTCCCAGCATTCCTAAGGATTCCCCGAACGAAATCGGCAGCGGGCCTCAAATATTTAAGGGCGAGGTAATTTATCGCAACCATGTATTTCCAAGCGATCGAACGCTAGTTCGTACCGGGCTAAATCATCATGACCCTTTTCATTATGGATGACACTTAAGCCCTTTAGGATTTGTACGCCTCGCTGATTTATTTTGCTCATGACACGTATGATTGAAAACGCTCCCCCAATCATTAACATTAATATGTGTTTAGTTCTAGCTGGAAAAAGGGAAAATTGGTAGGCCGAAAACGCGTATGTTGTGACACGAATGCTTCCAGGTAGACATACAAGGGACAATTGGTACACAATTTTTAACTTTAGTCACTCAATGTATACCAAAAGAATCATACATCGATAAATATAATACTGTAGATAACAATGAAAGTTATAGCATATTCTAATCCCAATTTATGAGTTTACACAGAGTGGTCCGTTTTTCATGGCTCTCCATTGGCATTTCGGAAATCGAAAAATATACAGGGTGGCTCAAAATTAGAAAAAAGTTGAGCCCTCTGTTGCCTACCAAACAGATCCAAGATATCTACTGCCGTTGCTGAAACATTATGAAAAAACTGAAAATAGTAATTTGAAAATGTCGTCTAGCGTCATTATTTTTCAACATAACGGGCTGAAATTTGGTACAGAGGAATAAGAATACGCAAAAAATCGATTTTCATCTAAAGAAAATTTCTACGCCCACTAGTTTCGGTTATACAATATCCGAATGCTTTTCTAAGGGCGCTATATTGGATCTTGACAGTATCAGATGCAGAATAAAATTACGAATACGTCAATGTGTTATTTGAAGAATAAAATTTAATAAATACAGTAATTTAAATAAAAAATCTAGTAGTTCTCGACATGAAACAAAAATCAACAAGCATTTTGACAGATTCAATATTTGTTAACTTTGTTTTTATTGTTGGATGCCTTACTTCTCAGAAGTATTTAAATATTTTAAGGATGGAAATGGAGAATACACTGGTAAATTTATTAAATTGTAAGAATTATAAATGGTTCAGTAAAATGATTATGATTCTGCAATGGTCGATGTTTCTTCTCAAACCAACTTTTTAAATTGTATTCATAATCTCATATCTTTGTTAAATGTTAAATCACCCAAAATTTAGTAGGTATCAAAATAATTTCACTCATAAATGACTGAGTTAATACAGTTATTTTTTACTGTGCATTCTTAAAATTGACGTATGTAAGTACTGTGTCAGATGCATGTCTGTTGTTTTTTGAAAAAGCTGCAAATACTTTTTAACTCTCCATAACACTCATATTTAACAATTACGGCAACACTTGTTTTACATAAATTAATAAAGCACAGAGAATGATAGAAATTATTGATATTTCTCTTCGAATAGCCAAAAAAAAAAAAGATTTTTTTATTGTTATTCAATAGAACCCAAATTTAACGATAACATTAACATAGATTTACTAAGTGATTCAACTTTCAAGCATTTATAGATATAGCTACATATAATATAGTAGTGTAAATTAAAGTGCTAAATGTTAAGTGCTATTATATTTTTCCAAATTACTAATTTTTACTTTTCCCATCTACCCTATTGTTCCAAATAACATGCCACAGACTGACACTAACTACTGTGTACTAATTAATTATTTAATTATATACTGAGCAAGTTAAATATCATCAAGCGTTGTAAGTTTGATTGAACAATATACTAATTACGACATTATATTATTGGTACCTTTGACCAAAATGATTCGAAAATAAATAAATAACGAAACACATGTTAAATAGACTAATTTTGGGATCTATGAAACGAATATAAACAAATTGTTAAACAACAATTTACTTTATTTCATAAGATAAACAAAGTGCCCAGAAACTATTGATCAAATATGATAAAGCATACAGGAGAACCTAGAATAATGTTAGTACTTCGTAATACCTACGTATATACCTAAGTTTTTATATTATACTTTTTAATTCTGCGTTTTTTTCTGATTGCATTAATATAAACATGTAATGAGTTATCTTTTACTGTTAGCGATGATTAAGTAATTCCATAATTGAAATTTTATTTTTTTATTATAAAGAATACAATACAAAACTATATTCGAAGCTAATTTATGGAGCAATTTAAAGAATAGTTTATAAAAATTGTTCAAACGCAGTTCCTTGTTTTTCCATGCCAAACCCTGTTTTCCAAATTATTGAAACTGAAATTATTGGGTTGGTCAGTGGTCGCGCGGTTTAAGGCGTCAGTACTTAAATCGAGGTGACTAGATCGGTGTGGGTTCGCGCCCAGCTGCCGGTAGACAGTATATAAGCCATATTCGTGGAGAGGATTGGCGCCCTTTCTGCGGGTATGGTAAGGTGGAAGAATGCTAGCTTGGGTCAATGTCAGACATTGATACCGGTTGATATTTGACTACTCCCCTAATTAATGAGGTTTTCCAGGTTTCCCTCATTCCTGCACTGCATAGTGGTTAGAGCCTACCAACGTAAGACGTTCCTGGGCGCAAATACGGCCTGTTTAATAATATTATGCCGCCCCCTCTCCCGCACAAGTCTCCGACTTCTGGGCTAATCCCTGTTAGAATGAGGGGTAGAGATATTATTATTATTATTATTATAATTACGAATCATTTGGTTTGGGTGTTGATTTATGTAATCTACATAGCTATAGCTGTATTCTATCTTGAATTTCTAAAATAGTGGTTGTTCTATTTTTATAAACACTATTCTTTAAATAGCCCCACAAAAATGCGCCAAGTGGTGTTAAGTCTGGACTATTCACCGGCCATCGTATGGTGTCGTCGGGGAAATATAAACGGCCAATGTTATTTAGATCTTTTGGGTCACGAAATAAATGATTTTATTAGGTACCCAATTTGGTAGGTCGACAGGATGATATGGCAGCGAGATGAAGCTCCACCATATAATGTAAGAAACGTTATGAAATATTTGAATAATAGTTATACAGAATGGTTAGGAAAATATGTCATCATACAATGACCAGCAAATAGTCCAGACTTGACGCCACCTGTTAAATATTTGTGGAGTTATTTAAGGAATAGTGTTTATAAAAAAAGAGCAACCACTACTTTAGATATTCGAGACAGAATACAAGAAGCTATAGATTACATAAAACAGCACCCAAAAATCATTCATAATTGTTTAAATAATTTGGAAAAATGATATCGGTATTGCATAGAAAAACAAAGAACTGTATTAAAATTTTTATAAACTATTCATTAAATTGCTCCATAAATTTGATTCGAATATAGCTTTGTATTCTCTATAATAAAAAAAAAATTTTAATCATGGAATTACTTAATTACCTATATCTCGCAAACAGTTCTCCACAAAAGTGTGTATAATAATATACAGTGTTTTATAAGAAAAAACAAGTTGATATCAAAATCTCTGCAATGCGATGGTCTATTGTTTTTTTATAAGAATGCACGTTTCAATTTTCCGATATTTCTTAAAATAACAAAGTTACATTTGTCAACAATGTTAACTACCATGCGGTCGTTTTTTGCAGCGTTTCTAAATGCAGAAAAGACACAAATTAACATTCTTATTACACCTGATATAATAGGTAACAGTTATCCAGTTAGCTGCAGTATTTTGCTTTCGTTTTTCATTATTTCGTTAGAAACTGGCAAAATTACAT
Source organism: Monochamus saltuarius (assembly GCA_025584915.1). NCBI lineage: Eukaryota > Metazoa > Arthropoda > Insecta > Coleoptera > Cerambycidae > Monochamus > Monochamus saltuarius. The sequence goes on from CM046726.1 coordinate 3,166,943, forward strand.
TTTCACTCATTACAACTACTCACTACCGATAAAACACACGTCGCGTAGGTACAGTTAGATAAAATGCCTATTTATTATAAGAAAATCGAACGAAAGGAATAGGTAGGTATGTACTAATAGATAATAGTGAACTTTTAATGCACCCGCGGCAGTTGTGTGCCATAACCTAGAAAATATCTGTACCCAACACAAATTCCTTTATTTAATAACTATTTATAACATTTAAAATTAAAAAAGGCACTAAAAATTGAAGAACACAAAACTACAACGTAAGCACAGGAATGAAATTATGACATGATAGCGAATTTAACCGTTGTATTGCTGCGGACGGGCCGCATTGGCGGCGTTAGATAAAGGATAAATATGATATCGAAAACAATTTTTTTTTCGCTTTATAAATAAGTTTTTTTGAAGGGTGATTCCGTTTTTAATTTTCTTTATCCCCCCTTTATATATTTGTACTTAGCCGTAGTTAACCCTGTATATCCAAATGTGCTATTTATTAAAGTAAAGTAACGAAATTACCAGTAATACCAACAAAGTTAAAAGAAAAAACGTTTCAGCATTGCCAATTCTTGATTCGTAGAATTCGTACATTTCTCAATAGTCCGTGGTTTCCAACAATAACCGCTTTAAAAGGAAACCCTCTGTCTTCCGAAGACTTTGGGGAACTAAACTCTGGAGAGTTTGATGCTCATTAATTTTTACCCGGAAGTTCGCTGATTGTCGTTTAAAAATTTGAGAACCGAAAACGTCCGTGTAATTATCCCGGTTCCCCTCGTAGCTTGCACATATCGATTTTCCCGGAAAGCCAGATTTAATACCCCGTGGAAAACAGTGTTCGCTCCCTTTCCCGGTGTCTCTCGGGGACGCCGAATATATTGCGAACTCTTCTTGCACGGAAATATTATCAGTTATCACGTTTCCGGGGTATATTATTGCCGCCGTGTTCTCTAATGATATTATTTAAAGGGATAAACCCATCTTCATTAACACGAGGTGGTTTTAATGTGGTAAATACCTTGTTTAGATGTTGTCCCGTACAGACTAACGGGACTGAGACATAAATTTTCAGCAGGTGTGTTAAAAAAGATTCAAAAGGTGAGATATAAGTGGTCTGTTTACTTCCTGCTCGGCCTGTGTTCCGACAAGGGTTCTTGGCTGTTCAGACAGATACTGCAGGAGTAATTCAATGCCGGTCGGGGCATTAGTCCGCGGAGTAGTAGTTTTTCCTAAGGTTTCAGCAACAAATTGTTTCCTTATACAGGGTGTTTCTGAAGTAAGTGCGTTTATGCAAAGGAATAATAGAGGACATAAAAATAAATAATTTTCATTGGGCAATTTGTGATCTAAAATGACATTTTCAATTTAAAAAATTGGTGAATCAAAGAGAAAATTTTGAAATCGGACCTGTTATACATGTAGCAAGCTACCTGACAACAGTTTTGTCAGTTTACTTTTATACACATATTTTTTAGGGTTAGAAATTGCTGAAACATCGCTGGGGTTCAAATTAACCCAGATACTCCCAATATATTTTTTTTTCTTAGAAATCAAATTTTTTCCCACAAATGTTTTAATGAGAGCAAATGAAACATGTTTTTATAAGGTCTTTTTGTCATATAGTCCTTAGTTTTTTTTATACCAGCTGACCTTTAAAAAGGACAGTGGTATAATAGGGGGCAACGCAAGGTATAATGTATCAAGAAAAAATTTGAAAATATAATTCAGATAGAGACTTATTTATAAAGTATAAATGTTAAACAATCTCTTCTAAATACAAAAATAAATTATTTATTTAACAAAAATCGAATAACTTATATGTCATTGGGTATGGTACTCAAAAAAACAAAACTTGGGATGTAAACCTACTCGAGACTTATTACACAGAAATTGTACTTTTTTGTGACATTGGTGACATCTAATTTGGTTCTCCTGGTAAACAATAAGATGATCTCGTCCGTCAAATCGAGAAAATTCTTTGTCATGAGCACTAGGGCGTCCTCGTTTAGTTGTCTTCTTATGGGTTTCCAAAATACCTTTTGCAAGGGATCTACCACTTTTTCCCTCTAATATCTACACGATACAGACTTATATTCTGGTCGGCTCTATCCACTCATATTTTGGTTATATTTTTTTATAAGTTTTGGTTGAGGCACAGAAATTTTCTTCTTTTCTTTTTGAGAAAATCTGGACACATTACTGGTTGGTAAAACAGAGTCGCAATTAGAACAAATTGTGACAGTGCTATTATCATTCCAGCGACAAACTAAAATATTTTCTGTCTTTTCTGCAGAATATTCAAAGCTTCCTTTTTCTGTTTTCTTTAGCTCCGAGTCTTTATTAGAGATACAGCTATTCTATTTTCTCTTACCGTACCTGTTGCTTTTATACCTCTATCTCTAAGTACTAAAAGTAAATCCCAGGATGTGAAAAAATTGTCAAAATACAGGCGGAATGGCAGATGACCTTTTTCTAAAATGAGATTATCAACAAATGTTAAAACAACACTGGCACCCAAACCTAAGTAGTTGTATCGTTCTTGTAGATTGGTACTGGAGCCCTGATATGGAACCACGCAATATATCCTTTTTTCGTAGTAGCCGTCCAAAACTTGTACCTCCACCTAATGGGTTTGCCCCCAATAAATTGTTTAGCACCATGGCGCCCAAAGTACGGCACCATGGATTCATCGACGCTATGGTTCTCTTGCAGAGGAGCATACTCTAAGAACTTTTGGTTCAGATGATCCAATAATGGACCAATTTTTGAAAATTTGTTTTCTGAGTTCAAATTTGTATTATCGCTACAGTGTAGATTTTGCATAATAAAATTGAAACGATTTCTGGAAACAGCCTCATACACAAAAAAATAGTAACTCATTATGCCATTGGCCTTTTAAAAGGACGGTGCTCTTTGTGACGTAATATAGCAAAACAGTAAACAAACTAAGCCATTTTGATAAATAAATATTAAAGATAGAACATTTTTAATGCACTTTTTAATATGAGATAATAATTATTTAAAAAAAAAACCAAAATATCTTACCATTGGTTCTCCATGACACAGCCGAAAAAATATCACTGATAAATAACTGAATCCTCACAGGCACACAAAATGATCAGAATTATTAAAAATGTCAATATAAGATGTACATATCATAGAAACCTATAAGGAATGTGCGTCATCTCAATAAGAATAGTTAAAGTTGTTAAGAATTACAGTTTTCTTCACCGTCCTTTTAAAAGGACAGTGGTAGTATTTGGGTTAATTAAAAAATAATAAAAGGAAACACCTTTATCATAAATCGATAGCAGGTAATTCTACAAAAATTGCTCGAAACAGATTCCACGAGCTACTAACATACTTCTAAACGACGAACGGCTGAAAATCGAAACCCTGAAACACGTAGCAGTTTGAAAGACTCGTTTCATATGCAATATCGCGAGTATTGCTGCTTAGATTTTCCTCGAATAAGGTATAAAATGCCTTCTTCCCTACTTTTTGTCCCTAACTTATCTAAAAAAAAAAATTGGAAATAGATGCGTCATTAGAAATGGAGTCAATATCGTAAAACAAATTTTTGTAAAATCCTTATAGTTCTCGAGAAAAAAATTGTAGTATTTTCACCCTTTGTATCGCTGGGCTTCGGTAGCCTCTTAGCATCATCGGAATGCAGCCGATTCCGAATACTGACATCCCATTGTAGTATTAACGTTTTTACGATAGTGTTTACATTAGTTTTTCAAATCTAAAAGCGTTGATGAATATAATTTATGATGAAGTAAGACAAAATGTTTTAGCAGCTTTTCGTCTGTATTCAGAACGATTTCTCGGTAGACATGTGTCAAATGTAGCTACTTTTGCCGCGGTAGTGCAACGCGGGCGTGACACGGGTAATATCAACCGAATCCAGGGTGTTTACGGCATATTACGACAGCTGAGCAACACATTTTAGAGTTTGTTGAAGAGAATACCCGAATAAGTACCAGGCAAATCGCTCAACAAGTACAAGGAATGTCCCAATCACCAGTGTGGCGTATCATACACGAGGCTCAATTATAAGTTCAAAACGGACAAGAACCAGAAACATTTGTGTTATTTCGTAGAAACCGTATAAGACAGGCATGTATATGTGTAATCTATTCCAATAATGGTTTGTTTTTGCAGCAGTTGGAAACGGTTTGAAACTGTCAGAAATATTCGACCAGTTAAGTTGAGAACGCGTTATCATTGAATTTAACGCAATAAATAGTTGGACGGACATTTATGATAGTTGCCAACCGATTTTAACTGCTGTGAAAGCAAACCTAATGACACTATCTCAAAAGTTTAGGAACTTCTGGAAGTTCAGAGTTGAAATTTAATTTGATTTCTATTGATGAATGGACAACTAGCTAATGGAAAAAGTAGATTCCATTATGAATAAGTTAGCCGTTCGCAAAATTTGTTTTAAAGTGTAACTTTTCTTGCAATAGATTGTCTGTATTTGTACCTATATATTCTATAAGTTTCTATTTTCATTCTTCATGATATCAGAAGTAGGTAATAATTCAAATAATGAAATAGTACAAATAATATAGAATTAAAAGTATACCTTGTGTCATATGTTCGTCCTGCTCACCTGTAAAAAAACATCAATTAATATAAGCATTTTCTTCAAAATAACTGTTTAATGTTTATATCTATTACAGTATCAGTATCTATTACAATGCCGAAAACAATGCGTACGTTAAGGTGCCCGTATTTCTCGCCGTAAAATGATCAAATTTGTGGTGTTTTTAGGTACTGAAATCTCGAAAAATAAAACTCGTAGAGCAAATGTAATATCAAAAATAGAATTATTGATGTTTTGTTTATCCACTTTACTATTTAAACTTTCCTCAAATAATGTAATAACTTTTAAAATGCATTTATATGACACACATAATTTCGCTATTCTAACCCCACATTTTAACAATTATTTTCACATACTTATAAACAAAAGTGAACAATCTTATATGCAGAACTATGTAAGTTTATGTTATAACAATGTTTACATCTATAGTTGAATTTAAAAATACGTATTTTGAAAGATTTCAGTACCTAAAATTCATTGGATAGATCGCTTTCTGATGTTAAATATTGATTTTACTTCGGTACCTTTGAATATTTGCAGGTGGCATGAAATAACATCCTTGTTATTTGCTAAACTCTATATTATTCAGTTCTTAAATGTCTAAAATTATTTATATTTGTAGAAAACACTTTTTCAGGAATACGGCGCCCTTAAGTATCATCCGAATAACTGTCAACGCAATGTTACTATATACTATCTCTGTTCATTCTTAAAGCCTTGTCTTATTCCTTTTTTCGTTGTAATTTCCAGATTAATGTAAGTAAGATTTTTTTAACTATGCGACGATATTTCCGAATTTTCAAATTCATTTCTATTTTACAAACATCGTCTAATGCCGTTGTAATATTTTATTTACTTGTACCTATCAATGCATTTTGAAAAAATACAATGAGTAATTTTATTACAAAATATTAATAGATTTTGCGACAACTTTTTAAGCGCGTATTTATTTCCTGAATAATAATATCGTTAGCATATTTCTCACGATTTCCTGTTCCTCGGTGGTGGGTACTTAAAGGTGCGTACAAACCAAGTTCGAGAGCTGTTAGCTAACACCTGACGAACTGAATGTGTACCAAAGGTCGTGAACAGCTCGTTTTGCGAGTTCGGCTGAAGTTCGATACATGAGCGGTAAGATCAAAGAAATTGTAAGCGAGCACGTGTTGAATAGCACTTCCAGTGTGGACGTTTTACCGAGCAAGCAAAATGGAGTGGAATACAGATCAAGTTGTAAATTTGATCGAACAATATCATACGACTGAAATTATTAAAGAAGCTACTACCATTCTCCATTTGCAAGTCGGTAAGCAAGTCAGTTCCACTGTACTTTTCCCGATTGCGAAATCTTCTTCTCCACCATCTTCTGACAATACGTTTTTTCTTTTTTCTCTTTTCTACAATCGACTTGATAATAATGAAACTGGCACAGGCAATAAAATATCTTTATCATCACTCGACATTTTAATCTTATTTCGTTAATACCGAACAACCTGCTTCGAACTACTGGCGAACCCTAACTTCATACCGGAACATGTAGTCTATTAGAACTACACCTAGTGTGGACGTTGAGTTCCCTAACTGCTCCCTCTAATCCCTAACTACTCACGAACAATATCTTGGGTTTGTACGCACCTTAAGGCCATAGACATTGCTATTGCACATTACATAGTTACAGTACACACATCTGAAACAACTAAAATGAATCAAAAACGATAATAAAATTTTAATTACAGTGCACTGTAATATATTACTAACGGAAAAGGAACCATGAAACGACTGTACAATATGACAAACAATGGTCGCGTTCAGCAGAACGTAGCGCTACCGGAGCGATCATCAATTTTCTGCCAAACGTCTGTTTTGTTAAATGATCAGTTAGGAGCGCTCCCGTAGCTGTCGCCATTTTTTCGAGCGAAATAAAATTACGCTACGCTACCGATCACTGATATTTTGTGTCATCAGCAATCAACTGTCATTTTCAAAACTTTTAGGTTAAAATTAAATATAAAAATTTTGAATTTGCTTTAACTTTTATTTTGAAAATTAAAATCAAAATGAACCCAGGAGAAGAAATACTGATTACCTACGATTTTAAGGACCGAATTTATGGAAGTTCTGTTTCATCAACGGCTCCAAGGTGGTAAGAATTTTATATCTGTTCATTACATTTTGGGTCTCGTTCTATTATCAATATTTTTAGATTCAAGATTCTGTGAGGAGAAGAAGATTAACAGCTCTGTCTACTATTAGACCTAGATCTATACCATCTTCTTCTGCAATTAAAATTGCTTCAGGAATACGAACATTATCCATTTTAATTATTTATTAAATCAAAATTGCGATTTTATTTTTTAAGGTTATTCACAAAACAAACAAAACAAGACTGTCATCTGTCAAATGGGTAAATGCGCAAAAAGTACGTTCAGCAGAACTCCAAGCGATGGATCAGTTTTAAAGATCGCTACCTGATCAACTTTGTTCTGCTGAACGCGACCTATATCAGGTTAAGACTGTCTGTTTCTTGTCTCTGTTCTGATGTGCTCTCGTAGAGACGAGGCATGTCTCGCTCACGCAATTGGCTACCAGATTCCATGTTTTCCATCTCTTTCTTACCTATACGTTATTGGTATGAGGCATGCCTGAGATTCGTCCTTATTTATTTTTATTTATGAACGTATTGAAGATTGCCTATACCTACACATTAGTTATTACGATTCACAGAGGCAAATTCAAAGGTGCCTCAACGTGGCTGTCGTTGTTGTTGTTGGTGTAACAATTGTGTGTTTACAGTTATTTATAGATATACATACGAATTATATAGTCAATATATTCAAAAGTTACTGGATGTAATCAATTGATTAATGATTAAAGTAAGCATTTAGTGATTCTTATTTCGGACTTATTATAATTGACTCGTGCAGATAAATCAATTCTTTGCCAAGAGTACGTTTACATCTTCATTATAAACAACGTACACGTTTTATTAACTTATTCTATATTTATGTAGAGGCAGAAGTAGAGATCATATCGAAACAAATTGATTTTACAGATACATGTGTAACTAGCATTGAAAACGCTACTGGATTATTTATCGGTTGGATTTTCACTACATTTTTATTTAGTGGAAACCCAAAGCGGGTTGGGAACACTTGTTTATAATGCAAATAAATATATTATTAAGATACATAATTTTGCTGAAAATCGAATAAAAAACTAGACAATATTTCTAATATGAGACATTAGTTTGAAGCAGAAATCCAAATTTACAAACAGACCGTTTTCAACTGTGAAATATACATATAATAGCTACACGCGAAAAACCTTCATTTACACGGGCTCTAGATATTTTTCAAATAAAATTAGATTTTTTGTCTCCATTCTCCGTGTCTGATATTGCCTGGAACATATATATTTCCGTCAGTGTACGTATGTATATATTTGCACAGCTACGGGCCCCGAGTTGGACTAGGCTATTTATATCACTCGGCTACATCTGGAATGCAAAGATCAAGTTCGCATCAACTAACTATACGGAATGTAGGTCATCGCGCTGCCAGCTATTTGCAATTCGCATTGATATTGTTTATGCGAGGGTTTATTCGGCGGCTGCAAAAGGTCAGGGAAATTTATCACAGGACGAATTTATCTGCCGATGGGAAAACCCAACTCGCTCCGAACGGCTAGTAAAAAGAGCAGCAGGTGAAGACTATAACCAGGTTTATTATTGTATTTACTGTCATAAACAAAGCAAGAAGAAAAATAAATTGAGTTTGAATTTAACTGCAAAATCATATTGATTTTCAGGAGTTTTATTCAATTCATCTAAATATCAGGATCATAACAGGACTTACATGTAGAACACTGTCGTCCTTTATTAAAAACGAAATGAAAATTCTCCCGTTGTCGTGTGTATGAATTTATTCTATATAGTCTCTTGAAGATACATAAAAATAGATCTAATTATCATACCATGAGCAGACTATCATGATCTATCCAACTCGAAGAGGCACTGAACTAGAGAACTAAGACCACACATCTAGACCCTTTGACCTTCCTCCTGACAAAACACCAACCCCCTCCCCGCTAATCTTTTCTGTTTCAGGACAAGAAGAAACCAAGACCAAGAAGACCACCAAGAAGAAGACGAGAACATAGACAACCCAAACCCAAACCCTATCCTTACCTAGCGCTCGCAACTCCCAAACCGTAACAGGCTCGGGAAGAAGAGCATCCTATGGCTACAAGCCACTCACAAAACCCACTCCCAACAAAGACCACCCCCAACAAAGACCACCCCTGGGGTTTAGGACGGCCGGCGAAGAAAGAACCTAGAAGACACGAAGAGCGCCAGAAGAGGCCCCCCTGCCGGCGGGGGTCAGCCAGGGCAGGAGGAGGTTCCTCGAGCCGACAGCATCGGCCGCAACAGCGGTCGAGGCTGACCGGAGAAGGGAACCCACTCTCTACGAGGCCGCCCAGGTCTACAGAGATGGTGAAGGATAAAGAGCGATAATACCGCTCGATCCTAATCCATACAAGGCCACCGTTCGCCAATAAAATAACGGCGCATCTAGACTGAACTTATCAGCTCGAAATTCCCTTAATCTGCATTTATACAACAAAATGCCGTCACAACAATAACCAAAATGAGCAAGTCGATTCAGGGGGAGAGTAGTGTAGTCACTGTAGTCCTTATTGGAACACTGTTTCTACTCCATCGAAGAATTTTTAGATTTTAATACTTTTGTTTTCCCTTTTTTAGTTTTGTATCATTGGTTTTAGGTTTCTACGACTTGTCACAAACATGGATTTGTAATGTGATTAATATTTACATTTTGGAATAACAACATAATAAGGACACATAAGAATTTGAAAAATAAATAATAAAACCTTAAAAAAAGGAAATGATATACAAAATAACTTGCTACAAACACTTCTTAGTTCAGATATTAACTGACCTACTCTCTACCAGTCTTTGGGTACATTCTCGCGCTGTTGCCACATTCCGCGAGATCGACTCTATCGAATTTAATTGATTAACGAAATTATTGTTTTGTTAGGTAAAACTAAACCTAAATATATTTGAAGAAGGGGTAAACATGCATGTTATGCTCATTTAATGCTCACAACAGATTTGTTGATTTTCTTCCCCGAAAATGATTTGGTTTAGGACCCTTGCCATATAAGATTTTTTTTATTTTTATGACCATCGTCTGTTAAGTTTATAGAAGTCAAACTTCTAACACCCTGTATATGTGACAACGTATGCGACAGTCCAGATCAGCAAATAGTATTGGTTTATAATATTTCTATGTATGAGAAACCAATGAAAACTGATCGCCTTATTTTTTTGATAGGGTGGGGTAACTACATTAAAAATACCTTTAAATTATCTTAATAACGATGTCATTTTTTAAAATTGGTTTAACAATCTAGGATTTAGGAGATATTTATATGAATGTATCTTGTTTAATTTTAACTGTCTACTTCTTACACTATTTATTATACCGGGTGTGCGGAATATGATTTTATTTTACATTTATACTAAACAAAATATATTTGACTTTGTGATTACTATGAATACTCGTAGATTTCTTAGAGCTATTTTCACAAAACAGAATAAAATGTGAAATAAGTAGTTACAAGTGTTCAAAATGTCTCATAGTCAAATAGTTTTGTCTAGATTCGCCGTAAATTAATATGACATGCAGCTGGTCATAGTTACTATAAACTGTTCCACATTTGTTTATGTACTCTCACAAATATCAAGCAAGCACTAGGTACAGAAAAACGAAACGCACTAGCCACAACACTACGAATAATACTTTGAGATTAACAGTAGCAGGTAATGCATTGCAATGTTCTCGTACGTTACAGGATTTTCTATAAAACTTCTTTGTTTACTTCATTAATACTAATAAAAAAACAAATTATGTTACAATAGCTTCTACTTAATCATAAGTTGTACGTTAGTTTGTAATTTGAACAACACAGCTTTGCATTTTATTGCAGTTGTATTTTTATGTATTTATTTGTTTTTGTTTTTAAAGCGTTTTCTATTGATGTGCTACTCGATTTATTATTTAAGATTTTTAACTACGTAGAAAAGTTGTGTATCTCGACAAAGGTAGAGACGATTCCATCCATCGTTTAAAATCGGCGAATAATTAATACATTTTCATAACTTTATTAATTCGTCCTAAATTACATACATTTGAGAAAAAAATATGAAACTGTATTAAAAACCTACCTATATCCAAATCTAGCGTTCACCGTCTATCACCTTGAATTAAATGTTTTTTTAAAGTGCTTCCTCAAAAAAAAAATAATAATTAAAGCTCTTCACTAATTAATTTCGTTTAATACAAAGCGTTTATATTAACAAAACAAAATATTAAGTTAACTTTTATCCACCCAGTGATATTTTTAACCCTTAATTAAATCCACTTGGAAGTCTTTTATTTTTTACAAAATCATAAATTATTTAATCTACCTACGTCGCATTGAAACATTTAATTAAAAACGGAATTGTTTACTATGAAGCACGGAGAAGAAGAAATCAATTAGTTCGGGAAGGGACTGAGAGTCGGCCATTCGCACTATTGTCTTACAAATTTGGGATGACGAAAAGTTCCAAACCTAAATGGAATTAGCACTTTATACTTTACAATTCGGCGTTGTCAAATAAGGGAATGAATGAAATTTACACAGCCATTAAAAGATTGGGATCTTTTGAATTAATTACGACGCCGAACGCGCCGTAAAACATACTAGGGTTCTTTCTCCGGGCCCGGGTATTTGCATATGTGAACAGGACGGCGTTTATGGTGCAAGTAACGTTTCATTATCTGCATTAACAAGATGTAATAAATTTAATCGCAAAGAAAATGTATACAATAATTCTTATAAATATAATTAAAAGTTTCTCTTCTTAATACGTTTATAATGAAAAGGTTGCCCAAGTCATCTCCTTTGTAATAAAAAAATCTGAGCTTTTACTTGTATGAAGCTAATTTTATAAATACAGTCAGTGGCGGCTCGTCGTATGAAGCAACTGAGGCCGGGCCTCACTGTAAAATTTGGCTTTCACTGTATATTTTAATACCCCATAATTTCCAATTCGATAGCCTACTACATTTATCAAAAATCAATGTAACAAAATAAAATAATTGCTTCAATCTTAGGCTTCGTATGTTATAACGTACCTCTGGTTTACATTTCAATATCGCCGTTTCTGTTTCTACCCGTGTGGGGAGTCCGGGTCACCCACCAATCCCACCACAGTGAGGCCGAATTTTGTTAGCCTCAAATTGCGTCGCACATGCCTGTACGTTATGGTTTTCCCCACCACGCGAGACGGTTAAAATCGATGTTTTTCGCTCCATATCCGCTCGAGACTGAGGCCAGATTTCTGGCGCCTCAAGTTTTTAGTTCAGCATCAAATGGACGATGTGATAGTGGCGTAGGTAACTTGTGAACTGTATATTATTTACGTATGTGACGCGATTAATCGATTGTTCAAGTGTTAATACTTTTATTTATGTGTTTTGAATTTCCAGTGATTAGTGTTAGTGCTGATTAGTTGAATGTGACTCCTTAAATATTCTGAAGATTAGTTGGTAAGCGCGGTGGTAAATTTTTAAGGACAAAGCAGGTAGGATTAGTTTAAAGAAATAAAAAACAACTTCCTTACAAGGTAAGACTAAATTTAACATAGAATAGAAACCTAATTTAAATATATATTATCGATATGCTCGTCGATAGTTATTTATAATAATGAATCCCTCTCACGATATTGTTTTATCTCTATTTGAAACGCCTTTTCAATACGTAATGCAGTAGAGAAATGACAAATTTTAAATAATCGACCAACGATTTAAAATATCCCGAATATGCAAACAAATTTACGGAAATATCGTTTGATTGTTTACTACAAATATATCCAAACATATTTGACATAGATAAGTTGAAAAACGAACTTTATGTTTTGTACAGAGACGAACAATTTTATAATTTAGAAGTTCAGAAAACGGTAGGAATATTATACAAACATACAAATTATTTTGCTTAGTTTTAACAATTCCTGCAATAAGTGTTTCAGTAGAATGAAACTTTTAGTGCCTTAAGAGCATTAAGACTTACTTAAGAAATACAATACGATGACACAAGAGCGCTTAAACAACTTATCGATGATGGCTATCGAAAAATAACAACTGTTGCAAATTCTTAGCGCCGATTCCCAATTTTATAAAGACATTATGAATAAATTTGTGAATTTAAAAGCGACGAATAGACTTGTTTTATAAGAAGTGAAAATATTAAAGTGGCTTTGTTTTGTATGTAAATAGATAAGTAGTTGAAAATTGGTTTTTATATTTTTTCATATTTTTTAGTGTTTTAAACACGAAGGAACAATTTTTTAAATTATTAGATGCTGAAACATATATTTTTTCTATTATTTATATTGTAAATAAAAATCGGAGTTCTGATGTTATTTAGTTTTTTAATTTATGGTTATAGTAGGGCTATTGGCGAAGACCTCCATAATAAAAAATGGTCAACGCTTCAATGAATATTACCTCAGGGGAGACGTATAAATTTATTCCTATTTAGCTATTAGTTGGGCCTCACCTTTTGCAGCTTCCACGAGCCGCCACTGAGTTCTGCACATAAAATTGCTCAGTTTTGTTTATAAGAATGTGAAAATAATTGTTAAAATATGGGGTTAGAATAGCAAAATAATGTGTGTCTACAAATGCTTTTTAAAAGTTATTATTTTATTTGAGGAGAATTTAAATAGTAAAATGGATAAACAAAACAAACGAGGCCTATATAACATAGCCTCCCTCCGCCTTCTAGACCAGTCCTTGAGTTTATAATAAAGGTAGAAAGATATTATTTTTAAATATGTACAAACATACATTTTTCTGCTTTGTTTGTTTGGAAAGATTCATATTTGCATTGAGGACAAAGTTTTTAACACAACGACTAGAGTCAGAGGCGATTTTAATAAATAACAAAAGTAAGAACTTTCGCGTATAAACAATTTAAAGAGATAAATAACGTACACCGTGTCGACACAAAAAAAATTGCGAAATGCAATTCGACGGAAGAAAGTAACAAGATAAATTCTGTCGAGAACGAAACCTGACGACTTTATCGAAGTTGTTGTGCGTATTTGGGTTATTAGCACAATACGTCTACTACCAACCGCAAAACATGAATAATATACGTTTACGTGTCTTAATTTAACTTGTGCGAAGGCGAGCATTACACGATCTACAAAATGCAAGCAAACGTTGGAGCTGCGATTTCACGGCAAAACTGCATTCCGCTTGGCGTAGCAAGAAAGTTGTGTTTGCCAGGGTTGGACTTAAGGATGATTATCAAACGGTGTGGGCCATAGAAATGCTGCCCGCCAGGTTTTCTTCGTTTCAAGGTAAAATAACTAAAAAATTTTTTTTTCAACAACCAATTCAATTTATTTAAACATAATTTATTATCGGGAAACAAATCTTTTTTTTTTGTGTAATGCTCATTTTTGTCAGAAATAAATTATCTTATTTGGTAAGAAAATTTCGGTCTTTTTACGAATATTTGTTTAAATTAACCTAATAGTTATTCCCGAGGTTATTCCATTTGAACATCTTATGAAAACTTAGTTTTAAAAAATGATTTTCAAAAAAATATATTTTTTTCATGTCCTTAAACAATTGGTTCAAATCTGTATAAAAATAACGTTTTGAAATATAACGCGCTTATTTAATTTAAAAACGCATATTTTTAATTGAGGGTTCTGGTAAAGAAAAATATGTAATGTAATAAGCCACTGTTTTACAGAATTAAATCCGAAAACGCTATAAACTTATCCATTTCTATCCTTCTATGGTAGAGAGTGCAGAAGTATAAAAGAAGGGCTGAGGGGACATATTATAACTTTTTAAGACGCACCAGAACAATTATTTATTTTTTTAAAATGATGATCTTGTGGCAAAAACTTAAATTAATTTCTGTTAATTTCGCAATAATTATTAAAAAATATTACTTCGTTTAATGGTGTTTTCGCACCACATACTTTTCAAGTGCAGTCCAGGCACGTTTCACTTTCCCTTTGGAGAGCAATAATATCATTAAAATTCCATTAAAGCTGACACACATAATTATGATGCAATCAGCTCAGTTGAAAAAGATTGACGGCTTGATTCGTGTAGCAAATTTTAAACGGTAAGAAGATTTTTTTAACAGGTCTTCGTTTCATTCACGTAAACGAATTGTGGGAATGTTTCTTTTGTTATTGTAAATCTTTAAGTTGTCTAGTCGACACTAAAGTATTACTAGAGTTAAAAAGTCAATGGTATTACTGTAAAGACAACATAGTAGATAACAAAAAATGTATTTATTTTTATAACATTTCTTGTACCACGAATTATTTCAAAGTAGAACGATTGACAGTATTGACACTATTTCTCTTTTCTGATAAATATTACCAACAGAATAATACAGGGTATCCCAACAAAAATTTGACCCCCCCTATAATTGGAAAACCGAATAATATTTCAAAATTCGCCGAGACCCGTCGATTTTTGTTCTTGGGGGGAGCTTTTTTGACAGTCAAGCCAACTCGATATTTTCATCCCCCTAATGCCTAGCAACCCCAACTTAAAAATTTCAAATGCAACTACCCCACTTGTGGTACATCATTTTAAAGCCCTTTTCATTGCGAATACAGTGACGTACAGTTTTAAGATATGGGTTGAGATTTGACAGAATTATTGGTTACAAACGAAAAGATGACAAACCAACTTACGCGTAGTAATTTCTACACAAATGCCCACCACTAATAAGTTTTTCATCTACTACACATGACCGCATTACCTAATAATTGTTATTGATGTGTCTATCAGTTTACAAAAAAGTCAGAAATGAAATAAAAAAGCTGAAGCAAATAAAACTAGATACTAAAATAGTTATTAGTAGAATATACTTAATTTTATAGGAATTAAGACCTTTCAAAATAACAAAAATCAGTACTACAAAAAGTCGGTATTTTTTGCTTGTGACCAAGAAATCGTTAGTTTCAGCCGTTATTGAAAGTATTAACGTGTGTTCGAAATGGTTTATTCTATCGCGGAAAGAGTAGAAATTGTTGCAATTTATTATCGAAATCACGATTGCGCTAAAGCTACAGCACGAATTTTTAATGCCAGTCATCCTGAAAAAAATGTAAACCACCATTTTGTTACGTACTAGTTTAAGTGTTAAGTGTACTCATAAATATAATAGAAACCGAAACGGTAAGTTGTTTAGATACTTGCATCAAAACAACATTCATTTCAGAACATATGTTTGTGACGGTATAAAAACAGTAATAGTTTGCAACAGATTTAACATTAGTTGTAGTTACGTTAATTGTAAATTTATTGTAAATAATCGAGCTAAAACTATTTATTTTCACACACATGTATACGTATATCTACAAATATTTGTAAAAACCAACGAATATATATAAGTAATAATGTTACAATTATAGGATGTCATTTTCAACGAAAACATTTAAACACATTTTCTAATGCGAATAAATACATTCCCATGCATTTTTTGATGATGAATGAATCACACATGCTTAAATGGAAAATGTCGCAAAACAAAGTTAAAAGGTGTTACACTTTCATTTTTTATTTCTTGTTTTCTCCTAAACTTAGAACCGAGTTAACCTATTTGAGCAAAATGTGTTGTTTAGTTTCTCTTTATAAAGTCAGTAATTATATTCCTATTAGGTTAAATCATACAGGGCGTTCATATTACTACAACCCTTTGTAAATACTCTTCTGTTATTTTGTGAAAATTTAAATTATCTATTCAGGAAAATTACATATACAATTATAATCTAACAAATACAATGTATAAGTCAATACAAACTATAGTGTCAGAAATTTACAATGGCATTTACTATAATAGTTGTAAAATCACATAATATAATATTTTATCCAAGTTTATTTCTGTAATATTCTTATTTAATTTACAAAATTATGTAATTTTACATAACGCAAAACCAACGTAAAGTTATGTGAAATTTATCACTGTAGCATTACAATGGAGAATTCTCTTCGTTAATCTCTGATACAAGTAAATTGTGAGAGTCGCCCGTCCAAATATGGGAATGGGATTTACCGTGTGAATAATCCTTGTTAGGATAAAATTGTAACTGCAACTTAGTATCACAAAATTTCTTCAGCACTATTTTTAAATTACCTCAGAAACTTAAATGAACGTGTTACTGCGGCACTAAAAGTAATAAAATATTTGTTTCGCCTTTTATTGCCTTGCATAAAAATGTATGAATCCGAAGCATGTGTTAAAACGACCATTAAGGAGAGATTCGCCACGGTGATAATTTAATCACGTACAAGGATTTTTCAGGATACGGCCGTCCAAGGCAAACAACATTAACCGAGGCATTAATTTAAGCTCAAGTTTCAGCTTCAGCTTGCCGAGCTGACGCTGACGTTATTCCTACATAATAAATCAAATGGTTAAATCTTGATCGCACGCAACAATAGACGAGAAACCGTATTAACGTGTCGCATCTGCCTTTATTCCGATTGCATGACTGCTGCCCTTGACCATTACTGCGTCGTGGTTTTATAGTTTGTATCAATCTAGTACTATAAACGATATTTTGTATTTACTTCAAGCAGGAGGTAAAATAAAAAAAATATATGAAAAGACTAAAGGTAACAACACAGGCTAGCAAATAACGCAATAATACTCAGTCTGAGGTCACGTTCCATAACAGGGCATGTTTGTTTGAAAATAGGTTAAAAACTTAGTATGGTCGGAAAAATGTAAATTATTTCGAAGTTCGTTTAAAAGTATTTCACCGAATTCTCACAATACTACAGCATTATAATTTTTACACGTTTTATAAATTACTCTATACAGAGCGATTCTAAACCTATACGCATAAACTTGGGTAATTATAGCTGAGGACAAATAACGATGAACAGCGAAAAAAAAATGTTTTTAAGATACGGAGATGAATGTGATTACATAAAATTGAAGTACTACAGTATTGTTCAGTGTTAACTTCGGCAACATACACTACAGCTTTTATGTGATCACAAAATTAAAACTCGAGCGGATTTAAGTCGGGCGATAAAGAGACCCACCCAATTGGACCACCTCGGCCTATCCATCGTTCAGAAAACACATAATATAATAATAATAGCTCTACCTCTCATTCTAATAACAGGGATTAGCCCAGAAGTCGAAGACTTGTGCGGGGGAGGGGGCGGCATATTATTATTAAGCAGGCCGCATTTGCGCCCAGGAACGACTTACGTTGGTAGGCCTTAACAACTATTCAGTGCAGGAATGAGGCAAACCTGGAAAACCTCATTAATTAGGGGGGTAGTCAAGCGTCAACCGGTATCAATATCTCACATTGACCCAAGCTAACATTTTTCCACCCTACCATACCCGCAGAGAGGGTGCCAATTCTCTCCACGAATATAACTGATATATGGTCTACCGGCTGCGGGGGTCGAACCCATAGTGATCTAGTCCGCGCGACCACTGACCGATCAAATCCATGATCCAAATGTCTAATTGTGCTGCAGTTGTTTTAGTGCTTATACCAAGCTGCTTACTGACAGCATTTAAAGTTTATTCCTCAAGATTCAATCTTGAGATTTCAACAATTTGCCTAGGTCTAATGACTTGCCCAGGCCTCGGTCGCAAATTGCCAGTCTCTCTACCCCGCTGAACCACATGTAAAAAGGCTTCACGTCTTGGATGATATGTTTGGGTAAGCCCTTGAGCATAGATATGAGCTGCAGCTACTGAATTTTTATATGATTTACCGTATGCCAGTTCATGTCCATAAGTTCTCCGTTTCAAAAATTATGCGCCATACTTTTATAATCGCGTGAAAATAAACTCGACCACAATTGATAACAAAGTACTGCTACAAATACCAAACATCATATCGTCCTGATTTGTTTACATCAAAAACTTCGTAGATACATAGTCGGTAAGCAGAGATCACTATCAACAATTATTGAATCTATAGCTTTAATATTTCTTTTCTTACTGAATGTGTAGCCTATTTTCACATATATCTTATCAAACTCGATTAAGTTAAATCGCAGTTAAATTTCACTTGATAAACCAGTCGTTAGTCAAGACATTCGTGATTAGGCAAAACTAAAATCAATCAGTTTATAAAAACAAATTAACAGGAAATAATATAAATTGTCTCACTCGACCACATGATTGGTGGTTTTGCCGTTTGTTTTCACCTGCAATTCTAGCGCGCACTGGTTCACGGATATTGACTTGGCAAGGCACATTTTGTCGACCCAGGAACATAGCAAAGGCGCTAGAGAGTGGTAATGTATGTTTTGCAAGATTTGACAACTCTAAATATAATAAAACTTTAGCTTCTTATTAACATACTTTCTTTTAACCAAATGGGTGTGTATGCAATAGATTTTTAAATAATTGAAAAATTTGTATTCATAACTTTCATTCATTAAAATAGCTACAGAGGCAAGATATAAATAATATCTAGAGGTATTTTTATTATTAACTTCCAACTTATACAGTAAAATAGATTTCTGGGAATAGCAATATAAGTCGTAATTACTTTCATCTGTTTTCAACTACATTCGACCACAACGCCAAAGTAGCAAACATTCAAGTTCACATTTGTTTATGTAACTTCGTACACAAACACATTTTAAGCGAGATACGTTCTCTGCAAATATATCGTGAATGTTTACGGCAACATTATTATTCCATGGTATAAAATGTAAAGTCTCGAGTTAATAGCATTATAACGTTATCGAAGATACTTTTTATTTGTAAAATTATACTGCAACACATTTTTCTGAAAAACTTTGTTTATGGTACTCAAAATAATTGATTTTGCTTAGTTTAAATCAGGTATAGAGGAAATACAACTGATTTATTTGATTTGTTTCAGTAAAGGACAGAATGGTAGGAATTAGGAAATAACTTTTCTACATCTATTAATTTAAAACTAAAAATTGTGTTGGCTAAAAGAACTTTATCAAAAAAACTATTATACAATTTTAAAATGGATGATTGCTAACAATTATTTCAATGTTGACTATTTTTTCAAAGCATCGAAATCATAAATAAAAGAAGTAAAGTAGGTAGTATGTAAACAATATTATAAAAAAAACATGGCTCAAATGTTATTTATCTAATTCATACGTGGATGTTTGCCAGAGGAAAATTTGTGTTCGAAAACAAAAAATAAGGCAAACACGACGTGTAATATGCACGTAAAATTATTTACATCAGAGGAAGGTCAAAGAGAAAGCGATTTTAATATAAATTGAAGCTTTGTGAAAGTTTTGCAGACAAGTATATTTTTCATGAATTAAGGAAAATACATTTATAACTTATCTAACAAATTTGGGAGTAATGAAAAATGAAGTTAATATCGTAAAAAAAATAAAATTTTGCAATATGTTTCCGTGTAAAAATATTGTAAGTAGGTATAGTATTTTCAACTTTTACATCGCTGGGCTACTGTAATCTTAATCAGGCGATTTGGAATATCTGATTATTTATAGTAGGTATTAACGTTTTTGTGATGTGTGTATTTACATTAGTTTTTCAAGTGTTAAAAATGGCTTACGTGTATTGCAACTCGGAGTTGATGGATATTTAATTGATGATGATGTGAAAATGCTTAAGCAGATGATTTTCCGGTAAACATGTGCCAAATGCTACCGCGGTGTGCAGTGAGTGTAAGCGTAGTGCAACGACAGCGTGACACGGTAAATTTGAAACTGAATCGTGGAAGAGATCCAGGGCTCCATGGTTTATTGCAGCAGTGTGGCGTATTTTAGCATACACGAGGCCCAATTATCCGTATCATGTACAGTGTGTACAAGCATTAATACTAAGGGATTGGACGAAGAGGGTCGGTACCATTGCCGCCACGATCTCCTAACTTTAAATCATTTATACTTCTCTTTGTTTAGATATTTGAAAAATGAAGTGTATCTCACTGAAATAGACACTATTGTTATGTTTTAGGCAAACGTATCATAGCTGCTAATAACTTACGATTTCAAAGACAAGAAGCAGAAACCTTTGTGTCTGGGTAAAAGGTGTCCAAAATTTTGCTGTAACATCAGGTTGTTGTAACAAGTCAAACTATTTTATTAATTAAAACCTCAACTTAATTCTGTTAATAATTAATAACAATAGAGCCAAGAGCAGTTGAATTTGCTGTATAAAATAGGTGTTGTAAAATGTGCCTTTTTGATTTTTTTTTTATAAAATTGTATTTGTAAGAATCCGCTCTACATTGAAATTTTTTTAGATGTTATTTTTTAATTTTAACTGTAGAAGTAAATATTGTTTAAACACAATACGCTACGTGTGCAGAAGACCTAAGCCTATCAGGGTCACGAACATATTTTATGCTGCACACAGCCGTTATTACTCATTTAAATTAAAGGCATGGGGGCAGGCTCTTCTTCCCTAATTATGAAGACGAAGAGACGAGCTCTCAGCTCGGGCGGCACACCACAAGGAAGTTTATGTTTTACTGCGTCTGAGAAGTTTTAAATGGCGTTTGGGGCCGCGCGATAACTAAACTCTCAATTACCCAAAAATAAACGTTCCGTTGCAGGAGATATTGATGTTTGTTTAAGGATAGGAGAAAAATTCAACGGGGCACCAGGAGGATTTATGACTTATTTACGCCCCGGCGACCATCGAAGGTTACGGACTGAGTAGGATTTGATTTTGATTCGCCCACAGGCAAGGTCTGGTGTGCGGTTAATTTAATAGGAAATGCATGAACGATTTAAAGGCTGAAAATTATTTTTAAGTGCAAATGTAGCTCTTCTGAGAAAATTTATTTATATTAGCTTAGTACTTACTAACGTAAAATAAAATTATAAGTTACCTAATAATCATATGGGTTAACCTCGGGGTAACTATGACTAAGTACAAATATTTTGAGAGAGGATAGAGAAAAATAAGAACGGAATCGTCCATCAAAATCTTTCCAATTTTACTTATAAAGCGATTTTTTTTCAAAACCTTATTAAACCCCCATTTACCGACGACTCTGGCCACCTGTCAGTCGCGAGGTTATATTCCGCATAAGTCAAAGGTAGTGACAAGGCACCACGTGTATCGATTTATGCCGCTTTTAAAGAAAAAAAAATTGTTTAGAAAATGTACATAATTATTTACTGAGAAACGCGATATGGTAGCACAAAAAGATAGCACCTACCTTACTGATAGTTATTTCCAGAATTTGTAATTGCAAAGATATTTGTATATGTAGGGTGCTTGCTGGGGACCTTTCCTTCCCTCTGACGCTCTTTTTGTTTAAAGTGAGGTACTCGACCTGACGACCACGACCAGGTGGATTTCCTCCGTCGGGAAAACCATAAAAGATAACATAAAACACGCAAATGTACACAAGTAACACTGTCACACGTTTACCGCAAAGGCACTACAACAGCTGTTCGATGTGGTTCAAAAGAGGATTTGGCATAATATTTTGTCTATTCCGAAAACGTCTATTACCTAGCCTGATTTGTTACTTCGTGAGTATTTTTAGAATCTATTGTCCATTAGTTATTTTAAAACATGTTCCATGTCATAACAAATCTATTACAAAGTTTTTATTAACAATGTTTATTTAAATTATGAAGTCAGATACCCAAAAGAAATTACTTCAGCTAAGTTGTACTTACTGCATTATATTACGTATTTTTAAATTTGCGAACTTGTGCCTACATCAAGGATTTGCACTAGAATTGCACCGACAGCTTATTTGAGATATTTGAATTGAAATGACGTATGACGATGATGACATCTGGATGAACCGAGTCTATACCATGGAATTGTCTAGAAAATTCCTGATATTTCGACTATCAGAGTGAGTTAGTTAAGAGATTCTGCTAATTTGAATGGTGATTAATTAATTGGCTTTAGGAAGAATGGGCTGGCGTGTTGTCGTGGTGCAAGATCCAGCCGTTCTCGGCGAAAAAAAACGATCAACATTGCCTTCATAGTCCATTGAAATGTTACATTATTTTGGCATTAGCGTGCATTTTTTAGAGAACGCAATTTTATTGTTTAGATGGGAGGGGGGGGAGGAGTGGGTCAAAAAAGCTTAACTTGAAGTTTGTGGGGTCACAACCCTCCAGCTTTGGCCGCCATCTTGGAAAAGGGGGTTTACATTGTTTTTAGCATTTATCAGGTAAACTATTGGTCATACAAAAATTTTTTAAAAACATTTTTTATTGCAAATTGAATCCTCTACAATTTTAGTCTAGTAACTTTTTGCTGTACAATCAAAAATAACAAAGATATTAAAGAAAAACAATCAACCCCCCCCCCTCACATCTAAACAATAAAATTGCGTCCTCTAAAAAATGCAACCCCAAATGTAACTATTCAATGGACTATCAGTCGTAACGTAACTTGGACATCCTCGCTCTCTACAGGTTTCTCGTTGTCAATGCATTAGCATTTAAACATAGCAATATCATACATTCTGTTGAACAGCATACTTCACAAACGCAGACACGTATCAAATAACAATTCCGATTCATCGAATTTGGTAATCCAATTGGTGCCATTCCATCATTTTTAATAAATGTGGCGTTTATTTGATATTTACGGTTCAGAAGTCACCACTATTTTCATCTATCAATATTCGCAAATAGATGAGCGGTAATTTCTAATTATACAGATTAGCATTTCAATTGGAATTGGCATATCGGTTTCAAACAAAATTACACAAAATTCATTATTATAAGAAGCAATTCATTAATTAAATTCTAAACATAAAAATAATTGTTGCAATTAGAATACTAAATATAATTGCTAAACAAACAAATTCCAATTTAATACAGGGCTCTCGGAATATGAGTGCCTTTATTTTGCTGGATGATAAATTGTACCAAATAAAACATATTAGATTCTTTTTTTCTATAACGGTAACAGAATTACCTATAACAGCAGATATTGAATATGTGCATGCCAGCGTCGCTCGCTCACATACCATGTCAGCATTGTCAGGTGTTTGTACGTGTATTTACAAATACACCTAAACATACTTACTGTAAATGGTTTTCTTAGAGCTTTTTTCACAGCACAGAATAAAATGTGAAATAATCCCAAGTGTTTGAAATGACTTATGTTTACTTATATTCGCCGTACAAACGTCAGCTTGTCATGGTTATTATAAACCGTTCCATTTTTGTTTATATATAGACACAAATATCATGCAAGTACAGAAAAACGAAACGCACTAGCCATACCACTATGATTAATCATATTTTTTGTACAACGACATGGGTCGGTCAGTGGTCTTGCGGTTTAAGGCATCAGTACTCAAGGGTACGATGTGGTTAGACCGCTGTGGGGTCGATCCCCACAGCAGGTAGACTGTACATGAGTTATATTCGTGGAGAGGATTGGCACCCTCTCTGCGGGTATGATAGCTTTGAAGAATGTTGGCTTGAGTCAATGTGAGAGACTAATACCTGTCGACGTTTGACTACCGCCCTAATTAATGAGGTTTTTCAGGTTTCCCTCATTCCTGCACTGAATGGTGGTTAGAGCCTACCAACGTTCAGTCGTTCCTGGGCGCAAATGCGGCTTGCTTAATAATAATGCCGCCCCCTCTCCCGCACAAACCTTCGACTTCTGGGCTAATCCTCGTGATTAGAATGAGGGATAGAGATATTATTGTTATTAATACAATAATGCAATGTTGTCGTACGTTACAGTTTAAAGGAATTTCTGGAAAATTGTTTACTTCATTAAAACTGATACAAAAAACAAATTACGTCACAGGAGCTTTTACTTAATGTTAGTGTGTAATTTTGTAACAGTTTTGCACTGTGTTGCAGCTTTATTTTTGAAATGTATTTGTAGAAAAACTATTCGTTTTAGAAATTTTTTTGTTGCTTTTGGTGAGATATACAAACTCCTTTTCGTATCGGTACTCCGGACATTCTGTATAGATAGTGTTTTCAAAATAGTCTTTAAAGATTTTTGAGATAGTACTTAATTTTTTATATATTTTCAGGTATTAACAATATTGTGTGAAACTAACTACTCTGTGGGCTAAAGCCCCAACCAGCGCTAAATTACACCCACAATATCTACTCATATATTCTTTATAGCTTTTGTAACATTTTTTACAGTTTAAGAAAGGCATTTTAAGCTAATATATATCTAATCTCCTACAATTCCTATCAATGAAGTCATATGTATGTTCTCTGATACCAAACATCTAGGTATGTTATTGAACAATTCCACAGACAAAGCTCTATTCAATAATTATCTTGATAAAAAAAAAAATTGAAAAATTCCTAAGGGAAACAATAAAAATACCGACAAGAAATAAATATAATAGTAAAAATATATTATTAAACTTCCAGAAGAGAGGGTAAAAATGTCATTTTGCCATTTTTAATACGAGTTTATTAATTTTACAATTAAATTCCAAATTTATGCATAACAAAGTAACATTTTCAAGACTTTTATTACATTTTGTAGGGTTCTTGCGTCGCATCCACATAATGAAAATTTAATGGTAGCCGAAGGATAATATTTATTAATAAGTGATAATTTCGAAAAACATTATAAGTGTATAAACTCAAAAGTGCAAAGATAATTAAAATTAAAACAAAACTTACAATGTTTTCCCCGGAATATTATGATTTTACTTTATAGTAATTAAGAAATTAATAAAGTATCATACTTAAGACTTAATTAAATTTAGAAATTGGATATTTGAAATTATAACCAACGATGAATAAAAATATAAACGTTATCAAAGATATCGTATACTAGAAATATCCAAACTAGTAGGTATTAACCAACTGTAATATCGAGTAGAACTTGTGAGATGCTGCGAATAATAATCCTATTATTATATTCCCTACATGGAGATAACTCTACGCGCAACAAATCCAAGGATTTCAACATGTGGAATGAGTTTATGGGAGTTCTAATGTAGTTTAATAATCATAAAATTGCTCGCATACCCGCTCCAAATTGTGGAAATTTAACAAGGAAAGTTAGCGCATTTTTCTCCACCGGGTACTTCGGATTTTAAAATGTTAATCCCTGACATGTGTAATGCGAGTAAAGCACGGTAAAGGCTTGAATTTAGATATATTTTGGTCTTTGTACTTTTTTTTATGTAAAATGCTTAATTTTCTAGTAAAATTTTCAAAATTCAAAGCATGAGTGCTTCAATATTTATACGTAAGTTGCAAAATAGCAAAAAGTGACTAATTTACAGTACTTAGATAAATAAAGCGGCCCCTATATGTAAACCTCCAAAAAAGTTATTTATACAGGGTGTTTCAGGAGATGTACATACTTCAGTATGTTATTCTTCGTTCAATTTTAAGCAAAAAATTTCCTATAAACTTAGGTCTGGATACACTTCGTTTAGGATATACAGGATGTCAAATTAAAAAAAAATACATTTTTTTTAATACCTCTCGACTACTTTGAGCTAAATTCATGAAATTTTGTATGCGGAGATTTCTTGGCACGGGAAATTCTAATTTTATGCACAATTGGCTGTATCCCCAAAAGGGCGTCACAAGCAACCATTAAGATCCTTTTAAATCGCTTCAACTTTTTTGTGCCACGGTGTATGCCATTTCGGAATAGAAAAACATTTTCTCCCACCTTTCCTACTTAAAAAATGTATACCTTATTGAGGTCATCCAAAGATGATGATGCATGCAAATTATGTATTAGAGTGAATCGAAAGTTATTGTCAGGTTTTGCACAATTTGTTTAGAAATTTTATTTTTGTAATTCGCAATATTATGTACATTTGCTGAAATTAAAGTGATATGAGACATTCCAAGAGTGTGTATGGTTTAGTTGTGCTGTAAAATAGTGTATGCGTTCTCTGAAGGTGATTTAAAAAATACATGGTTAAATGCACAATGTGTGGTACTGCATTTATAGCTGCCCAAAAATGTAATATCTTAGGTACATCAATATTATCAGAGAAATTCTCAAAATAATATGTAAATGTGATTTGAACTACTTTTTACATATTAAATATATATTTATGTTCTACGTAAATATTACTATTTATTTGAAAAGGCAAAAATTTGTTAGGGTCCCAATAAAGTGCTCGATATTTTAATGTATTTTGCAATATAAAATAGGAGAAATGCTTGACTACTAATGATGAATGCAGTATAAGAGTGCCGATATTGAAATAGCATTTGCATAATAAAAATACTAAATGCTCGATAAGTTTTAAAAGTATGTTTCGATATTTTATTCATTTTGCACGATATAAATATCAAAAGTGTTCATTACTTTATGCACGATATTTAATTTTGGTTCGCAGATTTGAATCTAAAAGCGCGTGTGCGCAATAGAATGATTTGCAAGCAGTGAAATGAACAAACGACTGTCCCGGGCTGATTTCATTGTTTAACCTAACCTAACCTAACCTACAGTCAATTTTTCAAACTTAAGAATTTATTTTCTGCAAATAATTTTTATTACTGTGCATTTACTCTTTCTAAGATAGTAATTATTGTTTTTTACTGCATATATATATATTTAAAGGTTCATTTAATAATCTCATTAAATATTAAATATTTTTACAGAGTTTTTAATATTCTTATCCTGCGATGAATAGTTTTATCGAGAAATTAATATTTTTACCGAGCATTTATTATTTTTAACTAGCAAGTATTATTTGTGATGACCACATTTATATGTTTAGAGAGCATTTTTTGTTTTTATCGAACATGTATTTTTTCCCTCGTGCAACTATTATTTCCAGTTTGCGAACACATTTTTTACTGAGAATTAATAATTTTAACTGAACAGTTATTATGTTTACCGAACATTTCTTAATATATCGTGCATTCAAATAAAATATCCTATTTCTATATTATATTATTAGGAAAATATGTTGTGCAGTTAAATAATTTAACAAGCGTTTAATTTGGTCCCAAATTGTTATATCATGTTTGTCTTTCACTAACTTTTCTCATGTATTGCGTGCTTTAATAATTTCTATATTAATAGTGCAACAACATTTCTAACTTATATAGTAGAAAGCGTTACGATCTATGTGTAAATGCTAATGATGCTTATGCTTATACCGAACATCCTTTAAAGTAGACTTGTAAATTTTTCTTAAGTATTGTTACTTGATGTGGTTATTTTTTTACGTTTATTATTATTGCCCGTTTTTGGGACATTTATTAAGTCAATAATTATATTTATACTTCTGCAAGTACCACAATTGTTTTTTTCAAAGGCTACTTTATATATAATTGAGATTACAATAAAACAAAATTAAAACAGTATCTACGGTTTTGGGTTTGGATGGGTTTGCAAGGTCCATCTGATATAAACTGACAATTGATGTGGTAAATGAAATATTCCAGTTAGGTACAATCGTTTGCAATAATAATGACACTCTTTCACTCTTAAAAATGAATCGATTTCTTTTGAACTGCTGACGTATTTTTAAAGAAATCTACTTTCAACTTTAACATTAGGTCTGTTTCACCCACCAATAGAGATTTTATGAAATTTCTACTCAGAACTTCTAGAAGTTCAAAAACTGTTTTGAGGGAGGGTAATTATTATTGCAAAAGCATATTCATAATAAGTAATCTGTTTTTATCGAACTGTTATAAACACAAGAAAAAGTTATTTGGAAAAAAGTTCAAATGAAAAGTTCCTTGAACATCCATATAAATATTGGTATGCTTCTGAGAAAAAAAATTGGGCGTCACGACGCCCAGCTTCATTTAGTTATGGTTTAGTTATCTACCTTAATTTCAAGTCTTATAGTCAGTCCAAACAAACTATTGTCACGAATTTCCCAATCCGACTTTCTCTTACTGTGAGAAAAACAATCCGTTAATTAATTACTTATCTTTATTAACTACTCAGGACACTACTGAACACTAATTACAACTCAACTAAACACTTATTTAATTAATCGCTATCTATCTAAATCACTTTGATCTCTCCAACTAAACACTTCAATTCAGATTGTAATACAAGACTAACTAACTCGGCAGGGTATTCTTCTTTTATAGACCCAGTGAATATTCCAGGTATATTCTAACATCTCTAGATCCATTTTCCCGAACGACTCGAATGCTTCTCGTCGATTCCCCATTTTTTCAGTCCCGTCTCGATCCACGGCATTTTGTTTGTAACAGAATCGTGTCGGGGCAATCTTAGCAATTCGCGGTACTACAGTCGTCGATTTGGATGTGAGTGGCACTATGTTTGGCAAAGCTCACTTTACTTCAGCCGTTTACAAGATAAACTAATTTCTTCAGTTAAATTGATCACCCTGTACTATCACCCCTCAAAGTTTGTAACATACTTTGCGGGACACCTTGTACATACATTGTGCTCTTTATCCGATCCTCAACTATCCATTTCATATAAGTAATTGAGTATAATTTTACACGATGAAATAAGAAAGCAGCCTTCCCAGTATTGCATATTTCTGCATCGAATCATAATTACCAATAACTCAAGTCCCTCTGACAGATTTTCAATGTTCACATCACATTAAACAAAACTTAATTATCCGCAATTATATAGTAATAAAATCTGAGTAGGAATGCATAACGAGCCATAATTAGTAAATCTAATTATATAAATGACGATCGCCGTAGCATTTTATTATTTAAATTCCTGTGGAGACTGATGTTTACGAGATAAAATAGCTCCTAACTAGGGTGTTTAATTACGCATTATGTTAACTACACAAATCGGAAGAACAAACTTAATTTAAAAGCCTACACCTAAGTAAACCAGCCGGATCTCCATTTTAATTGGCATTAACTTAATGAAGTCTAGTTGAAGGTAGGCTGCAAATTCTAGCTTTGGATATGTAAATTATAACTGTACTTTGTCTGCATTATGCCTTCTCCACCAGGGCAACAGTAGATAGTTCTTAGCACAGTTTTATTAGTCGAAACTTTAGTGAAAAGAGTAAAGTGTTAGTTGTCAACATGGACTTTATGATAGGATTGAGCAACGATACTGAATTTCGTTGAATAACAAAAAAAAAATTAAAAAATTACTTTTTTACAGTATTATTTACATGGTGTTTTAAAAGAAGTAGCACAAATGATACCGGAGAATACGTTTTGCATAAAAATTACCTCGGCAAAACCTTCAGTCCGTAGATGCAGCCTTTCAACGTATCCAGAGATAAATATAATAAATAGCGGCTAGATTTGTTTATTAATTGTTAATTATAAAGATGACTGTACTTATATATTTCATTGCCTCATGTATGTTAGAAACAATATAGAATAATTCCATTGTAATCATGATGTCCACACTTGTAACACCTGTAATAAAAACTATCTCAAATAATCATCTAAGATTAACAAGAACACGAAATGGTACAGGTTACTTAGGTTTAAATCTATATAAAGATCTTAAATATCATGTAAAAGAAGAATTAAAAATTATTTATTGAAAAATGTATTTTAATTTTTTATCAGTTTTCATCCAGTGATTTCCATAATATTTAATTTATTTATTTTCATTGTTTGTTCTTATTATCTGTATTAATTTAACATGTTTTTATTTGCATTTTTGTAATATTTTTTAAAATAATTTACCCTGTATTTTTTGTTAGTTTTATATGTATATTTGAGTATTCATTAGTCTGTTTTCAAGTCTGAAGCCAATGTTGCTAATTTAAAATGTTTGTTGCTCTTTTTTTGTGTAAACACGAATTTGAATAAATAAATAAATAAATAAACATTCATAAAATACCTACGTGCAGCATGTCAAGATATCGATATTAATAGAATTATTTGCTAACATTCTTCCCAAGTTGTCGTAAAAAAATAAAATTTTTAAGTAGCAAATCTAAGAAAGCACTCCTAAAAGTTACAAAAGATCTAATGACAGAAATTAGCATGACAGCCGCCTACTTAAAGATTTCTTAGTTGCAATCTGTGTTGTAATGCAAATGATAGTGAATTTTATTTTTTTCTTAATAACGGTTAGTTTTAAAATACAAAAGTAAGAGATAGTAACAGTTTTAAAATAAGCCAGGCTCTCTATGTAATTTTGAAAATCCAATTTTTGTCAAACAAATAAGATGTAGTAAAAAAATAACTTAGGGAATGCTTATGTCAACCCCCTCCAAAAAACAAACGTTTTCGAAAAATTGGTAAGTTACTTTTTTTGAAAATATCTACATATGTAAAATTTAAATGTAAAAAACATTTATTTAGTCACAATCTTTAGTTGACATAGACTTCAGTTCTTATATAAACTAAATTCTACTCTTTTATTTTTTAAAGATGTTAAACTGAACTTTAAAACTGAAACATGAATTTAACTGTTTAATTCCCAAAGTTTCCAAAGGAGGAAATCAAACTAAAAGTTTGGAAACTTCGTTTTGTTATTCCATTTAGAAAACGTTAAGTTACATTTCTGAAAATAAACAAGCGAAATTAGATTAAATGAAAGAATTGTGGTAAGTCTAATAATTAATTGTATAGGTTGGCAGTGTTCTTGTGTTATTTCTGATCGATAAAGATTAGTATAAACGTTTCTTAAACTCATAGGAGTTGGCGTTTACAGAAAAGGAATGTTGGCATATTTTTTTACATAGAGAGTGGTCCTGAAATACGGTGCAATAGTAAAGAAATTAATTTAGGGTATAAAGTTACTTCGCCCCTAAATTTTTCACAAAATAATTACTGCTCCACTGAAATAAGTTGTAGATTTGTTAAAAAATAGTTTTACGTGTATGTTCGAAACAAATATGTACCAGTATTTGGCACCAAATTCGTCACTCGAAACAAAAAATATAGCGTATAAAAACATATTTTGAACTAATAAAAACCTCCTGATACATTGTTTTTCTTGTGACAATCTAGACCATATGCGATTTTTAATATTGTGAGATATAAAATAACACGATCAATAAATGTTTAAATTATTGTACATTCCGGGAAAATAAAATTGTTTTACTAAAAAACGTTCATGCAACTGATATTATTTTTTTTTCACTAAAAAATTTCTTTCAAATTTTTTTAAATAAATTGGTGTAGAAGTAGGTTTCTTAAAATTAATATCGAGATTTCTACACTCTTAATATCTAAAGAATATCATTTTCTGTGGTCATCTTGGGTTCGCCTAATACTGAAAGATCTTAAATTATTTGCCTTAGTGCATATATAGGGATCATCAAGTAGTTCAGGTAAAATGTTTTCAAGAAAATGTCTGTAGGCACTGGTTAAAATTATTGCTAAAAAGTAAGATCCAACAAGAAAATTTCCAATAATACCCACTAATACATTCAAAGAAAACTGATGTTTAAATCGAGATTCCATTATGGCATTAAACCAAACGTGTTTATTGTGAAGTTCAATAGCATCTCTGGAGAAAGTTTCGTCGGTAACAATATGCCAGTGATAAAGTCAACATTTTGTTAAATTTTTTTCAAAATTCAGTGGCAAAATTGTTTTGCAGCAGTAAGGCTTGAACCCTTTATGATTCACATTAAGATTTGCAGCAATCTTTCTACTACTAGTATATGGGTTCTCTTCAATTTCGTGTAGAATGGCTTCTTCCAACTCAGGCGTTCTAACATTCAAAGAACTTCCAGGAATTGCACCTTTCTGAAATGAGCCCGACTCCGAAAGACATTGAAAACATTCTTAGATTTGGATGATTTCAAAATCTTTCCATATAAATTCGTCTAACCTCAATTTCCATCAGCAAGGCCATAAATGTTAACCATATTGGCCCTTTCAGTATTTGAATATGCTTAAACTATTATTAGAACTTAATCTTTTTTAAAAATAGCCTTAATTTGACAATACACAATATTAAAATAAGATGACGGCTTCTTATTAGGGTAAATTTATATATTTAAAATACACAATATAAATCTAAGATATATAAAAATATATGTTGCATTTACACAAAAAATTAGTTCTATTTTTTTTTCATTTTTCAAAAATTATTTTACGACTCCTGCATTCCGTCAATACAAAATTTTATTTTGATCTATAGCTACGACAAGTGCATTATACGAATTACGACTATGAACGATGGTCATTCCTATGGTTCTTCGTTTTTTCGTTGTTTGTTATAGTCAGACGACTTACGTCATACAAACAAATGAATAATTCATTATATTTTCATGAAAATATTAAAAAAACTGCTACTGAGAATAAAACATAACTATATACTACACTAAATGTTTGCACTATATAGTGTACCAAAATTGCAAAAAATGATTGATTTTAACGCGACCAAATATCGAAACTTATGTTGACAATTGCTTAACATCAGCCATGATATATGTAAGTCGTCTGAATTCTTGTCGCAACTATAGCGGTTCATGTTGCACGTATGTATTTATACGAGCATGTATATACAAATTTTGAATTCTAACACACAATTTGTAAGTGAACAGTAGGGTTGCAACCTGTCCTTATTTCGGAAAAGTCCTTACTGCAGCCTCTGTTCTTTCGTCCTTATTTTTACTAGAAATGTCCTTACTCGGAGGTCATGATAAAATTCGTATTAAAATAGAATTATCGGGACACAAAGACAAAATAATATGTCAAAAAATAGTTCATATACAAAGTAAAAAGAATGTTCTTACTTGAGAATTTAAAAGATAAGAATATCCTACTTGCGCATATGATAACGTGGCAACCCTAGTGAACAATAGAAAAGAATCAAATAAATAATTCGTTACTCATATAACTGATAACCGAGTGATTTCGGTTATTGCAATAACCGATTAATCAGTTATTTTTCACTCGAGTAATCCCAACACTAGATAATCATAAAATATTTTCCCTTAAAATGATTATTCTTTATTATCGGAACGTATGTTAAGTACCACTCTATATAATATCACACACGTGTGACCCAGTTCGTCGTTCCGCCTCTTGAACAGCCGCACTATGCCACTATATTGTCTAAAATAACAAATAATGTGCATTTATAGATTAATGGTACACGCTATACTAGACTGCATACGCGATTTGTCATCTTCGCTTGAAGCGCGATCGCATTTTTCCCCGTGCGACAAGTGACAAATGCCGTAGCGTTTCGCTGCGACGCAGACATCTGGCGTAGCATGAAGCCACGCTTATCTCCGTCATCACCGCCGAAGGAAATTTGAATTTTACAGCGCCCGCTATAACTGTTCCTTGTTCCGTGATTTTTTTTGAGATTGAGTGATAGCGGTAATTGAAAATAGTGTTTCGGACAGGCGCAACGCGCATACATTTGCATGACTTATTTAAATTGCTCGCATGTATGACGCTGTCGCAATATTAAGATTTCTTGGCCGTTGACTCGTTCGATTTGTTTTGTCTTGGGTAGCAAATTAATTGATATTTAGATTGGTTGGATTATGAATTGAAGAATGCATCTGACACACTACCCATATTGCGTGTTCTAATAGTCGTACGTCCTTTATCATTAAGGCTTACGGTGAGCGCTCGATCCAAAGGGATATAGTTTTCGCTCAGTAACTTCTGAACGAAAAATGATAAAAATATGCGGTTTTTTTAATAGACTACAAATACTATTTTACGTCGGCGCTGTGTTTTGAAATTTTGAAAATATGCAAAATTCATTTTAAAAAAATGTATTAAAAAAACCGCATATTTTTATCATTTTTCGTTGAGGAGTTACTGAGCGAAAACTATCGGTTTGTTCCAACACAGCAAGAATCGATTCCGAACCGTCCAGAATTAGTCAGTCAGTTTAGTTGTTAATGTACTCTCGGCGAATGCGACGTAATACGGTGTTGGTCAAACATTTCTCACGGTACTGAACAGTTCTCGACGGTTGTTGGAACAGATGTTATATATCGTCTGATAGAGCGCTCACCGTTAAGCCCGCATTTCACTGAGGCTGGTCCAGCCAAATTTGAAATGTAGTATAGCAAATGGTCATACACTCACACAGGCTGGTACACGATGAGCTTGCTTTCGAGCTCAGGCGGCACAAGCCATGTTTGTAATAATTTACATTTTCAAGCGGGACCAGCTATGCGGGATCCTATATAGACCAATTAGATTTCTGCCTTTATACCACGTGACTGGCCTGGCTGGACCAGCCTCAGTGAAATGCGGGCTTTAAGGTGGCTCTTGGCAGTCTTGACAGAACACAATAATAATACGACCGCGTATCAATTCTGATACCGCTATCACAGTTTAAATATAAATAAACATACCACTTCGTTCATGTGATGAGAGCCGACACGTTTTTTTTTTTGCCTGAGGTAGTAAATCAACTTGACAGGGCGTTATGAGGGACATCAACAAGTTCTACATCACAGTAGCTACGACACCGCACATACGAGGATTATTTGTAATATTGCTGTGATAGATATTGAAATTTTTATTATTATTACAAATTTTAACACTGTGATAATAAATGCATAATATTAGAATAGCTTAATACAATATTAATTTATAAAGTTTTGCATACTTTAAATATTAATATTGTTAGATATAGTTATATAAATTCACAAATTTATTATAGCTAAAGGATAATATTAACCGAATTGGGATTTTCAACAAATACCATCGGGCACATTAAGAAAAATATAAGTAATTAAATATTGTTAACATTGTTTAATTATAAAATCTGTACAATTTTAAACTTAGAAGTTTCCTTTTTAACAATTCTTAGATTTAATTTTAACTCTTGTATATGTATAAAGAAAGCATATTTATATGGGAACTTTGGGCATGGGAGTTCAAGCCATACATCTGAAAATACTGTTGGCAAATACAAAAATTATTAAAAATAGATACAAAAATATATGTTTGAGATATATTAAATAGAAATTTTCCAGAGGCACTGTTAAAGCACTAAATGGCCCTTTACTGCCTTCGTAAGCTTTTAGTATAGCAAATAATGTAGAGTGAATCGAATTAGGTGTATTACAGTACCCTAAACAAGTATCACATGAATGTTTTATAAGGCATTTCCACAAAAAAACATATCCACTCACATACTAGCACATACGCTTCCTCTGTTAACAAATTTGAGTTTGTTATGGTATAATTTCTTAATAATATATGAAGTATTATACAGGGTAAGTCAAACTTCACCGACATATTCTATCGATGAAAACAATTGAGGTTTGTTATAGTGGCGGCATGAATTCAGACGACTTACGTCATACGAACAAATGAATAATTTATTACATATTCATCAAAACATTTAAGAAACTGCAAAGGAGAATAA
The DNA here is from genome assembly GCA_025584915.1 of Monochamus saltuarius. Classification (NCBI taxonomy): domain Eukaryota; kingdom Metazoa; phylum Arthropoda; class Insecta; order Coleoptera; family Cerambycidae; genus Monochamus; species Monochamus saltuarius. The sequence continues at coordinate 3,202,866 of CM046726.1, forward strand.
TAAAATTATATACTAAACACTAAATGTTTGCACTATATATTGCGCTAAATTGCAAAAAAATTTTTTTAACACAAACAAATGTCGAAGTCGCCTGAATTTCTAATCGCGTATATATATATATACCGGGTGTTGCCCTCTAAGACTATCAGTGCTTATATTTCAGAAACCATCATAGTCAGCGCGATGAAATTTGGTATACAGACACTAGATGGCGCGTAGAATCTGACGCTAACATCAATTTTTATACAGGGTGTTCCATTTTTCAGGAAATCGATTTAATTTTGATTTTTTGGTAGTCAACCTCGCTAAAACCTATGTTTAAATTAAAATATACTTAATTACGAACACATTTTGAAAAATAACAATTTAAAATTTAATATAAAAAATCGCCTCCAAAAAGTGCACAAATGTTATTGTTTTGTCATGTAAAATCTGTCGTGTGTAGATGCTAAAAAGAATTGTTATTAAACAATAGACGGCAAGAGACTGTCAATGATGACACAAAGATTCAGTATTACGGCGAGGAATATTTCGAAGATTTCTTAATTAGCATTCTGCGACAGGTAAACAGTAAACCAGCTATATCTGCGGAGAGGATTGGTACCCTCTCTGTGGGTATAGCAGGGTGCAAGAATGTTGGTTTCAGTCAATGTAAGAGATTGATACCGGTCGACGTTTGACTACCCCCCCTTCATTAATGACATTTTCCAGGTTTCTTTCATTCCTGCACTGAAACGTGGTTAGGGTCTACCTGCGCAGTTTGTTCCAACACAGCAAGAACCGATTCCGAACCGTCCAGTACTAGTTAGTCAGTTCAGTTTTTAATGTACTCTCGGCAAATGCGACGTAAGACGGCGTTGGTCAAACATTATTCACGATTCTGAACCAGTTCTGGACGGCTGTTGGAACAGACCTAATAATATGTTGCCCCCTCCCTCGCACAAGTGCGTGACTTCTGAACTAATTCTCGTTATCAAAACGAGAGGTAGAGATATTATTATTATTTTAAATATTATCACTGCAGTACTGTAATCAAATTGATGACAGTAACTGCTGCTATATTTTAAAAGAATCAAACGACAACTGTTGCAGAAAGGAAAATCAACCCAGACTCGTCTGTTACAGATAAACGCTATTCTCCGAAACGAATTTATTGACGGCATGACTGACGGCAACCAAATATGAGAAAAGTGTCTCCCTTTCGATTATTTATTTATTTCGGAGTCAACTAATACGTCACGTTTGTTATGACGGACACTTTGGAAGGTTGTGGGAGACACATAACTTTAATGAGATAAAACATGAACCAATTACGTTTAATGGGACTAAATAATCAGTTGTAAACGCTCGACGTATGCAAAGCAATATAATAACAGATAATTTCATAAACCCGTACTTAATGAAACACGCCTGTTAATAAAATTTGTATCTGGATGCATGCAAACGACCAATGTAAAACATTGAAGATCATTTTCGATATACAGGGTGTCACATTGAATGGTGGTCATCTTATATACCATAATAAGTTTGTTTTCTTTGTCTAATTCTGTCGTAAAAATCGTACTGTTGCACATGCGCATACGCACATTAATCTAACCTAATGCGTTTTAGTTGTATTAAGGTGTGGTATGCAAATATATACGGTATACTAAGGATTGTGGAATATTCGAAAAAGAGTAAGTATACATATAAGGTATATAAGCAACTTATGCTAATTTAAACGTTATACAATCGTAAATATAAAATTTATATAAAAACTGAAACGATACATTGTGTACATGCTTTCACCAGAACTGCGTCATTATCAGTATCCTTAAACCATAAAACAACGTATTTATCATTGAAACAGTAATAATAGTAATCAATAGTTTACAAAAGGCATTAACAAACATAAAAATGTAGCTGTCTATGTATTTTGTTTATGCGAGTTGAAAATATACATAATATTAATTAAATTCTAATAATAAAACCTACTGTATTTATAATAATTTGATAGTAAAAGATATCGGCTATGTGAAGCTGGCACCTTACTTTCAAAAAATCAATATTTTATTTCCGATTCTTATAGATTATCGTTTGTAATTGTTTGCAGTAATATTAAAAAAAAGTTATATGACCTTGAAAAAAACCTCATCCTCGACTAGTACATAAAGTCTCAGGGTTGTTTCTTATAGATAATCATTTGTAGTTCTTTATAGTGAAAAAATTTTGGTTTGTAGTAGCAAGAAAAAAAGTTATAGTTGTCTCTAATATTCTTGTGTGTAAAAATATACTTGTATTTGTAGCAACATTCAGTTTTATAAATGATACTACAGGAAACAACTACTCCGCGGACTAATGCCCCGACCGGCATTGAATTACACCTGCAGTATCTATGTGAACATACAAGAACCTTTGTACCTGCTGCAATGTAGGTCGCTTCCTGTAAGTCGAGCCGCTTAGGCCAAGCAGAAAGTAGCAGACCACTTATATCTCACACCACTTATATATCGACCAACATTAATTTCGTTTGTAGTTCCCTAAAATCTAAAGTAGAGTCACTATACATCAAAAGAAGGGTAAAAATGTACATTTTAACCCTTTTTGACATTAAATGTAAATAGTTACCCCCTTTTCAACTTCATCTGTGGACACACTCTCTATATGGCTACAAAAATAATAATACATTTTTAAATTGATTTCTGCTGCACTATTCAGGACAAGCAAAATGAATGAATGATGAACTCTTTGGTACGTAGATGTGAAACTTTTCGCCTTTGTCTTGAAACACCCTGTATAAGTCAATACAAATTATAGTGTCCGAAATTTATCAGTGTGGTACTCACCTTAAATCTTTTAAAATGTGGATGTAAGCGGAAGATGTTTACATTTGTAAACTACACTCCTTCGTATCAACTCGCTGAATTGCGATCAAACAAGCAAACGCAAGAAAATTAATCCGAAAGGCAGTGTGGTATCAAAAGGGCCCGATCAATCACTACACATATTGATCAGGGAAATGGAAAACGTCGAACAACTCATAGCTGGTGCTGTGATGTATACCTAGGGCCGTCCTTTTAGTGTATTAAAACGTCAGTCCGGGAGAAAAAGACCAATAAAGTGTTTCCTTAACGGCGTCTTAAAGGTGATTTACTTTTAGAGGTAAGGGGCATAGTCAGTGTTCGACAAACCACTATGTTTTCAACGATTCGGACAGGTTAATTGATAAAATGAACGGAAATGATTTTTTTAACAAATCCATATTACCTTGTCTTAAACACAAATGTTGTAAGTTTTGATATTAAGTACATACAATCAACAATCCATATCGTTATATTTTATGAATTGGAAAATAAACATATGCATTCAATTACTTTAGGAACTAAGAGCAATTAATTTATTAAAAACTCTACTCCCCTAACACATGAAATCATGGAATTTCGTAGAAACCAATACAGTGGATATTTGCATATGGATATTTCTGAAAATGGAATTTTAATTGAAAATTAATTTATACTGAACAGGTAATAAAAATGAAATTTTTATCAGGGGTTTCGAACCTCATTTAGTTTGTAATTATTGCTTCATTAACAGTCCATATACATATAAAGGTGTTAGGTATATTATGTTGCGTATTTATCATTATGTTTTATCCAATTCAAATATGTATCTATACTCAACAATCAAGTTCTTAAGTAAAATTTAAAGTAAATAAAAAATTAATAAGCATTCCATGCCCAACGATAAAAAATCGGCAACAAATTGTACTGAGATTTAATATGCAATACAATACAATAACGTACAATGCTAAGAGGATACACTGAAGCAATCATTTTAGATCTTTACTATATTTGACATTCTAATGCAGTCAGTAGGAATTAATCTGCCCATCAGGTACCTCATTCGAAGCTAGTCTGGTAGAAGGAAAGAAGTATATGTACAACCAGCCTATACTGCTCGCTCTACACTCACGTATGAAAGGTCGCAGACGAAAATGCGGATGCTTTCGCGTGGTATACGCAGTATCTACGCGGCTTCGTGTGTCGTTCCCCGTTCGGAGTCGGTAAATGTGTCCCATGACAAAAGATTTTGCAAAGCGTGAATGCAAGTCGTTCATACTCATCATCAGGTTCAGTAAGTAATTCAGATCTGATTTTATGAAAACCGTAAAAGACATTTGCATTACTCGAGAAAGTTAAAAAATTAAGTTATACCTATTGTAATGGAGTATTACATAAACGAATGTAACCATCACGATTAAGGCTTATTGACAACAAATCGCTCATCTTCAGATCGCAATTAAAAGAAAAAGAAAAAGTTTTTACCTCCAAATCGTTGGGAGATAATTGTAATCAATTAAAAAGAATACAGGGTTAACTATGACTAAGTACAAATATTTTAAGAGGGGATAGGGAAAAATAAGAATTAACGGAATCACTCTGCAAAAAAAATTCAAAACTTATTTATGGACTTCAAGTATTTATAATTAAAGATTGTATTATCTATTAATATTCCATTCGCTAGATTTTCTTCGAAAACTTTATTTAACTATCCGCGGAAGGTGTTTAGTTGTTAGTGGGAAATCCTGACAGACCTGTAATCAGTTAAAATGTAGTTTGACAGTTTAGATTTAGAACGACAAACGAATGAAAATACTGCAATAACCGGATTAACTGTGACCTATCAGGTATTACGATTAATAAACATGTTCCGTCGTTTTTACATTTGGTAACGCTGTAAAAACGACCGCATTGTAGTTAACAGATCAAGTCATCGGACAATGGTTACCATAGGCGCCGATTTTCCGGAGTAAATAATTTTTAACATCAAACTAGAATTCTTGAATAATTTTTAACGGCTTTTAAACATCCCTGAGCACGTGGTTAACATTTCTGTACTTAGTGGTAGTTAACCCTGTACATACTTGATTAAATCATATAATTTGTATTTTAAAAACAAATATAGTTTAAATTCCATAAAATCTGATGTACCAACCTAACAATTTCCTGGAAAATGCTCAGATTTGTTCAGAGCAGTACATACTGGTGTTTCACTATTCTCTTTGTACACTTTAGAACGAAATAATTGCAAAGACCGGGTCGTCACTTCCTATTACGTCTAAACCTCCACAAACTTTTAACGTAAAATACTCCGGGGAGATTCCCGGATAAATCTTTTACATGTTCTGCTGAAAACCCAACTGGAGTTTCACATTCTCGTTATTTTTTAACAGAAGTGGAATGCTAACTGTATCCTCTCGTTTATATATAGGTAATGAATAGCACAATTTTCAACAGAGTATTACTGTGTCGTTAAACATAACTTAAGCGTTCCAGTTTATATTTGAAGCTCTCAAGATATAAATCATTAAAGGAAAATGATGACAATTGACATGCTTTCATCTTCTTGAAATGATAAAAATACCTTGCTGAATCTATACTCTCAATACGTATTGTGCTTGTTAATTTACAATTTTAATATGGATATCTTAATTATACTGCGTACTTTTCGAGCAAATGCACACATGGGTTAAAAAATCACTACCATATGATAGAAACGGTTTTATTACGTGAGGTGACTAAAACGGGGAACACTTTTTTGGAGGCGGCTAGGTTCCAACGACGTTTTTGCATCTTACACAAATAAATATGTTTTTCTACGTTCATGCAAAAAAACAAAACTTTATTGAACTATATTTAATGGAAAAAGTGGTTCGTTATTGCACTAGTGCAATAAAATGTTTATTGCATTCATCTGTCATTCTACTACAGCGTTTTGTCATCATGAGAAACATAAACGTTTAAATCGATGTCATATTTTCCTAGACTTAGTGTCATCTAAATAAAACATTGTTTGGTTTTTGCATAAACGTATTGTATGCAACTCGTACAAAAAGTGTTTATTGCACTCGACGTGTTGTCCTACTCGGCTTGAAGGCCTCGTTGGACAATTTCACGTCGCGTGCAATAAACACTTACTTTTTGTACTTGTTGCATAAATAACTATTAAGCTACGTTGTGATTACGTGGCGAAAACAGAGGGATGTGGTTGCCACCTCTAAAAGAGAAATTGAAGAAACAGATAAAGTTTACTAGATACACTTGTTTTTGTTGGCGAAATATTTCTTTGTAGCTCGGTCTCTTTCCTACATATTATTTCGGCCTTTGTCTCTGCTTCTCATGCTATATTTAGGAAAATAATTGTTATTATAATAGTGTCACATATAAACATGTAATATAATAATTAGAATAATTCCAAGGTATAAAATTAGAACCATCTACTGTCAAATGTGCATATTATTGTCCGAAATATAAACAGGCGCCGCTGAAAAATTCGATATTAAAAAACAGTTCAAATAATTCTGTAAATTTCGCTAACCAAAATATTAGGTATGTATGTCTCAAAAATTTATTTTACTTGAAACTAATAATTATGTGTAGACCTATAAAATTTAAATTTCCATAATAATATAACGACCTTAAACATACATCTGTAAACATGTCTACTTTTAAAAATAGAACTTTGAAGTCTTTAGTTATTCATCAAATAAGTGGTCAATGGAACTAACCCATCAACTTTCCGGCCACTTAAAGGTGGTATCAACACTACAAGAACATTGTTTCGCAATTTGCTCTGCTTCTAACTGTTATTCTTTAGTAATCTTTGTGGTTCCATTAACCTAAGTAAAGTTATATAGTAACATCTATAAACTGTACCAATATAAATTTCATACAAAGACGTAGGTTGGTATTTTTCCCTGATCGTACATATACTCCGATGGCATATTCAATATTTTTGTATTTTTTGTTGATACATTTGTAGATCTAGTTCTTCTATCAAGTGTTCCGACTCAAAAATGGTATCTGCTAGATGCACCGAGCTATTGACGATACCATATTTCTGTGCTGGATGGTGATGTGGTTTTTTTTTATAAATTCCGTGTACTAATGTGCCATCTAATTTCCTCTTCCCGATGTCCTTGGGGAGAGAAAACCAAGATAAGTAAGAACGGAAGAAAACCGTTTTCTTCCACTTCAATAGTGAAGCTGAAGAATGTATTCTCTAGTTCTGACAAAGAATTTATCATCAGTATCAGATCAGAACTCCTTCTAGACAGCAAAGTGTCCCTTAAATCGTGAAGAAGGATAAACTAACGACGCGGCAAAAAACCAGGACACTGTTTAAGGAAACTATACATTTCCTTATTTGATACTTCTGAAATTGTGGGCAGGGTACCTTAAGAGGCTACATCTCTTAGACCCCATTGGGTCCTTTGTACTTCTTCCCATTAGAATATAAATCCACCTGAGCCACTAACCAGCCTAATAAAGAGAAGAAGGTGGTGACGTTGCTCAGGGGGATGATCTGTCTAATGTAGGCCATTGAAGATCATCATTTTCCCAACACGGATTCTTTTATTGACGAAATGGCAGCCTTGGAGTACTGTTTCGTCTTCCTGTTCGCAACTCCTTCAAAGAAATATTTCACACTTCCTCATATAATAAAGCTGCTTCCTTAACCAACAGTGTCCAGTATGAATACCTGCCACCAGGCGAAGATTGATCCTAGACATGGCCAGGTACTTTTTCACAATATCCTTGGAGGGGTACTCTAGGAACTCCTTAGCAAATAGATAGCTATTTGTTTCATCCCATCGTTTTCCTATTCTTTGTGGGTGTCCTCCATGATAATTCCAACAAAAGTTGACAGCTTAAGCATACTAGAGGGACCAAGTAAAAAAATATTGAGACCCGATGCACTCCTGGCTAGCTTGTCGGCTGCTTTATTGCCATAGCCCGTGTCCTTTCGCCCAGCATACAGATATGTTGTTGTCGGTTGAGGTCACTACTAGTGCCAGATGGCATTCCCATGCTGGTCTAGTTATTATCTTATGATTAGGTAAAATCAATAGTAATTGTCTACTTATTATTTGATATATATTATTTCAATGTTTATTTGTAACTTCATTAAACTCAATATTCAAACTTTTATGTTACCCTCATTCTGCTACAAGTTATATTGTTATTAAACAAAATATGTAATTTTTAACCCATCGTTGCTCTTATCACAGTTTCAAATAATCTGGTAGTGTTCATATTATATGTAGTATATTAGCCTCACATTATCGACATTGTAAGGCATTAATATCTACCAAACTGATTAATAATAGAATATGTGTTTAAAGCGTAATCGAAAATTGATTTTGGGCTTGTTTAACTTTGCCTCGAAACCAGGAAATGCTTTATCGGAAAGGCAAACAATCGGTCGCTATATTGTGTACGAAAATGAGGCGAAAACGAACGACTTAATGCGCCTGGGAATTGGTAATTGTGTTGTGAATATAAAAATAAAAGCATTTCTGTAACGTCATCCTACAACATCATTCATAAATACCAAAACAGAGATCGTCGTAATTACTGAATTCGTTTTAATTTCGACGTATCCAAAACATCGGATGTTTTATTTTTATCGGGTACTGAAATACAGGATTTTAAATAACAAACCCACCAAAAAGATTAATTAATGGTTTGTGTGCAGTCCAATTAATTGTGTTAGAAAAAAGTTATCATCCACACTCTGCGTAGCCGCACACCGTATCATCCTTTTATGTGACGCGGAAATACCGACAAGGAAATGCTGTGGGCCTAGATGCGGACTCCCATGTTCGCTGTGATGCGACGAGGTTGTTACAATTGTGTACGTGGCTTAACGATGTTGTATGAAGACGAGGAGAGGGAAGAAACCAGGAAACTGCGAAAGTTTTGGGTTCATCCTATGAATAAAAAGAGAATGTTGTATAGTGAATTTCATCATTTATTTTGTGAACTGCCGATAGACTAATATTTCTCAGTATTTTCGAATGCCACAAAAATTTTTTTCACACCCTTGGATCATCCTCACCTACAGCACTAAAACACAATATTTCGTAAAGTGTCATCTGATGAATAACTTACAGTTTGTTTAAGGTAAGTAAATAGACAGGGTTCCCTCTTTTAAATTCATGTTAAATTCCCTGACTTTTCCAGGTTTTCCCTGACCAAAGCTCATCAAATTCCAAGTCGATGAAAGTAAATAGCTTAGCAAAAACAGTTTTAAAATATTTATTTTGTTACAAAATAACTATTCTTTGGCATGAATACATAGTATTTGGATTTCGTATATATTGTAAAATCGATATAAATCCGAAATAAATTAAAAAAAACATTTGTCAATTTCAATTAATTTTAAAATTCCCCGACTGTTGTAAATATATTTAAAAATTCCCTGGCTTTTACGCCATATCTTTAAATTCCCTGACTTTCTTGCGCTTAAAACGAATTCCCTGACTTTTCCAGATGTTTTCCAGGTGAGAGGGAACCCTGATAGAGGTTGTTGGTAAGCCAGGGTGCCCGACAGTTTAACGACATATTCACAACTTAACTGCTGGTAGAATATTTCTAACAGTTTGAAACCAATCTCTGACTTTTGTGGAAACAGAACTACGTCGGACTAGCGCGGATAAGAACAGAAATTGCAGTCCACCGACACGATCTGCAGTGACGGTCGTTGCAGGTGACGGTCCAAGCAGGTGCTGGTTGGACCGTCGCTGTGCGATGCTCCATTAAATAACATGGGAACTTTTATAAGCAGGTTCGTGCAGGGATAATGTGAGCGATCTTTTAGCGTAAATTATAGTAGGTAGGTATATTCTGTAACAACGTTAGAATGAAAAAGTTCGATACGAGTGGAAGACACAACACAACAAGTATCGAATTTGCATTGTAACCGAGTAACGCAAAATTCGCAAAAATTTAAAATATTAATAGCGGGGGTGTCGAGCTTTCGCAAAATGCGCAAAATCGGAATAGTATGGCTATTTTCATCATTATGTGGGATTAATAAGTTTCACTTGAGCTTCTGGAAATCTACCATGCAGTCAATGACAGTTTTATGAAAATATTTCCTTTGGCAAATATGGCTAAAAGTTGACACTTAATAAAATAAATTATTTGAAGCGTTTCAGAATAAATATTCTAACACAATTTCAAGAATGAGAATTTTTTAATTTTATTAATAAAAATGATTTTGGAATTAATACATTCACTAATGGTTGTGGAAAAATATATCTACGTTTATTAAATGATATACAATTTAGTGTGAATGTTTTTTGAAATATTAATGATGTATAGGGTTCTCTCGATAGGAGAAGTATGGTTAAAAATTGGATTTTGCGTAGGTACATTAAGCGGGTGAAATTTTACATGATAAATCTACATATTATGAGCTTTCAGTGCATTTTTAACCATGATTGCAACCTCATTCATTTAGAAGTTACAACTTTTTGAAAAGTTTCCATTTTATAATAAATAGCATGTGGCAGTGTGTGCCAGTCTTAGTTGCTGTATTCGAGAGTAAAAACGACAACTCTTGGAGTGTTTCTCGTTCGAAATATTATAATTAGTTTATGTTAATACTTAAAAATGTCCATATTACAGTACATAAAGAGTAAAAAATGTCAATTGGAAATACAGTAGGGACCCGAGAAATTGCTTGCTAACTCGCAGTTGATGGGTATCGTTTTAATTTATGGTAAAGTGAAAACCCGATAAACATGTACCAAATGCAGCTACTTTTACAACGGTGCGCAGTGAGTGCAAGTGTAGTGCAAATCCTGGCGTGACACGGGAAATTTGTTACCGAATCGTGGAGGTCCAGGGCGTCCACGGCGTATTGCAGCAGTGTGGCATATCATACACGAGGCTCAGTTATATCCGTACCATGTCCAAGCATTAATACTGTTAAGAGAGTACTTATCACCTGATGACAGGCAAAGGGTCCAGCCGCCTAAACGACGAGCCAGACCCATAAATAACAAGATAAGAGTGTGAACTGTGAACTGTTATTCTTAGAGAAAGTTTTGGTTTTAGGGTAGAGAATCATTCCTATTTTGTTGTTTGTTTGAGCTACATGCTTACCTGTTAAGTTGTATGTTTCATTGCAATTTAAATAATAAATTGTATATTAAAGAATTAAAGTATTGTTAAGAGAGTACTTATCACCTGATGACAGGCAAAGGGTCCAGCCGCCTAGACGACGAGCCAGACCCATAAATAACGAGATAAGAGTGTGAACTGTTATTCTTAGAGAAAGTGTTGGTTTTAGGGTAGAGAATCATTCCTATTTTGTTGTTTGTTCGAGCTAGATGCTTACCTGTTAAGTTGTATGTTTCATTGCAATTTAAATAATAAATTGTATATTAAAGAATTAAAGTGCTTCATTACAATACCAAGCGATTGGACGAGAAGAAGGTACCATGGACGCCATCATCTCCTGACTTTAAATCATCTGGATTTATTTTTGTGAGGGTATTTATAAACTGAAGTATATTACATCAAAATGGACGACATTATTGATGATTTACGCAAACGTATCACAGCTGCTGCCAATAACTTACAAGGTCAAAATGGACAAGAAATATTCGTGTTAGTTTGTAGAATCTGGATAAGACGGGTCCAAAATGTTATAGTAACATCAGGTTATGTCAAACTGTTTTACTAATTAAAACCATAAATTAATTATATTAATAATTAATAACAACAGCGGCAAAAGCAGTTGAATATGCTGAATAAAAATAGGTGCAAAATGTAATTTATTTCTTTCCTTGGAAATTTCTTTAAAATTTTGTCCGGTCGCCGATTCAGGTTTTACACTGGACTAGTTTCCAGTGCCCTGAACAAGTGTATTATTTTATTTTTACAAAATTGTATTTGTAACAGTTTCCTGTACATTAACTTTTTTTAGATAAGTTCTAAATCAACCTGTATAACCTCTGGGAGAACGTATTTTAGCCCCGTTCTTTTAAGAGTTTTTGTAATACGAATAACTAAGAAAAATACTATAATTTTTTTATATTCACAGGTAACCACCTGTGTATAGCACTTCAAATTAGGGATGCACGATTCTGTAGAAAAGATCGATTTTGTGGATCGATTCAGATCGGATCGCTTAGGATCGATTCCTAAAAAATCGTAATGCAAAAGATCGATATTTGAAAAGATCGGTTTACAATGGTTCCAAAAAATTCTACTACTCCTCTATTTTCAAGACTGCTGAACATGAATCTAAAATTAGTTTTGTGCGTACGTCTCAAAAAAAGTAAATGTAATTAGATACTGTATTATAAAAAGTGTGTGCATATGTCATCAATTTCCAACTTGAAGATTAATGATTTTAAGTGATACTCATGAACAGTGAATGTGAATGAACAAGTATTCCATAAACAAAAGCCGTTTTTCTTTCACCAGAAATCTCAGTTGTTCTAAATGCTAATTGATCAATTTCGCTAAATCAATCAGCAATTAAAACAATTGAGAAAAACGTAACACCATGCACCGCGCAACACGTTAATGATGTTCAACCGCCAAACGTCGACCCCTCTTTAAAATGCAATCCGATCTCGATGAAAAATAATCGATTCACCAAAAAATCACTGTTACTAAAATCGATTCAAAATATCGAAAATCGCGTTTGAAAAAATTGATTATTTATAAAATCGATTTAAATCGGGCATCCCTACTTCAAATCCTACATTTTTCAACTGACTTCATTTGCGGGCAGAGCTATTTCCAACAGTTAGCTTAAATTCGTTTCAAATTTTCCCCTGAGATTACATAATTCATATTTTTTCAGGCAATTTTCTTGTTTTTCCACATGCAACTTATTAATTTCTAACAACTTTCAATTCAATTTGAAGGAAATCTAATGTTTCTCACAATAAAAAATTAATATTTTGCCTTGTACATTCCCGCAGTTCTTTTCCCCGTGAATTCGTCCCGGTCGGAGCAGGCAACCAGCGCGGCGACCGCAAAAAAGCGATATACCGACAAGGAGATATTACGTTAAATCTGAATGCCACATACCTTTTTGTTAAAGAATTTTATTACAGTTATCCAGCTGTGCGGCGCAGCCAGCGCGGGGCCGGCGTCAATAAAAATCTTGCCGACATCCTGAAACAAAAGAATTCTTATTAAAATAATACTACCTGCCATGGTCTTCCTACGCAATAGCCTTAAGTTATGGGGGCAATGTCGGGATTTGAAATCTGAGAGGGGCGAGCTCTGGAGCTTTTGTAAAATTGCACAATAAAGGTAAATAGTCGCATAAAGGTTGGCATAATATTTATGGTTGAAAAGACGAGGAAAAATGCTTTTTAATCGACTTATATTAATGAAAGATCATGTTTATTTTTTATTAGTTGCAATAAAGGCGTTTAGATAATAAAATTCTATATAAAATGTATGTACAGAGTGTAATTTTAAGTGGGGATCAGTTTTTGGTGGTAATAGTATAAATAAATAATTGACTAAAAATTTGGGATCGACCGATACCGATACATACATCGGCATTATCGGCCTCCTAGGGAATATCGGATGTCAGCCGATATAGACCGATATACTATATATATATTTTATACAAAAATATGTTTAAAAACCAAATAAAAACACTTCTAAAAATACATAATTTGTATAAAAATAGTAAAAATAAAAATAACAATTCATTCTTTGACTAAAAACTAATAACTAAAATGAAATCCAATTCTGTTATCCAATTACATATTTGGTTATAGCAAAAACTACAAACAATTATTTTTGTTTTAATATAAAAAATATACAAACAGGTAAGTATAATTTAATTAGTTATGTACATGATACGTAAAAAAAAATTATAGTCTTCATTCTTATTAAGGGCGCCGTATTCTTCAAATAATTTTATACATTTAAGAACTGAATAATATAGAGCTTAGCAAATAACAGGAATGTTATGTCATATCACCTGCGAAAGGTACCAAAGTAAACAAAAATATATCTAACCATCAAATTTTTAGAAACAGAAATCTTCTAAAATACGTTATTGTATATAAGATAAACTTGCATAGTTTTGCATATAACATTGTTCACTTTTGTGAAACAATGTGTCTTACAAACGCTTTTTAAAAGTTATTATTTTATTTGAAGAGAATTGAAATAGTAAAAGTGGATAAACAAAACATCAATAATTTTGTTTTTGATATTACTTTTGTTCTGTTTTATTTTTCGACATTTTTGAACCGAAAAAACACCTTAAACTTAATTAATTTACGGCGGCAAATACGGCAACCTTGAAGGTATAAGCAAAAGCTATAAAATATAAAACATCGTTGTAAGTCATTAAAACATTATTTTAAAAATGTTTATAGTTTAGGCAAGTTGTGATATAAAAATAATAAGCTTTCTCCCTGAAAAAATTATTCAATTCACAATATACAGCATACAGCATTCAATTATCATCAACAAGTTCTCAATATTTAAAAAGAAAAAAATAATAAATACAATGTTACAAAAATTACAATCCAGTCACTCAAAATTTGTATGAAACCTATAAAAAATTAATAATAAGAATCCTTAGATATCCCCTATTAGGAGATACATCCTATATATTTGCAATTTTTCTTTCGTCCAAAGAAATATATTTTTTCATACACTACCAACTGCACTGTCAGTTTTCTCGTTATTTTGACATACTTTCTGAACAAAATTTTCATAATTTCAAAAATAGTATATCGGTCGATCCCTACTTAAAATTCGTTTTTAACTTATACGTGTTGCCTCTTGCTACATTTTTCAGAACTATATGAAGCACAGAGACGGAATGACAGATAGTGTAACTGTAATAAAAAAGTTATTTTATAAAAATAATTTGGTTGTTTCTGCTGTTGTTGTTTAAGACATGTGTAAAGCCAATGTCAATGACCTATGACACTGACCTAGTTTAGGTGTGGACACTTGCAACGATATGCCAACAGCAACAAAAAACAAACGTTAATTCAGAGAAGCAAAAACAGCCCAAATATGTGTCACAACTTCATTAAATTACATATATTTTAATATTCAGTTTATAGTTTTACTTACGGCTGTAATGCGGTATTAGGTAAACTATTTACTGAAATTAAATTAGCCTTTAGCTTTATTTAGTGAAGTGTTCTGTAACGTGAGTGTATGTATACGCTTATTTCTTTATTTCAGTGTTTAGTGACGATACGGTGTGGAGCTAAATGCTCTAAAAATAAAATTTCCCGCCCTTCTCTTAATTTTTGAAATTTGACAACAAGGCATGGCCAAGTTAATATGCGTTCGCGGCTGGTGCCCCTGTTTGTTTGATTAACACAGACCTGTAAACAGCGGGATGTGAATATTATAATAACATTTGAGAAAACAAACTATGATTATGATGTATTTCTAAAGAAAACCTCCGTAAGTATATGCCATTCATTAAATGTCACACTGTATAAACACAAAATAAAATCAATATAAGATTATCTATTTTTTTTAGTTTATGTTTATTAAATTTCCCAGAATAAGCGGATTAAGAATGAGCTGGATAGGCAACATTGTTTAAAAGGGAATCCTTTTAAAACCGAGTGAAACCTACTTAATAAAATTCAAAAGGAAAATGTACAACGAGTAATTTAATGTAGAATTTATTATTTACACTTACAGTTGATTATGTACGAATGGCTTCATAACACGAACCACAATTATAAGATAAAAAAAAACTAATTTTGAATGCAACAACACACCTGAAGCTGTGAGGAAACTTGAAGACAAAACTTAACCATTTTATTTGAGTAACTTCATTTCAGATGCTAAGATAAAAATAAAACATATTTATACAACTTCGAAAACATTCGATAATCTACTACAAATAATATTATTTTCCGTTTCTCAGTAGTAGTATCTCAACGTATTTTCCTATATTCGTACAATGGTGGGCAGCTTGAAGTCACCACTTGCATGTTTTGTCCTTTTCTAGCACAGTGTATAACAAATGGCGCTAGAAAAGAATGGAACATGTAACTAGTGAGTTTAAGCTGACTTCCACCTTACAACCTGATATCATTAAGATATACAAAGTAATAATTTACTAAATTATACATAATCTGACAATATACAGATCTCTATATCGATAGAAATTACATTTTACGATGCATAATTGCATACGTACAAGTTACATAATACATTTATGTCTAATAAATAAACTAACAAAGATTTATTATTACAACTTTTCACATTCGACAAACAACTATAATTTGTACTAGATAATTTGTTATGAATATATAGTATTATATATGAAAAATAAATATACACAATACAAAACGTCAATAGCTCAACGCTATTGCATCCAAATTAATTTCGTTTGGCTCCTTTCCTCCAATTATACAGGGTGTTAAAAAGATTGTACTAGATAATTTGTTATGAATATATAGTATTATATATGAAAAATAAATATACACAATACAAAACGTCAATAGCTCAACGCTATTGCATCCAAATTAATTTCGTTTGGCTCCTTTCCTCCAATTATACAGGGTGTTAAAAAAAGAGTGTAACATATTTCAGGAGGTAATAGTATGAACCAAAATAAGCAGAAAAGTTTTAATAAACATGGGTCCCCAAAGTAACAGTTGCGAAGATAATATGAACCACTATTCGTTTTCCAAATATTTTATTTTATTAGGAATACACCGACAAAGGAAGCTTTTAACAAACGCTCTCCGTCCATTTCCGTCTTTTTTTAACACCCTGTATAGATAGATATTAGAATAAAATAAAATAATTGTTGAACTTTGGCATTCTTATAGTAAACTAAGCACATACCTATATGCATTTCAAAAATAAGAACAGATCAGTTATAAAAAAACAAATTACAAAATGGAAAATGTATACATGGTTTTAAATATGAGTACATACAGTCCCAATATTAATGGGGCACAGAGGAAAACTATTCCTGACGGCAAATTTGCACGTCACCATAATTCTGAATAACTTTTTTAAGTAAAATATTTGCTCTATTTTCAGTGAAAAAGGCACTTTACCTGAAAGCAAAATAGTTTTTACTAGATGCACTGAATATTTCAAATTTGATTATTTATCTTTGACTTCAACAAGGTACATATACAGGGTTAGCTATTACTAAGTACACATATTTTAAGAGCGGATAGAGAAAATTAAGAATTAACGAAATCAAAACAAATCGAAACTCATTTAAAAAGAGAAAACACATTTTTTCGATATTATATTTAACCCTTATTTAACGCCGTCAATGCGGCCCGTTCACCGCACGTTTGCCGTTTACAGAGTCAGAGTAGACAACCAGCAACACATCAGTAAAATTTGCTGTCATGTCATAATTTAATACCTGTGTTTACGTTGTAGTTTAGTGTTCTTCTTCAGTTTTTAGTGCCTTTTTTAATTTTAAACGTTTTATAATTATTAAATAAAGGATTTAGTGTTGGATACAGATATACTTATACCATCAATATAGTTCGCCGGTTTGTTTTCTACGTTATGGGACAAGTCTGCCGCGGGTGCATTACAAGTTTTCTAGTATCTATTAGTACCGATTTCTTAAGTTCGATTTTTTTATAATAAAAAGGCATTTTATCTAACTGTACCTACGGGAAGTGTGTTTTATCGGTTAGTCAGTAGTTGTAATGTGTGAAAATGTAGTTTTGCCAGTTTACAAATTAATGAAAAACGAATTAAAAATACTGCAGTTAACTGGATTAACTGTTACCTATCTATCAGGTATTATTATGAATAAGAACGTTAATTTTTGTCGATTCTGCATTTAGAAAAGCTGCAAAAAACGACCGCGTGGTAGTCGACATTGTTGATAGATGTAAGCTTTATCTATGGATCTAAACCATCTTCCGCAAGAAAAGAGAGTTTTGTCCCATTTTTTAAAGATCGAGCTAAAATTCTCAAATAATTTTTTTATTCTTTCTTAGGCTTCCCTGAGCACGTGGTAATTTTTTTGTATTTAGTCATAGTTAACCCTATATACCTTTTCCAGATACAAAAAGATAGGAGTGTTTCAGTAATCAGTTATATACACTAAGCCGCAAACATTTCTGCCATGTAAAATAAGCATGATGTGATATAAGTGGCCCCTTCTAATGACGTCAACACATATTTGAATTTCTGGTTTCCATTATATTTTGATTTTTTAAAAAGTTACTTACAAACATCGAAAATGAAATTTTAACTTTGACACCCTGTAGATCGAAAACGAGCGACATTCGAATATGGCATATGTGATTTAATCGCTCTATTTTAAAATCAACAACCTGCCATTAAGCTCTGTCTCATTATTAACGTGGTACAAGCAAAGTTTACAGAATAAATATTTATTCTGTAAACTTTGGTACAAGCCTTTACAAACTCGTTGTACAAAACTCCACCTCTTAAAATTGCAGCTAGGTTTCCTCCTCTGTTTCCTCGAATGGTAGTTAGGATGACTTTTAGGAATTATTCAAATTATTTAACTTACATGTAGATGAATCACAGTGAAAGGGATACTGTAACATATTAAGTTCTTTTGGTTTAATTAGCTTTCTAGGATTTTCACTGATTTCACCACGAATTTGTTGCAGTTTTTATGAGTCTGCTTCTGTAATTCTAATCTCTGTTGACCTCTCAAGTTCAGTGTTACGCTGCCCACACTCTACCCACTGTTGTTATTTCATTTCTCAACGGCGCCGTAGAAGGATGCACTTTTCTTTGCATAATGTTTTTGTCCAATTTACTTGTGTATGGTAAAAATGAACACAGTGGGAGGAAAATTTTCCGCGATGTTTGGAAGAAAGGTGGTAATGCCGAGCTTTGTTTTCTGGAACTAGTTTTTTACTAAACGACTCCAAATATACCTATTTAACAATGTGTGATATACAAGGCGTTTCAGCGTAAGCGTTAAAAAAATATTTGTAAATAGTAAATTCGTTCAAAAATTGTATGATATTGATGTGGTGTGAAACAAAAAGTGATGGTTTTCAATAAATTTTAATTATCACTCAGAGACGGAGTTGACATATTTATACTACTCAAAAACACTAACTGTTACAAAATTATAAAACGAACTCCATTACAACAATTATTAACTTTATTTATCTTAATTCCACATAATCTTTTATGTAGAATTAAGTTAAATGATCATATTTTATTCCAATAAAAAAATAGTAGGTTTGGTTAGGTTATTTGTTTACGTGAATTAATAAAAAATAAAGAAATTACTGAACAACCTTAAGCCATTTATTGAAATAGTTATTTACTATTTTTTCGAATTCTGAATAATGAAATTTTATTGAAAGTCATATTTCACACCTCCATGTCTTTATCGTACCGTCGACAAGAGATACGGCTGTCTTATAGTGACAGACCATTAGAATATTTCAGAGACTACTTCGATTTCAATTTTGAAAATTTAGCTTTTGGGGTTTTCCGAGGTGCTCTTTTTAAATCAACAAGTAGTACTTGTTACTTAAATTAAATGAAACACTATATATTTTTGCATATTTGGATTTTACGCGTAAGTTTAGGAGGACTTTTATTAAGGTCGCCGTATTTCTCGCCGTAAAATATTTGTCGAGTTTTTTGGGTAATCCCGAACACGTAGAGGAAAATATCAAAAATAAAATTAATGGTATTTTGTCTATCCACTTTTACTATTTAAATTCTCCTCAAATAATGTAATAAAATAACTAAAATGCATTTCTAAGATACGCATTATTTTACTATTCTAACCCCACATTTTAACAATTATTTTCACATACTTATAAACAACAGTAAATACTTTTATATGCAGAACTATGTAGGTTTCTATTATAGCAATATTTACATCTACCGTTATTTGAAAAATACATATTTTAAAAGATTTCTGCACCTAAAAATTTGTTGGTTAGACCGCTTTTTGTCATTATATATTCGATTTACTTCGGTACCTTTGAATATTTGCAGGTGGCATAAGAAAGCATTCCTGTTATTTGCTAACTCTACATTATTCAGTTCTTAAATGTAAAATTACTTGTAACTATTTGCAGAAAACACTATTCCAAGAATACGGCGGCCTTAAGCTTATATCTACCTCTAATAGTCTCAGATATTTCAATTCTGTCAAAAAAAGTTGCTTTTTGATAGCCTAAATTAATATTGCATATTTTTTACATCGCGCAAGCTAAAGTATTGATATCTAAAAGAGAGACAGGGGGTGTCATGATCATTTGTTACAGATATTTGAACCGCCAAACCTTGGTTTTTCTAATTGGAACACTGTATATTCAAACAAAAACTGTTGTGCGGGATCGCTGTGAAATTGATAGCAAACTTAGAAACAAAACAACCAAGCAAATGGTGGTTTATTGTATATTGGTTTGGCCACTCACTTTATGTGAGAGTGTTTTCAGGAACTGGACATTTCTACTTCGCGCTTTTAGTTAAAGCCATAACAGCCATTTGCCCGACGTTTTCCAACATATAAAATTTTTTTATTAAATTATATTGAGTACATACATACTTTAAAAAATTATTCAAAATAACCGATTTCCAGCAGCATCCTTCCGAGATATTTCCCACATTTTTCCAGACACCCTGTATATTTTATTTTTATTGAATTGAAAGACACCTTTATTACAACAACGATTTGACTGATTTTTATTACGATTTTATTTGGTTCCAACCTTCCCCCTACATATTTTTGCTGCATCATAGAACACCTACTATAAATTCATTGTTGTGTTTCATTCACCCACGACAGAGATATTCCTGCAAAACGTAACATCGTGATCCAGTTAACGGATAACGACAGTGAATGGAAAGAACTGCTTTATCTTCACGACCGACATGAGAATTCGCTACCTACCTAGTTTGTGAAAATTTATATTGCAACTAGCACACAGCCCGACGCAAATATAGTTCACTAGGTCGGCTTTGTTAAAACGTTTAGATGCGCATTTGGGCTAGAAATAAGTGGAGGAATCGCCCAAGGGCGCGCTAAGGGCATGGCGTTTTAGGGGCGCCTTTTTAATCCGTTTTGCTAGGGCTAAGCTATAAAGGACATTAACTAATTGTAAGATATAGAATTATGAAAATCAGCGACGGCTCTTAGTTCATTTGCTTGACAGTGTTTATTTTCATTGCAGTTCATAAATCGTCTTGGTGTCAAGCACAAAAAACTATTTCCGACATATCCATTTATTTGACTTCAATAGAAGAGATATTAAGACATCACACCCTTCAAGTTCGAAAATTAATTCATTCCTGTTTGTTAACAATATTTTTACGTATTTCACAATGTTTCGATTTTCTATCGTTTGTATACAAATTAATATTCCTTTGAACTTAATACACATTTTAGGTTAATAAAATCAATGTTTTTCTTCAAAAAAATATTGTAATTTCTCTATAAATTTAAGTAAGCAGAAAGTGAATGTACTCAGGTTGAAACATTGGATGCGAATTAAACTATATAAATTTAAATAATTTATTTAGTAAAAATAAGCATATTATTGATATTATGTTTATTAATTCACTTGAAAAATACGCATTTGCTAACCACAAACTTTAATATTAATTTTCATATAAATAAAAGTGTAACTACTAAGTTACATCTACATTTAAAAAAGTACCTAGGTGTATTTGTAGATTTCTGTACATAAAACCTTATTGGCTAGACGGCTTTTTGTAGCTACTTGTTTGTACTGAATTTTACTAAGGCATCTTTATCCAGGTAAATATTTAAGAGGGGATAGAGAAAAAATGAATTAACGGAATCTCCCTTCAAAAAATGTCCACACTTATTTAGGTATATAGTCAAAAATATTTTTTTTCGAAACCTTATTCTCTCAACCGCACTGTTGTTTGACGTTTAGAGAGTTAGGCAACCACCAATAATTTGTTTTATCTTAATTAAATAAAGAAATTTGCGTTAGGTACAGATATTTTCCTATAATAAAGTTAGCCGGTTTGTTTTTCTAGACCATCGAACAAGATTTTATAATTAGATTGCCGAGGGTGCATTCAAAGTTTTCTATTATGTATTACTATTCTGTTCGTTCGATTTTCTTAGAATAAGGGTTTTGCCACATTTTTAAAAATCGAGCTGGAATTCCGGAATAATACTGCCATATAACTTAATCTTGTCTTACTTTTTCTTGGTCTTGTTTTGATCTCACAAGATAAGATTTTAAAAAAAGGTTGTGAAACAAGACAAGAAATATTGCTACGGCAAAAAGTCTTGCAATATAAGAAGGGGTAATATTTAAATGACATTAGCCGAAGAAATAAATATTGCATTTCTATCTCCATTTAAAAGACATTCAGCATAGAAAATTATTTTTAAAATTAAAGTTTATTAAGTCTAGGTCCAGTCTTGCCGAATTGAACTAATTATACACTTCACTGCCACTTGACTGAGAGTTTCGATTCTGCTTCGCCCATTTCCTGCATTATTTCTTGCAAAACTGCGAGAAAAAAAATTTGCGAGACTTGCAAGAAAAGACAAAATATGATCTTGCAAGATCGAGCAAAAACAAAGCAAGACGATTTCCTGTCTCAGTCAACACTAATACCCTATAGATTAAAAAATTCAATTAAGACACCCATAATCTTCATCAGTTGCATCTCCTGCACCGTCAGCTGTAACAACTTTCTCCTGATAAAGATATATTTATTATTTATAGTTTTCTTCTATCCGTCTATCGCCTTAACTTTTTTAACAATCACTTTTCTTTAGTAATGTAACATTCACTGTTTCCATTTCAATTTTCAATATTATCTATTAGTGAAATTAAAAAAAATGTTTCATTAAAACTAGCTCGGCTATCAAACAAAATTGTAGCTCAAACAATTGGCGTTCGTCCGACTACAAATCACGAAACACACAATTCACATTGGGAGCCGTTGTCCACTCCGGGCGAAAATCGATAGAACAGTGAAAACAGAAACATTATTCGTCTATTTGTAGCGTTCGCATTTCATCCCCGTTATTATTATTATCACTTATTTTATAGTGAAGTATTTTGGCGTTCGACATCAAATGGATTACATATAATATTGTAGAGGAACATATTTGCCCAGTACGCTTATTTAAAAAGTTGATGAAAAAACGAGGCACTTCTATAACATTGGAAAGTATTTCTTACACCAAATCCCATTTACAAGTTGACAAAGATTATCCTTCGAGCATTATTCAATAGATTCTGTAAATGATACTGCAGGAGTAATTCTATGTCGGTCGGGGCATTAGTCCGCGGAGAAGTTGTTTCCTGCAGCATCATTTACAGATTTAATGGCTCGTCGCCAAGGGCGAGAGGTCTGCGTTAAATACCTGCTGCAATGTAGGTCGCTTCCTGTAAAGTTAAGCCGCTTAGGCCGAGCAGGAAGTAAGCAGACCACTTATATCTCACCTTCAATAGATTCGTTTCGAAAAACAACAAACTTTAACATCTACTACAGAACCGATTAACTGTGGCACCCGTAGCGATATTAGTATTCCGCGTATGAATTTAAATACATAACAGCGTGTTTATTAATAATTGCACGCTCAAATAAAAATGTATTTATTTTTAGTGTTTCATAAATCAAGTTTGCATTGCTATGTTTCTAAATCTATTATTCATTAAATTGTCCTGCCGAATTACACTCGATGTTTGTGTTGATACCGATTAAATTTGTGATGTAAATTCAAATCTGTTTCCTTTAGCAAGTTGACTCGAAACACTGTCAAGCTAAACCTTCGGTGTCGCGTTTTTTAGTAGTTGATTTTCTCGTCTAATTGCTAGGCAACAGTTTCTCATTAAACAACCCAAATTTACCCGGTTTTTACCTCTTGTGCAATAAATGACAATAACCGCGTCAGGTTCGATGTGAGGCAAATACAAACCATTTTCGAAATACAGATATAGATAGAACAGTGAAAACGGAAACATTATGCGTCTATGTGTAGCATTCAGAGTTCATCCCCGTTATTATCGCTTATTTTATAGCAAAGAGTTCGTGAATTATTGAGAACCAAAACACGATCCACATTCCACGACTGCATCAATCTGGCAGTCGGTAATTTTAAAATTATTTTCACCCGGCAACCGGGACTTGGTATTTTATCAAATTATACAAACATTTACATTTTATCCGACGCCTCCAGGTTAAAAGAGGACGACAGAAACACCAAATATTTCAATAAAATCCACAGAAGGCGGTAAAATATTGCCGCTCTTTATTTATTTACGAGGAACACCAGTTACAGCACTTCGGGCAGTGCATTTACGACCGTAACCTTGATTTGGGTCAGCTGTAAAAATTGATTTGTTGCAGAGGGCGTGAATGCCTGAAACTGAAATGTCGAAGGATAATAATTATAATACATAATTCGACATTAATAGGTGTTAGGTATAGTTTGGACAGCCCTGTCCGCGCGAAGCCAGCGCATGCTTGGGCAGCTGCTTTGAGATTATGTCAGTAGAGTATAAGACATTGCAGAGAGTAGTGCTGCTTTGCTCACATGTATTTTATTAGTGTAAAAAACCCATACAGTCCATTAAAAACACATAGTAAAAAAAGTTACATTACGTGTATTACTTAAACACCTACAACAGAGTTCTAAACCAGAATTAAGAAGGCAGAATTCAAAAGGGTGAAAGCCCGAACATTGGCCCTAGCGAACCGGACGAAATTGAACTTTAACGACCTAGAGATAGGACTACAAAAGACTACAGAACAAAAAAACTGGTGAACCAGGCGGACAAGGACATAGGATTATAACATAAACTACCAGCACAAGTAAGTCACCATCCTTCAATAAATTATTATCCCATTTTCTTCTCTTTGTTTGACGCAACAAGTGTTGATTAAAATGGCGTATAACGACAATCCAGAACAAGCTATGAACCTAACCAATTTAATATCAAAACGAGGTAAAATTAAAGCACGCATTACAAGATTCAGAAATTTTTTGTCGAATTTTGATCAAACAGATTACGTGGAATTAGAATCCCGACTAGAGGCATTTGAAAACACAGTTTTAATTAATTTTGAGGAAGTTCAAGAGGCTATTGAACAAATTAATGACGATACCATCCAAGAAACAGAACGCGAAACCTTTGAAAATTCATATTATAAAGCAGTTGCTGACGCGAAAAAATTGTTGAATAGAGTTAAAAACACAAATGTAAATATTCCGAATGATACTGTAGGAATACAACACGGCGGGCGCGAGTCGCTGCAAATTCAGGAACGAGTAAAGTTGCCGCAAATAAATTTACCTGATTTTTATGGTAGATATGAAGATTGGATTACGTTTAGGGATACATTCACCTCTCTAATTCACGATAGCACGCAAATATCCAAAATCGAAAAATTCCATTATCTTAGGGCGTGCGTAAAAGGAGAAGCATATCAATTACTAAAATCTATTCAAATTTGTGAAGCAAATTACGACGACGCATGGAAAACTTTAAAGGACAGTTATGAAAATAAAAGTTAATACTGAACAGACATGTCAAAACCCTTTTCGACTTACCAGCGGTTAAAAATGAATCACATATATACTTAAGAAAACTACTAGATAATTTTAATAAGAATTTAAGAGCTTTAACATCATTAGGACAACCGACGCAAACGTGGGATACGCTTTTAATTCATATTTTGTCTACAAAATTAGACCCAAATACAAAACGTAAGTTTGAACAAATTATTAGCAAAAAAGATGAACCGAAAATATCAGACTTAACAGAATTTTTAGCAGAACAGTGTAATATATTAGAATCAGTAGACAATAAGTCAAGTAATATTTCGCGAGATAAAAAATACGTAGAAACAAATGAAAAGTCATTTTCACTGCATGCATCTGAGCAAAAAGTAAAATGTTCATTTTGTAGTAAATCTCATTTAAACTTTAAATGTGACCAATTTGAGAAAATGTCTATAGCGGAGCGTTACAGAAATTAATAAAAGGGTTTGTGCAGTAATTGTTTAAGACCGGGTCATTATCAAAGAGATTGCCGAACGGAAGGCTGTCGAATATGTAAAGGCAAGCATCATTATTTATTACATAGAAAACAAGGCGCAAAAAATGAGTCAGGTGTCGCGCACGGCGAAACGGCCACAAAAAACGTAGCGGCTGACCAGGAAGAAACGAGTTCGAAATCGGAGACGTTAAAAACACATACTGAAATGAGTAACAATTATTCGGCCAGAATTTCGACTCCAGTAACACACAGGGTGTTATTAGCTACGGCAAACATTTACGTGCGGGCCGCGGACGATTCACTAATACGAGGTAGGGCATTGCTTGATAATGGATCAATGTCAAATTTTATTACAAATGAATTCGCGGAAAAATTGCAATTAGGTACGAAGCCAATAAACCTTGCGATAGGAGGGTTAAACAATATGTTAAATAACATTAATTTAAAATTAGACACAACGATATTTTCAAACGATCTCAAATATCAAACGCAACAATCGTTTTTAGTTATTAAACAAATAACAAATAACTTACCACAATTTTCCTTTGACGTATCAGCGTGGAACTTACCAAAAAATTTGCAATTAGCAGATGATAAGTTTAATGAAGCGGGAGACATAAATATATTATTAGGAGCGGGTGTCTTTTTCGATATTCTTTGTAACGAGCAAATTAAATTGGGGAAAGGTAAACCTTTGCTGCAAAAAACTAAGTTGGGTTATGTAGTATCTGGGCACATGGATAATATTTTAACTTCCGAACAAATGGTATGCAACTTAAATATATCAAATGAAGACTTACATAAAGACTTAGAATTATTTTGGAAAATTGAAAATTGCGAGGATAAGCAAGTTAAACTTACAAACGAGGAACTATACTGCGAAAATTACTTTATAAAAACCGTTACAAAAAATAATATTGGCCGATTTGAAGTAAGTCTGCCATTTAAGGAAAATAAAGGCAATTTGGGTGATTCACAAGAAACGGCGGTTAAACGATTTTTAAATTTGGAGCGAAAATTACAAAAAAATAATGAATTTGGTAAAATGTACAAAGACTTTATGAACGAGTATAAAATATTAGGACACATGAGTGAAATCAATATAGATAATGATACCGGAGTACAAAATGTTATTTACCACACCACGGGGTGTTGCGGGAAAGTAGTACTACTACGAAATTACGCGTAGTATTCGACGCGTCTGCGGAAACTACTACAGGATTATCTTTGAATCAAACGTTAATGGTGGGACCTACGTTACAACGAGATTTATTCTCGATTCTGTTGACTTTAGAAAATACAATGTAGTTATTACAGCCGACGTGGAAAAATGTATCGGCAAGTATTAGTAAAACGTGAAGATCGTGATTATCAGCGAATTGTTTGGCGCGAAAATCCGAACTTAGAACTTAAACATTATCGCTTAAATACTATTACCTACGGAACGGCTCCGGCGGCGTTTCTAGCAGTTAGGTGTTTGTTTCAAGCGGCGATAGAATACCAAAAAATTTATCCGAAAGCTGCGGAAACTATAAAAAATTCCTTTTACATGGACGATTTGATTGCGGGAGCGGATACTGTAGAAAAGGCAATACAGCTAAAAAATGAAATTACCGAAATACTGAATGCGGCCTGTTTTCCTTTAAGAAAATGGTGTTCAAATTCAAAACAAATTGAAAGAAAATTTGGAAAAGACTAACGATATATATGCGATATCGGCGGATGAGAACCACAAGACTTTAGGATTAATTTGGGACTCGACAAACGATATTTTACGTTACGCTATAAATTTCGAAATACCAGATGTGACTACGAAACGTTCTATTCTGGCTACGACTGCAAAATTATTTGACCCGTGTGGACTAATATCTCCAGTAATAGTACGTGCGAAAATCATTCTGCAAAAATTATGGCAGGGCGGTTTTGATTGGGATCAACCTGTAGACGAGGATTTACAATATTCTTGGATTACTTTTATAAAACAATTACCAGATTTAGCGAAACTCGAAATTCCGCGACAAGTAACTGCGACTAGAATAACTAATTGTCAAGTACACGCCTTTTGCGATGCGTCTGAGAAGGCCTATGGGGCATGTATTTACTTAAGGACTTCAGATAACGCGGGAAAACATTATTCTAAGTTACTATGTTCAAAGACGCGAGTCGCACCACTAAAAACTATTTCATTGCCAAGACTTGAATTATGCGCCGCTGTGCTATTGAGCAAACTAGTAAAAACAGTCGAGACGGCACTGGAAATGCAAGTAAATCGCAGATATTTTTGGTGTGACAGTACGGTTGTATTAAATTGGCTTTCGGCAGAACCTGTTACTTGGAAAACGTTCATTTCGAATCGCGTGGCTGAAATACAAGGAAAAACGAGTATAGAGGAATGGAATCATATACGATCTGAATTAAATCCAGCAGATATTTTATCTCGTGGCGCAAGCGTACAACAAACGATTAGTTCGAAACTTTGGTGGCACGGTCCGAAGTTTTGAGCCAACCTGAGAGTGAATGGCCGGTAAATCAGAATATACAGTGTGACAATGACGTTTTAAACACAGAAAGACGAAAATCAATAAAGTTAAATTTTGTAACATCTTTTGACATTTCGATATTTGAAAGATATTCGAACCTAACGAAACTGCAGCGTGTGGTAGCGTTTATGTACAGATTTATAAATAATGCTAAAGTGCCGATTGGTAAAAGAACAACGGGATTTATGACCGGTGTGAAATCATCCACAGCCACAGATTTAGGTAGGACTATAATCGATAAAGTCGTGGTCAGAAAATGAAGTCGAATTTTACACAAGTTTTTTACATAATTCGTATGGGGCTGATCACAGAATATTAAAAACCCGAAAAATAAAAAAAATCCAACCACCCTTCTTATTTCTTAGGCAGTCAGGGTTGTGCAGGGTTGGTGATAAGGGGTGGATTTAATAAAATACGAAATATTTCAAATAAAAAAAAAACTATTACTTGACCGGTCACCATATTCATAGAGAATGTTACAAATTAGCATATTAAGAGGTGCCACCCACCTGTTTCATTTTCCAGGCCGTCAAGGTTGGTGATAAGGGGTGAATTTAATAAAATACGAATTATTTCAAATAAAAAAAAACTATTGCTTGACCGGTCACCATATTCATAGAGAATGTTACAAATTATCATATTAAGAGATCCCACCCACCCGTTTCATTTTCCAGGCCGTCAGGGTTGGTGATAAGGGGTGGATATATTAAAATACGAAATATTTCAAATAAAAAAAACTACTTCTTGACCGGCCACCAAATTCATAGAGAATGTTAAAAATTAGCATATTAAGAGATCCCACCCACCCGTTTCATTGTCCAGGCCGTCAGGGTTGGTGATAAGGGGTGGATTAAATAAAATACGAAATATTTCAAATAAAAAAAACTATTTCTTGACCGGTAACCATATTCATAGAAAATGTTAAAAATTATCATATTAAGAGATCCCACCCACCCGTTTCATTTTCCAGGCCGTCAGGGTTGGCGATAAGGGGTGGATTTAATAAAATACGAAATATTTCAAATAAAAAAAACTATTACTTGACCGGTCACCATATTCATAGAGAATGTTAAAAATTATCATATTAAGAGATCCCACCCACCCGTTTCATTTACCAGGCCGTCAGGGTTGGCGATAAGGGGTGGATTTGATAAAATACGAAATATTTCAAATAAAAAAAACTATTTCTTGACCGGCCACCAAATTCATAGAGAATGTTACATATTAGCATATTAAGAGATCCCACCCACCCGTTTCATTTACCAGGCCGTCAGGGTTGACGATAAGGGGAGGATTTGATAGAATACTAAATATTTCAAATAAAAAAAACTATTTCTTGACCGGCCACCAAATTCATAGAGAATGTTAAAAATTAGCATATTAAGAGATCCCACCCACCCGTTTCATTGTCCAGGCCGTCAGGGTTGGTGATAAGGGGTGGATTAAATAAAATACGATATATTTCAAATAAAAAAAACTATTACTTGACCGGTCACCATATTCATAGAAAATGTTAAAAATTAGCATATTAAGAGATCCCACCCACCCGTTTCATTGTCCAGGCCGTCAGGGTTGGTGATAAGGGGTGGATTTAATAAAATACGAAATATTTCAAATAAAAAAAAACTATTTCTTGACCGGCCACCAAATTCATAGAGAATGTTACAAATTAGCATATTAAGAGATCCCACCTACCCGTTTCATTGTCCAGGCCGTCAGGGTTGGTGATAAGGGGTGGATTAAATAAAATACGAAATATTTCAAATAGAAAAAACTGTTTCTTGACCGGCCACCAAATTCATAGAGAATGTTAAAAATTAGCATATTAAGAGATCCCACCCACCCGTTTCATTTACCAGGCCGTCAGGGTTGGTGATAAGGGGTGGATTAAATAAAATACGATATATTTCAAATAAAAAAAACTATTACTTGACCGGTCACCATATTCATAGAAAATGTTAAAAATTATCATATTAAGAGATCCCACCCACCCGTTTCATTTTCCAGGCCGTCAGGGTTGGTGATAAGGGGTGGATTTGATAGAATACGAAATATTTCAAATAAAAAAAACTATTTCTTGACCGGCCACCAAATTCATAGAGAATGTTAAAAATTAGCATATTAAGAGATCCCACCCACCCGTTTCATTGTCCAGGCCGTCAGGGTTGGTGATAAGGGGTGGATTTAATAAAATACGAAATATTTCAAACAAAAAAAAAACTATTACTTGACCGGATACCATATCCACAGAGAATGTTAAAAATTAGCATATTAAGAGGTGCCACCCACCTGTTTCATTTTCCAGGCCGTCAAGGTTGGTGATAAGGGGTGGATTTAATAAAATACGAATTATTTCAAATAAAAAAAACTATTACTTGACCGGTCACCATATTCACAGAAAATGTTAAGAATTATCATATTGAGAGATCCCACCCACCCGTTTCATTGTCCAGGCCGTCAGGGTTGGTGATAAGGGGTGGATTTAATAAAATACGAAATATTTCAAATAAAAAAAACTACTTCTTGACCGGCCACCAAATTCATACAAAATGTTAAAAATTAGCATATTAAGAGATCCCACCCACCCGTTTCATTGTCCAGGCCGTCAGGGTTGGTGATAAGGTGGATTAAATAAAATACGATATATTTCAAATAAAAAACTATTACTTGACCGGTCACCATATTCATAGAAAATGTTAAAAATGATCAGATTAAGAGATCCCACCTACCCGTTTCATTGTCCAGGCCGTCAGGGTTGGTGTAAGGGGTGGATTTGATAGAATACGAAATATTTCAAATAAAAAAAAACTATTTCTTGACCGGCCACCAAATTCATAGAGAATGTTACAAATTAGCATATTAAGAGATCCCACCTACCCGTTTCATTGTCCAGGCCGTCAGGGTTGGTGATAAAGTGGATATATTAAAATACGAAATATTTCAAATAAAAAAAACTACTTCTTGACCGGCCACCAAATTCATAGAGAATGTTAAAAATTAGCATATTAAGAGATCACACCCACCCGTTTCATTGCCCAGGCCGTCAGGGTTGGTGATAAGGGGTGGATTAAATAAAATACGATATATTTCAAATAAAAAAAACTATTACTTGACCGGTCACCATATTCATAGAAAATGTTAAAAATGATCAGATTAAGAGATCCCACCCACCCGTTTCATTTTCCAGGCCGTCAGGGTTGGCGATAAGGGGTGGATTTAATAAAATACGAAATATTTCAAATAAAAAAAACTATTACTTGACCGGTCACCATATTCATAGACAATGTTAAAAATTATCATATTAAGAGATCCCACCCACCCGTTTCATTTACCAGGCCGTCAGGGTTGGCGATAATGTGTTGATTTGATAGAATACGAAATATTTCAAATAAAAAAAACTATTTCTTGACCGGCCACCAAATTCATAGAGAATGTTACAAATTAGCATATTAAGAGATCCCACCCACCCGTTTCATTGTCCAGGCCGTCAGGGTTGGTGATAAGGGGTGGATTTAATAAAATACGATATATTTCAAATAAAAAAAACTATTACTTGACCGGTCACCATATTCATAGAAAATGTTAAACATGATCAGATTAAGAGATCCCACCCACCCGTTTCATTTTCCAGGCCGTCAGGGTTGGTGATAAGTCTTGGATTTTATATAATACGAAATATTTCAAATAAAAAAAACTATTTCTTGACCGGCCACCAAATTCATAGAGAATGTTAAAAATTAGCATATTAAGAGATCCCACCCACCCGTTTCATTGTCCAGGCCGTCAGGGTTGGTGATAATGGGTTTATTACATAAAATACGAAATATTTCAAATAAAAAAACTACTTTTTGACCGGCCACCAAATTCATACAAAATGTTAAAAATTAGCATATTAAGAGATCCACCCACCCGTTTCATTGTCCAGGCCGTCAGGGTTGGTGATAAGATGGATTAAATAAAATACGATATATTTCAAATAAAAAAAACTATTACTTGACCGGTCACCATATTCATAGAAAATGTTAAAAATGATCAGATTAAGAGATCCCACCCACCCGTTTCATTTTCCAGGCCGTCAGGGTTGGCGATAAGGGCTGGATTTAATAAAATAAGAATAATTTCAAATAAAAAAAACTATTATTTGACCGGTCACCATATTCATAGAGAATGTTAAAAATTATCATATTAAGAGATCCCACCCACCCGTTTCATTTACCAGGCCGTCAGGGTTGGCGATAAGTGGATTTGATAGAATACGAAATATTTCAAATAAAAAAAACTATTTCTTGACCGGCCACCAAATTCATAGAGAATGTTAAAAATTAGCATATTAAGAGATCCCACCCACCCGTTTCATTGTCCAGGCCGTCAGGGTTGGTGATAAGTTTTGGATTTAATAAAATACGAAATATTTCAAATAAAAAAAAACTATTACTTGACCGGATACCATATCCACAGAGAATGTTAAAAATTAGCATATTAAGAGGTGCCACCCACCTGTTTCATTTTCCAGGCCGTCAAGGTTGGTGATAAGGGGTGGATTTAATAAAATACGAATTATTTCAAATAAAAAAAACTATTACTTGACCGGATACCATATTCATAGAAAATGTTAACAATTATCATATTGAGAGATCCCACCCACCCGTTTCATTGTCCAGGCCGTCAGGGTTGGTGATAAGGGGTGGATTTAATAAAATACGAAATATTTCAAATAAAAAAAACTACTTCTTGACCGGCCACCAAATTCATACAAAATGTTAAAAATTAGCATATTAAGAGATCCCACCCACCCGTTTCATTGTCCAGACCGTCAGGGTTGGTGATAAGGGGTGGATTAAATAAAATACGAAATATTTCAAATAAATAAACTATTGCTTGACCGGTCACCATATTCATAGAGAATGTTAAAAATTAGCACATTAAGAGGTGCCACCCACCCGTTTCATTTTCCAGACCGTCAAGGTTGAGAATAAGGGGTGGATTTAATAAAATACGAAATATTTCAAACAAAAAAAAAACTATTACTTGACCGGATACCATATTCACAGAGAATGTTAAAAATTAGCATATTAAGAGGTGCCACCCACCCGTTTCATTTTCCAGGCCGTCAGGGTTGGTAATAAGGGGTGGATTTAATAAAATACGAAATATTTCAAATAAAAAAAACTACTTCTTGACCGGCCACCAAATTCATAGAGAATGTTAAAAATTAGCATATTAAGAGATCCCACCTACCCGTTTCATTGTCCAGGCCGTCAAGGTTGGGGATAAGGGGTGAATTTAATAAAATACGAATTATTTCAAATAAAAAAAAAACTATTGCTTGACCGGTCACCATATTCATAGTGAATGTTAAAAATTATCATATTAAGAGATCCCACCCACCCGTTTCATTTTGCAGGCCGTCAGGGTTGGTGATAAGGGGTGGATTTAATAAAATACGCTCAGGAGAGATAGAATTGTGAAAATGTAGTTCCACAATCTTCCGTGTATAAATGTGGCGCTTATTTTATATATTCGTATATAGGTATATACGAATATATAAAATAAGCGCCACATCTATACAAACCTGAGCCACGGAAGCGTGGCAACACAGCTAAAGATTTTAAGATTGTAAACATATACTACATACTGAATACTTTTTTTTTAATTATTTTATTTCATTTATTTCGTTTGTTGTTATTATGTTAATAGATAAATAAATAAAAATATATACAGGGTGTTAAAAAAAGAGTATAAAATATTTCAGGAGGTAATAGTACGAACCAAAATAAGCAGAAAAGTCTTAATAAATATGGGTCCGCAAAGTAACGGTTGCAGAGATATGGACGTTTTTCAAACATTTTATTTTATTAGGAATAAAGCGACAAAGGAAGCTTTTAACAAACAAAAAACAAAGTTACAGAAGATGTTCAAAGTGCCTTCCGTCCATTTCCAAGCAGGCACGACATCTTCGTCTCAACGATATTCGAACTCATTCGAAAACACCCTCCTTGGTTTGGATTTCTTGACACTTTTGATTAATCCGTGGCTGCAGCTCTTCCAAGCTATTTACAGGAATACCATACACTAATGTCTTCAAATATCCCCAAACAAAGAAATCTAGAGGGTTCAGATCAGGCGATCTTGGAGGCCATAAAACAGGTCCGGCCCTTCCTACCTATCTATGTGGAAAAGTTTGGTGTAAATGCTCTCTAACGGCCATGGAAAAATGAGCTGGAGCACCATCATGCTGGAACCACATTTGTTCCCTCTGATTCAAAGAAATGTCTTCCAAAAACTCATACAGTGTGCAGAAAGTTAAGGTAAGCAGCGCCAGTTAATCGGTTTGGTAAAACGACAGGACCTAGTCATCTACAATACCCATCCAAATGTTTAATGAAAAACGTGCCTTATGTCCAGATTCTATTAGAGCATGAGGATTTTTGTCGGCCCAAATATGCGTATTGTGAAAATTAAACACTCCATTTCTTGTGAGCCCGGCCTCATCAGTAAAAAGAATGTTTGCAAGAAAACGAGGGTCTTCAGCATCATGACGTAGAAACCAGCGGCAAAAAACCAAACATTTATTGGATTTAAGGCCTGTACTCGTTGCACATGGTATGGATAAAGCAGTTGCTCGTGAAGGATTCTCCAAACAAGAGGACCACTAATTCCTACCTCAACTGATACTCTCCGCACACTCGTACCTGGATTCTGGTCTTCCGGATAAATGGCACTGTTTGCTCAAGGAAACGGTATCACGCAATATTTGGTGAATTCTTCGAAACATGCGTTGTGAAGGAATCTAGCGATTTGGATAAGCGTCAAGATAAAGACGTCGCGCTTCGGTGGCGTTCCCATTAGCACGACCATCCATGAAATGCATGTCTGTTAATTCTGCGTTAGAGTAACCAGCCATAGCAAAAGAAAACTTGTGTACTGAAAACAACTGTCAAATACATACTGTTTATTTCACTAAACATCAACCAACTATTATAAGAAAATACACAATGCTTTTGCAAAATAAAAAAAGGGGCTAAAAAACATAAAACATTCCATATCTCCGCAACCGTTACTTTGCATGTTTATTGAGACTTTTCTGCTTATTTTCGTTCATACTATTACCTCCTTAAATAACCACCAATAGTAAAATGAATACACAAATCTGAACCACCTTCACAATCCTGAGCCGTATATGTGGCTTAACATTGTTTTGCTTTATCTTTGGACACTATTCACTTAATCATCTTAACTACCTCTTTGGGTCGTTATAAGTATGACCCATATGTTCTACATAAATTCGATTTGCGACAATTTTGAGAAGTATTATTAGCTCAGGAATGATATAATTCTGAAAATATACTTCCATATATTTTGATTTGGTCCAAAGGCAACACAAATCAAAAATAGACACTGGAAAAATTTGAAATAGTTAAAGAAGAAACAAAATAATATTCGTCAATATAACAGAACGATTAAATTAAAAAACAAGTACATATTTCAGTTTTTAAATATAAGCACTTTGTGTGAGAATTTGTATTTAAAAATGTTTATAGTGGATCAGGTTTTTCAAATAATGCTAATATGAATGTTACTTCTAATTACATGGTTGTTGATTTGGCAAGTGTTTTGTATAAGGGATTCTTTGCACCTTAACTTTATCGGTAACTTAATAGCCCTGTTCGCGGTAACGATTCCGAACTAGTTCAGGATTAATTTACGGATGTGCTCAGGCGCAGTTTGAATTTGATCGTCAGAAATGCAAACTGCGCTTGCTCTCATCCGTAAATTAATCCTGAACTAGTTCGGAATCGCTACCGCGAACAAGGCTAATAATAGAAAATCCACCTTATCATGGGTCGTTTTTATTAAATTCTGCTCTGTTAAAGTAATTATTGTGACAGGTGTCAATCGAAAATTTATAGTGAATTTTCCACAGTTGCGTATTTAAATCTTTTTATTTAATTTGCTGATAAAATTTTGAGTTGAACATCTGGAGTTCGACAGTTTTATCAATAATTTCACTCAAAAAAATGCTTTTCTCGAAAACATAATATTAGTCTATTACATAATATAAATTAATTGTAAATTTAGTAACACAAGATGTAGTAATTTTATTTGAAAAAAATCCCACAGACAAATATTCGATCGAAGAAGCAAATAATTTGTATTATATTAAATTCACCCCTTATCCCCAACCTTTACGGCCTGGAAAATGAAACGGGTGGGTGGGATCTCTTAATATGCTTATTTTTAACATTCTCTGTGAATATGGTATCCGGTCAAGCAATAGTTTTTTTTATTTGAAATAATTCGTATTTTATTAAATTCACCCCTTATCACCAACCTTGACGGCCTGGAAAATGAAACGGGTGGGTGGGATCTCTTAATATGATAATTTGTAACATTCTCTATGAATATGGTGACCGGTCAAGCAATAGTTTTTTATTTGAAATAATTCGTATTTTATTAAATTCACCCCTTATCACCAACTTTGACGGCCTGGAAAATGAAACAGGTGGGTGGCACCTCTTAATATGCTAATTTTTAACATTTTCTATGAATATGGTGACCGGTCAAGCAATAGTTTTTTTTATTTGAAATATTTCGTATTTTATTTAATCCACCCCTTATCACCAACCCTGACGGCCTGGACAATGAAACGGGTAGGTGGGATCTCTTAATATGCTAATTTGTAACATTCTCTATGAATTTGGTGGCCGGTCAAAATGTAGTTTTTTTTATTTGAAATATTTCGTATTTATTAAATTCACCCCTTATTCTCAACCTTGACGGTCTGGAAAATGAAACGAGTGGGTGGCACCTCTTAATGTGCTAATTTTTAACATTCTCTATGAATATGGTGACCGGTCAAGCAATAGTTTTTTTATTTGAAATATTTCGTATTCTATCAAATCCACCCCTTATCGCCAACCCTGACGGCCTGGTAAATGAAACGGGTGGGTGGGATCTCTTAATATGATAATTTTTAACATTCTCTATGAATATGGTGACCGGTCAAGCAATAGTTTTTTTTATTTGAAATATTTCGTATTTTATTAAATCCACCCCTTATCGCCAACCCTGACGGCCTGGAAAATGAAACGGGTGGGTGGGATCTCTTAATCTGATCATTTTTAACATTTTCTATGAATATGGTGACCGGTCAAGTAATAGTTTTTATTTGAAATATATCGTATTTTATTTAATCCACCCCTTATCACCAACCCTGACGGCCTGGGCAATGAAACGGGTGGGTGGGATCTCTTAATATGCTAATTTTTAACATTCTCTATGAATTTGGTGGCCGGTCAAGAAGTAGTTTTTTTTATTTAAAATATTTCGTATTTTATTAAATCCACCCCTTATCATCAACCCTGACGGCCTGGACAATGAAACGGGTGGGTGGGATCTCTTAATATGCTAATTTTTAACATTCTCTGTGGATATGGTATCCGGTCAAGTAATAGTTTTTTTTTTTATTTGAAATATTTCGTATTTTATTAAATCCACCCCTTATCACCAACCCTGACGGCCTGGACAATGAAACGGGTAGGTGGGATCTCTTAATATGCTAATTTGTAACATTCTCTATGAATTTGGTGGCCGGTCAAGAAATAGTTTTTTTTATTTGAAATATTTCGTATTCTATCAAATCCACCCCTTATCGCCAACCCTGACGGCCTGGTAAATGAAACGGGTGGGTGGGATCTCTTAATATGATAATTTTTAACATTCTCTATGAATATGGTGACCGGTCAAGTAATAGTTTTTTTTATTTGAAATATTTCGTATTTTATTAAATCCACCCCTTATCGCCAACCCTGACGGCCTGGAAAATGAAACGGGTGGGTGGGATCTCTTAATCTGATCATTTTTAACATTTTCTATGAATATGGTGACCGGTCAAGTAATAGTTTTTTTTATTTGAAATATATCGTATTTTATTTAATCCACCCCTTATCACCAACCCTGACGGCCTGGACAATGAAACGGGTGGGTGGGATCTCTTAATATGCTAATTTTTAACATTTTGTATGAATTTGGTGGCCGGTCAAGAAGTAGTTTTTTTTATTTGAAATATTTCGTATTTTATTAAATCCACCCCTTATCACCAACCCTGACGGCCTGGACAATGAAACGGGTGGGTGGGATCTCTTAATATTATAATTTTTAACATTTTCTATGAATATGGTTACCGGTCAAGCAATAGTTTTTTTTATTTGAAATATTTCGTATTCTATCAAATCCACCCCTTATAGCCAACCCTTGACGGCCTGGAAAATGAAACAGGTGGGTGGCACCTCTTAATATGCTAATTATTCTCTGTGGATATGGTATCCGGTCAAGTAATAGTTTTTTTTTTGTTTGAAATATTTCGTATTTTATTAAATCCACCCCTTATCACCAACCCTGACGGCCTGGACAATGAAACGGGTAGGTGGGATCTCTTAATATGCTAATTTGTAACATTCTCTATGAATTTGGTGGCCGGTCAAGAAATAGTTTTTTTTTATTTGAAATATTTCGTATTCTATCAAATCCACTTATCGCCAACCCTGACGGCCTGGTAAATGAAACGGGTGGGTGGGATCTCTTAATATGATAATTTTTAACATTCTCTATGAATATGGTGACCGGTCAAGTAATAGTTTTTTTTATTTGAAATATATCGTATTTTATTTAATCCACCCCTTATCACCAACCCTGACGGCCTGGACAATGAAACGGGTGGGTGGGATCTCTTAATATGCTAATTTTTAACATTCTCTATGAATTTGGTGGCCGGTCAAGAAGTAGTTTTTTTTATTTAAAATATTTCGTATTTTATTAAATCCACCCCTTATCATCAACCCTGACGGCCTGGACAATGAAACGGGTAGGTGGGATCTCTTAATATGCTAATTTGTAACATTCTATATGAATTTGGTGGCCGGTCAAGAAATAGTTTTTTTTATTTGAAATATTTCGTATTCTATCAAATCCACCCCTTATCGCCAACCCTGACGGCCTGGTAAATGAAACGGGTGGGTGGGATCTCTTAATATGATAATTTTTAACATTCTCTATGAATATGGTGACCGGTCAAGTAATAGTTTTTTTTATTTGAAATATTTCGTATTTTATTAAATCCACCCCTTATCGCCAACCCTGACGGCCTGGAAAATGAAACGGGTGGGTGGGATCTCTTAATCTGATCATTTTTAACATTTTCTATGAATATGGTGACCGGTCAAGTAATAGTTTTTTTTATTTGAAATATATCGTATTTTATTTAATCCACCCCTTATCACCAACCCTGACGGCCTGGGCAATGAAA
Organism: Monochamus saltuarius; assembly: GCA_025584915.1. Lineage (NCBI taxonomy): Eukaryota > Metazoa > Arthropoda > Insecta > Coleoptera > Cerambycidae > Monochamus > Monochamus saltuarius. Next base: position 3,242,506 of record CM046726.1, read on the forward strand.
CGGGTGGGTGGGATCTCTTAATATGCTAATTTTTAACATTCTCTATGAATTTGGTGGCCGGTCAAGAAGTAGTTTTTTTTATTTGAAATATTTCGTATTTTAATAAATCCACCCCTTATCACCAACCCTGACGGCCTGGACAATGAAACGGGTAGGTGGGATCTCTTAATATGCTAATTTGTAACATTCTCTATGAATTTGGTGGCCGGTCAAGAAAATTTTTTTTTTTATTTGAAATATTTAGTATTCTATCAAATCCACCCCTTATCGCCAACCCTGACGGCCTGGTAAATGAAACGGGTGGGTGGGATCTCTTAATATGATAATTTTTAACATTCTCTATGAATATGGTGACCGGTCAAGTAATAGTTTTTTTTATTTGAAGTATTTCGTATTTTATTAAATCCACCCCTTATCACTAACCCTGACGGCCTGGAAAATGAAACGGGTGGGTGGGATCTCTTAATATGATAATTTGTAACATTCTCTATGAATATGGTGACCGGTCAAGCAATAGTTTTTTTTTATTTGAAATAATTCGTATTTTATTAAATTCACCCCTTATCACCAACCTTGACGGCCTGGAAAATGAAACAGGTGGGTGGCACCTCTTAATATGCTAATTTTTAACATTCTCTGTGGATATGGTATCCGGTCAAGTAATAGTTTTTTTTTTGTTTGAAATATTTCGTATTTTATTAAATCCACCCCTTATCACCAACCCTGACGGCCTGGACAATGAAACGGGTAGGTGGGATCTCTTAATATGCTAATTTGTAACATTCTCTATGAATTTGGTGGCCGGTCAAGAAATAGTTTTTTTTTATTTGAAATATTTAGTATTCTATCAAATCCTCCCCTTATCGCCAACCCTGACGGCCTGGTAAATGAAACGGGTGGGTGGGATCTCTTAATATGATAATTTTTAACATTCTCTATGAATATGGTGACCGGTCAAGTAATAGTTTTTTTTATTTGAAATATTTCGTATTTTATTAAATCCACCCCTTATCGCCAACCCTGACGGCCTGGAAAATGAAACGGGTGGGTGGGATCTCTTAATCTGATCATTTTTAACATTTTCTATGAATATGGTGACCGGTCAAGTAATAGTTTTTTTTATTTGAAATATATCGTATTTTATTTAATCCACCCCTTATCACCAACCCTGACGGCCTGGGCAATGAAACGGGTGGGTGGGATCTCTTAATATGCTAATTTTTAACATTCTCTATGAATTTGGTGGCCGGTCAAGAAGTAGTTTTTATTTAAAATATTTCGTATTTTATTAAATCCACCCCTTATCACCAACCCTGACGGCCTGGACAATGAAACGGGTGGGTGGGATCTCTTAATATTATAATTTTTAACATTCTCTGTGGATATGGTATCCGGTCAAGTGATAGTTTTTTTTTATTTGAAATATTTCGTATTTTATTAAATCCACCCCTTATCACCAACCCTGACGGCCTGGACAATGAAACGGGTAGGTGGGATCTCTTAATATGCTAATTTGTAACATTCTCTATGAATTTGGTGGCCGGTCAAGAAATAGTTTTTTTTTTATTTGAAATATTTAGTATTCTATCAAATCCACCCCTTATCGCCAACCCTGACGGCCTGGTAAATGAAACGGGTGGGTGGGATCTCTTAATATGATAATTTTTAACATTCTCTATGAATATGGTGACCGGTCAAGTAATAGTTTTTTTTATTTGAAATATTTCGTATTTTATTAAATCCACCCCTTATCGCCAACCCTGACGGCCTGGAAAATGAAACGGGTGGGTGGGATCTCTTAATCTGATCATTTTTAACATTTTCTATGAATATGGTGACCGGTCAAGTAATAGTTTTTATTTGAAATATATCGTATTTTATTTAATCCACCCCTTATCACCAACCCTGACGGCCTGGGCAATGAAACGGGTGGGTGGGATCTCTTAATATGCTAATTTTTAACATTCTCTATGAATTTGGTGGCCGGTCAAGAAGTAGTTTTTTTTATTTGAAATATTTCGTATTTTATTAAATCCACCCCTTATCATCAACCCTGACGGCCTGGACAATGAAACGGGTAGGTGGGATCTCTTAATATGCTAATTTGTAACATTCTCTATGAATTTGGTGGCCGGTCAAGAAATAGTTTTTTTTATTTGAAATATTTCGTATTCTATCAAATCCACCCTTATCGCCAACCCTGACGGCCTGGTAAATGAAACGGGTGGGTGGGATCTCTTAATATGATAATTTTTAACATTCTCTATGAATATGGTGACCGGTCAAGTAATAGTTTTTTTTATTTGAAATATTTCGTATTTTATTAAATCCACCCCTTATCGCCAACCCTGACGGCCTGGAAAATGAAACGGGTGGGTGGGATCTCTTAATCTGATCATTTTTAACATTTTCTATGAATATGGTGACCGGTCAAGTAATAGTTTTTTTTATTTGAAATATATCGTATTTTATTTAATCCACCCCTTATCACCAACCCTGACGGCCTGGACAATGAAACGGGTGGGTGGGATCTCTTAATATGCTAATTTTTAACATTTTGTATGAATTTGGTGGCCGGTCAAGAAGTAGTTTTTTTTATTTGAAATATTTCGTATTTTATTAAATCCACCCCTTATCACCAACCCTGACGGCCTGGACAATGAAACGGGTGGGTGGGATCTCTCAATATGATAATTCTTAACATTTTCTATGAATATGGTGACCGGTCAAGTAATAGTTTTTTTTATTTGAAATAATTGGTATTTTATTAAATCCACCCCTTATCACCAACCTTGACGGCCTGGAAAATGAAACAGGTGGGTGGCACCTCTTAATATGCTAATTTTTAACATTCTCTGTGGATATGGTATCCGGTCAAGTAATAGTTTTTTTTTTGTTTGAAATATTTCGTATTTTATTAAATCCACCCCTTATCACCAACCCTGACGGCCTGGACAATGAAACGGGTAGGTGGGATCTCTTAATATGCTAATTTGTAACATTCTCTATGAATTTGGTGGCCGGTCAAGAAATAGTTTTTTTTATTTGAAATATTTCGTATTCTATCAAATCCACCCCTTATCGCCAACCCTGACGGCCTGGTAAATGAAACGGGTGGGTGGGATCTCTTAATATGATAATTTTTAACATTCTCTATGAATATGGTGACCGGTCAAGTAATAGTTTTTTTTATTTGAAATATTTCGTATTTTATTAAATCCACCCCTTATCGCCAACCCTGACGGCCTGGAAAATGAAACGGGTGGGTGGGATCTCTTAATCTGATCATTTTTAACATTTTCTATGAATATGGTGACCGGTCAAGTAATAGTTTTTTTTATTTGAAATATATCGTATTTTATTTAATCCACCCCTTATCACCAACCCTGACGGCCTGGGCAATGAAACGGGTGGGTGGGATCTCTTAATATGCTAATTTTTAACATTCTCTATGAATTTGGTGGCCGGTCAAGAAGTAGTTTTTTTTATTTAAAATATTTCGTATTTTATTAAATCCACCCCTTATCATCAACCCTGACGGCCTGGACAATGAAACGGGTAGGTGGGATCTCTTAATATGCTAATTTGTAACATTCTATATGAATTTGGTGGCCGGTCAAGAAATAGTTTTTTTTATTTGAAATATTTCGTATTCTATCAAATCCACCCCTTATCGCCAACCCTGACGGCCTGGTAAATGAAACGGGTGGGTGGGATCTCTTAATATGATAATTTTTAACATTCTCTATGAATATGGTGACCGGTCAAATAATAGTTTTTTTTATTTGAAATATTTCGTATTCTATCAAATCCACCCCTTATCGCCAACCCTGACGGCCTGGACAATGAAACGGGTGGGTGGGATCTCTTAATATGCTAATTTTTAACATTCTCTATGAATTTGGTGGCCGGTCAAGAAGTAGTTTTTTTTATTTGAAATATTTCGTATTTTAATAAATCCACCCCTTATCACCAACCCTGACGGCCTGGACAATGAAACGGGTAGGTGGGATCTCTTAATATGCTAATTTGTAACATTCTCTATGAATTTGGTGGCCGGTCAAGAAATAGTTTTTTTTATTTGAAATATTTCGTATTCTATCAAATCCACCCCTTATCGCCAACCCTGACGGCCTGGAAAATGAAACGGGTGGGTGGGATCTCTTAATCTGATCATTTTTAACATTTTCTATGAATATGGTGACCGGTCAAGTAATAGTTTTTTTTATTTGAAATATTTCGTATTTTATTTAATCCCTTATCACCAACCCTGACGGCCTGGGCAATGAAACGGGTGGGTGGGATCTCTTAATATGCTAATTTTTAACATTCTCTATGAATTTGGTGGCCGGTCAAGAAGTAGTTTTTTTTATTTGAAATATTTCGTATTTTAATAAATCCACCCCTTATCACCAACCCTGACGGCCTGGACAATGAAACGGGTAGGTGGGATCTCTTAATATGCTAATTTGTAACATTCTCTATGAATTTGGTGGCCGGTCAAGAAAAATTTTTTTTTTATTTGAAATATTTAGTATTCTATCAAATCCTCCCCTTATCGCCAACCCTGACGGCCTGGTAAATGAAACGGGTGGGTGGGATCTCTTAATATGATAATTTTTAACATTCTCTATGAATATGGTGACCGGTCAAATAATAGTTTTTTTTATTTGAAGTATTTCGTATTTTATTAAATCCACCCCTTATCACTAACCCTGACGGCCTGGAAAATGAAACGGGTGGGTGGGATCTCTTAATATGATAATTTGTAACATTCTCTATGAATATGGTGACCGGTCAAGCAATAGTTTTTTTTATTTGAAATAATTCGTATTTTATTAAATTCACCCTTTATCACCAACCTTGACGGCCTGGTAAATGAAACGGGTGGGTGGGATCTCTTAATATGCTAATTTTTAACATTCTCTGTGGATATGGTATCCGGTCAAGTAATAGTTTTTTTTTATTTGAAATATTTCGTATTTTATTAAATCCACCCCTTATCACCAACCCTGCACAACCCTGACTGCCTAAGAAATAAGAAGGGTGGTTGGATTTTTTTTATTTTTCAGGTTTTTAATATTCTGTGATCAGCCCCATATGAATTATGTAAAAAACTTGTGTAAAATTCGACTTCATTTTCTGACCACGACTTTATCGATTATAGTCCTACCTAAATCTGTGGCTGTGGATGATTTCACACCGGTGATTTATCATGCGAAGAGTTAGAATTTTCTTTAAATTCATTAGTAAAACTTGTACAAGCTTCTACATTTGAACGAGAGATATTATGTCTAAATAAAGGAGATCCATTACCTACTTCATCTAAGTTATTGTCATTAAATGTTTTTAAAGATTAACAGGGTATAATACGAGTAGAGGCTCGCATTAGACATGCAAGAATAGCATACGATACAAAACATCCGATTTTATTACCGAGTAAACACCCATTTACGATTTCAATCATTCGTCATGAGCATTACCGTCTCTTCCATGCTGGACCACAAGCTGTTTTGGCGTCAGTACGGTCCAGATTTTGGCCAATACATGGAAAAAATACAGTAAAAGGGGTGATTAGGAAATGCATTGTGTGTTTAAAGGCGCAACCTAAGACGCTTACTCCGCTAATGGGCGATTTACCTGAAGCGCGTTTAACACAAACTAGACCTTTTTTGACTACGGGTTTGGACATGGCTGGTCCAATATTAGTAAAGGACGGAACTTTAAGAGCAAGGAAACTTGTAAAATGCTATGCGTGCATATTTGTTTGTTTTGCAACAAAAGCGGTGCACATAGAATTAGTGGGTGATTTGACAACAGTTTCGTTTCTGAATTGTTTAAAGCGATTCGTGTCACGACGTGGACTATGCAAAACTATATACAGCGACAATGGTACGAATTTTATAGGTGCTAAGGGTGAACTGAAAAAAAATATGATTTGGATAAAAAATAATATTCATTGTGACGAAATTCGAAATTTTTACTTGAAAACGATATTACTTGGAAATTAATACCTCCGCGTTCTCCTCATTTTGGGGGATTATGGGAAGCCGCCGTAAAATCGGCTAAAAGGCTATTGATAAAGGTTATTGGTGAGGCTCATCTGACTTATGAACAATTGTACACGGTGTTGTGTCAAATTGAAGGAGTACTAAATTCCCGCCCTATAACTCCTTTATCCGTTGACCCAAGTGATTTTACCGCTCTAACCCTGGACACTTCCTGATTGGTGACGCTTTAATGGCTATTCCTGAACGTTGCTCTGATGATGTACCTGTAAATCGATTAAAGTTGTACGAGCGTCTGCAAGTTATAGTACAGCACTTCTGGAAGCGCTGGTCTTCAGAGTACCTGACGTCACTCCAAGAGAGAAATAAATGGAAACGTAAAACTAGCAGCCCAATCAAGGTAGGAGATTTAGTGATCATCAAGGAGGACAACTTACCGGCTATGATGTGGCGTTTAGGGAGAATAACTCAAATCCACCCTGGACCCGATAAAGTGATTCGTGTAGTAAGTGTCAAAATGGCCTCTGGTGTAGTGAAAAGAAGTGCAACGAAGGTGTGTGTTCTACCATTAGACTAAGAAATATCTGTATTGTTTGTATGAATGCCCTATTGTATTGTTGAAAGTTGATACTTTCAAGGCGGGCGCTATGTTAGGTATAGTTTGGACAGCCCTGTCCGCGCGAAGCCAGCGCATGCTTGGGCAGCTTTGAGATTATGTCAGTAGAGTATAAGACATTGCAGAGAGTGGTGCTGCTTTGCTCACATGTATTTTATTAGTGTAAAAAACCCATACAGTCCATTAAAAACACATAGTAAAAAAAGTTACATTACGTGTATTACTTAAACACCTACAACAGAGTTCTAAACCAGAATTAAGAAGGCAGAATTCAAAAAGGGTGAAAGCCCGAACAATAGGTGTTCGTGCGCTGTGAGACAGTAAATGTTTCGTCGAGTGGCACAATGCTTGCGGGACAACGTAAGAAATATTCGTATACAGGGTGAATCGTACAAATAAGTACAAATATTTTAACCAACAGTATAGTTTACTGCGTAAAATACATAATGGGGAAGCTGCATCAAGTTTATATTGATTTGAAATGTATTACAGGGTAATCTTTCAAAGGTGCCGGCAATACTATTTAAAATATTAATATGTAGATTCAGCACTACGGGTCGAGTACGCCCATGGCTTGGTTGCATATATTTCTCCATTCAGTTTTGTTCCTTGCTCTCCTTCTCCAGTCCCTAATACCCATCTCCTTTAGATCTCTTTCTACTTTTTGAAGCCATGCTACCTTCTATTCCCCCTGTGACCACTATTCTTGTCGTTCTCTCATCCGGTAGTCTTATCACGTGTCCCAACCATCTAATTTTTGCACTCTTATTACACTCGTTATGGATGGTTCCGCATGCAATCCCATCAGCTCCTCATTGGACCTCCTTTGCCACATTTCTCCTACCCTCCTCCCTCCATAGATTCTCCTCAGTATTTTTCTCTCAAAAATTTCTAATGCCCCTTTTCCCTTGCATTAAGCTTCCAAGTCTCACATCCATAAATGACCACAGGTCTTATTACAGTCTTATATATTCTCTTTTTAACATTTCTCGACCTGATTCGACCCCTAAGTAAGCTCCCCATACACTTATTTCACTTTTCTCTTATCTCCTGTATTTCCATTTTTTCTTCACCACTAGCAGTCATTGTAAATTTTTTGTAAAGACTACTGATATGTTGGAATTTTAAATCAGTCAGGAAGCTACAGCCACCATCTTTTTTGCCTTTTTTTTTTCTTGCATAATGGATATAAATATATGCCGCAATTTACGCTTTATTACAATTCTCCATGATTTTGAAAATGTATGTTTTAACCTCTTTTCCAAATACAACTGATCGGATTACACATATAATAACATCAGCCGTGAAAACGCAATGAATCATGATCTACTTTGACCTGGCGAGGTTCGCGAGTACGCGGCTTAAAAGTTATGAAATCATAAAATTTAGGTTTTATGAACAAAATATATATTATAAAAATGTGAATTTTATAAGATTATTTAATTTAAAACCGGGGCTTCTGTTTTATACATTAATTTTTTATATCAAGTCGGTCGATTTTCCAGGTTTAAGAAACACCGGCATCCCCTAAATATATCGCGAAATAAAGAGCAAGAAATGGCAGTGAGAAAATAATAATTCAACTTTGACAATAAAACTGGAAGTAATTTCTTTTATGTATAGTTAGCATGCCTTAGAAGAAGCGCGAGTGGGGATTATTATCTGGGGAGTTCTCTCGGAGAACGGAAATTTATGGAGAGTGTTATCCAGCCATAAATTTGAATTTCAAATAATCGCGAGTTTACCGTTTACACGAGGACCAGAGCAGTTTTAAGTCCTATCTATTTTCCAATCTCGCAACTCTAGGCCCCACATGCTGTCTACTATAACTTCTCGACAACCTGTTCTAAAACATTCGCGTTGTGCCCCGCATAAATAAAAACAGCTGGAGATAGAGACGGAATGACCTGAAACTACAAAATGTTATAGAAGGGCAATATACGATACGCATTCCATGCATTAGTTGTTGGACATAGTTTTAACATTTTGAAGAACTAAATTGACAAAAATACAGAAATTGATTTACTAAATGTTTCTAATAGTTGGAGAAGACCTGCTTAAACCAATGCTTCTCAAATCTTCCTAGGTGAAAAGCCATTAACCACATTTAACCTACACTTACATTTTACACTGAAGTAACTATTATGAATTGAAATTAATCTTGAGAAATTAACTAAAGCATTGTTTCACATCGTGCACACTTGAAATCGTTTTAGGCTTGGATTTAGCTAACAATTATGGTTTGATTGTTTGTCACATTTAATTTGGCTTGATTCTCTGAACTAAATGCCAAAAGCGTAAGAGCCATTTTTGGTTTAACCTAATATTTGTGTCTTGTCCACTATAGGGTCATTTATATGGCGTTTAAAAGCATGCTCGTCGAAGAAATAATTCCGAGTAATTTTTATAGAACAACGCCATACATACACTACGCAACAGGGCCAGTCTCAAAGTTTTCTTTAATTTGACAATTTTTTTATCTTAATAATGTGACTTTTTAGACCACAAATTATCTAATGAAATGTTTTTATAAATAAAAAATACGTGGAACTTTTCTTGAAAGCATTCTTTTACTAACATCGAAGTTTCCTATGTCCTCGAGAACGCGTCTAGAACCAAATCGAATATAGCTTGGAATGATCTAGAAAATGTCAAAATAAAGGTAGGTATTACATGAATTATAAAATTGAAATTAAACAGGAACATAATAAACTTAAATGATATGTGAATTTCCCTAACAATGTTACTTAAAACAGTATCTGATTGCTTCAGTATCCGATTTTGCTCCTCTTACCCCTATATGTGAAAATAAATTTATTTATACATAATTTGGAGTTCTTCAAAGTTATTTTCCCCGACTTTCCAAATCGTCTGACTAAAGGACAGAACCGTAAATATAAATCCATGAATTCCACCGACGACGAGATTACCAACTATTTAAGTGATTTTCATCCAATATACTCTGACCTCCGATTGAATATCCTATTTTTCTTTCCGTCCGCTTCATATATGCTTTTATTGGTACAAATGAGTTCCAGCTAAACGGGGTTAGTCTGATCTTGTGCACTCGATTCTTTGTTTATCTTTCTCTGACCTACTTACCGCCTCCACGCTGAGAAAATTGCGTTTTAGTTGGTCGCCGCTTTCAGCATTGACATTGCACAGATGGCGACGGTTCTCGCTGTCTTTATTACAAAAGCGTTGGGAAAATGTTGGGTTGTTGTAAAAAATGAGTGAATTTCGATCGAAAATGAGATAACATTAAATTAAAAAGCAGAGACGACTTTATAAAATGGATTTTTCCAAATATGTGCAAAAGAAACACTTTATAATTAATATTAAATGACGTTTGTCCTAGATAATTCGTAGAAAAATAAGCTTAAACACGGTATTTCAAAATTTAGTTTGACCACGCCTCCTCAAAACGGTCGCCGCCGCAGCGTAGACCTGTGGCGTCAGACGCTTCACAGTGACAAATTACTGTACACCCCTTAGGGTTGGGCCGTTTGGGGTAATTTTTTTTAAATTGTTCGTCTTAAAACTCCCTATCGATCCCTCTTTCTCAATTTTCACTTTGGATCTTCATTTTCGTGGAATTTGACTCCAAAAATGGGTTTGCATGAAAAAACTAGATTTTTCGCACAAAAATGACCCTACGGAACACGAGATTGAGATTTTGCCGGACTTATTTATGGTGGAAAGCCCTGCAAGACTGTCCACTTAGATTTCGGGGAGAAAATTTCCATTGCCCTTAAAATGGCCACAATCATCCAAAAATGTTCACATATCAGAAATCGTTCTTCTGAAAACTGGGAAAGTATTGGAAAAAAATTTCATCTCACAAAAAATATTTCTACACGTTCGAGGAATCCGCAAAAAATTTTCCAGAATTTTTGGACACATTTTTGGACATTCACAAAAATGGCCACATACAAATTTTCCGAATTTTCCCGTAATTATGAAAAAGGTCAGAAAGGTTCCATACATGATTTTGAATACTTTTTTGGAAATCAAATTTTTTGACAAAAGTGGTCATTTTGAATACAATAGTTCTTTGTTAATGAGAAATGATTGATTTTTCCTGGAACTGTTCGGATGGAAATGTATGATAGTGAAAGTCTTCAGCATCTACTGGATGCTTTAAACTTTCGAGACCATAAGATTTTATGTCGATCTTTCTCTTTTTGGTCACTTTGATCCAAAATCTGCGATTCGTTTTATTCAAAATTTCTCCCCGAAATCCATGTGGACAGTCTTGTAGGGCTTTCCAAGACGAGCATTCCCCCATAAAAAACGTCCGACAAAATTTCAATCTCGTGTTCCGTAGGGTCATTTTTGTGCATGCAAACACATTTTTAGAGTCAAATTCAGCGAAAATGAAGACCCAAAGCGAAAATTGAGAAAGAGGGATCGATAGGAAATTTTATGACGAACATTTAAAAAAACGCAGTTAATTTGTGACATTATTAGTTGCTATTATGTTAAATAGACAATAGTATTGAATAAAGTTGCAAAATAGACTCGTAAAATGGGCACAGAAACTGCATCTCACCGAGCAAATGGAAAAAGTATTGCCTCATGCCATATGAATACAGCATACAACGCCTAATAAAAAATATTGCATTGTGCCAAATAATAAAAGGAAGCATTGCAACACTGCTTGTTTGTGAAGACCATTTTAATGTAAGTTTAATTGGAATAAATAAGTAGATTTAAATTCATCGAAAACATTAAAATGTAGTTATAAAGTATTAAATAAACTTTTCTATTAAAGTACCAGAGCGTTTAGTTTAGACAATCAATGGTAAAACAAACTTTTTTTTCATTTATTGTCTTCAGCGCATCGTTCTGCTTCCAAATAATATGTTCTGTATTTGGTCCTACAATTTACGAGATATAGAATGTTATTTGAGGCATTTATAACATCACTACATTAAATTATCTATTTTATTTTGAAAACATAATAAACACAAGCGATAAATAAGGATTTTTTAAATGTCTAAGAAGAAAAATAGTAGTAAATAGCAATACAAAATTAATAAATTAAATGAAATATAGATGGCATAATTTTATAAAAACCTCAAGTAAAACCCTCTATCTGGACGTAACAGCATTGTCGCCGTAATTTTCAAAAGCGAATCTATACCGCAAGTTCACCAGATCACCACCAATAATTATGGCATTACCTACACAATATTTACACTATATATGACCCAAAAATGCCACAAAAATACAAACGCCCGTTTACATCCCAACACCGTAACCTGCACCGGTATCTACGGAGACATAAACCGCACTGAATGGCATATGACGTCACACCAGTTATGGCGACTATGTGGTTTTGTTTACATTCTATGGCAATTTATTAATGAGATTATTGCCACCATATATACATGTTCTAACCTTTCAATATGTTTGAAAGATTACCCCGTAACATATTTCGAATCAATATAAAATTCATGCAACTTCTTAATTGTAAATACACAAATTAGATTCAAATTCAGTATTGCTATTGCACCATAAAAATGGTAATATGAATGAACTGAAACTATTTGTATGAAATGTTTTTATACATAAAATTTACTTAAAAAATACAAATTAAATATGAAAATAATTTTATAACAATCTGCTTTACATGACATTTTAAAGTTTGTGTGACTGACCTCTAATATTGACATAGCTTAAGTGAACACATGCTATATCATCATATAGTCAGAGTCGTAAACTGTGGTGGTTGATAGGCACGAAAACAAACGGGTAACATTAATAATTTAATAAACTGCTCATTTCAAAAGATGTTGGTGAAATGTAAATTTTGTACAGTTAACTGTTAATAATTAAATTCGAATCAAAGTAGAAGAAACCGGACTTTGGTCATTTCTCCTTATTTAAGTGAAATATACTCTTATAGAAAATTTGTTATTTTGGCTTAAAATTACTAACATTATCGTTGCAACCAGTATTTATATATTCAAAACTTAGCAGGTATTTCTTTCTAACATTTTATGCGAATCATCGTTCTACTAATTAATAATTTGCTTTATTTAAATGTTATCAAGTTCATAAACGGCACGTTTTGCATAGAGCTAGTGTATACAAATAAGTATTACTTCCAAGTTCGTATACAATAATTTAGTATTAATATGTAAATCAGTAACTATAAATTTCCTGGAAACTATTAATATATGCATATTAAACTGTTTGTTATTGAATTTGCTAATTTCTGAAAATAATAATTAACATCTAGGTCCGTAACATGCAAATATTATTGGCGAAATTATTGATAAACGTCACATATTTAGATACTAACATAACACTATCTGTATATACTCGAATCAAGAATTCAGACGTCTTACGTCACGGCTGACGTTACACATTTGTTTTTATTGTCAACGTAATTTTCGATATTTGGTCGCGTTAAAAACAATGTTTTATTGCAATTTAGTGCAATATATGATGGAAACTTTTAGTGTAGTATATAGTTTTATTACTATCAGTTGCAATTTCTTAAATATTTTGATGAAAAAGTAATGAATTGTTCATTTGTTCGTATGACGTAAGTCGTCTGAATTCTTGTCGCGAGTATAGTACAGTAAAACAAATTTTGTGTGAAAATGCTAAAAAAAAAAGAAATGGTATATTATCACATAAACATTATTGTACAAATGCAGAAGACTACAGGTGACGTCTCAAAAGACTGTTTTATCTGAGAAGCTAGTTTTTTACATCGAGTCCACCTCAACAAAGTCTAGTCCGAGAACAAGGCCAAGTCAAAGGCTTCCAACTACGGGCAATGACAGTAATTCTGTGACTGGCGCCCACCATATACCAGGACCACGGTATAACATTTCCGTTTTCTTTATACTATATAGGTACATATTTTTTTGGTACTACTAATTTTATATTGCCACAGCTTGTTCTGCTTCAAAGGCCTGTGCGTGAAAAATAATAAAAACTTAATCCAATATTATTTAAAGCATTATTATGACTATAAACGAATAGTTTGTATGAAAAATATATGAATGATAAATATTCTAGTTACTTTCACTGAATTACAGCTTATAAACATCGTAATAATGGTTCTGATACAATCGATCACTTAATTACTTTTCGATATTTTCATCCATGTTTCCATAAATAAATAACTCTCAATGTCCATTTCTGTACTTATGCAGTTTTCTTCATGATGACCTACATCTCAAAGGTATATTTAGAGAGTAATTATTCATTGTTTTTTTCTGTTAGCATGACATACGCAGAAACGTATATTAAGTTTACACTGCAACCGTTGAGTGAGAAATTATAGATAGAGGCGCAACCTTATGGCGAAATGCGTATCCACTTTTGGGCCCGAGATAGTATTAGGTAATAGCAGCTCTTTGGTTCTAAGATTCGTCAATTTATCGACAACTTATTGTTCAAGGAGGTTTTCTTTGATTGTTAAACCATTGAATCACACAGAACACTCAAAATTGACTGTCGCTAACAACAGTTCTCGACAGACGGACAAATCTCGGGCCCAAAAAACCCCTACTATAAAACACGGTGTAACATAACGGAACGTCAAACATGAAGGCCTTTATTTCTTGTCCAACTTTAAAAACATTTTGCCCTATAGATATTTTCTATTAAGGCCTTTGTTTTCAAGATACAGGGTGTTAAACTTGTAAATCAAATACGCCTTTCGCCATTAAGGTTGCGCCTCTATTTATAATTTCTCACTCAACGCTGCAACGCTTCATACAGCTTTCTACCATCTACAAATTAACAGCTATAACAGTAGACTGTTCAAACACATGTGAAGGCGAAAGAAGAAAAATCAAATTAATTACGCTAATAGTCATGAGGATTGCAAGTAGGAAAATGATCCTTCAACCCTTGAATATTTAACAGGAGCGAAACTGTTCTTTGGCAATTTCTTCTCTCCACGTATTCACCCTTAAATTACACAAACCCGTTAAGGTTTACATCGTGCTACGTCGTTCTGGAAGTTTAACATTTTAATAGACTCGTTCGGAGGGTAGGTCGGCGAACATTCGCGTTCAATAGCGCAAAGAAATTTTTTTATAGTTCCTTGAGGAATAAAAAATAAGTAGATACGATAGAAAATGTATTTATTTTAATATTTATTTATCTATCAAGACTAAACCAAAGATTCATATACAAACTAAGCTGAAATATGAAAAATACATGCAATTAAAATTTTACACATAAATGTTCGACATGCACTGTAAAAAGGAATACAATGAAATTGGAACAAATGAAATCGGGTACCTGTTGTCAAAAATATAATTGATGTAGAACTCCAATTGAAATCACAATTAGTACAATTACATTGCAAAATTTTTACTCTTGAATGTGAAATTACAATTATAATGAGTTAGTTGTTATTAGCAATGTTAAATTGAAATGTGAACTGACAGTTTTACAGTAAAATTTTACATCTACATTACATGTAAAATGTTCGGCATATACCTACTGAAAGAACTACAATGAAATTAAAATAAAATCGGTTATATGTTGGCAAGAATATAGGCTGAAGGAAAATTTAAATTAAATTCAAAATTACGGCATTCTTGCTAGTTACACAACTAAAGTTGTAACATTACAATTATAAATGTAAATTCACAATGACGTTGTACAATTTTACATACAAATGTAAAACATGTTCGACATACACAACGGAATACATTAATTAATTATAATTAAAAGGGAATACTTGTTGCCTGCAATATACGTTGTAAAATTCGAAATGAGAATTACATTGTAAACTTTTACATCTAAATGTAAAACAGACTCAATTTACACTTTAAAAAGATATTTAGCAAAATGTAACGTAAAATTATGTATTCAGAGTTTTGGCATACACGTGAAATAATTATTTATTTAATCATAAAAATTAGTATACCAGCGATCAAATAAATTATTGATATATTTAGATCAAAAGCAGGACGATCTCTAAACTACATAACAATTTCAATTTGCAGACTGACCATTCGCAAATACGATAAATTAATAGAGTTAAGTCTGAATTTTCTAACAACGAATATCAGTAAGGAATATCACAAAGGTTTTAGTTGTAGTCCTGTAGTTTGGCATCTGAATCTAATTGCTGATAATGCAATAAGTAAATGGGAGAATTACATTACTTGTTGTGTGAAATTACATCAAATTTTATGCACATAAAATTTTAATTATAATTACTATTCCCAATAGGTTTGTATTGAGAACTGTATCTGAACAATTACATGTACCTAAGTGTTATTAAAATATGTAATGCTTGCTACAGACTATGCGTAAATTTGCGATTTGTGATGCGCGATGCGTGATTTGTATGGAATTCGTGCATGATGTTTAAGGGCCTCGTATTCTCGAAATAGTGTTTTTTACCAATACAAGTAATTTTATACATTTAAAAACTAAATAAGAATACAGTTTAACAAATAACAGGAATGTTATCTCATGCCACCTACGAATAATCAAAGATACCGAGGTAAAATAAATATATAACGGCTGAAAGCGATCTAACTAACAAATTTTTAGGTACAGAAATCTTTCAGAATACGTATTTTTTAAAATTCAACTGCAGATGTAAATATTTTTATAACATAAGCATACATAGTTCTGCATATAAGATTGTTCATTTTTGTTTATAAATATGTACAAATCATTGTTAAAATGTGGGGTTAGAATAGCAAAATAACGTGTGAATTTATAAACGCTGATTAAAAGTTATTTTCTTTGGCTTGATATAGACTATCCGTGAATGCGCGATTCGTGACATGCGAGAAATTCGCGAATAGTGTGTAGGGCCTTTTTCGTTAAAAATCCATTCATAAAAACCCTACACACGATGCACGAATTCCTCACAAACCACGCATAGCGCATCGCGAATTCACGATGCCGAACGGTCTGTTGCGGTTCTTTGAGGAGAATTTAAATAGTAAAATTGGATAAACAAAACATCAAGAATTTTATTTATATTATTACTTTTGTTCTTCGCGTTTTATTTTTCGAGATTTCTATACCTAAAAAACACCATAAATTTGATCATTTTAAGACGCGAAATACGGCGACCTAAGGTTTTTCTGAATAGATTTTTCACGAACAAGACCCTACACACTATTCACGATTTCCTCATAAACCACTAATCGCGCATCATGAATTCATTCAGTCTGTAGCAAACTTAATGTTTGCTGAAGCTTTAAAACAACTTTCCAACCACGTGTTTCTGAACAAGCCCGATAAAATTATTATGATATGAATCCTCCAATACAATAATATTGGTATTCATAGTCCGCCTTCGGTCGCCAGAGAGCGGTCTCCATTCCGAAATTATGTGAATTTCATAATAATTAAATTCACATAATTTCGAGAAGGAGATATAAGATACCACAGTTACAGTACACTGTATTCATTGTTCATCCGAAATTATTTGACTTTTATTATGTAATTCGCATAATTTTGGGACGAAGACCACTTTCCGGCGACTGGAGACAGACTATGAATACCACTGTAGACTTACAGCGAGCTTATTCCACTCTGTACGGTCGTGGCAGGTTTAATGAAAACGTGCAATTAAAATTGCGCAATATCCGCCTTTGAAAAATCCGAATCGCGTCCTCAATCATATCGTGACGGCTATAATTCTGATATAAATCCACGTCCCGATGAAAAGAAGTGTATAATCAAGTTTCGCGTAAAGTGCACGTCTCCGTAGGAAGTAATTTTATGAGAATCGTTTGCAGGCGGCTGCCAGCGGCGAAAAGTGGAAGAGTGGAGTTCGCGCCGCGGGCGCGGACAATAATATTCCTGCAATAAGGAGGACGTTTATAGAGACCTTTATTTCCGTACAGAAATAAAAGGAATACAGTGAAATCGAGGCGAACGAATGCAAAGCATTTTTTTGCGCGCTCGAGGTCAGACTATTAAACATGTTTACACACAGGATTAACCCTCGAAACCTGCTTTATTACCTTGCGGTCGGAAACGGGGAAGAGGAAGAACTCGGGAGAATAAAAAAGACGTTTAAGGGCGCACCGTCGGGAAAATTAGGGGTGGAACAGGGTGAGCCAATTAGAACTTTTTTTAGGCACTTTAACTTAATATTTATGACAGAATTTTATTCGCTATATAACTTATTTCTTCTTCGTATAAACACGTTACAATTTAGCATGCGTGTTTCAACGATAACATTAACAATTAGAACATAACAACAACATATATACATTTGATAAAATAGACGTTAAAAGTGAAGTATTATACAGGGTTAAATATGACTAAGTACCAAAATTTTAACCACGTACTCAGAGAGGCCTAAAAGACAATAACAAAATTATTCCAGAATTTTAGCTCGATATTTAAAAAATGGGGGCGCCTATGATAAGCATCGACTGAGATGGCTTAGGTCCATAGATAAAGCTTACATCTGTCAACAATGTCAACTACTATGCGGTCGTCATATTTTACAGCGTTTCTAAATGCAGAAACGACACAAATTAACATTCTTATTAGTAATAATACTTGATAGATAGGTAACAGTTAGCTCTATTATTTTGCATTCGTTTTTATTTTTCATTACTTCGTTACAAACTGGCAAAACGACATTTTGACTCATTACAACCACTCACTACCGATAAAACACCATAAGCACAGTTAGATAAAATGCCTATTTATTATAAGAAAATCGAACGAAACGAATGGGTAGGTACTAACAGATAATAGAAAACTTTTAATGCACCCGCGGCAGTCTTGTCCCATAACCTAGAAAAACAAACAAGCGAACTATATTGTGGGAAAAAATATCTGTACCCGGCACATATTCCTTTATTTAATAACTATAAAACGTTAAAATTAAAATAAGGCACACAAAGCTACACAGGAACTGAATTATGACATAACAGTGAATTTTACCGTTGCTTGCTGGTTGCCTACTCTGGCTCTGTAGACATGCGGTGGACGGCTCACATAGGCGGCGTTAAATAAGGATTTAATATAATATCAAAAAAAATTTGTTTTCGCTTTATGTTTGAATTTTTTTTGAAAGGCGATTCCGTTAATTCTTAATTTTCTCTATCCCCTCTTAAAATAGTAGAGAACGACTTATTTTTAAAACCTGCTCACAATTTACAGCAGTCCACAGAGACATATACGAGAAGTAGTAAATTATTTGTATACAATTACTTTCATAATAATAACAATAATAATATAATATAAATAATAGATGGAAACAATCAAGAAAACAATATTAAAAAAAAATAAATTTGATATCTCAGCTTACAATTGTGAATACCGTATAAATGAGCAATGCAGGTTTTTACCCATAGTATAAACTGATGATACTAAGAGAATATTAGTTCTTGTCCCAAAAAATAAAATATTCTGTAGGCTGTGGACATTAAATGAAATTTGTGCTTAAAGTTGAGAAAAATCAATTTGATTATGCACAAGATTGCATAAAACTTTTAAAGAATTACATTTTCTCCTTACTTCTAAAGATTCAATATTAAACTTATTTATAAAATAATTATAATCTACTCTTACTGGGAGCTGACCATCAACTTTCAAAGATAAATAGTTAAGAAATCTCTTTTGTACTTTCTCTACTGTTTGAATATAAGAAATATAAAAAGGATACCAGATTAAACATTCATATTTAACGGATTAAACGACTTACCTTAAGGAAGTTCAATCCGAATTATATGAGCTTTTGGTCTCCAATATATATAACACACTGTAGTATATTCACGTCAGTGAGGTGTCCACAACGTTTTTAAAGAATTTTCCCTCTCTCCTCCGGCACATCTCCCAATTCCCCCCAGCTCACTCCCTGCCGGCTTCCCGCGTCTCATTATTCAATGTTGTACTTAGATCAGTTAGAAGTGGGCTATTTTATTTATTAATTTATTTGGTTTATAAAGGGTTGGGAGGGAGTTTATATATATTGGAGACCAAAAGCTCATATAATTCGGATTGAACTTCCTTAAGGTAAGTCGTTTAATCCGTTAATTATATTTCGCATTTGGTCTCCAATATATATAACACACTGTAGATGTTTAAAGTTACTAACGATCTAAGACCAAGTCTGTATTAATAAAACATAAATTTTATTCAATAAGTTCAGAAAATGAAACAGTAAAGTTCATACATGTTTTTTTTTTGTAACAGAATTATTAAATATTCCAAAACTTCAATCATTAAACCTAGCAAACCTTATATTGGCATAGTAAGGATAGATTTTGCAAAGCTTGAGCTGTCAATAGCTGGCTTGTTATAAAATTTGTTAAAAACCTGCGATTTTTCGGTCCACCCTGCCGCCTGCCTAATTGTATCAATAGGTAAACCGGCCCGAGCCGCTGCTGAAGTTGATGCGTGTCGCGTCGAATGACTCTTGAAAATCTCTGTGTCTATTCCACTTTTATTTAAAACAGTTTTTATCCACCTGCTTACTGTCTGAGTAGTGGCAGGGTGAAAAGGTTTTTGGATGTTAAAAGTAGTTGTTTTTTATCTGCTGATCTGAAAGGTTTTGTCACTTCTAGGTAGCGAAGCAGGGTAGTTGCAACACAAAGCTCTGGTTTTTCAACGAAAAAAGGAAATGAAAGAACTGGTTGCCTCCTAGTAGGCGCCGAGGTTTTTATAATCTCAGAGATGAAGATATCTATTCTTTCTTCACCCTGTGTTTGTATGTCATCTATGCTAATTTTTGTTAAGGTTTGCACTCTTTGAGCAGTTGTGACCGCTAAAAGAGTAACTAATTTTAGGGTTAAATTAGGTAAAGTCAAGCTTTGAGTGTTTTGCTTCTCTATATACGATAGTACAATACTCGGATCCCAAATGTATTTATATTTCGGAAAAATTGGTTTAATTCGAAATGCGCCCTTTAAAAATCTTTTAATTAGGTAACTTTCGTCTGCTGAAAAGGAAAATAACAGTGCTAACGCCGAACGGAGGGTGTTTAGAACTGTAAAAGAAGCGCCGATCTCAAATTCTTGTTGTAAAAATTCCATTACGTTTTTTGTGGAGGGGTGAAATTGGAGGATGTTCTTATCATTACACCATTTCCACCATTTCGCATAAGTGGAACTGTATTGCTTCTGCGTGCTTTCACTTAAAGATGCAAGCAATGTTGAAATTGTTGATTGGGGGGCATCTCTCAACTGGAAAGCTTGCCGCAAAGCTTCCCTACAGCCAGGGTAAGGGTTGTATGCATGGGATGAGGTTCCCTGAAAGGTGATAACAACAGTGTTTTTGATGGTTTTAGGAAAATTAAATTTGAAGCTACTAATTTTTAAACAGAGGGTACCACGCCTGTGTTGGCCAGTAAGGAACGACTAATATACCAGTAGCTTTTTCTAAAATTATTTTGTTTAAAACCCGAGGTATTAATGGAAAAGGTGGGAACGCGTAGAAATATATATTTGTCCATGAAATTGTAAAAGCATCTACCCCGAGGAATCAGGGTCTTGCCGCCAAGAAAAATATGTGTGGCATTTAGCGTTTAATTGAGAAGCAAATAAGTCCACCTCTGGTGTGCCGAATTGTTTTTGATATCATTGAAAGCAGTTGTATTTAGTGAGTATTCTGTTTCTATAGCTGTAGATCGTGATTCCTCATCTGCTTCTACATTATCATAAGAGTTAATGTACGACGCAAATATAAAATACCCTTTTTTCGCACCAATTCCAAATTTTAGAAGTGATGGAATTTAAATGTTTATACTTTACACTTCCCATACGATTTATGTTGGAGATGGCGGTCGTATTATCTAAACGAAGTAGTATTTGGCAATTGAATTTATTTTTAGCGAAACATTTTAAGCCATAGTAAGCAGCTACCAGCTCCAAAAAATTTATATGTTTTCTAGACTGTTTAATAGACCAAAACCCGTGGGTTCGTTCGCCATTTGCAAAAGCCCCAGCCAGTTGGAGACGCGTCCGTAAAAATTTCGATAACAAAATTCTTAGATTTGAAATATTGTTTAGGATTTTTATTTAATGTATGTATCCACCAGTCAAATTCACAAGTTAATTCTTTAGGAAGAAGCATGAACCTACCATAGTCTCCCCCTCCTTTTTAACCAGTGATATTTGTGACTTTCTAACAGTTTAATGTGAAAACGACCATAAGGTGTAGCTGGACATACAGAAACTAAAGTTCCTATAAGCTTTGCTAAATCGCGAATTTTACAGTGTTTTTATTCTTAAATGTAACATTTGCTGTAAATGTTGAGTTTTTCCAAAGGTAAGGATAGTGACATTTCAACAGAATTAAAATTGAAACATAAGTATTTACATTGTCGTGAGGGTATCAATTGGCTTTTTTCAAAATTGATGACAAAGCCTAAAGTTTCCAAAATTTTACTTGTTCTAAAAATATTGTCATGGCACTCCTGAAATGTGTTACCAAAAATTAAAATATCATCTAGATATATTACTAATAATATCCCTTGAAGTCTTAAATAGTGAATTACTGGCTTCATAATTTTAGTAAAAATGTACGGGGCTATGTTGAGGCCAAAACACAGACAGGTAAATTCGTATATTTTTTTGTCAAAATAGAACCTTAAATATTTCCTATGAGAGGCAACAATGGGTATTAGAAAGTAAGCGTCTTTAAGGTCTAAAGATGCCATGAAACAATTTTTGTAAATCAAATTCTGAACCATCCTATAATCCTCTAATTTAAAATGTGGAGGATTTATATGTTTATTAAGATGCTTTAAGTTCAAGATGAATCTAAAGTCTCCATTTGGTTTTTGCCTAAGAAAAAGGGGACAAAATTTCCCTCTCGTTTACAACAATTTAAGGCACCCTTGTTTAATAAATCTTGAATAATTTTGTTTAATATAGCCTTCTCCGTTAGAGAATATGAACGTGCGTTGTGTGTTCTCTTTGGCTTTGGTCTGGCACAAAAGGGTATTTTGTAGCCCCTAATGTTATTTAAAACAAAAGTGCTGTTAGTAATTTTTTCCCATTCAGGGATAAAGTGTTGCAATCTCCCTGCCAGCCTACCTACCTCAGTGCACACTAGTCCTTTCGATGACGACGCTCTCGCTGTATCGTTTGGGGCCGTCTTTTCCAACCGGGTCTGTTGCTGGTTGATTGTGATTCTTTCTTCCTGGTTTTGAAGTTGCGTTGCTTGAAGTTTAAAGAACTGGAGGTTATAGCTTGAGAGAATATCTTAATTTCCTTGCTGGTTTTTTCTACTTCTTTCGCTGCTTTACACTTTTCTTGGAAATCATTTCCAAATAACAGGTTTCCGGATGGACACTCCTGGGCAACTTTCTTGGCAGACAAGGAGAGTTTAGAAGAAAGTAAGAATCTCCTGTGGATGCTTAGGCCGTGGATGCTTTCAGCCATTAGTTTGGCTGTGTCTACTAAGATTTTTGTCTCATCCGATTTTTCCGGTTTGTCTATTAATTCATTTAAAACCTGACTTAGACTGGCTAAGCTTTTCCTAAGTAGTTTTGAATTTTAGATAAGAAGTTATCAGTGTTCCTTTGTTCGTTGGAGAGCAAGATGTGAACTTCGGGATTGACCTGCGGAGCTTGTAACAAGTCGGCATTAGACGGGAGTAAATATTTTTGATGTAACTCTTTTAACTGGTCCTTATCTAGGCCTTTTGTAATGTACGAAGACCAACGTGTCCAGATTTGTTCATTTAATGGGGGTCCCACTGCTCCGCTGCCATCCGGGTTAGAGCCTAAAAGGTCGTCTAAATTTGTGTTCATTTCCATGGGTTCTACCGAAATATCCCTGGGTTCTGAATCTGACCTGTCCTCTTGTGAGGTGCTGGTAGACTGTTCGGTTTCACCTGGAAGCGGAGAGGTTTTTATTTATTTTGGCTCCTGTGTAATATTACTATAAAATTGTCAGGTCGAAAAATCGAAGCCTGATAATTTGTCTAGTTTATAATACATATAAACTATATATTATATTCTAGTTGAATGTTAATAAAAAACAACCATAAAATTCCTCTGAGCGATAACGCTCGAGATTGTATGTAATAATTTTTTGCTGGCTCGGTGGGTCGTGGCCGTCATCATAGCGATGCGCGATGCGGCAGCCCAGGTGCACTGCCAAGCCAGCTTCGGTTTCCTGTCTGCGCTGTGATACGAAACATTCTGTGCCACATATAGTCGCAGTACGAACGTTTTCTTACATAGCCTGCATAAAGCAAGGCTATTGCGTATCCAGCATTGTTTGTATGAAGTTATCCCAATACTATTCAACCTAAAAATATGATATCTAAATTTTTACTTACTTTCAGAGGCGCTGGATGATGACATTTCCCGCATCAATTAATGTAATAGTTTTTTATATTTGTATTTATTGTTTTTCTTAGGCTTCTTCACCCGTTTAGAAACCTTTTTGCGCTTTCGCTTGAGCATTTTGTTTACTCGCATCGGTTGAAAACTGTAGACATGCGGACACCTTCACACAACGTTGAATAATAAGGCGCGGGAAGCCGGTTAGAAAGTGAGCTGGGGGGAATTGGGAGATGTGCCGGAGGAGAGAGGGAAAATTCTTTAAAAACGTTGTGGACACCTCACTGACGTGAATATACTACAGTGTGTTATATATATTGGAGACCAAATGCGAAATATAATGTAGCCTTAGTACGCATAATAAAATAGTATGAATTCTTTAATGTATTGGTATCATTAAATGTAAACACTTCATAGTTTCTGAAATGTGTTGGGTTATATAATCATTATATGACTGTAGTCGATCGAAAGTTATTCCCAAATGTTTAACCGATGTGCAGCGAGCAATTATAATGTCATTAATGATATAGTCGTATTTATGAGAAAGCTGATTTGTCGTAAAACTAACAACTTTACATTTAGAATTATTTAAGTAAAGTTGGTTTTTATTACACCATTCTTCTACTGTGTCCAGATCAATTTGTAGAAGTTTGCAGTCATCTAATGACTTAATTTTGGAGTACGTTATGTGACTGTAGAATGTAACTTAAATCATCGATGAATAAAAGAAATAGCAAGGGGCCTAGGTTACATCCTTGTGGGACTCCCGATGAACGAGGTCCATTATAGAACACATACTGCAATCTTTCAAATAAATAAGATTTAAAAAATTGTATGTTAAAACCAAAGCACTCCAGTTTCCCAAGCAAAATTGAGTGATCAATACGATCTAATGCTTTAGAGAACTATGCGTACCTATCAGGTTGCGCACCCGAAATACACAGCTTCTGCTGCGGCAAGTATGCATGCACCACATCGATTTCTATTGGATACACCTATTTCATCTGCACAGATACCATGGGTGTGCGCATGGGTAAAGTTCAAATTCCGCTGGAATCCGGTATATGTCTGGTGGGCTGGTGGAGTGACTTTCCGACGAGATACTGGTCGGAACATTAGCCCACAAAGTCGTCGTTTCCTGGAATTCCTTATTTTAAAACATATTGATATTGCCGAATAGCAATAGAAGTTGCTAACTTTTAATGGTTTTCTACTATGATGTTTGTGGCGTGTTGGTGCGGTATGGAGTAGCGAATGGCCGCTAGAGGTAGTTGTGCTACTCCGAGTTGTATAATAACTGTTAATATGTAACCGTTTCAGTGACAGTGCAAGTAAAAAGTGTGTAGTGTGTATGTATAGTGCAATGTATTATATATGTATTAAAATGATGTAAGTGGGTAGTGGTAGGCCGTGGGCCATCGCTGTCCAAACGGACGGCATTCTGCAATAATTGTAGATGACACTAGTGAATTATAAACTTTTTAAACTATTAAAGTTCACTCAACATCAGCTTATTTTTCATAATTTTCTGCTATTTGAACCCTTCTCAAGGGCACGTCTATGGAATCTTGTCCCCTGTAACTCTCACCTCCCGCATTCATCAAAGTGCAAATAGGGTATAAGTGTTACTGTTACTATTTGTTGCTAATATAGGTACCTACTTAAATCAAATTTTTGTTACTTACTGTTTCCCTTCCCATGGAAGTAGCATCTTACCTAGAACAAGAAATAAAAGTTTAGGTATAATTCGCACATCATTAGATAAGTAATGAAAGTAATGAACAACTTTCATAACATTAATTCACCTGTTAGATATAATCGTCCATTGTTTATTTTACAGAGTACTTAATAATTTCAATTAGGGCCTATGTATACCTAAGCTACTGCTAACCTTCCACCTCATTAGCAAAGAACCCAGAACATTAAATCAGATTCCTACACAAGATAACTTAGTAGACAATAAAGCGACTTTATTAAAAATTGCTTTAAGTTAAGGAATTTACTCCATAAATAAAAAAATGAAAAATCTAAGAAGGTAATTTCGTGCAGACTTTATATACTAGAAAACTTGTGTAAAATGTAGACAAAATATTTTGCCAATGCCTGATTTAGCGGTCAGAGTTCGGAAGGGTAAACAAACAAATCAATAACATTTCATGCCAGACAGTCGTCAAATAATAATAGAGTAAAGGGAAAAGACCAGATAAATGAAAATAATAGCGTTACAGCTCTTTCCATTAGCAAGATTTTTTTCACTAAGGCTTGGTGGCATATTTGTGAGGTTTTTAGAAAAACATAATGAATTAGGCGTATAGGCAATTACATGTATCTATATATATAACTTTGATTCATAATAAAAAGTAGGTACTACATTTTGCTGATTAATGTTTTGATGTTATTGATGGTGTTTCATGTGAAAAAGTAAAATAAAAATCAATGGGAACCATTTTTCATAAGCACAGGCTTAAAAAAAATAATATCAATGATACAATTTCTGATATTACAACTGTTTACTTGTGCGATATTCTATGATCAGAACAATAGACAAGCATTACATTATTATTTTTTAACTGAATAATAGTTATTTATATAATAAAGATCATCATAAAGACAATTATGGTACCGGCTGTGAATATTATCAAGACGTGTACCGCAATGATTGTTTATTGTCCAAATTATGTAAGTACCCAATTTTTGACTACTGGTATCAATATCATTATATTTCTTTCTAAAAATTTAAAATTTTGTATTTTTGACAGATGCATTAATAACTATTATCTGCTTGCATGTCACACTAACATCATTATATCATCTGATTATTACAAATAACTTGTAATAGTAATAGTACTTTTTGAATTTCATTATGGTAGTAGGACTTTTTATAATTTCATCATAATGAACTTAATTACGTTACTATAATCATAGGGCATGATGCCATACAGATAAACTAAATTAATGTAACATTCAAACTTGGGGTTTATAGATTCTGTGTAATACTGACAACACTGGATGCACATTTATTAAAAATTCGACCCTTTTATTCGTAATTAAAAAAAAACTACAAACTATTTGTTCTACGTCGTTCTGTATCATTGTTTAACATGGTATGTACTATCGCTTGCAATATTAATGGCACTCACTAAAATAAATTTTACGATTTCTTTTCAACTTCTGGCGTATTCATATTGAAATCTGTTTTAAATTTTTAACATTAGTTATTAGTTGTTTCAATTACCAAAAGAGATTTAATGAAATTTCTATTCAGAACTTCTAGAAGTTCAAAAACTGTTTTAAGAGAGTGTCATTATTATTGCAAACGATTGTACCTACGCATTGACGATTCACTCGTATAATTGGAGAGCTCAAATGAACTTATGCGTGGCATAGAACCATAGACTTAAAACCAAAGGGAGCCAGAACCGTTCATTCATAAATTGCCATTTGTTTTGTATTAAACAATGTGTATGTGAATGGCAAAGAAAGCAGAGAGAGTGAGAGAGAGAGAGACAACGTGAAAATTCCGACTTGGTGCAACATAGCATATTTGCCCCAAAATAATATCTGAGCACGTGTTCACGGTTCCAGTTGATTATACTTATCTATGAAAAAACAATTCAAGATGAAAACCTAATTTTCCACAAACTCATACTAGCGCATTATTATCTTAACAATTTGAATAAAAGTTTTATTAAAATTACATCAAAAAACTATAGAAAACACAAATTCCGACTAACAGCAACAGTGTACACCAAAGTTTACTATGGGTAGTTACGGGAACGGGTGACGGGTCTTATATCAATGAATGCGTGACTTGTGCGTGCAACATTGCTATACTTCTCTACATTTTATTAGTATGAATTGACAATGAAATAAATAAATTTAATACATCATATACGTATATTAGTATATTACATTAGTATCTACAATTAATATATTTAAAATATAATTACAATATATTAGATACCATACGATTTTTATGCTAGAATTCATCAATTAATTTATGTCAAGCATTAATGAAAATCTGCAATATGGCAACTGTTGAAATTTAATTTTGATAAGAGACCTTCCAGTCACCCTGATTAATAAGTAGAATAGCATCTCCAATAGGTTCAAAACGTAAACAATTACATCTCCTTTAGTAATAAATCTATGCGTGGAACTGAACAATACATCATAGATAATCGACTGGAGATAGAACAATCGTTTTCGATGCGATAAAAACCTCACCGGTGGCCATTCATTTTTCCCGGTAGTAGATTAAGCGATTGTGAATGTTTATTATTTATAATGGATCGCCAGACGCTGTTGCTGCGACGTTAATCCGAAATTAATACGTCATGCCGGAAGTTGTTCGGAATTTCGCAGAGCGCGGTGTCACGGAGCCAGGCCTGGTTATTTATAGATCATCCGGGGCTCCCGCCAAATTCGCCATGTTCTCGTAATCCGCTTGCTCTACGTGGAAAATAATCGGGCGCGTCGACTTTACGGCGGAATGGAGCGCGTGGGGTAGGTTAATATTCTACAAAAAAAAATAAATAATATATTTTTCTGACATGTGTTTGTATAGCTACGTCACTGTTTAAATATACTAACAATTAGACCGCTGTCCATCTCCCACCACTCGTTCTCCCCTCTACCAACCCAGTTCCCCTACTACACCAACTGATCATCGACGGCCGATCATCGGCTATTTATTGGGTCTGCTTGATACACAGTGTCTTGTGAAACGGTTGTACTGGGTGCGCCAGATAAATTTCGAGTGACTCAATTTTACTGATCAGTAATAATGGCTTGTCACGGATCTTACTGTTCAGTCTGTCATTGTAAAGCTAATGCGCGAGATATTATCTCGTTTTTTTTAGTTCCCCAAGAAGAATACTGAAAGGTAATACATTTATAATATTTGTATTGTAAGAAATCAAATTTATGAATAACAGTAATCAATATTTTGTAATTTTTTATTTAATCATAAAGTATTGGGTGTGTTAGTTCAAATCTTTATAATGCCTTATAATAAGTTTTTCATTTTTCTCTATCTTCTCTTAAAATTTATAACACTATGACTGAATCCCCTGTATATGCATTCACTTCATTACACTGTGTCAGTTGTTGACTTTCACTTTGTTAGTTATTCCCTCCGACAATTTGCTGTTAATGTCTATATTCATATAATTTTTCGACATTGATCACAGCTGGGATGGATGTCGCTTGCGTGAATGACTTCCAAACGAACCAAACGAGTCAGTACGTTTCTCCGCACCGAACTTAATGCGCCAAACTTTACTCGTGCCTTGTCGGTAAACAGGGGTTCCAAATTTTGCAATTTATCGTGAGATTTCACGTTTTCGTAGTGCATCTCATGATTAGTATTGTTAGCCATTGAAATTAAAGATTTGTATCGTGTTAATACCATGAAAATGTAAATATAAACGAAGTTGTAGTGAATGAGAGGTGAAGTGATTAGGCTTTTTCCAATTCTTTAGCCGCCGCTTGAAGTATAGCGACTCTACTTTAGATGTCAAGGAACTACAAATGATTCTTCAGCTCCTGCTTGAAGTGTCGTGACTACATTAGATTTCGGGGGACGAACGAAATAAAAGTTACTACAAACGATTTTTTAGCCTGCGTTTGAAGTATAGTGCCTACTTTAGATTTTCAACGAACTGCAAACTACATGTAAGTTACTCAGTTGAAGTATAGCGACTCTACTTTAGATTTAGTGAAACTAAATGGAATTACTACAAAGGAAATAAAGTTAATACAAACGAGAAAAAAACGAATTTTTAAAAGTAGGAAGCCAGGTTCACAACTTTTTTTTTTTTGTTAAAACTAACAGGCGGCATTTTTATCGCGCAGATATGATGATTAGGAACAGCTTTGTTACTGAAAGCCATTACATTACTGACATTTCACGATTTCTTACGCTATACGATATGCCCCACGAATTCCACTTAAAACCATATGGAACCCCTGTCAGTGATTTTGATTTCCTTATTCGTCTATTATGCAAGTAATTTGTATCTCTACAGTAGTTCCGAAATCTATCAACAGATGTCAGCCACTTCATGATTTTCACACAGATGTAAGCCACTTCATGATTTTCACCAATACGCACATCACGTGAATACTAAATAGATCGTTTCCGGAAGGCGAAGTAGGCAATAAAACATTGGTGAAATCCGACATATTCCTCTGAGCCCTTTCCACTTGTTTGTAATATACCCAAGTCATACTCTAGGTATGCCTCTTAATAAGGTACGACTAAAGAGAAGAAATTACCTGCATTAGAGAAGGATTCCAATAAGATGCACTTCTTGTCAGACGGTTGAACAGAGCCTAACTTTGAATAGTTGGAATGTGTTGATCATTCTATTGCGTTGTGTTGATTCTTCTGTTGTGGTGTGTTTGTGATACAGTTTTAACGCAATTTAAAAATGGATCATCGTGAAGTTTTGAACGAGCAAAATAGGAAACGTGTTAAATGTTTTGGAGTATTTCCAATATAAACTTTGTAAATACCCGGAAAAATTTCCCAGCCGACCCTGGCAATTTACATCTAGAGATCATTGAGTACCGACATTAAGGCTACTACCATATAATAATAATATCTCTACCCGTCATTCTAATCACGAGGATTAGCCCAGAAGTCGATGACTTGCGCGGGAGAGGGGGCGGCATATTAAGCAGGCCGCATTTGCACCCAGGAACGTTGGTAGGCCCTAAGCACCAATCAGTGCAGGAATGAGGGAAACCTGGAAAATCTGATTAATTAGGGGGGTAGTCAAACGTCAACCGGTATCAATCATTCACATTGACCCAAGCCAACATTCTTCCGCCCTACCATACCCGCAGAGAGGGTGCAAATCCTCTCCACGAATATAGCTGATATACGGTATATCGGCTGCGGACGTCGAACTTACCTCGATTCAAGTAGTGACGCCTAAAACCGCGCGACCACTGACCGATCACATCGACTTGGCTGGCCCGCGAGCTACCACTCAGTTATACTTGTCATAAGCAGGTATAAGTTAAAATGAAATAAGTGTATACATTTCGTTTCACCAACGTTTTATAGCCCACTTCGCCTTCCTAAAACGATTGTGCTTTATTTGTGATTTTACAGTATCGCATCGTACAGTACAGCATCGCTCCGCGCAGAGTGCAGTGTGAACATACACTAACAATAAGTCTCTCCAGCAAACCCATGTTTTTAAAACAACTTTCGAAGCAGTTCAACGGACTTACGAATGGAGCGGAATTTGTATTTTACAAAAGTAACGTAGAGAGCACGGTGGTATCGACCCGAGCAGTTACACAAACCCATAATTCAAGAGAGCCGTTTTACTTGGAGAATAAAAGGACGTTCAAGCTGGGATAATAATTGTTGTTAGATCGGGCAAGCACTGACGCTATTAATCTAAATATAACATGCACACCTACTGCGACCAGGCAGCATTTTTGTCATTCGGTGAGTGCGACCGCGTGGGTAGTGTTTGTTTTTCAGACCTGACCTTGGTGGATTTTGCTGATGAGTGACGGTCCACGATTTTTAAATTATTAGAACATACTGTTCAACTGTTTTATGCAATACAAGTCATCGGGCACCTGTCAAGTAGAAGTTTTGGTATCGTTAACGGCGTAACGGTATAAAACAGATTATAACAAACAAAATATGATAATTTGTGATTTAAATTCGCAGAGCGAAAATTAAACTCGGTTCCAAATATGTTCGAAGAACCCTTTTGCAGACAAATTGCTCTTTATCAAGTTTGCTCCTCATTTTATGCTTGCTTACATAATAATTTAATAAAGCAAGGAACTGTTATTGGCAAAACTGAGTAATTTAGATGTTTCATTCATATACAAACGTCTTAAGTTTATTTACAAATTAATATCCCGATTAAGAAAATAGGTATATGTGTCCAGTGTATAATTTAGGATGTGTAAAATTTCCGTGTTAATTGTTTTAGACACTCTGTCTTTTTAGACGTTTTACACAAAATGTGTTCAAATTACTTTCATTATAATAAAATATACTCAATATATGTAATATTTACCAATAGGTACTGTGTTAAAAGTACACCATTTTGTGTTAACTTAACACACATCTGTGTTAAGACTGTGTTATTCCTGATTGGTTGTGCACAACTGCGCAGGTGCAGTACCTACGGCAGCAGTTCTAGCACACCATTGTGATCATATTTCGTTATCGTGTTCAGTTAATTCTCGTTCGCCGTTAAATAGAGAATATTTAAATTTAAATGAGGTCTGATCAAAGAAAATGGTGAGCCACCTACCTATCAAATATTGGTGATAATTCAGATAAAGCCAAATGTCAGAACTATAAATCTTAAAAATATTAGAGCTTTACAAAAGTTCACTTTGAGGTTTTAGATTGCTATGCCTTTGTGTACTTTGTTTTTCCTGTAATTTTGGAGAAAGATGTTCAGTTTACTAACAGTTAATTTGTGTGTAGAGTATTGCCCCTTAAAAATGCATTTATAAAAACCCTACACACTATGCACGAATTCCATACAAATCACGAATCGCAAATTCACGCATAGTCTGTAGCAAGCATTAAACATCTTCAAATGCGTTACAGAATAAATAAACCTAACTAATTTTGAGCTACAACTTTCGTAATTCTATAAAAGTCAGCTAAAATAAATATGACATTGACCGCAAAAACAACTCGAACGATAAATATAACTCAGCAAACGGACAATAATGAAGTCAACTTTTATATTAACATCGTAATAACACGTGCGTACCATGCATACAAACAGGTTGATATGAGATAAAATCCATTTAAATCGAAGAATAAAAGCTAATTATTATGGCACAAATACGTCGGCTAGATCATACTAACGGCACGGAAAAACCTGCATCCTTTTTCCAGTGTCATAAAATTAAATTTCTTGTTAGAACATACGCGGATAGCTAAATAGATGGTACTGCAGTTACCTACCTGAACATTGCATGAATATGTAATGAAAATACCTGGGAACTGAATTCGTTATTAAGGTTAACGGGTTTTCGAATTTAATTTGCTGTTGGTGCATTTAAAGTAATGATTATATCTTTAGAATCATAATAAATACAGTGTAAATCTCAAATCAGTCAAATCTGTACGAGTACATATTTTAAAAGCGGTTTAGTTTAAAATGCACTTATTATGCATTTAATTTTTTTACGAAAAAATATGAATAAAAATTAAATTTTTGCATCGATCGACGAGCAGATGATGAGTGGCGAACTTGCAATATGTCAATGTAAGACTACACATGTAGCTCTTTATCATTAATATATGAATAAATAAAATAACATTATAATTAAAATACTATGAGATCGCATATCTATTACTTTTACTAACTGGTATTTATATAAACTAATTATACAAATTTATTATAAACAATTGTGATTACACTGAGAAAAGAAATAGTAATGGTAGGTAAAAATACATTTGTCCCAGCAAAAAACTTGTATAAAAGAAAGAACAGATAAACAATTGAATTGTAGCAGCTAAATAAAATTTTCTGAAAACCAGTCACTATAACAAGTGAACAGATCATCTAATTGTGGCTACTAGCAGTGACTAAAATTTCTTGGTGGAGTACCTGAACTATGTTGCTATAGTTATTATAACGCTTAACTACTTGTATTTCTGATGAGTGCGTCGTCAAATACATTTGTATTATTATTATCAGAGACAAAGTCTATTATGCACAATAGGTAAACACAAAAATACCTCAATTGCTAATGTGAAA
This sequence comes from Monochamus saltuarius, assembly GCA_025584915.1. NCBI lineage: Eukaryota > Metazoa > Arthropoda > Insecta > Coleoptera > Cerambycidae > Monochamus > Monochamus saltuarius. The sequence goes on from CM046726.1 coordinate 3,276,163, forward strand.
ACAAAATAGGCTAATAAAATATTACAAAAATGTATATAACTACTTGTATAAATTGAAAAAAATACGGCAAATGGTTGAAAATATATTGAAAAGCTAAATAATAAGAAAAAAATTGAAACAAGCTATACCCGCACACGGAATATCAAACAAAACCCGTACATAAACTAGCATGGTGACGGTCATAATCATTCTTGAATGAATTGATGAATGGTGCATCAAGAACACTCAGGTAGATGGTTTAATTGTGAAATTATACAGAACTATTAGCTATCAAATAAAAACATAGTATTTTAAAAACCTTCATAAGCGCTTAAAGTTGATCCTACTGATGTAATAATGTTTGGTATTCCGTAGTTATTAAAATTACCCAAAACACATAAACTATACCACCTCGAATACACACCATAACCTCACAAAACTTAATGACGTAGGACTGAATTGATACACGATATCGTTCGGCATGTTTCGCCTTTATTCGTGACATAATCGTTGTTGTATGTCGCAATTAGTTGTCGTACCGATCTGTACCACTGTGACAAAAATGGGTTCCAGTTATGACACAATGTATGTTTACTTTTAATTCTTTTGCAGTTAACTGTAGTTGGTAAATATGATTACTGAAACAGATGAAAAAATGACTAACCGGAAGTGAATTTTAAAATTGAATAAACTACTTCACTGACCACAAGTGATGTTACTTTACCTGGAGGTTTTTTTTATCAGTGTACAGTTTGCAAATGCAGTAACTACTAGCGTTGAGTGAGAAATTATAGATAGAGACGCAACCTTAATGGCGAAATGCATATTCGATCTACAAGTTGAACACCCTGTATCTTGAAAACAAAGGCCCTAATAAAAAATATCTATAGGGCAAAATGTTTTTAAAGTCAGACAAGAATGTTTGACGTTCCGTTATGTTATACCGTGTTTTACAGTAGGGGAGCTGCTATTACCTAATACTATCTCGGGTCCAAAAGTGGATACGCATTTCACCATAAGGTTGCGCCTGTATCTATGATTTCTCACTCAACGGTAGGTACTCTAGTAACAGAAAACAGTATTAACAGAAAATAATATTAAGGCTGGGATTTTGTATAGGTACATTTTTACCGTCTAACAGGGTTTCAGGCGAGGACACAGAACTCCAAGAAAATTGAAATAATTGGTTATTATTATATATCAACGTATTCACAAAAGTTCCCGCTAGTGCGTGAGATAATTTTCATTGCTTATAAAATCACAAGAATAATTAAAATTAATGTTAAAGTACCTCAATTTTAGCCACACAGTTACTACGCCAATATATCACAATTACTACAAAATTATCACAGCTACAGCCATCAAATTACTTCACTCACTAGCCAGGACATATAGGACAACTTGTGTTCCATTTTCAGATTAATATTTATTGCTAATTTTACATTTTGTGTCCTTAAGTAAAACCATAACATATATCACAGCTTCCAATTTTATGTACGTCAAAATCATGGTGGGAATATAATCAAAATGCACGATAAACTTCAGGGAACCGTGTGGTTCGGGCCTATACGGTTTGTATACTGTCTCATAGGTCTGTTTGATTCGCCGTTTCGCTCACTCAGGCTGTGCAATTCCTTTTCTACAAAATCCCCGCCTTAAGTTCCTGCCTATCTATTTGAAATATGGAATTAATAAATAAACCAATGTTATCACTTTTCACCTAATAAATCGTGATTAGCAGGATAGCATTAAACATTTGAAACCATTACAAATTACCTTATAAAAAATTCATAAATGGGGTTGGTTCAACCTTCCAGTTTCCTCCGGGGACGACCTTACTCACTCCCCTAACTACCTGTTTGTACTAACAGGTACACTGTAAGGTTAAAATGACAATGAGTTTCCCCTCACTTCTATATGAGCATAATGGAGAGAACTTCTTTTTATTAAAGTTATTGCCATAGCACTTGTCTCAAAAGTTTCACTTTAGACAATAAATACGAGTACACCTACTTATAGTTTATAATTATATTAACTTGTTTGTTCTAGAATATAGTATAAAGAATTTGTAGCTAACAAAATTAATAAATTATGTAGGTACGTTGTTTCATAAATGACGAAGGCGAATATACAAAATCTGTAAGCAGTGGTATTGTACATTTCTCTGAAAAGCTTTCTATATTTCCATGAAAATAACTAAAACTGTTAATAAAGTAGATGTCATGATTTATAACTGCATCAACATTATTTTTACTGTTAATATATTTTTATTAATTAAACTTGCCATAATAACCATGGCATTTTTTAAATAATTTTATGAAAGATCTGCATAATCCTAATTAGTCTTACACAAAGCTTTTATGGAATTTCTATAATAGATAGATAGTAATTGGAAACGATTCGTGTTTCGAATGAAATGAAAGAATTTTTTTGTTAGAAGTGTCATGCAACTAAAAAAAATGGAATATCTGCTGAATCTAATGCTCAGTGGCGTCGAACTTCTAAAATATAATTCTTTAAATTTATAGTACATTGTAGTTTCTTGTTTGACCTGAAGATGAGGTGCAAAATTTTACCTCAAAACCGTCACTATAGAATAAAGGATTATGAGTTGACAGCACTTTTCTTTCTCTTCGAATTTTTATAAAATTAACACATTTATCAATTTTGTATTTAAAAAACAAATATGCGCCAACGAGGTGATCACAATAGTATAATGCAGTACTATTTATTTGAGAGTACAAATGCGCTGCAATAAAATAAATCAACAAAGGGGCTGCGTTTAAAAAAACAAAGAATTAATCATTACTATAGAGCGGAGCTTAATTAAAAGGACCTGTTGTCTGATACGAAACCATGTAAATCGGTCCGGTCTCGGAAACCCAAAAAATCCCTCGAAAACAAAAAGGAGAGTTGATCAAATTGGCTGCAGCGCAAACGGCGCGTGACCCGCCAATTCCACTAAATGTGATTAATGTGCCATAATGTTTTTGCCTCGATTAGTAAATGTAGTTCAGGGGCTTCTACGATGTACGAGGTGGTTATCGATCTCTTCCGCTTCCGAGGCTGAAATCAGGCTTTCAGTATTCGGCCGACGAATCGGCTATAAAATTGTTTCTTCTTCGAGGATTAATAAAGACTGGCGGTAGCGAAGATTCCATAACACCTTATACATATAAACATACAGGTATTGCCAAATATAGTAACTTTTTACAAAAATTACTGCAACACTGCATACCTATACGTCTTACAGAGGCGATTTCAATTTTGAAAATTTAGGCTTTGGGGTTTTCGGAGGACTTTTTAAAATAATGTCATTCTTGCAGCAGTTCCAGTAATACAGAAAGTCGCCAGATACTTGCTTATTTGAAATAGAACACCCTGTATATTTGTGCATATTTGGATTCTACGCGTAATTTTAAGGGGAATTTTATCACGCTTTTCTAATGGTCTTCCAGATATTTCAATTCTATAAAAAAAGTTGCTGTTCTATAGCCTAATTAATTCAGGTGCAAGCTGAAGTCCTGGTATTTAAAAGAGAGATAGGGGGATGCTTATCATTTATTACAGATATATTAAAAAACGTTTAATTTTACACAGGGTGGTACTGTACAATTTATATAACTTCGAACCGCCAAAAGTTTTTCTAAATGGAACACCTTGTATATTTAATCAAAAACTGTTGTAGAATTTTACACTTCCGTATACATATATTTTTTTAATTTTTTTTATTTTTAACGGTTTTTGTGATAAGTAATTAAAATAATCCAATTTCTTGTGAATACGGCTGTGAAATTGCTAGTAAACATAAAAACAACACAACTAATATGTCATAAATCATCATTTACTTGATTGTTCTGTTTAAAAGTATGCTAGCAATTTGACAGCCACCCTGGCAAAAAATTGAATCATTTTCATTACTTATCCATCCAAAACCATTAAAAACAGAAAATTTAAATGAAATATGGAGATATGGAAATGTAATATAATAGATTAAAGCATCTTGCAGTATGTAAAAAAGAGCAAGTGGATAAGATGGCTTCAACGGCTGCAGAAGTACGACTTCAAAATTGAACACCGGAAAGGATGTAACCATTGTAATGTTGATGCCTTATCCAGAAGACCATGCCACCCAGACCAAACTGTAAACACTGTTTGCGAAAAGAAATGAGAGAAGATGAATTTCTTTGTAGAAGAATTACTATTCAGTGCCCAGAGAATTGGGTCATTAAAACCATTGCTAAAGTCAAAGTGAAGATCCGGATTTTGGACCAATTTTCCAACGTGTCTAAAAAGCTACGGAATTCTTTAGTTATCGAGAATGGCATGTTAAAAAGAGTCTGGGGGGACGGCAAAGAAATTATTTATCAAACAGAACTGCCTCAGAAAATATTTCCAGAAGTTCTTCAAGCACTGCATAGTGGGCTCGGTGGACACTTTGGAATAAATAAAACTGAATAAAGTTAGAGAAACAGACCAACTGAGATAACTGCTTTCCTCCATTTTTGTAGACTTTGATCTTGTAACTGGCATTCACTTTTCACTCAACATCCTAGTAGCAGATATAACTGAGACGTCGTTCTTGGACTTGATGCCATGACTGAATAAAATTTTATGCTGGATCGTCTTCAAAAACTATTGATGAAGAGGATGAAGAAATCATAATCTAGTTTCCCGAAATCATTCCTATTAGAATAATAATTGTTAAGGCGTCAGTAGGCATAGAACTTTCAAAGGTTCGCCGTTCTTGATCTGTTGTGGGTAGTCCTTGACGTTTACCATTCGAAATTATATCCAAATTAGAAATAGATATAAAGAAAGATATATAAAAATCGAAAAGTTAAAAAAGCTTTACTGAATACTAATCTCAGTTAACAATAAAATTCTATTGAATGATGTATACTTTATGGGCTTATTTTACTGTAGTCGATGCAGACGTTTCGCCATAATTAAGAGATGGCATCTTCAGTGCTTTTTGTATCTCGAGCAGTGGCTGAATGGTTACTCCGGTGTCTAAGCCAAGCTTTTATACTAGTCGGTTGGCCAAGGTTGTCTAGTTCAGTGTTTAGGTTGACTGGTTCAGGCATGTTACGGATGGCTGATTCAGGTACGCTCCAGTTCCCTTGATTGTTCTTAAGCAAAGATATGACTAATCGTCAATCCTTCGTCCCTGTTCATGTTGTTCGGGTATTGAAGAATCTCCAAAGCTTCCCTTCGTGCTACATTGTAACACGATCATTGTATCCTCTAATGAGACTTTGTGTCCCTCTTTTCAAGCATGTTCAGCAACGGCGGATTTTTCAGGCTGGTATAACCGTATGTACCACACCTGATTTCTACAGTTTGTTTGGACATACCCACGTATACTTTGTCACAGTCGCTGCATGGCACCAAATACACTCCAGGAGTTTGTAATGGGCTCAATTGATCTTTTGGGTTGTGCTGACTTATTTTACACGTTGGGGTAAAAGTAGTCCGCATGCCATTTTTGCGTAGTATTCTCGCAATTTTGTCACATTGGAGATGTATGGTAAAGTGGTGGTTGTAGTAACTTCTTCCTTAAGCCTTGCTGTTTGCTCACGCTGAGGTCTAATGGCTCTATCGATGTCCTTCTTAGAATATCCATTTGCTAGCAAGGATCACAGATCGGAGTGAATCTATTTCTTCCTGTCGATGGTCCTCATCATTCAACGTTAATGCACGGTGAACTAGGATCTTCATGACCAAGCGTTTTTGTGCCGGATGATGATTAGACTTTCCATGGAGATATCTATATGTCTTTTTCCTGTAGATACCGTGTCCCAAGACGCTAGAAGTCTTCCTTTTTACCAGAATATCTAGAAAGGGTAATGTTTTGTCTTTTTCGCTTCCATGGTAAAGTTGATCTTGTTGTACTGCTGGTTGATATGATCCAAAAATAATTCTTGTAGGGATGGTCCACGTATTTAAGCCAGCACTTAGGTTCCTTAGGAGCTGATTATACCAATTTTATGATAATGTAAACTTGATTAACCTAAATACGATTGCACAATAAGCCAAGTTCTAGACTTATGTTTGTTTTTAGTTAATGGAAAATTGTCGTTTCCTGTTTTATAAAATAACTCAGGCCTGAGTTCACTTGTGTCAAGAAACTGTTTTATAACTTATATTCATTATAAACGCCACACTTTGTATAAAGTCAGTAGCATCATTGTACTCTTTGAATTGAAAATTATATTTGACGCATAACTGTAAACACAATATGAATGCATGCGTCTGACACAGTCGATCAAAGGTGAGTCGAAGTTGTAAAGCAGAACTGAAAGTGGAAAACGAAATTGAACATGGCGCACTGGAGTGGACCTAGCTGTTGATTCATTCAATCATTTTATTAATTCCAAACTGCATGAACACGGGCCTTAACTTTCGTGAAGCGAAGTTTCTCAAGTTTCGATCTTGAACTTAGGACGTCATACATCCGCAGATTTGTTATGGCATGTCTAATTCGGCCTTCAATACCAGCCGTTGTGAAGATCGCTGCATGGCGGTGAGTCAAGTTACTTCACCTTCATCGGATTATGCGTCGCCCTTTCACGATTGCGATGAGGAAGACCCGACGATCACATAATTGCCGATCGGCTTGATGTTCGGTCAACTTTACGGCCAAATTAGAGGATACAAAGGAAGCTTAAACGGCAACTCTGAAATTGAGACACATTTTTACATTTTGTACGGTTTGTTTTAAGCTACCAGTATTTCTGTACAATATTACATTAATACGTATATTTTTTAGTTTATACAAGGCGTGGAGTTAATTCCTGTTCATATTTATACTGACAGAACTGCATTGCTTATGGGAATTTAGGCCTGTTGTGGAAAAAAAACCACTTGATTTAAACCTTTAGTCCAGGCAATGAATGCTCAAAAAAAGGTATAGAGGAAATGCCTGGAACACAATTTTTCACTTCGCAACTTTGTTTGGACTAGTTAGGAGGTGAACATATCAAAAGAACCCGACATGACCATTCTATATAAAATGAAAGCAAGCTGATTAAATTTGCTACAAGTTTTCGAGATATCCGCTCTTGAATGTCTGTAATTTTGGAAAAAAAATTTCCTTCACATTTTTGCTCTTTTTGACCGGATAACTCTTCAACGATGCACCGAAAAACTAAATGCTGGCCATAGGGTTGTAGACTAAATTATTTTCAATAATATATATTACTTTACTATTTTATTTATTTTCCCTCAATTGTTAAAGCAGTTTTACTGTTGAGCGTTAAATCTGAAGTTTTGCGATAACTGTCGACTAATGAATCTATCAATTTCTCACCATTCCCGGGCAACGTATTGGCCGAAATATGCATAACGGTACATATTCAGTACTGGACGTCTAAATAGCACAGATACTCATTTTAGAATATATACTTGTAGGCCCACTGACCAGATTTAGACCATTTTAATGAGAAAATATTTTGCTATGCCCATGTTTGTGCATATATGAGTGTCTATAAGACATTGTGATAGTTTTACAAAACACAACCATCCTCCTGTTCTTCTTCATCTTCGGAAATGAGATATTTTATAAGAAACAACCCCCAAATGTGAATGCTGTGAAAGTTGAGGGATGATTTTTTTCAAGGTCATTCAATTTTTTATATTAAATTACTACAAACGATAGTCTATAAGAATCGCAAAGAAAAAAATTCATTTTTAAAAGTCGAATGTCAGGTTCAAATAGCCGAAATAAGTAATACTAATAAACATAACGTCACAAGATCGACTATTTCTCAACCAAGAAATGACATTAATTTTTCTTTACAAGTTTTATTAACAACCTTATACATTTACAAACTATAGAAATACCAATACACCTTATTAATCACTACTCAAATCAGCTCCAATCACTCGCAACCAAAACAATGCAAACGTCTCAAATTTTCTATTCAATTCTAGCACAACTACGCTATTCATCTCATCGCATCTCGAAGGCACGTCACAGTTAACTGGCCTCAAAGTGGGGACAAGGGTAAAATAAAATAAGCGACAATAATAGCTTTATTGTACGTAATTCTATAAATGAGGGACTATCCACTCAAGAAATTATTTCTTGAAATCAATAAAAACTCAAGAAATGATAGAATAATTAGTTGTTCCTTCCTGGTAGGTATTGCCATTTCTAACCAATGGGCATCGTGAGGTTTGTTACTTAATGCGGAAAAAGTCTATTTCGCAAAATAGTAAAGCTAATCTACTATTTTCGATTTATTTTTCAAGGACTCAACACAGTATGTTAGAATACCTACACCAAGAAATTTTCTGGAAGAAAAATGAAACATCAGTGTCACTCTATTATTTCAGAACTGAACTTCAATACCTTATTACCATATAAAGAGTCTAGAACAGATCCACAATAAAACCACTTCAGACCCCACACGTCAGTTCCTTTTCTCATCCTCCATCTGTTAATTGCTTCAGACAAGCGTTAATAAAAAATGAATCATCATATTAATGACCACTCATCGCAAATAATGTCATCGAATGAATGAAACGAAATTGATTGATTTGTACTGGAAGAAAAAAATACTACCGCAACAAGATGAATGTTGGGCTTCTGCGTCATTATTCACTCATTTGGTTGTTTTTTCGAGTTCAGATGGTTTATTGCCTAGTAATTCATATCGATTAATTGATGAATTCTTCTCGACAACAGATAAATCAGGAGGGAACTATTTGTTTGCGGTTTTACAACTTATGCTTTACGATGCATTGTTTAGATACGGTATATTTTCGTAATGACTTTATGATCTTAAACAGCCTTCTTCACGTAGAAATTTATGAGTATGTTTTTAAAACGGTTTATGATCCACAAAAAGCAATTTAATTTAAAAAGCGTAAATAAATTTCTTCTCCTGGCATTAGTAAAACGCTACCTATATCTTACACTGAGAAAATTGTGTAAATTCATGTTCAAAAATTAAATAAAGTAGACTTCCCTTACATCTTCTATCTTTATCTGCCTCGTATCTCTTATCGCCTGATTCTATTTGAACGTACACGGTTACTTCTAACCTTCTTAGATCCATATTTACAAAGTTATCAATTATATAAAAGGTTAATTAATAAAATAATTGGCCTATTCTAGAATGTGAACAACATAAACACTTGCTTTATATAAATATAACACTATCAAGCATCTTTGGCTCGGAAAGAGTCCCCTGTAAACAATTTAGAACGCTAGTGTCCGTAAAAGTCAAATGTAACCTCACCAGAGCAAAATGTTATCCTTCGTAAAATTAGGATAAACAATGCATTTTTGAAGTTTTATTTGTAATGGTACCACTTTCATTTCAATAGTGAAAATAATTATTTTACTGGATACTATTCAATACAACAAAATGAAATAAAAAGACAACCATTAATAATCATCTCTAATACATTAAAAAATAATTATACTAATCTACTCGAAATTGAAGGCAAAGCTTTAAAAGGAATTTTATCCTCGAAAGCAGATATCGACTTACAAACTTGGAACAAAAAGGGGCTTTCAATATTAATGACCCTTAAGTAGTTAAGGTCAAACAAAACGGTTATGACAAATTTCGTGATAAGATCAATTTACTCCTTTAGGATGTCGATTTTTGTCGTTTCTGCATTTATAAATGCTGCAAATAAGCAACCGCATGGTAGTAGATATTGTTGACAGATGTAAGCTTTATCTATGGATCTAAGCTATCTCAGTCGATGTTTATCATAGGCGCCGACTTTCCGTAGGAAAATAAGGTTCTGCCCAATTTTTTTAAGAGCAAAAATTCTGAAATATTTTTTTCATTGTCTTTTAAACCTTCCTGGGCACATGGTTAAAATTTGTGTACTTAGTCATAGTTAACCCTGTTTATTTTTTAGACTATGTAACTTTGTTGATATCGAGTTTAGGAGAAAGGTTATACATTGTATGGGCAGAATCACTCTTTAATTTTTTTCCGGATACCCTATATGTCTATATGAGATTGATGCGTCGCTTCTCGTAGAGTAGGTAGATGTAATTTAGAAATTTGTAAAAAAAAAATTAAATTCTTTTCATTTCAAGTGTTTAAAATATTAACAACCACCCCATAAATTAACACAGACTTCGCCACAGTTAAACTTCTTACACCTTGAAATAGCACAAAACAATAAAATAGACATCAACGCAACGACATTTGTGAGAGCGTAGATATTGTTAGCGTAGTTGAAAAACAACATGAAGTATGTAGCAAATGAATATTTAAAGACTGCCTCCCTACCATTATGAGCTCAACCCCACTGAATTAATCTGAATAGACGAATAGCAAAAATTAAGTGGCATATAATAACACAATTTTTATATTAGAAAATGTAAATAGAACGAATGTGGGACTTCGCGATACAAGAATTATAATAGTTTTAGGCGACACCAGTGTTCGCGTTAAGCTATCATTGGTGTCGTATATAAGGAGCTTGATCAGGTACGTAATAAAAATGAAACAAACCAAAAAATTATTCTACAAATAAAATATTTGAGCCGCAACTGCTTGCTACAATGATCGACCTTGCTGAACGTCTCCACAGTCCACATGCATCCTCCCTCAGATAACTAATAAAAAACAGTAACGCCTGTATTATTTTAACAAATTTTTTCAGATTGTTGTTTACAGTCATGTACTACCTGCTTAAAACTAAAAATAGAAGAGTTTTTGAGACAAATGACCTCTACAATAATTGTAATTTTATATCAATTAACAAAAAAATTACGAGTTAAAGTGAAGGTAGTCAATTTTGTAGGCAGAAACCGTGATTTTCTCAACATTTTCATTAATAACTAAACAATGCGATATTGAAATGTAGCACACAATGAATAATAGTGAGACATATTTATAGTCCTAATATTTTCGTTCCTACGTTTTCGAAATATCGGTTTGTAAGAATAATGTAGTAGTAACAAAAACCACATATTATATTTTTGTTATTTAATAATTTTTTGAACCCTCTACCCTTGATACGCTCATGGAGTCATATTGTCACCATATTCTATAATTTCTGCGCCGGAGTGCTACATAATAGGTTTTTTCCAAATGCATAAAAAACCGTACAATGTACGGTTTCGAGTCTGCGCAATAGCAAAAAACTGTTCCAAATTAAAAATTATCATTCATTGTTCGGTTTCTTTAGCGTTCCAAATATCTTTGGGACGAGCATTGAACCGTCCCACGGCGATAATATCAGTACATATTCATGTGTAGGAACTACTTGTGAACTGTTTGTATTGTCACGGATTTCCCAATCCGACTTTTTCTTACTGCCAGAAAAACAATCCGTTAATTAATTACTTATCTTTATTAACTACTCAGTACACTACTGAACACTAATTACAACTCAACTAAAGACTTATTTAATTAATCGCTATCTAAATCACTTTGATCTCTCCAACTAAACACTTCAATTCAGACTGTAATACAAGACTAACTCGGCCGTTTATTCTTCTTTTATAGACCCAACTAATATTCCAGGTATATTCTAGCATCTCTAGATCCATTTTCCCGAACGACTCGAATGCTTCTTGTCGATTCCCCATTTTTCCAGTCCCGTCTCGATCCACGGCGTCTTGTTTGTTTGACATAACCGTGTAGGGGCAATCGAATCGCAATTGAATTTTAAAATGTCCATCCATGACTAGCTTTTAATTTTAAATAATGATTTGGTATTGGTATCGTGGCCGTACGAAAATAGTTATTTGGAACAAACCTAATATCTATCTGTAGTAAGCGGTGATTTGAATGCAATTTTCACGTTATACAGTTTCGTTTTCATTTGATATCGTCGAACTTAACTTCCTCAAATTGGTCGCGAAATTAAGGATGGAGTAATCATAGCAACCCGGGATTAGCCGGGGCGAATTAAACAAAAACAATAAACAGCGATACGGGGTAGAGGCTGGCGCGATTGCACAGGCACGTTAATTGCGCCACAGTTCACTGACTGCAAAGCATTGATCACGGTAAACAAAACAAATTGAACGCCTGCTCGTTCGCCGTGATTGATATCAGCAATTATACGATACAGAAAATGCCGAATGATCGTCTTTACCGTTAAGATTCTATTAAGATCGAGATCGATGGGTTGCTGGTTCGTCCTAGCCAGGAGTCTCGCAAATTCCGCCGATTAGGGTAACGGCAGCCTGACTGAGATGATTCGAACACCTACGCAAATTATAAGGGATGTTGTGTTCCCGAAAGCTAGCTTCAAACTTAGCGTATGGCTACAACAGCGCACCGTCCATAGCCTGATACCCTAACTTAACACTCACCAGAAAATAAATGTATTTTTTTTAATGTTAATCATAAGCTTTATTTATTTATACCGGGTGGTTTACAACTTATCTAAAACAATTGGGAATAATCGTAATATCATATATTTTTTGTAAAATCCTTAGGTATAGCTTTAGAAAAAAAAATATTTTCAACCATTACATCACTGGATTACTGCAGTCTCTAGCCAGGCGATTCTGAATATTGAAATCCGATTAGTTATAGTTGATAGATATCGTTTTAATTCATGGTAAAGTGAAAATGTTCTAGTAGAACAATTTCCCGGTAAACATGTGCCAAATACAGCTACTTTTACCGCGGTGTGCAGTGAGTGTAAGTGAAGGCAACGCGGGCGTGATACGAGAAATTAGCAACCAAGTCGTGGAAGAGATGGAGGTCCAGGGTGTCCACGGCGTATTGCAGCAGTGTGACGTATCATACACGCGGTTCAATTATATCCGTACAGCATATCCAATTAATAACAAGGAATTGAATGAGGAGGACCGGTACCATGGCAACCACGATCTCCTGACTTCAAATCATTTCGAATTCTTTCTGTGGGGAGATTTAAAAAATGAAGTGTATCTCGCCGGAGAAGACCCTATAACAGGGAACTTAAAAACGAGCAACAGAAGAAAATAAATTGATAACACAAAAGCAAACTTTTTGATTTGAAAAACTATGCAGAAACATTGCTGCTTGCATATTTCTAAACCAGTATTACATACGCGTCAAGTTGGAATTCCTTGTGACGAAATATATTTATCTAGATATTAGAAAGGTATTGGCTGGTTCGAGTAGTTGGTTTGGGTAGCTTGTAATATAATTAATTTTATATGTTTTTGTTTAGTTTTTTTTTATGGAAAACGAATTATTATTTCATAGTTCTTGAATAGACATTGAAATCAATTGTTAGTTAGTATTCAAACTTTAACATAATTCATAAATTAGGTTAGGAAATTCAATTCTTATAGACCTAAGGTACTAACGCTACTATCTTAAACTTATTTACGAATAGAAACGCCCTGCGGTAGTCTCGATATTACTATCAACCTAAAAATAATTATACTTATTCATATATTCAGTGACATCGCACAAATTTATATAATTAGCATTAAGAATATTCTTTCTGCCTTTTATATGTATACAGGGATGCAGGAGTGGCACTAAAGTAACCGTAACTTCAAAGAAGCTAATATACTCGTTTTATTAAGATACACTAAGCCAAAGGTTAATTCTAAAATAAAGAAAATCATCGGTAACAACAACACTTGCCAACCACAAAACCATTACTAAATGGGCAATTGATTTGTTTGAACATTTTTATAAATTTAGATAGAACGTGATTAAATATCGTCAAAAAAATCTTTATAAAAGGTCCTCATGCTATATCACGTTAAAATTGGCTGTGTTCGAGAAAAACTAAAAATTTACGTGCGTTAAATGAAGAGCAGCTCACTCAAACTCATTTTAAAAATTAAGCACGTCTTGAAAATAAGAACGTCGATACAAAGAAAAACTAGTGATAGTGTATAAAATTAGAAAAAAATCAGTAGACTCAAAAAGTTATTAGAAGAAATTCTTAAACTTTTTTTTGGCACTCGTTAATATTGAATTTTCAAAAAAATGTTATAGAGCTCCGTCGCATTAATTTTTCGAAATATTGAATATCATCGGACACTGTATAATACCTACTGTTTGCTTGTTGCTGTAATATTCGCGTTGAAAATTGATGCTAGTATACTTGGCATGTTCTCAAACTCAACTAAAACCTCGTTGACAACATCACGTCTCTGGGAAATAACTATTTCAAACATAAACATTCTTTATTCCAATGTTCTTCCACATTCATACGTAGTCGTATATCTAAACTTATTTAATTTAACGTGCCCTTAGAGATATATACAACATCCGTTTATTATACAAGTTGTTAACTTCACTTTTCACACGATACGAGCCTGGTAAATGCAGTTTGTTCTGTTTGAAGTTTAACGATAGGCCACATGACACCAACAACGGATCTCCCCCGAGTTTATTTCGTTCTTTTAGAACTATTACGAGCGCGGGTTATACGGACAAGATAGAATTTTACTGCGGCTTATGCAATAATCGTAGATGGCGCTGTTAAATTGATTTAGGGAGGATGCTGTGAAACGAGCCAACTAGGATGGTAATGTTTTTATTTAGCCAGTTTCATTTTTGACACGGAAAATTATTCTGATTCAGAGGATATGTCTAGTAGAATAAGATAGCAAATGGAACCAGCAAGTGGAACTAACTAGACACAAAATTAAATGCAGATAAATCTGCAGCTATAAGGAAGTTGCATAAATTTTATATTGGTTTGAAATCTATTACAGGGTAATCTTTTAAACATATTGAAAGGTCAGAACATGATTGTGTCTGGCCTGGCGGCCAGACTACTTGTTTCAATTTGAAAAATAATAAGTAAAAGTAATGAGTAATGATATTTAATATATTAATTTTTTTAAACTAATTTAATAAATTTTTATTGCTATTTAATACTGATTTAATTTCTCCTTAAACATTTTTAAAACATCCTTATTTATTAAAACAGGCAATTAAATGTAGTGATGTCAGATAGCAAAATTTTACAAATACCTCAAATAACATTCCACATCACGTAAATGGTAGGAAAAAATACAGAACATGTTATATGGAATCAGAATGAAACGCTGAATAAATAAATGCGAACAAATATGTAAGTTTGTTAATTGCTTCTTTACAACTTTACATTTTATTTTTTTCAATGAACTTACACCTATCTGTAGTTACAATTAAACTTGCATTAAAATGGTCTTCACAAACAATGTTGAAATGCTTCCTTTCGTTGCGCTTCATCGCCCCACACCACATTTTTATTTTCAATACCAATCATTTAACACAATAACACTTAATAATATCACAAATGACAAATTAACTTTTTTAAACGTTGTACTGCGTTGTCCAAAAGCATGGAAATCATATACAGATATGAACTGAAGCACACTGATGTATACACATGCAAACGGCGTTTTTGGGCTTATTTTTCTACAAAACGCGATTTGGATAAAAATCATCCATTCTTTCTTCTGAACGTATTTGGAAAAACCATTCAATTCCCCCATTAAATTAGTTAAAACAGCATTGTACACTGATAAAAATAGGTGGAAATTTCCATGATTTGTTATGCCCTTTATATTTAATATTTACTTGTAATTTTTAATTTACATTTATAAGGAAAAATCAAGTAGGTATATATATTTTAACGTAATAAAATTAGGAAATTTCAGGAATATTGTGATGATGATAATACAATGTACTACTACTATGGAATCATATACTTTTACTCAGTTTATTGTGAAATTTTTTATGTGTGTCATTCCCGATACTGTCATGATGAATTTAAATTTGGTGATAGAAGTGTGAATAATCATTAATCACAAGTGAATAATGATTATTAACTGCTATAGTGCATTATGGACATCATTATACTTGAAGAAACAGACGAATAATGCATATAATATTGTCATCGGCAAAAGATTAAAATGATTTCATAACGTTAGTTGTTAAATGAATGGTTCCGACGCACACATTTATTTTTTTACATTTTACCACCTTAAACGCAGTCAAAATAAATCAGAAAAGGGCAGATTTTTGTAGATTTTGTATAGGTATCTACTTCCTTATATATAAACAAAATATTAGAAAAATGGAAAAACGATCTTTTTTCCGTATATGTACCTAATACACCTAAATGAGCAAAACAATTCATAACTATGTTGTAAAATCTACCATATTTAGTCCACTTTGCAATTCGCAACACGCTTTTTCTCAATAACGACGTACCAATCTCTGTCATTTGTGATTACGCCACCTTAATATGTCAAAGAAATGACTTAATGAAAGTGAAGGCAAGGAATTTTATGTGCCTAGAACGCGAACGCGACCTATTAACGTACCCGGGAACTATAATTTGGTTTAAAACGCATGATATAACTAATGAATATCCAGTATCGGAGCAAATTGGGATCATTTACATACATTATGCATAAGTGGATAAATTAAGTCAAAATTCAATAACCCACATGTAATATATCCAACCATTTAAAGAGAAAACTGTATTACATGCCTTGTAGATTGTGTTTTACAGATAATAAGCTGTTATTGGATTGCACAAATTTATTAAACAAGTTTATTTTTAGTTATCCCATTACCCTTTTAACTGAAATAATATATCTTCTACTGCTGCTAGTGTTTGTTTTGGAATAAGGGCAGAAAAAATATAAAAATTAAGATAACCACATATTTCTTCCTCATGGCTCATGAGTAGAGTTGCCATAATTCCTTCAATCCATATCGGGACACATCATTTTTGAATTTAAAAAATAAAAAGAATTCAATGGAAAAAATACATTTAATTGACGAAAATACATGCAAAATATATAGGACATCATAATCATAACTTGATTATTATAACTCAACAATAATTATTATCAACTTAATATTTTCTTATGAGCACCACAGTTGATCTTTAAGTCAGAAAAAAAATGATATTTTACAGCGATATAAAAAAAACTGAAATTTTCACTTAATTTGTACAGACCATGTATGAAACCGCAACATAGTGTATGCTCTGGATTGATAAACAATTGGATTTGTTTACAAATATTATTAGTTATTGTTTTAGCAAGAAAAACACACACCCTTTATCTAATTTAAACAATGCTGTATCTCGCAAGATAACCGAGACTCTCACGATGAGAATGTTAAGTATGAACAGCACGTATATAAATTCATTATTTCATAATAACAATTTAATTACTAGTAAAATAAGATTTGTTCAGGAAAAAATCGCCTTTCTTATAAGTAAGTTAATTTTAGTTTAGCCTTTCGCAACAATTGGGTAATGTTTGGTGACTTTCCGGGCCACTGTCCAATAATTCCAATCCATTTTTCTGGGAAACTATTATCTAAATATTGTTGCACCATCCTGGCCTTGTGGGTTCATTGTGCTAGCTGCAAAGGCATTCTTCAGAAGTGCAAATTCTTCTTGTAGGAAATTTAGGAACTCACGCTGTTCAATGTATGTAAAATTAAGTCTGTTTTCAATGTGACGCTCAGCAAATACTCCAAATTGGGTATTTAGTACTCATAATACCCATTGGCCTTTAAAATTCGTTGACGGATGATTTATTCTAATTCAATTCTCTGCTAGCGTGCTATATAGAATTTCGTGGATTTTGTTCCAAATACTGTAACAGTCTACCTGTATTAATATTGTTTCTTATCCTTCGGTCAATAAAAAATCAAGAACCAAAAGCATTGTTATGATACCTGTCAAATTTATTATAAACAAAATTGAGTTTTCGTTTTTACATTTTCTTCAAACAATGAGTGATTCAGAAACAGAAAACTTGACACTTCTTGAAAAAGCTGCTGCAACTGCAGCAGCTTCATTATTACCAGATAAATCGAGAACCAAGTACAAACAATTTTATAAACGATTCACTGATTGGTGTGCATCTAAGAATATAAAATATGAAGCAAAAGAAAAGGTAGTATTAGCATTTTTTCAAGAATTATCCAAAAAGTACAAATCACATAGTCTTTGGGCATTCTATTCTATGCTGCGGTCTGTAATTTGTATGCGGTAAAATGTTGAAAATAAATTCAACAATTTAATTGCTTTTGTGAAAAACTAATCAGTGGGATACAAACCAAAAGGTCAATAATAATAACGAAAGAGGATGCTTCAAAATTTTTACAAGATGCCGATAACACAACATTCTTGCTAACAAAGGTAAGAACAAGAAAATGCATAGTTTAGAATTGCCTTAATTATTGGACCAAAGTTTCCCGAGAATTCTTTATCCCTGCAGGGGGAATCGAAGATGTGAATATAGTCAACTCGCCCTGCACTCTATACATGCGGATCCTGGAAGGTTTTTGTTGGTTACAGAGATGGTAAATGCATGAAACTTCCTGTTTTTAGTGTAATGCCAAAGAAGATTGCTTTTTTTCTCAATTTATCACAGCTTCAACAACATACAGCGCACTGTTTTCGACGATCATCTACTTCACTTCTAGCCAACACAGAAGCAGATCTTCTAACTATAAAACACCATGGTACTTGGAAGTCCAACACAGTGTGTGAAGGCTATATTGGTACGTCTCTTGAAAACAAGAAAAAAATCGCCACAAAAGTTCTTGCAGGAGAAATTGCCGTCATTGAAGCCACTTCAAGTGCTTACAAAGAAAATTTAAGCATTGTTAATACATATGCAGACCAACAAATATTTAAATTATCTATTAATTGTCAAATTGATAAACCTGTTGGTTTTTAATCAAAATAACCATTAAACAGTGATCTCTTTTTTATTCATATTTCACTAGTGGGGTAATATGTCACATTATTTAACTAGTGGTGTAATGACCTTAATTATTCAACTGAAACCAAATAAATAAATCAAGCTCTTATAAAGCAGTCGTAGATAAACAGTTCAAAAAGACTAGTAGATATTTTTCCTGCGGACAAGCGGCGGGGCTAACGGCCAACATAAATTTGCGCCGCCCAATTCCAGAACACCTGTTCGGAAAACGGACGCTTTCCTCCGCCGAATATAAACAGAATAAATAACTGCCATTGCCGGCGCGCGCCGCGATCGCGCGGAGCGCAACAAAAGCATCAAAACATCCTCCGGTTTCCGGGTGGAGGTAGGGAAGAAAAGAAACGCGACCGTGGACGCGCGATACGAGCAGTTCCGGTTACCATGGAAACGGAACGGATCCCATAAGTTAGTTACGGCGGCACGGTGCAGCTCGGAGCCTCCCAAACTATAGCCTATTAAAAACGGGGGATGCGAATTTCTGGTAGGGGAGGACCGATTGGAACCTGAGGGAAAGTTGTAGAGCTTGATTTAATTAATTATATTTAATCCGCGCATAATGAAGGTGGCGCAAAAGGGGTGTCTCAAAAGAATGTTGACGGAGCCTCGGATTGATGCAAATACACCCTTAACCCTAAAATTATACAAGGTGTCCGGAATAGAGCTCGTACAGGGTGATTCAGTCATTAATTTTAACCACGTATTTGGAAGGCCTAATAAAGACAAAAAATTGAACAAAAAAATTTTACTAGATTTTTCAAAATATAAGCAAATCAACCTATAACAATCGGGATAACACGGCGCTCCTGGTCCGCTACAAATTTTCTTAAGATGCGTTCAACTGTCAAAGTGAAACAGCGTTGCCACGTCAAGGCCACATATATAGAGTGTCCGGAATATGTGCAATTTTAAGGGCTTATATATCTGACTAAAAGCAATAAAATATATCTTATGAAAGAAATGTCTAAAACGAATAGTTTGTCTACAAATACATTTCAAAAATAAAAATACAACTGCAACAATATGCAACTATGTTACGAAATTAGGTACAAACTAAGGTACAATTAAGGTTAAGAGAAAGTGCCTGTAACGTAATTTGTTCATAATGTGACTTTTGGATTGGTATTATTGAAGTTTCCGAGAACTATAAAGCACTCTATCGTTCGACAACGTTGCAATGTCAGTCTGCTGGTGATAACCTAAAAGTACTATTAGTCATAATGGTGCGTACAGTTAGTGTGATTTATTTTTGTGTAGTTTTTCTTTGATGTTTGTGAGTGTACATAAACAAAAATGGAACAATTTACAGTAACAATAACCAGCTGCATCGCATGTTCATTTACGGCCAATCTAAGCAAAACTCTCTGGCTACGAGACGTTTGTACGGTAAACGCTTCTTGCAAGAGACACAAGTAATTTTAAACACTACTTGTAACTATTAGACAACCATTCACAGTAACTACATAATTATGTTTGGGTGTATCTATTTGTAATTATTATGTATAAATCATAATAATCCTAAGATAGTATGTTAGCGACGTTGTCACATATTCATGACCTGTTTGCTGTCATAATTCTGTTACCGTTGGTCAGAGAAAAAAAAATTGGCAAAATGGCAAAATTAAGGCACTCCTATTCCGGACACTCTGTATAATAACCGCATGTTCATCAAAGTTCAGTACTGAAGTGATATTTTTTTTCTAAGGGCCAATCCTCCAGCAGCTTCGATGCAGCTTTGACCGTCGCTCTTTGTACACGGTAAACAATTAATTTCGAACCTGTAGATAATTTTAATTGGAGAAATCATTTATCAAGCCTACAAAAACGTATATATGTGCAGTTTATTGCTGTTTCTTCGTTACGTGACATTGCTGGTAAATCTATTATCCTTGAATATCCAAAGAGAAATGCAACTTATGTCAACATTAAATCGGATGTGAAATGGGTATGTTCCATAATGTATTATGTATGCCTTTATTCCCACGATGACAAATGCGGGGACAAAAGAAAGAACGAGAACGGCGATGATTTGGTGTATACATTTACTCATATCTACATATTCGAACCAACCCATTATATAATGAAAGCCGACGATTAATTAAAAGTGAATAATTAGGTAGTTTTTTATTATTTTAGAGCAAAGGATTCCAGATAGACTATGTAACTTCTTTAGAACCTATAATAAATATATTTTAGCATAAAAATTCTCAGAGAACATACTTACTCGATATTTTCAGATTTTAAGATGACAAGCAGCACGCTATTTAGGTATTTTCCTTACATCATTTTCCAATCTATTAACTTTAAACTCTCCTCAAAATACAGAGTAATTTGGAACTTATCCGAAAAACTTTGAGAATACGTGCATGCACCCCAATAAGATCATCAAAAAATTATAATAAGTCTAACAGATTTTACTTCAATGGTATCTGATACACAAAAAAAATAAATAAGTTTCTGCGCTTGGAATGCCTGTCAATGTCTATCTAGCGAATAGGGTGGGAATGGGGATATGCTCTCTAGGTGGTAAACGAACAACATCAGTAGCGTTGTGTTATTTTACTCTAAAATTTTCAATATGGCGAAGTTAGATAAAATGCATTGGCAGCTTCGCCCTTATATGAGGATTGATTTCCCGATCGACACGCGCCAAATCATGAAACTTTTAGCAGTGGTGCAACGTGGACGTGATACTGGTAATTTACGTGCAAATCATAAACGAGATGGTGGCCACGGGTGACCACAACGTATTTTAGCAACTGAAGAACAAGTATTGAATGTGGTCCGTGAAAATCCGCTAATAAGGATGAGGCAGATTGTTAGACGGGTGCCTGGAGTAACCCAATCAATGGTTGGCAAAATGATGAAAATCTCCAATTTATTGGTGATATACTAGTTACAGATGAAGCTTAATTTACTCGCAATTGAACGGGACCACTTTCAACACAATTTTTAACTGTTTGGGCAGGAATTGTTGCTGAGTGCCTTATTGGACCGTTCGTATTGCCTAATCGTATGGATAAATATCTCGAATTTCTTCGCAAATGACCTTGCTCGCCTTTCTTGAAAATGTACCCCTAGCTGTCCGACAACGCATGTGGTTTTTACACGATTAGGCACCTCCTCACTTTCGGCTAGATGTTCGAGATGATCTCCATCAAGTGCATGAAGTACGGTTAATTGGACAGCGTGAACCGGTAGCATGGCCAACGCGGTCTCCCGATTTAAATCCGCTTGACATCTTTTTGTGAGGCCATTTAAAAATGCGGTGTACAGTAGGTACTACAGCAACCAGGAGGGACATTCACTTTAGTACCAAATTGGATAAGGCGTGCCCAAATGTGCGTACCAGTTGAGGGACAAAATTTCGGACAGTTTTTGTAATAACGTATGTGTCAATTTTTTTTATAAATTTCATGTTTGTAATAGTGCGCAATTCTCTAAAATTGGTAACAAAATTTTATTCATTTTAAAAATACGTCATTTTGGTCAGATCTATCAAGTTTATTTTAAAGTAAAAACACTGCAAATCTTTTTTTGCTCCGGTGTCAGTTTAATCACAGATCTTCGAAGGTTTTCTTCATGCGATATGTGACATCGCCAGTTTGCCCAGATCGCCAGTTAGACCAGATTCCAGCGGCGTGCAATTAAATATTTTTTAATAGTTTTCAGAATGCGTATATTATTTTTTGCATTACCATATTTGTACATGTATGTTGAAAATTGCAAATTTTTTTTCGGATAAGTTCTGAATCACCCTGTATACTAACACTTGTTTTAAACATTGGAAAAGTTGAGAAACAAATGACAAAGTAAACAGTCTTATATGGACTAAATATATTCCAAGTCGTATAACTTGTTTAATCGATATAATTGAATTAAACCGTAATGAATTGGACTTAATAATTAAAAGCAAGATTTTGAAGCAACGTAGTTAAAAACCTCGTTTGATTTATATAACGATTTTTAATTACTAATTTAAATTACTGAAGTCTTGAATTAATTCTATATATTTATATCGGTCAGTGGTCGCGCGGTTTAAGGCGTTAGTACTTGAATCGAGGTGACTAGACGGAGTTGGTTCGAGCCCAGCTGCCGGTAGACCGTATATAAGCTATATTCGTGGAGAGGATTGGCACCCTCTCTGTGGGTATGGTAGGGTGGAATAATGTTAGCTTGGGTCAATGTGAGAGATTGATGCCGGTTGATATTTGACTACCCCCCTAATTAATGAGGTTTTCCAGGTTTTCCTCATTCCTGCACTGAATAGTGGTTAGGGCCTACCAACGTAAGTCGTTCCTGGGCGCAAATGCGGCCTGCTTAATAATAATATGCCGCCCCCTCTCCCGCACAAGTCTCCGACTTCTGGGCTAATCCCTGTGATTAGAATGAGGGGTAGAGATATTATTATTATTATTTTATCAACAAAACTGAGTTCATTGAAACTAAATTTAAAAAAACAGCATATACTCTGAACCTGAACTAAAATTCTTCTTATTTCCCCTAAATATCCTGTTTGCTCTAAAATGTCAGTTGTCAAGGAGAGCCTCTTCTGTACTTAACAGTGAAATATGCTATATAAAACAGATTTCTTTTAGATACACTTACTTAGTTCATCTAAAAATGCTTGACAATTGAATGACCTTTGAGAGTCATAGACTCCTCATTAGGTAGCAGCCATGTTATTATACCTTTTTTTTGAAATGGTGACAAATAATTACTATGTAGTAAACAGGACGAACAGGATGTTTAAGAAGTAGACATAATGTATTGTCATTTTTTGCACCACATCATGTGGTAGCGCGACAATGAGGTGAGTAGTTACATTTGCGTATATTATTCTCAAGGAAGCATACTTAAGATTGTGCTTTGTGTAAGACATAAACTTACTATTCATTATTGTACTTTTAGAACAGTTTTGACAAATACATAGGAAAAAACAACGCCGCAGCATGTAATAGCGTATCAAGCACGCTGAAGTATTGCTTCTATTTTATGTTAAATTTACAAAATGGAAATGTAGGTTAGTTTTGGCAAAATACAGAACATATATTTTTTACTTTTTGTTGTTCATGTTTACTTAAATGAAACGAGAGATTTGGCTAGTCTGAAACGTCTAGTTTTCCATTAGGACCTGTTAGCGAACCTAAATACTAACTTATATTTTTGCAAACTGGAAGAACGGAAGGGCACTCCGAAAATAAATGCCCGCTCTTATCCCAGGCGATAGATCTCCGGTCCGCTCCATACCCAATAACAAATACCGGCAGGGGGACATTATTTCTAGCCGGACTGGGAGGCAATACGTCAGCGCAAACGAAAACGCCGAAGAAAAGCAGGAACTGAAGATGGGCAAAGTGACTCTTTTCGAGATTCGTATCATACGACTCCGTTTAGAACAGGGAGTCGTACTGAAAGATTCGTATGTTTCGTATCGCTATTCTTGGGCTGTACAAGTGCGTGATACATCGCGGCGCGGCACTGATACAGAATACAAATACGGTACGCAAGCGTATTTATTAGTATTAATTTTGTGCACCTGCTATTAATTTGATTGTTTTTATAATAAAAATAAAATTGTAGATAAAACAACTTACCCTGTACCATATAGGTACACGTCGTTTGTGAAATGAAAAATAAATATACTTATACGTATATGATTTTGATAATGTTGAAATCCGCAATAATGAATGTAATCAATTTACAAAAACGTTCCATTCTCGAAATGATTCAAATTAAAAGAAACACAAATCCTACTAATATTGACGGTCGTTCCCATGTATACTTTGATTTAATTAATAATTAATATCTTTTGTTTATTGCAGATTTTACACTACCTATAAAATTGTATTAAATTAACTTTTCATATTTACTTGTATATTATTTTCTTTTATTTCAATATTTTTGTGTAAAAAAATAGAATTTTTATCGACATTCCTTTGAGTTCGTCGCCTAACATGTTACAATTTTCAAAAATTATTAATTTTTAATATTATTTTGTTGTTAATCATGTATTTAGTTCTTATTCACTATGATTACTATTTATCTATATTTATTGAATATTTATGAAAATGAAAAAATGTTTTTCTCGAAATATTTGTCTTTTACTCAATTGGTACGTATTTCTCAAAATTGTTTGTTTAAATTTCTACAATGTTTTTATTATAGTATGATTAACGCGCAGCGAATCGCCTGTACGAATTTTAAACATGAAACGCGTAGTAATATAAATAATTCGAGATTTGAACATGACGGGGTCACGGGGTTCTTCCTTTGCTCTTATCCGTACTTATCGTACTGTACCCGTACCATGCAGTATTTGATACGCCTAGCCTGCGGTGTATTACCGCTCAGCTGTTCCAGTGCTCGGTACGAGTCCGAAATACGAAAGCTTCGTTCCATTTGGGAGTCGTATCATCTGACTCCCAAGAAAGATTCGTACCGTTTATACGAATCATACGGATACTACCCATCTCTAGCAGGAACTGAAGATAACAAAGCGACCGTTGAACGAGGCAGTCGAGAATTTCTCGGGTAAATTTCTCGGAAGGGCGTTACAAATGGCCGAGAAACAGGCGTAATAAGCCACGTAAGTTCTACGTCCGACCTGCAACGTACGCCAGGTTGGAGATGTCTCAGGATTTTTATCTCGTTTTAATGCTTGTTTGTTCCCATTTGCCAGTTGAAATCAATAACGAATTAGAATCGATTGTGGAAATGTTATATTCAAACATTCGCAAATCAAAAACATACCGTTCTCTTAAATATTAATATGTCGATAATAATAAATAAACCCTCGAATAAACCACACCGATAAAAATGGGTGTAAATTTCCATGTTTTGTTATGCTCTTTTTACATAATATTGACTAGAAAATTTTAATTTACATTATATTAAGGAATAATCAAGTGTATGTGTTTTTACCTAATAAAATTAGCAAAATTCAGAAATAGTGTGGTAATACAATGTACTACAATGGAACTATTTACTTTTACTAAATTTATTATGAAATTTTACAGAAGT
Organism: Monochamus saltuarius; assembly: GCA_025584915.1. Classification (NCBI taxonomy): domain Eukaryota; kingdom Metazoa; phylum Arthropoda; class Insecta; order Coleoptera; family Cerambycidae; genus Monochamus; species Monochamus saltuarius. The sequence continues at coordinate 3,301,859 of CM046726.1, forward strand.
TTTCATGTGATTTCTGTTGCACATGCGCAGAGGCACATCAACCTAACCTCTAACCTAATACGTTTTAGTTGTGTTGTTAACGTGTAGTAAACAAACATATACGACTCACTAATAAGGACTTTTGTGGGATATTCGTAAGACAGTAAGTACAAAATGATATTTTGTTACGTGTGCACTTGCAGCTTGTGTCAATTTAAAAATTATACAATTTATTAATATCACAGAAACTAAAACGGTACGTTGTTTAGAGGCTTGTATCAAAACTACGCAATTACACGTGTCTCTAAACCATACAACATTCATTTCAAACAACATACTTATAATAATAATAATAATATCTCTATCCCTCATTCTAATCACAGGGATTAGCCCAGAAGTCGGAGACTTGTGCGGGAGAGGGGGCGGCATATTATTATTAAGCAGGCCGCATTTGCGCCCAGAAACGACTTACGTTGGTAGACCCTAACCACTATTCAGTGCAGGAATGAGGAAAACCTGGAAAACCTCATTAATTAGGGGGGTAGTCAAATATCAACCGGCATCAATCTCTCACATTGACCCAAGCTAACATTATTCCACTCTACCATACCCACAGAGAGGGTGCCAATCCTCTCCACGAATATAGCTTATATACGGTCTACCGGCAGCTGGGCTCGAACCAACTCCGTCTAGTCACCTCGATTCAAGTACTAACGTCTTAAACCGCGCGACCACTGACCGATCCTTTGTAACAGTAAAAATAGTAATTGCTTACAACAGATATTAACATTAGTTGTAGTTACGTGAATTATAAATTTACTGTAACTAAAATTAGAGCTAAACATATTTATTTTCACATACGTATATATACAAATATTTGCAAATATCAAGAAATATATATTGATAATTCAAGACTTGTGTAGTATTGTCAGCGAAAATATTATAAATCTTTTCTAATGCAAATGAAATACCTACATTGCAATACCTTTTTAGATGATAATATAATTTACTATATTTCTAATAATTTGTTAGTAGGCTAGGCAATGTGGGGACACACCCGCTATCAGTGTCTCTGGGCCTGCCCATATATTGATTTCGGCTCCTATTCTTGGTATTATGACTACTACGGCCGGAACCGTTCCGAGGCGTCTCTTAGCCGCCGCTGTAACTGGGATGCGACCAATTGGCAATTTCTTCTGTTACGCCCGTGTTGCACTACCGCGGTAAAAGTAGCTACATTTGACACACGTCTATCGGGAAATTGTTATAGGTACAGAAGAGAAATTTTGTCTTACTCCGAGTTGCTATACACGTAAGTCATTTTTAACACATGTAAAACACTATCGCAAAAACGTTAATACTAAAACCGCAGATACACTGCATTCCGATGATGCTATAGATTACAGTAGCCCAGCGATGTAAAGGTTGAAAATACTACACTACTTCAAAATTTTTTACGATATTGAGTTCATTTATCATGACGTATGTATTTCCAATTTTTTTTGGATAAGTTCACTCCATCCTGTATACCCGTTTTGAAGATGTTCCGTTGAAATTGGAGGTAAAACTACGAAGCTGCAGAGGTTTATTTAGAACGATAAATCAAATCATGGAAATTCGAACCGGTGATGAGCTGCACTGTTTACAGACTTCCTGGATTCCTCTTTTAAATATCGAAAGACATATTGACTTTCAATCGAACTTGTGCAGCATCGCTACTTTTTGCAGCAATTAAAAAAGAGAAACTCGCCGTTTACCTCAATCCCGATGAAACAAAAATGCCCTAATCAATAATTCATTGCGTTCCCTATTGTACACAGTCCCCGGGTCACCCAACCACCCACAGTCCCCGACGTACATACTCCAATGTTGGTTCTCGAATTCTCAACAAGTAAACAACTGTCTGCGCCAAAAGATTTAACTCCGTAATCTTTATTTTATCATCCAATATTCAGAGACTCATTTCCTAGAGAATTTACATCGCCAGACGCAAATTCGAAATCAAATATTAAAACGGGGAGAATATTTTTGCAGTAAAACAGCACACCTCAAAGGTGATCAAGATTTTCTAGCGGTTTGAAAATGACAGCTGTGTCCCTGATGGTTTACATCAACGTCGCGTTAAATTTCTTATCATTTAAAAGGTCGCTTTTTATTATTTTGCATTATTTTCAAAGTGATTGCAATATGTTAAACGTTTCATAGATCATATTCTTCATAATTATCGTCAACGTTTCGATTCTTAGGACTTATCATCGACTTAATCTTTTTAAATACGGATCTCTTACTTCAGATTTTCAAAAACATCTCGTCTTTCTAAAATGACACTTTTTATGTTATTGAACGTTTTGGTTTAAAATTGTAAATCAGTAAAATTTAGATAATACATTAAAACTGTTTCCTATGAATTAAAACATATAGGTATGTTAAACCATTATGTCAACTTGTTTTGTTTATTACACCATTCAACAGGCTAATTGCCCAATTACAGAATTGGAACTAACAATAGTGAAATAAACATAAAAAATAAATATATTAAAATATACAAACAACTAAGGCAATCTAAAAGAAATAACAATAAATAAGGAATAAAAGGAATGTAAATGTAATGTAATGTAAATTAATGTATCTTTGGCGCGTACAAGAATTAAATACACTGCAAATATTGGAGAGTATTTTCTAATATTTGTTGTTGTGTTGATGTTTCGGTGAGTTATTGAGAAACTGGTTTTTTGCTTTTGTAATCATTTAGTAAAAAAGATTTCATCGAATATGGAAAAGCGAGATGTGCTACGTATATCAAAAACGAAGCAAATACTGAAGAAAAATGGATAGTAATCCCTATTATAATTGTAGATCTATGTACTACAATGTGTTGTGATTATAGCTACAAAAACAATTTTTAGTATTATTTCACATACTATTATGCAGTATTATACAACTTAGTTGTCTCATCTTACTGCAACAGAAATGTTCGGTACATACATTGTTGTACCACTTACTAAAAGTTATGTTTTATTGACACAAAAACTACAAAAGTACCAGCAATTTTGTAACCCCCACTACAATGTTATAAAAATGTCCGCTAAAGTGTTAAATATATTAATATATTACCATTATAAAGAATTGCACATTGGTGGTAATTTTTACCCCTCTGTTGCAAAAACGGTAATTCAGGTAACGACTTATAGCAAACTGCCAAGTTATCTGTAACGGAACACCAGACATATACCACATTCGAGCTTGTTAGTTTTTCTCAGTATGCTATAATTGCCATAGGTGAGGCCACCGACGATTTATCCCACAGAAGGGAACCTGAATACACGTGACACGTACCACTAAATAGCACGGTTTTTTATTTTTGCGCACGACCATCTGCACCCACTATTTCAATAAAATTTGTAATAAGTATATTACAAATGTGTCTATAGTTGTGGTAATGAACAGTACATAACAGTGTTGTATTATGAATTATATCTATATTATTTAGCACTATAGCCGAATTTTACAATATAACATTTATTACAAAATATAGTAGAAATTCTATAATTATGTCAAACCTTACACCAATTCAATTGTTACAAAACTATTGCATTTACTTCAACAATGAACTTATATAATTTGTAGGTTCTTAGACAAAAATTTTAAGCACAAATTTGTAGTGCAGCTAGTGTAGTTTCACTGGTATTTCTTTCAGTGCATATTTTCGGATTTACGATTTTTTTACCTGCATTTTTTTAAACATCCGGTATAATGGAACAAACACAATAAAATAGCTTAGTGTGATTTATTAAGTAGTCATACCTTTTTAAGCAAATTTTGTAAAACATTTATTTCTTTATTGTTCATTATGAGAAATTGTGCAAAAATATTTAAAAAATTACTTAAAGCATATAAACCATAAAGGTAGTTATCTACAGTTGACAAAAAAGTAATAATCAGCAAAAAGATAACTTGCCTTAAAAATATGATGCAAAATAATTTATATAAATACTACAAACGAAACATCCCATGTTTTTTAAGCAGTCAAAAGTAAAACAAATATTTTGTATCTGTCCCGTGTGTAAACGAAGGGAAGATTTATTTGTGCAGAGGCATTCGCAAGCCCTTTAAATAAAGTTACGGCTCCAACAAAGGACCGAACCTTTCTGATTGCGATACAATACAAATTTACTTTTGTACTACCGTATCGACTGCCCCCGATATTTCAATCATTAACGAGGGCTATTTATTTATTTGCGAGTTTATTTGAACAGTTTTAAAGCGAATAAATCTAATGAGATCCGAGGAGCAAAAGAAAACCGTTCCTCCTGAAAAACAATAAAGATCGCCGAAATTTAATTTCGAGGGGTGGAATTCCGTCTGATTAATAACTGTAGCGCTCAGAACGGATTTTATACAGAATATAATTAACAGGGCCGTTATAAACGATTTTTTTTACAAACGTTTCGCAGACGAGTATTTAAATGGTGAAAAACGGATCGGCAATTAAAGGCTTATAATTTTTTTGCCGAAATCCTTCAAATGGCAGTTAATATGAATATATAATTATTAATAGTTTATTACTCCGTCTAGTAAAAAACCGGTTAAGATTAAGTAAAAGGATACGTATATTTAAATGTTTTATGATTATTAATGCATGAAGCCATACTAGCAAGAGATTTGCTGCGATCCGCCCTACTGCGATTGGATGAATTGCGTTCTCGTACTAGAATTCGATAGAAAATCTAGACGTCCCTGGTGTTTTGATTAGAAGAACCATTTAAGCAGTATTAATTAATAAAATATATGAAAATTAATTAGTTGTATTTAATTATTATGAGAAGGAGCACTTACAACAATAATTTGAAAGGAGGTAGGAGTTATTATACAGAGCGGTCAATTTAAAGGTATCTCCCTATACATAGGATAATTTCCTAAACTGCAGGAAAAATACATAGTGTCCGAAAATAGAAGGCCATACTATTAACCACATATTCTTTGGACAAAAATAATGCGACGTTCCTTATGCCATTTTTAATTTGGGCGTCCCTGTTAAAGTTACATTTTAAAAAACTATTTTTGTTAATAATCCCATTGTTTTGTAAGACACACACTTGAAATTTTGCACGTACTTTTATCTTATTCCTGCATACTTATCATGTAATTTTGGTGAAAAAATCGAAGAGCGAATTGAAGTCACTGAGGGATGCAGTACCCTTTATCCCCTCCAATTATTTCTAAGTATGCCTATACAACTTTTTCTTGAAATGTCAAACGTAGAGTTTTCTACTGATCATTTTATCTCCTTTATATTTTTTTGTTTAAATGCTCCGTTTTGGAGAAAAACGGCAATTGGTAGTGCCCATAAATCTATCATTCACTATCATTTTCAAGTAAAACTGAAATTATGTGGATTTATTATTACAATACCTTGACAACTTAGCAAATCGTAATACTTACTGAATGAATATTTGCTAATTAAAACAAAATGGATAAATCTAAATTTTATAAAATGTAACTTTAACACCCTGTATATTTAAACAGAGACGCCCAAATTAAAAATGGAACAAGGAATGTCGCATTATTTTTGTCCAAAGAATATGTGGTTAATGGTATTGGCTTTCTATTTTTTCCATTATTGAAGTGGTTCCTAAGATTTGGAAATATATTGTCTATGCAAGTATACAGGGTGTCCCAAAAATAAGTATAAAACACTTTATCATAGGCATCTGGGTACAAAATAGAGCACAGGCTAAAAGGCTTTAATAATTAAGTAAAAATAATGTTTTTTACTGATTTTTTTTAAATTTGGTTATGGATTTTAATAATTTTGGGTGATGGATAGTCTAATGCTATAAAGTTATGTATAGTGACCGACTATAAAAATGTGTAACTTTTATAAAGTTGTACGTAATTTTCCGATTTTTTAAGAGCTGCTGTGCAATTCAACCAGCAACACAATTAAAGGAAAGTAATATCTAAAACTGATATTATAACATTAAAATATGTTGTCATCATTTATACTGATGGTTTGACAATCTCTTATTTTTCTCTATTCTGTTAAAATATTTGTACTAGAACCCCGCAGAATAAAATAAGAAACAAATGATGGAAGCAGACTTTATACAAAGTGTTAGCCAATTAGTCTCTATAAATGTTAAAAGAAATTAAGGTTGAGTTTGTTTAAAAATGGTATAGAGCCTACAACCTAAATCCTATCCTATAGGATAATATACCAAAGCACATTACATTAAGAATGTTAGAAAAATTATCAAAAGCTCATGGGACTGATTTAAGTGTGTTTAGTCTATCTTTCTGTTTATTTATCTTTATTGAGTTTGGTCCAAGTTTTCTCCAGAGGTTAGAAGCTATAAAAATGAACATTACAAATTGTCTCTATGAATTCACTTAATATATGACGAAAAAACGAGCTGAACGCATCAGTTTTATTTATTAAATCTTAATTCAATAAAAATATATCGATAAAATGACTGGTTTACGTTAAAACAAGACCATTATCTAATATTTGTATGTATATCTACTTAAATTAGAAATAGTTTGCAAAACTAAAATGGAACTTTTAAATCTCTTATGAGAACGAACTAGGAATGAATCGCTAAAGGAACGCTTTGGTATACAAAGACAAAGAAGGGTCGAGCGCGCCCTGAAAATAATAAAGTATTCCATGAAAATTATGAGCCTTTATTAAGCGCTCCTTACCCGGTGAAATCCAGAAAGCGTTGATGTGAGACTCACCTGAAACAAAAGGAAAGCTAATTAATTAAGTTCCCCTAACAAAAATAAAACTCTCAGCCAGCCTTGTAATACATTATCAAGCTGTAAGAGCAAAATTAATGAGAATATTAAATAGTGCACTTTGTCTTTCCCGGTTTTGAATGTGTATAATTACAGAGTATAAAATAACATTGTATAAATTTAAACATGAGTGAAATTATGATGGTGTTGATTGTTGAGTGAATTTTTTTACAAAGAACTTAGCGTATCAACAAAGTTATTAGTTAGAAGAAACCAAAATATGTGCGAGTGAGAACATACTGTGTAAAATAAGTCATGCGTGCGGAGTTGAGAATACTGTTATCAATCAAAATGTAGAAAAATTTACAAAAAATGTAAAGAGGAAAATATCGAGTTTTAATTATTTGATCAAAAGACGAAATGTGTTTCTATGTAAATAAATTGATGCTCCCCCCTTCTGCTATTCGGCGAAGCAAAGAACGTCCTTACTTGATAATTTGAAAAGAGAAGAATGTCCTTACTTGAGCATATGAAAAAGTGGTAACCATAATCCCGCGACTAGTTAATACTTCTTTACGCTTCATACGAAAACAAGTCGTAATTCGTGTTCATAGTGTTAACGGTTAAAACAAATTGTATAATTTATTGTGTAACAGTGAATGTTTGTTTGTGTATTTCTGTAGTAGAGAGGTCCTATTAAAAAAATCCATAGACACATTCTTTCAAATATAACTATCATGTTGACCTTGATAGTAAATCTATCTGGTGATAGAAAATAATAGTTGGATTAAATGTGGATATATTTGTAGAAACAACTTTTTCAAAATGTCTCTAATTTTCAGCAAATTCCCAATATTGTTTTAATAGATAATAATAATAATATCTCTACCCCTCATTCTAATCACAGGGATTAGCCCAGAAGTCGGAGACTTGTGCGGGAGAGGGGGCGGCATATTATTATTAAGCAGGCCGCATTTGCGCCCAGGAACGACTTACGTTGGTAGGCCCTAACCACTATTCAGTGCAGGAATGAGGAAAACCTGGAAAACCTCATTAATTAGGGGGGTAGTCAAATATCAACCAGAATCAATCTCTCACATTGACCCAAGCTAACATTATTCCACCTTACCATACCCGCTGAGAGGGTGCCAATCCTCTCCACGAATATAGCTTATACGGTCTACCGGCAGCTGGGCTCGAACCACCTCCGTCTAGTCACCTCGATTCAAGTACTAACGCCTTAAACCGTGCGACCACTGACAGATCCGAATGGCCTTAATATTTTTTTATTATAAAATGCTGCAAGCACATTTAATAGTCGTTACCACTCTTACCAATTAAAATTTTGCGATAATCTTCATGTCACTTATTTAACAGACCTAGTATAAAAATAGCCTTGGTGTAGTTCGTCATAGATCAGTCTAGTGAAAGCCATTTTTAGAAATTTCTAATGTTTACGGAGATATTTTTTTTAAATACCCACATTTTGAGAACAGTTCACATATCTGTCATAACCAACCTAATGAACCATATGATTTGTTGCGAGGTTGCCATATCTCCTCTAATATAAATATTACGTTTTCTTTAAAGTAATAGTAAAGTAATACGGTTAATTTTATTTTTAAAATACTTGTTTTAAGCATAAGTACAGTAAAATTGGGTAGCAAAAACGCAGCAATATTAACATAAATTTTAACTTCTTAACTGACCTTACTATAAACGATTAATAATAAATTTCCGCATGTTCAATGCTACCATAAAGTATTTAGGAAGATATTACGTGATATTACTATGTCCAATGTTCAAAACTTGTACATAAACGTGCACACAAGCTTACCTGTTTGTTAAAAAATTAACTATTTAATCAGTAATCCACATTTCACAAGTTAAATGTCATTGTACACTGTTAGAAAGAGACACAAGACACAATTTGCTTAAGTTATTTTATGAAGAATAACGAAAAACTATGATTTTCACACAACATATTAAATTTAATTTTCACCACATAACCCCAAATGAGTCACTATTAACCATTTCGAATCCAGAACCATGAAATGACTTCGCACTTTAATTAGTGAAACAAATTTTAAAAATAAAGGTACACACAATATTAAATAACAAAATAACCAGTTTGACGTATGCGTTTAATATCAAGAAAAAATGTCTATAAAATGCATACATTTAGACGGCAGATCCAGCGAAGTAAAATATTTTTTTAACCTTTAATGTGAAATGTGTAGTGGGTTACCGGTACAAATGCGAAATGGAAATACGCTGGACGAATTATTAAGAGGTCGATTTATTATGGCTTTCGAAAAGGCACAGCTCGAGACAGATTACATGAAGATGAAAAGTGTGAACTTTTAGCAAATTTCGCAAAACAATATTATTGCTATATATTTTCATCATTATGTGAGGTTAGCAAGTCTGACTTGGACTTCCGATAATCTGACATGACAGTCAATTTTGCGTCCATGAGGACAAGGTTTTAAAACTTCCTTGAAGCAAAGATATTTGTGTAACACTGGCAACACTGTGAACCACACGTTCAGTCTGCAGGACTATGAGTCATCAAAGTATGAAAGTGGCAATCTGGCCAGTGGTCCTCAACAAGTTTTCTACAGAAAAATTACGAAATTTATTTAAAATTTCACTTTTTTAACTCTGATTTTTCTGTAAAAAAAACTATTAATTATGTGTTCTACACATATAACTTTACTGCTGGTTAAAACTTGTACTTATTTAAGGTTCACCCTGTAGTTTGAAAATCTAAACCACATATTATACCTAGATTTTATCATATTAACGCTGAAACTTACATTATTGCAAGAAAATTCTACCAAATATTTATTACAATACCCAAGCCTCTGAAAAATTTATCAAATCACAATGGAGTAAATTTTATTCTTTTTCTGCACGGACTTTCCTGGATCAAAAAATGGTGCAAATATCGTATACAATTTTGTATTGTATAGATTGCTTAAAAGTTACTTACGAAAGTGACAATTAGGTATAACATAGAAAATAGAATTACATGACATTTTGGAACATTCAAAAGTAATGGTAATATTTTGCTGCTGGCTTATCCGGATACCCTGTATGGATGCATGTCCCAAGATGAAAGCATGTATGCAATTCGTATGCCAAGTACCTATCTTTTCACTTATATACAGATCAATTCTATAAATAATTATTAAAATGAATCTAATTAAATATTATACAATTCACTGTAAAAACATGTCTAGTTACAAATTCAAATTAATTCTAATAGCAATTGATACTTCACCTCCCATGCAGTCGTAAAATTTATGTCGTTGATATGAAGATGTCGTCACACAGTAAAATAGATATCAATAAAACGGTAGACATCTTCCTTGAGTAGGACATAATTATAAAAACGGAATAGTAAATGCACAACCGCCCATACTTGAATGAAATACGATTAAATTCAAATAGCACAGAATTTATGCATAATAATCAGCAACATAAACAAAACCTAAAAATAGACTTATTTATTTTGAAATACTAGGCGAAGTGTAAATACTTGCGTGCTAATTACGAAGCAAATTACTGTAGCCGCAGTTACACGCGGCCATGCACTTTTGCAATTCGCTGCATTTGTTTTAGCCTCAAGGTTTTAAAGTGTGAGAAGCTCGAATCGGAAATTACACGACAAACTGATACTTAAATTTTCTATTTAGCCGCATGGTAGCGCTACTTTTAATGTACCATTAAATGACAAGGGTATGAATCAGGTCTGCATGAAATAGTTATACAGGGTGATTCAGAACTTATACAAAAAAAAAATCGGAATAGATGCGTCATGAAAAATGGAAATGGAATCAATATATAAAAAGTTTTTTTGTAAAATCCTTACAGAGTCCGATTAAAAAATTAAAGTAGTAGTATTTTCAACCTTACATCGCTGCGCTACTGTAGTCTCTAGCCAGGCAATTCCGATTACTTTTGTAGGTATTAACCTTTTTTGCGATGCGAGTCGTTACATGGTGGAAGAGATGGATGTCCTGGACATCCACGGCGTATTGCAGCAGTGTGGCATACCATGTACAGAGTGTCCAAACATTAATACCAAGGGATTGGACGACGAGGATCGATACCATGGCCGCCACGATCTCCTGACCGGAGAGAACCGGATTTTTTCCGGGGTTTCTGGCTTTTTAAGGCGAACCATCGGCACAGGAGTTTTGCAAATATAATTGTTCATTGTTCAATTGTTACAACCTGGCTAATTAACAAAATCCGGTTCTCTAGTAATTCCGGGAGTAGAGTTATTAATTTGTTAATTAGCCAGGTTGCAACAATTGGAAAATAAACAATGACGTGCAACAACCTTGTGCCGATGGTTCTCCCCATGATCCCAGAGTTATTTTAAAAAAATCTGGTTCTCTAACGATTCCGGGAGTAGAGTTATTAATTTGTTAATTAGCGAGGTTGCAACAATCGAACAATAAACAATTATATTTGCAAAAATCGTGTGCCGATGGTTTGCCTTAATAAGCCAGAAATCCTGGAAAAAAGTTCGGTTCTCTAGTGATTTCGGGGGTGGAGTTTTTAATTTGTTAATTAGCCCAGTTACAAGAATTTAGGAATAAGTAATAAAGCTAACACCAAAGTGATAAAGAGGGACCTCGAAAACCCCCGAGAGAACATTTTCGTTGAATCGTGTGTGACATTTGCCATATGTTCAACAAAAATGGGTCATTTGTTAAATAAACAATTAAAAATTTGCGAGCGTACAAAGGTTAGATGTACCTTTTGTTATAAACAATTCCCTGAACATTTTGCAGAAAACCGCATCTTAATCGGACTTCTCCGCAAAAAGTTGTCCATTTTCGCTTTTTTCATGCTAATTTGACGCGACTAAAGCTTTACATTTGCATTTTAAATACAAAAGAAGAAGACCTATTATTTCTAATGCCTTTTTTATCACTGAGGTTGATTTAGCAATATGATATGATGTCTTCGGGATCATTCAGAAGTTCTATATCTTTATGACGTGCTTATGCTTACGAGAACGAATCGTAATATTAGAGATGCCAGAGTTTTCCACATTCTGAATGATTTTTATTCTTAGGATTTGGAACAAATAGGACGTTATTTCCTATATTATCATAGTAAAGTCTGGTGGGTGTTTTATCTCACTAATAATGTATTTTTCATTTGATATTCTGCGTTAACAACACCTTGTTTTCTTTCATAAGCGGAAAATGAAAAGGATAAAAAAGGGCACTTTCCTGTACATTAAAGGATAACGATATTAAGGTTAATGGCATCCTGTCATGCAAGATAAACATATTCCACCGCCATCAAAAGTTTTAAATCCGTATAGCCCCCACATGTTTTTCAAAATGTTGGATTTCACTAATTTTGAATATTCGTAAGATTGTCTCTTCTTTTCAACAAAAATGTATATATGTACCAGCTTTTTAACAGGTAGGCACATACAAAATTCTCATTAAGTTAATGATTTAAAATTAGCAGAAGCAGGAAATTATCCACTGTATTCTTCCTAACTTTGGAAAATAAGGTCTCTACGCTTAACGAGCTCGGGTAATTTTAAAATCATATTATAAAGAACATTATACTAAATTAAACCCTAGTTATGCATACAAAATGTGGGCAAAGGGTAAAGGTATCTATCCATCCCTTGGAACTTGGTTCTCGACATAACTGGCTTAACATATAGATTAATGTGAGGCTCTTGTTCCGGTAGGGTTATAATCAGTGGGCAATGAAAACATTTCTTGGGCAAATGCAGATAAATTAAGGTTAATAAAATTTCCGGAAGTGTCCAAACAACAAATCTAGCAAACCTGAAATAGTTCATCCCAAGCGTTGAGTGAGAAATTATAGATAGAAGCGCAACCGTATGGCGAAATGCGCATCCACTTTTAAACCCGAGATAGTATTAGGTAATAGCAGCTCTTTGGTTCTAAGATTCGTCAATTTATCGACAACTTATTGTCCACGAAGGCTTTCTTTGCTTGTTAAACCATTGAATCACACAAATTGACTGTCGTTAACAACAGTTCTCGACAGACGGACAAATCTCGGGCCCAAAAAACCCCTACTGTAAAACACGGTGTAACATAACGGAACGTCAAACATGAAGGACTTTATTCCTGGTCCGACTTTAAAAACATTTTGCCCTATAGATATTTTCTATTACGGCCTTTGTTTTCAAGATACAGGGTGTTAAACTTGTAGATCGAATACGTATTTCGCCATTAAGGTTGCACCTCAATCTATAATTTCTCACTCAACGTCCCAAGTGATCACGATGATCAGCATTAAGCAGGATTCTCACTTACGTTACGTGAAACTTCACTGCACTTCATTATGCAAAACGTTATCTCTAAAAATAAACATGTTTCCTTATTAATCATAAATAACTCACCTTTTTTAGTATTTTAAAATTATGTAAGCCGGTCCTGTATACTCATAGTACCTAAATGTTGAAAATTAAATACGCTTGTCGCGTTTACCTGTATCCCAAGTTCGTTGTATTAAATAAACAAATAGTGGTGCTGAGGGATGAAATTTATAAGCCAATTTTCTGTACATTTCGTGTAGCAGCGGTAGCTGATTTTGATTACAATCTTCGTACAATAATAACATATCCACAGGTCATTATATTATCAATACTCTAGGGCCATTGTCCATCTTTGTCCGGTTGCCGATTGCATGCTTTACCTTGTCAGGTTTTACAGGAAACCAGTTTCCAGATCATTTTCGAATTGCTGTTTTTGATTTTGCACAAAATTGCATTTTTTGTAAGTTGCCTTTTTAGATAAGATAAGCCACTGTATATTAGGAATACCCATATGTCTTTTTCATTAGTTTTGTAAAACGAAAATCTACCGTAACTAATCTTAGCATTTTTGCTGATTTTATTGCAAATGAAATGTCTAAGAAAGGTCAGGTTGACGTCATATATCCTGACCTGGCTAAAGCTTTCGATAAAGTGGATCACGCTGTGCTGTCCTATAAACTAAAATCTTTTTCATTTAATGAAGATCTCATTAAACTATTGGAGTCATATTTACATAACAGAATCCAGTTTGTGAAATATAACAATCAACTGTCTACACATTTGTAGCTACTTCAGGGGTGCCTCAGGGTTCAATACTAGGGCCTCTCTTATTTATAATATTTATAAACGATATAGTTAGTGGCATAAAATATTCAAATATCCTATTACATGCAGATGACGTGAAATTGTATATATCTGTACATAACTATCAAGACTGTTTGAGATTACAGGAGGATCTGAATCAAATAAATAACTGTTTAGTCATGAATGAAGGCAAATGTAAATCTGTAACATTTACTCGGAATATTATACGGTTTGAGCATAATTGTAAAATAAACAATATAAAATTAGAACGGTTACTAGAAATTAAGGATTTAGGTGTAATAGTCACAAGTGATTTTAGATTTGGTAGTCATATAAGAGACTTATCATTAACGTGTTCTAAATGACTTGGTTTTATATTAAGGACAATAAGAGATTTTAAAAGTAGATATAAAGACATGTATACAGTTATTTAATGTTCTGGTTCGATCCAAATTAGAATATGCGTCGGTAGTATGGGTCCCCTACTACCGTTAATAATTAGGAAATTATCGAAAAGGTACAAAAATGATTTGTAAGAAGTATATATTTTAAGAAACACGGAATATTCCCTGTTTATCCAGTTATGGTGTCATATCTTTCACAAATAAATGAGTTTAGTATCCAGCCTCTGCATAATCGAAGAAAAAATGCCCAAGTTCTATCAATTATTGATGTACCTGAATTCCTAACGCTATTTTTTTTATAAATTTACCCGACATTAGGTTACGACAACGCGGTCGTTTATTTAAGATTAAAACGGCATTGTCGCCCTTACAAAATTGCCTGACATCATGTAATTTATTTGTAAGAGAAAGAAACATAGATTTTTTTAATAGTAAGTAAATGTAATTTACTGATTAGTTTGTAGATACGATTTCTGTTATACTCACTGTGCAACAATTTTGGAATGTATTCTGTTTGTTTGTGCAGTATAAATAAATTTCTGTTTATTATTATTATTATTTTAAATGTCGATAACTAGTGAATCCATCCGTACTACGGAGATATTTCGTATACCAAAATATTTAGTATCAAGAGAAAATTGATTTGAATTAGCTTAATACCTTTATAGTACAAAAACAATTAATTTTTCTACATGTCACTGAATAATATTTAGGCTCAAATTTTAAAAAACACCACATGCTTATGACAACTGGTTTTATTTCTAGATGTTACACTCGTAGTACAAATATTATAATGTATTACAAGAGAAAGTATCAATACTATACCTCTACTAACCATCATTCATTTACATTCTGAATCGTAGAAATGTCTTCCTGCATTTCTTACAATTATACCTGCCTTCATCGAAAAAATATCACATTCCACCTGCCGCAACTGAATTCCCACTACTGATAAACACGGCCATTAGCTCCACGCTTGCCGTAGTTGAATTAAATCTCCACCAAAACAGAAACATTTAATCGGTTCACTGATATCTTCAGAACCGCAATGAACCCGATACCATCAGCCTAATTATTCTAATGAGGCCCACTATATAAGGCTTAAGCGTAATATTAACCGAGGTCCTCTGCGGCGTCCGATCCGTAACCGGAGCAGACCGGTTGGGTCCGGGGCTTTGAAATCCGTGGAGTGTGACACAACACGCACCTCGGTTAGAGGAGCAGACCGTTGACCCCTGCGATCTCTCGAATTCGCCGTGGACCTTATACAATACGCCAAGTGAAGCGCTCGCGAGACTGGCGCAACGGATTGCAGGAATTTCGTTGGACGTATATGGGCACTGAATAACGGTAATGACTTTACTATTTATAAATGGAGTTAACTAGGCTGTGTGTATTTTATTCACTCACGGAACGGTTAACCAAATAGTTTGGCAAAGTTTTAACGAATGGTAGAAGTCATTATCATTATCGTTCTTTACGAGGACCACAATTTCTTTTAGGAATGAGACCTCTGCAATATGTGATTTCACTTTGATTACAGATCGGACGACTTTCACTGTTTTGTAAATTAACTGCATCAGGGATAAAATAGATAGAACAGTGGTAATCTGATTCTTTTGGCATCGATGCAAGTTTATATTTGTCTAGGGTTACCAGATTTCCAAATTTTCCTGGATATACAGGATGTTCTGCATAAGAACCGACACAGAACAGGTGCATGTAGGCGGTCCCAAAAAATATTACAATTTAATCAAACATGTGAGATATAAGTGGTCTACTTACTTCCTGCTCGGCCTAAGCGGCTCGACTTACAGGAAGCGACCTACATTGCAGCAGGTACTTAACGCAGACCTCTCGCCTTGGGCGACGAGCCATTAATTCTGTAAATGATACTGCAGGAAACAACTACTCCGCGGACTAATGCCCCGACCGGCATTGAATTACTCCTGCAGTATCTGTGTGAACAGCCTCACCTGCACTCAGTTTATATGTGAACATACATATGAAGGAACAGCCAGTTCAATTGTCGGTCATCTCACCTATGGTATACTGATGAGGGCTAACAAGCCCGAAACCGGCCTATGTCTGGTGGTGTGCCGGACAAGGATTCTTGGCTGTTCATTAGACTCTTTTCCATTGATGGAATTTAAAAATATTGATAAAGTCCCGAAAAGTTTGGTATAATTTTAGGGGTAACTCACTCAATGAACAACTTTTACTGCTTCAAATTACTTAAATTTAGTTAAATTATTTCAGATTTTATTTACTTTTTTAATTGAACACCCTGTCTATTAGGTCTGTTTAAGCTAGGAATCCAGAATGGTTTCAAACTGTCAAAAACGTTCTTCAACTATTTCTTGTATGCTGTTTACTGAAAATAAATTCATAACTTTACTGGTCGAATATTTCTGGCAGTTTGAAACCGTTACGGATTCCTTGATTGAAGAAACCTATTGTTATATTTCAGTTTCAGGCGTCTGAATATACATCCGATTGGATTTTCATTCAACGTCCAGATTTTTTACAGTAATACTCGACAACAGTTCAAAATATCTAGTCTAACAACATATAGGTATTCAACTGGTGGCAGTTTTGAAATATTACTACAAAAATAGTGAAAATAAAAAAAAATTCAGAAGTTTTCCGCTTCTTTCTTTTTTGGTGGTTCAACATAAAACGGTGTTTGAAAGAAATTTTCTCAAAATATCTTTCAACAAACAGGTTTCTAAAAACTATAGTTTATTTGCTTCCGGATTATAATAATATTTCTACCCCTTATTCTAATCCTGAGGATTGTCCTAGAAACCGGAGACTTGCACGGGAGAGTGGGCGGCATATTATTACTAATCAGCCCACATTTGTGGCCAGGAATGACTTACGTTGGTGGGCCTAAACCACCATTCAGGGCAAGAATGAGGGAAACCTCTCTAATTAGAGGGGTGGTCAAACGCCGACCCATATTAATCTTTTGCATTGACCCAAGCCAACGTTCTTCCATCCTACCAATTCCAAAATGTTGTATGGAAACCAAGTACGACACTAGAATGTACGACGAATACGTGAACCGCATAATCATAATTTCAGAAAGTATTTATTTTGTATCAAAAAACCCTAACGGGCCAAGGGTATAAAACCATTCTTTTCAAGTTATAGAATGTTGATAAAGAACATCATATTTAGTCAAATATTTCTAAAGGTGTTTAACTTAGTTTGATGAAACTTGGAGTAGAAGCAAACATAATTCAAAATTTGATGAATGTGTATAAATATTTATAAATCAGTGGTGGAACCTAGGAGACGTTAAGAACCCCAGAATTTCAAAGTCACTGAATATTTTAGAAAGTATGCATTTGTGTCTCAATGTTTCTTTGAAAACATGTTAGGTAATTTTTTTAACTTCGAATAAGCTGATAGGTAGTTTTAAGTTATTTTAGATCTCCTTCACTGTGCAATGAGTTAATTTCAAATTAAAAAAAAATATGCTTCGTTTTTCGAATAAAATGGAAAGCACTATATTTGTTAGAAAAGCAATAATTATTTACATCAGGTATGTCAATGTATTTTATTAATTAAAAACACAAATTAATTTTATTAATTAATTATAACAACAGCGACAAAAAACAGTTCGATGAGCTAATATAAACTATATGCTATAAAGTTTTATTTATTTCCTCTCAATTTTTTGCTCAGCTCATTTTTTATTAAACTTTGCTGCTGGTATCGGCCGTCAACTACATGCTTTGCCTTGCGTAAGTTCAGGTACAGATTTGCCTATACTTGGAAACACAATTTGATCAAATATTTTCCAAATGCATATACAAAATAAATAAGATACAGTAACTTCTCTAATGTTAAACATTTATACAGATTAATATAATTAGAAATACAAAGTATCTTTATAACCTGTTCACCCTTCATTCTTGGGGTTAAATCCCATATTCAAAGTGGATTTAAATTAAACTGGTGTGCTGTTATTATATGTTACTTTTTGATACGATATTCGAAGTATGTAATTACATTTCAGAAACAGGAATTAGTTCCATTATGATGTCCATGGAATATAGGGTATATGTTCATATTTTAAGTAATACCTATATGGATTCTTTATCGAAGATATTTTTCTCTACGCACGAAATCTGTTAAGAATTGAAAACTTAGCACTGAAAGAATCGCATGTGGTGCTATTGATCTGTATTTAATCGAACTTTGAGAATAGACCAAACCCTGCGCGATCAATAGACCTGTTAAGTAAATTGAATATCCCTTCGCTTCCAATGCGAAAGTGAGAGTGATGAAGGTCGACAAAAAGTAAAACAAACGATACCAAGTTTATACGTTTATAGTGGTTCAAATCGACATGGGTTTCTAAATTATTTGTGGAACAATATAAATAACGGAACAATTCAGTAATCAAAATTAATATTTTGATTAATTCACTTTTATTTGAAATGGAATGAACGTCATCGTTAAAAATTCCTTCAAACAATGTTTTTCATTTAAAATAACAAACATCTTTAGTTTCTTTAACCCTTCCAAGAATGTTTAAAATACACTTTGTGAAAATTACTGAAAAACAATTATTGTATTGTTTTGTTACAACATAAATAGATGCCATTTATACATCAAAAGATAAGAGCGTGAACAAACCTCCTCAAAGAACTAAACTTTAAATATATTCATTTACATATTTTAATGTGTGAATAATATCAATTAAAATATGTATTGTATCCCGCTTTACCATAAATTGGAACACGGTGATCAAATCTGAGAGTAGGGGACCTGAGCAAGGGCTAGGACTGAAACATTAATGACCTATCGCTTCTGGACAGGATAATGCCGTGAAAATTTATTTCAGGGGTCAGTATGAATTCAGGAAGTTTAAGGATGCTTTGAAATAAATGTATGGCAATCGTGAAAAACAATATACTACAAAATATAATAACTATTAAGATCTATTATATCTTTTAGGGTTTTTCAATCTGTTACGTTTTAATAAAAATGTCCTTCCTCGAAATTGTAATAATATTTGACGGTTAAAATATAATCATATAAATAAGTTTTTCATAAGAGCCACATTAACAATTAAAAATTCACACACAATTTCTATAACTGTTATAAGGGCAACACAGCTGACTTCTCAGAGTTATTTATGTAGATATGTGATGCAATATATAGGGTGTTAAAAAAAGAGTGTAAAATATTTCAGGAGGTAATAATATGAACCAAAATAAGCAGAAAAGTCTTAATAAACATGGGTCCGCAAAGAAACGGTTGCGGAGATATGGACCACTATTCGTTTTTCAAACATTTTATTTTATTAGGAATAAACCGACAAAGGAAGCTTTTAACAAACAAAAAACAAAGTTACAGAAGATGTTCAAAGTGCCCTCCGTCCATTTCCAAGCAGGCACGGCATCTTCGTCTCAACGATATTCGAACTCCGATGGATTTCTTGACACTTTTGATTAATCCGTAGCTGAAGCTCTTCCAGGCTATTTACAGGAGTACCATACACTAATGTCTTCAAATATCCCCAAACAAAGAAATCTAGAGGGTTCAGATCAGGCCATCTTGGAGGCCATAAAACAGGTCCGGCCCTTCGTACCCATCACGTGGAAAAGTTTGGTGTAAATGCTCTCTAACAGCCATGGAAAAATGAGCTGGAGAACCATCATGCTGGAACCACATTTGTTGCCTCTGATTCAAAGGAATGTCTTGTAAAAACTAATACAGTGTGTTCTGCAGAAAGTTGAGGTAAGCAGCGCCTGTTAATCGGTTTGGTAAAACAACAGGACCTAGAAACCTGTCACCTACAATACCCATCCAAATGTTTAATGAAAAACGTGCCTGATGTCCAGATTCTATTAGAGTATGAGGATTTTCGTCGGCCCAAATATGCATATTGTGAAAATTAAACACTCCATTTCTTGTGAACCCGGCCTCATCAGTAAAAAGAATGTTTGCAAGAAAACGAGGGTCTTCAGCATTATGACGTAGAAACCAGCGGCAAAAACCAAACGTGCTTGATGATCATTTATTGGATTTAAGGCCTGTACTGCACATGGTATGAATAAAGCAGTTGCTCATGAAGGATTCTCCAAACAAGAGGACCACTAATTCCTACCTCGGCTGATATTCTCCGCACATTCGTACCTGGATTCTGCTCTACCAGTGCTAGAATTTCTTCTTCTGCTCTAGGAGTGGATACCGACCTTGGTCTTCCGGATAAATGGCACTGTTTGCTCAAGGAACCGGTATCACGCAATCTTCTCCAAACATGCGTTGTGAAGGAATCTGGCGATTTGAATAAACGTCAACATAAAGACGTCGCGCTTCGGTGGCGTTCCCATTAGCAGACCATACATGAAATGCATATCTGTTAATTCAGCGTTAGAGTAACCAGCCATAGCGAAAGAAAACTTGTGCACTGAGAACAACTGTCAAATACGTATTGTTTATTTCACTAAACATCAACCAAGTATTATAAGAAAATGCACACGTTTTTGCAAAATAAAAAAAGGGGCTAAAAACATAAAACATTCCATATCTCCGCAACCGTTACTTTGCGGACCCATGTTTATTGAGACTTTTCTGCTTATTTTGGTTCATACTATTACCTCCTTAAATATTTTACACTCTTTTTTTAACAACCTGTATATTAGAAATAATAACAAATTTAATATACCGAAAATTTCATATAAACTATATAATTTACCAAGGTAAAGAAATAAAATAAGAAAACATATACATAGGTACACCTACGCAACGTTGAGTTATAATTTTATATGGATGGTTATTATTAATAGGAAACCTTTTTTGGCGCCCTTTTACAGTCACAATAATTGGTTTGTAATATTTTCACAATAATAAGAGATGACTATACAGGGTGATTTTAAAAGTGGGGGTAATAATTTTATCTGATGATAGTAGGCATTAAAACAAATAATTTTTCAAATACAATACAATATCGCCTTAATAAATGTATTTTAATAACTGAGATGAGAGTTTAAAGTTATTGCAAATTTTGAAGCCGACTCTGTGTAACTCTAACCTATCCTAAGAAATGTGATAAGTTGCGCGTGCAGTCTTTGATGGAGTTACGTTAACGTTAAATAGCAATATAACACGTACGTAAACATTTTATTGGGCTATTTTTGCATATCACTTACTCTTTGAATAGGTAGACGTAACACTAAAATTACTACCTCATTTTCAAAATCACCCTTTATAGGTCTAAGAGACTGATCCTACCTTAAGTTATAAACAGTTTTTATATTGAATTCAAATTGAAAACGAAATCACCGCGAATTGCACTGGACACAAATCAATACCCCTCTTGTCATTTTGCTTGCATATCTTATACCTAGGCTCATTGATACACATACCTAAGCAAATTATTTATTTTACTATTCTCCAGTTAGATATTTTGTTGAGTATCTAATATGTAAAATAATTTAATTGTATATAATTACTTTCAATTGTTTAATTCTTCTGCTTCAATTATTATATGTGTTGGTTCATAGGTGTACAATGGTCGTCAGCTTAAAGTCACCAGTTCCATGGTCCATTCTTTTCTAGTGCCATTTATTATACACGGTGCTAGAAAGGGACAAAACATGGAAGTGGTGACTTTAAGCTGACGACCATTAATACCTACTTATTTGAAATCTGTTTTAGGAATTCTATAACAAGTTCAACTGACCCTACTTCTATCATGTGAGTATTTCCTAAGAATTTACTGGCAGTGTTCTTTCTTCCCATCGACATCTAACGATATCAAAGAGTTTAGTTTCAATTTAGTGACATATTTTCTATAAGACCTCTAACTCACTGCTGTCCAGTTAATAATACGATTCGACGAAAATGGATCCTGTCAGCCCAATATTTTACTTGAGACCCGAAACGAAGGGCAGTTATAAAAAGCCACAACCGATTAAATATATAATTCAAATAGTAAATATTTTACAATTTTAAGGCAAACATTTTACTTGTATAAAAAATGCAACACGCATATTGTGCCTCATCAATTTGCATAATTTACATTAACCTATTAAATCCACAGAGCCTGCTTACTTTCTGTCGTGCTTTATGTTTTTAATGAAGGTTTATTTCTCATTTAGTTTTATAATATCGCATGACTGTATAATTATTAATGCTCGCAGATTAATTGAAACTTCGGATTACCTATTCTCCAAGATCAGATTTTTATATATTTGTCAAAATTTTTAATTTCATGTTAAAAATATCGTTTATATTTAAATAAAAAGGTTTTGTGAGAATCAACCCCTTACCTTACAAAAACTAACCTCTTCTGAACAGGCGACATCATGAATAAATGACAGAATACGAAATTACCAAAAACTAAATATGCTGCTCATAAAAACAAATAGAACTATTTTTCTTGTGCTACCCTTATATTGCTACTATTGACATGGTGTGTAGGTATATGTCAATATTTCAGAAAACTAAAATTAAAATCTTTTAGATTTATTTTTCTTAACTTCTTCAGTCTTTTTTTATCTTGGTAACAAAATTTATGCGGACTCATGTTTATAGAAATTTCTCATCAATAGAATGCCATTTAATTGCGTAATATTCTGTATAATTTTTACGTAAGTAGGTATACCTAAGTATATTTAGTTTATTTAATTACATTACGGGGAATTAGTTACATGATAAAAATATAATATTTACATGCATTAAAAGTGCTACACCAGCTGACCGATTCTGCACCAACTTTCCTTATATCCCTATGTCATTTCGTTATCTTTTGCATAGATCATCAACACATATGTTGAAGTGTATTCTTGGTGTCTTGGTGTCATATTTTTGTAAATATATTGCAGTCAAAACTTACAAATCATGGTGGCAGCACCTCTTGGCGTGGTAAATGAAATATCAAGAAATTTCGAATTTACGAAAAAATACATTTTTATAAAATATGCCGCAACAGAATACTATTACCAAATAGTAGCTTAAGTCGAAGATAAAATACCTAAGATAACATGTAAAATGACAACACTTATCCGACATACCGTATTACCGTATTGAAACAAGGTTTCCGTGTCATACTGGAAGTGGTTAAAACATATTATTACGTGCTTTTCTAAATTTTCTGTAGCGAAACGGCGACGTCTATCACTTGATATTAGTGTAGGAAAAATTACCGTTCAACGTCTACTGTTGACAACGGACAGTATCAGAAATCGTTGAGGTATGAAATATATATATTTACTGGTATGTCCTGATATGTACCAGCAAAAACATTATATATTGTCACAGAATTTGCCCCGCTTGCACCCAATTCGACGACTGTGGTATCGCAAAACGCTAGATTGCCCCGATCGCCTCTACGCGATTCTGGTAAACAAACAAAATAATGCCGTGTATCGAGGCGCGACTGGAAAACTGAGAATCGATGAGATCAATATTCGTTTGGTCTATAAAAGAAGAATAAATGGCCGAGTCAGCCAGTCTTGAATTATTGTAGTGCTTAGTTGGAAATTTGCTGGAGTTTCGAAGTGAATAGTGTTTTGTTGAGTTGTAATTAGTATTCAATAGTGTACAGTGTTTAATAAATATCAGTAAAAAATAACTGTCAATCACAACTACATAGAACAACGATTTATACCCGTTTCGATAATCCTGGTAATTTAGTAAATGGTCTAGGGAGCAGCTAAATACGAAACGGTTTGTCTTACACTCGTCTAAACAGCGCTCATTTATAAGTAATTCGTTCGGATTAATTTGCGATTCAATGTTACGGATTATTTGCATTTTCTAATTGCTCTTTTTAACTTTAATGAATACATTAAAGCCAGAAAGTTAAGAGCTAACTGGTTCGGTCCGTCTCTATTGCATACGGCCCGTCGGCTGATAAATCAAGGGGCTGTCATGTCACGTAGACTCCGTATTCCTCAACTGGGCGACGCGAGCGCTCCTTTGTTTTCATCTGTTTTATTCACCCTCATCTTTCCAACAAATCGACTACCCCGAGACTAAGGCATCGCATACACAACTCCAACGTTCGCCCGATTAAATAAACAGGGAACCTTGTGTGTGAACAATGAGGCTTAGATTTGAAATATTTGCCGACTTACCAAAATTTAATGTTCGAAATATAGGCTCAAACTTGTAGGCTCGACATCGCATTGAATGCGCTGACATACAGACGGAAGATAAAACCTGGCATTGTGCGAATGACATTTACATTTCGCAAAGCACACTCCCTCTATCTCCCGACATCTAATTTCGATAGAATATTATATTGTCACTAATAAGGTCCGCGGAAAAATCGTACATTCCAGGGTTGTACTTTTCAGATAATATTTTAACATTGCAGATGTTTAAGGAAATGCGTGTGTAAAATATTTATATAATAATTTAATAGTGTGAAAACGTCAGATAATATTTAGTTGTGCCTCTGCACAGCAGACGTTAATATTAAAAGCTTACCAAAAATCAAAGCGAGGCATGAGTATCCTAAGAGATAAACAAGTTGGTTATGAAACGACGCCCAAGAAGAGAGAACATAAAAGAATTTTTCCAAGGTCCTGTAGGAATAAATAGTACTGCAAAAAGGCCCATTTTGATTCTCAATACGAGATATACCGTAAGAAGTAATTTCCTAACCTCATAACTGTCAGACATCCAATGGGGTGAAGTCAGACCATGAGAGGGATTGAGGTTACAGAACCGAAGGAAAATAGGTATACCACCAGGATTACAAGCATGGAAAGGTATAAAAATGCGACAAATATGAACGCTTAAAAGAATTGTGAGCACACAATTAAGTTATGATTACATAATTATACCACCAGATCGAACTTTCTTAATACTCATATTAATAAACAGCATAAAAGGTGCGTAGTCTTTTAAAGTAACGATCAAAAAACTAAATTAATTCCATATAGAATAAGAAATAACCTTATTTGTATTCAAAACTATAAAATTTGTTAATAAATATAAGTGAGAACAGTTTATAGTTGGTTAACCATAATTAAACATTAGGACATTTTATCAGATGTTGAGTTTAGAAAATTTCATGAGATTAGCTTGTGCACAAAATTTTTATAATACATATGTTACAATTAACTTACTTTTTCTTAAACTCAAAACCAAAGGATTATATATTTTCGTATTAATCAATCATATCAAAAATTCTAATACAACAGTAAGCATACAACAAGTAGTTAGATATTTAGGTGAGTTAATGTAAAAATATTATTTAACTATTTCTTTTATTTTCTACATGTTGCTAGCCGTGGATATAAATCAAAATACAAATTCTTCATACAGTACAAATTAAAATACAATCACAACAAACACAAAAATTAGATTATTATTTAAAAATAAAATAAACTCAATTGGCGCCCAACGTGGGGCATTTTAATTAAAAAAGCATGGATCTGAGAAGTGAAAATACAATCCAAGGCAAAGAAAATACTACAGCAGATTGAGAATGAACTAAAGAGAAAAGCATAGGCACAGGAAATGAAGTACGTTTATGTGACTGATGAAAATGTTAGCGAGAAAGAAAAAAGGAAAATAAAGAACAAAGAAAAATATAAAAAGAGGAAACAAAATATCTTTCAAGATCAAAGGAAATTACAGGAAAGAGATTAAAAACAAAGTGTCGTTGGGTAGGCTGCATCTTTCTACGTCGAGAAAAGTAGCCCGGGCAAGCGGTTAGGAAGTCGCTATTACCAGTTATTCTCTTATATTGTCATGGACATCATCGTCAGTTTCTTTTGCTTTATTTGAAAGTCAAACGTTCTGGCTTTAATTATGTCCTAAACTAATCCGCCAGCATCAGCGCAATGGTTATTGAAAAGTGTTATTTTAAAGCAAATGTTATAATGTATAAGCTAGAATAAGTATTTTTTGGAAATTTTTCTGTTAAATATATTGTTCTGAGGCTTCAAACTGCAAATAGTAACCGCTAAATCACTAACAACGTTCAAATCTCAAAACTGATATGGATACACCATAGAAGATAGGAGTTACGACTATCGCTATCGGTAGCAACACGCAAGGCAATTTTTGGTGATTACTGATTATTAATAAAAGCATATAGAAAATGCTATAAAACGAATATCTGCACGGTCTACGAAAAATATGAGACCCTGATTTGGAAATAAATGGCGTGTGATTCTTTCTCTAACCGATGCAGTTGTATTTATGAAAATATCAGCAGAAGAACACATATCATACTCATAGTTGATAAACAGCTAAAGTAAAATATTTTTAAAAGCGTCATCAAAACATGACGACACGACAAACTGCCTACTATCGTCCTTACCACCATAACCTATTATATACGTTGGAATATCGGTATTATTCAACCACATTATGATTTTGATAGTAATGACATATGACTACCGTTACTTAATATAACATCACCAATTAAAAGGTAATATAGGATTTATCATTTCTTTAGATGTATAATGTTACCTAGGTGTCCTGAATTCGCCCCTGGATTTTTGGGCATGTCCCTGACTGACTTTGGTCATCATTCATAGAACGTGAAAATAAATCGGGGGTAATCCCGGATAAGACATTTATAATGAATTTTTTATAAAACTTTAATTAAGACGCTTCCATGAAACGGTCCTCATCCCAGGACTTCCAAAAAAGCTTACCTGAAGATTAATCCTTAATGATCAAGTTACTACCCAGAACTTTACTTATACATCAAGGGATAAGTCCTAAGTCTATAAAGTTTGTATTGGAGTTTCACAAGAAACTTCAATCAACTTTTGATGTTTGCTCATTTTGATAATAAAGTATTCCAGAAAAACGGAAGGACAAGTAAAGCCTGTAATGTCTTTCAGAACCAAGTAAATTGTATGTTGTCTATATTCTGTTTCAATAATGTAAGAACATTTAACCTGCTTAAAACATTTAATTAATAAATAATAGAAAAATATGATCAATTCCATTTTGTTCAGTTACTTTTTTATCACTAGTGCTATTTCTCGAACATTTCTAGCAATCCAGCAATAGAGTGTTTAAGTACACACACCATCAAAAGTCTTGGATCCCCTGTATATAAAATGATTCGATTAAACGCAGTGGTTTTTCTGAATGTGGGAAAAAAAGGACATGTACTTAGGGGACAAAAAAGACAATAAAAAATTGCTGATCATGAACCTTTATTTACTAATGTTTTTACAAATCTGGTCAATTTGGCAGTGTATTCAGCCAAGTGTTCCTTTGAATTTTTGTACATTATAATGCCAGGACGTGAAATTTCTGCGGTTACCTGAGCAAGAATGACTGCTGTACATGATGCAGGCCATTCTAATCATTATATATCGAACATGTTGGGAATTCCTAGATCATCTGTTGTACGAATAGTACACAGATATGAAGAATTTGATACAGTGGAAATCATACCACGTAGGGGACGTCCTCGAGTATCTAATGAAAGTGATTGCTATTTGGTGCAATATGCCTGTAGACACCGCACTTCTTCAGCTTCACTTCTCAGGGCTCACTTTCAAGGTATGTTTCACCGTGTTATATCGACACCTACTATTCGAAGACAACTGCACAACGCAAGTTTACGTGCTAGAAGACCATTACGGGTCACCACTTTACTTCCAAGGGGGTGGAATAATGTTCGCTGCATCCCATTAATTCGCATACCACAGAATATGACCAGCCAAATTTACATCGAACAAGTTATTACGTCCATTATCTACCCTCTAGTCCCTACGTAATGAATTAGGTGAAAATTTTGTGTTTATGGACGACAACGCTCGACCATATCGCGCAAGAATAGTTCAAGAGACACTCGAAGCAGGACATATCAATAGATTAGATTGGCCAGCCAACTCTCTTGACATGAATCCTATTGAAAACACGTGAGATTCCTCCACCTCAGACTGCAGATGAGTTAGTCGTTGCGGCAGAAGAGGAATGGAACAATATTCCGCAAGAGATCGTTTATCGCTTGATATACTTTTATTAATGTATTTGGTTTTTTGGACAAAAATATTTCTTTAACAAGAATGAGGGTGAGTCCAAGACTTTTGACGTTGTGTTTATTAACATAGCATAGTGTAGATTTATATTATTTAAGCAACTAGCCCGCTGATATTTTGTGACAATTTAACTTCTATATGAAATTTTATATAGCTGCTTTAACGATGCTTTTTCCATCAGCTGTTCCTTCGTATCTTTTAAAAACACCACAAGAATCAAATGAAACTATTTTTAATCGCCAGTAATTTTCCAATAATGACGCAATCTTCGTAGAACATTTATCTACAAAAAAATATATTTTGTAAATCCATAATGCATACAAAATCAATTATGCATACGAAGTAGTTTTTAATTAATGTAAAATATAGCAGTTAGTATAAAAATGCATATTAATGTAATGTTAGTGTGAAACTTTATTATAAATTAACAGGGAATTAATTATATCCAGTATAAAAAGAAATATATTTTCAAATGTTTTCAAACTGTAGCTAGAAATATCCGTAGGATATAAATACCTCATTCAAAAATAACTTGCAGATTTGTACTATAAATCGGTCCATCATTTCTCTCTTTCTAAACTTTGTTTACAGTTTATTTATACTTTACACGCCGACCACAGTACTTGTATGAATTATACATGACACGACCAAAGAGTTCATGACAAGTAAACATTTTAAAACCATAAATGCTACCGCTATTTATATAAGCGTACAATTTATTACGCAAAGCTTTATATTTACATCGGGCTTCAGATATTTTATTTTAGCATACTAAGACGCTCATAATCAATTCGACGCATTTGTGAAAAGTCAGAGGAGTTATACACGATAAGTATGCCTCTTTATAAAATATTCAATAAACATTTATATGCACCTTTTTACCGGTGAAAAATTTGAAATTTGTGACCGTGTAAAATATTGCATATACAGGATGTGACGTCATTAATGCAGAATATAGGTTATCACAGGTCAATTATGAGATTTGAATATTAAAAATATTTTATATTTCACTTCCTTATAATTTAGTTACGAGTATAATATCTACGATACGAGATATATACGGTCTTATAAGAAGCGGTCTTATAGGGGCTGAAAATTTGGGAATATCCTTTTTTCAATAGTACCAATTTTGAGCCAGATCTGAGAGGGTGATGTGGGATCGACTGTTGAGTTGGCGTGGAATGTCCCTTTAAGTTTTCTCGTTTTCTATACATTTTTTATTCAATTTATAAACAATCGAATATCACCCTATTTGTTTCTATGACTATCATAATTATCATAGTAAAATGTATCAGAAATATTTAATGCATAGTAGATGTTCGATTCGACATCGTTAAATGATTTACATTATTTTAAACAATAAGCCTTTGTAAAATATATTATCTACTCAATGTATGAGCTGTTTTATAAGCATCCAATTTTTTTGTGTTTTTTTTCATTCCATTTTTTTGTTATTTGAAGAATTCCTGGAAGCAGAGTGAAGAAATTTAATTATCTTTATTTGACAACACTGTGATATTTATTAGGTTGTGTTTTATGTATTTGCATTGTGTTGCGTTTGTTTTGCACTTTTGATTGGAATAACAGAAGAGTGTATAAGTATAGTAGTGTTATTGTAAATTACATTACTTAAACAAAAATGAACTTCAGGTGTTATTTGTTCGCCTAAATTGAGTGCATTGTTGTCAGGCCTGCGTCTGTGGCAATGTATAATATCATTTTCTATAAAAGCGGTATGTTTGCACCTAATTATTTGTAGAAATCTAGTAGCATTTTCTGTAATACCCTTTATTATATTTGTACAAACATCTTATGTGTATTATACATCCATGAAAACTGCCTGAAATTATTAATTAATGTCTACATTTATACTAATTTTCATCTGCATTTCTTACGGGAATTTTGCTTAAATTTTCGTAAAAATCCAATTCAAAATTAATTACTGTATGAAAACCATTTATCTCTTTATTTGTTCCTTTTACAAATTTCCGTAAAATTATATCATCTAGCAACACCGCTAGGTTCAGATGTCAAACGGTGAAATTTTGACCAGAATCGTAATACGATGTATTTTTCCACTACAAAATTGGCAAAACGTGAATATAGGACTCGCAAATCCTATGATTGCTAATATTTTTTTTAGAAATCAATTCCTGAAAAATTATATTAGCAATATGTAAGTACTTGGTGGGTTTCCCAACGTTAATTATAACCTACATAACTGATCGCTGTCAATAACATAATAATAATACCATGTACTAGCCTCAGCTGGGATTCATTTTCTTGCCTTTGTTATTCTCGGACTAGGTTATGTGTTTGGGAAAACTCTGGCCGCTACATATATTACTTTCAGTTCCGGTCATTGCTTCCTGGACGTCCCACAGCCGCTTTTGCAACTGGTGGCATCCCATGCTTCCAAACGTTTTGCCGTTCTTCACTGTCGGCATCTTCAGTGACGCTTCGCCATGATTTTGATTTATAGATTCAAAATATGCCCTTTTTACGATATAAAAAATATTTCAGCTTCATTTAAGTTTTATTTAACACGTTAATGGCTTATAATAATAATATCTCTACCCCTCCTTCTAATCACGATTAGCCCAAAAGTCGATGACTTGTGCGGGAAAGGAAGCGGCCTATTATTATTAAGCAGGCTGCATTTGCGCCCAGGAGCGGCTTACGTTGGTAAGCCCTAACCACCATTCAGTGCAGGAATGAGGGAAACCGGTATCAATCTCTCACATTGACCCGAGTCAACATTCTTCCACCCTACCATATCTGCAAAGAGGGTGCTAATCCTCTCCACGAATATAGCTTATATATGGTCTATCGGCTGTGGGAGTCGAACCCACACCGATCTAGTCACCTCGATTCAAGTACTGACGCCATAAACAGCGCAACCACTGGCCCATTATTAATATTATTATTTATACACCCATAAATCTAAATACGTAGTATATACGTGCTCAAAATAAAACATATTTTGTCTTACCTTATGACCAAATAAATAAAATTGAAAATGGCAAGCGGAAAATAAATATCACTATTTATAATTATTGCTATCTTCCCACACTTAGCTCACTTTAAATTAAATGGGAGGCATTTAATAACATCTTTGATGTTTACAATTTTTCCTTCGCCCAGGAAGTAAAATATGGAAGCGCTTTCGTGATTAATAACATTCTAATGTGCCCCCAAAGTTCAACGATCGGGTAAAAAGACCGTAATTATATCTATCGGTTATTTTCGTTTCGAAGGAACCGAGGCGCAATCGATATTTATATTAGATAAAGACATTGTCAGTTACTTCCTTCAGTTATTAAAAGTAAGAATTTTAAGGACGATGCATAAGATCGTAGCATTGTGAATTTTCATGGATTGCATTGCAATTGTTAGACATACACACTCACGGTTGTTCAAAACTCATATTCCCAAAGTACAAACTTACTATATGCGTTGTGGTGGTTGTTTAATTTAATAAATACTATTAGCACAAACAATATGTAGATTGGTAAACTAAGATTTTACATTATGCAGATGTTGTTATAGTCCCTGCCTCGGCCATACTCGTAATTTCTTCTGCCATTGAATATTTCAATTTGCAACTCTTATTATGAATTTGATATATTCTTTTATTATTTTCATCCTCGTGGAGGTGTTATAAATCAACTTATTGATACATCTTTTTATAAAAATTCTTTTTGTACCAATTAACTTCTTATTAAATAAATAATAGTAAATACAAACAACTACAATGATTTTTTAACCTCCGCTTGAAGTATAGTGACTACGTTTGAGTTACGGGAAATGCCTACAAATAAAATAATAGTTACTACAAATAACTACAAACTGTTTTTTCGCCTCCGCTTGGATTACAATGACTCTAGACTTCGAAAATCTCTTACCGATTTTGCAATACTGGTTATACCTTATTATTTGTAACTATTTTTAAAAAATAACACGCACGCTTCTGTCTATGCATAAATTTGTAAGTTTAGAGATCATTTAATTTTTAGATCCAAATTAAGTAATCCGAAATGGCCAGTATTATAAAATGTGGTCACTGGACATTAGTCCATGGGCAACGTTAAACAAATTGGGTGTATGGGTGCACCACGTTTAGAGCGAAAACAACAAAAAAATCAGCGCGCTTACATTTATGCTTCTCTGTTGCAGACGCATCATCATAAACATGGATTAGAATAACCTTGATTAATTTGTATTTTACTTACGAAGTAAATCTTGAATTGATTAAAAACTGTATATCGTCAAATGGACCAAAAAGAAGAAAGTGGAACCAACAACATATTAGGAGCATCATTTCGAAACCCATCAAAGTAACACTAAGCGAGGCTGGAACCTTCAAAGGTACTAATACGTAACCACCACTAAATTTGCTACTTTGTTGTATAAATAAATAACTTGCTACTTAAGTTATTCACTGCTACGTATTTTTGACTGCTCCTGGTTATATTACAGTTATGTGACTTCTAATAGCTCTCCTGTTTTGGGGTTGTCTTAATTACCAGTGGGACGATCTTTTACGTTTTCACAACTTGAAAGTGGCATATGTTTGTAGTAGTGACTAACTCATATTACTAAAATATGACCTCAAAGTTGCAAACACTTTCAGTAGCTATGATAGTTGCTGCAACGTTCGGAAAACCTTCATTGTTTGAAGTATTTATTAGTCGCTACTTGTAAAAGTATGAAGCATCATCAGTCGTCACCTTTAAAATTCATCATGAAGTAAATTTTAATATGTATTTGATTTCGATTCAGGGTTAAGGAAATGGAGATGGAATATGTAGAAAGAAATGAAATATAACAATATTAGCTGCCATATAAAGAAAGCAACATACTAATATGAAAGAGTGGGGGGACAGTGTTGAAGTCCTTTAAAGTTCACGGAACCACAACGTCGCTGGAACGTGGCCGTACAAGTTCCGAAAACGTCGGCGGAACTTAGTGGGCACCAAAAACTCCATTCCCATTTTCGTCGCAGGTAAGTAAGGGGAACGTTTATATTACGTGCCCATGGCTCGTAACAAAACACTTTAAATGTCTATTTATACACATCAGTGCCGTGTCAGTTCCGTATCAGTATCAGTGAAGAATAAAATATAGCTTAGATTTTAAATTGGCGTGTTTATACACGTCCGCCACAGTGCTATCAGTGACTAGATTTTTGTACTGCTTAGAATGGATGTAAAGCTTATCAACTGCATTGATAAATAAATTGAGATTGTTTGATCGTATACTAACTCCTTTTTACGGACTACGGACGGATATGTGTAAACTGGCATCAGTGATCGACCACAAATAATACTGATACTGAACTGATACGGTACTGATGTGTATAAATGGACCTTACAAAGTACCTACAGTAGTTGCAGCTACGTTCGAACGACTAGTTGTGTTGGAAAGAAAAAAATACAAGAATAATCTGAAGCATGGGGCGATCTCACCAATATTGTAGCAATGTTGTGACACACTACTTAGGTAATGAATGCAAACAAGCATATCTGAATGAAGAATTAATTGTGATCCAGCTATACCTACCAGTTTATATCAGGAAAATGTTTGACCTGTGTTCTAATATTTGAAATAGTAGTGACTCCATTCGATACACTTTATTTTTATAATCCGAATTTTAGAATCGGACATACTCATTTCAGAAACAAAAACACGACAACGTTAACTGTGAATTTTATTTATACTTGACTTTCAGCAAAGCAAACCCGAAAAGAAACTGTCGTAATTATTAACTAACATGCCATTTTGCACGACACGCTTCACTGATCCAGAGAACGGTTTTCCACGAACCGACGGCCCTCCGTCATAAATCAAATATTGAAATCGCATTTGGTTAATTAGCGACGATGCTATAAGCCATTATTGCCGTTGCGAGATGCCAGTTGCAAGCTGGAATCGCGCCGAAACCGTCTAACCATCGATTGGCCGCCTCGTTCGTCTGCGTGAGCCTGTTCGCTGACCTTGATCTAGTATTTGATTAGCTTTTGTTCAAAGCCAACGCCAACTAATGGGATGTTTATACAGGAAATATTTTCCGGCTCTGTTAGTGATTTAATTTTCTCGTGCCGCACTTTAATGGAATATTAATCGAAGATAAAAGAAAACTTGTAGAAAATTTTATCGTATAATTTCTGTGTAGAACGTTAAAGAAATGTCATAAACTTGAAACATTTGGCGTTTACATATGTTCAACCCAAGTAGCATTTTTTAGTGAATGAACATAATAGCCACGATAATGTAAACTTTTAGAGTGTATTGCCAAAATCACTACCACATGATAAAAACGGTGCTATTACATGGGGGCGGTTAAAATGGGGAACACTTTTTTGGAGGGAGCTACGTTCCAACGACGTTTTTGCATCTTATACAAATCGGTTTTAAGTCACATTGTGAGTACGAGGCGAAACCGGGAGGATGTGGTTGTCGCTTCTAAAAGAGAAACTGGAGAAACAGGAAATTTTACTAGATATATTGTAGAAATCCACTTAGTTAAATATTATTTTGTTAAATCTGTATTGCTGAATGAATAACACTCTGTATATAATATTATATACTCATTAGTTAGAGGGGATTCTTGGGACGAATTGTGATAAACACGGCGAAACCGGGAGGATGTGGTTGTCGCTTCTAAAAGAGAAACTGGAGAAACAGGAAATTTTACTAGATATATTGTAGAAATCCACTTAGTTAAATATTATTTTGTTAAATCTGTATTGCTGAATGAATAACACTCTGTATAGAATATTATATACACATTAGCTAGAGGGGAGACTTGGGACGAAGTGTGATAAACACGGCGAAACCGGGAGGATGTGGTTGTCGCTTCTAAAAGAGAAACTGGAGAAACAGGAAATTTTACTAGATATATTGTAGGAATCTACTTAGTTAAATATTATTTTGTTAAATCTGTACTGCTGAATGAATAACACTCTGTATAGAATATTACATACACATTAGCTAGAGGGGAGACTTGGGACGAAGTGTGATAAACACGGGAATACGGAGCGAGATTCAACGGGAAGTTGGGTTTTAAGACTTCGGCAGGTTGGCTGGAAGACAGTGAATGGTGATAAGTGGTGCATCTGTTCTAATTTTACAGGTCAGTAACTTGTTTTTGTATATTGTATTTAAAGATTGAATGTCAATGTGTTCCTTTTATTATTTTCTTGTCTGTTTAATATTTTATTACAGTTTCATTATATTTTATTATAATTTTGAGGTAAGACAGTACTTGTTGATTTATTGTTTAAATTATACAGGGTATCCCAACGAAATTTTGACCCCCCCTATAATTGGAAAACCATTCGCCGAGACCCGTCGATTTTTGTTCTTGGGGGGAGCTTTTTTGACAGTCAAGCCAACTTGATATGTTCATCCCCCTAATGCCTAGCAACCCCAACTTAAAAATTTCAAATGCAACTACCCCACTTGTGGCACATCATTTTAAAGCCCTTTTCATTGCGAATACAGTGACGTACCGTTTTTAGAAATCGGTTGAGATTTGACAGAATTATTGGTTACAAACGAAAAGATGACAAACCAACTTACGCGTAGTAATTTCTACACAAATGCCCACCACTAATAAGTTTTTCATCTACTACGCATGACCGCATTACCTAATTGTTATTAATGTGTCTATAAGTTTACAAAAAAGTCAGAAATGAAATAAAAAAGCTGAAGCAAATAAAACTAGATACTAAAATAGTTATTAGTAGAAGATACTTAAGTTTATAGGAATTCAGACCTTTTCAAAATAACAAAAAATCAGTACTACAAAAAAAGTCGGTGTTTTTTGCTTGTGACCAAGAAATCGAGTTTCAGCCGTTATTGAAAGTATTAACGTGTGTTCGAAATGGTTTATTCTATCGCGGAAAGAGTAGAAATTGTTGCAATTTATTATATTAAATTCATCAAACAAGTGGTCAATTGAGCTAGCCCATCAACTTTCGGGTCATTAAAGATGGTAACAACGATATTGATATTACTTTTGTGTTACGTGTTTTATTTTTCGAGATTTCTGTACCTAAAATCACCAAAAATTTTATCATTTTACGGCGAAAAATACGGCAACCTTAAGACCTTGTTTTTCGAGGTGTGAAAGGATCTGATTTGGAATAAGTGAAATTATAATATATGACCATTAACAATACTCTTGAAGAAAACCCTACACAGCTGTATGTATGTAAAAAATTTTACTTTCAAGAGGCATTAATTTTTACAGGTTGACATAAGAAACACATTTCTTCGTTTCGCTTTTAATTGTTATCTTAATAGTAAAAAACATGTACAATAGAAGTACATATCTATTGTTAGATATGAATAAATTACCACTACCGAGCTACCAATTATTTAATTCAGCAAATTGCAAATATGCCAACGAATATCCGAAAATAAACAGCGAAAATCAATGACAAGGTCAAATTTACCAAATAACAATGCTATTGTGTATTTCTCTTTAGTTCCTTAAACGATATTGAGAAATTAAAAAAAAACGTGTATGTATTGAATTATAAAGTTCATGCAAATACCTAGAAATTTTAAGTTAATGTCCTATATGTTAACGCTTTTTATTATAGCAATATTTTAATAAATTTGACATTATAATTATAAAAGTAATAAAGTCTTGAAATTAATTATGTGTGAATTTAACCTCTGGTTTGGTTTGTTTCCATGTTTCTTAATTTGCACAAAATGTAACTTGAATAGCAGATGAAAAAGAGCACATAAGTTAATTTGGAATATATTTTAATATGAATTGACTTTAATTTTTTTCAGGAACAAGAATTTGCTTTAAAAAAGCAATACAGCTAGTGTATTGGAAAATTGAGATGCCTCTTACCAAACTCCAATGAATGAATGAATGATTTCCTTACCTGAAACAAAAAAAAAATATATTGGTAAATTTACATTTATTATATTTGAGGTAATGTTGAATATATCCGCCGACAATATACTTTACATAAATAATAGAGATAAGCAGAATTCAATACGAATAGCTATTTGTCAGTGCGCTTTCAACTAAAACAACGGAGCAGAGTGATAAATAGTAAATACGCAAAAACCCAGCGTTTAACCTTCTATCTTGAGGTCACTTAACTTGCAAGGCCGCCCATGGAATTAAACATCTACAGGTGGATAAACATAATTAAAATGTCATTGTATTCATAATTTGCTTAATAAGAAAACGAAGTTAAACTTAAATATTTTAAAATCATTTTTTCACTTAAATTCCTTCAATAATTACACTTTTAACGAACTAATAAACTACATTGTTTTAAAATCAAAATTTGTGCATAGTTTAAAGATATCCTAATAAGTCGGGTCAGTTTTATATGGTCGATTATACCGCCTTTTTCGCTAGCAAGCTGTAAATAACGTTGACATATGAACTTCGAGGGTTATAACCAATATACAAATTTTCTCCACGGTGTAGGAGTTTTTTTTACATACTTTGAAGTCATTTAAAGTAATAAAAAATATTACCTGTTACACTTAAGTATATTTATGACCCAAATATTATTGGGAATGGAGTCAAAAGTCAAAGGAAACCTATTTATTGGCAAGTCTACTTTTCGACTGTATTTAATCCTTCTTCAGGGCAATTCAAGAAAAGTTTCGTGTTGGATTGTCTTGAAGAAGGTTTAAATTCAGCTGAAAATAATAATAAGGGAATAATAGGATAAATTTCGCCCAATATCTATCTTATGCAACTTTAGTAAGGTTGAGTTATGCACATTTATAACAACATTAAAAAATACAATTCATCAGCAGGATTTATGAAAAGGAGATCTACAGCTTCTAACCTAATGACAATAACACAATTTATATATGAATTAATGGACAGACAATTGCAAACAAATGTTGCTTACACTGATTTTGCGAAGACATTGGAAAGACTGAATGGACCATAGTATAATCCCGACAACTTTTTCAAATACCTTTTTATAACTATTTAGATCTTATTTGTCTAACAGTCTTCAGTATGTTCTGTTCAAAGGGTGTAAGCTGTCGACTACTTAGCAACGTCATGGGTCCCGCAAGGGTCGTTCTTGGACCACTGTTATTTAACATTTTTTTTTCAATGACATTACTGATTGTTTAAGTGCTACCTGACTTCTTTATGCCGATGACTTGAAAGTATTTTTGACTATTAAAAACCTTAATTATTGTCAGCGTCTTCAAGGTGATTTGACACAAATTGAGAACTAAAAAAAAATAGACTTCTTATGAATCCTCAGAAGAGTTATATAATATTGCATACTTTAAAATCGTCGAAGATTATGTTTGACTATATGATATTGTATTTATCACGGCTTAACACGATTTTGGCAACCTTTTTGATGAACTGTCTTTCAATTATTTACATACTGAAAAAATTGCATCTGAAGCATAAAGGTCTTGGTTTTATAGTAAGGAATGTTAGAGATTTTGTTGAAATAAATACTCTTAAAATATTATATTATTGTTTTGTTTGATCGAATATGCCGCTTCTGGTTGGTCTCCTTACTGTAATTCTCATTTATAATAATGAAGCGATCTAGTGTGCGCTTACTTTATGAGTCAAATGGAAAGTACGTCGACTTTGGAGGATGATTTGTGTTTCAATGGAATGAATGTTTGACAGTTGATAAAAACGATTCAGAACGTTAAATAAAGTTACACCAAAGTTTGTAGTTGGATGATATTTTCGTGTTCAAAAACACCATATCTATGATCAGTAAGCAAACGCTTTGGAAATGTCACACTTCAAAATAGTTCTAACTTATTTTTACCCTAAAACTAATTTAGTCATGTACTTGATCTTTCTTCTAATGAACTTCAAATTGTTTTCTGCTGACAGATTGTAAATGATTCATTTATCATTTGACAGGTGAACTATAAATAAAACAAATAGAACAAACGATATCGTTTCGTAAAACAGGTATAATAAATAGTTGCATTTCAATTTAGATTACAAATCTGGCCATAATACATTTCAGTGTTAATTTAAACAATATATTATATATGTCTAAACTACTATTGCTTCAGTTGTGGGTGTAAGTGTACATAATTATATAACAAAACCACTTGGCCGACGATTTGGGTGTGTGCCACAAGGTCAGCTCTTTCATGAAATAATTATTATCCGCAGGTTGTATTGAAAACGGCCTATTAATAATACATAAACGCACGTAATGAATTGCATGTTGGAACGTACTGGGAAAAGTGGATCAAAGCCTGCATTTAAATCGATTAGACTGGCGGTGCAAGAAGTCGAGCGTTATTCTTGTGAATGAATGCGAAATCTTGGAAGCAGATAATTCAAAGAACACTCGGAATCATACAGTTCCTAGAATTAGCATGAGCGAATCACGATTTGTAGCTATTCGAAAACAGTTTTACGCAATACTCTGAAGTCTGGACAATATGCTGTGTGATAATACTTCCTACACAGCAATAAATCGACTACACGCTACTATTTTCGAAATAGTGGCATAGAAGGTGTAAACATATTCACAAAAATCTTAAAAGGTAAAATGTAGGATTTGAACAAGTTGATCAAATTTACACCATCATAAGAAATTTACCAAATCGAGTTTAAAGTTTAAACAAGAGCTGGTAAACACTATTCCCTGCCCAACTATAACTGCCGTTTGCTTATTATGATTATTATTCTTATTGGATATTGAAATCAAGCAACTAGGTATGAAATTATTAGTTACACAGTCCTTAAAACTTTGATATAATGCAAAATTAGGTTAGGAAATTCAATTCTTAAAGTACTAAAGGTACTACACCAAAAATTTACTTACACATATAAATTCCGGATAGTCTTGATACCACACAATAATTAAACTTATACATCAGTGACTTTGCTTAAAACTTAATGACTAGCATTAAGAATACTCTATCATTCTTAATATACTATGAATGAAGTAACGGTATATGTCAATATCCTTCACTCATTTTGTTTTAAAAAATACCACAGGTTCAAATTAAATTCCAGTCTAAAAATTCAGTACATAACTAAGAATAAAAGAAAAGAAAACCACCAGTAATAAATAACCATGCCTAAGAACCTTAAAACACGAACATTTACAAATAACACTCAAATGCAACGAAAATAGTCAAAATCTATTTCAACACGAAATCGCTAATGAACACAATATAACGAATAATCAATGATGTGGACAGTGTTGGACGTTTAAACCTATAACTTAACATTTTCTATCATTTTCATTACAAAACTATCTTTTTAGATTGTTAGAAGCTCAAGCCTAACTTACCAACCTCACATACGAGTAATGATGAAAATAGCGATAATCGAGGCGGTAATATTCCAACTGTTTCACTTTTTTGCGCAATTCGCTAAAAGTTGACTTTTCCGCTATTTATTTAAATTTTCTCAAATTTTGCGTCCATGGAGACAAACTTAGCACGCGGCTTTCTTATTTCAACATTGTCTTGGATAGTATACAATCATTTTGATAACAAACGATAATATTTATTTAGAACTAAACGCGGTACCAAATTGTTTATTTGTTAAACATTAAATTTTACCTATCTGTTTTACTTAGTGTTGGTTGAGATAAAATTAGAAAGTCATGACTTGCAAAACAAGTTTCTTTAAAGTCTTGTTCTTGCTCGATTTTGCAAGATGTCTTGCAAACTTGCAAATTTCATGTTTCGCAATTTTGCAAGACTGTGCATACAAATGAGAACTTGATTACGAATTTGGTAACAGTGGTGGTTACTCTCGGTCGGCTACAGTCTCGCTCTCGTTATAAATAGTTCTAGTTCAGCAAAAATGCAAAATTTATTTTTTCAACTAATTTTCAGTAATAATATAACAAGAGAGTGAGAATAAATTGAAAATAATTTGACAGATTTTTTGAAAACTTGTTGCTATTTCCAAGGCAAATAAAAGCCACAGTGATTATTCCCGAGAATAATCACAGGAGATTTATCCCACTATAATAATGATATAATTGGTTGAAACTTACCCTTGTGACAAATAAAGAAGCATTTCATTGGTTTTAAGAAACGTCAAAAAATAATCACTGAAATATTACCTGCTCTTACTTTTGCAATATTTCTCGCAAGATTTTTTAAAAATATTGACATATCTGTCTTGCGGGACCAAGACAAGTTCAAGAAAAAGCAGACAAGATGCCCACACTAGTTTTATGCACATTTTTTTTACTACATTTTTCACCAACATGACTATAGGTATGCATTCCGCAGATAATAATTTGGAATGTTGTGGGGGAGCTTACCGGCTCTTTATCTTTATATTTAGGTCATTTATATATGTTAGGGAAAATATTAACCGAGTAAATATAAATTCCCAATATCATAACCACCATACTCGTCATGGTGCTCTTCTGTGTATTCCCGAACATAGAAACACTAGATTTGAGAGGTCTGTAATATACGAGGGTATTAAGTTGTACAATAAACTTTGCCCTGAATACAGATCAATAAATACTATTAAATTTAAAAAATGTGTCTGACTTTTTGCTTGCCAAGTGTTATTATAGCGTTAACGATTTTATCAATGACGTAATGTAACAAATGTTTATTTAACGAGCACTTTGTTGTTCGTCCTTTTTATTGATTTAATAAATTATTGTTATTATTATTATACGAGTTCAAAACGGACAACAAACAAAAAAATGTGTGTTAGTTTGTAGAAACTGGATAAGACGGGCCCAAAATTTGTTTGTAACATCAGGTATGTCAAACTATTTTATTAATTAAAACCACAAATTAATTCTATTAATAATTAATAACAAAAACAGTTGAATATGCTGTATAGAATAGGTGTTATAAAATGTTATTTATTTCTTTCATTGGGAATTTCTTT
The DNA here is from genome assembly GCA_025584915.1 of Monochamus saltuarius. Taxonomy (NCBI): domain Eukaryota; kingdom Metazoa; phylum Arthropoda; class Insecta; order Coleoptera; family Cerambycidae; genus Monochamus; species Monochamus saltuarius. Next base: position 3,343,991 of record CM046726.1, read on the forward strand.
CCATTTTTTGATTGGTTGCAATTTGCATGCTTTGCCTTATCAGGTTTTACAGTGGACTAGTTTTAAGTGCTGTGCAGAAGTGTATTTTTAAATCATTTTCAAAATGCCCTTTTTGATTTTTTCTTTACAAAATTGTATTTGTAAGAGTCCTATGTACACTTTTTATTAGATAAGTTCTGAAACACCCTGTATATCGTACCGATGTGCTTCCAGAAACCGTGACGGGAGTTTTGGTTTATCTCTAGCGCTTAGAAAACAAAAGCTGATCCGACGACCTCGATTGTCGAAACGGCAAAAACCGCAGTGTCATCTCCCTGCTAGTACAAATTTGAGACACCCTGAACATTTCTAAACAGATTTAATCCACCTGAACTCTTGTCTTGTCTCCATAACTGATATTTAAACTGTATAATCTACAAATTAAACTAATGAATAAAACGGAAAAAATTGCCTTCGGACAAAAGAGAAATTAATAACCGGCATCAATTTGGGGAGCCTTTGTTTGTCGATTCGAACCACGCAACTTTCCGCCCGAGGCGGCCCGCCTCCCCCGCGAAGGCGATATCTGGCCCGCAGCCGCAGCTAAGGGCGTTGAGCCGCGTGACCGCCGCGACCCCAACACCCAAGACGGAGGGAAATGGGTTTGTGAAAGTGCGATCCAACGCGAGGTTAACGGACAGCGTTCCTTCCTCACCATCGGAGTTGAGCAACGCGCTGCAATTGTTAAGTGGCCGCCGATGCTAAAAACGCACGAAGCAGGCCATGAATGAACCTATTGTTCATTTCACGCCAATTAGTGTCGATGTGTAATCATAAAGAGCCGCCAACAGGTGCGATAATTTTGTATAAATACACGACATTGTTTGATTAAACGATTGCTCCACTCTGCGCTGACAAATTCAAATAAATATTATCAAAATGATAACTATTGTACGATTGGGACGGCAGAGCATATTTTCCATGAAAATTTCTGAAAACTGTACAGGTATATGATGCCTCGAGGTAGAGATCGGGAAGAATTATTCGAATAACAAAAAACGATTACAAATAAAAACTTATTTGTAATTAATCAAACATTTTATTCATTTGTAAAAGAAATCCAGTCAATGGTATTTTGAGGATAAAAACGAATGACGAATAATTTAATAAAAAACATGCTTTTAAAAATCGGAAGCCTTGACAATGTGTGTTTCCTACACACAAACATTCATTTCGCTAATTCTTCATTTGAATAAAACATCTATCGATCTAATCGATATACAGTCGACGAGACACAAAATATTTAAATTGATATACAGGGTGTCTAAAATATATGTGTCGATATGAAAAGGGTTTATATATTTTGTCAAAAGCAAAAAAAATTCTACAAATACATTTCAAAAATACAACTGCAATAAAATACAAAACTGTGTTACCAAATTACAAACTAAAGTACAATTAAGGTTATGTAACGTAATTTGTTTTTTTTTGTATCAGTATTAATAAGTAGTACATAAATGAGGTTCCATAAAAAAATCCCTAAAATTATCACCTGTTGTTAATACCCTAAAAATATTATTAGTTATAGTAGTATTGTACCTAGTGCGTTTAGTTTTTCTGTGCTTGCTTGATATTTGGGAATGCACATAAACAAAAATGGAACAATTTATAGTAACCATCAGCATCTGCGTGGCATGTGACTTTATGGCGAATTTGAAAAAACTTCTATGGCTATGAGACGTTTGAACGGTAAACCATTCATAGTAAGTAAATACATTTACGTGTATTTGTAATTATTATGTACAAACACCCGACAATCATAACATGGTATGTGAGCGACCCTGTCACATAATCAAAACCTATTAGGTGTTACTGTTGATCAGAAAAAAAAATTGTTAATATGTTTTGTTTGGTACAATTCCAGCAAATTAAAGGCATTCTCCGGACACCCTGTATAACACACAAATTAAATATATACAGGGTGAATGCATCAATAGAACCAAATGCCAGAAATAGTGTTACTATGCGGCTTGCTATGATTTTAAGGAATATTTTGCATGTCCTTTATCACTTTTTTAAACCTCTGTATCACAAGTTTCAATAACTATAGTTCTGTATTTTTTATGAAGCTTCAAATTTTGAATTTTTTTCGGTTAACAAAATTTAGGGTGCCTTAAAAACGTTATAAAGTAATATTGGAAAATGTCATAAATCACAGCAATGAAAAAAAAAACAAGTTAAATTAAATAAATGCAAACTTCTCTGTTTCTATATGAAACATTTTTATTATCATCAATTAATAGCATTACTCTGAATAATGAACAATTAGCAGAATGCATCGCTTTTAGTAGTAGTGACTTCTGTTTCCAATAATACTTTACGATTTTTAGGTACTTCCATGGTATGCTTAATAAAAACCAAAATTTACATCTCTTTAAATTTTAGAGTTCATAAAAAATGTCGTCGTACAATTCATTAAAATTGTTGATACTCAATATTAAGCAAAAATTATTACCTATTTGCAGCGCACTTATGAATATGGTTAGATTAATAGAGATCAGATTAGATATAAATAACAGATATATAAGCTTCACAGAAATTCAGGGCAATAACCTTTATAAAATCATTTATAACGTACAAACAAAAGATAATAAATCAGTCAGATATAAAATACGAGCAAATATTTCATAGAACATACATATATTATACAGGCTTCATTAAGAATTAGACATAGGATACAGTTTAATAGTACAAAAAACCCTGAGGATAGAGTGTGCTACCTACTCCTTTTTAATATCTACAGTATGTTAAAGTTTATAACAAAATACAGTGTTGTCGATGTTTCGAAAATTATTGCACAAATGCAGCTGAAAACTGTTCATATTAGTTATGCTATCAGGGTGAAAATTTGAAAAATTAAATACATTTTGTCCTCACTGGAGACTAATAAATAAGATAGTTAAGCTAAATATGACAAATTACTCATGTTCCTCAATTAATTTGCCTACTTCAAATAGCAATGTAAGTTAATATTCCTGATAAAGTGATCTAAATAATGGCTTTAGAAAATTATAGTTTCTATAGTTTATTTCAAAACAAAGGTAGGTATACCATTTTTATACAAATTGAATCAAATTTTAGTATTTTTTTCGTCTGAATTGTGTGCCGAGAACAAAAAATTCATGAATTAGGTACATTGATGTTGTTTATCCTGCACACAGCTGTAGAAATGCACAGCTTCTCCCCATTTTGTTTGTCGATAATCAATAGTTCCAAACAGTTATCGCCCACCGCTAATTGTGACATTTACTGGCTATATTTCTGTAACTTCTATAACAGTGATTGTAAAAATACCTACATGTTTCGCTAAAAAGAGGTGAAGTTCTAAACCTCCATAAAATAAAACAGGCAGAGTGGGCTTAGAGCAATATGTGATTTTTCCAAGTATGTGCATAAGAATGCATTATTTTAATCAAAATTACGTTTATCCTAGACAATTTTGTGGAACAATAAGCCTAAAAATAGTATTTAAAAAATTTATAAATGTTTATTACTTTTACCTATTTAAATTTGTGAAAATTAAATTTTTAAATCTTCAAACATTAATTTCTTGAAATTTCTGTTATGTAACACCATAATTTTTCATGATGTATGTACAAAGTGTTAAAAAAGAGTGTAAAATATTTAAGGAGGTAATAGTAAGAACCAAAATAAGCAGAAAAGTCTCAATAAGCATGGGTCTGCAAAGTAACGGTTGCGGAGATATGGACCACTATTCGTTTTTCAAACATTTTATTTTATTAGGAATAAACCGACAAAGGAAGCTTTTAACAAACAAAAAACAAAGTTACAGAAGATGTTCAAAGTGCCCTCCGTGCATTTCCAAGCAGGCACAACATCGTCTTTCTGCAGAACACACTGTATGAGATTTTGGAAGACATTCCTTTGAATCAGAGGCAACAAATCTGGTTCCAGCATGATGGTGCTCCAGCTCATTTTTCCATGGCCGTTAGAGAGCATTTACACCAAACAAACTTTTCCACATAGATGGGTAGGAACGACCGGACCTGTTTTATGGCCTCCAAGATCGCCTGATCTGAACCCTCTAGATTTCTTTGTTTGAGGATATTTGAAGACATTAGTGTATGGTACTCCTGTACCTGGAAGAGCTGCAGCTACGGATTAATCAAAAGTGTCAACAAATCCAAACCAAGGAGGCTGTTTTCGAAAGAGTTCGAATATCGTTGAGACGAAGATGTCGTGCCTGCTTGGAAATGGACGGAGGGCACTTTGAACATCTTCTGTAACTTTGTTTTGTGTTTGTTAAAAGCTTCCTTTGTCGGTTTATTCCTAATAAAATAAAATGTTTGAAAAACGAATAGTGGTCCATTATCTCCGCAACCGTTACTTTGCGGACCCATATTTATTAAGACTCTGTTTTTAACACCCTGTATGTAGAATGACACGCTCTTTCAAATAGCATGGTCAAAATTGGGGGTTACTATTTAAAAAAATTGTCGATGACGTCATTTTTCGAACAACGATGACGTCACAAATGTGGGTCGTATGTCAGGGGATTTTTTCGAAAACTTCTCAATTTCAAAAATAATTAATTACTTAATTCGTTACTTTTCGAAAGCACTGTATATTAATTTTAGTTGCTAAAACTTTTTACATTTCTCCGAGAATAAATTAATATATTGTAATGTACTTTTTAATATATAATGTAATGTACAACATAAATTACAAATCAGAAAATACTGTTAATTATTAACCAATTATTATTACGGCCCAAATCCTTTGGCAATGGTGACCCGGCATTTCCGTAGTAAACAAAGGGAAACATCCTACTTTACAGTTTAATCAAAGGGAATTTTCACCGGTGGAAAAGCTTATACGAGTTAATTGAATAGCCGACACAATACGTCTACCTCTTTGGCAAATGTAATAGAACAAGACCTAGTATCTGTTCTTCCCTGATGAGCTGAACAAATGTTGTTCTTTGTAAACTTTGTAAGCTGGCGTTATCTTTCACCGTTCTACTTTAGTAGTTAATTACAAAGTAAATCAAGCAAGTAGTCGCGGAATATTAGTCAATACTGTAACCTGTATTGCAAAATGCTTCCACTTGTTAAGTCTTAGGAATAGAGCAAAACGTATTTACAGTCCATCTACAAATTATAGAATTGTATGACTTTAAATAATGATGCATGTAATTTTAAACAGAACCTGTTGCTTCAATTTTTTGAATATTATGTATGATTTTCCTTTTTTTTTCTTAAATTAAATCTTGTATAAGTAAAGTTTGTATTTGCTTTTATGTGCTTAATGGTATTAAAATGTAGTTGTAACTGTCAGTATTATATGTTTAGTACAAATAAGTAAAATTCATGTTCACGATTAACTTGATTTAATTACTTAGGTAGGTACATTAAAATCGAAAATGGACATTTTATATCTTTGAACGATCTACCAATTAAAATTTCTTAAATAAGTATGGTAATTGAATAAAAAAAAAATATTAGTATTTTCTTATTGATTCTATTTTTTACTAATTCACCTTTAAATAAGGTCGAATATTACAAATTAATTTTAGCCTCAATTTTTTATAACACTTGTAACGCTGGTTGCTTATTGCTAGTGTAAATTTAAACTTCCATCTCAAATTTCACCGCTGTTTAAAAAGAGTCTTACATTGAAACATTCACAAAAATATCCAATCAGAAAATATACTTTTATCCACAAGTTTTAAAAATTTGTTTTCAACTTTTCTTTAAGTACTAGAAAATATAATTTTAAGAAAACAATCAAACTCAATATAATATGAAATTTTCCATCTAGTTGCAAAGCTCAATACTTTAAAATCATCAAATTCAAACGATATTTAAGGAAATCAAGTGGAAAATCATGCGAAATCATTGGAATCAGCGAAGCAGTGAATTCATATAAAATCTGGTAAAATCACGAGAAATAAAATAAATCAGGAATTGATGTAAAACTTGATTTTGCTGATTTCCATTAAGTTAAATATAGGGAATCTGAAATCAGGTGTACACATTTTTTGGTCACATCCCTCGATATTTGACATAAATCAAATATTTGGTATTTTCAAAGTAATACGTTTATCTGTGTAGTAGTTAACGGTACCCGCTTAATCAAAAAGTTGGAAACAAACTCGCATGCTCGTAAAACAGAATAAATAACGATGTCACTAGGAAGATCTAGTTCCCTTGCAACACTGCAACCAAACTAACTATAAACCTGGGCGGTTAATTATTTAAATAGGGCTCCCGCTACCACACTGAATACTAAATATAATAAAGTCCGTGTTTACCGGTAAACAGTGAAACGAAACACTATGTCGCATACGAAATGGCGCATTAGAAAATCCTTTTGATAAATATTATTTTAGAATTTGAAATTCATTTCCAATTAGCAAGGACAAACGCGCTATGCTCTAACTATGAATAACATTAACAAGATTTAATGTTAAGTAAGAGCAAAGTTCTGCTCACGATAAACTTTTCACCTTAAAACTGTTCTGAAAAAGAAATGAGCGATCCAAATTGCTTTTGATTCGATTAATAAATCATTCACTTTCATCGCTTGGAATATCACTGCCGTACTAATACGGCCGTTTACAGGGTGTTTCAGTCATAATGTTACTAATTCTAACCAAGTTTCTGGAAGGCTTAAGAAAGACAATTTAAAAATACTCAGCATTTTAAAAGAGAAGTAAATCAACCCATAACTCCCGGTAACACCGCGCTCCTAGTATGCAATAAATTTTCTGATGACGAAGCCATATAGCGTTCGAGCGTTTAAGCGAAATAGCATTGCCACGTCAGGACCACGTACATAATAATATTGTTTACAGCTGGAAGGAAATAAGTGAAAAAAACAATAAAATCTTTAGTTTATAGCTGATATACGGAAAAAGTGGTTTTATACAGAGAATGTTTACGGAATGTGAATACCGCTGCAACAGAATATTAGAGGTATTTTCCTAATAGGCAGAATTTCCCAAATCCGTGATCGTTTGTGTGAGTCTTTCCACATATTCGCAGCATCACGACTAGAACTTGCGGGGCATCGGCAGAATTAGGGTAGAATGGGGCTAGTTGAGCATAGGGGTAAGTCAATCAATGCATATATCTCGGTAACTAAAATAGCTAATCGAACACGTTTGTCCACACCAACACACATTATAATGTATTTCTTCTCCCACCCCACTCGGTAGGAATTTATCGTATCATGCAAACTCAAGTCAACTGCAACAACTTTCGATAGGTTAAAGTTAATTTAAAATTTTGTATACTTTTTGGTTTGGACGCAAAACAACAACGACTAATTGATTGAGATAAGTATTTACAGTTTGTTTAGTCCTTCTATTTTCTAGGTTTTATTCGTAAATTGAGCGTATCTTTAGGATAAAAATGTTACATCTATGTATTTGAAAAATGGCGGGTATGGGGTTAGTTGATACACATTGCTCAACTAACTCCTCTCTAGTTATCAATTATTATTTAATCATACCTATTTCAAAATGTGTACTTTTAAAAAAACGAATCAGGCTGCTGCTACTCCAGAGCTACCAAGGACACCTGTAGATGCTGTTCTAAAAAATGGTGAAACAAAAATAGCAGCATCTATTGATTTTGAAATTCCAAGAATCATTCTTGGAAACTCTTTTGAAGACACATGTGTTGCCAATGATTTTCCTACAATTTACAAATAGAACTTACAGTTTAGTTTATTATTATTTTTTTTTAAGAAAGATGTTTATTGCCAGTTTTAGGTATTAAAATAAAGAAATAGTTTCCTTTGGCAGTTTTTAACTCAATGACCAATGTGCCCCACAGGGTGGTCTAACTTACCCCGTTAATGGGGTAAATTGGACAACTTGTTCTGTACTTATTAGATGTGGATTTTCACAATTCTCAATATATTATTTCAAAATTTTTAACCAGTATTATGAAGTCAGAAGTCAACGAATCTATTGAAATACTTATTAGTAACAGTGCACCATTCAGTGCAGGAATGAGGGAAATCTGGAAAACCTTATTAATTAGGGGGGTAGTCAAATGGCAACCGGTATCAGTCTCTCACATTGACCCAAGCTAACATTCTTCCACCCTACCATACTCGCTGAGAGGGTGCCAATCCTCTCCACGAATATAGCTGATGTACGGTCTACCAGCTGCGGGGCAGGTAGGTTACCCACAGGGGTTCAACACTCTGGTAGTTTATTAATTTATGTAAAACAAATGTTTCTGTAATTGCAAAGGCTTATTTCCAAAACAAACGGTTAACATTTCCCAAATGAAACTGCAAATATCCAATACAATACAAACAAAACTATTCATAAATTGTAAACTAAGATACAATTGAGATCAAATATAAAATCTAATAAAGTAATGTATTTTTTGTATCAGTAATAATGAAGCAAATATTTGAAATTTCTCTTAATACCTTTTATGAAAGACGTCATCTGTTAGTTTCTACGAAACTAAATCGAATTAGTATAGTAATGAGTGCCGGAGCTATCAATTTTTATTCTGGCACCCTGTATTTTGAAATGGAGCTCCAAAGTGGCACAAAAGTCCCATTATTTTGGTAAAAAGAATATGTGGTTAACGGCTTGACTTATTAATTTACAACACCACGTATACCTAATCATTATACTCCGCTTCCTTTGAAATTTGCAGGTGGCATGAGACAAAATTCCTGTTATTTTACTAAGCTCTATATTATTCGGTTCTTAAATGTCTAAATTGTTTGTATTTATAAATCACATTATTTAAAAAATACGGCGCCCTTAATATCCGAAAATTCAAAACATCTATTATTCACAGTCACATTCACATCTATTATAAGAGTTTCAACATAATTTGGTGTTTTTGAGTGACCTACGAAAGTTGCAAGAAGACCAAAGACATAATGATTGCACAACTTTCTTATAATTTACCCACCTTTGAATCTCTTACCGTTCCCGAGATTTGAGCAAGTGAACCGTCGCGTCGTGTACATTTGAAATAGCTGGGAACCGACACAATAAACAGTGAAACGAATTTTCTATTTATACCGTAGAATGTGCTGAAATAGTAGTTGAACTACTTGATAAATCCCGGTACACAGGCTAAAATACGACAAGACTGGGGCTACTGGAAGAAGTACAGTTAAGCGATGGCAGTGACCTCGTAAAGATCGCGAGTCTGAAACTAGACATGGTCTCGGATCGGAATTCTCCCCGTTCGATTCAGACACTGGCGCAGAAAGAAATTATCTATTCTATTGCGCTATCAAATACGGTGATTTAAATAACTTGGTAAATGGGGGAAGGCCGAGACGGAACTGGTTATGGCCATATGTAATAAGACCACAGACACGTCATCTTCCAAAGGCACTTTATATAAAAAAGAAAATAAACATGAACGTGATATGATTATGGATTAAAACAAATTAAAATTATTTCGGTTCATGAAATATAAATTCTCAAAAATTTTGGTATTTTTTAGCATTAGTCTTTGTACTTAATTTCATGTTAGGAGTGAAAGGAAAATTATTTTTAATTAGCTTAATACCTTTAAGATAAAGTAAAAAATACAGTACAAAAGCTAATATATGTGGGTAAAATATTGTGTAGATAATGTTTTCATTAAACCAGGTTAGTAAATTTAGGTAGATTAATTTGTATTTTAGATAAATATTGAATACAACTTTGTCTATGGAATTGTAGCATCAGCATACCTAGATGTTTGGTATCAGAGAGCATAGATATGACTTCATTGATAGGAATTGTAGGAGAATTGATTTATATTATATCTTAAATACCCTTACAATACAGTAAAATAAATAAATTCTGAAAAACGACAAAAATCGTTATAATTTTTGGAATAGCGGTTTGGAAGCTTCTACGGCCGGTGCTGTTATTTAATCTATAAAATTAACTTGCACACTTCTAGTCTTAGCTGAGATTCTTTGATCTGCCCTTGTTGTTGTCGGGTTAGGCTTTTTTGTGAAGAGGGGGACCGTTTTCGGTACTCCTGCACCCCCTCATATAATGATTTCAGTTCCTATATTCCTTGTACTACAGCTGCTACAGTCGGTACTGCCCCTCCAATAACGGTGTCTTCCTAGAAGTCATTTAGGAGCCTTCGAATTTTGACAAAGAAAAGAGAAAACTATAAATACAGTTAAAAAATAAAATAATTCATTTTGTTTTTAAAATTTTTTGTACATATTCTTTATAAATATAAATTAATCAAAGATCGAAATTTTTGATCCAAAAACTGTAAGTATAATTTTTATTTATTTTGGTAAAAAAAAACTTTGTTATTTTGTACCATTACTTTTTTGTCTATTTAATCAATTATAAGTAAAATAAGTAGAGTAATAGTAATAATATATATTGAAATAACAGTGAGTAAATACAAATTAATTAGGTACCTAACAAAATAGAAAAAATATTTAATATTTGTTGGAGCCTATTTGAAGACATTAGTGTAACACTGGCAACGTTGTGGAATTCACATCCACCATGACTCCCGGAACAGCGATCCTCAACAAGTTTTCTGTTGAAAAATCGCGGAATTTATTTAAAATTTGACTTTTTTATTCCTGTTTTTTTTTTTGTAAAAAAACTAATAATTATGTGTTGTACACAGTGAACTGAACTGCTGGTTAAAATATTTGTACTTATTTAAGGTTCACCCTGTATAAAAATACATAAAAACCATAAAAAAGATATTTGACGGAAATTTGAGACAGCTTGTAAAACCAAAATGAAGCAATCTATAAATTCGATATTAAAAAGACTAATAAGATAGATACCTACTTAATAGGTATGTTGTTTAATTTTAAAGTATACTCGTATGTATCTTTGAATTTACACTTCTGGGCATTTTACAATTTTTATAGCAACAACAATTTTGTACAGAGTTCTAAGAGTGAGACCAATCCGGGCACTGATTCACAAAGACACAAATGCTGTCGATGTTTTCCAAAGCACTCCATCATCAAAGGCAGATTATCAGGTTCCGCCATCATATGAAGTAGCTCTAAATCGTTCCCGGCTAACAGCATAGGAAAAACCTCAAAGGAAACAGCACTGATAACAACGATAAATCCGGATTAACTCTCCAACATATAAACAATTTCCCTCGCTTCCGTATAATGTGAAATACCTGCATATTATCAGATCAAACCGACCCAATCCCGGCCACCACCGCAATTGTATTCATATTGCGTTGCGCCAAACATGACATTTTCATTTAATGTAAAGTCATTAACTTGAATTTTAAATCATTAACTTACTGATCACCGGCATAATTAAGGCCTTAACATGGCAAGTTGTTGACAAGTCTAGGCTATTGCCGAGATTAATGGCCTTTTAGTAAATTATGAGATTTATTACGGCGATATCGTGTTCGCTCACATCCATATGTTCTGCTTTTGGTGGATATATTCAATTAATCTGTCGTCGGCGCTCTGTAACTGATAACTCTAATACTTGGTGAAGTAGGTAACGCTCTTCTCAATATTTATAGAGCAAGGAGCAAATTATACGCAGCAAGAAATCGACTTACTACACGCTACTATTTTGGAAGAAGTAAATATTAACAAAACTCTTAAAGAGGTACAAATTATTTGATCAAGTTTATACCTACATAAGAAATTTACTAAATCGAGTTTAGAATTTAAACTAGAGCGGGTAAATCTTATTCCCTTCCCAATTATAACCGCCGCTTTCTATCCAATACGCATGCGACGCGAACAATCACGCGGCTAGTGAACACTTGTTGCAGTTGGTTACATTTACATTTATTTATTTGAAATATAGATGAATGTATAAACAGTACAGAATTATCAGTCACATAATAATATATCAAAAAACAGAAAACAAATAATACCAGTACAATACACATAACCATTACATTACACAGACAGTCAAATAGTGTAAAATTAAATTGAACTTTTAATATGTTCTTTCAGGTTAATTTCAAAAACATTAAGAGACGGACTATTTTTTATGTGAATACTACACGTTACTCGAGATCAAGTCCTAATTCGGGTTCAATTCATAAATGTTTGTGTCTGTTGTGTATTTCTCTGTAGTAGGAAAAATATTAAACTAAACCTATACTGTTGCCCTTGATATATTTATCTAATGATGTAGCTCTGGAAATACTAGTTGGACAAAATGTGGCTTTTTTATACATTACATTTTTTTTTACTAATAATGTATTTGATAAAATCCTTAATTTCCAAGAAATTCTCAACATTGTTTTAATAGTCACTACCATTTTTACCAAACAAAACCTAGCAATGTCTTTGATTTAACAGTCCTGATATAAATAAGAGGCAACAGTGCGAGAAGTGCAATGACTATAATAGATCAGTTGGTATCTGAACTGCGAAGTGTATGTCGCTTGCCGCAAATTCTTTTACGTACCATTATTTTCTTAGTTATACTTTGTTTGTTGAAATGTTTAACATACGTGGGTATCACAATATGTTATTAATTTATGGAAAAGCTCGCCGCAATTATGCAAGTGCACGATGTATTTATTTATATCGTTTCCCCCAACGGCTGTACTTGCTCTGCAACTGCTGATTTGAATCAACATTATGGCTTTAAATTTGCTTCTAACAGAACCTTCTTCTGGGAGGATTTCATGTATGTCAACTGTTGGAAAATAAGAAATTTTTTTACAATTCAACTAGTTGTAAGTAATCTTATATTTAAGAAGAACAACTTAAGTAGTTATACTGTAACAGTTCTGGATACTGATCACCAGGTGTATGCGATGGTAGCAAAGAAGTAGTTTTAAGCACATGGGGTTGAAGTTCTTGAAAGACATTGATGGCTACTGCTCCCATTACATCCAGAAATATTATAAGAAAACTACTAACTTCAATACGTGTGAAGGAAATAGCAGAACTGGTTATGACAGCAAGGCCGTCAACATGTATTATTATTACTACATTATTAACGCAATCATCATCTAATAATTAGTACAAAAAGCAAAATACCTTCCCGCCTGAAACACTTTACGACAAATTTAATTGGATAAACAGTGAGAGAATGCAGTTAGCTGTAACATTCATCGTGATTCTCCATAAGCTCTATTTGACGCGGATTATCCTCTCCCAAGATCGAGACTATATCCGCTCTTGTTTATGATCCCGAAATTTAGGTCATTCCGCTTTAAATAGCTGAATTGAATCTGTATTACAAATGGGCGCACATGTATTCAAATAAATGATTAATGCTATAATGCACTAATAGTTGAATAATTGTGATTTAAATAGAAAATATATGTATAATACAATAAAAATTAATGTAATTTAAATAATAAAATTGGACAACGCTGTCTCCGTCTTTTTGTTAACTTTTGGAAAAGAAATACTCGTATCATAAAAAAATAATAGGAATATTTTCTACACATTTTTCTCTATGATACTTTGAAAAATAGAAAAATATGTTGTAATTGCCTCGGTACATTCTTTACTATCTATCAAACAAATAGGAAAAGGTCATAAATAACTTTTCCCAATTAGTAACATAATTATGAAGTCTTGTTCGCGTTTGAACCCTCTAAACTTCTACGCCAATGGCAAAATGTAATTTTTCAGTACAATTATTAAATTTGTAATTTATTTTCGGAAACATATTGCTGTTGATAATACATAATTAAATGTAGTAATAATTGTAATTATATATACCATTAATATACTTTAATACATATTACCTTAGAACTTCAACTGCGATCGCGATTAATTTTATTGGAAATGTATCAAATTCCATTAGGATATGTACATTCATTAGTGTCTGCTGGCTATAGCATTGTTCGAATTCACGGTACAATGCTCGGTGCACATATGGAATAATAGATGTACGAATACGGTTCAAGGCTGTTCTATTGTAGAATATATCTTATAAGCTATGAAGACGCTGTCCATATTTTATTAAACTATCTAAATCAAGAGACAATTTCCTTACAATTACAACGACTACATTTTAAAAAAATAATAAATCTAAAAGTAAACACAGTTAGAAATTGTTTATACCTATTACCCGAAAACTGCAAATAATTATGAACTTATTAAAAACATTTTATCTGATTATATTTCCTTCAAGTAACTACATACATAATTTATCACACACACTAGTACAATTTGTCCAGTATCAATGGTTTTGAACTTTTGTTAGAAACGTAAGTAATACAAATATAAAAATAAGGATTGTCAGGTGCTTACATAATAATTATTTTGCCTAAATTTGACATAAATTTCATGAAGCTGGTTATGGTTGTTATAAATTGTTTCATTTTTGTTTATGTACACTCACAAATATCAAGCAAGCCCAGAAAAACACACACTCACTAATAACAATACTTTTAAGTGATAGATTAAAATGTTGTCGTAAGTTACAGTTTTAACGAATACGTTACAGGAGCTTAACTTTAGTAGGACTTAACCTTAATTGTACCTTAGTTTGAGATTTCGCAGAATTTGTTGTCAGATATATCCTTTTAGTATCATCACTTATATTCCGGACACCCTGTAAGTATATCTAGTTTTCAATTTCGTTAAGATATCTACTATTATTATTCAAATCTTAACTCTATCAAGAACGTCATATAGATAATCTATCTCCAATGACCTGTTCTTAAAATCTACTACCTTATTCTAAACTCCCACACGTTGGTTTACTAATTAATTCTAATGTAGGTACTTAAAAACGTGTCTTCATTTCTTTTGTAGTCGTCATAAAACACGAGAGTACTAACCTATATGAAATGTCGTTGATTGTGACATACCCACTCCATTAAGTTTTTTTTGTTAGTAAGCTACCGAATTAAGTAGAAGCAAGTATGTGTAACTTGTTATTCAAATCATAAGTACATAGAACTTTTGCACAAACATGTTCATCTTAGTTATTTAAATATCCGAGTTTTAGTTCAATACAAATCTAAAGTTTTTCAATATACTGGCTTCTCTATCATCTGTATTTATTCATACATATTTATTAACTTTTTGGCGATATAAATACCGACAACTATTAATTTTTATACGAACTTCTTCGACAATACATAAAACAAAGTAATTTCCACAGGTTTTTTATTAATCACCTCATATATTTACAAACTACAGGAATACCAACGATACGTTCAATTAATGACCATTTGATCACTATTCAAATCACTAGAATCTCTTAGTCAACACCGCTATCTCATTAAAACTGACTGACTGATCGAAGCATCGTGTTTATCTTGAGTTTTCTAGACAGGGTGTGAATTATCCCGTTGCATCTCGAGGACACATTATAGTTTACCTGTCCCGCACTTGGGCTCCTGTAATAAAACTTAAGCTTAACGATGTTCCAAATTCCTAACTTAAATTACACTAATGTTTTATTTTTTATTATTTACTTTGTTCCTCGTTATTATTTGGAACACACTTAGTATAACTAGTTAATATGTACAATTGTTTGCAATAATAATGACACTTTAAAATTAATTTTGCGGTTTGTTTTGAACTGCCGATGTATTTGTAATGAAATCTACTTTCCACTTTTAACTTTAGTTCTTAGTTGTTTCACTCACCAATAGAGATTTAATGAAATTTCAATTCAGAACTTTCAGAAGTTTAAAAACTGCTTTGAGGGAGTGTCATTATTATTGCGAAAGCATGTACAGTGCGTTTCAATAACTTTGATAACATTTTGATCAGCTGTAACTTTTCTGTTTTTAAAGATATCGGAATGAAGCAAAAACCATATTGCATAGTGGACTAGCAACTTTTTTCTTATTTGAAAAAAAAACAAAAGACCAATGATTTTGAGAGATCTTAACCTAACTTATATTTTTTTAAATGGAACTACCTGTATATTATTGGATATTTGGATTCTACTCAAAAGTCCAAGCATATTTTAAAAGCATATCCTATACCTATCTTCAACTGTTTCTGAGAAATAGTTTTACAAACATGTCAAATTATCATAAAAATTGCTCTACTTGTCTGCCATTTTCCTCAACAGAACAAAACACTAATGCTCGATTGTTACCAGCACGGCTCAAGCAATGCTGAACTTCAGCTTTAGCTCAGTGCAAAGTGTGCCATGAACACGTAGAGCAAATGTTATTATAGTTTGACATGTTTGTAAAACTTTTTTTCAGAAACAGTTGAAGATAGGTATAGATTATGCTTTTTAAAATATGCTTGAAATTTTGAGTAGAATCCAAATATCCAATAATATACAGGGCGTCCATTTAAAAAAATATAAGTTAGGTTAAGATCTCTCAAAATCATTGCTCTTTTGTTTTTCTTTTCAAATAAGAAAAAAGTTGCTAGTCCACTATGCAATATGGTTTTTGCTTCATTCCGATATCTTTAAAAACAGAAAAGTTACAGCTGATCAAAATGGTATCAAAGTTATTGAAACGCACTGTACATACAAGCTAACATTAAAAAAGTATACCTAAACAATTACATTTATTTTTTTATTATAAATTATGTAACATTTTTAATTTAGGATTTTCTTCTTTAGAACTCTGAGATTATATTTACTTATTGGCAAATTTAACGAACGAGAACAAGTATTTATATAGGAAATATGGGCATGAGTGTTCAAATCTTCATATCTGAAAATTCTGTTATCATTGTAGGTAATTGTGATATAGGGCGATGAAGAGCGACAAAAGGAAAACGTTAAGCTCTCCAGGACTATAACATTGTTTGTTTGTAAAGACCATTTTAATGTAAGTCTAATTGGAAATATATAAGTAGGTAGGCTAAAGTTAATCGAAAAAATTAAAATTATATTATAAATATTTACACTATCTATAACACAAAAACACAAGAAACAAAGGCCTGTTTACATCAGCAACACCGTAACATTGCACCTGTATCTGCGGAAATATAAACTGTTCTGAACGTCGTATGACGTCACACCAATTATATCGCGTTTTTGGTCACGTGGTTCTGTTTACATTCCATGACAATTTATTTATATTAGAATTTTAATTAGTATATGATTATTATCGCCAGGCACATGTTCCGACCTTTCAATATGTTTGAAAGAATTACCCTGTAATACATTACAAACCAATATAAAATTCATGCAACTTCCCCACTGTTCACAAATTAAAGATAATAGGATTAATCAACAAATAAATGCCTCTATCTCTCTCGGTCATGTCAATAGTTAATCATATTTTATTCAAGCTTGTCGGTTGATTGCAACCGAGAGAAATGTTTGGCACTCGTTATCGATTCAGCGACGATTTATTTTGCGGTACGTATAGGATTTTATGTTTTATTTATAAATAGTTGCCGCAATTTCAATGTATGCCAGTCGGAGTGGTTCTCTGCCAGTTTGTCGGCCGCCGAGCTATCCACAGAGCGGAGTGACCTAGATCGTTATATTAATAATTGTGGGCAAGAGTTCGAGAGCACGTAGCCTGGGTGCCGAGCTCGCGAAGAATATGAATTGTTTACGCGGATATGAACCGGAGATTATTCGATAACGGCCGTAAGAGCTTGGGGAACGGATAGTTAAAATGAGGAGAATCTGGCGAGGCTAGGAGGTCTTTTAATGATCTGGATAATTCTAAATATAGTAGGGTACGACACGGGTTGTAGGTCAAGGACTATATAAATAAAAAAATGATTTTATTAAATATTAGAATAGGATGTGAATTTTTAATATAAAGTGTTATATAAACATAAAATGCTTCTGGGTCATTGACGACCACGACAAGTTATATAAAGAACCAAGTGATATACAGGGTTAACTATAACTAAATACAAATATTTTAAGAGGGTATAAAGAAAAATAAGAATTAGATATTCTTTTTTCTGAAACTATATTAAACTCCTATTTATCGCCGACTATGCGGCCCGTCCGCACCGAGGTCATTTATTTCGAACATTTGACGTTTAGGGAGTAGGCAACCCGCAACACTACACGGTAAAATTCGTTGTCATAATTACAATCCTGTTTACGTTGTTGTGTAATCCTCCAGTTTTTAGTGCCTGTAGAAAGGAATTCGTGTCGAGTACAGATATTTTTCTATAATATAGTTCGCCGGTTTGTTTTTCGGACAAGACTGCACCAGGTGCATTTAAAGTTTTCTATTATATATTACTACTTCTTTTGCTCGATTTTCTTAGTACAATAATATCTCTACCACTCATTCTAATCACGCCCAGAAGATGGGAGACTTGTGCGGGAGAGGGGGCGGCATATTATTATTAAGCAAGCCACATTTGCGCCCAGGAACGACTTGCGTTGGTAGGTCCTAACCACCATTCTGTGCATTAATGAGGGAAACCTGGCAGGTGATCAAACGTCGACCGGTATCAATCTCTCACATTGACCCAAGCTAACATTCTTCCGCCCTATCATACCCGCAGAGAGTGTGCCAATCTTCTCCACAAATACAGCTGATTTACGGTCCACCGACCACGGGATTCGAGCCCACAGCAGACTGGTTGTAAAACGGTATAAACAATAACTTTTATTACTGTTTAAGAAAGGTATTTTAAGCTAATATGTATCAAATCTCCTACAATTCCTATCAATGAAGTCATATGTATGTTCTTTGATACCAAACATCTAGGTATGCTAATGAACATCCACAGACAAAACTCTATTCAATAATTATCTAAAAAATTTAATATATTTACTAACCTCTGGAGTGGGAACTCGAAATTCAACCACAATAATTGAGATCTCACTTATTTCTACGTTTTATTAGGATCGTTTCATCAGGTGGCCTCCTTTAACTTGATTCAAATATCTAACTATAAAGATGATTATACCAATAAATTAAAATTATTTGAAATTGAATGTCAAAATGAAATATCTACAACGTCAAACTGATTAACTGTCAATGAATATCATAACAACCTACTAAAATAAATAAAAATTAATAAAAAAATTTACCTTTTATGCATAGTTTTTTTTTTTTTTTTTTTTCATATATTTTTAGGTATTAACAATATTGTGTGAAACTAACTACTCAGTGGACAAAAGCCCCAACCTGCGTTGAATTACACCCACAATATCTACCCATATATTCCTTATTATTAGCTTTTGTAACATTTTTACTGTTTAAGAAAGGTATTTTAAGCTAATATGTATCAAATCTCCTACAATTCCTATCAATGAAGTCATATGTATGTTCTCTGATACCAAACATCTAGGTATGCTAATGAACATCCACAGACAAAACTCTATTCAATAATTATCTAAAATTTAATATATTTACTAACCTCTATACCTACCTTAACCAAGGCATATAGTAATAGAGGCGGGCTCGTTACAAAACTGATCAAATTTTATAACGGGAATGTTCCCATATTGTTTGTTTTTAAAGTAAAGATTTAACGTCATCGACAGATTAATTAACGGTGGGTCTTTTCTAGGTTTTATTTTCGTTATTCAATTTTGCAGTAACATTCGCTGCTTTATTGTATTTTAAAAGACGCCTACGCCTTAAAATGGGCGCAATATCAAAGCGATCTAATTCTGAACCGACGGTCACTAAGTTTTTTTATTAAAGTCCGTGAGTAAACCGTACATTCCAGGGTTGCACTTTGTTATCATACAAAGAAAAATGTCTATAGGTTAACCAACATTAAATTCTTAATCACAGACGTTCGGTAATTTTATATGAAACAAGTAGGTATTTGTAATTTTTTTCAAAAATTAACAAGCAAGAATTATTAAAAATTTGATGTTTAATAAAACTTTAATAGCCATTTCCTGCTAAACGGTTCATTTATCACCTTGAATAAAGAATAGATTGTTTAAATTTCTGTGATGTCTAGCAAAAAAAGTTATGAAATAAAACTAATTCTGTGTTTTAGGTAAAGTGCCCTCTAGAGGCGCATAATAAAACTTTTCTTTGATTGGTCTACTTAATGGGTGTGCCAAATGAGAGAATAATCGAACTTGAATTAAATAAGTTATGTAAAAAAATAATAATTTTGACAAACTAACTCAAAAATAAATCATTACATACTGCTATTACTATAATCCGTAGAATCACCTCCCGGAGTTTCCTGATGGACTTTGAGAACACTTTGTATTTAACTAATGATAATCATAAAACATATCGCACAAAACAGGTTTTTAAGTGCATGTAGTAATTTTCCTAATTTTTTATGTATAAAATTGCGCCAATTTCAAAAGAATATGTCCGAAAATCTTTTTAATTTAGCAACAATTCTATTTTAATTTCCAGCGTTATTTGGTTATTACTCTACATATGACTTAATCATCATTGGATCGGTCAGTGGTCGCGCGGTTTGAGGCGTCAGTACTTGGATCGAGGTGACTGGATTGCTGTGGGTTCGACCCCTGCAGCCGGTAGACCGTATATAAGCTATATTCGTGGAGAGATTGGCACCCTCTCTGCGGGGATGGTAGGATGGAAGAATGTTGGCTTGGGTCAATTTGAGAGATTGATACCGGTTGACATTTGACTACCCCCCTAATTAATGAGGTTTTCCAGGTTTCCCTCATTCCTGCACTGAATGGTGGTTAGGGCCTACTAACGTAAGTCGTTCCTGGGCGAAAATGCGGCCTGCTTAATAATAATATGCCGCCCCCTCTCCCGCACAAATCTTCGACTTCTGGGCTAATCCTCGGGATTAGAATGAGGGGTAGAGATATTATTATTATTACTATTATTATCATAACCTTTTGTAATACCAAAAATCATATGGTCTAAATACAAAAATATTCGCTATATGTACTATCGTTTGCAATATTAATGCCACTAACTAAAATGAATTTTGCGATTTCTTTTGAACTTCTGACGTATTCATATTGAAATCTGCTTTAAATTTTTAACATTAGTTATTAGTTGTTTTACTTTCCAAGACAGATTTAATGAAATTTCTATTCAGAACTTCCAGAAGTTCAAAAACTGTTTTAAGAGAGTGTCATTATTATTGCAAACGATTGTACATCACATGAGAAATCGCATAGTCTAAACACACTGCCTATTAGAACATATAATGTATTACCAATTTAATAAAACAAAATGGCTTCTATAACACAATGAAGTAACAGTAATAAAATAAAATTGTATCATTAATCAATCTTAATTGATAGACGTAACGTATTGTACCCTCTCCTACGTCAATCTGTACGTATTATTTGGATCTTAAAGACATGATGGATATGAAGACGTTCTTCTACTTACTAAATAAACGAAAAGTGTAATTGAGCATGTAACCTGCGAAAAGAGAGTGTCGAAAAAACGTCATCAATGCCCCAAATCGTCGTCGCAATAGCACTTACGTGCTCCTCCGCCGCGCCGGGCGTCATCTTGTTAATGCCGCCTTGCCTTTATTTGTTCATATCGCCCTTGTCGCTCTAGCGCCCTAACGGCGAGTGGCGTACGGCAGGGCGAGCCATTATATTATAATATCGCAGGCCGGGTCTCCCGCGAGGGCTCCATCCGACGGGCCCCAGATACCGTCGCCATGGAGACGCTTGTATACACGTTCCCGTTACAATTTTCAATCAACCGAATCTATTACTCTCGTAATTCGTTCGCGATTCTTTGCTACGGTGGTCGGACCCCCTTTCGATGACGACAAGATCTTGCATCGAGATGTTTCACCCATAGGGGTAGTTTGAGCGACGAATGTATAATGGTTATGGTCACCGATTATTAAATACTGTTTCCATAAGAAATATCAAACGAATCGGAAATTATTTATATTGTCGCCAAAGAAACTTACGATTAGTAATGAAAAGATTGCATAATCAAGTCGATTCTGTTTGAACACAGCAATATTGTTTATTGCTCACTTGCTTATAATTTAGTTATAATATAGAGGATACGAGATATACATATGATCATATATCCATGCCACCCCAGACATTTATAATGCCCGCTGTCAAGAGAATCCGGAAAAAATGACGCTTGGATCGTTATGGATATATTGGAAAATACCTAGCATCAGTCATAACCACAAATCAAGAAACGTCAAAGCTATGACCTTTTATAGTTTTTATTTTGTATGAAGTTAAATATAAAACGTTGTATGCACCACGGAAGATACTAGGATGATTATGCCCTTAGGCGACTTGATTTCCTAGGAGCAGAACTTACGTCGGACTAGTGCGGGCAAGCCTAGAAATTGCAGACTACCGACACGACCTGCAGTGATGGCCGTTGCAGGTGACGGTACATGCAGGTGCTGGTCTAGAGTGCGATGCTCCATTAAATAACATTATCTGTATTGTGCAGGTGTACTGATCCATGGAGGCATAATGTATACGACTTTTAATCAGTAAAGATCAGAGTGAATGAGTTTAGTTGAGATAACTGTGGCGAATAAGAGATTCTAGTAATTTGAACAGTTGTTCGTAACATTATTCACCGACAAAAAAACTGGCCGCATTTTTCAAGTTTTTATTGTTCCAGAAATTTTGCAAATTATGTTTCAATTAACTGAATTAATACTATAATTTCTGCGGTATAGACAGATTTTCTACACGTTAGACATTGCTGTATCTGTGGTCGCTTTAAGATACGAGTATGCCACAAATAAATACTTTCCTACAATAATAACAAAAATTACTGCTTGAATAATAACAGTAGATTAAAATCTAATAGATATTCCACAGAGTTATTAATGGAGTGTAATATCCTACAAAAATAAACATGGTAACAGTAGATACAGCTAAGGGCCTTTACCCACGAGACACCGGTGTCTGGGACACGTGTGTCCAACACAGTGTCTCAGTCTAGCAGAACGTTGAAATATATTATGATCATTATACGAATTAATTTAATAGTAAACGATTTGTACTCCAAATTACGACTTATATGACACGCTAAATTGTCCGGCTACGAAAAATAGCGTACGGTCGCAAACAACTTCCAGAGAAATTAATAACTCCTGGCATTATGTGTTATGTACCTAAAATCCGAACGAAGAGGAAAACCGGGGGACAATTAACCTCTAAACAAGGTCACTTCGAGTCGGCAGCGATTAGTAAGTTATTTCGGGTGTCAAACACACCTGTGAAACACACATTCTTGTTGATTCTGGCTGAAAATACCAGACGACTTGAACAGCCAGTGCAGCGCTAGATAATCCAGTCAACAGTGATAAATTACGTTGGATTTCTCTAATAATAAAACTGTGTAGTTCAGTAAATATTTTGACGTCGCATCCGCACAAAATATGGAGATTATAAACACCTACAAGGGAATTCTTTGCGAAAGTAACAGTGTTTTTTTACCTATATCTACTATTATTAGTGACATAATTCGTAGTTTAAAATTTATTAAACATTCGTATGGTACAGTTTATCTAATCGATATAAGGGAATATAAAAAATTTCAAAACAAAAAAAGTCGTGTAATAATAATTTCAAGCAAGTGACATAAAAATCACTAGAACATGTGGTGGCGTGCATTCCAAAGATGATGCATATATAACTTATATACCTCGATATTAAAAGCGGAGTGTTATTATTAAGGACATTTTTTATGTCTCTATATTAATCAGGTATTATTTTACCCCAGTCGAACCCACTGCTCGAATATAAAAACTTATACCGGCACGGCGGCTAGATGCAGCCATTTGAATGCAACATTGTAACATCTCACAATAATAAGGTACACTTTCTGTACACCACGGAAATGGGTCCTTCTATGATATGACATTTCAAATTGTAGGCAACAAACATGGCAACTATGCAGTCTATCGTCTACCAACTCCTCGACATACGTTGTTCTTGAACATGATAGGGAAAACAAAGAGGGCCGTTACCATGTAACTTAAATTATTACTTGTTAGGGATATAACATCTTTTAAAAAACTTAAGTTAAAACTTAAGATATATTTGTTGGAACGGCATTAATCCCAAACAATATTTCAATAATTTGTTTTGACTCGAGTTTCAAGCCGTTTTTGTTTTTTTGCTTGTCTGCTATGCGCGATTGTATTTGTATGTATGTACATTGAACTTTTAGCAATAGGTAATAAGTACAAAACATGTTAGGTAATGTTTATTTGTTTGTTACTGTTCTTCTTGCACATTATGAATGATTTCTGGGGTAACTCTGCGTATTTCGTCCCGAATTTCTTCACAGACTTGCGCATTGTCAAGAAGTTGGTGGATGGCAATTCGAACATTTAATTTAAGTATAAAATTTAATCAATTGTATTTTATTTTACATACCTCAGAATTGTTACTTTTTTATGAATAAAATTTACGTTTTCTAACATTCAATCGTCATTTACTCGAAAACTTTCCTATGTAAGAGGGCAAAATTTTAGTACTGTCTGATAGAGAATTACACGATCTTTCAGAATCAAGGAAAAAAATATGGTGTTGCCATTTAAAAAAAAATCGATGACGTCATTACTCGAAAACAAATGGCATTTGAAAATCCCATTTTACGCTAAAATATGTATTTTTTAAATTAAAAATCGACCTGTTCGAGAATTTTTCCCAAAAAATAATTGTTTCGTTTTTATTGAATTTATTCCATACTTTTGGCGCATACTGTATGTATACCAGATGATTTGATTTCAAATCTAGTCAAGCTTTCAATAAAAAAATAATGATAAATTACGTTATGTAATTATACATATATTTAAGATTATAGTGTTATAATGTCATGTAAACAATACAAGTACCTATACACCTACATGTATTATTGATTCAATATATTTTTCTCTGTGCAGGAAAACAATAATTTTCTATCAAGGTTTAATACAGTACCTAAGCACGTGAATGTATCGTTTCCTTATTTTTTTATGCAAAATATTTCGCTGTCAATGGTGGAAAATCCGGTCACGTGCGAAAGAAAATAGAATATTATAATAATGAGGATGTATAAAACCAAACAGAATTTGAAATCTGCACAACATAATATGATTATTTTCTACATGTTACCGTAGTGATGTAAATAGTAAAATGAAACTGAAAATGTTACTTACATAAATTGTAAAACTGTACTGTAAAATTCCGTGTAACTTACGTTATTTACAGATACATACATTCTACCAAAAAAAGCTTATGTTCGAGAAAAATAAATGCTTAAAGGAACGAAAGCTATTTCAATCAACAAAGATTATTATTACTCTTTAATCATTCGATTACATTACTAGTTTTGTAGAAAGTAAGTATACTCTTTAAAATGTTGTAAAATTTAAATTTCATACATTACAAGCTAATTTGCAATTTACATGAAATGTTATCCGCAAAATTACATTTACATAAATTACAAGTAATTTAATACCACTACGTTGGAGTTTTCTATAGATTATAATCTATAGAATAATCTGAATAATTATTAAGATAACTTACTACACATAAGAATTTATCTGTAATTTCACATAACTTTAGGTTGGCAATTTGTGACCAGAGTGAAGTTATGTAAAATTACATAACAATTTTGTAAATAAAATAAGTACACTGTACAATATTACAGAAATAAACGTGGATAGAATTCCATATTATGTGGTTTTACAACTAACTGTTATGCTAAATTCCATCGTAAATTTTTAGGTTGGATTGTAAAATATAGATATGTAATTTTACCGAGTAGATAATTTAAATTTTCATATATTTTACATATACTTATCTTTATAACTAACATTGAAAAATAGACAGAATATTTTTCAACAATTAATATTAAGTATTCCACATATTATGACTGAATGAATATCAATGTGTAAAAAATTGAACAATATGCACGTTAGAAAAATGTATAACCAAATAGTTCTTCAGTTCAAATATTTACATTTTTTAACCTGAATAGTGTAATAAAAGCCAAATTGACAGAAGACTTCAAAAGAGGGAAAAGTTTTTACTTTTAACGTCATGGAAAAAAGTCTCTGCTTGTTAAAATGTACAAAAGTATAGGTTTAAGCTAGTCAATAAAGCGAGGGCGAGTGAAAGAAGGGGTCAACACTAAGCTGGAGATACTACTAGACACCAAAATATTATGTTTGAGCTCATCATGCTTTATACGAATGTCGCTGGTTTAAGAAATACATGGTGTTCAAAATTTAATTTTTATTCTGAAATTTCTTAATAATTGCACGAATAATAAATCACACGTACGCAAAATACGCTAATATTTATTAACATGAAAATCTGACAACCTAGTAAGTAAATAAATAGCAATATCAACTCCTGAAAGAAAATCACTAGGTAATACATTGAAACTTTTAAATGCAAATAACTCAAAAACCGATAAAGTTAGACGACCTAAACAAAAGTACAATTTTTATGTAGAATTAAACGTTCTTTTAGATTTTTAACTTTTTTAAGGGTAGCTCAACAGATAAAAAAGTATATTTTGATTTATCTATATATCACTAGCGTCCTCTAGGAGCAACGTCAAAATAAGCTTCAAATTCGTAATTCTCACACCCAAAAACCCAACACTACCAATTTTCAGTCATGCTATCAAAACTTTCTCAATTATTGAGACATTTCCAAATAAAATTGAACAACCTGTATTTGCCCCAACATAATATTTTTGTGTAGTATCTCCAGTTTAGTGTTGACCCATTCTTTCGGACTCACCCTGTATAATGTAAATTAAAATTTTCCAGTAAATATTATATTAAAAGAGCAAGGACAATGACCCTTAGAAACATACCATTACTATACTTATAAAGTTTAAGTTATTCTGTTGAATATGACAGCTCTGCCTAACGATCTTGCCGCCAGCCAATATGGCATTGAGATGCAGAATCTAACGGGTGCTTTGCCCTCCGCCGATAACTGCAAGTCAGGAGTGCAACGACTACAGCATAGAGCCCACATAGACCGGTGTTGCGTCGTCATCCCGCCAAAGCAAACATTGCAGGGCCGGCAGGGAGGAAGCGCGCGCATCGCACCCGGAACACCGAAACGTCGCAGGAACAATGCCGCCCGGAATTTATGCGACATTGTCTACGATCAGCATGTGCCGATAATCATTTAGCTGAAACCGCAACCCTATCGCTATGTACCATGTCTGTTGTAGAGAGGTCTAGTATACTGTGTGATCCGCCTTCGTCTAGACCAGAGAATCCAAAACTTAGTTACCGTACCCATAGAAATCTTAAAATATATAGAACGCCAGAGGCCTTTACATTAAGCACTGAAAAATAGTCAGACTTTGTAACAGCTTAGAAAGATAGAAAGCAGCCATCTAAGGAAAACTTAATGTAAGCTGTTGGTTATACTGCATTTTAATCACAGCGTACAATTGAAACGAAAACGGAATGTTTGTAATTGGCCCATAGAAAACATATTATTATACTATACGTCAATCAGTGCAACCAACCCATAAAAGGTTAATGCAATATTACCACACTCGCGTTTTCTCCATAGGCTGACTATTTTCGGTACCTCTTTTGGCATTCTATATATTTTATGATTTCTATGCGTACCATCTAGATATTGTGAAAAGTATTCCACAATGTCTAGATTTTTATATTTTCAGTGGTCCCATATATATAAACTATAAATACTGATGCCTGTGTCCTCAAACCCGATATATACCGGATGTACGAAAATAATGCGTACATTTATGAGAGGAAGGTGGTTGAGTATACACGAAAAATGAATACTAGTGCAGAGGTAGTCTAACATGGTTTTCTTAGTGATATAGAGAACCAAAAACATCGAATTATAATTAAACGATCAATAGAACTTACCTGAAGTCCGATCGTAATTATATGAGATGTTCGGTCCGAATACCTCATATAATTACGATCAAATTTCAGGTAAGTTCGTTTGATCGTTTAATTATATTTCGATGTTCCGTCCTCTATATAACTAAGAAAACCATATAGTCCGCCTCTGTATGGTTTTCTAAGTGATATATTCGGCCCTAACACCTCATATAATTACGATCAAACTTCTGGTAAGTTCGTTTGATTGTTTAGTTATGTGGTGAGAAAAGTTTGTGGCTCTGCATGGTGAACTGATTTGATTGCTATCCGCAACATCAATTTTATCACTTGTTCGAATATTTGACCGCTTATTTTCCCAAAATTTTAAGAATACAGTTTCTTACTGAATACATTTGTTCATCTGCATTACTTTAGGCGTGGAATACTAACAAGTTAATACATCAAGTAATTACAATAATTATTCTAATGATCTTCATATACTACATATACTGCATACTAATCAAATAGTATACTGTGATCTATAGTAATGACAAAACCTACTTAGTTTGGTGGATATACGAGACACGAGACAATAATAACTTAATAATTAACTTAATTAGCTAAATATAAAAATATAAATGATAAAACATATTAAGGTTTTAATGTTGATTGCAGTTAATTAATAATAACCATTATAATGAATAATTTACCAAATCAAGGTTTCTAAATCGTAGTAAACATTTGCAAGTAAATAAAGTAAACTTGCTCAGCTCGAAACATATGTTTATTATCATTTTATTAAACCGCAACGTTATCCGTACCACAACGTGCCGTCTGATATATTTACTGTGCAATATGTTCAAAATAAACGTCTCGGGCAGGGAAATTACGCCAAATAAGTGTATAAAATGTAGAAATATGTGCAGCATGAAATATTTTACAATTTTCGTTGGAAATTTTCCTATCATACCTTTACCCACCACCTGATTACAACATTTGTCATTATGATAAATTGAAAACAAATTCGAACATTTAGTATGAACTGGTTGATCTTATATAATTTTGAATGAGTTACAAATAATTAATTTCTTCATCCTTCTTATTTGTAACAGTAAATGAGCGGCTGACATGCGTTTTGGTATTCGGAATTTTCACAATATTGATATATATATGAATGACAATTTTCAATATATTGAATGCGCATATTATACAGCTCTTCCCTTCTACAAACTCCATAAACGCCTAATATCATTGCGACTGACAAATGTTTATAAATCAGAGAGAAGTTTTTACAACTAAAATTGAATATTAACGTATCTTATGAATTAGAAATGTTTTGTCTGCTGCTTCTATTAAAAATTTGATGTCCAATATTTTTTCTCTTAAGAAATGCAATCAGCATAGAAATTTAGAAATATCAATAGAATTGTAAAAAAAATGTTGCATTTAACCGTTGAGTGAGAAATTCTCTCACTCAACGATTTAACAGAATACTCAATTCTGGGGGTACTTTGCACAAAATATGCCAACATGAATTTTTCATTTATGCTCTTTCCATAGTTCCTTTTAAACTACTTTTTCAAACTATTATGTCCTTTCGTAATGTTCTTTATATTTTTCAGGAATTACTAAAGAACATCCTATACCCCAGGCCTCTTAAATATCTGAATTAATATTTTTTTCTGATTCACTCATGCTCATGCTCTCTCATTTGACAAATATATTGACGTTTAAAAATAAATTTTAGAAGCTTATATATGGCACGGTACCTATACTAATCAAATAGTATACTGTGATCTATAGTAATGACAAAACCTACTTAGTTTGGTGGATATACGAGACACGAGCAATAATAACTTTATTATTTTCGAAACCTCTTGTAAATTATATAGGTAGTACCCTTGAGTATATACATACACCTTATGTGCGGCCAATTCTTGAATACGGCGGTCCAGTGTGGTGCCCCGATTTCATCCGTGATTAAAATTTATTAGAGAATCTTCAACGTGCAGCAACAAGGCTTTCATTTCGGTCAGTGGTCGCGCGGTTTAAGGCGTCAGTACTTGAATCGAGGTGACTAAATCGCTGTGTGGTTCGACTCCCGCAGCCGGTAGACCGTATATAAGCTATATTCGTGGAGAGATTGGCACCCTCTCTGCGGGTATGGTAGGGTGGAAGAATGTTGGTTTAGATCAATGTGAGAGATTGATACCGGTTGACATTTGACTACCCCCCTAATTAATGAGGTTTTCCGGGTTTCCCTCATTCCTGCACTGAATGGTGGTTAGGGCCTACCAACATAAGTCGTTCCTGGGCGCAAATGCGGCCTGCTTAATAATAATATGCCGCCCCCTCTCCTGCACAAGTCTTCGACTTCTGGGCTAATCCTCGTGATTAGAATGAGTAGAGATATTATTATTATTATTTGGAGGGTTAAGGGCCTCATATATTGAACGTTTGTCAATGGCCAAGGTTACCGATTTCCAACAGCGTCGTCTTCGTGGTGATTTAATTCTAACTTTTAAGATCTTAAGACACAATTTTGGAAATCTAACTCTGCTGCATACACTTAACACAGACTGCGATTACGAGGTTATGAATTAAAATTACAGGGTTCTCAGCAATTTTTCAAAATCAAATTCCCTGACATTTCCAGGTTTTCCCTGACAAATAGCATACAAAATTCATATTTTTAAAAACAAACTAAAATAAAAACAAGTCAAATGATAATGCATAAATGAGCCCATTCGCTGACAAATACGTAAATATTTAATTTTATAAAAAAATATGTATTTCAGTCAATGAACATATTGTATTATGTTAAATATTAACAAATATAAATATTTAATAAAAGATCTAATAGAAATATGTATAAACAGACACAACAAAAACCGATAAAAATAGATTTCACTACTGAGCAGACAGTTGTAAGCTGTTTTTTACGATGAAATGTATTCAAATCGGTTCAAAACACTACATTTTCGCATTGAAACAGTGACGTACGTCACACAGGTTGCTTTTTAAACCGTGTTTAAAACGTCCACTGAATCTGGTTTGAACTCTTTGGATGCTTTGCTATTGGTCTATGTAGCAGTTGCCTAAAAGTAGAGATTCCAAAACCGGTGATTTAAATTTTCAGATTTTATGTTGAAATGGTTGATATTTTTATACTTCTTATCTTGTTCATTTAAAAGGAATTGGTTGTGGATTATTGTATGTACCCCTGCAAATTTTTACGTATTCTTAGACATCTTAAATTACATTACAAAAGCATCTTGTCACTCATAAGAACATGTACGTAACTATTTGTTTTTGTTCAAAATCAAAAAGTGTGAGTGTGATGTTAAAGAGAAACAAATATTTGATGACATTACGTTTTGAAACTATACATTTTCTTGGTGCATTACATAAGTAATGTCACCATTGAATACGTTTTGAAATAGTCGATGAATATGGTTCCTCACAAAAAAACAGCTATACACTCCAGATATATCAGTTTCTTTCTATCAATCTGCGGGTGCGTGTGATTGAAGCAAACAGAAATAGGCAACTGGGTGCGTTCATTAAATAAATAATTTTGACACGGCATGGCAGCGTTCACAAATTTTCCCTGACGACAATAAAAATTCCCTGATTTTTGACGATTATTGGCACTTTCCCTGACGTTTCCCTGACAAAGTTCAAATTCCCTGACATTTCCAGGTTTTTCAGGTTTTCCCTGACGCTGAGAACCCTGAATTAAAAAAAGAAAATTTCAAATCCAGGACAAGAAAATTTTTTCTGACAAACAGAAGCGTCTGTGAACATTTTTAAGAACCGATTAGATGCTTATTTATTTTCCAATTAAAACTTTATCTATGTTTTATGAATATTTCATTTCGCACCGAAAGACAAACTACGAGTATAATTAAAATTTATATGTTTTTTAGTCCTAAATCTAAAATAATTTTTTGGAAAAATTATTATGAAAAATTAAACATTCTTATGAGATGTTAGCATAAGAATATTGTAACTTCTGAAGATGGGTATTATGTAATAAACCCGAAACGTACGTAAAATTAAAGTTTTCGTTTGTTTCTTTGTTCAAATGACCTACTGTCCCAGGATATTGAATCTATATGTTTTATGTATAATTAATTATAATCATGTGCAAACACAATGTAATTATATTATTGTAAATGTTGTACGTCATTGTATAATTTGATATATATTGTAATTCCTTTTTTGGGCATAATAGGTTTTTTAAAAATCTCTGCCTTGTTCAAAATTGTAATAATAATAATAATAATAATAATAATAATAATTTGTTAGTTAACACCTTTGCATTCATATAATGGTCGTACAAAAAATAGTATAAGCATCTCGAACAGTAAAGAATTTACCAATATCCTCTTATATTGTCGTCAATCGGTAAACTCTCCTTGCTGTTCTTGATACTTAATATACTATTTCTCTTGGAGACTTCGTTGTTAGAGTCATCTTTTATAATCATTGTAGTCAATTATTCTAAAAAACAACATATTATTAAGAATTTTGAAACTTATATTAATCTTAACTACTGTGAATAGAGGAAGTAACAATAACAATACGTCGGCAAAATTAATCTCCAAATGCGGCTCCGATATCTCGGAGTTTCCCATCGAACATATGTGGTTCGCACGTTTCATTTACATTAATCAGTCAGTGTATTGTGCTCACGGAATGACGTGGCACCCACCGCCATTTTCGACGCACTTGAGGGCCAAATCGAAGGGTGCCTCCGATGAGGGTCGACGAACGACCTTACCTTGTAGATAGATAAATGACACGAGACGCAATGCTCGGGGCACTGACCTCGGTTTCTACCGAGGAAAGTAAATTATGGATCGGGGATGATTCAAAGATGTAGACGATGTAACTTTCATGAATTGATATTTAAGACAACTGTCTCGAATAAACGATAACAAGGATGATTACCAAAGAAATATGTGATATTAACAATATTTTCTATTTATTCATTTGTATAAAAAACAATTACTTGTTTCTAGAAAAAAATGTATATACGAGGTATGACCGAAAAGTAACGAGAGTTTTGTAATATCTCGGGCTGTATTACTCCGATCGGTAATTATTTACATTAGCGTAAACCTCTCCAATCTAAAACAAAAAAATTCCTACCCCTCCCTATTTTTGAGGGTGCTGATCACGAATCTGAAGTCAGATTTCGGCGCTCGCATGTAGTTTTCAAAAAAAAAAAATTTCAAAATTGTAACCACTATGTATACATTACATTAGGTTGAAATTGCAATATAACTCCTATATATTTTGACAACAGTGTGACGTCATGAAATGGAGACGGCAGAGATGTACATTGTACAATGCAATTTCAATCTAATGTAGTGTATAAATAGAGGTTATAATTTTGAATAATTTTGTTTTCGAAAACTACATGCGAACGCCGAAATCTGACTTCAGATTCGTGATCAGCACCCTCAAAAATAGGGGGGGTAGGAATTTTTTTGTTAAAATTGGAGAGGTTTACGCTAATGTAAATAATTACCCTCCGATCTGCCAAAACAAAATCTATGATGAAATTATTTTAAAAAATCAGAAAATAACTTACCACATGTAAATTATCAAAAAAAGTTATAAAAGTTTTTGGGGGTAACACAAACCTAAGGGAGCGTTTAAAGAGAATACATTCCACAGAGAAAATAAATCTATATAGTCTTATTTATTAGCATGGAGTAGATAATGAAGATCCAGAGATTTATTAACAATATTTGATTTTGTTTTATTTTATATCAATATAATCGCTTTGAATATATTAAATTTGTTTTAATTCACACAAATATTGAAAAAGTTGAATGATGTCTAACAATTTCGAATAACTATTGGAAAATGTATGTATATGAATGAAGATGGATAATTTAATTATTATTAATTATATCTATGGAGTTAAGTTAGTACTAAGTAGAGATAGGTAAGAAGTTATATTTTTTAATTCAATTACTACAGTTATTTAGTTTATATAAACATATATATTCACTTATACAACCCTTCCCTAAATATAGGTATATGGCACCGCCGGTTGCATATACTACTGTGACGTCACATAGTTCAAATTACAAAAACCCATAATCGAATTTTATAAGTTATTTCAAAACTGGATAAAAGATTAATTTAAATTCGTGTTCGCCCATCACTAATGTTTAGTATGTTGTCACCTGTCACAAAGGCTACATGTATTTTGGAACAGAGAATTTGCATTTGCATTTTACTATAAGAATGGAATCTGCTATAAGCAAAACAAGCGTACAAGCCTTTTCAAAAAGGCCGTGGAAACGTGACGATCGCCCTAGATGAACCAGTACATCAAAAACTAGACCAGCTTTATCTGCGGAGAGGATTGCTACCCTCTCTGTGGGTATGGTAGGGTGTAAGAATGTTGCCTTGGATCAATGTGAGAGATTGATACCGGTCGACATTTGACCCCCCCCCCCTAATTAATGATGTTTTCCAGGTTTCCATCATTCCTGCACTTAATGGTTGTTAGGGCTTACCAACGTACTTAAGTTGTTCCTGGGCGCAAATGCGGCCTGCATAATAATAATATAAAGAATGTCATAACATAACCTCCATTCAGCACTTGTAAAAATGTTACTTTTCGTGTAATTCTTCTATTTTGCAACTTGCACATTCTAAACTGTATACGCAATGTATCATAGGAAGCAAATCCAATACTGACATGACGTTATATTGTAATAAAGATATTTAATATACCTAGGTATATATATTTTTATACTGTTGCAAAGGCATCTCTAATATATTGTTTCAAAAGTTCCCTAGTGATTAAAATCGCGTTACAATTTTACTGAAACCCAATAATTGGCAAGATGCATTAGTTAATTATTTCACATGGGTTTTAAAATTCGAATTAGGCTGAAAGTTAAATCCTTGATCTTTAGAATCATAAATTCTATACAAAATATTATTATCCTTTGTATAAACATAAAGCTCAGGTGTTGTAGATTCTACTACATCATGATTTTACATTTATCTAAATTGAAGGACAATTTATTTTCTACATACCAATCATACCTATATTACGTTTATATCATTTTGTAATTGTGTAAAATCATCGATATTACTCATTTGTGTGTAAACAACTTTAAATCATCGGCATATACAGCATGTTGAATAATTAATGGCCTTAAATTTCTACCTTGTGGGACACCAGATCCAGCCAGATATAATAAGTAATGAATAGTGAAGAAATTTACTTATATTTACATATATTTACAAAAGCTTTTGATATAAATATTGTGGAGACATTTGCAGAAATTCTATTAGCTACATATCGAAGGCAACAGTTTAGGAAATTAGGTTTATCAAAACGATCTTCAAAAGTGAAATTACAAAGTGCGATGTAATTTTATAAAACTTTTTTTTACTTACAATTTTAATGTAATTACCTGTCTATATTACACAGTATCAATATCAGTTTAATTAAGCTATTATATTGTTTTATATAAATCTTTGTAAGTAACTTTATTATATTTATCCAAATTTTAATCTAGTTAACAGATAATATTCCGAAATCAAAGTAATTTTACACAGCACTGTACTTGTAAACATGTGTTTTTGTAATAATTTATTTAGTAACTATGGAATGATGTTAACATTATTTTTAGAAAAGACGTTAACATATTTGAAACCCTTTTATTGTATTTAAAAAAAAGTGTTATAACTCACATAAAACCAAAGCAGGTAAATTTTACAATAAATAATATATTTTTACACAACTTTTAGTTGCTTCTCTTGATAGTGATTATTTTCTTCTATATTGAATTGTTTTAAGTGTAATCCTTACATACTAATACAGTTAATAAAGACATGCAGGTACAAAAAAACCTTACAAGAAACGTGATTTACAAGAATTAAAAATAATATATAGCCACAAGGTCCTTGCAGCGCCACAAAATCCAGGTATACATATTTCACTTTCTCAGATAAGGACGTTTTAAACGGCTTCAAAATAAAAGAAGGTAATTTTTTCGGGTTAAATGAGTAACTATATCGAATTTCTGCCTTGCGAAATGAAGATTAATGCCAGCACGCGTGTTTATCTCACGTAAACGATCTGAGCTACCATTTTACAAATTTAAAAGAAATATAAATTATTTACCTCATAAACGAAACCCCGTGTAAAAAGGATCCCCGCGTTCGCGACGTTTCGAATTATAAATAAGCAAATATTATTCGCACTGTTGCGGCGTCGAACAAAAAGAAAAGAACAAGCAGTTGTTTATCGTGTTTGAAATTTTATAGTTTTAAAACCACCATCAAACCTATTAATAATAGGTATCTATATTCTTGCAACAACAAGCAACCTATTATTAGCCTTATTATTATATTATATACTATTGCACAATATAAAAACAAGTAACTGAAATCAATTGAGTCAAGGTGAAATGTCTAAGCTAGTTATTATTAACATTATAAATTTTTATTTTTGCTTTTTCGAAAAAGTAACCGAAACTTTAAATTCATAATTTGCTTAATGATGACATCTGTGTCCAATGACCTTAAATTACCATTAAGAATATAATAGTTGATTTGAATAATAGGTAAAAAGAACCACAACAAATAAAACGATAATGGTTATTTATAATATAAATACTAAAAGTGACATTTTATTTTGTAAAAACAAAATAAACTCACTTTTAGCACATATAGCGTACACTATTTCTTCATAAACACAATTAAAGTCAAATCAACGCATTTCTTGTATTATTAAGTGTATAAAATATCATTTTGAAATCCAATTGTCCATGAAGTTTATTGTTGCTCGTGATGGGAGTAAATAACTGTCACAATGAACATCGTTGGGCAGATGAAAATCCGCACACCACGGTGGAAAGTAACTTTCAGCATCAGTTCAGCATTAACGTGTCGTGTGGTATGATTAATATTCAATTATTTGGCCCAGTTGTGCTAGATGGTTGGTTGTCTTACTGGAGCTAGAATTTTTAGAAAATTGACAGATCTACTGGACAATGTCAAATTTGACAGCAATAACTACTATAAATACCAATAAGGATATAGAATTACCTATTCTAATTGTAGTTTCTTTAACTGTACATTTAATCTGGTCTTTTCCCTGAAATTTTTAAAATCTCGAAGGTGGTCCCTATTTTTAAAAAAGGTGATGTAAATTTCCCCAACAACTATCGCCGTATCTCGGTAGTATCATTTTTTGGGAAAATATTTGAAATAATAATTAAAAAATGTTTGACATGTTCTTTTGCTTCCAATAAGTTGTTCAGCAATAATTGTCAATTCGGTATTACAGGTATTTCCACAGTGCATGCCATTTGCAGAGTCGTTAGTTATGTAGTTGAAGGTCTTGAGATGGGGCAATTAGTTGGGCTTTACAATGTGCAACCTTAGTAAGGCGTTCGATTGCATTTCTCATGATCTTCTTATTAAAACACTTTTTAGGTATGGCATTAGAGGGGCGTAAATGAACCTCTTTCGATCTTTCTTTACTTCTAGGATGCAGTGTGTGGCTCTGAAGAGTGATGTATCTAATTTGGCTGTTGTGGAGAGTGGAGTACCTCAAGGTTCTGCTTTGAGGCCCCT
Organism: Monochamus saltuarius; assembly: GCA_025584915.1. Taxonomy (NCBI): domain Eukaryota; kingdom Metazoa; phylum Arthropoda; class Insecta; order Coleoptera; family Cerambycidae; genus Monochamus; species Monochamus saltuarius. Next base: position 3,381,260 of record CM046726.1, read on the forward strand.
ACTCTTTATATCTATATGAATGACTTTCTGCTTTATTTCGCTCCCGAAAAATGTATTCTCTACGCTGACGATACATCATTAATATGCAGTAATAAAAATGTAATCTCTTTACAATATATGGTTAATAAAATGGAAAGTAAGGCTAACGGGATTTTTGTAAATAATAATCTGAGATTAAATTTTGATAAAATTCAACGCACATATTTTTCCATCGATTTTAATATTTCTAATGGGTCTGTAGTTGAATTGGTGGCTTTGAATATTGATGATCATTTAAATTGGTCACCCTATGTTACTTCATTTTAATTATACATTATTCGTAAATTAAAACCTATTCAGTCAAAGTTCTCTTGTAAAAATTTACCTTTCATTCTTCCACCCATATTTGCTATGGCGTTACTCTTCCGCTATAAAAATATTCAGAATGCAGAAAAGAGTCATCAGATGTATTTATTGTAAACGCAAATTATTTCCAGCACTCGTATATTACCAGCTATTGGAAAAACATAAAAATAAAAAAACCTTCATAAGTAATGTTACTGTACATCAGCATTGCATGTACTCGGAACAACAGCTATTTGCGACTGCCACGTTTTTAACATTGTCGTCTTGTCGTTTAGAAATACTTTACAGCTGAATATTTATAATACATTTAAACAGACTATAACTTAAAAACTGCTTTTATTCGGTGCAGGAGTACTTGAACGCTCCCACCTTGCTTACAAATTTTTGACGATTTTGCCTTTAGTTTTTTGTTGTCCAGTTCTATATTGTGCTGTTCTATCGCTTTTACATATTTAGATACATATTTTTATATATGTACCACTTTTTTATTCTTCTAATTAATTAGTCTGTATTTTCATGTTTTACTTTCCTGTGTGTATCTGACTTGATACAATTGTATTTTTACAAAAAGTAGTATCTAACAGTAAATAAATAATATTTCTTTCACTTAACATTTTTTAATTGTTTTCTATTTGCATGTGCTAAAAGTTAATTACTACTTAACACCAGTGCCTTAAAATGGCATTGTAGACACTGAGCCGGTGTTAAAAATTATACTTTTACTGACATTTGTAGAAAATCAAATCTACACTAAAAATCAGATAAGACGGACGATGATGATTACGACGGATGTAGAACCTTGTCCACATTTTTTACCGTTATGTTTTTCTCTATAAGCATTAAGCACAGTATTATTCTTCTAGTCTCCCTGTCTTCTTCAACTTCCTACACATATTTAGCGCTTACGTAAACGTAACCCTGCCCTCGACAGCAGATTATTAATTTCTGATACATAAAGCTGCGTCTCAAACGAAATGGTAGACCTTTTGTTACCCTTTTGATATTCTCAGTTTAACTTCTAATCAAATAAACCCACACAGCGCCGAGTTCTCCTTTCCGGCGAGATCCTTAAGGATAATTTACCCCGCAAATCGCAAATCTGGAGCAAATTAACGATAATATAATAACACACAAGGAACACAGCAGCAATCCCTTTGATCGCGCTATCTATCAGACATCAACTATGTCAACAACTGAGCAAATGAGCTTGGGATGCCCAAATATCTTATGTTTAGTTTGTGGGCGATGCTTTCGACTGGATATTTTGTTGTGGGAGATAAGAGGATGGGAAAATAAGAAAACATCAGGAAACCGTTCTCTATTTATGGGAGCCCCCTGAATTCGCAATAAGAAACTGCGAGGAGGGAAGATGCACAAATAAATTTGTTAGAAGATCGTGGCAGGGCCAAATTTACGTGCCGTCTAGAAATTTTATTTCCATGCCCTCACATATGAGTATTTTGTAAACGAGCTGTTCTTCTGGTTGTTTTTTTCATAATTTATCCAAATAATAGAAATTTGACGTATTTTTGTTTTTAAATAACTTGGGATTTTGCTCTTTAAAAATACTCTTTTTTCTATACCAACGCATTTCCGACGTTCATTTGTTTTCGCGTGATGACGTCATCGGATATTTTTCTAAATAAAACCCCTATATTTTTTCATCAAATTCTTGTAGAGCTTAACTTGCTGAATTCAAAAAATGTATAATTTTAACACTTTATTCCTTCAACTTTTCGAGAAAAAAAATAATAACCGATCCAATAAAATCAGCTTGAAAAAAATGTGAATGTTACTATTTGTGTCTGTGATGGGCTGGTTCAGAGTAAAATGGATATAGTGAATTCATCGGCAGTATCACAAAAGAAGGACTCTTTATTTTTAAAACAATTTAACAATAAGCAACTAATTAATTAATTAATAATTAAATTCTGGTTGCCTCAATCGTATTTGACCCCTTAATTTATTATTTTGTTTTATTAGATTGCATGTTAGAATATTACATCTTTTGATAGCAAAAACAACAAATTAAATCAAGTCACCTCAGAAACTGTTTCTGGCAGCTAAACAAAATCTAATCAGAATTGGCATCTGTCAACTGCAGCGATTTTATTGGATCCATTTTAATTTTTTTCTCGGAAAGTTGAAGGAATAAAGAGTTGAAATTATACATTTTTGAATTCAGCAACTTAAGCTCTACAAGATTCAGATGAAAAAATATAGTTCTATTTAAAAAAATATCCGATGATGTCATCACGCGAAAACAAATGAACGTCGGAAATGCGTTGGTATAGAAAAAGAGTTTTTTTAAAAAGCAAAATAGACGTGTCCAAGGAAATTTCATGAAACTTCGTTGTTTTAGAAATAATGAATTTATTCCATACTTTTCTTCCAGACTGTATAATAATCTTTAATAAAATCAACATAGTCAAATATTTTAGATAACAGGAAAAACACACACTAGTTAAAAAACAATAATCGACTAATTATGTTAATTAAAGATACAAAACTTAAGCATTACAACGCCGCTCTAGATGTAAACAACTGTTGTTGCTTAAGAGATAATCTCATAGCGAAAGTGCTAAATGATTAATAAATATAGATCAAGTTTGTGAGTTTTTAAAGTTTTTTATTCATATATAAATTTTGCGTTATGGATTTTGAATTTTAACATGTGATGTCACAAAGTTTTTGACCCCCCCCCCTCCCCTTATCACACTATGTCACATTCCGGTGATTACCCCCCATTAACATGTGACGTAATTTATGGAAGACCCCCAACTAATAGATGTTATATTACCAGTTATAAATAGTTATTTAAATACACACGGCAAATATACCTTACAGCAGACGTAGCGACACCGACTATTACAGCGTTCCGTAAATAACTAAAAGTGCAGTTCGAAATGCGAGTCAACTGTGAAGGCCAACCTTTTGTCCCTTTTTGTAATTATGTATTTATAAAATATTTTCAATTTCAAATCTCATAATCGACCTATGAAGACCTATTATTTTGCTTCATTTGCTGTCAGGAATCTAGATCTTTAATACTTGTATTCTGCATTAAATACGCCACACACTGTACATTTATTTACAACATTTTATCAATAATTGATTTCTTGATTGCAATTTTCTTATAAGCTTCGGGTGTACGTACTTCCAAAAGAGAATTTAACGCCTGAGACTGAGAAGTAAAGTCAATATCCTCATTAGATCCACTTGCTGTTAATAGTTCGCCGGATCCGAGAGACAAATATGTTAATAAAATACGTGACGAGAATCGGTCTCGTAACAAATTATTATATCTACTCGGTCGTTTTATTTTACAGCACAATATTTATTTGACAGAATCATTTCTACATCCACCCCAGTTGAATACTAATACGGGTGGGTGAAAAGCGAACGTGCTTTCTTTCATCGCGGGTATAACGATACTGTGATAAATGCGAAAATAAAATTTATCTCTTAGCTGGAAACTCAAAATATAGATAGACATCTGTTCACAAAATTTGAATAGTTAAGTCACTGTAGCCGGAATAGTTTTTAATAGGTGATTCAGAACTTATCTAAAATTTTTGTGCAAAATCCTTATAGTTTCCGAGTAAAAAAATATTAATTATTAAAAATATTGAAATCCGATTACTTTTTGTAGGTATTAAAGTTTTTCTGAAACCAGTCTTTACATTAGTTTTTCAAGTGTCAAAAATCGCCGTGTATAGTACTCGGAGTTGATGAAATATCGTTTTAATTTATGGCGATGTGAAAATGCTTTGGCAGAATGGTTTCACGTGTAACATGTGCCAAATGCAACTACTTTTACCGCGGTGTGCAGTGAAAGTGCAAGTGTAGTACAACTAGGGTTCCCAACTTGAGCATCGGCCATTCCGGGACAATTAATTTTACGTTTTCAAATAATTGAAACAAAACATCAGCAATTAACATAACTTTGGTATTTAGGACTAGGAAGTACATGTAAGTACCTAATTATCAAAACTAATAAATATGAAATCTATATTCTGATTTAACTAGAGACTCCTCACATTTCAAATCAAAACCTCAAACTACAAACAAGGACACGGCGCGGCGGTTGGTCGTCAAAGTTCGCAGCGACGCATGAAAATTTCTGAATATTGTTGAAATATTCTTAAGTTAATGATTTCCGGGATTTTTTACGTCCCGGCCGAGGCAAAACTTTTGCCGGGACAAACTTTCTCATTCCTGGTTAATCCTGGCCAAACCGGGACGGTTGGGAACCCTAAGTACAACGTGAAGGAAATTTGAAACCAAATCAGGGAAAGGATGGAGATCCAGGGCGTCCGTGGCGTATTTCAGTAGTGTGGCGTATCATATACGAGGCTCAATTATATCCGTACCATGAACAGCGTGTCCAAGCATTAATACCAAGGGATTGGACCACGGTCTCCTGACAGTAAATCTTTTGAAGTGTATAACACCGAAGTGGATACATACTATTGATGATTTACGCAAACGTATCATAGTTGCTGCCAATAACTTACGAGTTCAAGAAGCTGAAACATTTGTGTTAGTTTATAGAAATTGGGTAAGACGGGTCCAAAGTTCCGTTGTAACACAGGTATGTCAAACTATTTTATTAATAATTAATAACAATAGCGGCAAATGCAGTTGAATTTGCTCTATAAAGTAAGTGTTATAAAATGTTATTTTTATCTTTCCTTGATAATTTCGTTTCATTTTTCGTCCAGTCGCCGATTGCATGCCAGTGCAGAAGTGTATTTTTAAATTATTTTCAAACTGCCCTTTTTACAAAATTGTATATTTATGCCTCCTGTACATTCAATTCAATTTTTTTAGATAAGTTCTGAATAACCATGTATTTTGGAGGCACAGTTGAGACTTTTAACGGAATTTATGCACAGGTAGACCGTTAAGAAAGAAATTGCCACCTAGATTTGCAGATTTACATCAAACAACGATGACTATATTGGTCAGTCTTCCCGATCTCAATAATACTGTCCAACTGTAGCAGGAGGACTTCAACTCATTCCTCCGCAAAATCAAATCTTACAAACAATTGTGTGTGTCCTATTGTAGGACACACAAGCTGGTGTTACGAACCACGGGCAAGCCAGCCATTGATATAGAGTGGGCAAGCAGGAAGAAGAGCGACGCCAGAAGGGAACGTCTGGCAGAAGTGGAGAGTGGACCAACTTATTTGATTATCATTGAATGGTGCGCGCGTGTACAGTCCCACTTGCATTCCAGAAATATATCTATCCTATTTTGTTTGATTTATGTTTATGAGGATAACGGAGATATAGCGAACAAAATAATAGGAAATAAACAGATATTTCCACAGTCTGGCAATCTTGGAAGTGTTCAGTTGTTTGTCTAACTTGCTTAACAGAAGAATGTATTTATTTATTTCTTATTGCAAACTAGAGGAAACGTTTTTAACTTTCCGAAGCTGTATATCATTAACTAAATCAATAAATTTTATATAAAAATGGCAGAAACTTTTAATTTTAAGTGAGTTTGATGTATATTTGAAGATATACAATCTAAATGATTTCTATGTTGTATTTAAAATATACATGACTTCCTTTCGTTCTCACTAAACTAAAATAAAAAAAAATCAATGACAGAAATCTGAGGACTCAAAGTAAATTTTAATAAACCCCTATTACTCCCACTGAACTACAGTTAGTTATAAGGACAATTTGTTTTGACCTTTACACGCCCATTAGTTCTAAAATTTCACAATTTTATTGAAAATCTGGACAATATTATTCAAGGTCCCTTAAATCTTCTCAACACATAATTCACGTATCTAAAAATACAATAGGCAGGCCGGCGACAAAACTGTTTCACTGATTTTTTAGTATTTTTTTCAAATTTAACGTTTTATACTTAGATATTAAACAAAGGAATTGGCAAGTACAGATATTTACAGTTATCAAAGAAGACAAGACGCGGGTGTATTTCTATTATTTACTAGTATTCCTTTCGTTCGATTTTCTTTGAATCAATAGGCATTTTATTTCACTGTACGCGAAGTGTTAGTTTTGACAGTCCGGAACGCAAAACGAATGAAAAATAATGCAGCTAACCGGATTAACTGTTTTCTATCAGGCATTATTATTAGTGAAAATGTAAATTTTTGTCGTTTCTACATTATTTGAAGACCCTGTAGAAAACGACGGTTCGACAGTTAAATATCGAGATCGAACTTCAAAATAATTTGTTATTGCCTATTAGGTCTCTGAGCACGTGGTTTAATTTTTTGTACATAGTAGTAATTAACTCTGTATTTTAGTGTCAATTAGCATTCCTTATTTTTTTCTATTCCAATGGACCGAGATGCCGTCAGTTAATCAAGCCACTTATCGTATATTGTTTATCAGTTCAAATAGACCACCTCGCAATATTACTAAGTACTAAATATACAGCGCGTTATCAAACAAAAATCTAGAGGTCGCGATTAAAATATCACAGATAAACAACGCTATCGCGGCAATGATGACTGTGCCAGATTCGTGTTGTTTATAAAGTCGTTCCCTGGAGGCAGCGCGGCGAACAACATTAACAGCACGTGTTGGCCTCAACACATTTTAATAAGAGGCGTTCGTAATCGAAATTAAAAACTCGGCGAAACGCAGTTGCTGTCTACGTGAATATTCTCGTTGTCGCACTGGTTATTTTTAGACGATAGGTGTTAGTTGGGGAGCTACAAAAGATGCCAATGAAGGGATTCTATCATGATACTCCTCACTGATAAAAATGGGTGGAAATTTCTGTTTTGTTATGCTCTTTTTACACAATATTTAATGGAAATTTTCAATTCACGTTATATATTACGGAAAAAATCAAGTATATGTATTTTTACGTAATAATGAACACAATGTACTTATGTTTTCTGATTTTTTATTATGAAGAGAATATATATTGTACATACAGATATGCTTTAATGATAACACTATAGTCTGTTTGGAAATGAAAGAGCGTAATAAAATCCCGAGATAAGAACCGGCCATGGGCGTGGTAATATTTCGTTTCAGGTAATTATCGGGTAACACTAATGCTTGGGCAACAGGTAATGGGTGTACATTAGTATATTTTACTGGATACATCATAGGGCAGAAGCCGGTGTATTGTGGCAAATCAGTTCAGTCTTAGAGCTGAATATACGAAGACGTGCTAGTGTCTCAGAATGAGAAGATTAATATATTAAATGTATTTAATGCATTGAAACACCAAAATTCTACCAACAGTGTTGACGACATCGTGGAAAAGTGTTCCAAGGGATTGGAAAATCGACTATCTACAGACTTTTAAAGGAAACAAAAAATGAACAAGATAGTGTAAATCCCCCAAAATCATCTACAGGGAGGTCAAAAGTCGTTATATGTAGATGATTTATTCAAAAATGTCATTCGCAGAAAAGTACACTCATTTTATTTTAAAAAAGAAATACCAACGCTAAACTAAATTTTAAGTAAACTTTCAGAGGACAACGATTTGCCAAAAATCAGTAGAAGCAAATTATGGGCCGTCTTACGAGAGTTGAATTTTTGCTGGGAAGAGCAAGTCAGTTCTTATCGATAAAGATGAAATTATTTGTCGGCGAAGATTCTACTTAAGATCAATTAGAAAGTTCCGTGACGAAGGGAAGAATATTTATTATCTAGACGAAACTTGGGTCAACGAAAGATATACTGTAACAAAAGTATGGCAAAATAAAAATGTAAAAAGTTTTCGGCAAGCATTTTTGAATGGACTTTCAACAGGATTCAAGGCATCTTCAGGTAAAGGGCAAAGATTAATAGTGACACATATAGGTAGTGCCAGTGGTTTTGTAGATGGCGGCTTACTTTTATTTGAATCTAAAAATACAGGTGACTATTACGAAGACATGAACGCAGATGTTTTCGAAGAGTATTTTACACAGATGTTGATCTTATTCCTCCGGGGTCTGTAATTGTAATGAATAATGCCAGTTATCATTCACGGCAGACCGAGCGAACGCCGTAGGTACGCCGTACTGCTTGGAGGAAACCGGATATAATTCAATGGTTATCCGGAACAAACATTTCTTTTGTAACAAACATGGTGAAAAAGAAAGTTTTGACACTTGTCAATCTTAATAAAGATTAGAAAAAATACGTTATCGATGAAATGGTAACAAATCCCCAAATAACGGTACTACGGTTACCACCTTATCACTGTGAACTTAACCCAATCGAATTAGTCCGGGCGCAGGTAAAAGGAGATGTAGCGCGAAGTATGACGTTTACCTTAAGTGACATGAAATTTTGTTAAAAAAATTCCTTGGAACGAGTAACTGCAGATAACTGGCAAAGATGTATACATCATGTACAAAAAGAAGAGGAGAAAATGTGGGAATTCGATAATTTAATTGACGTTACTATGGAACCTATCGTTATCAATCTAGAAGACGAAGATAATTCATCGGAATATTCAGAGGATGAATTTTAATATACCTACTTTTTTATTTTCTTTATTGTACATTTATACAACACTATAATCAAATGTTATTGGATGCAACTTGCGAGTGTAACTTACAATCTTGCATTTCGTTATATTCAACTGCAGACAATTATTATTGTACCAGCTCCCTAAAAGTTGTAATTGATTTTGTAATCTCTCACAGTCTTCAATAACTGATACTTTACTAAATAGCTTCAAATCATCAGCAAATAGTAGATTTTTACAACTCAACTCAGACGAGAGGTCATTAATAAAATATAAGAAAAGCAGAGGCCCTAAATTGGACCCTTGAGGAACACCCAATGTTGCTGTAAAAATATAGGAATTGTGGCCAAAATACGAAACATATTGCTTTCTGTTAAGGAGATATGACTCGAAAAGGCTACACAATTTATGACTGAAACCAAACATGCTCAATTTATGTAGAAGAATTTCATGATTGACACGATCAAAAGCTTTTGCAATATCAGTGTAAATTACATCTACTGATGATGACTAGATGGTAGTTAACCTTCGTACACTCTGTATGCGTGGGCAGTAGGATTCTCGTCGTGAAGATGTGATTGAAAATGCGAAGTAAACAGTAGCAATATATTTAGGTAAGGACGTACTCTAAAAGTTTCAACTGGATTTACTTAAACATTTGCGTGAGAATTTGGAAGGGTATTAATAAGAAATTAAATGCAGTTAATTAGTTAATTTGAAATGTGCTTACGCATATTAAAAAGCTGCTAATAATAATAAACGAATATGTTACAAAACAAATGCGTCATTTGTTCACAATTTCTAATTAAAAAGTCAATTGATAATGATTAATAGGTACATAAATATAGAAAAGCAGCTATTAGCAATTTACCTCTGTCAAAAAATATTTCTTTTCCACTGTATCCAGCAAATGATGTCGATTGATTCTGTCATATTTGTAATCGACCGAGGCATTCGTCATTTTTATGAATGACAATATTCTTTTTTGCCCTACGTCGGAAAATGTTATGACTAACCTTTTTCTTTTTTAGATCTGGGTGGTTTGAAATGAAAGAAGCCATTCATATTACCTACATATATCTCCAATTACTTATTTCTGTGAGTGTGTGAAGATGTAAAACGTTACTAAGGCTTTCTGCATACGAAGCGTATCGTTATACATATTTAACCGTCTCATAATGTGGCGTCGGAGAAGATAATATAAACGGATTTAGATGGAAAATTGATGGAAATTTAATATATTTTATTCACTACTTTGTAACGGTCTTAATCTTATACTGTATGTACACTGTATAATACGAGTTAGTGTGTGACCGTTGTAGTGAGAGTGCTAGTAACCAGTAGTGAATAGTGTGTATGTGGGTAGGTCTAAGTGGGTGGTGGTGGGCCATCGTCGTCCAAAAAAAACCGGTATTCTATAATTGAGGCATAGAAACAACAAAGATGGTAAGTGCCAAAATCAACAAGCCGAGTTTTGGAAAAAATATATATTATCTTAATATTTTCAAAATCTCAAACACGAAAAATTAAAATCTTTAGCCTATTACAAAATATTTATTACTTAAAGTATAACATAAAATGAAAAAAATATTTTCTCAACGAAATTAAGAAAGAGGCTAAGTTATAAGTTTTTACAAAAATAGTAAAGGGTAAGGGTAAAAGGTATTTAGGTATTTTTTCTTATTATATCCTATATTGCTATAGTCTGGTAACTGAAAAGCCGTTATGCTCTTCAAAACCGAAAGTTTTACCTTTTACTGGGCGGTATACCAGAATGCAAGATGAGAACAGTTTCTCTTTGCAAATAATATACCTGAATAGTTATTTTCATATGAATTGTTTTGCTTATGTTGACGATTTTTGAGTTAAAAACTGAATAAGCAGAACTAAAAAACGAGCTCAAAAATGAGATACATAATATATTGTAACCTCGGATATATCTTCTAGAATTATACATTTGCCTTCTAGAGTTCTATATAAGAGCATTAATCGCATCTTAACACAAAACTCAACCATAATATTGATACAACCATAAGCAGAAACACAATGATACTTGCCTCCTTTATTTGCAAATAAACTAGATGCATGTCAGAAGAACCATTTATTTTCTCATATGACTACTATAACATTAATGATGGCCCTTAGATCTCTTAGAAAAACGCTGGCACAGAATCATTTTAAAGCAAAATCTCAAATTGTGATAAAATTTCACGTAGCCACTGTGTTATTTTTCTACGCCTCAATTATGGAGAGGAAGACAAAGTATATAAGATTTTTAAATTAAACTTTCTAAGTACTAGCCAACTTAATTTTAGTAATTTTGTATTCTTTGAACCCTTCTCAACTGGTACGCCTATGGAATCTTATTCCCTACAATCCTGATCTCCCGCACTAAGTGCTGCGAATTAGTCACTCTCTACTATTTTGGAACTCGATTATAGCGGTTACACTATCTAATCCTGAAGTATTTCTAATGTTAAAACAATTTTAAATGTCGCAATTCATCCTAAGCTAAGCATACATAGTAACTTTCGCCGACCGTCGAACACTTGCAAGATAATGTAGAAACGACCTTAACATTATTGCTAGCTATATTTACACTTCTTTTATTACGGGAACCTTCGCGTATCGCCTTTTGGCACCGCGATTGTATACGGTTTTTTTCACGAAAGTGAAATCACGGGCGATTGGAAATGCTCGAACATGGCTGTTGATGTGAAAGCGACACAGTTTCATTCTGCAAACGGTACCGGACTGTTCTCCATCTCCGTCCGTCTACAGCCGTGCTCTGCGCGTTCCGGGTTCCGGAGAATCATAAAGATTCCTTTTATAATGTAATTTATTTGGGATTACCCCGGAGATAACGTATAAATGCTGAGTTCTTCGCTTTTCGGGGTAAACAAACTTTTTCGGTCTCTTCGGGGAATATTTTATACAGATCGTACCGAATAAAATTATGAAATGAATGCCCCGGAAATCAAGATTAATATTACCGATAAGTTTATCAATATTCGTCAATAATGAGACTTATGAGTGTGTTGACAGATCCAGAGGATTTAATTTAGGAGGAACAGAAGTATACAGGATAAAAAATGTCTGTAAAATTTCAAAGAAATTATTTATATTTTATAGTTTTCCCATGTAATTTTACAAATATTAAGGAAAGTTGTAATATTAATTAAAATAATACCTAATGCGAGGAATAGTCCTGTCATTCGCAGAATATACAGGGTTAATTATGACTAAGTACAAATATTTTAAGAGGGGATAGAGAAAATTAAGAATTAACGGAATCACCCTTCAAAAAAAATTCCTTATTTATAAAGTGCAATTTTTTTTCTCGAACTTATTAAATCTTTATTTAATGCCGCCTATGCGACACGTTTACAGAATCAGAGTAGGTAACGTAGGCAACTAGCAACACGACTGTAAAATTTCCAGTTATGTTATAATTTAATTTTGTGTTTACGTTGTAGTTTTGTGTTCTTCTTCAGTTTTTAGTGCCTTTTTGATTTTTAAACGTTTCATAGTTTTTAAATAAAGAAATTTGTGTTGGGTGCAGATACTTTCCCACAATATAGTTCGCCGGTTTGGTTCTGGGTTATGGGATAAGATTGCCGCGGGTACATTAAAAGTTTTCTATTATCTATTCCTTTCGTTCGATTTTGTTATAATAAATAGGTATTTCATCTAGCTGTACCTACGAGAAGTGTGTTTTATTGGTAGTGAGTGGTTATAATGAATGAAAATGTTGTAGATTTGCCAGTTTGTAACGAAATAATGAAAAACTAATGCAAAATAGTGGGGCTAATTGGATTAACTGTTACCTACCTATCTATCAGATATTATCACTAATAAGAATGTTAATTTCTGTCGTGTCTGTATTTAGAAATGCTGTAAAAAACAACCGCATGGTAGTAGATATTGTTGACAGATGTAAGCTTATAATTGGATCAAAGCCATCTCAGTCGATACTTATCATAGGCGCCGACTTTCCGTAGGAAAAGAGGGTTTACCCCATTTTTTAAATATCGAGCTAAAATTCTGGCAAACAAAGAAGGTAACCTTGACACTCTGGCCCATTCTAAACACTCTGTATATGTATGCGGATAAGTATAGATTAAATTACCTACTCATCAATGCAGAACAAATATGTAAGGAACATATATTTTGGGTATAATGGAAGAATTAATTTTAGAAAATCTATTATAAAGCAAAATACGTTATTTACCATCGTTCAACGCCTCTTAGTAAATCAATAATTATATCTATTTCTATAAATAGGTTCCATTAGGCGAATACAATAGACTCACCCCATCGTTGACCTCACTGAGGTTTTGTAGAAACAGACACAAATCGTTTATCAAAATTGCTGGTTAAATCAATAAATATACAAATATTTTATTATTCTATATCAAGGGTAAATAATTTTAACATCTTAGGAACCTAGGAAAATAACCATGAGTAACATATAAGTGCCAAAGTAAATTAAAATAGACATAATAAACATCACGTTTAATCAGAAACTTACTTCAAGATTCGTTGCACGAAAAGGTAACCCTAATAAATTTATCAGTTATGTATGTTTTGGCGCCCAACGAGGGGCTAAAAAATATACATAAGTATGAAACGTCAAAAGAATAAGAAAATTAAGAGATCAACATTTTTTTCGTAGTTTGTACAGAAAAATTCAAATATTACTACACATAACAGCGCTAAAGAAGTGAGTACAATACAATAATTATTGATGTTATATATATTTTTGAATAAAAATCTGTGTAATATTTATTAATAATGTGTTACCTCGCTCAGTGTTAACGCATCTCTGTGTTGTATATTTCTACTCCTCTCTACTGATAGTAGTGCACAATTGTGCAGCTGCAGTACACCAGCCATTGGTTGCGTATCCTTGGTGTGCTCAGTTAATTGTCGGTCACGGTGTTCAAGTATAGAAATATTAAATTCAAGTTCAAGTTTGATTTGATGCAAAATGGTAAACACCTACTTCACTATAATACATATTGCAGATATGTAGTTGGTGATAAGAGTTAAAACTAATAAGGAATTTGTCTGAAATATTAAGACTACGAAAATTCAGTTTGTACGAGTGTTTAGATTTCTACAGGGTGTTAAAAAAACAGTGTAAAATATTTCAGGAGGTAATAGTATGAACCAAAATAAGCAGAGAAGTCTTAATAAACATGGGTCCGCAACGAGGTCCGCAAAGTAACGGTTGCGGAGATATGGACCACTATTCGTTTTTCAAACATTTTATTTGATTAGGAATAAACCGACAAAGGAAGCTTTTAACAAACAAAAAACAAAGTTACAGAAGATGTTCAAAGTGCCCTCCGTCCATTTCCAAGCAGACATGACATCTTCGTCTCAACGATATCTGAACTCTTTCGAAAACACCCTCCTTGGTTTGGATTTCTTGACACTATTGATTAATCCGTACCTGCAGCTCTTCCAGGCTATTTACAGGAGTACTATACACTAATGTCTTCAAATATCCCCAAACAAAGAAATCTAGAGGGTTCAGATCAGGAGATCTTGGAGGCCATAAAACAGGCCCGGCCCTTCCTACCCATCTATGTGGAAAAGTTTGGTGTAAATGCTCTCTAACGGCCATGGAAAAATAAGCTGGAGCACCATCATGCTGAAACCACATTTGTTGCCTCTGAATCAAAGGAATGTCTTCCAAAATGGTGCTGGGCTATTTTTTTAGTTTTTTATCAGGCAAATCAAACGGATTACTTACATCATGTATCCTTCTTCGTTGGATTTGAATATTACAACTTACCTTCGATGTGCATTTATAAAACTACAAAGTAAATGTAAACAGTCGTCCCTCAATTCCTTGTCTTTAAGAAACTATTAAAATTCTATGTAACGTGTAAGAAATAACATCGCCATTATTTCTTAAAAATTACAAGGGGGATACATACAAAATTTAATGAAATATAACATTTAACCTTGAAATAACGTAAATGTTATTATGACCAAAATGGGATACATACTTGGGCTGAATAAGACAGTGGATCGCTTAACATTTAACACACTACGTACAGAGAAATGTGTAAACCCATGCAGATCTGGAGTTAACACAGGACTGTGCTCTATTTGTGTTGAACCGCGTAATTTTGTAGTCCTTTGATTAAATTTTAAACTGTAACTTTTTGGATTGAAACCTATGAAATGTGAATAACCTTAGGATAGTATTTACTGAATGCTGACTACTGATGCTGTTCTCCGGATCGATCATTGCGGCCAGAGTTCAGGTAAGTAGAATTTAGGATCTGCTTATCCTTAACGGCAAACTATTAAGTTTCCACATATTATACAATGCACTATGTATGGACGACGTAACTTCATAAACTGCTGCTTTGCGGTTCACGAGGAGGAGTTTGCTGGTGCAGTAACGTTCACGTGGAAAATTCGATATCATTATTTAGAAAGCGGCGTTGTTTACAGCACAACCGAATCACTGTCAGTCACGAAAGGATACTTTGATATAAGCGTGCGTTAGAGGAAATGGTACGACCACAACATAAATAAATTATAGTTTAAAAAAACTCCAAAACAAGCTTTAATAGCAAACCGAACTAAAAAGTAGAAAATAATTTTGAAGTATCAAGAGTTTGTATTACAGCAATAGAAAATTCCAACAATCAATTACGACTAATTAATTGGAAATAAGATTAAATTAAAAATTAAATTATTAATAAAATAATTCAAAACTTTCTTCAACATTTTTGCCAAAATTTTTAAATTCAATTTTCTATTTCAAAATTTTTCCAAAATTTTTGAATTTTCAATTTTCAATTTTGATTTTGATTTTATTATATAATTCCAAAATCCAAAATTATTATTACAAAATTTTGTATTTCGAATTTTTTTTTTAATTTTAAAATGTAAATTATTTTCAAAAATTTGTATTTCAAAATTATAAATTTTGGAACTCCAAAATTTTATATCTTGAAATTTTTTTAATCAAAATTTATCGTTTCGAAAATTTTTGAATTAAAAAATTTTTTTGTCGAAATAAAATTTTTTCTTGGCAATTTTTCTCTTTTATTTTCAAAATGTTTAAATTCAAAATTTCTGTTAAGTTCAGTTTTGTTACCGTTCCAAATTTATCTTGAAGTTTATTGATTTAAATTAATTCACTTATTTTTTTCTCAAAATCTCAAATTATTTCAATAAAACAGAAGTGGTCCATTACAATAAGTTTGACTTAATAATTCAATAATTTGCAAAATATATGTAGAAAAGTTCCGTAACGACATCTATTGTATCATAATCGTACCTACCATTAATTTTCATTAAATATACTCTAGTGGTAAGAATTCTTTTTACTTAAATCGGTAAAGAAGAATGTCATTTAGCATCGTTCTATGGATTATATACACTTAACCTGCAAACTAATCTAAATAGTCTCTTTTTTTATTCTGATGATCCTAGTCAGGACATTAGAACAAAGTTATTAAATAATTGTATGGTCATGTCAGTCCTTGACCCCTGTGCAAATTTTCAAGCTGATTGGACTTCTCGAAATTGGTGAAATTTACGCTGAAAGATTCCGTTACATACAGGTCAAGTCAAACTAATAAAAGCGTGTTATAAAGATCAAATACGAACCAAAAATAACGATCAAATTCCAAGCTTCTTAAAAAAAATATTCAATTAATTACATAATTTGTTTTAATGCGATAACGTGAATGGTTACACGTTTACAGAGATACGTAATCCTTTTGTGAATACACTGATAATGATTACTGTGTAATAATTACAGATTTGACCTCGGGTATGGTTTAGCGCAATGTGTTAGACAGACTTAGTGTGCCCTACTTGGTGAAAAAGCCACAAGTGCACATCTGGCGGTTTAAAGGAAGCTGCTACAAGATAATAGGTATACATACTTGACTTAACTGTAATTAATTGTTTTATATATTTCAAATATGTCAAAAATCATAACAATTTCGACAACAACCGTATTCCATACGAAGTTTTGTCTCAATAAATTTAAAATTGTACTAGTCAACAATGTCGTATGTACTACATATTCGGCAGAAATTAATGGCAAAGTCAGGAAATCAGAATATTGAGGTAATTGTTATGTAGCAAATAATTTATAAAATATATAAAAACAGGAAACTAAAACAAATTCAATCAAAAATAAAAACAATGATTTTGAAATTAACTCTCAAAAATGTAATTATCTCAATTTGTCAAAAAAACTTCACCCTTTTTCTGAAGGAATACAACAGTATTATACACTGACAAAAATTATTATCTAGCAATATTATACGGTGGATTGTTGGTTATCTAATGCCTAGGTCAATAGTGTGAAATAACACATCAATGTTAGTAATGTTACAACTCTAATGGAAAATTACTATTTATGAGTACGCATTTTTTCATAGTAAAACCAAGTTTTTGTACGTATATCTATTCATAAAATGTAATTTTACAACGTTCTGTATTTTTAGAAATAAATTATGAAATTTTACATGAAAGATGTAAATGTACGATATTCACGTAGACATTCTTGTAATACAATATGGATTTGGTATTTTTATTTACAATTACAATGTATGATGTACACAAAATGTAAATTTACAATAATTTTTATCAGTGTAGCTTAGAAATAAAATAATCCCTCTCAACCCAATAGAAATAAAAACCCAATTATGATAATACGTTTTAAAAACGTATTCTATCAATTCGACAGTTGTATGAATATTATTAAAGCATTTAAGAAAAATACAACAACATGTTTACTTATAAAATAATGTCCTATCTATATGCAAATATCGTGCATACTTCATTATGTAGTAATGCCGTAGTAATAACAAAAGTTGACCTTCAAAACCAAAATAATACGAGATTTAAAACTAAGAAATTTTAATATATTTGAGAGTCCTATCGTCATATTATTATCTAAGCTGGCAGTGCCAATAACCACTAATAGCAGCGAATAGTTAAGTACAGATACACCATATTTTATAGTAAATACCAATGCAAATGTTTTTTACTCTATGAAGGAGACATACGATGAAATTGTTCATGTCTATCAAACTGCTAGAAAATTGTTTAATAATGTGCAAATTCGCAAAATATGTTGTACCTATCTCTACACGAAAGATGGAAAATAAAAAAAATAATAAGATACTTATATATTTTAGACATAAATATATTAAGTAAATCGTTTGAAAAATAAATACATATATATAAATGGAAAACTACCCTATACTGAATATACAAAGACTTGCACAATGCAAAAAAAATGAATAAAATTCCTATCCGCCAATAATTCACTAACTGAGGCAACTGTGGAAAATCCACTTAGTCTTTTATTAAATTTTTCGTAATCAGGACTGAGTAATGACCAAATTAACGTCTGTCCAGCTGCCAAGTCATAATTTACAAATTTAAATCAGCCACAAGTGAGAAACGTCTACGTATATGAATGAAGTGATATGTCTCGCGCCAACATGTTTATTTTTTATTGAAGCACTAAAATAGCTGCAATTTTATACCAAACTTAATTAGATGAAAGTATTAAATAAAACTTTTAGTTTTCGTAAGTTAAATACATTCTAATTCAACAAATAAAACAGAAAGAGACAAACTTCTTTATGCAGACGACCTTAAAATTTATTGTATTATAAATAGTATTGCGGATTGTTTGTAGTTGCAGTCTCAGATAGATGCAATTGTAAATTGGTGCAGGTTATTTTCACTTAAATTAAATATTAATAAGTGTAAGGTAATTAGTTTATCTAAAAAGAAAAGTCCGATTATATTTAATTGAATAATGTTATCTTGGAAAGATGTAGTGGAACTAAAGAATTAGGAATATTCTTTGACTGTGAGTTGAATTTTTCGGAACACATCAATAACATTACAAAATCGGCTAGTAAAGTACTTGGTTTCATTATTAGTTACTGTAAGTGTTTCACAAATGAGGCAGCGTTAAAAACATTGTATTTTTCATTGGTGCGTACTAAGTTGGAGTATGGATCATTGATTTGGTATCCTATTTATGAGAATCAATCTTCTAGTTTGGAATCAATTCAGCGCAAATTTTTAAAATATATTTCTTTTAAAATTACTAGTGTATATCCTGGATAGAGTTATGATCATGAGTTACTATTATCTACCTTTGATATTCCTTCACTAAATACTAGGCGTATTATGGGTAGTGTATTCTTATTTAAACTATTTAATAACAACTCTTTGCTTTTGGAACGTTTTAATATGAGAATATCTAGTTTTGGTTCTAGGCCGACTGACACGTTTTATTTGCCAATACCGGCAACCAATATTGTTAAAAAATCACCAGTATATACTGTCACTTAATTTAATATGATATCTGGACATTAACCACAGTGGTATGTATTCATTAAAATCAATTGTATCTAACAATTTATTTTTTACATTCTCTATTTATCCTAATTTATGTTAGCTTATAATAACCATGTATTTCTGTGTTTTATATTAATTTCTTATTCAAGTACCTATTTGCTTATATGTAATATTTTAAATATGTTGTTTTGTTGTTACTATCTACTGACTTTTTTTTCACTTAGCACACCATTTTTTATAACTTTTTTGTCCTGTAAGTGGAAGTTTTCCGTTGGGCAAATAAAAAAAAAGTGAGAAACTTTTTAAATAAAATATAACAAAACTACCAACAACTTTCAATTTTGATCAAATAAATGTTATGATAGATCTACGTTATAAGTATTTTTATCACATTTTTTTTTTAAATTCCGGGGAAAAATTGCAAAAAAAATATATATGTATGTATGTAGGTGGCATACTGGAAACATATTTCTTTCTCCAATACCCGTGTTTAATTCAGATTTGGGCACAAAGCCATTAACTTTGATGTGCTTGTTCCTGGCATTTTATTTTTAGATATGTGGCACCAAAGGTTACGAAATAGCGATAAACATAGCATTCCTGTTGTTTCCGCTAATATGCTAATGATATTTTGAAACAAATTTTGAATTTATCAACGAAATACGTACCCAGCTTACTGCAGTGGTCTTACTGCGGTTAAATATGTCGATAATCAAAACAACATGCATATCGACATAGATAATATTAAGTTTACATTTCTCTTCTGCAAAAAATTTAACACTTATTGACTACAGCAAAATACGCATAAAGGATGAACTTAGGAAAGGTGTGTGTTCATTTTTCTTTTATGTAAAAATTCCATAAAAAGAGCCACTTTCAATATATTTTTTAAGCATAAAATCGCTACATTTTGGTAATATAAATACTAACACTACCTAAGTTGAACTTTCTAGTATTCAGTAATGTACAATTCTTTTTGGTAACTTTAAAACAGGGTTTAAAATTCCTGACCTTAAAATTACATCGACATTTCACTATTTTGGGTCACAAATACGGCCATCTTAATGTTTCAATAAAAATAACGAATTTAACTGTTAGTATTAAAGCAATTAATAAAACAATTTAATATGTTGCTAAACGCTAACCTTGCGATACAATATAAAATCTTTTGATGATAAAATAGCTCTAGAACACCTGAAATATTGAAAAACTGGGAATTAGTTATTCAAGCTCAATTAGAGATTTGTTTAAATTAGTGCCATTTTTTACATGTAGGTACTTGTAAAATTTGTTTTTTTTATAGAGAAGAATAAAGTAAACTGTCTGAATAATCATTTATCAATTGTGAACATGACATTTGTTTGCCCATATTATATTGCTAATTATGTAAAATTAATTTCATGACATAATTTCGTGTTCATTATACCTAAAAAAAATTATTATTGAATTAAAAACAACAGTTATTATAACTGTTTAAGCATCAGATATAGATAACAAATATGGTTACTTTTGAGTATCTAATCAGTAATTACCTAAATTATATACAGTGCAACCTACTGCAATTCATTATTAGTAAATACAAATAAATGCAGTGTCATTATTCCAAACGATTAAGAGTTATTTATCTTGTTATCTGGTAAATACACATTCATTAATTTTAAAATAAACGGAAACATAAAAATAGAAAGTAATTAATTAAACACGCAAAAGTATCTAATATTTTATAGTGGTTTTTTAGGCTTTCGCGGCCGGTATCATTTGGTATATAGTGATTTTGCGAGTTGGTATGCCGTGACCTCAGTAACAGGCCGCTGCCAGAAACAGAATTAAACTGCACGTCCCTAGCATTAGCCGGGATTCTTTTACCTGCCCTAGTATTTCTCGGGCTAGGCTCTGTGGGGACAGACCTATTATTGGTATCTCTGGACCCACCCATATATTTGTTGAGTTTGAATCACCGCCCACTGCCCGTTTGTGCAGGTGCAAAGGCGCGCCATGAGCACCAACATTATAAGACCGCTAACTAGGTCCCAAACAGCCTCAGTCGCTACGAAGCATTTACGGAGTCACCACTGAAGATGCCAACAGTGAAGGGAGGCGAAACTTTTGGAAGCAGGGGATGCGACCAGTTACAGAGGCGGCTACGGGACGCCTGGGAGAACCATCATTATCCAAGGAACGGTTCCGACCGTAGCAGTCGTAATACCAATAATAGGAGCCGAAATAAATATATGAACGGACTTATAAATACCGATAGCGGGTCCCCCACATAGCCTAGTCCGAGAACAACCAGAGTAGGTAAAAGAATCCCGGCTAATACTAGGGATATGCATTTTAATTCTGTTTCTGGCAGCGATCAGTTACCGAAGTACTAGGTACTCTTGTACTAAATTAATAAATTTTTAACATCTCTATTAAGCATATGTTATAATCTTAAATTGATAAAAACTCGATCTTTATTTAAATGAAGTAATTTTGTTTAGTTCAAGATTATCATGCTTGTATACAAAAAAATTTATTTGCATAGGTGAAATGTTATTGAATCATAATAAAATAAGTATAAAAATTAATGTTTGGTTGGGATAATAGCGTTTTATTTCATCACTATTCTAAATCACAGTACAAATAACTCCTGTATAAAACTCTAAATGTATTCTTAGAATTAATCATGATCATTTGTCACAAACAAATGTATCAGCTTAATGTAAGTCTTTTCGCTCCGTTAAAATTGCAAAACTGTTGTTAATACACATAATATACCATCATTATAATTTCAAAGCGTGTAAAAACTTCTTGCTCTATCCGTCATTAATCATATATCAAAAATCTTTAGAAACTGGAGCATTTCCTTTGGAGTTTAAAAAAACAAAAATAACTCCTATATATAAGAAAGAAGATAAGTCTGTAGTAATTAATTATAAGCCGGTTGCAGTATTGAACTGTATTGCAAAATTATTTGAATTCATTTTATATGAAAAACTGTATGTACACATGAGAAAATGTATTAATACAATCAACATGGTTTTTGTAGAAAGAGATCCATTGATACCAATTTGGCAACTTTTGTTGAGAAGGTTTGGGCTGCTTTTGAAAAGGGAGCTCAGGTGGATGTTGTATATACAGATTTTGCTAAGGCATTTGACAAAGTAAACCACGATATTTTGTTATCAAAGTTATATTTATATGGCATGAGTGACCCCCTTTTAAATTTCTTTAGTTCACATTTACAAAGTAGAAATCAGTAGGTCACTTATCAGGGTGAGAAGTCGAATTACATTTTAGCACGATCGGGTGTGCCTCAAGGTTCTAATTTGGGTCTCCTGTTGTTTATTATTTTAATTAATGATTTACCTGGAAATGTTCTGTCGGATAATTTATTGTATGCGATGATTTTAAACTATTCACTAAGTTAGTAATTATGATGATTATTTGAAAATACAAAATGATTTAGATATCTAGTATATATAATTGGTCCGTCACAAATAAACTGTACTTTAATTTAAATAAATGTAGTGTAATCACATGTAGTAAATATAAAACATCAGAACATTACTTAGGTATACATGATGAACAATACTCCGCTTAGGAGAGCTAAAGAAGTTAAAGTTTTAGGAATATTATTTCAGTCATATTTGAACTTCGAAGATCATATAAAACCTATATGCTCAGAGACTTACAAATTACTTGGCTTTGCCAAAAGAATGACTTACGACGTTAAAAATATTTATTCTGTTATAGCGTTGTTTTAATTCATTTGTTAGTAAGCTCGAATTTGGTTTGTAAATTTGGAAACCTGGCATAAAAAAATTAAATAAATCGTTAAAGACAAAATAAATTTATGAATATATATAATTTATTAATATAGATTAAATATCTATACTGCCCTCGTTAGGTCAAACGTCCGAACTAATTTTCTTTCTAATTTTGCGTGTGATATATTTTCTAGTAGTTCGATACTATATTTATCTATTTTCCTACATCAGAACTGCGCAACACATTTTATAAAAACTCGATTATTTCAGATTTAAGAATTTGGCAGTTAGGATGTTTTAACTAACGAGGGCAGTATATTACAAGAAGTATAATAGAAAATAGAGCTTTGTTCTTATGATCCATACCGCATTGAATTTAAAATTGTCAAGTTATAACATAGAAGATACTGCCATCAGTTGGTATTTTTGTATAAATTATTTAATAATAAATTGGACAGTCCTTACCCTTTGTCTCGCCTGGGTGTCTGTGTTCCCTGACTACCGGGTGCGTCCAAGGCAAGTAACGTTTAACGTGGCAAAAAATAAGAGTCTATTGAACGATATGTGTAGTTTATTCAATAAATATCAACCAGTGAGATTTTTAACGTGAGTGAAGAACAGTTTAAGAACTGTATTCGTAAACTGAATTTCCAGTGAAAATTAATTTGGCATTCCAACTTTATTCTAATAACTGTGTTTATATGGAGATTAGTTGTTTTTTTTGATAATCTATTCTATGTAATATGTGCATGTATTTGTCTAGAAACATGTATTAGGTTTTACGACCTGTTTGTTTCTTACAATAAAATAAAATAAAAATAGATGAACGATGAAACTTGACCTACGCTTATTCCTATAAAATATGCAGCACGTCGCGATTTTTATTTAAATGAGCAACGTTTCAAAGGAAAACCAAAAGCGCAACGTAAACACAGATACACACGTATTCAGCTGCATTGCAAACAGCCACATGACGCTTACAATAATACTGGCGAATAATTAATTAGTTGTAAAGGTCAAGTTCGTTGCGCGATTTCGTTTCAAGGTTTTCTCCGTTTCGTTTTAAATCATATTATAGATGTCGAGAGGTCTTTCGTCGCGGCGGGGATTTCATTTTCGAGTGGAATAAACACAAACATTTTTCACGCCTCGTCGAAAGTCGTTTGAGACGTTGAATATTTACTTCTACGCAAACAAATGCTTTTGCATTCATTCCGTTTGAATAACAGCGAATTTTTGTTTTATTAGCAAAGTGTTTATTACAGTACGTGCAGTAGTCCGCTAAAAATTAAGACAGGGTTACTACAGGAATAGTTTTTTCAAATGGGCTTGTTCAGCATTTCTTTTTGTTTCATAAATCGAAAGTATAAGTGAAAAATAATGGATCTTCAAAGTATTAGAATGTTATTCAAACGTTTAGTACTTTAAAACTAATTACAAATCTCCAGCGCGCAAAAATGAGGCGTGGTCAGGCGCTACGTCACGTCACGCATAAACACAGCGATTGCGTTCGACTCGGTGCTTTACATGCATTTTGTATTGTTCCTATTGCGTCCTGCTTGTTTGATTCAGTAAGTAGGTACAAAGACATCGGATACATTATTTTTTTGTTGCCAATTGCAAAGAAGAGCAGGGTAACGTGCAATGCAGAGATCTGATTTTGTATCCGACAAAGGCACGAGATTTTGTTATAAGGACCACTGTTTAGTAGTTTTTGTTTTAAATGAACTTGAAGAGGACATAGAAAATTATTTTTCTTTACAACCCATGGAATGTGGGAGCATATAATAATTGAAATCAGAAACGTCTTAATTATTAACACAGAAAAAGGAAATATTCATTATAGAACAATAATTATTCCCACGTGAAATTTTGGCAAGTTCATTCGGAATAGCGGTTTTTTTTAACATTCTGCGACCGGTGCTGATTTTGATTCCTCTATGCCCATTGTTATATTACTGCTGCTAGGGTCGGCACTTTTGATAAATTAAATATTTTAGAGAAAACTGTAAATCCAGTTAAAAAATAACTCATTTTGTTTCTAAAATTTCTCATATTCCCTATAAATACAAATTAACCAAAGTTCGAAATTTCTAATCCAAAAATAATAAGTATAATTTTGTTATTTTGGGAAAAATCAATTTTAACTTCGTCATTTTATACCATTATTTTTTGCGTTATTAATCAATTAAGTAAAATGTAGAATAACAGTAATAATACATTTGAATAATAGTAACTAAATAAAAATTACCTACCCATACTTTCATTTTATAAATCCTAACCTAAATGAATGGACACGAGAAACAACAATCAGTAGAATGACACGAAATAGAAAAAATATTTAATATGTTAACAACTTTGTACTTTATTCTCTTCATTTCTGTAATATATAGCCTTTACCTTTATAAAAAAATAGTTCGTAATAATGGACATATCGACCACTGGTAGATTGTCATAATTAGCTTACTAAATTCAACTTCATTGCACATAATTATACTAAAATATTTACAACACAGTAACGAAACAACATAGCACATTTTAACCTTCGGGATTAGCTGCTAACGGTAGATCTCCTAGTCTAGAATTGTGTATAGTGACGTCACAAGCGGGCACACCATTTTGACACAAGCACCAATTTCAACCTCTTATATCTCAAAAACGCAAAAAGTAAATCAATCATATGAAATTTTAAGGGCGTAATAAGAGTATCACGTACTACACAAACACCATATAAAAGAAATTTGGCAGAACAAGCCTATTCCATGCCATATCCCTGTTTTCCAGTATAATAAATAAAATTTTCACTGTCTTTCTATAGCCAATGCGAGCAAAGGTCATAATGATAATAATTTGTAGACTTGGAAACTACAGAGGAAAACTTATCTGATATTTTTTGTTTATTTTCGTATTTTTCCACTTGCAAAAATAATTTTATGGTGTCATTTTGTGCCCCGTACATACTTTTCAGATTTCCAAATTGAGATCCATTCTTTCCTTAAAATTTAAAAAACATTTTTTATTTAAGCTTGGTCCCTAAGATACACAGACGTTCGACAGAGTGCGCTGCAGTGCGACCATGACAGAGATACTGAAGGCGTGCTCAAGTTCACTACGCATTCCATTGTTCAAGTGTTAAGTTTAAAGCGTCGTTCATAGTAACAACAATAACAGGAAACCAAAAATAGTTTTTTACATACCCAGGGAAACAATTTTAAGATTCACACAACAGCATTGAGAGTATTACAATAACTTCACCTATTTTATAGAGTGCCATTTCCTAATTTATGAAAACACAGTTTTGTTTTAAGTAATTCATAGACTTTACAATATAAATCATTAGGAAGTTACAATGTCAATATAAACAACGCGGACATTGGATGGCTTGGCGGCAAGCTTTATAGTAAATTTGCATGACTCACGATATATTATGCCAGCAATTATTTTCTTAAATAAGTCATAAATAATAAAATACTTCACTGTTACTGTCATCATTAATTATATGCTACTACTTTATATACATTTTATATTTTTACGGTATATTTCAGATAAGGTTCTATGTGGAGGTTATTGGTGGTATAAAAAATACTAAGGATTTATTGAGGTAAAAATGATATGGATTTGAAACAAACTAAAACATTTGGACTTTCATGAATATGTCAATGTAACGAAGTGAAAAAGAGTATATAAAGTGATTCCATACTATCATTAATTTTAACCACGCATTCAAAAGGCCTAATAGACAGAAAATTGAAAAAAAAATGTACTCGACCTTTTAAATGAGACGCAAATTAACCCCGTAACTCAACAACAAATTCCTGTTGACTAAGTCACAAGCGTTCGAACGTTGAAGCTAAACAGCGTTGTCAGTTCAAGACCATATATAATAATATTGTTTACAGGGTGTTTATTTAAATCTACCACTATCAATCGCATTTCCAGAATTTATTTACTGCAAATTTGAAGATCGCACCACCCATATGGAGGGGACATACGTTAGAAGAACAATGCAATGTAACCAGCAACCGTTAGTTTAATTCGGATTATTTTGCGTATCGGTCGTATAACTAATTTTATGAATATGTTGATATCGAGATCTTATCCGGAGAATGTTTACGAAATGCGAATGTCGCTGCAGCAAAATATCGCAGGCGTTTCCCTCATAGATAACATTTTTAAAAGTCCCCGAACTTTATGCGAGCCATTCAAGGTCTTCGCGACGCCGGGTTTTTGATACCGTGAGAAAACCTGCGCGGTATCGATAAAATGACTTGAATGTGATAGAAGCTGTTTTAAATTTAATTGAGGAACAGCCTGCTATTTGGAAAATTATCATTAATACAGTGAGACTTCTCCACAGTGGACACTGAAGGCGAAAATAATTGTCCATTATGTAGAGGCGTCCGTTGTCGAAAAGTCTTTAATAAAATTCGATAAAAGTGTGTAAAAGCAGACATAAATTTATTTATTCATAGCTGTATGGTATGCACATTGTCACAAATATTTTATGTTGCATTTATATATTCTTTCTAATTACATATTATCAATAATAATAATTATTGAAAAAAATCGGAAGTTTTAGTTTGTTTTTTTTTGTTTTGACGATTACGGATTCCACATGCTATGTTACTTCAGAAACTTTTTGTGTTGCTACCATATTGCCTTTAGAAATAAAAAAAACAACTCTAGATTTCTTAGTGTTTGGTAGGCCTCACTAATATTATTGACAGTAGAAAACACCTGTTCTTCGTCACTCTAAGTGTCGGAGATTGATTGATTTTTTTCGCTATAATTACCAACACAACTAACTAAACTTAGTTCCAAATTTTCAGTCCTCAAGGCGGCGATTTCCACGTAATTTTCAATTCCATTTTCTTTGCAAATTGTTGACAATTTATTATGTATTGTCCGTTGTAAAGAGTGAACATTACAAGCACAACAATAGTTAAAAAAATGTCCGGGTCAGCTGTTAAGAAGGTCCGTTGATAAGAGTTATTTCATACAGATACCTACATAAGGAATGTTTGGTGACTGAAAAACTGTCCGTTTAGTAGAAGTTTCCATCGTCTAGAGGTGTCCGTTAACAGAAGCTTCACTGTAAAAACTTTTTTTTTGACAAGGCATGCTCATACCTTCTCAAGGTCATTGCTGGTCAACAATAGTAATAAGAATTTATAAAATAGTCAATACAATCGTTAATCTATGATGTTCAATACTAGGAAAACATTTAAATTTGGCAACGTCGCATCAAGCTCCCACCCAGTTGATTTGGAAGTTGTGAAGCCGCTAGCGGCCACTAACAATATGAAGAGTCTAAATAATGAAAAATATATTTTCTCAGCTTTTCAAAAGTTTTATTACATTATAACTGAATCACCCTGTATACTGTGCTAAAAGCATATTTAATTTTACACATTTTAACATTGGAATTAGTCTTACAAATATTTTAAATAATTTGTTTGCAGCCTTGACTGCATACACTCGAAACGTCGCGTCGGTATATTTATACCTAATGACAAATATTTTTTTTGCCTTGTCTCAAACGTTGTAAAACCATGGAAAACAAAACAGAAAGAAATGCAATATCGCGAAGTAATAAATTAGTTCCCGCAATAGCAATTGTGGCGTTTAATGAATGTAGTTTTAATGGTATTACTGAATAAAGTGCCTGCCACTTACCTTTAATAGCTCCAAAATGAGAGAACATTAATGCATTCCATTCAATCTGAAACAAAAAAAATGAAATGAAGTAATTAATATATTTACCACGCAATTATGGTTCAATTAAATGATATGGTTTCCACATAAATAATATACCTTCATTAGCTTTATGTCAAATGAAGTAATAAATATAATGGTGAAAATGCCACCTATTAAAAACGCAACATTAATGTTTGGATTATTTTTTAAATCTGTGACCTTGTCCTCAGCATTTGAACAATTTCACTACATTTTATATTTACATATTTTTGGCGTCAAATGGCATAAAAAACTAATAATATCAATTGAAATTCTTTTACATGGGAAGAAAATATTTTTTATATATTTTTAGGTATGTACCTATTAACAATATTGTGTGAAACTAACTACTCTACGAACTAAAGCCCCGACCAGCGTTGAATTACAACCATAATATCTACCCATATACTTACTTCATTATTAGCTTTTGAAACTGCTTTAACTGTATTTTAAGCTAATCTATTCTGGTCGAATTTTTGAGTTCCCACAGTTTCAAAAGTGAAATTAGGTATTTGTAGAATGTTTTCATTAAACCAGGTTAGTAAATTTAGCTAGATTAATTTTTATTTTAGAAAATTATTGAATAAAACTTTGTCTATGGAATTGTTCATTAGCATACCTACATGTTTGGTATCAGATAGGATACATATGACTTCATTAATAGGAATTGTAGGAGAATTGATTGATTAATCTTTAGAATACAGTTAAAAAATAGAAATTAATTGTTCATTTTTATTAAATACATTTTTTCAAATAAATACATATAGTTAATTAACCTTCCTCCTTTGAGAATATCTTATTACTTTCTCCCATACACGCTGTAATATCAACTATTATCACGGAAAAACGTCAAAACAAATGTTACGCAATCATTTATGTGCATAAAATTTGCAATTACCTATGCAATATTATTTATTAGGAGTATTTTTAAATTTTGCTGAGAATTGTATAAGTATGCCACTATTATTGAAAGGTTACTTTTAATGTTATATATACTTGAGCAATTTTGAAAAGAAAAAACAAAATAATTACATATGATTTTTTGTTTATATGAATTAATAAATTGCTTTAAAGGCACAATTGTACTATGTTCATATCTATGATTTTTGGAATCAGTACTTAAATATTATTTTATTGAGAAGCTTGTGAACACTAGATGTAGACACTTGCAGCTCGCGCATTCTTGTCCATCCGTCGGTTATCATAAAGGTTAATGTCAACCAACAACTCGAAGCTGATAAACATCTGGTAGCACCGTTGCTGCTAACTGTGACTGTTTGCTATAAGCAGGATGGACGGAATGGCTCAGTATTTGCGATTATGATTAATTTTAGTGAGAGAGGTAATCTAGTAATCTTATTAATTGAAAAAACATAATTTCTATTAAGTTATAAATTGTTAACTTAATTTATATAAGTAATCAAGAGAATGTTAAAATAATTAATTAGTGCAACAAAATAAGTTGTTAAAATAACGAATAGTAATGATTTGAACAGAATATATTTTTATTAACATGTTAACAGCATTTGTATTATCTTAACTAAATAAATTGGTCAGACTGTCTTACTGATTCTGAAATAGATCCAAATATTTTGTTAGTTTGAATAAATTCTTCAATCAAAGAGAACTATGTATAATTGTCTTAACCAATCACGAGAAATAATCAATTGGCTGAAACGTATTGTCACGGAATTTGCCCCACTCACTCCCAAACCAACGACTGTGGCACCGCGAATTGTCTAAGATTGCCCCGATCGCCCCTACGCCATTCTGGTAAACAAACAACATGCCGTGATCGAGATCGGCCTGGAAAAATCGAGAATCGACGAGAAGCGTTCCAGTCGTACGAGAAAAGGGATCTAGAGATACTGGAATATACCTGGAATATTCGTTGGGTCTATAAAAGAAGAATAAACGGCCGAGTTAGTTAGTCTTGTATTAGTCTTGTATAAGTCTTGTATTACAGTCTGAATTAAAGTGTTTAGTTGGAGATATCAAAGTGATTTAGATAGCGATTAATGAAATAAGTGTTTAGTTGACCTGTAATTAGTAGTGTGCAGTAGTTAATAAAGAAGTAATTAATTAACGGATTGTTTTTCTGGAAGTGAAAGAAAAGACGGATTGGGAAATCCGTGACAGTATATTTTGTTGTGCTTATAAAAAATGTGGGATCAAAATTTCTTTGACTTGATCAACTAGTTTTCTCTGTGTACATATTTATATGAGGAAGATAAGATCAGAATATTTAATCGTTTTGGATTCATATTTCGGTCTGAGGTGACTCGAAAATAATCAATAAATTCCAACTTGTCCCCATAAACTCCCTTTCGTCCTTTTTAAATCAGTATGCATGCCGTCCGTAATCCTTAGAGAGTCACCTATCATGCATATGCATCATCGTGGCAAGATAAAAATGAATGAGGTCTACTTCTAAATAAATTTAGCTTTTTTATAGGACGTTAAGGATAAAATTTAGATCAGCAGGACAAGCCTATTTTGCGAACGTCTAGTGAACTTAATAATTTATACCCAAAAAACTGATGCATACCAAATTACTTTATAAGCAGTTTAAAAATATCTGAATTTATAAAATGTGCACCGTTTAGTAGAATTGCAGTTTCTGCACAGTAAATCAGCATTATAAAAACTTTTTAAAACGATAAAGATACACAGACTATTATTATTAATTATAACTAAACTTATAACTTGTAGTTATTTCATATTAAAAAAACTTGTGTCTATATTACACAAACGATTTGGATTTATAAGACAATGAAAATAATTGCTAAATTTCTGATACAATTCCCGCTGTATATTCAATTCTTTTTTTTTCTGTTACTAACATCCATCATATCATGTTGGTTGGTGTACACACATTGGTATTTGTTCTCCGGACCACAACCGAATCAAAACCGAGTTATAAATTGCTCAATATTTGAATAAGCAAACAATGCAAAGCAGGAGGCAGCCACCAGCTGAGTTTTCAGAATCTCCGTCGAGATCATGAATGAATAAATAAATGCAATGGGTACAGAATAAACACAAATTACCGTTATACACAGTAGGATGGTGCTTCTCAACCATTCATTTTCCGCTACGCTCGGGATAACTGCTTGACACAATTTTAACATAAACTTTATTTGGTTAATGCCGATTTTTGGAAAATTGATTTGATAACATACAAATGTATCAATCGTATGTTAAAAATCACTACAGACAAAGGTAGACTTTTTGGTATTATAATAAATAGAAACAAAGATCTATTCTTACGCTACAAAAAATAAAAAGTAATTAATTCGAAATTATTGAGCAGAAAAGAATTTTGGATACTATGTAGAACATATTTCTGTTCGAATACTATTTTCGTGTAAAAGTAGGTAATACTCATCTCTAAAGAAATACAGGGCGATTCAATCATAATGTCGTTAATTTTAAGAGAAGATATTATGGAAAAATGAGTATAATACGAATCATATTTACGTCGAAAAAATTATTTTCGACCCATTATTTAAACCCCCTTTTCAAACTGTGACGCGACGTTGCCAAATTTAAATATTTTCCTATAGTACCCATTAATTGTAATATGTAATTAATGGTATAAATTATTTTTTGGAAGAGTGCAATTAACATATTAAGTTACAACATAAAAAATATTTAATATTGAAATTACAAAACAACGGATGAAATTAAACAATTCACATTTCATTGGATAAATAGTGAAATAAAATCGAATACTCATTAGGTTAAATTACTAAGGCCGAAATATTTCTGTATATAAATACAGACAGTAATTACAGAGAAAGAAAAATAATGAGAAAAAATGTTTACTACAGGTGTTTCGTATTCAAGTTTGCAATACCTTATCCGGATATCTAAGCAATCCATATAAAAAATTTATCCAGAAATTACACACATCTTTTCGTTATCCATTCTTAACTTTTAGCTAGGACAGTTCACAATTTTTAACATACCATAGTATTTACTCGCCCACACATCGCAATGCAGTCAAACTGCATTTACTTTGTTGCGGGATGAAAAACAGACACAAATTGACTCGTACTTTATTCGACCGCGGCAATCGAGCAATGTTCATCCATTTGCGCGAGACAGTTAAGTATCGCGCGAAATGTATACCCAGCTTTATATTCCACACTTAATAGAGTGCTTTCAACAATGACCAACGACATTATGAAATCAAACTACCATCCTCCAAGAGAATGTGTAGTATGCAGAGAGTATTAATTCTAAAGCTGTTTACATAAAGTTAGTCTAGTTGTGATTGTGTGTGTTGAGATTTAAATTTAGCTGGCATTTATGGAACTTTGTATGAGTTTTTGGAAGACATTCCTTTGAATCAGAGGCAACAAATGTGGTTCCAGCATGATGGTGCTCCAGCTCATTTTTCCATGGCCGTTAGAGAGCATTTACACCAAACTTTTCCACATAGATGGGTAGGAAGGGCCGGAACTGTTTTATGGCCTCCAAGATCGCCTGATCTGAACCCTCTAGATTTCTTTGTTTGGGGATATTTGAAGACATTAGTGTATGGTACTCCTGTAAATAGCCTGGAAGAGCTGCAGCTACGGATTAATCAAAAGTGTCAAGAAATCCAAACTAAGGAGGGTGTTTTCGAAAGAGTTCGAATATCGTTGAGACGAAGATGTTGTGCCTGCTTGGAAATGGACGGAGGGCACTTTGAACATCTTCTGTAACTTTGTTTTTTGTTCGTTAAAAGCTTCCTTTGTCGGTTTATTCCTAATAAAATGTTTGATAAACGAATAGTGGTCCATATCTCCGCAACCGTTACTTTGCGGACCCATGTTTATTAAGACTTTTCTGCTTATTTTGGTTCATACTATTACCTCCTGAAATATTTTACACTCTTTTTTTAACATCCTGTATACCATACCGTAAACTGTTCACTGAACTGAACAGTTTTCGATAATTTTTTATAAATGTGGGTCGTATGTCAAAAAGTGCATTTTTTTTAAAACAAAATCGACGTGCCAAGGGATTTTTCGAAAACTTCTCAATTTCAAAAATAATGAATTTATTTGTTACGTTTCGAAAGCACGTATATTATCGCTCGCCGTCCGTTACTGGCTTTATAAAATTAGACAATATATTATGCAGTGTACTAGGTTAACGGACTCTTGTAAACGGCAAAAGCTGTTCATCTCCTGCACTGTTTGTATTTTTGGTGACGGATGAAGATCCGAGCCGCAGAGCAAACACGGAGGCCCGTAAACCCTCATTATTCCCTCATTTTTACTTTCCAGCGCATTCACAATGGCTTTTGTAGGGAAAATGACAAGCCAGACGTTTTATTTTAGATAAAACACGCTTTCATTCCCGCGTAGCGAGAGGAACTAAAATTTAAATGAAAACCATCTGGTTTTACCATACAGGTAAAAATAATGTCATTTGATACATTATGCCGTGACCTCGCTAACTGGTCGCTGCCAGAAACAGAATTAAAGTGCACATCCCTGGCCTTAGCCGGGATTCCTTTACCTGACCAGGTTGTTCTAGGACTAGGATTTCTTGTTGATATTACGACAGCTACGGTCGGAGGCCCTCAGTCGTGGAGAAGCTTTTGCGGAGTTACCACTGAATAAGCCGACAGCGAACAGCGGCAAAACGTTTGGTAGCATGGAATACGACCAGTTACAGCGACGCCTACAGAACGCCTCGGACCACCATTATCCGAGGAACGGTTCCGACCGTATTAGTCGTAATACCAACAATAGGAGCCGAAATCAATATATGGGAAGGCCCAGAGGCACCGTTAGTGGGTTTGTCCCCACAGAGCCTAACCCGAGAACAACCAGGGCAGGTAAAAGAATCCCGGCTAAGGCCAGGGATGTGCACTTTAATTCTGTTTGTGGCAGTGACCAGTTAACGAGGTCACAGCATAACAACCCGGAAAATCACTATCTGTCAAATGCTAGCACTGGCCGTGAAAGCCTAAAAACCATAAAAGTAATGTCAGTACTTCACAAACACTTTTATCATATCTGGTTTCCTGATCATACAGGGCTTCCAAGTAGGAAGTTAAACATTAAATTTTATCATAATTTCTATACCGTTACTTGGAATTAGATATATGGCCAAAATTAAGTTTTAGAATTTATACAATTTTGACATTTTGCATTCGCAGTTCAATTTCTTTATCAATTCGTTGCAAAAAAGATTAAAGATAAACGCATATTTAATGTATGTAATAATAATTTATTAATAATAAAGTTAGGAGTTCCAGGCAAAAAAAAGAAATGACGTCAAAACGTTGTTTCATGAACAACGGAGTTGTTTAAATAATTTTAGAAAATATATAGAAACTAGAGGTGCTCATATTGAACACATTAATAAATATTATTCATTATTTTGTTTCTCTGTCTGAAAATAACTAACTTCATTATTAATAAATTATTACATACATCATTAAATATGCGTTTACCTTGAAAATGGCAAAATATATCGATTAAAACAAAATAGGTATAGCTTTTTTGCAGCAAATTGATAACGAGGGCAAAATGTCAAATTTGGCAACACCGTCAAAACTGTATAAATTCTAAAATTTAATTTTGACCGTACCTGTACAATGGAGCATGTTACGATCACCCAAATTTCGAGGTTGTTAAGGGTTTAGAAATCATGACATAAATTCAATATTTAACTTCTTACTTGGAAGTTTATCTGTAGTAAGCCCGAAAAATGTATATGAAGTACTGACTCTCCCTGTATGTCCTATCATTTTTGACTACTAATTTCTGAACACCCTATATTTGACGATGATTTTAAACATAATGAAGTTACACTGTAAACAATATAATGTCTTAATTTTTTAAGTCATATCAGATGTGTATTTCAAAATTGACACCGTGTATAGATATTTATATACCAACATAGCGTATTTCCCACTGATTACATCCCCACAGAAATTAAAATATGTAAGCCCGTTAATAGTCGATGACCTCAAGAATTTTCGATAAAATATATTTATTTACTTGCTTTATATGACTTGCTGATAAGTATGTTGTTACAATGCACCAAAATGCATTGTCATTAGATTATCATACATGATTTTGTCGCGAATCCAGTTTTACAGTTTAAAAAACTTGTCGACTATACAGATTTGGAAAGTGAGGATCTTGATGGTGAATTGTATTTTGCCGCTTGCGTGTATTTGTGTCATGCTACACGCATACTTCGACCACAGCGTGTTTGCATCAAGCAGTGTTGTCAAGTGGGAAAAATTCAGTGCATGAGAATAATTTCAAAGAAGCATGAGGTTTGGAGAAAAAAGCATGAGATGGCTTAATTTATCAAAAAACACCTCTTGACACAGCTTAATTTTTAATTACTTTTGTAATGCCTTTTTTATTTCATTAAAAAGCATTATGTTCTGCTATTTTATCATAATATTACATTGTAAGTAGGTAGTTACAGGTACTTACTTAAAAGTTATTAACCACGTAACATTTCTAATTTATTTTATTGTTAGGCCGGGCGAACGTTGAGGCGCAGTTGACGTGACGCAGGGTGACTCACGGGTCGTAAAATCTGTTGTTTCCAGAAAATGTAGGTACCCTTACGGAATAGAGTTAAGAATCACAATCATTGCTAATTATTAAGAGACCAGTCTACAATAAAGGACATTTCAAGTACCCAAATATTGTAGATACCTACCTCTATCTATTCAATTTTGCCCTCGATTTTGCCTTTATTTCTCGTTAGGTCTTTGTTTTAGGTAAATTTCAAAGAGTAATTTTAATAATTTTATTATTTCTTATTGTGTCTATTAAAAAGCATGAGATTTTGTAATCAAAAGTTCAGTTGACCGGACAGTTATATTTGCAATGGCGAATTGGCGTTGGCGATACGGAACCGATTACCGTAGTAGTGGGGAATGCTAGACCGCCGCCCCTCTTAAAGTTCGTACCTTCCCTGGAATGAAGCGGCAATTTCTACTTTCTCTGTAAAGATCCGCAATTTCCGAATCTGTATAATATAAGCAACTGAAGAATGTTATCAGTAACATTCGGTTATGTAAACCTGGCATCTGACTTTTAGAAATTCATTTATCATTTGTAGTAATATTTTTTCGTTTGTACTAATTTCAAATAAAAATATATGACATTGAAAAAACTCATCCTCAGATTTTTACGCACTAAAACCTGAGGGTCGTTTCTTATAGATAATAATTTGTAGGTAGTTGTTTGTAGTGACAAAAATGTCGTTTGTAGTAGCAAGGGAAAAAAGTTATACATATTTTTAATATTTGCAATATATTCTCGTCTGTAAAATGTACAATAAAACCATTCATAATCTCTAAAAATCACAAATAAAAAACGTAATTTTAAAAGTCGGGTTTGGCAGGTTCACATAGACGTAGCATTTACCTTATAACAGTGTTTAAACGGTGCAACTTTTAATAAAATACACCGAATTAAAATTAATAACAAACATGCATTATATATAGTTCTTAATACAAATGTAATGAGCTTGATTAATACCGAATGTATCAATGAAAATGATATATGAATGCAGTTATTTACATTGCAAACATTAGAGCAGAGTATATCCAACTTTATTGATAAAATCAATCAATATTTCGTATAATACGGAACCTTAAAGGTCATGTGAAAACGCTCACAAGATTCCAAGAATTCTATAAGCGAAACAGCTTTGAAAAACGTTATTTAGAAATATTGCTCAATTTTCAATCGACTATCTGATAAAAAAAATAAGTTAGTGTTAAAAGAGCTAAATACTATTTGATGAATTGTAGGGATTTAATTAAATATTGTTCCACATTTGATCGATCAATGGTCGCGCGGTTTAAGGCGTCAATACTTGAATTGCTGTGGGTTCCACCCCCGCAGCCGGTAGACCGTATATAAGCTATATTCGTTTAGAGGATTGGCACCTTATTTGAGGGTATGGTAGGGTGGAAGAATGTTAGCTTGGGTCAATCTGAGAAATTGATACCGGTTGACGTTTGACTACTCCCCTAATTAATGAGGTTTTCCAGGTTTCCCTCATTCCTGCACTGAATGGTGGTTAGGGCCTACCAACGTAAGTCGTTCCTCAGCGCAAATGCGGCCTGCTTAAAAATAACATGCCGCCCCCTCTCCCGCACAAGTCTTCGACTTATGCTCATGATTAGAATGAGGGGTAGAGATATTATTATTATTCTCGTTATTGCACTACTTTTAATATAATAAAATTAACTAATTAAAAGACATTGTAAAAGAACAAAGTACAGTTCCGAGTACAGTTCACCACAACTTACATATAAACAATAGGAATCGACATTTCGTCATAAAATAGAATTGCTTTATTCGTTATTTATCGTTCTATGGATAACAATAACTCGAATGAATCTTAAAAGTTAATATTACACGCCTTTTTCAGCAACACAATGTTAGGAGTACGTAGAATAAATCGGTTACAATTTACTACAGGTCACTTGATTCTTAGTAATTCCAAGGATAAGGTGTACAATGGTTTTATGAACTCGTACTTGTACTAAATATGTCTTTGACTGCAATATTTATTTATACAATTTATTACTTTTGAAAATCAACCTGAAATGACTAAATTAGAATGGTTTTATGAACTGGAACATTGTATTCGATAGATATGTCTTGATTGCAATATTTATTTTTACAATTATGTACTTTTAAAATATTTATAACCTCTGTAGGTATTTCAAACAAAAAATTGTAAATACCTTATGTAATAATAATAATATCTCTACCCCTCATTGTAATCACAGGGATTAGCCCAGAAGTCGGAGACTTGTGCGGGAGAGGGGGCGGCATATTATTATTAAGCAGGCCGCATTTGCGCCCAGGAACGACTTACGTTGGTAGGCCCTAACCACTATTCAGTGCAGGAATGAGGAAAACCTGGAAAACCTCATTAATTAGGGGGGTAGTCAAATATCAACCAGCATCAATCTCTCACATTGACCCAAGCTAACATTATTCCACCCTACCATACCCGCAGAGAGGGTGCCAATCCTCTCCACGAATATAGCTTATATACGGTCTACCGGCAGCTGGGCTCGAACCAACTCCGTCTAGTCACCTCGATTCAAGTACTAACGCCTTAAACCGCGCGACCACTGACCGATTTTAATACAATAATATTTTATATAACATAAACACATTATTTTAAGTACCTATATGGCATTCAAAATGTAAAATTAATATCAGATGACCACAAAAGAAATAATTATACCACTGACTTTATGCATTTTAAATCAGTCTATCTCGTTTTGAAGCATTTTTGTTTTCTAATAAACTTCTTACATAATACAGACGTCTAAAAGGAACATTCAGAGAAAGTTCTTTTAAAATTTACAAAAAAGCTTGACTTCTTTTCATTAAAAACAGCGGAATGAGTAATCACTTTCGGCATTATAGATATCGGATTTTAAATGGACTTCTAACTAGGATTCAATTAAACCTAACTGAAATAGATGTTTACTGAAGTCGAACTGGTTCCCCTTAGAAGAGCCCTGAATAGACATCGATCCTTTTGTTATAATTGGAAATCTGGGGAAATCTTACCTTCGCCGCAGTATATAACTGATCAAAGACACGAAAGTTCAAGGTAATGTAAACAACAAACAAGATAATTCAGAAACGTCGAAATATAAAATTGATAAAAATGTGTACAAAAGCTGCTGTTACTCTTTGTCGAGGTCAGTTTTATAGATATATTAGTGATGCAATTGAAATATTGTAATAACGTTATGAGAGCAATCAATTAATCGATGCAACAATTCATCACCTTATAACTTCTCAAAGATTTCTAGAAATTTCATAAGAATTCCTGTAGATTTCCATTGCAACAAAAAGGAAACATAAGCATGCATGTGGGGAATGTGATTCCATGAGCGTACCATTTTAAAAGGTTCAAAAAATTATTAAATAAGTACAGAAAAACAAATAAATCCGTTGACTTTGTTAAAATCAACACACTCGATACGTACTTTTTATTTTAAGACATATCGTTTTCGCTAATTGGACCAATAGCCCCTACAAAAACTTTATTCTTTACTTAAGTAGTGTTGTAATAACTATGGTAATCAATTTTGTTTAATGTTGAATTCATCCTACGGATAAAATTTCACGTCATTGTAATTTTTTTACATCCACGTATTTGGTTTATTTTACGACAAACACTTGTAATATACTGTGTTATCAAATATAATATACTGCACTAAAATATACACTATACACAACTGTTACTATAAGAGACACTACATATTAACACTTATACATAGATGACACTACCCATTATACACTACACTAGATATATACATTACTGGTCACTAGCTCGTGTATTTTGTGCCGCTATTAACCTTTGTTTTGATAAACAGAAATATTTACAAGCAGAAAATACATAAAATTATTTTATTAGACGAACAACTTGTAAAAATCTAACCGAAATATTGTGATTTGATTTATTTAAGACGTCACTGTATAATTTCGGAATACAATAGGATAGGGTAGTTTCCATTTCACCAAAGCCTAGGACTGCAGTATGACCATTCAGACAGACTATAAAAAAAAAAGTTTACACATAAAGTGTCGGCTATGGTCTGGTAGAAAAAATATGATGTGATAAATCATCTTTTCAAGGTTTATAATAAGAAGGGAGAGGCAAGAAAGGTAGCATGACAGGTAGCTTCTT
The DNA here is from genome assembly GCA_025584915.1 of Monochamus saltuarius. NCBI lineage: Eukaryota > Metazoa > Arthropoda > Insecta > Coleoptera > Cerambycidae > Monochamus > Monochamus saltuarius. The sequence goes on from CM046726.1 coordinate 3,421,645, forward strand.
TAGTGATTTAAGTATTCATATACATTTAAGTTCATAAGAAAGGTTCGAAATATACAAGGATGGTGGTAGGACAAAAAATACATATGATGTCTGGAAATAATTAACGAATACGTACTGGTAAGATATCGTCTGAAAGTATTTATAAGGGCGCCGTATTGTTGAAATAGTGTATTTTACAAATACAAGTAATGTAAGACATTTAGCGACTGAATTATTATTCACTATATTGTGCTTAGCAAATAACAGGAATGTTATCTCATGCCATCTGCGAATATTCAAAGGTACTGAAGTAAAATGAACGCAGAAAGCGGTCTAACCCACAAATATTTAGGTACAGAAAGCTTTCAAAATACGTATTTTTTTTAAATTCAACTGTAGATGTAAATATTGTTACAAACATAAACTTAAATAGTTCTGCATATAAGATTGTTCACTTTTGTTTATAAGTATGTTAAAATGTGGGGTTAGAATAGAAAAATAATGTGTGTCACTTTTTAAAAGTTATATTATTTGAGGAGAATTTAAATAGTAAAAGTGGATAAACAAAACATCAATAATTTTATTTTTGATATTGTTTTTGCTCCACGGGTTTTATTTTTCGAGATTTCCATAAGTACCTAAAAACACCACAAATTTGATCATTTTACGGCCGGCCACCTTATTAGAAAAACTTCTAGAACGTGTTTGATCGTTTACTAGTTTTATTGGTTGGTGTAGTTTGAGATTATATTACCTACGTGTGTATTTAAAATCATTTCTTGTTTACTACTACTTTTGGTACAAATAAAAGTGTAGTAATTATTAATTTCTGAATAACAAAATAATGTAATGAAATTACTTACGAGAATTTTATTCAGAATTATAATTTTAGATTTCCTAAAAATGACTCCTGGATAACAGCGCTATGTAAAATATAAAAGTTTAAACACATATTAGAAAAAATGCGAGAATTATGTAGGCACTGCACTACCAGACAAAAAATTAAAACAAAATAAGTCGTTAGCCACAAAGACAAAAAAAACTCCTAACTTATAGTCTTTCATTTTTAATACTGATGTAGCTGCTATATGTGGTTATAAAAATAGCAGAGACTATAGGCTTGTTTTTGCACCAGTTGATAACGGTTTGGAAACTCTCAGAAATATTTGACCAGTTAAGTTGAGAACGCGTTACCATTGAATTTGACGCAATAAATAGTTGGACGGACATTTCTGATAGTTTCCAAACAGTTTTAACTGCTGCTAAAACAAACCTAATTATTAAGACGGTAATGACAACGACAATAACGGTGGTGACGATGATGTTGTGACGACGACGATGATGAAGGATACAATGTAGACATGATGAATTAAGGGAATCTCAAAAATCCCATTAATTAAAAGAACAATCAATCGCAAACTAATCTCAATCTCTCAAGTGCACTCAACGAGCACTCTTCCGTCTTGTCAGGGGTAAATGGTTGTAACTTTGACAATTTATATCCACTCTTCATCTTAACGAAATCTGTATGGATCTTCGAATGCCCGTTATATAAGAAATTAGAGGAGATCCACCCTCGCGTGTACAACTCAGTTATTTTATAAATTCAGCAATTAAACTGAAGCAAAAGTATAACGGGAGAAATTTAAATGCTCCGATGAGGCAGCCTAGAACGCCGAGTTCGGCATTCACGCTTCCTCGAAGGCTTGTAATTACATGAAGCGGAAATGACTTTGTTAGTAAATTAAAGTTCATTATACGTGTTTCTGCATTTTACCGCAAACTTTCTGTGGGATTTATTTCTGGAGAATTAATAACTGTTTAGTGTCAGATTAAACGGAATGAGATAAGATATTCTTTTTTATTTGGTGGGTTACTTTACCCGTCTTTTTTAGTTTCTTCAGTTTCCGTTTCTGGTTTCTATAAAAATTCTCCAATCAATTTATGTAGGTAAAGAGTAAGCCGCAAGTAACTCATCTTGTTGGTGTTTGGTTTTTGCCGTGTTTTCGATTCTAACCGACAATTGTTTAAGGAAATTGCATGAATTTTATATTGGTTTGAGATGTATTATAGGGTAATCTTTGACATATTGAAATGTTATGCCGGTTGCAGACGAAGCAGACATAAAGTGAACACAATTTTGAGACAAAAACACGACAAAATTTTAGGTATTCAGACAAGACAAAATAGAGACAAACTGTCCACACCACAAGGACAAATGTGCAACAAAATTCAGTTGGTGCGAATCAGTTGTGGCGTTTCCACCAGGAAGAAAATTTAAAAAATGAAGATTTATTGCTAGCCGCCAGTTGTTATATCTTTCTCGTCTCTTCATCCAATGTTGTAAAAATGAAACGCAAACGTTTTTGGATGAGACCAAGCTTAAAAAAGCGAGAAAGTTATTCCATAACTAAATTGTTAGTTCAGTTACGTGAGGATGATATTGGACTAAGTGGTGAGATTCGTTCAAGCTTTAAGAATTTTTTAAGAATGTCCACCGAAGATTTCGAGAATCTGATATGCCTTGTTGGTCCTGCAGTTGCCAAAAGACATACTAAGTACTCCACTACAACAACATAACAGAACTAAATATGTGTGATTTTCCACTGATTTATTGGTCTCCTACATTAATTGTCAGCGCACACCGTCCACACTGCGCCGACAACTTGTCGCAAAATATGCAGACAAAACAGAAACCTTTTGATCTTTACCGACTCGAGACGGGACTTGCAACTGTCTCCGAATTTGGATACAAAACAAAAATAAGACAAAAATGTTGCAGAAATGTATCGGATTTGTCGCCACTTTGTCGCGAAACATGACATGTCTTGTCGTTGTTTTGTCTGCTTGGTCTGGACCCGGCATTAGAACATGTGTCTGGCGGCAATAATCACATAATAATTAAAATATTAACATTAATAAATTGCCCGGAATATAAGTGTCAACACTGAAAGGGATTGCATATCTGATGAAATGCAACAAATTTTTTTTTATAAGAAATAATGTGAATACTGTTGGATCTTGTCTTGCTTTTTCTTAATGTTGTGTTGTCTGACTTGACATCTCGAATTGAAAAACATAACAAGATTTAAAAAAGTCTTGCGGAACAAGACAAAAATAGGCAAGAAAGAAGTCTATGCAATAAATATTGCATTTTGATTGTAGGTATATACTTTATTTAAAGGACATTTTAACTTTATTCTGCTATGTCATGAGAAAAGCATAAGTAAATCATTAACGGTAAATATATTTAGGAGTACTTGTGGTCATTATGACTTACGGTGAGCGCTCTATCAAACGATATATTAAGGTCTGTTCCAACAACCGTCGAGAACTGATTCAGAACCGTAAGAAATGTTTGACCACCACCGTCTTACGTCGCATTCGCCGAGAGTACATTAACAGCTGAACTGCCTGACTAATTCTGGAGGGTTCGGAATCGATTCTCGCTTTGTTGGAACAAACCCATAGTTTTCGCTCAGCAACTCCTTAACGGATAATGATAAAAATATGCGGTTTTTTAAATAGACTATAAATATTATTTTACGCCGACGCTGTGTTTTGAAATTTTGAAAAAGTTGAAAAAGTGTAAAATTATTATTTTTTAAATGAATTTTGCATATTTTCAAAATTTCAAAACACAGCGTCGACGTAAAATAATATTTGTAGTCTATTAAAAAAAACTGCATACTTTTATCATTTTTCGTTGAGGAGTTACTGAGCGAAACTATCTTTTGGATCGAGCGCTCACCGTAAGCCTTATCCTGACATTCAAAACCTGTTTGCTGTTATAATTCTATTATCCTTGGTGAGAGATAATAAATTGTCAAGGCAATTATATTTTATTTATACAATTTATAATACAGCACAATAATAGTACTTATATTCGGGACACGCTGTATAATATGGAGTCTACTTATGGAATAAATTCATGGCGCTCTAGCTGGCCATTGAAGAAAACCTTGTCTTCCTATCCGTCAGTTAGGAAACAAGCGCTGCTTGCAGGTGTCTACGAGCCTTAAAAGGTTAATTTGATCTGCTTTCTATAATTTTGAATAGGTATCACTGAGTACCTAATTTAATCTATACTCAGATAGATATTTCTATTACTTGTCCATTAATTTCACAAACTTTTCAACCACGAAATTCGTATTCCCCAAAATAAGTCCGCGACTTTGCGTCAGTGTCAAGAGAAAGCTAATCACACGTAAGTGTTAAAACAATTTCATCAAGCTTAAACGTGATACCAGCGATTTCTTCATCTTTATTACCTTGACTTGACACTGGCGGGTTAGTCTCTACCTGCGTGAACGACTGAGCCCGCCTCTATCAACCCCAGAACGGAGCGGTTTAATTAAATTTGGCAGTTAAGTCGGTTTAATCTTGGGCCTGATCCCCAACGAGCCGCGAACTTGAAACAAGTGCATATGGATATGACGTGCCCGGTTAATGTTAGTAGGCTGTGTAAAGATAAATTTCTCCAAGGCCGCCGCGATATTACGAACGTACGGAGAATATGCATTAAACTTGGCGTGCTGTCATAATATAAATTTAAAAGGCACGTGCATCGAATGCGTTATGTTCTCGAAAACAAAATCCTCCAGTAGAACTGATTGTAATTACGATCGGGAATTTACGATTGCTTGAATGTAATGTAATAAATAACCAACGTAATAATGCGATGTCAGGAAGCGAATTATAAGGTCTACAACATTTATAGACGTCTTCTGAAAACCACTTTCCATTTTGTGTGGGATCTAAGTTCTCACAACGTCGAGTACTATAGAGTTTTTAATTAAATTCGACAGGAATTAGAATTACAATTTTAGAGAGGTATTATAATACTTAAAGCAACAATTATTTAATAAATTTTAATAGAATTAATATTCAAAATATTTTAAAATAAGATATTTACAAACTAATTACTACAATAATTATATCTAATTATAAAGGTAATTTTATTTTAAAAGATTATAATCTGAGGTAAACCTATAATTTATTAGGTTTCTATAATGTGTATATCTATCTTATTAACTTTATTATTAAAATCTTAAAGATTTAATAAAATATACAGGGTAATTCACAACTTATTTAATCTTTGGGAAGATGTGTCATGAAAAAATGGAATCAATATCGTAAAAACAAATTGTAAAATCCTTAAGCCCGCATTTCACTGAGGCTGGTCCAGCCAGGCTAGTGCAGCCCGGCTGGTCCAGCCAAATTTGAAATGTAGTATAGCAAATGGTCATACACTCACACAGGCTGGTACACGACGAGCTTGCTTTCGAGCTCAGGCGGCACAAGCCATGTTTGTAATAATTTACATTTTCAAGCGGGACCAGCTAAGCGGGATCCTATATAGACCAATTAGATTTCTGCTTTTATACCACGTGAGTATCTACGTCGCTGTACAACCAGTAGACCAGGACCAGCCTGGCTGGACCAGCCTCAATGAAATGCGGTCTTTGCACTTGTTCCAGCCACTAGCCTAGGCCGGACCAGCCTGGCTGGACCAGCCTCAATGAAATGCGGGCTTAATAGTTTCCGAGTAAATAATTATTGAAGTTATGATATTTTCAACCTTTACATTGCTAGGCTATCTTTAGCCAGGCGATTCCGAATATTAAAATCCGATTACTTATAGTAGGTATTAACGTTTTTGTGATGCGTATTTACATTAGTATTATTCAAGTGTCAAAAATGGCTTACGAGTATCGCAACTCGGAGTTAATGGATATCGTTTTAATTTATTGTGACGTGAAAATGCTTTAGCAGAACGATTTCCTGGTAAATGTGTCAAACGCAGCTACTTTTATAGCGATGCGCAGTGAGTGCAAGTGTATGCAACGCGAGCGTGACATAGAAAATTTGAAATCAAATCGTGGAAGAGTTGGAAGTCCAGGACGTCTACGGCGTATTGCAGCACGAAGCTCAATTATATCCGTACCATATACAGCGTGCCCAAGCATTAATACCAAGGGACTGGAAGAGGAGGACCGGTACCATGGCCGCCACGATCTCCTAACTTTAAATCATTTGGACTTTTTTTGTGGATATTTAAAAAATAAAGTGAACGTATAATAGCTGCTACTAATAACTTACGAGTTTAAAATGAACAAAAAGCAGAAAAATTTGTGTGAGTTTGTAGAAACTGGGTAAAACGGACCCCGCCGCCGATTGTATGCTCTGCCGCCTTATCCGGTTTTACCGCGGATCAGTTTCCAGTGCCGTGCAGAAGTGTATTGTTAAATTATTTTCGAACTGCCTTTTTACAAAACTGTATATTATGAATCACCCTGTATATGGGATCACTATTAACCTCGCTATTAATACTTATTTTAGATCATAAAATATCAATTTAAGCATTTACAGGGTGTAATTTCGAATGAACGGCCAGATTTACATGGACCTATGATTTTAAAAAACATATATTATGTTTGTTTGCTCGCATTCGTAAAACTGTTTCTGATGCCTTTTTTCGGAATTTTGAAAACTACAGCACGACATTAGCTGCTTTCTTTCGCTCAGAATCTTATGATCATGATTACAAAATCTGCAAGAGGATTGGTGTATTTTAAACAGAAAGCAACGTGATTGGATATAGAATCATGATCACAAAATCATGTTCGAAAGAAAGCAGCTATTGATGTAAATAAAATTCATTATTGGTCGGGTTCGATCCCCACAGCCGGAACACCGTAGATCAGTTAGACTTATACAGAGGATTGGCACCCTCTTTATGGCTATGGTAGGATGAAAGAACGTTAGATTAGGTCAATGTGAGCGATTGATGCCGGTCAGCATTTGACCATCCCCCTAATTTGCGAATATTTATAAATTTCTCTGATTTCCGCACTAAATGAAAGTTACTATTCAAATTTATCAAAGTTTCATTCGTTTCTGATCTACTAGGATTTGCCTTTGAATCCTGAATTTTCACACGTTCACGTTTCTTTACAATTCCTTGATTGCACCTTACAATTTAGCTTTTGCAGTAATATACAATACTTAAAACAATGTTACCTCCATTTGGAACTGATTGCGAGGAAGAACCTGTCGAACAACATGGAACATACTGTAGATATACTTTCACCGCCTCACCTCATTGCCTACTATCCGTGCAATAAGCCGCGATCTCCGATGGAGAGGGAAACTAACTATTCTAGGAGGTGGTGGAGAGGAGACAACCGAGCGAGTTGGCTTACATCGTCGTCATTTGTTTCGAAATCTAAATGGCCTTGCCAGTGAGTGCTGGAAGTAGTTGGCTGAGGTTCTCAAGTATTTATTTCAAACTCCAATATTCGTTACACGACTAGAAATTTATTTATTTGCTGTGGATCTTATATAACCCAAACGCTCTGGTTTCATTATTACGGGGGTCATTCTTCAAACTTATTTATTACTAAAATATAAAATAATAATAACAAATTTATTTGTCCAACAGTCACAAACCAATTACGGGAGAAAGTTTACAAAAAGTACATAAATAAATAAACCGAAATTGAAAATAATTAGGAAATGACAATAGAAAACAAACTGACGTGAGTACTAACAAAATTATGTATTACTGGTATTATTAAAGGCAGTAAATAATTATTTCAAATTGTAGTGAAAAAGTGCATATTTAATTATAATTGCATGTCATTGAATACAATAATATAAAAATAGGACTTCTCTGCAGAAACGAAATAAATGTGAAAGACACAAAATAATGTAGATCTTACAAACGCTTTTTAAAAAAGTTATTATTAAAACATCTAGAATTTTATTTTAGATATTACGTTTTATTTTTCGAGATTTCTGTACCAAAAAAAACATAAAAATCATTTTACGGCGTGAAATACGGCGACCTTAAGAATTTATCAATGCGCACCTCGAGCTCTTTCAGATAATACTGTATCTCAAATACAACAGTTTTTATACCGGTGTGAAACAGCAGCCAAACATAGCAGCCAAGCGCTATGCAAACACCCGAAAGATCATAGACGTTCGTCGAGATAGAACACGATTAACAGCATAATATTTATAATATCCTAAATAAAACATTTATATTTGTAATTTTCTCAATTTGAACGTTATATGAAAACGAATATTAATTGTGAGGAAAACGAAAGGACAAAAAATTAAGTCATAAGAAATTTGGTGTTAAACTTGGTTACAGCTGGAACTCAAACAATACATAACAAATACACTTGTAGGTCGTGCAACATGAGGGCTGAAAAATGAAACAGTCCGTTAAAGGGGTGGAAATTGGAGTTAATTAAAAATTCGATATGTCTAAAATGGAAACCCGTCATTTTAACGGGTTGAATCTCGGTAGATAAACATTTTATAAAATGTTCAGTTTTCTGATACCAGTGTCATCCACTCGCAAGCCGTCAGAAGGGTGGAAATGAGGGTAAATTAAAAATAAAATTTCTCTAAAATGGAAACCCGTCATTTTAACAGGCTGAATGATCAAAAAATTTAAAATTTTATAAAATATTTACCGACCGGGTCTGTTAAAATGACGGAGTTTCATTTTAGAAACATTGAATATTCAGTTTACCCCAATTTCCACCCCTCTGAAGGCTTGCGAGTGTATGACACTGGTATCACAAAATTGTCAATTTATAAAATTTATCTGCCGAGTTTTAGCCTGTTAAATTGACGGGTTTCCATTTTAGACATTAAATTTTCAGTTTACTCCAATTTTTGCCCCTCTGACAGCTTGCGAGTGGATGACACTGGTATCAGAATATTGATAACTTTATAAACTATTTATCTGTCGAGTTTCAGCCTGTTAAAATGACGGGTTTCCATTTTAGAAATATCGAATTTTCAATTTACCCCAATTTCCACCCCTCTGACGGCTTGCGAGTGAATGACACTGGAATCAAAATACTGAAAATTTTATAAAATATTTACCGATCGAGTTTCAGCCTACGCGGTGTAGAACTAACTACATCTATCGGCCGTTCGCTCTCCATGCCGGACTGAAAATGTCCGGGCACGAAGCGTTCTACATGCAGTAGACACCATTGAAAGCTGTCGACCTTTATCGCGATCGGCGAGAAACGATATTTTGCAAACACGGAATTCCAGGAAACAACTACTCTGCGGGCTAATGCCCCGACCAGCATTGAATTACACCTGGAAAACCTATAGCAACAGCTAGAGTCATTCGTCAGACGCCCACCAGACATATACCGGTTTCGAGCTTATTAGCTCTCATCAGTATGCCATAGGTGAGGTATCCGACGAATAATCCTAGCTGCTTTCGTCTGTCTAACCCGACAGAAGGGACCATGAGTACGTTTGAGTGAGTTTTGCAAAATATCGTTTCTCGCCGATCGCGATAAAGGTCGACAGCTTTCAATGGTGTCTACTGCATGTAGAACGCTTCGTGCCCGGACATTTTCAGTCCGGCATGGAGTAGCGAACGGCCGATAGATGTAGTTAGTTCTACACCGCGTACTCATGGTCCCTTCTGTCGGGTTAGACAGACGAAAGCAGCTAGGATTATTCGTCGGATACCTCACCTATGGCATACTGATGAGGCTAATAGCTCGAAAACCGGTATATGTCTGGTGGGCGTCTGACGAATGACTCTAGCTGTTGCTATAGGTTTTCAGGTGTAATTCAATGCTGGTCGGGGCATTAGCCCGCAGAGTAGTTGTTTCCTGGAATTCCGTGTTTGAGTTTCAGCCTGTTAAAATGACGGGTTTTTAAGTTAGACTTATTGAGGATTCAGTTTACCCCAATTTTCACCACTCTGACGGCTCGCGAGGGGATGCCACTGGTATTAAAAAATTGATAACTTTATAAAATATTTACCCATCAAGCTTCAGCCTGTTAAAATGACGGGTTTCCATTTTAGAAATATTGAATATTTAGTTTACCCCAATTTCCACTCCTCTGACGGCTTGCGAGTGGATGACACGTACCAGAAAATTGAACATTTTATAAAACATTTATCTGACGAGTTTCAACCCGTTAAAATTACGGGTTTCCATTTTAGAAATATCTAATTTTTGATTTACCCCAATTTCCACCCCATTGACGACTTGCGATTGGATGCTATTGTGTTCAAAAATTTTTGTAAAAGTGTTTCTTGTTCAGCCCTCATGTTGCACGAACTACAAGTGTATTTGTTTTGTATTGTTCCAACTGTAACCAAGTTTAACATGCAAATTTCTTATGTCATAATTTGTTGTCATTTCGTTTTCTTCACAATTAATATTCGTTATCATATTACGTTAAAATTCAGAAAATTACTTGCATTCATTTTTACTTGCGTTATTTTAAATTTAAGCTAAATGTTAACCGTGTTCTATCTCGACGAACGTCTATGATCACTCAGATGTTTCCATAGCGCCTGGCTGCTATCTTTGGCTGCTGTTTTCACACCGGTAGCTTTTATGATTCTGACGGTTGTAAAAAGTTTTAAACCATCAGTATAAAGTGGCAAGATACATCCAGTGTATTAGTATGCTATCTATAAATATATTAAATAATAATGGGCCCAGAACTGAACCTTGAAGCACATCTAATGTAGCTAAAAATTCAACAGATAAAAATCCACTGTAAACAACTTATTGGATTAGAGTGATTAGATATGATTTAAATAATCACAAAAGGAAACCAGTGGTCGCGCGGTTTAAGGCGCTGTGGGTTCGACCCTGCAGCCGGTAGACCGTATATAAGCTATATTCGTGGAGAGATTGGCACCCTCTCTGCGGGTATGGTAGGGTGGAAGAATGTTGGCTTGGGTCAATGTGAGAGATTGACACCGATTAACATTTGACTGCCCCCTAATTAATGAGGTTTTCCAGGTTTCCCTCATTCCTGCACTGAATGGTGGTTAGGGCCTACCAACGTAAGTCGTTCCTGGGCGCAAATGCGGCCTGCTTAATAATAATATGCCGCTCCCTCTCCCGCACAAGTCTTCGACTTCTGGGCTAATCCTCGTGATTAGAATGAGGGGTAGAGATATTATTATTATTATTATTATAGAAAGGCCCGAGGAAAAGCCTTTTTAAAAAAGACTGCTTAATGAAAGTAGTTTATTTTCATATCCTCGTATAACTTCCACTATGGAATGCACTGATTTCAGAAAAACCCTGTATACGCTTTGAAATAATAAAATAATATATACATGGAACGAGATAATATTTATGTTTCAGTCCTAAATATATCTACCAAAGGCTTATTTAAAGAAAATTCCCTCTTCTTTTAAAGTAAGTCTTGAACGAATAAAAGCCTCTCGAGAAAAGAATAGCGAACGTTTTTAATTCTCCAATGGTGTTCGCTAATTAAATACATACTTTACTTACACAAATTACAAGGGCATTAACTTAATTTAATGTGGGTTGGTCTCCCAAGTTTCCAAGTTTTCTGCAAGAAGCGTTCTTACAATTCAATTACGGCCTTCCAAAATTTGGAACGAGACAACTTTGCGCATTTTGCTTCACGTGTAGGAGTTACAATATTCATATCCAAAATATTTTCGCCAGTAGACTCTGTGACACTAATATTGTGGGCGGATACTCGTGGGTTGAAAACTAATTTTTTTTATTAAGTGGAGAAGTGTAAATATTTATTTAATCACAACACGACCAATGTATAGATTGTGTAACGATAGGCCGACAGTAGGTGTTAGGTAATGTGGACATTGAAGACAGACTTGTATAATAGTTTTTAAAATAAAACTGATTATATGCAGTATCATCATATAGAATATAATATTTTAAAATTTAAATAAACAACTTGCATTATTAAAAAATACTAAAAATTATATCTACCAACTCCTAAAAATATTTTTATGTGAAAGATATATAAAGATAAATTAAATACATAAGTAATAAAAGTCTAAGTAATTATTTATTTATTTATTTATCGCGTTCGGAATGCAAACAGGCTAGCAGCCCAAAACTGCATCCACTAGTACATTGTGAACATAGTAACAAATAATATAAACGTGAAATATTAACAATATAATAATTACACTTGGAAAACAGCTAGTCACTCGTTAGCAACCTACCAGACATATACCGGTTTCGAATACACTGATAAAAATTTGTCTGTAATTTACTACAAAATTACAGAAATAAACATGGATAAAATTCCATAATATTATGTTATGTGATTTTACAACTATTATGCTAAATTCATAAATAAATTTCCGTCACTATAATTTGTATTGATTTATACATTGTAATTTTTTGGTTGGAATTTTAAAATATACATAGATATGTAATTTTACTAAGTAGATCATTTAAATCGTCATATATTTTATATTTACATACTTACCATTATAACTAACATTGAAAATTATGCATAGAGACAACTTTTTCAATAACTAATATTATTTCACCTATATGACTGATTTTATCAATGTGTAAAAAATTGAACAATATTTATATGTTAAAAAAAATATATACCAAAGAGTTCACCAATCAGTTCAAATATTTTCATTTTGCTTAAGCTGGATAGTGTAACAGTAGCCAATTAAAAAAAGTATTATATTATTTTTGTAGCCATATGGAGCGTGTGTTGAAAGATGAAGTAGAATTGAGGAGAAAGTTCTTACTCTTAATGTCATGAAAAAAGTCTGCTTGTTAAAATGTACGCGAGTCACATTTTTATTTCTAAATAGTTAAGAAGGCCTTGTCAGGAGCAGAAATAACTTCTGTGTAGTAAAATTTTCTTCGTGGTATTTGTCCATCCATCCTAAATGTGAATTATCTATCCTTCTATGTAAAAGGGTAGGTATTTTGTTCATACATCATCTAAATATGAATTGCAATATAGGTATTTCATTCGCCATTAGAAATATATTTTCGCTGAAAATACTGCATAATTATTCTTGAAACATCAGTATATGTAATATTCCTTGGTTTTTGCAAATATTTGTAGATATACGTATATTTGTGTGAACATTAATATGTTTAGTTCGAATTTTAGTTACAGTAAATTTATAATTAACGTAACTACAACTAATGGTAATATCTGCTGTAAGCAATTACTATTTTTACTGTCACAAAGATAAATATGTTGTTTGAAATGAATGTTGTATGTTTTAGAGAAACATCTTATGACGTAGTTTTGATGCAAACATATAAACAATGTATCGTTTCAGTTTCTATGAGCTGTCAAATCTTGTCCTTGATCTTGTCTTGTCTTGCGAGAACAAGACAAAATCAAGAAAAAGCAAGGCAAGATGCCAACAATCAATCGATTGCTTCTAAAAAAATAAGTGTCATAAACCGGTAAGACGTACTACGTAACGCATTAAAATCAAGATTAATGTAAGGTTTATAAGTATAAATCAATATCAATTCCATCTACAGAACAAAAAATAAACCAAGAAACTAATGTAACAATGTTTAACTTCTAAATTTTAATTTAAGTGAAATACATTTTTACATGGTATAAACTTTTATTATTCGATTTCAAAATGAGTTTATAATTTTTTTAAATACGATTTTTGTCTAGAAGTCCTTTATCGACGTGGTAAAAATGAAGAGCATTTATTATTGCTATCATTCTATTATTTAAACAAGATATTCATCAGCTATTATAGTATAGTAACTTTATCGGATTTTATGTTTATATAGTATATAAAACAGAGTGTTGTATCCATTGTTTAATAATAAAGCGGGGGAATTACGATAATAAATATTTAGTTACTCATAAAGGTAAAATAATATCAGCACATCACGGGCTATGTTGTATAGCTTCCGCTAAAAGTATCGTGATAGCAATTTCATACAAATACATACCACTTATACAGCTATATCAACAGATCGATAGTCGATTAAAACGTTGAAATGTGATTGCCCTTCAAATCTACATAATGTACGGAAAGAACATGGAAATATCCTACAATTTATATTTATGGTGGTTTTTAGGCTTTCACGGTCGATGCTATCATTTGATACATAGTGATTTTCCGGGTTGTTATGCCGTGACCGCGGTAACTGGTCGCTGCCAGAACCAGAATTAAAGTGCCCTGGTTGTTCTCGGGCTAGGCTCTGTGGGGACAGACCAGCTATCGGTACCTCTGGAACCGCCTATATATTGATTTCGGCTCCTATTCTTGGTATTACGATTGCTACGGTCAGAACCGTTCCTCGGATCATGGTGGCATCCTAGGTGTCCCGTAGCCGCCGCTGTAACTGGTCGCATCCTATGCATCCAAACGTTTCGCCGCTATTCACTGTCGGCATCTTCAGTGGTGACTCCGCAAAAGCTTCGTCGCGATTGAGCTGAAGCTTTTGCTAAATCAATATATGAGCGGGCCTAGAGATACCGGTAGCGGGTCTGTCCCCCACAGAGCCTAGCCCGAGAACAACCAGGGCAGGTAAAAGAATCCCGGCTAATGTTAGGGATGTGCACTTTAATTCTGTTTCAGGCAGCGACCTGTTACCGAGGTCACTACATAACAACCCGGAAAATCACTATGTATCAAATTATATTTACATTTAGGTATTTAATTTTTTCACATTAATTTAGTTCTGCATGGCCATACGAGTACGACTAAGGCCCAAAGCCATTTGCTTGATGACATGTTTATATTATTAATGTATCTGTATTGTTTTAAGAAAACTTTGTGCGTTTTGCAATGGTATGGTTAAATTAGCAATTTCTATTCTTTTGAGAAAACTGTTCGTTTTGATAACTAGGTAAATTTGATTAAAGAATCTATTCTGACCTCTAATTTCCACTGTATAAGTTTGGTTACATACATATTTAGAATCACCCTCAATAAATATGGATAGGTATTCATGAATAGCATTCCATATCACATTGTGCTGTTGGCAATGACTGCAAAAGGTAGAAGTTAAGACTACACAGTATAGGTATAATTATAACATTATGTAAAATACATATTTCCACTAACTGTTTATATTTATAGTAATGTATCGGTTAGCAGACCATTTCCTGCTAGATATAAAAAGAAATTATTTTTAGACGAAACTGCAACGTTTATTAAGCTTTCAATGTAGATGAAAAAATGCAACAAGTTGCGACGCAAAATCGAAATTTTGTGAACGTGAAACGAAAAAAAATATGCGTGGAATTGTAGACATTATATGTAAATAAACACCAAAGCATTGAACTCGTTCGAACGATAGTGTTTCAAGGCCAGGTTAATTTACATAATTAAATAAAAAAAAATGGTAATCTGTTGGTGCTACTATAATAAAGCATCATGAATGCGATTATAATCGGGTATAGATTATTACATTATCAGCATTTTCTGTTTATAGTGACACAATTTAATAAATAAAATATGTTGATTTACGAAAAGCGTATTATTTTTAGTACAAAAATCGAACAGATCAATAAATCTAAAGTTTCTCAATTTAGTCAGTAGCGAAATCTCTTTTTGCAAAAATTGGTTATGAAGCACTGGTATATTATTATCAAGCAGGCCGCATTTCAGCCCAAGAACGACTTACGTTGGTAGGCCCTAACCATCATTCAGTGCAAGAATGATAGAAGCCTGGAAAACGTCATTAAGGGGTGGTCAAACGTCAACCGGTATCAATCTTTCACATTGACTCAAACCAACATTATTCCACCCTACCATGCCCGCGAGATTCGATCCCACAGCGGTTCGACCACATCGATTCATGTACTGACGCCTGAAACGCCTCGATCACTGACTGATAAATCCATACATAAATCACATTCCTTATTGTAATTTTACGTTTTTATTGACAATTTACAAAAATAATGTATTCATTTACAGCAAATGTACAAAAAAGTGGTCAAAACACAAAAAATGCGTTTTTCAATCACTTTTGTATTTGTACATAAGTAGTAAGTAAATTATTGCAAAATTACAATGTATATTCACATAGACCCCTACCCTATCCATTTTCTAGGATATTGTGCGGCCCTTGGAAGACTAAGATATAGGATCTTTGGCACCGAGGGACCTTCCATGGACCAAGATCCAGGCGTACATTAGGGCGTCGATAGGTTCGAGTAAGGCCGAGGGCGAATAGTGGAGAGATGATGGGATGCTAGGGTAGGCAAAAAGGGCCCACGTGTGGCCTAATTGCCAGGCTGAAGCCCGCCGCACTTTTACTACTACTACTATGTATTCACATAGGTACATTTTTTCAGTGTGGGTAGGATGTTTAGAGAAAATTCACTAACTAGAACAATAAATTGAAAATAATACTAACCTCAACCAATTAAAATGCCAAGCATCACACAACAGTCCCAATAGTACAACTGTAGGTAGAAATTTTGAATTACTGCAACTAGTAAAATATAATAGTTTAACAATTACAAGTTTCTCTTTCTAACTGATTGCAACAAACCCATTTGGTAAAATATTATATTTATCACTTTAACATTAAAAAATACTTGCAGCTGAGCAAAACCAAAACACTGATACAATCTTAAACCAATTAGACTGGATATAAGTGCTGACTAATTATTTCCCGCTATATTTATTCTACGGGGTCATTTTTGCAACTTCGGGCAAAAGCTCGCTGAAAAAGTGAAACAGGTTTGTATGCTTGAAGCGAGACGTAATGTTCTGTTTCTTTGCTACATTCCTCGCTTTTTATGGGCAATCGCGGACGGTATTAATAAATGTTCAGTCAATTGATATTAAAATCAAGTTAAGTATGTTCGATGTTACGCTTCGTCGGACTGGGTTAGCGGTTTCTTCAGTGACACTTTTACGTAACTGATAGAAGTATCCTAAATTTATTTTCACATAATCCTAAAGACTAATAATTATTATTTTTGGCATAATTAATATGGATTAATAGATTTTTTTAATTGTTAATTTAACCATTGAGAAAAATGAGAGAAATATACAGGGTGATTTTAAAAGTTGGGCAGCAATTTTAATATACGTCTACTTAATTAAAGAACAAATGATAAAAAAAGCCCAATAAAATATTAATATAAAAAATCATACATAACTCACCTATTTTCACAATTTAAAATTACATTGATAAAAATGGGTGGAAATCTTCATGTTTTGTTATGCTCTTTTTACATAATATTTACTTACTTGAAAATTTTAATTTACAGTATATGTATTACGAAATAATCAAGTGTAAGTGTTTTTACATAATAAAATTAGGAAATTTCAAAAATAGTGTGGTAATAAATACAATGTGCTACAGTGGAAGGAACTATTTACTTTTACTAAATTTATCATGAAATTTTACAAAAGTTTTCATGTGATTTCTGTTGCACATGCGCGGAGGTACATCAACCTAACCTCTAACAGTCTAACCTAATACGTATTAGTTGTGTTGTTAACATATAGTAGACAAACATTTGTGGGATATTTGTAAAACAGTAAGTATAAGATTATATTATGTTACGTGTGCACTTGCAGCTTGTGGCAATTTAAATATTAAACAATTCATAAACATAGAACTAAAATTCGAGCTAAAAATATTTATTTTCACAGATATAAGTGTATATCTACAATTGTTTGTAAAAACCAAGGAATATATACTGATGTTTCAAGAATAATTATGTAATATTTTCAGCGAAAATATTCAACATATTTTTTAATGCGAATAAAATACAATTTTAGATGATAGGTGAAAAATACACTTTTACAGAGAAGGATGAATAATTTACATTGTAGTAACGCAAATTTACGATGGAATTTAGCATAATAGTTGTAAAATCACATAACATAGCATAAATTTTTTTTCATATGATGTTACAATGTACTTATTTCATTTACAAAATTACTATGTAATTTTACATAACTTTACGCTGGTCACAAATTACCAATGTAAAGTTATGTGAAACTACAGACAAATTTTTATCAGTGTATGTAAGCCTGTACAATCATGGTAAAAATGTTCAAAATCATATCCCCTTCTGGAGTTTACTCTTGTTGTGTAAACAACACAAGTTTGTTATTATCACATTGTCATATCACTCTGTCAGCAAATTACGTTTAACACAAAAGAATAATACGTGCACACTACAAAACACTATAATAATTAAATGATAACATGATTTGTTTTTAACGCATACGTTGATTTGGAATTTTAAGATTAATTAAGAGTTAACTTGTCACATGTTGCTTAGCGATTAGGCATCGTGAAATAGAGTTGCTTGACCTATTAGGCTAGGTTAGGGTTACAGAGTCAACTTCAAAATTTGCAATAACTTTAAACTTAGTTACCTCGGTTATTATATAAAAAACATTTAATAAAGCAAGTTGTGGAAAACGATGTATTTTAATGCCTATTGTCATCAGTTAAAATTAATGCTCTCTTTCAAAATCACTCTGTATATTAAGGGGTTAGAGGAAATACGAAAGAACAAAACAATATTAAAAACACGTTGTTAGTAATGCTGACCGGATAATGTCAATGTCTGTTTTACCATAAATAAATTAAGCAATGAAATACGTAAATATCTTTGCATATAAAATTTTTAGGGCAATGCGAAGTTCCTCAAAAACAGTCATATACAGGGTGTCCAGAAACTCCTGACAAACGAAGACCGGACATTCCTCAGATAATTTTAAGACAATTTAACCCAATTCACCTAGTCCAAAAATGCTTCCTAAGGGAACTAGAGCTCTTTGAAGATGGCGCCTTGTAAATAGTTTTGTTTAAATACCTCCAGAACGCTTCTACTTAGAAAAACAAAAACTGGTATGCTTGTTTAGCCTTCAGAGATGAATCGATTCCATCAATTGCGAATTTCTAGTACCAGTCATAGGCGTCCGTTTTGGGTAGGTCAACGGTTATTTTAACGCATAACTTTTTTGTCTTTAACTTTTAAGCATTTGTGACACTAGATTATTAAATTTTCAGGTATTCTAGTACTAAAAGGTACTCTTACTTTAAGTCATTAGGATACACCGTTTTCTAGAAAAATTGATTTGAAAATTTAAAGTTCAATTTATATTTTTGCACTAGTTGGCTCTGAACTGCCAACAAAAGTAAAACATACGTTTTTCATTGTCAAATTGTTGTCAGTTCGCGAAGTTTATCTTTTAATTTTTTACTTTGTGGAATTCAAACACAACGATTTCAATTTTTTTTAAAATGATTTTTACTAATGAGGAATACGCCGATATGCATTTAGTTTATGGCGAAGTGAGGTGTAACGCTCGAGCAACGTAGATACGCTGAAAAATTTCCCAATCGTGAGCATCCCACTCACTCAACATTTACAGCTCTTCATCAACGAATAAGAGAAACAGGTTCAGTGGTCCCGAAAATTATGAAACAGGGAGACATAATGATGTAACAGCAGAACATGAAGATGTTATTTTAATGGAAGTTGATGAAAATCCAGAAATTAGCGTTCGAAGACTATCTGCCATGTACCCCACAATTTCAAAATCTTCCGTAGGAAATATCTTACACAAAGAAAATTTATATCCTTTTCATTTTACAAAGGTGCAAGCACTGCTAGAAGGAGATTTTCCTGCTCGTGTAGAATTCACTAGATGGTTACAAAACCAGAAAAATCAAGATGAAGATTTTTCAGATACATTTTGTTTGGTGACGAAGCTACATTCACAAAAAATGGGATTTTTAATGTACATAATGCACATTATTATTCGTACGTTGGTGACAATCCTCACGTTGTTCAACAATTTAAGCATCAGCATAGGTTTAAGATAAACGTCTGGATAGGAGTAGTTGACGATTATCTACTTGGACCTATGAAATTACCTGCTCGTTTAAATGGTGCTGATTATTTACATTTCCTGCAAAATATTTTACCTGATTTGTTAGATGAGGTGCGTTTAAATATTCGGCAAAACTTATGGTTTCTACGACGGCTGTCCGGCCCACTTTAGCAGGAATGTACGAGACTTTCTAGATAATAACTACGAAGACCATTGGATTGGAAGAGGAGGTCCAGTTGCTTGGCCAGCAAGGTCGCCGGATTTGAATCCTTGCGATTATTGTGTTTGGGGATACATAAAAGCATTTGTTTATTCCGTTCCGATACAAAATCGTGCACAACTCTGGCGAAGGATACAAGATGCTTGCAACGAATTTAGAAATAACTTTGGAATTTTTGCAAGAATTCGGCGTTCTCTAAGCAAAAGGGTAAATTTATGCATAGAGACTAATGGTCATCACATTGAACATCTTTTGTAACTATCTACCTTTGATACTTTTTTTGTTACTTTCGTTCCATTGTAATAAATACTTTGTTTTTAAAAATCTTTAACTAAAATTTTTAAACTTTAATGACGAAAAAACGAAAAATTTTCAAATCCATTTTTCTAGAAAACCGTGTATCCTAATGACTTAAAGTGAGAGTACCTTTTAGTACTAGAATACCTGAAAATTTAATAATCTAGTGTCACAAATGCTTAAAAGTTAAAGACAAAAAAGTTATGCGTTAAAATAACCGTTGACCTACCCAAAACGGACGCCTATGACCGGTACTAGAAATTCGCAATTGATGGAATCGATTCATCTCTGAAGGCTAAACAAGCGTACCAGTTTTTTTTTCTAAGTAGAAGCGTTCTGGAGGTATTTAAACAAAACTATTTACAAGGCGCCATCTTCAAAGAGCTCTAGTTCCCTTAGGAAGCATTTTCGGACTAGGTGAATTGGGTTAAATTGTCTTAAAATTATCTGAGGAATGTCCGGTCTTCGTTTGTCAGGAGAGTTTCTGGACACCCTGTATATGGCTGGTAACACAAAATTACTGAGTTTTTGTGTCGGAGCATTAATAAGTAAATAGACATCTGTAGGATAGGTGATAAGATATACAGGGTGTACCATTGAAAACTTTGCACCCGGGTTATTTTGATCTACGTCCCAAAATATTAAAATTGCCGCGACACATCCATTTTGTTTTCGAGGTGGACACATTTTAGCGTTAAATACAGACTCGCCAGAACAACCCCCTTCGCGGGGGCGCATTTAACTTTAGAATCTTAAATGGCACTCTAGATCGAGTGACACCTCATTCGAAAGTGTTTTTAATCTGGTTGTCGTCATGTATTTTTTTTTTCAATTTTAGTTCATCCGTTGTTGAAAAAAAAATGTTTATTATGCTTAGGAATAAAAGACAATTTTGTATTAATCATTTAATTAATTGATATGTACCTTGAACTTTTGAATAACAACATTTATCCAATGATTGTTGAAACTATGGAAAATGATGATAACATTTTAAAAGACAATGTTTGGTTGCAACAAGATGGCGCACCTCCACATTTTACAGTTGCAGTAAGTCAGTTTTTAAAGGAACATTTTCCAAATCAATGGATAGGTCGCCGCGGACCTATTGAGTGGCCACACAGTCTAAAGTCTAAAATTTATGCCACTCAGCCGCAGTCTTTAGAAGAACTCAGGCGGCGCGGCGTATTATTGAAGAATGACCATCTAATTACCCCCGAAATTCTTAACAATGTTCGTCGAAATGTTGAATAACGTTATTATTGCATGGAAGTGGGAGGCGGAAATTTTGAACAATTAATTAAATGATTAATATAAAATTGTCTTTTATTCCTAAGCATAAGTAAACATTTTTTTTTCAACCACGGATGAACTAAAATTGAAAAAAAATTACATGATGACAACCAGAATTAAAAACACTTTCGAATGAGATGTCACTCGACCTAGAGTGCCATTTAAGATTCTAAAGGTGAATGCGCCCCCGCGAAGGGGGTTGTTCTGGCGAGTCTGTATTTAAAGCTAAAATGTGTCCCCCTCGAAAACAAAATGGACGTCTCACGGCAACTTTAATATTTTGGAACGTAATTCAAAATAAGCCGGGTGCAAAGTTTTCAATGGTACACCCTGTATAACGTTTTACGATCTAAATAATTGTACCCTTTGCAGTAGACATTTCGAATTCCTATTCGATAAAATCAAATCACTTCCACTGCATCACACTGTGTATCAAACTAACAAATGGTGATTGATATTAGCACATCATAACGATATGCTGTGATATTAGTTTATTAGTTGGTAGGCAAGGGGAAAGTGCGTCGGTGGGAAGGAAATTTTTCGCGCGAAGTGGAGACCGAACCGACTTATTATTGAACTTTAGTAGTGCTAGTCGCAATGAGTAAACGGGTTGGGTTTTGCATGCGCAAATTAATTCCTTTCTTTATTAAGTATAGATCCGAGTATAGATCAAAAGAAAACTTGCATGTCACCCTGTAAATTTTTGCCTTTGTACATTTTTTGTGCCTCTATAACTCACCTGCGTAATACGCCATTTGCGGTGAACTAACAAACTTCTCTTGACTACTTTCACTATCTAATTTTTTTCCACGACATCCGATGAACTAAATTATAAATTTAAACAAACCACGCAAGCATCCCGTATCATCGTGTGAAATAGACGAACGAAACGAGCCACGCCACAGTGTCACCTAGCGACGATACGAGATGCCAATCAATCACCACTTTATTTAGGCACTCAAGGGACAAACTATCAATTTGAGACAACTTTCCTAGAGCTAATGACTTATACCATCTAATATCTAATTAAATAACCATTATTTGTACAATTATGCTGTAAATTTTAAGCTAGTAAATTCTTTCGAGTTCATTAGTCGCGTCGCAATATGAATACCAAGGAGAATTTAAAAATGGCAAATTTATAGACAATTCAAATAAAAGTTACCTTATGACAGTTCGCTTAGCGTTTCTTGGATTTGGTATTGAAAATTACCGTTTAAGGTTAAACATCCCGTATATCATTAAGTACACATAAATTATTCAATTCTGGTACTAAAAGATGTATAAACAATGTTCGATGTAAATACATAAAATACTAGGTCAGGGTTTACGAGCCTTGATATCTTCTGAGTTTTATCGCGTTATTCGCGTGCAAATTGCCGACTGTAATTTTATATGTACAGTTTTATTTCACCACTGCTCCCATTACGTTATCAGGCCAAATAATCTGGGCTTGAAAAAGTGGCGAAATATGCCGTTCTTCCAAAAGCCACCTGACTGTGGTTTGTACATCGAAAAATCTTGTAAATTGTACTTTGAATATTATAAGTAGGCGAAGGGAGACTAAGGTGGTGGCAGTACCTAAACTTATTTTTTTATGTTTTTGGTCTTACACATTATTTCTTATTTTAGAATTATCACTATACTTTTTGTGTCAGATATTTCGCTTCAGTTTAATTTGATTAAACATATTTAAGTATTTGATATTTCAGGTGAATTAATCCTTCTATATTATTTGTTATCTGAATATTATCAATATATTCAGCAACTGAAACAAACCACTACATCCGTTCTGCAACATCCTCGGATTTTCCTGGGTATCCCCAAGCTTCGAGAATTTTCTGATATTAATTAAGTTCCTTAATATAGTATATTAACGTAGATATTAAAAACATTTCAATAAACTGTTCGATAACCTAGAAAAACAATTCAGCGATCTATATTATAGGAGAAATGCAGAAATAGGTCAGATCTCATCTATTGTGGTTGAATTTTCGAGTTCCCACTGTCAAAAGTGAAATTAGATATTTATAGAATGTTTCCATTAAACCAGGTTAGTAAATTTAGATAGATTAATTTCTTTAGATAATTATTGAATATAACTTTGTCTGTGGAATTGTTCATTAGCATACCTAGATGTTTGGTATCAGAGAACATACATATGACTTCATTGATAGGAATTGTAGGAGATTTGATTTATATTAGCTTAAAATACCTTTCTAATAGGTACAGTAAAAAATTTACAAAAGCTAATAATAAGGAATATATGGGTAGATATTGTGGGTGTAATTCAACGCTGGTTGGGGCTTTAGCCCACAGAGTAGTTAGTTTCACACAATATTATTAATACCTAAAAATATATAAAAACCATTACATAAAGGGCAAACGTCATATTAAATTTCAAAATCATTGACAGGCTAAACTCACTTTTTTCATTGTCGATGTTTAATTTCAATTAATTTTAATTTATATAATAATTTTTATAGTTACGATATTTGACTCAACTTAAAGGAGACCACCCGAAGAAGTAATCTTAAAAATGCAGAAATAGGTCAGATCATCTATTGTGGTTGAATTTTCGAGTTCCCACTGTCAAAAGTGAAATTAGATATTTATAGAGTGTTTCCATTAAACCAGGTTAGTAAATTTAGATAGATTAATTTCTTTAGATAATTATTGAATAGAACTTTGTCTGTGGAATTGTTCATTAGCATACCTAGATGTTTGGTATCAGAGAACATACATATGACTTCATTGATAGGAATTGTAGGAGATTTGATTTATATTAGCTTAAAATACCTTTCTAATAGGTACAGTAAAAAATTTACAAAAGCTAATAATAAGGAATATATGGGTAGATATTGTGAGTGTAATTCAACGCTGGTTGGGGCTTTAGCCCACAGAGTGAATTAGTTTCACACAATATTATTAATACCTAAAGATATAAAAACCATTACATAAAGGGTAAACGTCATTTAATTTAAAAATCATTGACAGGCTAAACTCACTTTTTTCATTGTCGATGTTTAATTTCAATTAATTTTAATTTATATAATAATTTTTATAGTTACGATATTTGACTCAACTTAAAGGAGACCACCCGAAGAAGTAATCTTAAAAATGCAGAAATAGGTCAGATCATCTATTGTGGTTGAATTTTCGAGTTCCCACTGTCAAAAGTGAAATTAGATATTTATAGAGTGTTTCCATTAAACCAGGTTAGTAAATTTAGATAGATTAATTTCTTTAGATAATTATTGAATAGAACTTTGTCTGTGGAATTGTTCATTAGCATGCCTAGATGTTTGGTATCAGAGAACATACATATGACTTCATTGATAGGAATTGTAAAAGATTTGATTTATATTAGCTTAAAATACCTTTCTAATACAGTAAAGAATATCTGAACCAGACACAAATTTGTTTATTTTGCAAAATATACAGATTCTTACAATTCAAAACAATATATTTGTCAAACGACCAAAAGGTTTCTTTTGTGCTATATATTATTGTCCAGCAACGGACAGAGAAAATAAATCCGCCGACTTGAAAAATCTAGGAGTGCTTGTTTGGTCTTATCTAGTTTGGGACTAGAACGAAAAAAAAACAAGGAGTTTCATAGACTGATCCTTTTTATTTATCTGTTCGTTCGACTTTTTGGGACCTGACAAATACCGACTTCCGAAAAATTTAAAACGGTCGAATAGCTCTATTGATCGGTAGCGTTACAAATGACACGGATTTCGCAATAAATCGACGTGAAATTCTGTGAAACGTACAAGGCGGAATACATGCATGTGTAATTTAAAAAATGCTACGTCGCGACCCAGTTACGTTCATTCCTCCAAATATTTGCTAAAATAATCAATTCGTGAAAACAAATGTTTCTAACTTTATACAAGTACAAATATTTTAGGAGGGCATAGTGAAAAATTAGAATTAACTGAATCACCTTTCAAAAGAATTCCGAAGTTATTTACAAAGCGAAAAAATGTTTGTTCAAAACTGTATAACCCTTATCTAGGCAGTCCGTCCACCGCGAGGTTATTTATTCACATGTTTGACGTTTAAAGGGTAGGAAAACGGTCAAATTCGTTGTCATAATTGAAATTCTGTACGTTGTGATTTTGTGTTTTCCTTCAATTTTTACTGACTTTTTTTCAATTTAAAACAAAGGAATTTGTGTAGGATACAGGTATATTTCCATAATATAGTTCACCGGATTGTTTTTCTTGGTTCTCGGACAAGACTGCAGTCGAAGTTTTTTGTTATCTATTAGTTTTCCTTTCGTTCGATATTCTTGGAATAAATAGGCATTTTATTTAACTGTACTCGAACTATGTTTTGTTGGTAGTGTTTATAATGAATGGAAATATAGTTTTGACAATTTGGAAAAACGAATGCAAAATACTGCAGGTAACTTGTACCTATCAGGATTTATTATTAATGAAAATGTAAATTTTCGTTGTTTAATTTGGAAACGCTGTAAAAAACGATCGCATTGTAGTTGACAGATCTAAGACATTTCGATGCTTATCACATGCGCCGCTTTTCCGGGGGAGAAGAGGGTTTTGCCTCATTTTTTAAATTTTGAACTAATTTCCGAATTATGTCCCAAAAACAATTTTAATTTTTTCAGCATCAAATTGGAAACGGAACATATTTTAAATAAAATATAGGTTCTTATTTAAAGAAATCAATTTTACCAGAATATCTATGAATATGCTTGACGTATTGTGATGAAACATGAGATAATGGTTGATCTAAAGATAAATCTGCAAAATTTTGCATTTCTAATTTTCACAGACTCCCGACGCCACTGGATACATATTTTAGAAATTTGAATTCCTATAGGTAGTAATTTTTCAAATAATTTTTTACGTTTAACAATACCAACCGTTAGTCCACCCCATCACCACTAATAATTATGGTAATGTTAAATTCGGAAAATAAACACCTGTTTGCTTTGCTTTCACTTCCCGTACTTGCTATACTAATGCAGTTGTTCCACAGCATTACGTATAGTGTACCTACAATATATATAGGACCCAAAGATGTCACAAAAACACAAGAACCAAACTCCTTTTTACATCATCAACTCCATAACATTGCATCTGTTTCTAAGAAAACATAAACCGTGCTGACGTCGTGTGACGTTACATCAATAACCATAAAAAATTATGCCAAATAAATCCTTTTCCCAGTGTATATGTATAATATAGATTTGCATATTTAAATCTCCATATCCCCAAAATTGCAATGTAAAACGGGTACGCGGGCGTGCATTTTAGCTACTCCTAGCAGGAAAAACGTGAGCTAAATTTGCGACGCCTGATCGTCTAGCAGGTGAAAAGTCGCACAGCGAGCAAAGCTCGGCCGTTTATTTATAAGTGAACACTAACAAAAATTCCCGCGTGGGCTTCAACGAGCCTACACTTTATTATTTATAAACATATTCTTTGTGTATATCCCGTACGACCTGGTGCTGTGTATAGTACGAGACAGTCAAATAAACTTTTACTCGAACCCGATTGCATTGGGTACATTCGTTAGTTTAAATCACTGGAAAGGATGGACTCAGAAATGTATAAGACTAGATTTAATTTGCATGGAGGTGGGAAGGTCACTTGTCAGCTTCAAGTGCGATATCGTTTTCTGGTTTTGGAATTTGATAAAGTTTACGATTAACTCTACAGCTAGAGCAGCACAGGGCACTTTAATCTTCAAAGTCACGATTTCGAGAAGTTAGTAAGCGATATACAGGGCGTAACAGTTAATTGCGAGAAATGTTCAAGGTTGAATATCTATAAAAAAAAATAATAAAAGTAATATTTTTTTCTTATATCATTTTTTAATCTTAACATGTTTTACTTAAAATATTGGAGCCGAAATAGAAGAATTACTAACGAATTAATGAAGATATAGTAAACAAAGGAGAGTCGTCTAGTATACAATTTTTCAAATGAAGAAAAATAG
Source organism: Monochamus saltuarius (assembly GCA_025584915.1). Taxonomy (NCBI): domain Eukaryota; kingdom Metazoa; phylum Arthropoda; class Insecta; order Coleoptera; family Cerambycidae; genus Monochamus; species Monochamus saltuarius. The sequence goes on from CM046726.1 coordinate 3,449,043, forward strand.
CCACTGAGGTTGAATTCGTAAGCGTCTGCAATAAAATATACTTACGATATGTCCCGGTCATGAGTAGGGAATCTTTACACAAATATCAGTAACTGTGTTATAGTATCTCATTACAATGTATAATATACTAATAGTAATAATATCTCTACTCCTCATTCTAGTCACGCAGATTAATTGAGAAGTCGGAAACTTGTGCGGGAGAGGGGGCGGTATATTATTATTATGCAGGCCGCATTTGCGCCCAGGAACGACTTACGTAGCTAGGCCCTAACTACCGTTCAGTGCAGGAATGAGGCAAACCTGAAAAAGCTCACTAATTAGGAGGGTGGTCAACTGACGACCGGTATCAATCTCTTACAATGACCCAAGTCAACATTCTTGCACCCTACCATACCCACAGAAAGGGTGCCAATGCTCTCCGCAAATATTGCTGGTTTACGATCTACCGGCCGCAGGATATAAGTAGGTACAGCTATATGTATAATTGTAATGTATAATTATTTATAGTAGGAAATCTATTAAACTGGCTATAAACATTTTTATTTATTAATATTTTGACATTTGATAATATTCTGAGGTGACAAAACAGAATAGATTTTTTTTTTCAGGACAAATTCACAGAGGAAAAGCTTACATCAACCTGTCTGTGAATGTTCACATCTGGCAGATATAGGTAACTACTAGGTACGTGATTCCAAATAAACAACCTATCGAATCATATTAAAACATCAAATATGTGTGAGTTTACAAATATTTAATAAACACATCGTTTTAGAACAGGTGTACGAAACTGTACGGTGCGTATTCACAACTTCTTTATTTTTAGAATCCACCGACCTCTCGCTGAGATCTTCACACTCAAGACGTAATTTGTCTTAATTACAGGAATGCGCTATTTTGGCAGCTATTATTCTTGATCCGCTCGGATCTAAAAATAATACGCGGAGAGCACCCGTTGAACACTCGTAAATGGAAAGTTTAAAAATAGTGCGGCAGTTCATGAATCTCTAAATATGAAAACGCGTATCTGAAACGTCTTATGTTTTTTAACAAAACAACTGAAAAACAATGCCATTTTATTACTGATAATTCAAATGTTGATATTAGTAAAAAATTATGTAGAAGAAAGAGAATATAATTCTGTCACTACTTTTTTCAATATTATCATTACCACACCAGATTTTATGACGTAAGACATCTTGATATTATTTATTATTTTACTCGCTATTTTGAAAATATGTTAAGCCTGTGTTCACTCGGAGGTCAAGGAACATGTGAAAGTAAAAAAAAATCAATGAGCAGCATATAGATTCGGAAATTGCGGATCTTTACAGAGAAAGTAGAAATTGCCGCTTCATTCCAGGGAAGGTACGAACTTTAAGAGGGGTGGCGACGTGCATTGGTCTAGCATTCCCCACTACTACGGTAATCGGTTCCGTATCGCCACTGCAAATCTAACTGTCAGATCAACTGATGCCAGTGTTGTCAGATCTCATCCATTCCGAGGAAATCTCATGCTTTCATATTTTGATTACAAAATCTCATGCTTTTAATAGACACAAAAGAAATAATAAAATTATTAAAATTACTCTTTGAAATCTACCAAAACAAAGACCTAACGAGAAATAAAGGAAAAATCGAGAGCAAAATTGAATAGATAGAGGTAGGTATCTACAATATTTGGGTACTTGAAATATCCTTTATTGTAGACTGCTCTCTTAATAATTAGCAATGAATACATAAACAGGTATGACAGTCTACGGATATGTGTGTGTGCTGTATTCACGCTGTATTGCAGTGATTCTTAACTCTATTCCGTAAGGGTACCTACATTTTCTGGAAACAACAGGTTTTACGACCCGTGAGTCACCTTGCGTCACGTCAACTGCGCCTCAACGTTCGCCCGGCCTAACAATAAAATAAATTAGAAAGGTTACGTGGTTAATAACTTTTAAGTAAGTACCTGTAACTACCTACTTACAATGTAATATTATGATAAAATAGCAGAACATAATGATTTTTAATGAAATAAAAATGGCATTACAAAAGTAATTGAAAATTACTTGCTTCTTTGAAATTATTCTCATGCACTGAATTTTTCCCACCTGGCAACACTGCTTGATGCAAACACGCTGTGGTCGAAGTATGCGTGTAGCATGACACAAATACACGCAAGCGGCAAAATACAATTCACCATCAAGATCCTCACTTTCCAAATCTGTATAGTCCAAAGTGCCACTTATTTTAAAATTGTCAAATCAAAGAAATTGAAAATTTTGAAGCCGGTCCTGTGTGCAAAATGCACGTGGTTCTGCTGAAAGCGTCGATTAGTAAAGTTCTTTTGGCAATCCAACGTTTTTTTTTTAGTTCCATACTATTTCCACGAAATAATCCTGCTTTGAAGTAAGTAGTAGGGAAAAAATTATCCCGCTCACATAGTATTACTCTAGGTATCTAATTTCATTGGCTGCAGCAAAAATACGCTGTTGACGATCGAAGCTGGCGACAGTGGGGTTTAGTATACACAGAAATAGACATCACATGTGCTCATTCTTGCTTTGATAAGGCATCTTTATATAAAATCAAATAAAATAATTCCATAGGCAAGGTTGAGTCTAAATTAAAAATAATCTAGGTAAATATTAGTAACAAAAAAAATACGTACATTGAAATTAGTAAATAAGCCACAATAGATCAGATCTGACCTATTTTTGTATTTTTACAGGTGGTCTCCTTTTTAAATTGAATTAAGAAGTATCCAAATGGACACCAAATAAATAAAAAATTAAAATTATTTGAAAAATTATTTTTTTAAATTGATCTTAACACCACATTTGATACTGTTCCAAAATTTAATTTTATTTATTGACTGTTTTACACAACACAATCAATAAAATATGAAATAGAATCATTTATTTTGAAAAAAACAAGTTAAGGACAAACATATCTACTTACAAACTGATAATAGAATTGCAGTGACATATTTAAATACATTAAGCAGGTCCTAGATATTTTGTTAAAACACACTCTTTATTTTGAGGGCAATTAAAAATGAGGGCATTGACACATACAACTAAAGAAAATTTTATGTTCTAAATCAAGACTTGAATTACGGAAAGATGGATGAAACAATTTCACCAAAAAATGGCTACAAAGCGAACAAATTTAAAATCACTTTATTGAGCAAAATTGGTAAGCTTGTCTAATTACTTTGAAAGCAACTTTGTTAAATACCCGGCCATATTTTGTCGAGGAATTTAAAATTCAAAACGATTTTAAAACCCACCTGGAATTTCAGCGGGCGTCAGCGCCTGTAAATTTTCGAGTGCACTTTATATTATTAGAACAGACAAAGTGTGTTCGTGTGGTATGGAGAACTAATGAATCTCCGGAAGCATTTTTGCTCGGATGAATATTTTAAAGTTTAATTTTACTGTAAAATTTACCGGCGATTTATGGCCGTGCAAATATTATCGTGCATGAAAAGTAGGGGATTTGACGTTGTGCTGGTAATAAACTTCTGACATTTAACTAATTGAAGTTATTGCCTTTTAACTGTTGAAATATTCCGGAATATGTTCACATTTTGCGACAATTAAGGGGGAAGTACGTTGGGTATAACTTTAGAGACGTTCACATTTGGGCCAGTGTATCTACTAATAAATGTAATTAGAGGTTTACAGAAAATATGCCGCAACACGATAATAATTACGATTAATACTAACGTTAAAATATAAAAGAAGAAAATAAATAAAGTGAAAACATTTATCGTTCGACGTTTTATTACGTAACAATAACTTGTACAAGCTTAGCATTTTTTTTATGAAATTATTTAGATGTAATACAAGGCATCGTTATCTGGAAAAATGGCAACATGGTGAACACAATTAAAACATCTATAAAACTCTCCGGTTATATACCGGAAGTCAACTTATTTTAATTTTAAAATAAAATTTTTATTTATAAAATTTATTTTTGTATTCTATGGAGAATTTTAGGGTGGCTTTGATAGCATTTTCTATATAGATAGAAGTTGCAACTTTTCCTGAAAATAAATATCAAGTTGATTTTCGGTATTTGTAAAGAACTTAGACGACGCTAAATTATGGTACATTCATACATTTTAAAATATTATAACAAGCGTTTTATTCTTGGCGTTACAGTTTAACTTCACACAGGTGAAACTTTTTTATCTCAAATGGAACACTCTGTATCTTTTCACTGTCTTGATCACATTGAAATTGATTACTATTAGAGATATTTTGCAAATTCATAAACAACAAAACTGACTTGGTATGTGTCAGATATTGTTGTGTTGTACAGTTTATACATAAATTCTTTGCTTTGGAATACCATTCGTTCACAAACATTACAAAACAGCCTTGAATAAGTATGCTCTTAAGTTTGAAATAGTTCTTGTATATTTCGCCTATCTTTTGATAATTTCATTTATTCATACTCTCAATAACTATACCTAAATATTTAAATATAAACGTTGACTACCAGTTTATGCACATCACTATCTGGTAAACAACAACAAGGCCAAAAATTAAAGTCAAGCGAGGAAGCCGATACGACTCTGTTCGAAGCCACGTCTCTCGAACTCTAACTACGACACGCTCGAAATAAAATAAAAAACAAATACGATATGTTTCTATTAGCACGTCTACATTTAGTCATAGGAAGGAAATTAATACGGAAATGTTTCATTAAAACCATTTTTTCCCTATGAACTATGGGTCCATCGGTTTTTGTTTTTCAGATACAGACCAAGTTTTACACATAATTCTTCTAAAAAAAACAATGTATTTTATTAATAGTTCATAAATGACAGAATATGTGCGTTTAATACAAAAAAAACTATAGGTATTTTTTAAATGTACCTACTACAAATTTTCAATAATCGAATCGATTAATATTTGCTAAAGATATACATCTGGATAATAAAAAAAACTATTTTCTGCTTTTTTAATAAAGTGACAGTTCTCATGAATATGTCGTCAACATATTTTAATACAAATATTTATTAATAAAATAATTATTTTGTAATAAAGTCGTTTATGTTCGCTGAATATTTATTTCATTTTAAATTACCCGATCAGGTGTGGAAGTTTGCACAATATAACTGTTTGTTTCGGAACAAACTACTATGAAAGTATTACCCAAAAGCACTCTACGAGTAATCTTTTTCAGTTGTAATAAAAGCCTTTCGTGTGGATTTCAAGCGCCAACTTATTTAGAAAAAAAATGGTAATTATATCTATTTTGCCTGCGGTTTAGTTTAGTCACTTCCTCTTAGATAACACGGATATTTTCAAAAATATTAATCTTGTGCTTGTGGCGTGACATAAATGAGATTTTCCCGCAGACTTCCAACTATACCGCAAGAGATGATCTACCATTGTACTCGTATTATAGTGCTTTCGAAAAGTAACGAGTAAATTCATTATTTTTGAAATTAAGAAGTTTTCCAAAAAATCCCCTGGCACGTCGATTTTGTTTTAAAAAAGACATTTTTTGACATACGACCCATATTTGTGACGTCATCGTTGTTAGAGATATGACGTCATCGACAATTTTTTTAAATAGCAACCCCCAATTTTGACCATGCCATTTGAAAGAGCGTGTCATTCTACATACGTACATCATGAAAAATTATGGTGTTACATAACAACAATTTCAAGATAATAATGTTTGAAGATTTTAAAATTTACTTTTCACAATTTTTTTTACATTTAGTTTCGACCATATGCGTCGGAATAGTAAACACACAGAATCAAAATTAAATCACATAAAAGTAATTAGTAAGTACAGAATCTGTAAACAATGGGTTTTTGTGTATGCATTCAACTATGTATTTACACTTCAGGCCAACAAAATTGTTTCACACACATTTTCTTGACATAATTATATAATATATTTTTTTATTTAACTCGTACATCAAGGCATCGTGCCAACACGCTACAGTGCAACCAAACGTCGATACAGAACCCCTACCAACCTTTATAATTCCCACTTTATTTACACACCGAACTAACAAACCATTTAATACTATTTATTTAAAAATTAAATTACTACTAGAATTCTCAAAGCTTTGAATGAATAATTCATGTGATTCACAACGTAAAATTTAAAATGTACCTAGGTAGGTTTAATATGTAAATGTTGAGTTCCTACTTTGATGTAGGGCTTTTAGAATTGATAAAGGTATCAATTTATACAAATGATAAAGTAACTTGAGTAAAATAAGTAGGGGGTAATTGAAAATGTACTTTGTTGTGCGTATTCTCTCTACACTGTTCGTAGGTATAACCTATACAGGGTCAGACATAGTATCACTAATTTTAAGAGATGAGATGAGAAAAATGAGTATAATACGAATACCAAATAAAAAAATATTAAATGCATATTTACGCCTAAAAAAATATTTCCCAATCATCATTTAAACCCTCGTTTCAAACTGTCACTGACTCAGCTTTCAGTTCAACTCGGTGTCGGCTTGACGTGACGTTGCCAAATTTAAATATTTTCCTAGTGCCTACCTACTTATTGTAATGTTAAAACATGTAATAAATGCTATACATTAATTTTTAAAAGTATGCAGTTAACATATTAACCTTTAGTCTAAAAAATATTTAATTTTGAAGTTAAAAAACTCCAGCGGATTAAATAATAAACAATTTACATTTTATTACATAAATAGTGAGATAACAAAACAATACTCTCTAGGTAAATTATTAACAGAGACTGAAAAGTTTTTCGTACTTAAATATTGATAGTAACACAAACAAAGTCTCGTCCAGTCAACACTAACTAATCTGGCAATTTGAATCTTCACTATTGTATTTAGGTCATTAACCTTGTTTTAATTGCATACTGAATGACAAATATTGCAGAACCGCCAAATAATAACAGAAACAATCAATTCAATTCGCTTTTATATAAACACCCGGTGTAATGAATATGAAATCATGAGTATTTAACAGATTAGTCCCATAATATCAGCCGTAATCGGTATGGCTAAAAAGTTGGCAGTTCAGATTGAACACGTTAACGCGAAATACGCCAAAGCTCGTTCGGGTTCATTTTGCTTATGCCGCGGAAGCCAACCGTCGAACTGCATCTCAACAAGCCGCGTGGCATAGTCCCTCTCCCTTCAGTACTTCAGTCATGTCCCAACAGTTACCATATTCACGTAAGAAGGTGCGTTTCGTGTTTGTTGTGTCGCCTCTGTAGTTTATAATTATTAATTAAATGTATTATTTCGCTAAATAAAAATGCAATTCAAATCGGGTGAAATTAAATTTCACAAATTTTCCTACCAAGAAATAGTTAATAGTGAAAGAGCACGGTCGTCTTCATTAAGACAGGATTTCCGTGTTTTTCGGCACTGATCATGACGCAAAGCCTGGATGGAAACAGAAATAAGAGATCTGATTCTGATGCACTTGAGTGAGAAAATAAAAAACATGAAAACTCATATTCTTAATCAACTGCTATTGCAGTATTTGGGAATATCAACGTACAAGCTGAACTTGATTCCGCCTTCAAACACATGACAAAAAGTTGATAAAAAATAGGTATGTTTTATCTACTCTTTTAATCTACTGTATAAAATTTTGCAGAAATTTTGAACTTGCACTACGAGGGAATGATAAATCCGAAAATTCTCATTAGAAAACGATATATCACTTCAGTACTGAACTTTGAAAATGCTGTTATTATGTGTGTGGTCCTGATGACGTGGCAACTGGGGTTTTGCTTCAACACTCGAACGCATTATCAGAAAATGTGTAGTATAGCAGAAGTACCGTGTTATCGATTGTCATGGGTTAATCTTTTAAAAGATCGAGTAATTTCTCGTCTTACGTAATTAGGCCTTTCGAATACGTGATTAAAATTAATGACATTACGACTGAATCACCCTGTATATTAAAAAAATGACGTACTAAATAATATTTATACAGTTTCCAACTCCACCTTACTCTCCGACTGTTTATTTCTGCAAATTTTGCCTGGGGTATTCCGTCCAATTTCGTAAAGGTTCATCATCCCCATTTGCTGCATTATATCGCGACTGCAGGAGGAAGGGGAACACCCCTCCGCCGCCTCACGTAGTCCTCTTTATCCCTACATTTCTCACTTTTGTCGGTTTAATAAATCCCTTATTATGCCTGGCACAAGTTTCACTCGAAGACTTGTTTTAGCTACGTTTATTCGAATTACATTCTAGCCTCTGGTTACAACGTTTACCCTAATTGCTTTTTCATCCTGCTGGGATCGTTACATCGAGCATTACACTAAAAATTATGTCAATTCCTTTTAACTTTAATCCTGGCAAAATTCCACAAAATAGCCCTTGTACGCACACGTGAAGTCATAATGAAGACGGAATAATACTGTCGCTTCTTTTTTTGACAAAATGTGTTAATTTATTAAACATGTAGGAAAACACCATTATGTAGTATACTGGGTTTATAATTCCTTAACAACTATAAATCACTCTAGAGCTCGTCATAGGCGACCTGTGCACTGTGGTCAACTCAGCGTCTCGATTAAAATATCTGAATTTTATTTGTGCAATCATAATTAGAACAGACGAGCTTACATGTTCATTAAAATCTATGCAAATATTACGTGGTTTGGCATTTTACTGTCAGCCTTAGTAGTATTTACAAATGATTTAAGCATTGCCTCTTGAATTGCGAAGAGTTTAAGAAGTTACATAGTTTTTATCATTTAACAAAAACGTATTAAAGATGATATGACGACATTTTGATAGAACGTTTGCAGTGAAGCAGTTCCAGAATTGATTGCGCTGTTAAAGTACTACCAAAATTTATAGGTTATCTGAACGTGTTGCTAAAGTGGCAGTTCCGTAAAATTTGAAACAACGCACAATTGCCGGTCTATTAATAAAAGCCAAAGACCTTGGAATGTACAACATAATATTTATAAGTCATAGTACATCTGAGGAGTACGCTGATAACGTTGTATTTATTGCATCATATCCAAACAAGCTTGGCGAAATTATCTCAAAGGAAAATGAGAAAGATAAATATTTGTGGTTTGTCATACAAATATCAATTTTTTTACCACATTTTTTTACTTCTGCTTCATATAATGTATAATTTACGTAACAAGGTTGTGGTTATCATCAGCAAATAAATGTTTTCCAAACCTTCCTTAACAAATTAAATATTTACATTTTTTCATTTGTACACATAAGAATAAAAAAAAAACTTGTAAACCTGAATTGAAAATGGGTAGACATCTAATGTTCAAATTTCGAATAATGTAATTAATTTTCCTTATGCGAGTCTACAGTCGTATTGCTTGTTATTGAGATAGCTGCATACTTTCCTGTCAATCTACACCACTTGTATGTGCCTCGGTCTTTTATAGTTCAGACAGAAAAAGGTAAATGATAAAACTCGTTAAAAATCTTTCCAAACAATTAAAATGTTTCTCATAGTTTTACAACGGTGGCATTGAGAATAATATAACGAATTTCAAGATTTTAATCTTCTTGATAAAATAACTACGAACTTAACCTTTCCGATTATACTTAAGGCAATCCTTAGTTTACCAACAACGTTCCTTCTGGGACTGAACAAAAATTGTCTGCTTTTCGTGAAAAGGTCAACGATATTTGTGTAACATCTATTTACATATGTACATATTATACACATATCCATTATAATTAATAAGTTGTTTACTCGCAATGTTAAAAATACTACCTATCTTTGAATTTAATATTCATAAGCATATTTAAAACGATATTTAGATACAAAGTCCTGGAAATACTGAAATGCTACAGAAAACATCGTTATCATAAAGTATGTAGCAAACGAAAATAATTTTAAAGAAACGTCCATATTAATGAGTTTACAGCTTCTACATTATTTGAACCATAAGGCAAGGCGCATATTGAGACGCGTATGACGCGTGTGTGGTGACACAGCACAGCTACTTTTGTAGCATAAGGAAAGTAATGGAACAGCGCAAATTCGTGCCACGACGTTGCACAGGAAGATTCGCGTATGACGCAGGCGCGCAGCGCAGTGGCAGTGGCACAGTTTTTCGCGCCGTACGCGCCACGTATTGATAATTTTGAGGTTAGTTGTGTTCGCGCGTGGCAATGAAAACAAAACTGATAGAGCTGGTAAGAAGGCATAAAGAGCTTTATGATACCAGACATGAGAATTACATGAAAGCGAAGATAAAAAACAAGATTTAACGTGAATTTGAAAAGAGCTGCACTTAAAAGATGATATATTTTGCAGGTAGAAAACCGTAAAACATTTTCATTAATAACTAAAAAATACGATTACGAAACTCTACAGGCTACATATGGTCCAATCTTTTTCGTCCTTACGTTTTCTTAATAATGGTTTCCAAACTCATGGATCTATTTCATTTATAAATCCAGTTTTCTGCTTAAATCATTCATTTTTATAATAAACAAGAAAAATTAGAACGACGTAGCTGTTCGAAAGTCGTAAGCAGAACTGCCTTGCAATATGCGAAAGACAACGCTACGCGTGTCGCGCATTCGTGTCATGCTGGTCGGGTCACGTCATCTTACACGCGCCATACGCGTCTCAATATGTGCCTTGCCTAAGAAAAAAACTAAATGTGAGAATTTATTGAATTTATAAAATTTCATTTGGAAATCCAATTGTCTATGAAATTTACTGTTTTGTTTGACAAGTGACTTCAAATTTCGTGGAAAGTGATCAAGAATTTTTCTTGGCGAAAATCGAAGCTAACAAGTCAAAGCAACAGTACGAGTTTTCGTAAAATCGTTTGTTAAGATGGTCTGAGTTAAAAAGTGTTACTAACAAGCTCAGGGAAATAGTGTTTTTGGCATATTTTGGGAAAAAGTCCAAAATATGGAAATTCTCAACGATTTGGTCAAATTACATGTTGAAGGCGATGATGACATAAAGACCTAGCGTCCTAAACTCTTCATACATGTCATCATCCGATATTCCTCACTTGTTAAATTAATACGATTTTAAGAAAACGCTCTAAAGCTTGAATTATTATTACCTATTCTCCATTCTTAAGAACACAAGTCAATAATAAAATTAATTACATTCATAATTAAATTAGCGACAAGATGTACCCGAAATTTTGCCCGCCCGAACGATATACCCGCCCACGATAGCGCTGGAAATGAAACAGTTGGATCCGACAATTCGTCGCAGCTAATCAAAGCTACAGCGCCTGCGTACTTACTGCAATAGAAGCTGTGTAATCGGGTATGCTCTCAGAGATATGCGGCACACGATTTTATAGAAAAATATACGGGCTGCATATATGTTTCTTTGTGTCGACTGCTTTAAATTGTGAGCAGGTTTATAACACACTCTAGATTTTCGGTCCGTCTACTATAGATTTATAAATAATAGTTTTATTATAAAATAATTTGTCGTATGTGTATACTAGTGTTCATCTGCCTATCCTAATAAAGTGGTTAAATGTACCAACTAACTTTTACAAAAATATTTATGTAAATAATGATATTTTTATGAGGCCTACTTTATTTAAAGTATCTTGAATAACTTTACTGCCTGCTCCACTGATCAGCTTCATCATTTAGGGACATGATGAAATGATTATTTTGGGTACCTATTAATTAATTTTAACGCCAGTATCGTCACTTTAATTTGCCCGATAATTAACCAACAGAACTCGTGAAACGGACGAACGGGTCTACCGCCGCTGCATGAACATGAATGAAACAAAAACCTTATCGCAGGAAAACGCGCAGTCATCTCTAAACGTGAGTTAGTACTATTTGTGGGAAGGTATGTGCAGTAAAATGAGTCATTTTTTATTATTAATAACCTAAAATGGATAGTAAGGCACGCACAAGAGCGGTATTTAATCCGCCGGGGGCCTTGAAACAGAACCATACACCATACCTCATTTAGACGGAAGTTGTTGGAATTCTCTTAACTCCAAACAAAATACTCAAGCGGTAATAGCGAATAGATTCCACATTGTTTATTTTTTTTTTAAGTCTTGAGAAAACGCGTTAGACATACTGAAAGAACAAAAAAGGAATTGAGTAAGAGCTATTAATGCAGCTCGCTTCTACTTCCACACTGTATACCTAATAACTATCGTTTTTGCCAAGGTTTTTCAACTCTCCTAAAGCCGTGTCTACATTATACCGAATGGTGTCGATCGGCAAACCTAGAGTTTCGACTCGTCCACATTGTATTTATGTACTTAGTATGTATAGACGTGTTGACCGATATATATATCGCCGCGCCATTTAAGTAAAACTCTAGTTGACTCCCTTTGACATAGTTTTTTAATTTAGATATTAAAATAATGAGTGATGCAGAAGATATTGCAGTGGCCACTGCTGCAATTATCATTGCAGTTGTTGGAAACCAACAACAGCGTCGGCGTCGTCCTCGGAGACAATAAAAAAATAGTACCTAGGTAATCAGAAAAAAATAAACACACTGCACAACCGACAAAATTAATCAAAATGACTACATTTGTAGATACCTAGTACATATGTAAATGTTCGTGTTTACACCGGCTGGCACTTAAACTGTTGAAAACATGCTTCAACACGTCTACACTCTTCATGTCGAATAGACTTTCTTTGATCCGTACCGACTTGGTTCGGGTTGCGTTCGACTCGACCCGACATGATTCAACAATGCCGGGCGACACGTCTAGACTGCACCGACATTGTCGATCGACACCATTCGGCATAATGTGGACACGGCTTAACATGTACTATTTACTTATGCAAGGTGCAAATCAATCTTCACTACAGAAACATTTGGCGTTAACTTCAGTTAATTCTTCGAAAAAAATTAAATAATAAATAATAGTGTCTTGTAAAAGAGGCAAATTCAGCGGTAAATATTGTAAAAATCAGTTAAGAAACCTGTTCTCTGATATTAGATAGCTGAGTAAGTTTTTTTATTACCATATTAGCTTTTGACAAATGTGTTGCAATTAATAGTTTCCTCAAATACAGAACAAAGCTATTTGATGCGTCTTTATTTGGTTAAAGAATAATTCCTTTCATTGCTTTAATCCTTTTTTAATTAGACCCATAAGTTATCTTAATTTTTCAGACAAATTTAATTAAGGCTGATTTAACTTCATTAATCTTCTGACCAACAAAAAATACTTATACGTATGTCTAACAACAAGTGAAAAAAATACTAGTAAATTAAAGGCAATGTAGAAATTAATATGAATATTTATATAGCTAATGGAATTATAAATATAACTGATTTTATTAAATGGTATTCGGTATTACTTTGAAATATTTTTTTCAGTGTAACTATCTACAAATCTTCGCTTTTTATGGCAAAAAGAATGGAACAAGTTACTCAACAAGTTACTTATTAAAAGATTATTTGAGAAAGATGTTAGATTTATTATTTTTACATTTCGTTTTATAAAGCCAAATATTGTCAAAACGCATAATTCGCAAAAGTGCCTTTCTAGATATTCTGTAGGCAAAGTTCCAACTTGTGAGATTGTAACATGATTTGATTCGGTATATATTGATTTCGGTTCCTATTGTTGGTACGGCGGAACCGAAATATATGGCCGTGCCAAGAGACACTGATAGCGGATCTGTCCCCACAGAACCTAGCCCGAGAACAACCAGGGCAGGTAATAGAATCCCGGCTAATGCTAGGGATGTGCTTTCTACCTCTGTTTCTGACAGCTACCAGTTGCCGAGGTCACGGCATAACAACCCGGAAAATCACTATACAGGGTGTCCAGAATATGAGTGCCGTAATTTTGTGAGCGTCTATATCTGACCAAAAGCAATAAAAAAAACGTATGGAAAAAATGTCTAAAACGAATAGGTTGGCTACAAATACATTTCGAAAATAAAAATACAACTGCAATAATATGCAAAACTATGTTACGCAATTCCAAACTAAGATACAATTAAGGTTACGTAAAAGCGCCTGTAACGTAATTTGTTCGTAATTTGTTTTTTGGATGAAAATTAATATGAGCAAGTGATTGAAGTTTCCGAGAAAAGTTGTAACGTACTGTAACGTTCGACAGCGTTGCAGAGTGTCTGGTGCTGCTAATAACCCTAAAAGTAATATTAGTAATAGTGGTGTGTATAGCTAGTACATTTCATTTTTCCAGTTTTTCTTTGATGTTTGTTAATTTACGGCGAATCTAGGTAAAACTCTCTGGTTACGCTTCTTGCAAGGAACAGAAGTCATTTTAAATATTTGTAACTATTATTCTGTGTTGTGAAAATAGCTCTAAAAAACCGTACTAGGTGTACCCATTTTACGTTATTATGTATAAATACATAACAAGACCTGTTTGCTGTTATAATTCTGCTCCCTTTGGTCAGAGAAAAAAAATTGTTAAGTCAAACATGTTTTGTTTAGTACAATTTTAATAAAAATTAAAGCACTCATATTCCCGACACTCTGTATATCAAATAACTTCAGAATCTCCTCCAGAACTTTTCTGGACACCCAATACAACAAATCTCAGAGATAACTTTGTATCTACGGAATATAGTAAATGTTCTGTAATGAACCTGACGAGAAATGTAAATACTATTAACTTTGACTACACCACGCTCGGGGACCTTGAGGCAAGTTAATCGAATTACTGATCTTGGGATAAGTTACGATTCCAAATTAAATTATAAGCCACATATTATTAGAATTTCCGCCGAAGCTTTTAAATTATTGGGGTTTATTATGAGACAGAGTAAGAATTTTGATAATGGTCTTAAAAAAATGTACTTTACATTAATGAGACCTAAACAGTTCGGTCATTTGGTTTTCCCAAGCGATTTCGCATACGATGGGCGTTGAAAAAGTACAGAATAAACTTCTGCGATATATTTATTTTCGTACACATAATGACTGTCCTGATTATCAAACCATCAGAACGGCACACTTGAGAAATGAGTTTCAGATTCACAGCATGTATGATAGGAGGAATCTAAATGCCATACTTCTTTGTTATAAATTAGTTAATAATCTTGTGGATTCTAAGAAACTTGCGTATCTATTGCCCTTTTATTCCCCTCTTAGATTTACTCGTTATGTAACAGTCTTCTCCTTGCCTTTGTTGCCAAATACCTCACCATTTTTAATGATGCTTAAACTGATTAATCAAAATTATTACCTTTTCGATCTGGATTATGGTCTGGTATATGCCGAATAAGTTTAAAAATACAATATCTAAGCATTTTTTTAACTTTTAACTAAATTACTTTACTTCAATGTATGAACTGACTGACCTATATTATGTTAATTGTACTTATTATATTCTTCTGAATTGTCACTTTTGTATGTACTATTATGATGAGCTGTTGTTACTGTTAAAAATCCTAACTCTTGTAATTAGGCAGTAATGCCTATTAGGGTTGTTGTTTAATAAATAAACAAAAAATGATTTTAAATGTACCATCTATTATAAACTTTTTGCAACATATTCATCGTGTCAAGTCAAAAAGCCAAGAGACGACAAAAACAGAAGGTACCAAAACTCAATAAAGCTCGAAATCTATTTGAAAACGAGTAGACTGGGAGACCGTTAATCACCCAAAACTGTCACATAACTATTTATTTTACAAACTGAAATTGTGGCCATACCAAAAGACCGTAACGCCGGAGCTCCATAATGGTGTATATCTCTGGGATCTGAGACCCTTTATTGTGAATTCAATACAAATGACTGACAAGTGGAGCACAATAAATAAAACTCTCCCTGCGGGTTGACGAGACGAAAGCGAAAATCAGGTTTTATAGACGGCCTTAGTTGCACAATTGCAAAAGGAGCTTATTATTATTATGCAAATAGTAATATTCTTCAGGTTGTTTATTTTCTCCAAATTCGAAGAAATTAAATTCATTATATGGTATTTTTTAGTTAGTAAAAGGTTATTTTTTCACCTGCAGTGTATTAGTTGCATATTTTAAAAATAATTTGTATTATACCAGATGCATGAAGAAAATATATATCAAAAAAATGCTAATTTATTGTTAGATCCACTGTACATTATTTATAATAAGTCGTTGAAGGAGGGTGTTTTTCCAAGTAAGTGGAAATTAACCCATGTAATTTCAATATTTAAAAGTGGTTATAAGATACTAATGGAAATATAGAGGGGTCTCTCTGTTATCTATTTTTGGTTACAAAATTTCTATTACTTCAGGTGTATCACAAGGTTCTCACTTGGGCCCTCTTCTATTTTTCATATTTATTAATGACATTGACAAAAATTTTAAATACTGTGCTTCTACATTATGCAGATGACTTGAAAAAATTCGCTGTTATTGAAGATAAAAGTCAATAGTTCTTAGTTCAAGAATCAATATGTTAAATAATTTCTATTCATTAATAAAAGTTAACATGAATATTAAAAAAAATCAATTATCTTTTCTCGCAATAAACAAATCTACAAGTCTAATTACTTTATAACAATAAATTACAAATTATACACCAAGTCAAAGATTTGGGTGCGATTCTAAATAGTAAACTGGCATTCTAACATGTATAATTCTTTAGTACGTAGTCATTTGGAGTATGCTATCATTATTTGGAATCCATTTTATCACAAATATGTTAACAGAATAGACCACGTATGGTACAGATATCGTGATTTCAACACATATTTCAATAATCTCACATTTTATAAGTTAAATACTTTGAAAAGTAGTATTTCTACATAAACTATTTTCTAATAAAATTAAATATGTACTTTATATACCTCTAGTTTACAATAAGAAAGAAATAAACTTTTGCATTAAGACGACAAAACAAATTCAACGTTGTAAGAATGTGGAATCGTCAGTTTAAATGTCCCGCAATGAACATAGAAAATTTAATTTTATGAAGCAAAAATTTGAGATCCTCCCACTACAAAGTTTGAGATCCTCCCACTATAAAGTCTGAGATCCTCCCTCTACAAAGTTTGAGATCCTCCCACTATATTATTTAGATCGTGAAGCGTTGGAAATATAACCGTCACCATCTATCGCACATATAGAGGTTTACTGACTTGCTTTGTTCCTCTTATACAAAAATAGTGTAAAGATCTGAACTGCATATTTTTAGATCAATTTCACTTTACCTATGGTTAGCTAAATTACAAAAATACAATATGCTGAAGAAATACACTATTTCTGAAAAACAAGTGCCTGTAATAGTTTGTGCATATTAAAAATAAATTACAACTGGTAATTTTCACGTGTATCGGTCACGGTTAGCTAACTCACAATTAGTTTTTATCATATATAAATTAATATAATTTAAACTTCAATCAATCCACCCAATACATATATTTTTTACAATTCCGTAATTTACCACACATTAAAAAACTTGCTCAGTTACTTGATATGTCCATTTAGAATGCAATCAATCTTATATGCTCCACAATCAAGTCGAGTGTAAAGTAAAACTAATTTTCATAAATTAAAAAAAAGATAAATTAGCATGTCCTTGAGCACGCACGTTTATGTGTTCACAGGCGACGCTTATATTTTATCAAATTAAGTTCAGATAACATCGTCTAATAGCTTATTAGTCAATTATTGTTAGTTGTATTGGCAGTTTTACGTATTCTACTATTATTAACATATATCTATAACAAGTTAATAAATTGGATCGTCATCTTTGATCGACATGAAGTTCATTTTACAGGTATACTGCTATTCAATGAGATATTCCATACTGACTTCTTAAATTCGAGCAATACAGATGATGTTAAAAGTTGACTGTTTTTTATGTAAAACAGTATACAGGGAGGTCAAGTTTACGGTGTCTAAGGCTATAGAATATTTTATATCGAAGAAAATATCTACAGAATTATTTAAATTATAAAAAAGTGGTGAATTGTCATGTTACTTGGTTATGAATCTAAATCGAATTCTAATTGATAAAATATTTTAGAAAAAATGTAGGTACCTATTCTTATTTTGATATTTAATTTTTATTATTAAATGCAGTATACAGATCTATGTACCTACACAAGTTGACATCCTAAACTGAATTATAAGAAGATAAATCATATAGGTATTACCGTTTGGTGCAACAACTAACATCATTAATACACTGAACAGAAAACAGTGCGTATTAGTTAGTCACTTCCGCTTCTAACCAAGTGAGTACATGTTGCATGTAATAAATGTATACTGTTACATTCATTAAGCGTTCTGTAGATGTTTTCATATAGAAAGTTGTGTCGGTTACAAAAAGAATCATACTTTTATTTTTTTCCAAATCAAATCTTTTTAGATTTCTTAGACCGTTATAAGTATACAAATTCAAATATTGTCCCTGCATTTGTTGTATTAGTAGTATTCTGATGCGACTAATTTTGACGTTGTTAGCCGTATGGTTCGTTCGATCAGAAGGATTAGGTATTATGTATGACAGACCTTCCTGCGTGCATGGATAGGAAAATGATGAACCTCTAGTATTTGGGTTATTTTGTATAAGTTCTCCAGGGCACATAGGATAGGAGGTGTGTGTAAGGGCGGCAAATAAGATTTTCTAATGCAGAATAATGAAAATTTGTAACAGTGTCTGCTGACTGTAACTGTAGCGTTTTTAGCAGCTGTGGTTTTTGGGTGTTAGATGATCAAAATATATACAAAACGGTGTCCTTTATGGTTTAAATAGTTTAAAGTTTCTTTTTTAAAATGCATGGTACGAAAAAGTAGTTAAGAGCAAGATTCTTTAAGATGTCGAAGAATTCGTCTTCTTTAGATGATGACAATCCTTCATCATAATGCGGTCGGGCGTTACAGTTTCTACCGACGCACACCGTGATATACTTACAATCTAGGGGTGCAAAATCATAAAAGTATAATTAGATATCTAAATAAAATTGAAAATTGTCAACAATATTCTAGTTAACAAATAAAGATATTGTGTCGGTGAAAGGCCAAAACTAAAGCGAATGAGTAATGGTTTAATGTTAATAAATGCAGATAGTTTTCACTTATCGGTGTGAAATATGCATCATTTCTGTTTGAATAAAAACGTTTTGTTTCATGGTGTTATTGGTTTTTGTGATTAGTGTGAGGATTTTACAGTTCATCGAGATAAAATATCATTGATATAAATTTATAACACATCTTGCAGAAAGAATTTTATTATATGAGAGGACATGAAGATGGATCAGTATTTTTTTCAATTGTTAGTATATGCTGTCAAAGAAACCAAATTGAAACTACATTGCATTGTGTTTGTTACATTTATAATTTTCGAAATATGGGTCCTTGCTAAGAAATCCGAATGCTTAAACACAAACAGAGGCATAATTGCTTCAATATCTTCTAATCATTTTTTAGCTATTTCTAGGCATTCACGGATAGAACCGCAAAATATCCACCAAGGTGTTATTTCTCTAACTTTTTTAAGGTTAGGTTATTTACCATTCGAGCTCCATTATCTAATACATCATTTTACTTTATAAAAATGTAATGTACTCTTGTTGGAACTTCCTAATGTCGACGGTTTTCGAGAAAAACGGATTTCCATCGAAGTGGGCTTACCTCAAAACTTATATTAGAAAATGGAGCCCGAATGGTAAAAATTGGAACTAAAAATCTAATAGAAATGTAGTATAACTAGCGCTCTCTATGAAATATCCAAAAAATAGACCGTATATCAGCTATATTCGTGGAGACTGCGGGTATGGTAGGGCGGAAGGATGTTGGCTTGAGAGAGATTGATACCAGTCGACATATCACTACCCCTATAGGATATTACCTCAATGCCCCTAACTGATAAGGTTTTCCAGGTTTCCCTCATTTCTGCATTGAATGGTGGTTAGGACCTACCAACGTAAGACGTTCCTGGGCGCAAATGCGGCCTGCTTAATAATAATATGCCGCCCAAAAAAACAAGATGTGAGGCATATAATTTATAAGACAAAAATATTCTCATTTTTGACGTACTATCACCCACTGTATTTACAGGAGGTCTTCTTGAAACACCCTGTATAAGTTGTAAGACATATTCACATCATTCGGGAATAAAGTAGGTACCGCTAGATTCTTAAATTATGACACTGTGCGCCGTTATTTTATTGGCGAACGGTGGCCTTGTATGGATTAGGATCGAGCGGTATTATCGCTCTTTATCCTTCACCATCTCTGTAGACCTGGGCGGCCTCGTAGAGGTGGGTTCCCTTCTCCGGTCAGCCTCGACCGCTGTTGCGGCCGATGCTGGCGGCTCGAGGAACCTCCTCCTGCCCTGGCTGACCCCCGCCGGCAGGGGGGCCTCTTCTGGCGCTCTTCGTGTCTTCTAGGTTCTTTCTTCGCCGGCCGTCCTAAACCCCCGGGGGTGGTATGACACTGTGCAGTGACTGGTAACGATGTTGAAATATTTTACGTTTTTAAAAATTCTATTATATTCTACTTTCCACCTATTTGTACTAAATTGTCATTTGTCAATGTTTGATTAAATGCATAAATTGCTCATGTATGTTACTTTATCCATGACAACTGTAAATTTCTGTAAATTTTTTGGTTCCCAGTTTCTCACATCGATTAATATCGCCCACGACAAGGCGACAACGTCGAATCCGCCACGCCATCCCTCATCGCAGTCGCCGGCTGTAAAATTTAAACCCGACCGGATTAAAGAAACCGATCGCACAAAGACGCCACGATTCTTCGAGCCGAGACTCACTAACACGATACGGTATAAATCAATCAGCCGGTATAGAAGCCTAGGCGCGGCGCAAATAGCCGTTCGAGGCATTGGCCTCCGCGAACATAAAACTCTTGCCCCACATATCGCCTGGGCTCTTTCTGTCCGCCCGAGACGGTGCTCTATCGACTGCCGTGCCATATTCGTCGATCCGCCGAATGAAATATGTTACTCGTTAGCCGATGTAAAACCGGGTGCGAACGGTAACGTCGAATTTGAATATAAAGTTAATTGGACTAGTACGATTACTATAAACCTTTCGTCGCGTTTGTTGTAGCGTCAGAACATCAAGAACAAAGACGTGTAATAATTAACGGACGTGTCTCAAAGCTAGGGCTGTCAATTCCGGAAAAAAATTCGATCCCAGGATTGATTACTGTCGACAGTGTTTATATATTATGAAAAAGTTTTATTTATTTAAAAAGAACAGAATGGTAAATTGTAAAAAAATTTTATACTATTGTTTCGCAGGGTCACCTACATTTTTAGTTTATTAATTATGTTCCTGTTTAAGTTATAATATATTATTTTTGTGATGCCTTTATTTTGACGTTTTCTGGAACATTCCAGGCCACATTCTCGAGACGGAGGAAACTTTTAAAATCCTTAAAACCTATATAAGCGGATCGGTTTCGTTGACAAAGTTCAGTTTACATTGAGAAGTAGAAAACGATTGACAAACGTCAAAGTCAAGAGTTGACAGTTGTGAAATTTGTTTGAAAGATATTCTTCGTGTAATGAAGAGTGACAATAAAGTTTGTTTGTCTACGTGACGTGTTTCCACGCTAACCCAACATAGAGGTTGCACTATAATATAAATAATCAAATACATATATTGTGAAAATTAAATTTTAAAATCTTCAAACATTATTTTCTTGAAGTTTTTGTTACGTAACTTCATAATTTTTCATGATGTATGTATGTAGAATGACAGACTCTTTCAAATGACATGGTCAAAATTGGGGGTTGCTATTTAAAAAAATTGTCATGACGTCACAAAAATGGGTCGTATGTCAAAAAATGCCTTTTTTAAAATCGACGTGCTAGGGGATTTTTTCGAAAACTTCTCAATTTCAAAAATAATAGGCTTGTTTTGCAGCAGTTGAGAACGGTTTGGAAACTGTCAGAAATATTCGACCAGTTAAGTTGATAACGCGTTACCATTGAATTTCACGCAGTAAATAGTTGGACGGACATTTCTGATAGTTTCCAAACCGTTTTCAACTGCTGCTAAAACAAACCTAATGAATTTTTCGTTACTTTTCGAAAGCACTGTTTATTTAACAAGCGGCAGACATCAAAGGAGAAAACTACAAAGCAAGTTCTATGCTCACAGAGTATGTATGTACATACTTGACCTTAATCTTATCATTTGATTGCAAATTTACTGAAATTTCAATTAAATTTATTTTGAACATTTGAATGAATAGCAAGTACACAGATACATTTTTCTTAAACGGTGCTTATTGGCAAACAGTTTCTACTTGTATACTGTCACTAAAGATGTTCCGATACACACCTATATTCAGAATATCGATAAAATTATTTACAATATTCGATATTTGTATTGATAAAAAGTATTGCGATATTATTGATACATTAAAAAAATTGATGCTTATTAAGTTGTCAAGCTATCTTGATTTTTATCGTAATATGTAAAATTCTAATGGAAAAGCGTTTGGCCAAATTTACTCTGATATTAACAGAGACTGTCATCGTGCTATTGGCTTGGCAGTGCCTCTTGCCGGTTTCTTTTACTCGCAGATAATGATTTGAGGACTCAAATTACAAGCAACGTGTTGTGACGAAATTTTTAGTGAAATCTGGCGAAAAACCCTCGGAAATCCTTCGAAAATTGCAGGTGGTGTATGGAGACGAGTGCATGTCGAAGACACGCGTATTTGAATGGGTAAAACGGTTCAAGGAGGGGCGTGAATCGGCAGAAGAAGATCCACGTGAAGAAGCCCGCGTCATCTCTCGTACTGACGCGAATGTTGACCGTTTGCGTGCACTGATCACGTCTAATCGGCGCCTAAGCATTTGTGCGTTGTCTGATGAGTTAAACGTCAACAAAGAAACCGTTCGCAAGATGAATAATTGGTGTAAAGTAGGGGTCGATATATTGGGTATCGATACTTTCGAGGTCGATATTTAGAAGTATCGATATAATAGCAATATCGATACATGTTTTTGAGTCGAGGAACATCCCTAATTGTCACGTGGTAATAGAATGTATACAAAATGGCGAAAAAGGTTTTATATCTGAAGGAATTCCAGTACAATTTAAAGAATTCCATTAACGAAATTGTTTTGCAATTCCTGGAAGTATTCCTATAGTAGGTATAGGAATTTTTAGTGTACAAA
The DNA here is from genome assembly GCA_025584915.1 of Monochamus saltuarius. Lineage (NCBI taxonomy): Eukaryota > Metazoa > Arthropoda > Insecta > Coleoptera > Cerambycidae > Monochamus > Monochamus saltuarius. The sequence goes on from CM046726.1 coordinate 3,472,116, forward strand.
ATATAACCAATGACATTCCCCTCGCACAGTACACACCATAATACATCGTTTCTAAATCAAAACACAAAATATTGAATACATATAGTATTTGGATGTGCCTTTACTTTCTACAAGAAAGCATGTATGGTGTATGGTTTCCACATATTACAGCGTATTTATTTCCTGCAGATTCTCAGCAGGAATAACCGCAATCAAGAACTGAATGTTTCATTTACGAGCCGAGTTGTCGGTTAAGCGCAAGAGAATAAAGTTCCCCACTAAAATCTAGAAAATAACACAATAGAGGAATTTATAACTTTCATCTTTCATCCCAGAACAACCTTAAATTTAATTTCGCAGGCAAGCAGGAAGTTTAAAAGTTTTATCTGCTTTCTTAAGGTCAGAATACATTAAAATTTTAAAACGCACGAGAGATAAAACGCCAAGAAAGTTCATCACGCCCGTTAACGGGGTTATGTAAATTATAACTTTCACACTCGCTCTCCGGCTTGAAGAAACTGAACCGAACTTTATTTAGCAGAGCAGGCGTCTTTTACTGCTATAACTTCGATTTGTATGTTATGCATTTATCGCGTGCACTCGACAGCAGGAAAACAGGCTCCTCATAGGAAAAACATAATACTGCTGTAACAGCTGTTAACAAAACTTGAAACCTAATTCACCAGATATGTATACAAGGTGGTCCGTTATCATGGCTCATCATTGGCATCTCAGAAACTGTAAAATACAGGGCGATTCAGAACTTATCTGAAAAAATTGTAAAATCCTTCTATCTGGTTGGCGTAAAATAAAATGCAATAGATATAAACAAACAAAATACACAAATATTTTTTGTTTGTTGGGTAGATAATTGTATTCAAATTTGGGAAAATTAGGTTTTTTCTGTAATAAACACGAATACAATGATTTTTACGTTAATGTGCAAGGCGTTCTGAGCGCCTGCGCCACTATATTTTCATAAAACAAAATAAATAAATAAAAGAGTACATTTCCTGGCCTATAATTTCTTAATGAAGCAAGATTGCACTAAGGTAAGTTGATTTAAATCACATTATTTTTGTCCAAAAAAGCTAGCCTTAAAATATAGGTCATTCTTTATTGCTCATCCTTTATATTATGTACAAAATCTCGTACGTAATTAAACAACAAATATCTCGTCCGCATCACGTGAGCATTCATGGAAAATATGTTTTTGCTCTAGCTCGTGTGTTTGGTCTGAATGAAGCTTTACTTAATACTGTTTTATTTTCAAAACTTATTCAAAATTGATCCAAAATGTTACAAACCGTACCAACAGCAAAACTTCCATTATTAAGCCTTATCCCAATGGACGCAAAATTCGCGAATATTTCCAGGAATTTAGCAACTTTTATCTAAATTATTAATGGCGGGAAAGTCGCAACTTTTAATGAATTTTGCGAAACAGCTCAAATATGATCGCTTTTCATCATTATGAGATGTTAGTAAGTTTGTTTTGTTTTTGACAATCTACCATGACAATCAATGGCAACTTTAGGTTTGTTGAAAATGATAGAAATTGTTACAGATGGCAAAATTATTTAAAAGTTGGGACAGCTCAAATAAGATCGCTTTGCATCATTATGTGATGTTAGTAAGTGTTTTGTTTTTGACCATCTACTACGACAATCAACTGGGGATTTTCCCGCTATTAAATAATTTGCGTGAATTTCGCGTTCATGAAGACAAGATTTTATGCTTTTATATCACCAAATAAGGCATTTCAGAAACCTCATTCCTCAGTTTTCGGATGACAACGTGTTTTTAAAGACCATCAAATTATACATTGTTATTAAATACTTACGTTTCTGCTTTCCGAAATAGGCAGGAGTAAAATGTATCCAGATAGGTACTCACCTGAAACAAAGAGTCTTTAAATAGTTATTTTGAGTAAATACAAATGTAAAAACACAAATACACATTAAGTAAAGAACAATGTTCTTTTTAATTACTTCTAAAATTTATAATTCCTTAATATTAATAAGTGATAACGATCATGTTAATATTTTATTTTTATTGTATTCCCTACATAAGATGTAAACATTCTATTAAAAAATATAAATACATTTGTCAACGAATCTCTGTTTTTTAACTTACTTAACCGAAACGTCGTCTTATATACCTACTTCTGTACACCTAATTAAAACATGATTGCATGGAGGTCTGCAAAAGTGTAAATACTTAAAAACATTGTCTTAAATATTTTTTTACTGCTGTCAGTGTTGTCTACAATAATGCGTCACAATCCCCACAACAATAATGTGCATAGTCATTTCTCCAGGCACGACAAGCATTATTGTTTTGAGTACTGACATACTTACTTACCGATAGAGTTACTTTGTATATTTTAATCGATATCAAAGCTTTTGATACCAATCAAAATATGACTTCTAATTATACGTTTCATTTCTAGCGAAATTTGTGATTGACTTGTTTACATCCGCCCTATTTCTACGGATCCGTGACACGAAACGTTGCATTTATTTATAGAATAATGTCAAAACACGTAACTTTATTTTATTTATATTCTCTCTATTTTTATTCACGTTCCATTCGCTTACAAATATTTATAGAAACGCATGAGGTATCGGAGAAACGATTACTAAAACTAATTTTAAGTTCATTGTTCATTCGATGCGAATTATTCCGATTTGTTTTTGTTGAAAGAATCCGTTAGAAAGTGGTCGTTCTCTACAGTTACTTCGGATATCGACACTTGCCACTAGATAGTTATTTTGCCGCTAGCTAATGGAAAAATATAGCAAATAGTAAAGGTACTTATTTATAGAACTCAGGATAGCAAAGTATTTACGTAGATAAACTTATTTGATCCTATACTTAATCTTGAAATTAAAGATCAGCCATTTGACTGGAAGCGATAAACGGACTAAAAAAGTTGTCGTTTATCTTTTTTCCAACTATTTCTAACTAAAAATAAATAAATAGTTTGTTACGTCACAACCATTATTTTGCAAAATGGCAACGTCGCAAATTTAATTCGCTATTCTGCACATAGTTCTTTACTTCTTAAGAATAAAGATTATACAGGAGTATTTGGAGTAGTTGCAGACGATCCACGTTGGGGTCAAGGTCATTTGAAGGTTAACCTCCGTATTTCAACAATTTCATTTCTGAGCTCGGATTCTAAAACAGCGAGAAATTTTACGTTCACATGCGGCTTGATTTAGAATCAAACTCACCTCTAGAGGTCATATGAAGGTCAAATTTCTGTCTCGAATTTCTCATGCAGATATATTACGACGATAGTGAAATATCGCGTAATAACCTCTATAAAATCTATAAATGTTACTGCAGGAAACAACTACTCCGCGGGCTAATGCCCCGACCGATATTAAATTACACCTGCAGTATCTGTATGAACAACCAAGAACCCTTGTCGGCCACTCCACCAGACATGGACCGGTTTCGGGCTTGTTATTAGCCCTCATCAGTATGCCATAGGTGAGATGACCGACAATTGAACTGGCTCTTCCTTCCTATGTAGTAGGTTCACATATAAATCGAATGTACGTGAAATGTAACTGGTCTGCCACTTCCTGCTCGGCCTAAGTGGCTCGACTTGCAGGAAGCGACCTACATTCTCGTAGGTATTAACCGCAGACCTTTCGCCCTGGGCGGTGCGCCATTAAATCTATAAATCACACTACAGGAAACAACTACTCCGCGGGCTAATGCCCCGACCGACATTGAATTACACCTGCAGTATCTGTGTGAACAGCCAAGAACCCTTGTCGGGTTCGGATATCTGCGGTTAAGTACCTACGACAATGTAGGTCGCTTCCTGCAAGTCGAGCCACTTAGGCCGAGCAGGAAGTAGCAGACCAGTTACATCTCAATAACAACCTCTATAAAAGTTGTTAAGACTGGATCGGTCAGTAGTCGCGCGGTTTAAGGCGTCAGTACTTGAATGGAGGTGACTAGATTGCTGTATATAAGCTGTATTCGTGGAGAGATTGATACCGGTTGACATTTGACTAATTAATGAGGTTTTCCAGCTTTCCCTCATTCCTGCACTGAATGGTGGTTAGGGCCTACTAACGTAAGTCGTTCCTGGGCGCAAATGCGACTTGCTTAATAATAATATGCCGCCCCCTCTCCCGTACAAGTCTTCGACTTCTGGGCTAGTCCTCGTGATTAGAATGAGGGGTAGAGATATTATTATTATTACTGGGGATTTCTATCTGGTGACCTTGGATAGGACTTCCAAGTTTTATTTCGAAGTCGACTTTCACTTTTCATAGGAGCACACATTTCCAATGTTAGAAAACAAAACATGTTAACGAGAATGCGTTTATTAAATTCTTAAAATTTTTCAGTTATTGACAATAACAACGTTAGATGTATATGATTTTGCAATAATAATTACACTCTATCAAAACAGTTTTTGAACTTCTGGAAGTTCCGAGTAGAAATTTCATTAAATCTCTACTGGTGAGTGAAACAACTAAGAACTAATGTTAAAAGTTTAAAGCAGATTGCATTATGAATACGTCAGGAGTTCAGAAGAAGTCGCAAAATTAATTTTAATGAGTGCCATTATTATTGCAAACGGTTGTACTTTATAACTTTACTTCGTATACGTAATAAAAAAGAATTGTTTTTACAGAACTATGTTACCTTTAAGAACTATTTTGTTTGTAAAAAATATCAAATTTGATTAATTAGGTTTGTTAATACATAATATCGTACTTAAGAGAAATATGCACATACAATCTTAATTTATTATTAACAATATTAAGCTTTGTATTATTTTCATAAAATTAAAAGTAATTTATTTTGTTGTTCAATAAATGCACACTATGACTGCGTCTGTCTAAAGTATTTATGCCACCTTGCTACAAAAATCATGTTAAACATAAAGTGACACTTTGATTAGCATAACTTAAAAATTTGATTTGATTACACATGACCTGAATTTTGTATTTTTAACAAAACGACAACTAAAACAACACATTTTGTAACAAAATTATAAATAAATACTACAAATAATTCGTACTGATACTGAATGTAATGACATTGTGTAAAACATTTCTAGGTCATAAAAAGGTAGATAAACGAATTACCTACCTGTTACCACATATTGCATCTTAGAATTCATTGCAATAATCTAATTCTCGCTCAGGACCGAACAAAAGAGAAAGCTCTTGTATATACGAAAACATTTCGTTGAATACAGATTTAGAGATTTCACTTGATCTAGCATGTTATTTTTGGACGGCAGTGTTATTCTTAGCCCAGCGCAAGGTACTTGGGATTTATTTTGTCGCCTTTACGCTGTTCAACATTTGGTTAATGTTAAAAAGGGTTATTTATGCTTGTCATTTTTTTAACCTGATAAATGTATTCAAAAAATAAATCATGTGTGTATAATTTATTTACGGCCGCAGATTGATACTTTCTTTACTTTTTTATATAAAATTGCGTCAAATCTGTTTATACATGGATAGGACTTGAAGGAAGTTCAAAATTCTCATCATATAAACACAGGCTATTTCAAAATATCTCGTAAAATGAGTTATACGAAATTCTGTAGAGAAATTACTGTTTATTTAATTTTATTATATGCTAAGCCTACGTTATTAGTTCTATAACACATACAAAAAAAGAAGGTAAAATGCAGCATTATACTTTAATCCAAAACTTGATGGTTAAAAAGATACAGGGTGTCAAAATTCTGAATTCAAAACTATTAAATTTTTTTAGAGTTCTCAATTAATTGCTTTGAAAATTTAGATTCACGGGTTTTCTGAACAAGAAAAACGAGTACGTACTTAACTCTGCTTTAAAAGCTAAAGGACGCTATAAAATGGATAAAAAAATGGTCATAACTTTTTCTCACTGTATGTATAAAAGTTGTAATAGAATGTCTTAGGTTTTTTACAAAAATAAATTGAATTGTCAAACATCAATTTATCGTAATTAATTTACCTAATCTAAAACAGTCTTTAAAAATAAATACATTCTTATACTGACAAGAAACAAAATTTTCTGTATTTCAGATTTGACTTTTTTTTAAATATGGCTGATATGTTGAATGAAAATTTTTATCCTCGCGTCCTCTATTATCCTTTTGGGGTAACGCAGATATTTTTCAAAAAACACATATAGAGTAATAACAAGCACAGCTCAAAGCGCAAACATACTTATTCATATTCTCCATGAAGTATGTTAAGTAGGTAATTCAAAAAGAAGCAATGATTCAAAAATTTTCCACTATTGTCGTTTTCTATTTTTAAGTCCATTGTTAAAAGATTTTGTTTGATAAAAAACCTTCTACCTGCTAGTAAAACATAAATCATTCCAAAAAGTTTATGTGTACATAAAAAAGGTGCACAGGTTTTCAAGGACGAAAGGACAATAAAGCCAAAACACCTCATCAATTTATGATAGCATTCAAATATGGTTCAAACCATATAATATTATGTATTTATTTGCAATTCTGCAGCTTATCAGCATCATATTTCACATAATATCAAAAATAAATAAAACTATTTAAATATTTATATAACCTACTTAGTCATTTTTTATGTAATTGTTGCAAGTATATCTTTAATAAGCGAAACCGAGAGCGAAACTATTTAACAGTCAGAACCTAAAATAATTTTTACAGTGGTGAATGACTTCATTTTTATAAGAAAACTGGAAGGGTGTATGTATGTGTATTAAATTAAGTTATTGAATAGTGCATGGATTAGACAACTGGAGTTTAGTGACCTGTATTGTGTGAATAATAATTATTAGGTGAGTTATCACTGAGTATCTTGGCTAATTTTGTATTCCATTAATCAATTACTTTGAGATTATGAATGATTGTGTTACTGGTCTGCATATTATTGTTTTGTGTTTTATTTGTGAAAGCCGTAAATATTTTTTCTACCTCATGCTGTCTTTTAGAAAAAGAAAAAATATTTAGAATCCTGTAATTGGAGGGTCTGACCCCTTCCTCTTCTCCAAATATGTTTCAACGTACTCCTATGGTTTTAAAACGAAATTCATTTCATAGCAAATTTGATTTGCAAATTTTTGATGCTCAATTTATTAAATATTTGATATTTTCTTAGCCAATGTCAATAAAGAGGTCAATAACTTTTGCCGTAAATCAGTACAAAAGTGTTCAAGAATTCAACACAAAAAAGCACTTAGCAGGTAATATATGATATTGACTAAGAAAATATAAAATATCTAAAAAATTAAGCTATAATTAAATCAAAAAATGTCAAGACATAAAAGTTTAGCAAATAAAATTTGCTACATAGTTTCAAGATGATAGACGTACATTGTAAAATAATTTGTAATGCACCGGACCTATCTAATTATAAGGTTCTAAAATTTGTTCCCAATATATTGTTATATTTTATTTTTTTGTTGTATTGTCTTTTGTGTCTTTTAGTACAATAATTTGTAAATAACATAAATTATATCTTTACTTACCCGAGATAGCTTTTATCTGCGCCTTTATGACGATTAACTATTATAAAATTTATTTTATATATATTATAGGTCCACTAATTTTGATTAATAACAAATATGGACATTCACTCTTATGTACTTTTACGACTCTATCTCAATGGTAAGCTAAAACAGGATTAATATTGATTATTCAGATATTTTACTGATAATTTTGATAATTTCAATTTATGAATGAGATGTTCAATTTTTAACTAATTTACTTTTATTTAAAATATTAAAATTTTAACAATTTGATTGATTGAATATTCCTACTCCACCTAAATCCTGCTCTATCTTATACTCTAATCACAATAAATTTTACGAAATACAAAGTTTGTTACCGATTTTTCTTCTAATAGTCCTTATTCATGCAATTTAACCCCTCTCTCACTTCAATCTGTGCCTTTCCTTTTTATGGATGTCCACTCCTTTTCTAATTCCTTATTCTGAAGTTCAGTTTCTAGTGACTGCTTTTCGTATCTTTCTTGTCAGTCCGTCTGGTAACTGCTCCTCGTATCGTTCTTGTCACTCTGTCATCCGTGAATTATTTTTGTAGTGATGTTCTCAGGATATGCTATGATCAGAAATATAATTTAAGTAACTTGCCTAATATTAATTATTTAATGCATTTTATCCTTAAGTAGGTCTTCTTTCTTCTTATATAGTTTTGGTAACTGTTGAACTGCTCTTTCCTGTTATATTTTCAATTTTTAATTTCAATTTTCAATAGATATCTTCTTATCTTTTATAGACGTTTTTATAATTTTCTCTACAAGCGGCCCTCCAATCTCTATTTATTTTTTTCTGACTTCCTGTTATTCCGTTTCCTTGATTACCCTTTTTCTATTTTTTTCAATGCACCCTAATTTCTACTTTACATATTTTTAATAAATATTACATTCCCTTCAACAAATCAAATTAATTTTTGACATTTCATAACATTTACCTATCATCTACTTAAATATCTCTTGAACTTTAAAAAAAACCTTTTATTTTCATATTATATTTCCTTCCTTTTACCTTCCATTAATACTTCGTTTTAATTTCACTATAATTTTAAAAATTAGTCTATTTATACCTAGGTATTACAATATTTTTATGAACTTATTTTAAAAAGTTCTAACACCTATTAAAGTTTGCTCCCTTGCAATTCGGGACACCCTGTACATAGATTATCTTAAATGTATATTAGAATAGGCAAAATTTCTTATCTTCAAGCTGCTATACTGATAAAACTATAAAACGGTAATATTATATTGCCTAAAGATATTTATCTAAATCCTAGACATGCATTTACAGTTGCGCAACAGTTGATTGATGAGTTGATTAGTAGTAATGTAGATATATATAGTTATGTGCAATAAAGGTGCATTATTACGTTCCATGAAATTGAAGAACGTAAAAAAACATTGTATACAAAATTACAAATAATATTTAACAAATCGTGTTTTAAGCTGTTGTCGATAAGTTTTACCAACAGCCAATAAAATATATCGAAGATTAGGAGCTCGAATTAGTTAAATCGTAGCTTAAATTTCACTTGCGAAACTAACAGTTGGCGATTTCTTGAAATCAGTTAAAAACTCAAATATATTTAAAATATTTAACAAATATGTACTGTACCACGTACTGGCAATACTAAAGTAATCAACGATACAATCATTAATTACAAACGAACACACTGATAATGAATAATTTTAGATAATTTTCCGATATCAATAAAACAAAAACAATCGAAAGTTCAGTGCCCTCAGAAAGACTAATCAAGAATCACAGGTATAATCAGTATGCTTTATTCTCATCATCGAGCACTGTACAGTATCGACTTATCTTTTAAAAAAAGCTACTGCTTAAGCGGGATTCGAACCCACACTAACAATGACCACAGTTTGTTACACTGTCGTCAATAACGTTGAGCTACGAGCTCCTACGAGAATATGTGGATTGAAGCCGAAGTTATTCGTTATACCTCACGTAATCTTTATCGCTTTATCTTCAAATTGGTACGCACGTATTAATATTTTATTGATATTGACGCTGAAGACGATACAAATATAGGATACATACATATATGTATATCGAAATAATTATGTTACAATATAAGTACTACCCTTTCGTTTTCGACAGAAATTTATAATAAAATCAGGAAAAGAAATAAAAAACAAAACAATTATGTACCTATATTGCTTATTTTAAGTATCAATGTTTAATAAACCTGATGTTTCTATTCTATGTCGCAAATGCGGCCTGCTTAATAATAATATGCCGCCCCCGCCCCCGCACAAGTCTTCGACTTCTGGGCTAATCCTCCTGACTAGAATGAGGGGTAGAGATATTATTATTATTATTATTATGTTATTATTATATTATGTATACCTACCTATAGATATATATATTTTTCTATCGCACTTTTTCTTATCTCACCAACTAAAAGAATTGAAATAACATTTTGTACATAAAAAAAAATAATTTAAACATTTTAAGTAATATTCCTCCGTTCATTTTACATTATAAAAGTACTCGGATCCAAGCTATTTCAGTATTAGGTACCCAAATCAAATTCGCAGTGTGCAATTTACCTTTTTAAAAGAAAATGAATTATATCCAAATAATAATATTAATACCCTTTATTGCCCAACAGATTCTCCAACAACAGAACTAAAGTGGAAAACGGATTATATAATATGTATGCGTACTTAAGTAAGTCATACAAAATAATAACTTAAGAGAAAAAAAAATTGGTATTACATAGAATAGTGTCCTATAATGATGCTTAAGTCGAACAAAAATAAGTGGCTGCATTATACATAAGTTTACCTAAATTATTAAATTAATGTCACAGGTATTATAAATTTTGTTATAATTATTCAACATTGCAAATACAGGGGATTTAATTAAAATATTTGAGTTCACATTAGGTCGATAGAAAGTTGGGTTATTACGACTCATAAATTGTGGAACATGAAATTCTATAATAGATAAAAGAGGCATACAGTCAATCTGATCATGCAGTAACATAATATATACAAATTTAATACTGTAAATAATTCTCCGCGATTGCAATGTATTGGCACCAAACTGATTCAGAAGAAATTGGTGGTCACAACCAATAGCTGGTTCTGAAGTTTAGGAATTTATAAAATTTCCTCTGAATTCTCTCTAAGCCAGTAATATAGATGTTATAATAAGACCATAGAATGCTACAATATTCCAACTTAGAACAAACGTAACACAAGAATAATGTCTTATGAGCAAGCACATTGTCAAATTTAGAACAGTTCCTTATAATAAATCCCAACATTTTTAAGGCTGAGCTTGTGATGTAATCAATGTGAGACGTAAAAGGTACGAGTCTTTATCAAAATAAACTCCAAGGTCCTTAACTGTATTCGATGTTTCTAATATTTGGGAGTTAAAAGTATAATTAAATATAATAGGACTTCTTTTCCAAGTAAATGTCAGAGTTCTACACTTAGAAACATTCATAACTAAATCATTAACATTACACCATGTCTCTATCTTTTCCAACTGATCTTGAACAAATAAACAGTTATCAACAGACTCAACTTTCATAAATAATCAGCAAAGAACAAATGAACACAATGTATTACAGACGATAAATCATTTATGAAGAGCAAAAATAACAGAAGTCCAAGATTAGATCCCTGGGGAACTCCAGAAGTTGCTAACAAAAAAAAATATAATGATGACTATTGTAAGCAACATATTGTTGCCTATCTTGAAAGTAAGTGAAATAAACTTCAACAGAGATTCACTGAATCCAAAATGATTAAGTATTGTAATAAAAATGGCATGGTCAATACGGTCGAAAGCTTTTGAGAAGTCGGTGTATACTACATCAACTTGTCCGTGTTCATCAAGTACTTTTGATACAAATTGAGTGAAATAAACAAGATTAGTACTCAGTAGATCTCCAAATCTGGTAAAGTACTCATTTACCCGTGATAGTTCATAGCAATAAAATTAAATTTAGCTGATGTTTGCTAAAAGTTCTGCATACTATGCAGTACCTAACTTATACTTATGTCTGACATTCCACCTGTTTGCCATTCAACCATTATCTAGTCGGATTTGATCTTTATTGGATCTGCCTAAACACGGTTCTACCTGATGCCGAGGATTCGTAGGGCTTCAAATGCGTTCCACCAGCATTTACTAAATTTATTAATCTTGGAATTAGAGCCGAGTACGAATTCCATGTCACTAGAAAACATACCTAAAAACATAAAACATCGTTTTTATGTAAAAACAAATTATTTAAAATTTTAAGTGAGGCATCAGAAATATAGATATATATATACCCTGATAAAAATTATATACAGGGAGTAATACAAAAGCAGGTCATCTCATTAACTGCATCAAGTTTTTGTGCTGCATAAAAACTGATACAATAATAATAATAATAATAATAATAATAATAATAAAAAGTCTTTATTAGTGTTTACAAAGAACACACAACATCTGGGCGAAGTCTAGCTTTCGCTACTCTACTTAACCCAGTATAAGGTACAAAAAAATATAAAAACTAACATAACAAAAACAACTTAATGCTACTATTACAATCATTACAATTCAAATATATTTTATCATTAGCACGTTACTGACAAGATAAGAAAAACTCTTTAATTCTTTTACGAAAATTGTTCACAGATAGAATTGTTATTTCATCATTTAGGATATTATAAATTTTAATAGAGTTGTAAGTAAAAGATCTTGTAAATACCGCCGAGGAGTACCTTGGAAGACATAATTTAAATTTAATTATATCTAGTTTGAACTGAGTGTGTCTCATACATAAAAATAAACTGAATAAGTAAGATATAAACAAAGAAATTATAATTATATACTGGGAAAAACATTTTTGTCCTCGTTTTTGTCTTTAAAATGCACATATTTGAGAGGAATTTGAGGATTTCAGATTCACCAGAATACATAAACATTTAAGAAATTAAGATGTTTATAAAACGACTTTCAATAAGTTTTAAAGTTCAAATGGACTAAGGGATATTATATCTATTGAATCAAAAACCAAAATTTTGTTAATTACCGCATACCCGAAAACCACCTTAAATAAATGTTAGCTTACCATTCGCTGGTTCTACTATTCCTAACTCCAAAGATTGTTTTTTTTTTTAATTTCTACAACTTTCTCTTTCACGTTATCGCGCGACAAATTTAACAAAATAAAAGACAAATAACAAAAGATCTAATTAACTAACCTAAACATATAAAAACTTATCAAAAGGTGATACTACTTGAAAAAATAATGTGTCAAATGCATGTAACATTTTCTCGAAAAGTCAATATTAACGGAGTTACGTAACCTCCAAGCTATTTTTTTCAAATTTGGCACACTTGTTACTTTTATAAAGACGCAGTGTCAGGAAAACTATTTCTAAAATTGCTGAGCCCTAAAGGGCACACAGTGCAAGTGGTAAGTGAAGAAAAGATCATAACTTTTTTGTCTTTAATTTTATTAAGATTTTGAGGGCATTCCTTTAAAGAATGAATGTTTGTCTACAAATTTGATGACCTTGCTTGTAGTAAAAAAAACAACCGTATGAGAAAATCGACATTTAAATTTTTTGGACATCCTATCCTGATGAATCTCATTTCTTTTAGAATTGAGCAAACTTTGAAAACAATTGAATTATAGCTGTCATACTGCTTTGACGCTAATTTCAAACCTAATATATGCTTTGTTCATACAAAATAAAAGCAGAAGCGCAACATTTTATGAGAAAATAGACATTTAACTAATTTATTCTAACCTTGGTAGAACAATTTCCGGACTGGTCACCACGTCGTCGGTTTAGCTTCCTTGACTTTTGACACATCGTTATCTTCCTCAGAAGATTCAAACTTTTCTTTAACCTTATCAGTGTCAATAGAAACGTAGGGAGCTAAGCCGACGACGTGGCGACAGTCCAAAATTTGTTCTACCAAGAATAAAATAAATTAGTTAAATGTCTATTTTCTCATAAAAGGTTGCGTTTCTGCTTTTATGTATAGTTGACGGCCAAATTTGTAGAGAGTGACTAATTGCTAGCTTGCTGACAAGCGCGATGAGCGAAGTGTGCGAGGAGCAACATTTCATAGGCGTACTAAATTTAAATCCGATCAGATATAAAAAATATACAAAAATAATTGCATTACATAACATCCATTATTTTTAGAGTAGAAACTGTTGTATAACAGTTCTTACCAATTTCGAGGCGTTAGATAACAAAAATAATAAGAATATTTCAAAATTTAAAGTTTTCATCTTATATTATCAATTACCCAAAGTCGAAAATAATAGAGTCACTAATTCACAACGCAGAGAAACAGTTGGATCCGACAATTCGTCACAGCCAATCAAAAGCCACAGCACATGCGTACTTACTGCAGCAGAAGCTGTGTAATCGGGTATGCTCTCAGAGATATGCGGCACACGATTTTGTAGGAAAAATATATGGGCTGCAAGTATTTTTCTTTGTGTTGACGGCTATAAATTGTGAGCAGATTTATAACATGAGTCACTCTCTACAATTTTGGCCGTCAACTATAGTATGAACAAAGCAGATGGTTTGAAATTACTGTCAAAGCAATATGACATCTATTTAAACACAAATTGCGGTTACGCTCTCTGCCACTTTATTAGTTTAATACCGAGTTTAATACAATCTACATTTAATACGTTGACAGGAAAACAGTAGTAAATAAATAACTAAGAACTATACAACTATTACAGATTAATATATACCTACGGGATAATACGTACTCTGTTACCCCTAAAAATCTGATATATGCATTATTTAGTAAAACACGATAATCTTAAAAAGTCCCTTTAAAAAAATGTATGCCAGTTAATAATACAACGATCGTTCTGTCCGGGAAGCTTCATTAAAATTAATTAGCCGGCAGAACAGCACGTCGTTTCGTTTCGAATAATCGCGGGCCGTTTTACCCGCAACCGCCCGCTGTGCCGTCGTGCCGACAAGAAAGATATTTTACAACCGAGTCAACAATACCTCGTACCGAGCGACCTCATAAACTGAATTAATTTATATGTAGGACAGAAAGAGAAACGATTATTTTAAATGTGACATAATTTCGTAGAAACTATACGTTTCAGTAATGTAAAGCACCTATACCCGAGTTCCAAAATAGTAGAGAATGATTCGTTCACAGGACTTGGATGAGTCCGGGAGGTAAAGGTTACAGGGGAGAAGATTCCATAGGCGTCAAGGGTTCAAAGAGCACAAAATTAACAAAAATAAGTTGAATTTGATTCCTAGCACTTCAATAGTTTACTTTAAAAAAATTATACTCGCTGTCCTTTTAGAGGGCGATGGCCAAGCACTACCCACTTACTTACACTTACTTGATGCGCTCTCCACGGATATCACACTGTCATACACTGCTCCATTTACATACAGACTGTTACTACTGTTACTATCACTGCCCTTGTAACGGTCACCCCTCGGGTCACCCATTAACATTATCGTCGGCTATTATTACGTGCATTATCTAATACAACCACAGCACCGGATTCCATATATGGCAAAACAATGCCACACTTTTGTCTTCGTTTGGTCTTAACTTACCTGTTTTGTCAATGTAATATATTTTTCGATTCCGATTTCTACCTTTATATATAGTCTTAAATAGTTTTTTCTTCGCCATGTCACTATTTCGTCTTTTTCTATCAACATACTCTTTCAATTTCGAAAACAAAACTTTATACATGTCACGTATAACATGCTCGATAGTACGTAAAAGCACCATTAGATATTCTACGCAGTTTCATCCTGATTTTTTTATATATTTTCGGAAGCCCATTTTTAAAATACCATCCATGAATTGATGTATGAATCGCGTATTTTGTATCATCAACATCTATCTTCTTGCTTTCGCAAGTTTCCACCATTTTTGGTCTCGCAGTTGTATATTCTTCTTTGCCATTCTTTATTGCACGATATGCACTACTCGGTCTTGTTAATTAATAACATATTTCAACCGCATCCGAATATATCATCCGATATTCCT
Source organism: Monochamus saltuarius (assembly GCA_025584915.1). Classification (NCBI taxonomy): domain Eukaryota; kingdom Metazoa; phylum Arthropoda; class Insecta; order Coleoptera; family Cerambycidae; genus Monochamus; species Monochamus saltuarius. The sequence continues at coordinate 3,487,656 of CM046726.1, forward strand.
CACTTGTTAGCTTAGGTTGTTTAGGATTTTGAGAATACGCTGTAGAGCTTCAACTATTCTCCATTCTTAAGAACACAAAATTTCTAATATATTAATTACAATCACCACTAAATTAGCGGAAAGATATACTCGAAATTTTCCCACGCGCACACCCATGGTAACGCTGCAGATGGAACAGGTCATTCGTCATAACCAATAGAGATTGAGTATTCTCATGTGGCGCATGCACATTTGCTGCAATAAAAACTGTATAACAGATATGAGGAACTTATAGAAAACTATAAGGATATCATGTATTTCTCTTTGTATTGACTGCTATACATTGTGAGCATAACATAAATAACTCTCTACTATTCTGAAACCTGAAAGAATGTACGCGGCATAAGCTACGAAATTGAAACTGGTGGTACAAATTATCAACAAAATATCCACCATTTGTTTTTCGCGTCCGTTGAACTTGACTTGCCATGATAATAGACTTCACCTAAATACAGCAGTACTTCCATCAACGTACGTAGCATATGTAAAAATACGTTCGTTAAAACTAACTCTTACTGGCATCTACTTTATGCAAATGAAGAAACACTACTACGAAATGTGACACAAAGTAAATATGTTAAAGAGAACATTTTTAAAAATTATTAAATGAAAACAATCAAAACCGGGTTCCTGCAACAAAAAAATTAAGAAAATAACTCCTAGGTACATGAAACTAGACATTAAGAAATATATTTGCGAATACATTTGGGTTAGGTGAAGTGCCCTTGAATCGCTCTACATTATTGAAACCCTCCAAATCAACCGCATTGCGGTTTTTAATATGGTTCCCACATACTCGTACACATACCTACATATTCAAACATTATCAAATATTATATTTTAGATATAAACATTTCTGTATATAGTTTTTAATAACATGAAATTTTATTTTTTGTCGCAACCTATTCAACGTTACTGTAGCAACTGAAGGTTCCTATATTACTTAAAAACTCGAGTAAAAACCCTTTTTACACAGAGAAATGTATGTATGTAAAATTTTACTCCAATAGCACTCCAAATTGGTTCTAAAATCGTAACAATTTGTAGAAATAATTACTACATTTTTGGAGCAGTACCACTGTACACTGATTATTTTTTACTATTTTACTCAATAAGTAATTTACAAAATTTTGCACCTGTTTAAAAATATGCATATTATTGCACAACGTTATGTGAATGTCAAGTAAAGAATTTCTCTGAGTGTAAACAGTATGGTAAGCATTTTGATTTCTAATATTCCTTCAATAAGTTATTATGATGTTTCTGAATGACTGAACTGATCACTTCGAAATTTATTAATTTAAAAAATGTTACTAATTCCCTCTACCCAAAACATAACGTGGCCTATCCATTCAAATTTTTTTTACCAATATCTACAAGTTTGGGTGGAACTCTGTATGATTTAAAAAATAAAGATATAAAAGTCAAGATACATGGAAAAATATATGAAATGAAAAGCGCACCAACATATTCCACAGCCAACTTGTGCTCAAACTCAAAACAAAATGTCAGCGCTCCCACGAGATTAGACGTAATTCCAGGCATCCCCGTTGTCTAGTCTGGAGCGGTATCTGACAGCTTGAAACCAGCGTCTCGAACGGTCTAAGGCTGATCTCTAATTCATTACTAACTTTCCCAGTTCATTGTGAAAACCATCGGTTTAAGAACACCTCTAACCTTCTAATATCAGATTGACTTAAACATGATGTAGGTAAATATCTGGTGTAAAAATAGGGAGACACTGATAAAAATGGATTGAAATTTCCATGTTTTGTTATGTATGCTCTTTTTACATAATATTAACTGATAATTCTTAATTTATATTCCCTATATATTAAGGAAAAAATGAGTAGATGGGTCTTTTACGTAATAAAATTAGGAAATTTCAATAATAATGTGGTAATACAATGTACCTTTGGAACTATGTATTTACTTTTACTCAATTGATTATAAAATTCTACAGAATTTTTCATATGATTTCTTTTGCACATGCGCAGAGGCACATCAATCTAACATCAAACCTCTAACCTAATGCGTTTTAGTTATGTTAAGGTGTGGTAGACAAAGATGTACGGATAAGAACTTTTTGAGCGATATTCGACCAAGTATAAAATTATATTTTGTTATGTGTGCAATTTATGCCAATTCAAATATTATACAATTTATAAATATAGAAACTGAAGCGGTACGTTGTTTAGATGTTTGCATCAAAATTTGTGTCTTTAAATTAATTGATTGTAACTAAAAATCGAGCAAAAAATATTTATTTTCGCACAAATATACGTCTATCTACATATTTGCAAAAACAAGGAATATATTATGTTTCAAAAATCAAATGTTATTTTCCCCGAAAACATTTTCTATGCGAATAAAATACATTGCAATACATTTTTAAATAATGGATGAACAATACACACACATTATGTAAAATTACAGACAAATGTTTATCAGTGTTAGTCGGAATGTATTTTTAGTTGTTTCTCGGTATTTTTCAATAATTTTTGCCTATGTAATTATATTTTATTTAGATAATTATATTTCGTATTTGCTGTGGAGTAATTTCCACACAAGTACGGATTATTCTAACTTGTAGTTCTTTATTTTGTTTTCAGGCATCTTCTTATACTTTCTCTTGGTATATTAAGGTCCAAACTAACCGTTCTAATACTATTTCGGGGATTGTCGTTAGAATATTACAAAATTTGGTTGTTATTTTGAAGTAGCAAAGCTACATCTAGCGGCCATTCGATACTCCATGCCGGACTGACCAGTCACAGACACGAAGCTTATGCCCCGACCAGCAATTGAATTATGTCGGTTACCTCACCTGTGGTACACTGATGAGAGCCAATAAGCTCAAAACCGGTATATATCTGGTGGGCTGCCGGCGAGTAACTTTAGCTGTTTGCTATAGGTTTTCCAGATGCAATTCGATGCTGGTCGGAGCATTGGCCCGCAAAATAATTGTTGTGTAGTCGCTAACTTTCAATGGTTTCTACTGCGATGATGAACGCTCCGTATCTGTGACTGATCAGTCCGGCATGGAGTAGCGAATAGCAGCTAGATGTACCTTTGCTACTTTGCACTACTCGAACATGACTTAAGTCAGCTTCTACAAGTGGGTACCTGTAAAACATTTATTTTTTCTTAACGTCTCTTTGGCTTGTTAAATGTACAAAGTTCCGCTAAAACGATTTCATACATCTCCCATAATTACTTGACAAACATCTTTCCATCTCGTTAGACTTCGCCCGTCCCCAGACAGCCCCGTAAGACGCTCTGGCAGAACTTTAAAGCCGACAAATTGTATCGATCCGGTCCCCGCAACTCTACGTAGCCGGCTGGCAATGAGGTAACGGAGATAAAAAAGAATTAATTATGATAGTCGTCTTTGAAGATCGTAAGTTTCTTATTGTAATTTCGGAGTTTTCCAATTTAAATTCGGGACAACAAACCAAAGCGTAAAAAGCGAAATTAATGAGGGACGGTTCAACGTTAAATGATAAGTTTATTTGTAAAACTTCGAGCGCTTTACAAGCGGTGCGGGTAATTTATACTTCGGTTTAGCCTTGGATTTAGTTGGCGTATTATGCTCAAGGTAGGTAATGTATCAAACGACCTATACTAATTGCTTTTAGACAAAAAATTGGATCGATGCCCACTATTATCGTTAAAATATAAAATCAGGAAGAGTAGCACGATCACGATAAAAAAAATCATTTAGACAAGAGGAAGAACATTCTTCCAATTTATAGAATCATACACGTATAAATTAATAATTGTGGTTTATTTTAATAATCATAAGTTTCCTCCTAAATACAGAGAGAAAGATGAGTATACAGGATGATTTACTAATTTCTCTAAACAAATTTGGAAATAGATGCGTCCGAGGATTCGTCATGAAAAATAGTCAATATCGTAAAAAAAAATATAAAATTCTTATAGTTTCCGAGACAAAAAAATGAATTTGTACCTAGTAAGTATTTTCAATCTACATCGCTGGGCTATCGTGTCATCGGAACGCATTCTAGCGGCGTTTTTAGTATTAACGTTTTTGCGATAGTGTTAGGTACATACATGTTTCAATAGTAAAAAATAGCTTGCGTGCGAGTTGATATAGTTTTAATTTATGGTGAAGAAGATAAAATGCTTTAGTAGCTTCTTGTCTGTACGCAGAACGATTTTCTGGTAAACATGTGCCAAATGCAGCTACACGGTAGTGCAATGCGGGCGTGACACGGGAAATTTGCTACCTAATCGTGGAGGAGATGGAGAATCCTCATATAAGTACCAAGTAAAACGCTGAAGAAGTACAAGGAATGTCTCAATCAACAGTGTGGCATATGACATACGAGGCTCAATTATATTCGTACCATGTACAGGGTGTCCATAAGCATTAATACCAAAGGAATCCCTTATGAATTAGATTTTGTGAATGCTCAAAATCCTTACGTGTTAGTTACAGATGAAGCTATTTTTACACGGAATGGGATGTATAACACTCATAATACCTATGCTTGGGATTTTGAAAATACGTACGCGATTTAATGGATCAATTCCAATAATGCTTTTCCTTAAATAGACAATGGATTGGACGAGGATTGGCCGCCACGATCTCCTGACTTAAATCCTTTAGACTTTTTTTCGTGAGAGTATTTAAAAAGTGAAATGTATTAAATTTATTAACGTTTTATAATTTATATACTTCGTGAATTCCGAGGTCAATTAAATCATTTATGGTTATCGTACAATGGGTCCGGTATTGTCGGTATTGCATAAACTTGTCTCTTATTTTCCTTCATTTATTAATACTAAATTATTTTCAAATAAAAATATTTACACTGCCACTAAAAAGTGACTTCGTTAGTAGGTATGTACATAAAAAAGTGCTAAAAATTATGAGAAAAAAATACTTTTCACAATCTAATGCAAAAAAAATAATCATAGAAGATTCAAATTTATTTCTGAGTTATAAAAGTCGTTTTTCGGCATAGAAATCTTCAATTTTTCAAAAAGAAATACAGTGTAGAGCTCTGCTAAAATCGTTTTTCGACATTAGCTGAATGATAAAAGATAGATTTCATAATTTTGGCGATTTTTCTTTTCGAAAGTTGCACGCGTATCTGCATTTACAAACCATTCAAAACCGCAAAACAAAAAAACATTTCATGTTGAAGCAGGCATTCAAGAAGAGAGAAATCCAATTAATACAGCAAATAAATATGATCCATAAGGTCAAAATCAGGAAATGAGATATTGAGGAAACGAACACACCTTGGCACGAACAGCATTACACAACGGGAACGTTAATTAATCATAATTAAATATTATCGAGTTTCCCCTGCTATTAATTTAAAAAATACGTCTTCAGAGACCGTTTCCTTTTTATTAAGTCATTTGAAAACCTTTCCGAAATCGAGTTTCATGGCGGCAAAAACACTGCTTGCGTCAATACCTACACTGAGAAAAGACAAACTATTGGAGCAACAGTTTTGCTGATGTCAACTTTTTTATTGTTCCGCAAGAACAGTTTTCTTGAAATAAAACAAAGATAACTGAAGTAAAATTACGCTGACTAAAAAATTGACTTACTGCTTAATTCAACGATTTCTCATGTTTGATGTTACATCAACTTCATAATTTGTTTCATCTTTGTATTATTCTTTTATATTAAGTATTTTTCTTCTGATGATTTAATTCAATGATTTTTCAGTATTGCTTGACATAAAATTACACCAATATTAAAAGAAATGTTATTTTGTTTGATTTAACGCTGTCAAATTATTAAATTAAACATTTCAATTAATTCTCTAAAACCAAAAAAACTTGAATTTCAGTGTAAACTATTTTAGTTAACACTATGGAATGTTGATACAAATATGTAGTCTTTTACTTAAACAGAATTTTTGTTAGTCAATGAAAGTCATTGCCGTTATTTGTATTGCATGTGCTTCGTCCGACATGGAGTAGCTAATGACCGCTAGAAGTAGCTTGTTACATTTCGCGTACCCTGTAGAGTACCAGACAATTTAGGTTTGCCAGGACATGACACAACAGAACGCCCCCGGCCGTTCAGACCTACAGCGCAATAATGTGAGAAATAATCCCTCTCGACTCCAACGTCATTTATCTTGCCAAGAATATTGGCGCGCACTATAACATACTCGTATATAAAAACTGTTAAGGGCGCCGTATTCCTGAAAAAGTGTTTTCTACAAATATAAATAATTTTAGACATTTAAGAACTGAATAATATAGAGTTTAGCAAATAACAAGGATGTTATTTCATGCCACCTGCAAATATTCAAACGTACCGAAGTAAAATCAATATTTAACATCAGAAAGCGATCTATCCAATGAATTTTTAGGTACTGAAATCTTTCAAAATACGTATTTTTTAAAATTCAACTATAGATGTAAACATTGTTATAACATAAACTTACATAGTTCTGCATATAAGATTGTTCACTTTTGTTTATAAGTATGTGAAAATAATTGTTAAAATGTGGGGTTAGAATAGCGAAATTATGTGTGTCATATAAATGCATTTTAAAAGTTATTACATTATTTGAGGAAAGTTTAAATAGTAAAAGTGGATAAACAAAACATCAATAATTCTATTTTTGATATTACTTTTGCTCTACGAGTTTTATTTTTCGAGATTTCAGTACCTAAAAAACACCAAAAATTTTACCTTTTCGAACGTTAGATTACAATATGATGTTTATATCGAACTATTTCGAAATTGTTGTTTGAAATTTTTATTTCAGTTAATAGAACCAAAATCGTGGATCGAATAAATACAGTTTTAGGTTCCTCTAACCAATACTTTTACGTCGAACTAAAACTCATGTAATATTAAATTAATAAATATTTGTTGACATTTTTAAAAGGTGAAGTGAAGTAGTATCTATTCGCCATATACCTATAACCGTGAAAAACTGTTAATCTAAACGTTTAATGAAGATGTGCAAATCACTCCCATTAGCATATGTTTATTTTCATAAAAAATGGTCTTGAACGAATATTCTTATTCGTATGATACAAGCAAAGAATATTATTTTAAACACTAACAAAAACTAAATAGATAATTGCAAATTAACTTAATGTTCTGTAGTACCTATCTAATAGATAAGACACTTTTTAATCACCATAATGCCACTATTTGATTGGTTTTACTGTTATGTATGTCTAATAATACCAAATATATCTATTCATAGAAAATAATTAAGGAATAAAGAATATTTGAATAGGCACTCAACTGTACTTATATGTCTATTAGGCAAATAATGCAAAAAAATGATTTATAGAACAAACAAAAAATTAAGTAACAATTAACTGATAACGTAAAGTTATTGTTAATTGTATATCTTACGCTTAAATATATGTTAAGTAGGTTACCTACTATGGAATTAAAACACAAACCCACATGTTCTTCCTAATGCTCCTCCTAAATCCCAAAGCGTGAGTCATAGCGAGGCAATACCTTATCGCATACTTGAAATTGATGTTAGGTTCCGTTAGAAGCTCGGTTAGAAGTGTATGCTTGTAGTTCTAATCTACCTTGCTAGTGTTTCTCCGAGGTTTACAGTTTTGATGCCAGGCTTTTTGAAGGCATTTCTCCTATTGTTTTGGAGATCAAAAGGATAAAACTTTTTTTTGTTTAATTTTCTCGACAACTACTTACACATATTTTGAAGATAAGTAATATTCATTTGGTATGCTTATTTAAGTATGCATATTAAATAATCTTATTAAGTATTTCATTCTTCAATAAGATTTATTTATTTACTTAACTGAAGTGACTTTACCATAGATTTATTGAAAAAGGGAGATGTAATCGTTTACTGTTTGAAGCAATCAGATAACTTCATTCTACTTAAACTGGACTACTGGATAGTTTCATACGACCAATGCGTTTCAGTATTTATTATATTTTCATTTACAAAACATCTAACTGTACCCTGCGCGCGTTGCTACGCACCAACTAAAATAAATTTGAAGGAAAGACATTACACAAATATTCAATTCATTTTGAGTCATTTTATTGATTTTGTTAATTTCGAAAAAATTGTGACATTGAAGCGTTTCGTTTCAATTCGATATTTATTGAAGTGCTCTAGGATACACAATATTTCTTGAAATGACAGTGGTGCCATCTGTCGAAATTTGGTCGTACCAACTTAGAAACCTTCGTGGGCTCATGCACAACAACTTTGCTAAAGATCATCACATGATCAAATGCATAGTTTACGATTCTATAAAGGACATACAGACAAACATAAATTTTTATATATATAGAAGATTTGCAAATTTACATTACTATACCATATACTATGATAAATATAAATTAAATAAAATTACAATGGCACAGTTGTACCTTCTTGTAATGTAATATAATATGATCTATTAAATATATTTATTTCTTTGTTATTCCATATTACCAAATTTTATACAAAATGTAATACGTGCCCGTGTTTATCAATATTCTAGCCCCGCTTCTACACACAGTAGGTGAATTTCGGTGTACAGTGTTGCTGTTAGTCGGAATTTGTGTTTTTAGTGGTTTCTCGTTGTTTTTAATAAGACTTTTATTCAAATTGTTAAGAAAATCATGCGTTAGTGTTAAGTGTGTGAAAAATTGAGTTCTTCTCATTCTGAATTGTCTTTCCAAGTTTTATCAACTGGCATTGTCAACACGCGCCAAATAGCTACGTTGCACGGAGTCGGACACACATTCTCCCTATCGAACTTTTTTGTCATACACGACAAACGAAAATTTATGCTCCCTTTGCTAATGTCTATAAATTTTACTTAATTCAAATTCGTATAACGATACGACAGAAAACAGAATTTGTTAACTTAAGTTACACATAATTAAAAATAGCAAGTCTGCAATTTGAATGACCCTGTACATTATTAAAACCTGTAATCACTTAGTTGTTGCAAGGAGTCAAAATAGTTAAGGGAACACGTAAATATATTTTTGGTAAAAGGTACAGTTTAGATTAAGAAGAGTAAGTAAAGTATTAATACTCTGTTTGAACTATTATCATAATCTTTTATTTTGTCAACATTGAATGTCAACATTGCTCTATTTATCTCAAACACGTTTAGCTTTTGAACCTCTGCTGAACTTTTCTGTTTCACTTACACTGCGAACAAATAGTAAAAAATTACTAATGACTAACCACTTGACCATATAACTCCAGAAAAATTTTAATGCCATTCCTCAGAAAATGTCCTTGTTAATGTATCTGCGCATACTTAAGACATTTATGATTATTAGTTGCTGATGGGTAAAACTCGTGTTATTCTAAAAAAAAGTGGATATAATAAATGTCTATCCAAGGACTCTGTGTTAAACAATATGTTACCTGCTACCTTAGCACAAACAATGGGACCTTGACTCACAGATTCCACATGTGTAGGTATTAAATCAGAAACAATATATTTATAGCTATTTCTTTATGCTACTAACCAAGGCATATCTACTTAAATATATGCTTCACCTTGCTTGAGACTCAACAGAAATTTGTCTTCATAAATTTCTATCTTCATACAAAATGTAAGTTATAAATATAGTTTTTTATTAAAAAAAATTGTTTAAAGTTAACTAGTAACTGTGGCCGACCCATTTTCCCGACAAATGAAATGTAATCTTTTCCTGCTCATAAATCCAAATTAGGAATCACCTTAAATTAACTTCTTTCGAGACAGGAGATATAAGATTAGTATTCTCATAAAAAGTTTCGCGGAAAAAGTAATTTACCAACAAAGTTTTCTCTTGTAAAACTTCGCGGAAATCCCCGGACTTTCGAATTTAAAAATTGCGGTTTCTGTATCTCTCGCTTTCATTAAAAGCAAAGTCCAAAGCAAATTGATATTAATTTGTAATCCTTCTTGCTTAAAGTTTGGGCTAATAAAGGACGAACTTCAGTTGCAAAATCTAAACAGTTAAGTACTTAATTGGCTGCATTTTTCATCGTTAAATATTCTCTATTTAAATTTTTTTTAAATCTGGAAATAATTACCGCAGGCAAAATTTTGTACACTAATGCCTATTTTTGCCTTAATGCCATCTAATTCCCTGCTCATGCACTCTAATTCCTAATACCACCAGTAAAAAAATATAACAATACCCAACCGTCGAAAATCTAGAAAGTGATGTTATAAATCTGCTCACACATTATAGCAGGCGATACAAAGAAAAATACATATAACTCATATAATATAACTTATAATTTTAGTGCAAAAAAATGATTTCCATTCCTCCCTCTTCAATGGGTCCTTGTGTCTTTAGGAAGCATTTCCGAACCCATGTTCATATGAACTTTTTTACTCAGTTTTGATCATAGAATCGGCTTCAGGGTTGGCAGCTAATTATGAGACACCCTGTATACATACTGACAGAAAAAGAAGAAATAGTGATATGCAGAAGAAACTATTTAAAATAAAAATTAAAAGGTCGGAATATGATTCAAAGAATATATTACACTTTGACAAAACATGGATTCATGAAGGTCATACAGATGGCAGTACGATAGGTACGACAATAAGAGTTAATCTGTGACCGTTATAGTGACAGTGTGCTAATTAACCAATAGTGAATATGTATAGTGAAATGTATTTAAAGTCTTCTGTCCTTATGGATGGGATTATTTGTGCAAATTATTTAATGATTTGAAAATCATGAAACTGTCATGGTAGATTGTCAGAAGCTCAAAACAAAATTGTTAACACCACATAATTAAAGTAGTTATAAATATTTGCACTGTTTCAGAGTTTTGCAAAATTTGGGAAAAGTTGAGATTTTCCCACCATAAATAAAACAGAAGTTGCGAATTTTACGGTCATGGAGACAACGCTTAAGTGTTAAAGTGTAGTATTCGCAGAATGCGCATCAGGTCGGTAAGGGGGTGGTGGTGGGCCATCATTCTAATTTGTGGAGAGAATGACAAGGGGGCAAGATGTCTAAACTAACGACGTGGCAACCTGCTCGGAAAAATTCAACTAAAAAATTAATTTTTGTTCTGCAGACAACATGCGGGCAACGTCAAAAACGAACGAACATTCGGTATTCCCGCCGACAGACAACTTCGACCGTAGCCTGGTTACCTCCACGCTCGTACAAAGCGTAGCCGTACCATCTGAAAGCGAGGCGCATTATTTTACGGTTATCGTGGCGGCAGGCAGAACGAGCCGACTTGGAACACTTGACTGGGTCGGTCTAGGATTTCAACACACGGAGAACCATGCGGACGGTCACTAACCCTAACCATCTAGCAGCCTGCGTCGAGTATGCCCCGCCTGCTTGTATGGGTGCGATCGAATCGCAGACAGAATTTTATTGGCAAACGATAATCGTAACGTGGGGTAGAAATTAGTGTTATTGGTTTTTCAAGGTCGATACCGATCGAATGGGTGAATCGCAGACAATCATAGGGATCAAATAGACGTTAATGAATATAAAAATACTGTCTTGAATCATTGACGCATTAATCATATCCGGTTATTAAATTTGTTAATGGAATCTAGCAAACTTTTGGATTTTTAAGGATGAAAATGGCTTTATAATTTGTGAAATTGTATTTTCTTAAAAGCATGTCAGCGTCACAGCTTACCCACTACGTAAGCTGTGTCAGCGTTTTGAAGTAATTCAGAGCTTTGGTAACATGGATTCAATGGAATTTAGAAAATCGGCCATCAGGCCCGTAATAAGAATAATTTATTTGTGCAGGAAAGCGTTATATACAAAACATCGGCATATATTAGGTAACAATTAATTATAGTTATGGATATAAGTAAATATGTATTAATACTAGGTATCTACTAATATACAGTGTGGAAATGAAATATAATTTCAATTTACCTAGATACTTTATAGATTCCTTTAAAATATACAAACTTAAAAAATAGTTTTTGTGTTGCCCAAACCAGAAATAAGAATTGGTAGTATAGGTATCGAATTGTACATAGGTAGGTACTTAGGTACTTTGGAATTTAATAAATGTTAGGTAAGAAGGCAATTTAAAATATTAATCAGTAATAATGGCCATGTAGTAAAATAAAAATTCGAAAAAAAGTATATTCGTTTTCTCTTCATTACTATTTCTTTAAGAAAACGATGGAAAACATCAAACGTTCAGACCTTACAGTGCAATAGAGATGTTTCTTTAACGAAAACAAAATCATTTCAATCACTTACGTAAGAAATACTTGCCTCTACTTATTTAACTAACCTGCAAAAATAAATATCGTGCTACTAAAACAAGTTTAAGAAATTCTTACTTCGCAAAAAAAGTTGTGTAAATGAACGTGGGTCAATCCATATGAAATAAACCAATGATGGTTCCGACAAAACAGATATTCCGAGAGATATTCATTAACTTTTTGCTGTCCAATTTTTTTTGAACAAAATTTCGAATTGGCGAGTCAGCCTATTTTGCATTTTACAGAGATCTGGTAGAAAAAAATAGTTTTTTTATTTTTCGTTAAAAACGGTTAATTACACTTAGAAATTTTAATATTGGTACACGTTATCAGCTAATCAAAAGCTATTTTGTGTTGGTGTTTATTCCTTGGCTCATGTTTCTGGAGGGCTGGAATAAGCAACCCCTAGATTTATTTCTTTCAGAACTTTTCCCTGCAATAGCCGATCTACTACCAATTTTACTACTTTTTTTCCTCTCGTAATTTTTTCACACAACCAACAGTTTGCGCGGAAAAAAATAACAATAGTTTTCCTAACTCTAAACATCTTTTCGTCACAGGTTCCGGTTACTGATAACCGCAGTAGGCGGTTGCTATGTTTATGTTCCTCTGTTGTCTTGTCAAACAAATCGCCATTAGGTCTATAATTAACAGTTTTTGCAAACATTTCTAAATAAAGGTATTCCTATAACTGTTGCCAATCGTACCGTATGCATATTCCGTCAATTTGTTAACTAATATTTTGTACGAAAGTCAGTTGTTTACAAATATTTACAAAAACTGTCAAGACTGATTTGTTTGACAAGACAACAGAGAAACATCAACATAGCAACCGCCTACTGCGGTTATCAGTAACCGGTGACGAAAAGATATTTAGTGTAACAAAAAGTATTTTTATTGTTTTCCGCTAAAACTGTTGGTTGTATGAAAAAATTACAAGAGGGAACAAAGTAGTAAAATTAGATGTAGTATTTAAAAAATAGGTTTTGTTAAAATCGGCTATTGCAGGAAAAAAATCTGAAAAAATAAATCTAGGGGTTGCTTATTTCCGTCCTCCAACAACATGAGCCAATGAATAAACACCACCACAAAACTGCTTTTGACTAGCTGATAATGTGTACCAAAATTCAAATCTGGTAAAATATTTGACCATCATTCTGAAACACCCTGTACCTATAAACAATCAATTAATAATGAAAATCACAAGTTAGGTATTCTTAGAGGTATTTTTGCTCATATTCTAGTTTCTTAAGACAAAGAGCAACACGAAACCAAAGAGTAGTACCTACTCTTTGACGAAACTTACGCACGCCTCATTACTGATATATTTCCGAAAATATTTCTGCATATTAAATTGTTAGATTCAATTTTTAGATAAACACCTACCATCTCAAAAATAAACTAATTTATGCTAGTAAGTACCTGCTGCATTTTTGGACGCGTCTCATTCTAATGGAATTCATAGACGACTCCTATTCTAACGAATGGGATAATAAAACTGTCATCTTTCAGTATTCGGCAAGTTGGTACTGCCGCACGTACCCACATATTGGCCGTTGCATCGATTTATGGGTATGCCGATAAAGATAAATACTTACCTATGTATTTTCTAATATGTTTATGGACATTTATTAAATTATCGAACAGTAAGTAGGTAGGTAGAGGCTGAAATTCATGGCGTGGCTATAAATAAATGCACTTTTTACAAACTAACGAAGTCCCGCGTGACCATAAAATAAAGTTGATTGGACCTCCATTCAGGAAGCAATCAACATCGCTAACAATCATTCCTTTGACGTTTTTATTTATTAAAGACGCCAAAGACGGGCAGTAATGAACTGCAAATAGGCAAGTACGAGGTTGAAAATTATTTATGTTTTGAAAACGGTACGAATTTCACCTGCACATGTTTCATGTTATCACGCTTTATAAGTAAAAAAAATTAGATACCTAAGGCTCGCTACAGACAAATTCGTGAATCGTATGTAGGGTTTTTATGAATGGATTTTAAACGAACAAGACACTATACGCTATGCACGAATTCCATACAAATCACGCATCGCGAATCGCAAATTCACGCACAGTCTGTAGCGGGCATAAGACAGAAAACACTTTTGATGGATTAAGTATGCTGGTACATAATATGCTTGTTGAGAAAAACCACAAAAAAACACGATAAGTATTAAGTAACTAGTAAGTGCTTACCTAAGCCGAATGAACATTAAAATAAAACCTAATTAGGTACCTATATGTATATATAATAGGTATATCTCGGTATATAGATATATTATAATTTGTAGAAATGTAATGTTATGCAGCATTTTTATTTATGCAAATTATTCGACTGGAAGTGTCAGCTTAATTAAAAGATGAGTTGATTCGAAATGACAAAATTGTCAATGTAACTAATTTAACATTTTAACAGAAAAATGTACCTACTTACCACGTATCAACACAATTTCATTACCGACCAAATTGTTTTTTACTTTAACACAATCTGGTGTGGCCCCATTTTGATTTTGCGTGACAATTTCCTCATAATTTTTATGGTGTAGGTAATGTGTTCTTGAAAAAAATAACGGCATTAACTTTGCATATTAAGTAGGTACTTCAATATTTTATAGATACCTAGATAATTATATTAAGTTAGTTTTTTTATAAATTTCTAATTATTTTGTACATATAGGTATGTAGTTTATTCCCGAGGGGGTTTCACTGGGATCAAAATTGTGACAAGATTTCGCAAAATAGAGATTTTCCAGGGATTTTGCGGAATTCCGAGCAATTCAATGTCTGGAGCCAGAACACCTAAATCGATGCGATTTGAATGTAGAACTTTTGGTACACAATGCACAACTGTTGCTATTTTCGCCAGAACTCCCGTTTTCAAAATTAGGTAAATTCAATATCTCCGGAACTATATAGAACAGCTAGATCGATGCATGTTTCATAAAATAGTACAACTATTTGTGCACAATGCAGAACTGTTCTTATGTTCGCCAGAACTCCCTTTTCCAAAATTTTTGAAAAATCCTGGGGATATTAATTAAATTTAATATCTCTGGAACTAGAGCACCTAGATCTATACGATTCACATGAAATAATAAAACTGTTGGTGCCCAATGCAGAACTGTTCTTATTTTCGCCAGAACTACCTTTTCCAAACTTTTTGAAAAATCCTTATATTAATTAAATTCAATATATCCGGAACTAGAGCACCTGGATCGATGCGATTTGCTTAAAATAGTATAACTATTTGTGCACAATGAAGAACTGTTGCTATTTTCGCCAGAACTCCCCTTCAAAAATTTTTTAAAAATCTGTGTATCAATTAAATTCGATATTTCCGAAATTAAATCACCTAGATCGATGCGGTTTGCATGGAATATTACAATTATTCGAATACAATACAACATCGCCACTATTTTCACAAGAGCACGTATTGTTGGAAATTATTTTACTTAATAACTACATGTTGGTTTTTAAACCTGTTGTAGTACAGAACTACTTACTGCTAAAAATTACAGAGAATTGTAGAACTATTGAAATACACCAAAACGAGAAAAAAATATGACAAAATTCATAAATGAGGGGGCTGCGTGAAGTTAGCCCCCCATAATTAAAAAAAATTACTAAACGTCATAGAACTATTGTTTCAATTTATAGAGCACTTCAGACACAAACCTAGAAAAAATATAGACCGTGCCAGTATCATATTGCCGGCGACCGCTAATTCCTGGCTGCCCTAAAAGGTCCAGAATCACTAATACTTGGTTTTTATTCCAATTTACGTTGGTTGTATTGTAGCGTGAAGCTCATTTGTTTACTGTGATTGGTCACATTCTTTAATGACATTTAAAATGACAGCAAACTAGTTAATTTCATATTGCAATGCAGCCATCATATTTGCACAACCGCCAACATAAAACAAATAAAATATCCATTTTCTGGACCGTAAGACCCTAGGAAACGCGGAACCTGTCACGTGACCCATATCATAAACCGACGCAGTCTATATTTTTTCTAGGTTAGTGACTTCAGAAATATTCATATACAATCCAGCACTACAAACATTTTAACAAAAATCTAACATCGGGGTGTTAACTTCATACGCACAATTTGCAGCCTATACCAAGTTTAATGTATTTACCTCGTTTATTCCATTAGGGTATTTTACAACTTATACTTACCTTATATCCTTTTTATTTTTGCATATAATTAGGTATTAGTTGGCACGAAATTATGAATTAAAATAATTGTCTTTTCAAATACCTACCTACCTATATAAATACTCACTTATGTCTGTCACAAAAATAAGTATTTTTTGACTGTTATAAACTGTTCTAGTCAGTTAATTCTACCGTGGCATTGGTTAATGGCGATATTACCATTCTGCCATCAAGATAGAAGCAGTTATTCAGTCGTGTAACGGGAAAATGTCGAAATTCGGCTGCGTGACGGGCCAACAAATTTTATAACCTAGATTATCGCTGCCTCTATTATTTGTTAACAAGTGAAATTTCATTGTTCAGTCAAGAACAAATTATTTATACCAATGGTCTGGATATAGAGTTCTAAATTTTGATAGATATTCTACTAGCTACAAAAAAATGTAAGGGTCAAATCTCATGTAACCATCAAACTCTCACCTGACGCATGAATTAGTTTTGCTTTCACCTCAACCCCAACTATATTATATTTAAATGAAATAGATAGGTTTACATCATTATTAAGTATCTTTATTATTGTTAGGTAGGTACCTACCTACCTGCTTTTTTATTTGATACACTGTGACCAAAAGCTTTTAAATTTCTTCTTAAATTGTTGGTTACCCACTTTCTTTTATTAATCTGATCATCAACAAAAGCATTATTTATTTTTGCTAGCTATTATCAAATTATTATATGGGTTTTTTGTGTTCAATAAAAAAGGATGTTATTGAGAACTCGCTGCAAGTTTGAGACAGGTACCTATACATATAGGTGTACCTAATTATTTAATTAGATATTAAGTATGTTAAGTACTTTACAAATAAAATTATAGGTAGGTACCTACTAAACATTTATAGTAAACCATTAAATATTTAAGTTATCCCTAAATATGTAGGTAGTATTATTACGAACTAGAATTGATTAGAAAGAAACAATATTTAAAAAATTAAAAAATACTTTTATCGACAATTAACCAAAATCTTAAATTATCAAATACTTAATTATAACTAAGTTTCTATTAACAAAAGCAGATAGGTATCTAATAAGTAGATACCAATGTCTCTCCAAAACAATTTTGAAATTACTCAATATTTTGTTTTTGTAGGTACAATGGTCGTCAGCTTAAAGTCACCAGTTCCATGGTCCATTCTTTTCTAGTGCCATTTATTATACACGGTGCTAGAAAGGGACAAAAAATGGAAGTGGTGACTTTAAGCTGACGACCATTGTACGTCAAATGATATAAACAATCCCAAACATTTTCAACCGGAATTAGAACTAACAACGCTTAAACTTCTATATAGGTAGGTACCTTTGCCACAAAATAAGCCACCAAATTATTAACGCCTAGGTATCCTCTTTCTGTTCTAAATGCGAGTAGGGCAGCTAGCCACCAAATGACTGATCTTCAAAAAAATTCGCACATATTCACTAACGATAATTCGGATAAAATGCAATAGCTACAGTCAATAATCACAAATGAAATAAAACAATGATTTTAATGATCATCAATTTAAATAAATGAATGTGCCTACTTATAAGGTAGGTATTATAGTACTTAGCTGTAAAAACAGATTTGTATGTTAACATATTAAGGTACCTAGGCCAGCTGGAACAAGAAAAAAAATTATTAAAGTAGACAGATACTAATACACCGGTATAAAAATGCAGTAAGATACGGTTACTTGCGTTCTACATGCCTTAGGTTGCCAATATAAATCAAAAGAACCATCTTGGTTATAATTACTTACATTCGCTTTTGAACGATGCTTTTATACCTAGCTAAGAATCTTAACTATGGATAAAAACATTTAGAAAGGTGTTCATATAGATTAGTTATCAGTAAATTACATTTGAGAAGTCAAATCTCCTAAACTATGAAAAAATGTATATATAAATAAAACAAAATGAATGATAAAACGAGAAAAACCAATACACTGAAGTTAAAAACAGAATAGGTAGGATATAAAATTGCTTACGACTTACCCTTAAGCAGGAATCAATAAAGAGTTTGTATAATCCAAGTAAATAAAAAGTAATCCTTAAAATGGCACACTTATTGTTTAAGAAACTGCTTTTGCACTCCACTAAATTCACTATGATTTAGGTACTATTCCTACCTATTGTAAATGAGAGACCTGGGTTCTGTCGACACCGTCGGACGCAACTTGTCTCGAACACAAAATAAACCTCACTACAGCAGAACTAGCAAAAAACGAGCGGTATTATACCAAAAATAACCCACTAACACTGCTACGTGGCATATATTCGTAAAGAAACTAAAATAGCAGTCCCACAAACACAATCGCGCGTTTATCGCTAAGTAAACATTTTTAACTCAACATTGCGGCGCGTACACAGAATAATCCACTTGCATCAAGTAGGCTGGCTGGGAGAGGAAGGACACCAAATTACAAAATCGAGTCGTCACTGACACTGGCACTGCACTTTCAGGGTAGCACGAGCGTTTGGTCGGGCACACGGAGAGTTTTGCGATAATTTTTGACGCAAAATAGGGGTATTTACGACAATGGAAAAATGACACAGGCGCGGTTAAGCAAGTCAACAAACAGCACGACTGCTTCGATTTCCCAAACTCGAATGAGAGCGGCGCGGGAAGGAAAAGCACAACGCAGAATTGCAGAGTGGGGGGTTCCTGCTCGTCGGACGGACCGCACGTTGCCAAGTTTACTCGGTGTTCATTGACCTAGACATTAAAAAATAGCACTTATTTTCAGTGTCCTCTAAAAATAATTAACATCCAAAAAACGTCTAAATTTGTCACCTAATAATGAAGCCTAGTTAACAATATTTCTACCGAATTCTACTAATACATAATCGTTTTTTAAGATCCAATAAAATTATCATTATTAATTTATTCTGTATACCTACTTAGATACAAAATAAATAATTTTTTCTATCAACTAGAAAAGAAGTCAAATAATGAGCTGATATAGTTGCGGCAAAAAATTAAACGACGTATGCCATGGTTGACGTTACGCAATTGTTTTTGTTGTCAATATAATTTTAGATGGTTTCTCGCGTGAAAAACAATATTTTTTTGTAATTTAGACCAAATATTTAGAGTAGTATAGTTTTATTAATTTCTGTTAGAGTTTCTTAAATATTTTGATGAAAGTATAATGAATTATTCATTTGTGCGTATTACGTAAGTCGTCTGAATTCTTGCTGGAACTGCGTTTTTCTTGAAATATAAAAATGCGAATTAAAACTGCCTAAATATACTACTGATTTTCTCGTCCCTCGTCAACATTAGCTACTGAAAAAATATTTACCTACATACAGTAACAACTCTACTACAACTACCACAAAATTTGCATGTTTATTTAACATCACATACGTATTTTTCATGACTATTTAAATGTAGGTATAAATACATATAAGATTAGTAAATCAACCAATTTATTAAAATATTAATGTAAGCATTACAGTAGGTATCTATTCAATTAATTCATAGAAATGAGTTTTAATTAATTTTCTCTGCTACTAATACAAAACGATACTGACAGTTCTTATTCGGTTGCTACAAAATTGTTTATTATGTAAACATGAGAGATTACGATGTTTGTTACGTAATATTATAAAGCCGGTTTATTTGCATGGCTTATTTTAAAAAAATAGTCACAGAATAAGTAAAATCAGTTGAACCAGTTTCTATCAAGGATTAGCAATGAAAAAGGCGGCAACGTGGCAACGGCGCCCGGATCGTCGACGGTCGGTAAAACCACTTTGCTGAGCTCACGTGAGGGCAAAAGCAAACTAGTAACTAGTGGTCCAATATAGTGATGGAAAAAGGAAAAGAATCTTTAAGATATGGCACCATTCTATCCAGTTGGAAACTTCCAAGTCCGCCGAGACCTTTTTCGATACACTTTTCTTTGTTTAACAAATAATGAATTTCAACAGATGTAAATAATCGTGTGATGCTCGCGAAAAAGTTGTCGCTTTTTCCAGCTTTAATATTCGCAAGGCTGCTAATGCGGATGGGCAACACCTCATGCGATTTGTTAGGAATAACATCTCGGATCTGCTTTGTTTACCTACCTGTGCAGTGTGCACCTTGGCGATCTCAAATTATTAATATATGGCCTTAATTATCTGAATCGTATAGCGTAGCTGTAGATAGATACGTACCTATGATAAAGTAATTAACAACGATTTGATAAGGAGATTAGTGGGGTTTGTAATAAAACTATCACGGAAAATTATTAATGAAGATATTTGATATTTACACTCTCAGTTTCAGGATAAAACTGGATTGACGCTTAACTTAAAACTTAAAGAAGTATTTACCTAGGTACACAAATATGTAAATTAAATGACACGTTCATATTATTTATATACAGGGTGTTTCTAAACTATGGTGCCAAATGAATATGACAGATAGAAAATATCATTTTAAGCAAAAAGCAAATTTTAAAGAGAACGGTTCATGTTGGCGACATTGAACAAGAAAACCTTTTTTGTGACATATTAGTTTATTTTTCAGAAAATTTGATCAATTTTCCGAAAAAGCAAAGGACAATTTTTTTTTCATAATAAAATCCTATGTGCTACCCCAGCTCTCCGCTCCTGGGCGATGGGAATAAATTGTTGTTGCACAAAATTGTTGCATTTTAGTGTCTAAAAAATTGCACCAAGATTCATTTAAATTGCCTAACTTTTGTAGAAGTTATTGCGAAAAATTGTTTCTCAAACTGTACATTTATCACCCTGTAACTTTTTTATTATGCATTTTGGGACCTATGTTTACATGAAACTTTTTGCTCAAAATGACATTTTCTATCTGTCATATTCATTTGGCACCATAGTTTATGTAGTATAATAGGTACATATAACTTATACCTACAATAGTTTCCGAAATAAACAAGAATAATCCAAATAATCCAAAGGTATTTCACATGTAAATAAATAAAAATTTGATAATTTAAAAAAAATCAAATAAATATTTTCGGAAAAAATTTGAAAATTAAAAATTTTGGAAAAATTTTGAAAAAGAATTGAATTTAAAAATTTAAAAACACATGTAAATTTTCAAATTCAAAGTTTACTACATTTTCATAATGACTTTAATTTTATAAATAGCTACACTACTGAAATAATTGTAACATTTAATATCAAGCACCCCACGCTTTTTTTACTATAATTGAATTATTTTATTAATAATTTAATTTCTAATTTAATATTATTCCCAATTAATTAGTCGTAATTGATTGTCGGAATTTTCTATTGCTGTAATACAAGCTCTTCATACTTCAAAATTATTTTCTACTTTTTAGTTCGGTTTGCTATTAAAGCGTGTTTTTTTAGTTTTTTTAAACTATAATTTATTTATTCTAAAAGCTACTTCAAGTTCTGTTATGCAACATTCCTGTAACATTATCAACTTAAATCATACAGATATAGAAGCAAACAGATATCTCTCTATAATTTAAAATATCATTGATAAAAATTATCAAATTTTAAGCAAGTGGTAAGTCTAACTGTGCTTTCAAATATATGTATAGATAGAATAATGGCAATTCATATAAGCATAACATGGCGTTGAATAATTTCATCTGAATTCCAAGAAACTGTCTAAGACTTGAGTTTAAATATTACACAAAGGCTTTAAGAGTTTGCGCTGTTTGTTTTAAGCAACAACTTTGTTTTTCTTGGGATATGGGCTTGTTGTCTTACGGAATATTTAACCCGGGATCGGTTGTATCTGTTTTCATAATGAAATTGGTGCCGTGTTAGATTTAATCCAATTATGTTTGCCTCATTTCCACTGCCGAAGTTGACACTTTATAAAAACCAGATCTAAGTAGGTGCTAAGTATCTACATGTATAACAATTTTATTTTAGTCTGTATAGGTTTTATTTTAATATGAACATAATAAAATAATTGAATATGTACTTCGTGAAGCGGGCAACTATAAAAGTATAATCATATTAGCCACTCGTGTTTCTTAATAACGATTCGAGACCGTTTTCTCGATGGGGTATCTATCTCAACTGTCTAAATACCAGAAAGATCAGGTCAAAAATGAAAAGGTATACGGGGTGGTCAAAATAGTTGTAATATAACTTCTGACTGAAGGCGAATAACTTGATAGAAACATAATATAAACTACAATTATTTTGACCTCTTCTATACAGTGTGTTCCAGAACTTTCATAGATTCTTTTGTTTTTAAGATACAGGGTGAAGTTTAAAAAAAATAGAATAGAATTTACGTAGAGTGCAATGGCGTACTTTTAATTTCTATATAAAGTGTCTTTTAAAATATGACAAACATTCATTTTTGAAAATGGAACACCCTGCATATTTTATGTCAATCTGTTGCATTATTTTTTCACTTCATAATATATAATAGTTGCTGCTTTATATTTTGTAAATTGTCGAAAAACGTTAAATTGATGCTGCGTGGTGCATAGTTGGCCATGTATATTTATATAATTACACAAAATTGGGTCATGAATTAATTCACTTTAATTATTCTAAAAATAACGAGGACGCTCTGTACACCCTATAATTTGTCATATTACCTTTCCCGACATCCTGTATATCGCATCGATCATAGACTTAAAGAACAACTCAACAATTGAATTTATGAAGAAATTACACGAAACTGTAGTCCTCAAATTGTTAAATTCAATAAAAGGATTATGAGAAAACTTAGACTAATTAGAAAAATTAAGAGAATTAATTACATTATCTTAACATATAATGTACAATTTTCTGACAGCTTCATTTTTTCTATTTAGCTGTTTTTTCTTGTCCTATTTTCCTCTTATAAAAATTAAGTCATCTTTCAGAGATACAACTCAGTAGTTTTTCAATGGAGAGCCATGTTCTCTAAAATCCTCCATCGTAAAATGTTCCTCCAAAAGTAAAGGAAAATATTGTTTGGTGGTTTTTAAGCTTTCACGGCTGGTATTATTGGATAAGTAGCGATTTTCCGGGTTGTTATATCATGACCTCGGTTAACTAGTTGTTACCATCAGTAACAGAATTAAAACGCACACCTTTAGCTTTAGCTGGGATTCTTTGGCTTGCCCTTGTTGTTCACGGGCTAGGCTCTGTGGGGGCAGATCCGCTATCAGTATCTCTGAGCTCGCCGACTGCTAATGGTGGATAATAGTGGTCTTTTGAGATGCCCCGTAGTTGCCTTTGCAAATGGTCGCATTCCATGCTTCCAAAAGTTTTGCCGCTGAGAAATCTCTCTCGCGAAACCTCAGCTACCGAGGTCACGGCATAACAACCCGAAAAATCACTATTTATTTGAGTTTACCTCAGTTAATTTTCTTTGTACATAATTAAGCGATTCTTAGTATAAGATGATGGAAAGACTATTTCGTCGTTAGCAAATTTTATAACCTCCAGCAGATGCACAAAACAAATACGTCTGGAAAGCATCACATATTGATTGATCCATAGATTATCAAGAATCGATGCCATTACTTTAAACAAATTAAGAGTTTTGCAATCAAAAGCAATTTCCTAAAATTCGATTGCCTTCTTTCCCTACATTCTGCAATGTTTTTTCAGATCATAAAATACCTTAAAACGTACCTATTTTCCTTTTTTCAAAGGTTTTTTCATTGCATTGCGGTTTTCATTGTCACTATTTTTTTTTACAAAAAGTGCCCCTCTATTCAGCTTTGGACTCAACTGTCTTTTCATACACACCCTACATATACACACATCGCCGCAATGTACCTCCCTCGCTACACACCCCTTCTCTTTATTTTTCCTGCCTGTTTTTTTATTCGGTTATTGATTGCCTTTTGAATTTTTACCCCCCATACAGAGAGCAGTGCACATCGCATAACCATACAATTATACCTATGTCTCTTGTTTGTTTCTAGAGAAAAGTTAACATGAAATAAAATATTGCTTTCTATGCCACAAGCATCTAG
The DNA here is from genome assembly GCA_025584915.1 of Monochamus saltuarius. Classification (NCBI taxonomy): domain Eukaryota; kingdom Metazoa; phylum Arthropoda; class Insecta; order Coleoptera; family Cerambycidae; genus Monochamus; species Monochamus saltuarius. Next base: position 3,512,044 of record CM046726.1, read on the forward strand.
TCTTAACTTAAAATATAGAATGGTCCAGAAATGTCATTAAATTATGTGACCTTTTTGAATGTGTAATTGAAAATTTATTCAGTGTCCACATGTGCTAATATTGTTCTTATTTCCAAGACTAATTGAAAAGTATATTGAGGTACGGTGCAAGGATGCCTTTTTGAATCTTGTAATATAATTCAAAGATCAATTCTACATTTGCCATCTGCGCAAAAATAGCCAAACAATCATCTTCGACAAAAAATTCTGCCGACTTTTTTGAAATAGGTAATCGTCTCTTTGAACATTAATTAATAATTAATCATAATTTATGGAAATCAATTTGGCTACAACAAATGTTTAAAAAATAAACCATTTTCCTAAATATAAAACTCTTGTGGGCAAGTAGTAAATTCTTATTATTTTTAACCGTTTCAGCATTTTGAATCCTCTGCAATAACTGATTACCATCATTTATTTCCACAGCATAAACAAATTGGTTGAAGTAGCGCCATAAATAAAATTCATAAGGATTTAGGTCGGGCGATTTAGGTGGCCATAGTATGGAACTTCTGTTTAAAATTACGCGTTCTGATCGCACGTGGATTGTCCAGAGACCAAACATGGAAATTATATATCTATCTTTTGAAAAATTGGATTCATCTCTGTTCATAGATAAATTTATTTTCCAGTCCAACGACAGCATTTTTATTGAAACTGAATGGTGCAGCCTTTCGTGATTTATTGTTCGCCATACAAAATGTTCTTGTCGATGTTTTTATAGGCTCGTTAACTACAGAGGAGATAGAAGAAAATGAGCTCCCCACTCTCAATCTCTTTTTTTAAAAGACAATTAATGGTCAAAACCAAAATGACTTATTATCTTTTCGAGTAAAAAATAAAATTTCTGATTTTCCACTTTTAGATACATGTCTGTAACTTGACTGTTTGTAAAGTTAGGAAAAAAATAATAATAATACCCCTACCCCTCATTTTAATCACGAGGATTAGCCCAGAAGTCGAAGGCTTGTGCGGGAGAGGGGGCGGCATATTATTATTAAGCAGGCCGCATTTGCGCCCAGGAACGACTTACGTTGGTAGGCCCTAACAACCATTCAGTGCAGGAATGAGGGAAACCTGGAAAACCTCATTAATTAGGGGGGTAGTCAAATGTCAACCGGTATCAATCTCTCACATTGACCCTAGCCAACATTCTTCCACCCTACCATACCCGCAGAGAGGGTGCCAATCTCTCCACGAATATAGCTTATATACGGTCTACCGGCTGCAGGGGTCGAACCCACAGCGATCCAGTCACTTCGATTCAAGTACTGACGCCTTAAACCGCGCGACTACTGACCGATCCCGAGAAAAAAATAATGAATACGTACTTAAGACACTTTTTTGAGTAGGGTCCAGTGGAGTGCCTAACTTTATTAATTTTTGTGTTATAAGCTAGTTGTGTTTTTTTTAATACAAATCAGAGGTGGCCATGGGCCGGTTTAAATTGTTTTTTTTCCATTAATACATATATAATATGCGGGGTTAAATATGACTATTTACTATTTTACTGAAGAAATAGTTTTTTCCAGAGTATCAACTTAATTTTTTAAATATTTTTGACAAGACATTTAGAAGAAATTATGTCAGAATGAGTTACTAAAAAAATACCTAATAGTATTATTAAAATGATAGTGTTACGGATTTCCCAATCCGAATTTTTCTTACTGCCAGAAAAAAAAATCCGTTACTTAATCACTTATCTTTATTAACTACTCTGTACACTACTAAATACTAATTACAGCTCAACTAAAGACTATTTCACTTTTAAGCGCTATCTAAATCGCTCTACATTCCAATTCAAAACTGTAATACAAGACTAACTGACTCGGCCGTTTATTCTTCTTTTATAGACCAAACGAATATTCCAAGTATTTTCTAGCATTTCTAGATCCATGTCTCGAAAGATTCTCGTCGCTTCTCAACTTTTCCAGTCACTCCTCGATACACGGGATTTTGGTTGTTTGCCAGAATCGCGTAGGGGCGATCGGGGCAATATAGCGTTTCGCGATACCACAGTCGTCGAATTGGGTGCGAGTGGGGCAAAATCCGTGACAATATATTCGCAATAACAATCATTCTGATAATGTATCCAAGAGGTAATTAAATTAATGTACGGAAAAAGCTAAATAACATTGCTGATACGTAATAATCGAAATGAAAATGTCAAAGATTGGTAACAAGCAACTATTTCAATTGGCACACGCCTATTTCAAGAAAATGAAATAAATAAAATATGCTATAATAAATTATTGTCTCAATAAAATGGCAAATAACCATATTTAACCCTACATATTATATATTAATGGCCACTTATGGTTTGTATTTAAAAAAAACAACTTTAGGTTATAAATAAAAAATTAATAAAAAAATAGGCACGCCACTGGACTATTTCCGATTTTAGAATATGCATACACAAAAATCAAGCAAAAAACATATTTTTTATTAGAAAATAAAATCAGTTCTAAATAAAGTTGCTCAAATACATATATCCTGAATAACGGATGACTACTGACTATTAATTCTTAACATATGTACAAAATTTCAGTTCTATTATATCATAAAACATGTGCCTTTTGTTTATCAGTTAGAGACCTTCATTCCGTTACTAACTATACTTATTAATTAATAATTCATCGATTGTTAATTATAATATCGTTTAATACCAAACCCATTCTCTGCCACCAGTAGCACCGCAATTGTTGAATGAATGCAGGAAATGATTGCCACAGAAAATATTCTGTATTCGTACCTGCCAAAGGAACATATTTATTAGCCGCAAACTTACCGAGGTCGAATAAAGCATGTGCTTTATTGCAGAGAAGATTTTTATTGCTGTCGGCGCAAAGTTCTCAGACATACTGCCAAAAATTTAATTCTATTACTTATTTATTAGTAGGTGTAGGTGTATATTTTTCATCGGATTCTTGTAGAGCTTAACTTGCTGAATTCAAAAATATATAATTTCAACACTTTATTCCTTCAACTTTAGCAATAGTGCAGCTATTGAAAACCGTTATCGTTTCAGGTAAAGTGCCTTTTCTACTGAAAATACAGCAAAATGTTACTTGAAAAAGTTGTTCAGAACGGTAAATTATGAGGACGTGCAAAATTGTAAGATACCTTTCTTCCACACTGTAGAAAGTAAGAATTGACAATTTGAAAATTAAGGAGATGGCCTCAAAATATGTGAATCAGTATCTGCCATTCCAATTTTATTCGAAAATTATTTTTGTCAGTAAAAAAAGTATTGCAAATGTCTTGAATGAATTATGCAGAACCCTATTTAAACAGTCTGTTTGTTTGCTGTCTGGTTTAAAATGAATAAGGTTTTAAGTACCACTTCCACTTGAATAATGATGAGTCATATTTTCTCCGTAAAAATTGTGACATAATAAAAACTTTTCAAAGTAATGGTGTTAAGGTGCTAAAGCCCTCTTGGTGTTTTATACAAAGACAAATGATTTTAACCATTAAAATGCACTATATAAACAGGGTGTTCTACAAACTCTATGACAAACTTTGGCAGATGTCCAAAGATTCCGTCACTCGACGGATGAGATTTGGATTAATTCTTATTTGGTTAGCTGCATCCTGAATTCTTTCAAGTAACTGCTGACTAGTAGTGATTTCAACATGGTGGACAAGCGGCTTCACATGTCATTATAAAAGTCAAAAGGATTTAGATCTGGGGACCGCGGTGGCCATGCTATTGGACCTTGTTGACCATTTATTCGGGAAATGATCATTTAACAAAGCAGTTACTTGTGTCTCAATGTGGCGGAGCACCATCGTGCTGATATCACATATTCTGAACAATATTAAGCCCTACGTCATGAATGATATCAAAAAAATTGTTTACAAGAGAGATCTGCATTTAAAACATGTACAGGCAGTAAATTATTGTTGAAAATGCTACCCCAAATATTGACAAACATGCTGATGTCGTCTTGATCTAATTGCATGCAGATTCTGCTTATATATGTTCATTATTATTATTTATACCGTCCTTAGTAAAACACGCTTCATCAGAACAACATTCTAATCGCTGAGGAGCATCTCTAGCATGTAATGCTTGTACATTTCGGTTATGAAACGAATGTAACATTTAACATTTATCTGTTCACATGCCATACAAAATTCGGTGATAAATGAAGATTACTTGTTATATATCAAACACTAATTGACGAATTGTCAATGACAGCATCTATTATATCTGCTGCATTCTCTTCAGTAGGATGAATGGACTTTTTTGGAGCAGGGTTACTTTTTTCTCGAAGTCTACGAAATGACTATGTGGGCAGGTTGATCTCTATTTGGGTATCTTCCTCGGTATTCTCAGTATGCTTGACTGGCGTTCCCACTGGAATACCCATCGACAAACACAATATCTGCATAATCTTGAGTTGTAAAATGCATTTTTTTAGCTCTTTAACGATAAGAAAGCATGAAAAATGTATTTTCTCTAACTGATAAAAATATAGGCGATAACTATTTTGTGCACATTTTCCAAGGTCTTTGAAACTATATAACATGACATAATCTATAATAGCATTCATAGAAAAATTGCTACGGCATAACATGGTTTTAGGAAAGGCAGGTGTACCACAACAAATCTCCTTTGTTTGACTCAGTTTCTTTGTACGGCTTTGGATGCAGGCAATCAAGTCAACGTTATCTATACCGATTTCAGTAAAGTATTTGATTGACTGAACCACAATGTTTTGCTTACAAAGATTGACACAATCGGTGTGTCGGACTAGTTGTCACATTTATTGAATTCCTATCTATTTAAGCCGTTACAGTTTGTTGAAATTCGTGGTTTCAAGTCTGTAGAATATGTCGCTACTTCCGGAGTTCCTCAGGGTTCATGTCTCATACCTTTGCTTTTTGCCGCTTTTATAAATGACATTGTCAGTCTTTTAGAATGTAATTACCTACTTTATTCAGAAATGAATTCTCCTCAAGATGCCATCAATTTGCAAATATCTCTTGATAGAGTTAGCGCCTTGTGTATAGTTAACTCCCTTCCTTTATATACCTATAAGCAAATGTCATGTTATGATCTCGAATCGAATTCCTTGTATTTCGATTACATTATTGATAATATGCAGTTAACAAGAGGTACTAAAGTAAAAGATTTAGGAGTTCTATTTGATGCCAAATTAACATTTTCAAATCATTGTAACAATATACTCGCTGAATGTTCAACATGCTTGAGTATGCTAGGTTGGTTTGGTGTCCCTGCTACTCTACATCTATTACAATGCTTGAATGCATTAAGGGGAAGTTTTAAAATATGTATCTTTTAAAATAGATAAGGTATAACCCGATATAGGAATTGACCACGCTGAACTCCTTAATCGTTAGAATGTACAGACTACAGAGCCTTGCAAATAGATTTATCATGTATATTCAAATAATGATTTAAAAAATAGTTAACAATGACTGACAAGCATTGTCAGAATTATTAAATTTTAATATTCCAAATGATAATCTTGCCATTATTATATTTTTCTTTCCTAACTGTAAATGGTACTTGTACTGTAGGACTGTGTATTTTAAAATCAAATAGATTAGTTTATCGTATCGTATTCTTCTTATTGTCTAGCAGAAATAATATACCCCTAAGTCCACCTCCATTATTTATGTGATGCGACCAAACTACAGTTATCTACACTCTAGAGTGTTACTTAATTATAATTAATACCAGATAACAATCTCATTGATGGATATGAATTCGTATATGTAAATAACTGTGATATTTACTTAAAGGTAAGTATGTACTACACACAACTTCAAAAGTCTTGGACCCCCTGTATATAAAATGATTCGATTAAACGTAGTGGTTTTACTTAATGTGGTAAAAAAGTACATGTACTTAGGGAACAAAAAGGAAAATAAAAAACTGCAGACCATGAACCTTTACTTTATTACCAATGTTTTTACAAATCTGGTCAGTGGGGCAGTGTATTCAGCCAAGTGTTCCTTTGAATTTTTGTACATTATAATGCCAGGACGTGAAATTTCTGCGTTTACCCGAGCTGCTGCTTTACATGTTGCAGGATATTCTAATCATCAGATATACATGTTGAGCATTCCTAGATCATCTGTTGTACGAATAGTACACATATATGAAGAATTTGATGCAGTGGAAAACAGATTATGTACTGGACGTCCTCGAGTATTTAATGAAATGGAGGATCGGTTTTTGGTGCAATACCCGTAGACACCGCACATCTTTAGCTTCAGGCTTCAGCTCTCAGGGCCCACTTTCAAGGTACGTTTCGCTGTTTCGAAACAGGACATATCAATAGATATATTGGCCAACCAACTCTCCTGACATGAATCCTATAGAAAACATGTGGGATTTCGATGCTAGAGTCATTAATAATCATATTCCTCCAGCTCAGACTGCAGATGAGTTAGTCGTGGCGGCAGAAGAGGAATGGAACAATATTCCGCAAGAGATTGTTAACCGCTTGATAACCTCAATGCACAGACGTGTCAATATGCTATTGGAACGTGGTGGAGGTCATATCGACTATTAGTCAAGTAGAGATTGCTTTGTTACTTCTTTTTCTAAGTACTCAGTTTATCGAACAAATTCTTTTCACAAAAACGATTCAGAAAACAATATACTTTTATAAATGTATTTGGTTTTTCTGACAAAAAGATTTCTTTAACAAGAATGAGGGGGAGGGGGATCCAAGACTTTTGAAGTTGTGTGCATTTCCGAGATCGCTATAACCAGCCTGAAATCCGGGCATGGATAAAGCACGCAGTGCTGTTGAAAATCGCGGTAGGTTCGGTGAAAGTGTGCCAAGGTGTATTTATTATCCGCTGGTGGACTATCGCAGGCAGCAAGAGTTTCGATTCAAACTTGAGAATTACGCAAGCACCGCTAGCGACCTCCTTTTCGACTTGACACTGAATCTTAACTGTATTTATTAAACAGCCAGAACCAGAACGTATGCAAAAATATTGAGGCCACCTGTCATGCCACTCGTCGCTTGCGGTGCAAGTAAACGTGCAGAACGTTCAAGTTCATAATGAAACATTTTTTTAATATGGATGTGTCGAGTTAACTGATAGTACAAGTGATTTCTTCTTTTAGTTCCGTTAAGAACTGCTTTACGTATGTACTTACTGTATACGCGGAAGAAAGCAGTGGCACTGGCTACTTGTTCTTGGCAACAGGTGTATCATTTTTTTCACACACATACAGTGAATGGCAAAAATATGAAATCAATTTATTTAAAAATCGGGTGTTCGTTTTTTGGAAAATCGTTCGGACCCGTCAATTTTTATTTTCAGTTTAGCATTTTTCAAACCAGTTTTTATGTATGAAGCAAAAAAAATGATAAAACCCCCCGTTTTGTATTTTTAACAATTTGTCGTGATATCTTTAACCCTTTTCGATAAAATAATTCGATCATCTAATCAAGGACTGTAAGTAAAATTGCCAAGAAATATCGAGATAATAAACCACTTAAATAAAACAAAAAGAGTTAAATTAAATGTGGAAAATGCCATCCATTGGTTTCTTGACAATCTAGCACTGACATGTGAATCATGGAAGCAATGCTACCCCTCCCTAAATTTTTATATCTGTACTTTTAAAATTGTTACATATATATATATGTAATGTTATAACATTACAAATTTGTGCCCTGTAATTCCAATTGTACTATTAGTCTGGCGCTGATCCTGTTTACATTGTATTATTAGAGTACTCGCGTCAAGAATTCAGACGTCATTTTTGCAATATATAATGCAAACTTTTAGTGTGGTATATAGTTTTATTACTATCAGTTGAAGTTTCTTAAATATTCTGATGAAAATATAATGAATTATTCATTTGTTCGTATATGACGTAAGTCGTCAGAATTCTTGTCGCGAGTATAGTTGTTGAATTGAAAACAAACGCGTATGGACTTCCCACTTCATCCGCCTGGAATCAGTGGAAGCAACGTCTCTATTGCTGGCTTAAGCCTTGTTCTCATGACGCGAAAATTCGTATGAATTATTTAATGGCGGAAAAACCTCAACTTTTAACGAATTTTAACAACTGCAAAAATTTCTGTCATTGACTGTCATGGTAGACTGTTAGAAGCTCAAGTTAAATTTACTAACCCCACATAACTCATAAAGTTGAGACTGCCCCGCCACATATAATTTAAATAAAAAATTACGAAATACTTTACACGCTCGCTTATTTTTCCACTATAGAGTTTCCGATTCACTGATCTAGAGTAATCTTCACAGATTACGTGATCTTAAAGTCGATCAAATAAATTGAGCAATATGGCGGTGCCCATGAACGTTATCAATGATGTTTTGTACATACAAGAAAACTAATTGTTCCCATGTTTATGATGTTGTAAACAAATATAAGCACTGCAGAGGAAGTATGTATCATACTTTTCACTTATGATGAATATCCTTAAAAATTTAAATTTATTGAGATTATGTTTGCACTTAGAATTTTCGATTATCGTCGGTTAAATCACAGCTTTTCCAAAGCGACGCGATGTAGCAGACGATGGTTCGATTGCACAGTGCTCTATTCCAGATCATATTACGTCACTAGGTCTGTTGAAGCCAGGAATCCGGAGTGGTTTTAAACTGCCAGTAAAGTTATGAATTTGTTTTTAGTAAACATCGGGCAATTAAGTAGTAGGACGAATGTTTTTGACAGTTTGGAATCGGTCCAGTTTTTGTTTAATCTGTGAATCAGTCTGGATTCATTGCTTGAACAGAACTAATGCTAAATTTCGCAGCAATCTAAAAATTTTCACTACTCTTGGTCTCTGTGTGAACGCGTACATATAAAAAAACTCGGAAGCAATTTATGAGTCGCTTCCTCCCATTAAGCCTTATCATCATAGACGCGAGACTCACAGATATTATCAATTTTTGATTTAAATTAATAATGGCGGGAAAAGTGTGTACTTTCAGCGAATTTCGCAAAACAGTGAAACTGCTGAAATATGATTAAGTATTGCTTTGTTGGAGTTTTTCTCGCCATTAAATAATTCGCGCAAATTTCGCGACTATGACAAGACTTTATAATGTTTGAAGGTGAGATATAAGTGTACTTCCTGCTCGGCCTAAGCGGCTCGACTTACAGGAAGCGACTACATCGCAGCAGGCAGCATCTCATTTGCACTCAGTTAATATGGGAACATACATATGAACAGCCAGTTCAATTGTCGGTCATCTCACCTATGGCATGATGAGGGCTAACAAGCCCGAAACCGGTCTATGTCTAGTGGTGTGTTCGACAAGGGTTCTTGGCTATTCACACAAATACTGCAGGAGTAATTCAATGCCGGTCGGGGCTTTAGTCCACGGAGTTGTCGTTTCCTGCAGTATCATTTACGTGAATAGAGGTTCAGGCGGCATCAAAGATAGGATTCTTCAAAGAGAGGACATTATATGGACTTCTTAAAATTGATGAGTACTAAATGATCCAATTTTAAAAAATTATTCAAATTAATCCACTTTACTTAGAGATACATTGAACAGGACTTTTCACACTTTTTCCATAAAATGGTGAATGTACCTACCTGTTAAAAATAGAGTTGTAAATAAACTGCTTCCCTATGTAAAATTGCCACTGTGCTGAATAGAAGCAATTGTAACATCTGATAAATTGCAGCAGCGGTGCTACAGGATTTAGCAGACGATGATTGTAACCTCAATAAAACAAATAATTGGTTCATAATATTTGTATTGTCTGAGACTGTTACAGAATAATTATAGTTGTATACAAACAGACTAGAGAATACTAATTAACAATGTTGCTGTATAAAAAGTGTAAACAGAGATTCTGACGAAAAGTACACTTTTTCATAATATATGAAGATTTCACAATAATTAAAAGGCACTTTAAATGATGGCTTACAATGTCTTTACCACAGCTAAATTCGAATAAAGTTAATAAATTTGGTCCCTAATATATGTGCAAGTGAACAATACAGTTTGAAAAATATTTATATTTCAACTGCGAGATTAATAAAAAAAATATATTTGTAGTTTTTTCCTTTTTGTTTCAATTTTCATGGCTTTAACTATGAACAATTAATGTTGTTTGAAATTGTAAAATTCACTTGGATACAGAAGGAATTCAGTTTATATATTTGGTCGGATTTGTTAGCACATCAATAGAACTGTAAAGGTTTAATTGTTAATCAGCAATAAATAATTGGTAAAGACAATGTCTAACAACTGAGCAGGAAAGCCCATTGAGAAGCGCTAGCTGTCAGGAAGGGATACATAACGTAACAACACATATTTACAAAGTACAAGCCTAAGAAATACACAATTTTTTATTCAATGGAGTATCTGGCCAAAATGGAACTTGCTAAATAGGGTGCAGGCCAAAGCAATTGTATTGTTTTCTTTTTTTTGTTTCTTACATTTTAGATCTACTTTGGGTATCTTAAATTCCTACCTAAAGCATTAAAAAATAAATACTTGTAAATTGGCAAAATAACAATACCACTTGCAGTTTAACAGATCCAAGTTTATTCGAGTTCTGAATATTTTTTGACAACGGAAATAATTTTTCGCATTCTCATTTGTCAATTCTTTATATACCTCTTTAAACCATAATCTACAACTTAAAATTCCTTTAACAACCATTCCTTATTAAACTTGAATAAGCCAAGTGTTAAAGTTTTTTTATATGTAAAAAAAATCCCAATTATCCTTCAAAATAAAAAATCGCAAACATTAAAGTGTGCGTTAATTTTCAAAATACACATATTTTGAAAAATTAAATATATTTAAGTAGGGATTTAATTCCGTCGAGTAAAAGAATGGGGATTTTTAATAAATGGTTACCAATAACTGTCAATTTGACACTTGTAAATTTGCACTCTTATTTGTAAATTTACAGTCTCAATTTCTGAACAAAGAAACGCAGCGTGGCCTTTTGGAGTGTATACCTGTAAATATTTTTGCTTTTCAGATTTCAGTACAGTGTAGAAATTTTTTATTGTTTTGCTTTTTGTACAGGGTGTTCAAAAAGAACTGGAAAACTTAAAAGGATATTTATAATAAAATGGCCTTATTTTCTAAGATACAAAAATATATTAATAAATCTGAAATATAGAATATCGATAAATGCAGTCCAACTTTATAAAATGTTTAGTTTTCATCCACAAAAGGCAACTGATGACTAGAATTTTCCAGTTAAAGTTTGTGTATGTTTAATGAATTTAAATATGGATTTTGTTGATTGATTACAGTTTTGCCTTAAAATAGAAAAAAAAAATGGACACTATAAAGTTAATTAAAATTTATCGATATTCGAGTTCGGCTTAGTACATGCTTTTAAGATAAGGTCATTTTACCACAAAGTTTTCAAGGTTTATAATTTTTTGAACACCCTGTAGAAATTTCTGAAACAAGACAAATTTTTTATAGTAATTTTTTTGTTAAAAAATAAAAAAATTCAATTTTTTACAGGTGACAGATAACCCAATGTGTAAACACACTGTATAATTTTGAGACAAAAGTACTTTCTGTTGTTATCTAAGGCAACCAAAGAATAAAAAATTGTGTAAAACCTTTTTTTGAATAAGTTATTTAATTTTCTAAATCGCAAACATGGCTACTACAATAATAAGTTTTAAAAAATATCAATTAAATCTAATCTATCTGTTAAATAAGGCTGCTACTCTGTATTAATGTTAACGTTTGCGATCTAAAAACCAAACTTTCTCTTCGAAACATTCACGTGCTAGCTCAAAACTGAATTCGATATTTACTCGTATTCGAATCCGTGGAAGACTTACTATCCCTTCCTAGCGAGGAACCCCTCTTCAATGAGTTGCTTCCGTAGAGACGTACTTTCGAGGGAGGAGGTAGAGAGCTGGCCGAGTTATCACTAAGAGTTGAAGCTGAGTCTCTTTCGCCACCGGAGCTTCCACTGCGAACCCTAGTAGACGGCTTACGCAACGAGGCACTCGATCCGCCGCTTTCGGACAACCTGCCGTATTCTCCCAGCTTTCTCGGAGGGGGTATGAGCGATCTGGCGGGGGAGGCTCTTCTGCTGCTAGTATTCGAGCTTAACGACTCGCCTCCGTCTGATTTTTTGCGGGGGATCTCGTTATCTGGAAGGCGATTGTAGTCGCCCATTCGCCTGGGAAGACCGGATCGGTGGGAGGACCTGGGGGGCCTTGGTAAGGAGCTCGGGGCTGGGCAGTGGTTGGTGGGACTGTCCAAAACAGGTTGGGTACGGTTATTTTCTGTGTTCTCTTGCATGCGTTGCTGCTGCGAGGTGCGCCCTTGCTTCTCCAACAGCAACATCTCCCCCGACTCGTGACGAGAGGGAGGCATCAGAAAAGAACCTGATTCGAACAGTCCCCCTGGGTTTGAAGTCACACCTGCCAATAGTGGCTTGGGTATTTTTCCTTTTCTCTGCGCAGTGACTGGATTAGTGAATCCTGGAAAACAGCAAAGACCCCGCTGAAATAAGGAAGAGAAAGCCAATTTTGGGATATGTCCAGGACCTGAGTGAAAGATGGGTTAGTAACACGGCAACGCCACACGGAAGAGGCTACGCCATGCTGGGTGATGGTGAGGGGAATGGTGAATTTTGGCTATTTCCTTTCTTATAGAAATGAGAGTAAATGCAAACAATTCTAAACATTAATTTCCCACAATTTTTTTTTTATATTACGGTCTTTAGTATTTTGATACAATTAAATAAATTTTCTATCGATAAAAGTGTGAAAGTTAAAACTCCAAAACAAGTTAACGAAAAAAATCAGAAGGCATTAATGTTCTTGGGCAGTTATTGCCGTAAAAATGCGAAATTTGAAAAAATTTATGTCTTATTTATTAGTAATGATTTTTATGTAATAAGTCCCCCATTTCTATTTGAATGATGGTAGTAGTAAAGCAGGTTAAATATGGATTTTTAGGCAATAATCATTAACTTTGCAAACACTCAGATGTAATAAATATAATTTATTGATTATCATGCTCGACACATACATGCAAAAAATTATTAGATAAATTAAAAAGGTACGATACTGGTGTTTAATATTTAGAGTATTAAGAGAATATATTTAATATTAAATATTTGAATTTACTGATTCATACAAACAGATCAGACTAAAATTCAAGAAAATATAAACGGGCATTAAAATACGTAAAATAAAAAAAAATCAGATCTTTTACCACCAGTATTGTAAGAAGACACACCGAAAGATGCAAATATTGTTTCTAAAACAATTATTAAAATATGCTAGGTGCAAATTTACAATAATGGATGACTAATCATGTGTTTAAGATTTCTGAAATATTAAAAAATGCAAGTGAAAAGAGTGTAATAAAACCAATCGGAGTGTCTTCGATGATAAAAAAAAAAATAAATAAAATTTACTTATATTTGGTTAAACACATTTGGTCAGAAAAAAATATTAAAACAATAGTTACTATGTACAAAATATCAAAATATAAACAATCAAACAAAAAATTCTAAGGTATCAACACTCCAAGAAATTAAAAATAGAAAGTGACTCACTATTTGACTGAATATTATTTTTATTTCACTGAAAAGTCGAAACTTCTAACTTTGTTCTGTACAATTAAATACAACAGCAGTCTGATGGCAAATTTTCGATATTTGCCTTTTTAAATGCAACATGTAACAATTCCTAACAGGGTCGTTTCCATTAAATAACACTTTATATGAAAAGTTAATAAAGTCGATAAATAGCATAAGTATATTGTTTTTCATAATTTATTGAAAGAAAATGAAACAAACGAGTAATAAGGATGTGTTTACTGACACATTCAGAATGAAATATCACAGCTTAGCTAAAAAATTATTATTAGCTTTCTTAAAGATAGTTGAATGGGTTTTACGTTATAAAGACAAAATTACGTTAATTCTTCAAAGTATTACAAACATATTTTTTAAATGACAGCAAACTCGAATTCTTTAGGCTTGAGTCATTTTTATGTTCAAAGGTCCAGAAATATATTATTTATATTATAGCTAATAGTATCTGTTCTTTTCAAATTCCAGTCTAAAACTATTTTCTTTTTAATCAAATATACATTAAAGTTATAATTCTTGTTTTAAACTTCAGTTAAATGCTTGTTTATGAGGCAACTTTATGTATTATGTTATCAATGACCTCTGATATTGCCATAATTTAGGTGAACACCTGTTGTGATATACCAATAGGGGTGGTAGACAGACAGGCAAGAAAAGAAATGAATTCAAGCAAAAATGGACAAACATGTTGCTTATTAAATTTATTTTAGTTTTCAGTTTATTAGTTTAAGATGTTTCTAATGCGTTAGGTAATTTTGGGATTTTCTGCATAAATTATTATTTTTAATTAGAATTAAAGTAGAATTTATATATTGAATGATTTCTGACAAAATTTAGGAGAACACGTGCTGTGATATACCGGTAGACAGCCAGGAAAAACGTCCATCGTGAATTCAAACAAGAATTGATAAACATGTCACTTGTTCAATTTATTATATTTATTTTAGTTTTCAGTTCATGGGTTTTAGATGACACTTTTTGCCTAAATTATTAATTTTTACTAGAATTAAAGTAAAATTTATTGTGTTTTATGAAGTTTAATTTTCTACAAAAATTTACGGTATTTATGAAAATGTGTTTTTCTATAACAATACCTCTCGGCTAGTGTGAAAATCTGTAATAAAATTGCACGACTACCTCTAAAATTATGAGATTTGATAATAATGCATGCCGCAGCTCCCATGTGTGCATGGTCACAACTTTTCTGCAGTTGATTAGCTCACAATGATCTGTCAAGCAGTGGAGTACGACAATTATGGAGAAAAGGTTGAAACAAAATGTAATTTTCCCGGTGGAATTTCAGAAAACAAACTCGTGTGTTTCAGTGTTTCAAAAGATCATAGATCTTGTATAAATATGACTCTCATTCAAACTGTAAGTAGCTGTATATAATTTATTCTTTAAATTCAATATTAACGAGAAAAATTATTTCTGAACATAAAGGATTTTAAATTAAAAATAATATTGTAGCAATTTGTAATGTCTTATTATGCGACAATAACAGCAAATAGTAGCTGCTAGTTACCACTTCAAATATTTTATTATATTTGTAAATTATAAGCTGGAATAATTTACTGATTGTATATTTTTCCTTCCAGTTGTTAGAAAAAATTTGAAACTCAAAAATTCCTAACTACATCAAAAAAAACTTTTTATTTATACTAAATATTTTTTTAATATTTTTAAAAACAAATGGAAAACAACCCTATCATAATTTTTATATTTTTTACACTGACGTTTACTGATGATTATTCGATAAAATTTAACATAAAAAAGTCAAGACAAAATTACTTTTTCGATATTCTTGCAAATTACTTCATATTTTCCTCAGATTAATATTAACAAGTATCACATTGTTGATAAAATCTTAACCATTTTACCTTTATACGGTACTGTATACATTATTTTTGAATATCAAAAATAACTATACCAATTTAACATTTTTTTTTTGTACAGAACGAAAGTTGTCTTAATAGAACAGTCAATAGAATGTCTCTGTCTCTCCTACCTTGCTAAGCAGTTGCGAATCTAGCTGGCTATCTATCTCTTTTAACTGGTTATCCAGTGTCTGTTTCGTACTGTCGTATGTCTTGTTAGTCTCGTATTTACTGTAGGACGGCATGTGGTAGGAAGAATCGCTACCGGTATAGGAATTCCCAGAACCATAGGCTGTGGAGTTCGTCAAGACGCTACTGACTGCAAATAAAAAACATTACAAAATTGGTGTTTGTATTGTCATTTTCTTTTTATATTATAATAGTAGATTTTTTGAAGTGCATTATTGAAAATGGTGCTTATTTTGGATGGAGACGATTATTGATGACTTCTAGTTATTCTTAAATAAAAAAAAATGTAAAAAAAATAGTTTCCAATTTAGTTTTAACAAGTGATTGACGATGAAATGAAATTTCATTGACATTCCAGGATTACAGCCATTCATTTATGCTTTTAATGGGACATATCCATAGATTTCTGAATGGTTCCTTCATAAATTATCATTTGTTTTGTATCAAACACTGTGCATGTGTCTGATAAAGAAAGCTAAGAGATAGAGGTGTTAAAAATTCCAGTTGATTAAACTAACTTATAAAAAGATAATTCAGGAGGAAAAGAATTTAATTTTCCACACACTTAATATTGTCACACCAATTTCTTAATAATTTCAATAAAAGATTTAACAAAAAACACTGAGAAACAACAAAAAACAGTAGTTACAAGTTACAACTAACCACAACACTGCACACCGAAGCTTGCTATGTGTGGTGGCGGGTCTAATATATCAATGAAGACGTGTGTAGAAGAGTAAGAAATATAGCCATATTTCTTCTACAATTTGTTAGTATGGAATGACAAATAAATAAATTCACTTAATAAATCATATATCACCTTGAAAAACCGTTACTCCAATTATATTTAAAATATAATTATAATATATTACCATATGATATTTATGCTAGAATTAATTAATTTATGCCAAGCACTAATGGAAATCTGCATCTTATCGACTGTACATTTACATTGCTTTTATTTAAAAATGCCTTATTCAAATAAATAATTAGCAGATATACAAGTGTGTATGTGTCTGTAGCAAAATCTTATCGTCGACATCGCTGATATGCAACAACATACATTTACTGCAGCTGATGAAATTAGACAGATGCCTGGAGTAAACAAAATTTGTGAAAATAATTTAGAGCAATTAAAATTATCTATAGATTTATGGTAAGTAGTTTAATTTCTAATGTTCTTCAACCAAAATTAAAAAAAATAAACAGGGACAATTAAAAAATTCAGTTTCTTTTTATTTTGAAAATGACACTAGATCATAAGCTGCTTAAGAGCGTTCTATAATTAGGCCGCCATATTGAAATTAGTAAATTACTAATTTTGAGCCACATACTTGTCGTAATGAGCCCATTTTTGGCAAGTAGTAAAGTTCACGCAGTGCAAAGTTATCCACTTTTATGTAAAACAATTACGTTTTTAAAAAAAGTTTTTTGATCAAATCAAAATGATGACCTTTCCACCTTGTCTAATACAAAAATAAACAATTTTTTCCTATAAAATTTTTCCAAAAAATTTGTCATTTTTCATAAATTCAAAATTTCGTGATGTTTTATTTACCACACCAAGGGATGCTGCTATATATAAAAAAATGTGTTATCAAGAATAAAGTTCAATAGATGTGTGGATGATCATGCAAGAGATAACAAAATGGCATAAGGAACAAGGATATTTGACGCGGACTCGGTCAGCTGGTGCAGAGCACTCTTAATAAAAAATGTTGCCTCTCTGAAATTATACAATTTCCCTGCTATTCCAGATTTCAAATTCTTTGGTAGACACCTTGGACAAATACGTAATAAACTGAAATGATCCTCTCCAAAAAATTTAAATATCTACGAGATTCAAATCTGGTATTCTAGGTGAACATTCCCACAATTAATTTATTCAAATCATTTAGTTAAGATAGAGAAAATAATAATAATTTTAAACCTACCTAATTCTTCCCTAGATACTGTTGTACCTAACACGTGGTCGATATCAGCACCCGCGAGACTGGGGTGAGGCGTATGATGTGGTGATCGTCCCAACATACTCGATACATCTTTATCGTAAGTGTGTTTCTGAAGTACCTTGATCATGGCATCTTTTTCAGCTAACTTGGATTCCAAATCCTTCAACCTAATACATACAGATAAAGAATAAAAAGATTCTGTAAGGTTTTGAAAGATATTTGCTTACCTCGACTCTAGATCGGCTACTTTCTTTTGTGCAGCGTGAACTTCATCCATATGGCGGATCTTTTCATTGCGTGCTTCCGCTATTATTCTTTCAGTCTCTTGGCTCGTTTTTTCTAATGCTGCGATTTTGGCATCCCTGTAAAACAACAAAAACCATGTATATATACAGGGTGACAACACGCTGTAACTTTTTTATGACTGCTGATAAAAATTTGAAATTGGGTGGATTTATACGAGATGGTGCCATGAATTCTTTGAGGTCTTTTCGAATTTCATAACATTTCCGGTTTGACCGGAAATGACCATAAATTTATATTTTTAAATGACACACATTGTTTTACATATAGGAGGACCAATTTTCTGACACATTTTCTGAATGTAAGTAATTGTTTTTTTTTTTGACGGATTTTAAAAATTGTTGTATCTATATGACAATTCATCAGTTTCAATTTTAATATTTCATGATTTGTGAGTTCTAATCTTATTAATCTGGAATAGGTACGTAAATATGCTAATACTTGTAATTTATGAAGAAGCCTGTCAAATTCGGCCTTAGCAGCTCAACTTTAGAGAGGCCAAGACACCAGAAAAATATAAAATTCGAAGAAAATATGCACACCATAGAAGAAAATTCTAATGCGAGAACTCAACTGCAACCAAGAAAATGTTGCTCATCATGTCATATGCTGTACTCTCCTAAAAATTCATTTTACCATTAGCTGGGCACACACGGGAGGGATCTTTGAGATTTACACTGGCGCAAACTAATTCGTTCTGTTTATCCGGGCGTTAATGAACTACGACGGTTGAAGTCTGAGCAAACATCAGATCTTCGGCAGTTCCCTACCGTCACAGATATTTCCCTTTTAAAAATCGGCAGGTTAGTGGGTAACCACGTGTTCACGTGTTTAGTGGAACATTTTTACCGGGGGTTTTGTACATATTTGTAAACAACTGAAAATGGAGTGGTTGTATCTGAGATGATTGAACTATATAAAGAAAGGCCTTGCTTATGGAAAATAAAAGATAAAACTTATTTAAATAAAAATCTACGGCTAGCTTATGACGATATTTTAAAAATGTTAAAAAGTGAACATTTTGAAACTGTAACTGTCAAAGATAAAAAACAAAAATTCAAAACTTGCAAAATGCCTTCAGAAAAGAAATGAAAAAAGTAGAAAACAGACATGTGCCCGTATTTAGTTCATTTATCGACCCATTTTTTCACCCACTCGGTTCTATGTCGCCTTTTTTTCTTTTCTCTGACTATTTCAAATACGCACAACCTTTATTTTTTTCTTCTGTTTGAACATTCTCTACACAAAAAGTGTGGTAAGGATTTTATACCAGTATAAAAGTTCTCTCCTGTGGTTCTATCCTCACAAACGTTAAGTTATGTTTCCACTAACCAATCGATCTGATCTTTCCCAGATACGATCTATCCCCTCGCAGACCAGATCTGGACGGCGGGACAAATCGTTTAAAATTCCCCTGGGTGTATGGGGGTCTATTCATTTTACACTCTACAGCACAAATGACATAGTCGTCAATTGTTTCACATAAATTATGACAGATGTCAAATATCTGTTAAGGTGTATGTTTCTGTTTACGTATCATTTTTAAATTTATAAATTGATACAACTTAAAATAATAAGTATTGTGTTTTTATGATGAAAGTGTAGGAGTAGCAGTCCATGATTAATACGTATGTACCCAGTTTTACGAAAAATGTAAAATATATAGATTGTAGATATAAAAACCTTGTGTGAAGTATTGGACTGGTATCAATGCCGCGTATTTTAATGTTTTAAAATAACAAATAAAATATACGTATATTTTGCAAACCAAATTAAATAAGTAGGTTCTATTAAAAGGAAAAGTTATCAGTCTCAATATCAAATGTCAAATTTTGACATTTATGGCCTGATGTGTATGTTTCCAAATACTAAGATAAGTGTCGCCACACTACAGCACATTGCAGAATTCTATATTGACAGACAGACAAGTATTACAAAGACGACGCGATTTAGCAGACGATGCTTGTACATATCGTAGCGTCACTAACATTCATAAGTCGTAGATTTGAAATACTGAAAATACACTCGTACCAATAAGAATTTTTACTTTTCAGAATTTCAAGCTGGTATCATGTACTTATTACGTATCAGCGAATTGAAGTAACTATGCAGGTTGCCTACAGAGCAAAATGTAACAATTTATCAGGCAATAGAATGAGGGATCGCGCAATAACAAACGCCTATTTAGAAAACACACCTTTAAGCACGGTTAAACATATTTTGCATGTCAATTTCTCCTGCTGTAAAAAGAAACATACTGATCGGCATTCAGAATATATTATTTCTTTGACATTTACTATTTTTCCTGGCCATTAGAAAGTTATCTGACAATTTTCAGTTTACAGTTTTCTACATCACTATCATATTTGGTAGACGTTTCGTCATGTTTATTAGATACAGCTTCAGGATTCTATCTGTTAGATTTTATAAGTCAAAGGTATAAAGTTTTGAAGATGTAATAAAATTGACAAAATGTCCGTAAATCCTAATAGTGTTCCTTTTCTGATCTAATTCAAATAAAAAAAATTGAAAAAAAAAACGGGTACAAAATTTAAAAATTATTGAGTGTGTGTACAAATACTTTTATATTTCCATATTCATTTTTAAAAAAACCTTGAATATATTTTTAAATTACAAACAATATGAGAACTTTTTAAATTAAAGATAAATACACTTTTTGCTTTTGAGCTATTTCACATTTTATTATTTTCCAAACAACCTGTACATCAAAATCTAAATTTATCTGTGATAATGCGATTATTTAGTTAATTAAAAAATTTAATCAAGAATAATTTTCCGCAAAATGATTAAAGTAAAAAAGTTTTCCGCAAAACGATTAAAGTAAAAAAATATATTACAGGTGCTCACTTTGGTATGCTAGCGGCATCAATAGCTGCCTGCCTGAGTGTGCTTTCCTCCAAGAACCTCTGCTCCCATTTGGAGCACTCTCCTTCCAAAGTCATAATTTTCTCGTCCTTCTCTCGCAACCTGCGCTTCAGTTCCGAAGCAGATTCGTTTTCAGATCCACTGGGCGAGTCCCACCCGGTTCCCCTCATTTCCCCTTGAGCTGCCTTCGTTCGCTGAAGTTCCCGCTCCAACTGTAGCCGTAATTTGCGTTCCGTCTGCTCTCGACGGTCGCTGGCCATTTGGAGGGACGACAAGGCTCTCTGTAGCTGCGCCACACGCTCCACGTACACTTGTTTCTTGCGACACTGTGGTAAAAAACGAGTCAAATTTTGCTTCATACATGCTTAGACGTTTATTGGTAACACTTGATACTCGCAGTTAAAATGATAAATATTGTCGATATTATTCATACTTACTTCTTCTTCTAAGCGGACAACGTTGCCTTGGGCGTTTGTAAGAGCCGTGTCTAATATATCGATGTGTGTCCTTTGTTCCTGTAAGGTAGCTCTTTGGGCAGCAAGCTCTATTTCCTGTCTTTCCTTTGCTGCAGCTAATTCTTTATCTATAAATTTAATTATAGGTATATGGGATAAATCAAGAACAGGTAATATTAAAGTGCAGAGTTGTTACAGGAATATTTTTTTCAAATTCTCTAACTTTTCCCTATTTTTCAGTATAAAAATTCATAATTACTTCACTTTTTGACTATCTAATAACCAGTATTTTTTTTAAATTTTAATTTAATTTTAGTTTATGCCTCCCAACAGGAAATCCGATTTAGAGAGTGAGAAATTACATTAGATAAATTAAAAACTATATAGAGCATAATAAACAAAAAATTAAACTATAAATATACAGTTCTGAAAATTAGTCATTATCATAAAAACGTCTTCTTAATCACACTGATATTATCGTGCTGAACACGAGTCTAGTTTTTGAAAAAATAATTTTTTTTCCAAAATTGTAACCTCTAAGCGAACACTATAATAGGTTGAAGTTGCAATATAATGCCTCTGCCATCGTTATACTGTTGCAAAATAAATCGGCGTTAAGCAGGGTCCACACTTGCTATATAGCCAAGTTATATAGCATGTTACAAATTTTATAATGAAATATAGCAAATTTTCCTGCTATATAACTTGCTACATGCTATCCATCTTTTGTCGGTAGAGATCAAAGAAAATCGTACAACAATATTATTCTAATATTAGACTTGCAATATGCGGTTTTTATTGTTAGTAAACATATAGTCATATAGTCAACATCAGTGACGGTCGTGTAGTTTTCCTTATTTTCTGTACAAAATGGAGTCAGAAAATGATCAGTGGAATAAACAAAATATTTCGAAACTAATAGAATTATACAGAGAACGTGTACAACTATGGGACACCCGTAGTCCATTGTTTAAATTAAAGAACAAGAGACATGATGCGTGGATGAGAATTTCTGAAGTTATGAATATGGAAAAAATATTCTACAAAAATTTTGAAAGCTTCCCCTAAATGCTAGGCCACGATTAAAGCACCACTATCATCTTTTTTGAGATCTTGTAAAAGATTACTTCCACTATATATGTTTCTC
This sequence comes from Monochamus saltuarius, assembly GCA_025584915.1. NCBI lineage: Eukaryota > Metazoa > Arthropoda > Insecta > Coleoptera > Cerambycidae > Monochamus > Monochamus saltuarius. The sequence goes on from CM046726.1 coordinate 3,534,474, forward strand.
GACCTCAGGGTAGGACGAATCCAAAATCTTCTTTTTCGTCTTTTCTTCTTTTCATTTTTGTCCTCAAAAATGATAAGGCACGTCGCAGCAGCAAGCAGCGCTTCTCTTTCACTCCACGAGTTCATAATAACTAACTTAAGTGTGGACAAAACTCAGTTATTTCAACATCTAGCATATAACATTGTTATATGACAATGTTATGCTACATGTTATCAAGTGTAAACCCCGCTTTATATTGCAACTTTAACCTAATGTAATGTATGAGGTTACAATTTTGAATAATTTTGAGGTTTCTGCTGTTGTAAATAATTACCACCTGCAACATTATTAAACATAGAAATTAAGGACATTCTTTAGTTTTATTGGGTTTTTGCCACACTTCTGAAAAAAATAACAATTAATTAAATAAGCCCCTGCGCCAAACGGATCAGTCAAGGGTTTTTTTTAAAAATAAGTTTGCCTAACCAAAATAATCTCACACTGAAAAAAGCAGATAAGTAAAAAATAACAAAAATGACATCACTATCGCGCACTTCCGTATTTTTGACGTTTCGACAAACTCTCTGTTTTCGTTCTCAAAATAGTAGTAAAAATATTAAACGTATGTCAAGTTTGACAGTTTGGAAGTGCGCGATAGTGATGTGACTTTTGTTATTTTTAACTTATCTGCTTTTTTCAGTGCAAGATTTTTTTGGTTAGGCAAACTTATTTTAAAAAATAACCCTTGACTGATCCGTTTGGCGCAAGGGCTTATTTAATTAATCTTTATTTTTTTCAGAAGTGTGGCAAAAACCCAACAAAAGTAAAGAAAAACTAAAATTATGCCAGAAATAAATAGCTTCAGACAATAAACTAAGGACAATCACACATACCATGTAAAATCATATAAAAGAAACATGGCAGATATTTCTATGTTGCAATGCATTTCAATTGATCACAAGTCGTAAATTATCTACATCTTAAAATATTCAGACACTTTTAAAGAAACTTATTTGTTTTACAAAGTATATAGGTAAATGTTTTCTAGAATATTTCAGAGCATTTTGTCAAAACTGATTTAAATAATTTTAAAGTGACGTCATAATTTTTACAACACAACAAAATAAGGACTTGAAACCATTCAAATGTTCGAACTCTCAGAGATAATCTATTCTAACCTCACTTTTTATTTCATTGTCATTCTTTTTTTTACCTTGAAGTACTCTTGGCGATACCACAAAAACATTGATCAAGTGTATCGATTTGCAACGTTTTAAAACGTATCAATAAGTGTATCCATCGGATGTATCGATAAATCTATAAAAGGTTTGTTTTCATAAGTCAGGGATTGATTTCAAACTATTAGAAATATTCAACCAGTTAAGATGTAAATGTGATTTCGGTACATGCAACTCAAATAATTGGACGCACAATTCTGATAGTTTGAAACTAGTCCGACTCTTGTGAGAACAGGCGTAACATCTTTTATATACAGTAATAATTATAGTGGCGGCAAAAATTTACGACCAACATAATTTTCAAGATCTTATTGTGTTAAAAACAATCATTTTTCGTAATTTAGTGTAATATGAGCGATGAGCGTAAACATTTAGTGTAATATATAGTTTTGTTATTCTCAGTTGCAGTTTCTTAAACATTGATTCAAATACTGACACCTTAAACCGTTCAACCACTGAGCGACCAAACAAAAATAAACTTAAGAGAAACTGTTTTAATCAATTTCTACACTACATAGGATTTAATCACAACGAAACACCAACAAAATATGTCCCTATTCAGGAATTGTAGGTTGGAATTATTTTTTCTTTACAAATGAAAGAAAAAATAGTTGTAACATGAGCTTACACAAACTACTTTATAAGATAGGTTTATACTTATTTTTCTTTCAACAAAACCATGGAATAACAAAAAAATGAGGAAAATCTTAAAAAAAATGTGATAACAAAATACTAAAATTCCATAATTATAGAAAATTGTTAATTCAATAACTATTATTATAATTTTCTGGGTAGTTATAACCTTGAAACATCTGCAAATATTTTCTGAAAGGTGATGGATCCCTTATCTGAATTGACAAACCAAAAACAGGAAACCACATTATGACATTAAATCTTAATTTTATAGTGTAGTTAAAAAATCTAAGATTGTAAAATTGTTAATATTCTGCACTTCCTTTTGTATAAAATCAACTATTACTATATCCTATAATTTCAGGAAATATAGCCCTTAATTAATATACAGGGTGGTAGAAATTGTATTAGTAAAATTTCAGGAATTGATAGAAAATATCTAAATAAGTATAGTTCTTACTTTCTTCTGTATATTTATTTTATAATGCTTTGTTCAATAAAATCCATGTTTTTGAATTAGTTTATTTCAGTCTACTTATATCATAAATTTCTATCAGATCTTGAAATTTTACTCATAAAATTTGAACCACCCTTATAATAATCAACAACAAAACTGGTGCAGTTTCACAGGATATTCCCAAATCACCCCTACTGCAATGTCTGTTATTTGTCAGAAGATTGCTTTCAATATGCAACTAGACAGATCCAACCGCCGCGCTAGAACTATGTAGAAAATTCAAGATGTGGCCGATGTTTCAATTTGGAGTATTTGAGAACAGCATTAAAATGTATTAGTTTAGTTACACATCATTGGAGAGAGGAGGTATTGAAGTGGTTTGAATAGTTATTAACTGAGTGTTGTTACAAATTCTATAGTTTTATAAATGTTATAAAGACATTAATAAAACCTGTAAAAAGTAATCCATTGCATCTGCGAGAAGCAGAAATAATTGAAGATAAAAAGTAACAATAATGATTTATAAATTTGCAAAGTAAAGAAATACTGAACTTACTTTGTGTAATCAGTTGTTTAATAAGTCCTTCTCTTTTGCTCAATTCCCTTCTCAGATTATCAGGACCACTGGAATCTGGAACAGGAGATCTGGAAAGCATCTGCGTAGACAACAAGTCCACTTGCTCTCGGAGAGCTCTGTTCAGATCTTGGTATCTACGGCAGTCGGACTGTAGCCTAGCTCTAGCTGCACGTTCTAGTCGTTCTCTTCTCTCGCACGACTGTACCAATTCCTCGTGACCCTTGTGAACTTTCAGAATTTCTTGCTCCAACTGAAGACATCAAAAGAATTATGTCTTCTGTATTAATTCCGGAAAAAGATTGGAAACTTACCCTTTGAGTTCGTTCGACTCTTTGATAGCAATTCTCCAGTTCATGTTTCAAGGCACTATTTTCCTTTATGAGGATTTCTACCATTTCCGCAGATGGCCAGATTTCTTCTGCTTTAGATTCGTTCTCCTCCCTGCCCTTTGTAGGGGGTCTAGGCGCCGACACACCCCTCCTAAACCCGGAAAAGTCAGACTTTGTCGCCCCCATCTTTGACAGATCCGGTTGGGATTTTGATAAATTCAATTTATCCACGTTGATCTTGCTTCTACTATTAACGGCCTGTTGAAGTGGGGACTTTTCAGACCATTTGGGATACTCTGGTGGAGGAGGCAAATTATTTAAATCGAAGTTAACAGGATCAAATTTGTTCAATAGATTCTCGATATTTTCGTCTTTTGTTGTACCATTGGGAGAAGGAACTTTAACCTCTTTGGCTAAGTGTTTCAATACAGAAGACTGAGATAAATAATCATCTGGAATTTCTGTGATTTCCTGCACACCTGTTTGAAGAAAAAAATATATATATCTGAGTTAGTAAATATGCATCACATTCTACCTGTGCTTGTAATTGATGGGGATGGAGATGAAGAATTTCTCTTCTGCATTGGGGAAAGTTTGGAATCAATATATAAGTTGGTTTGGTGAGATAAATAATTCGGGGGGGATATATTTGAGGTTTCTCGAGGTCCTGAATTCCTACCTAAAGTTAAATACATATATTTTGACATAAATATTTAATTTAATAATAAATTCATTAAGATACACAATCTACCAATATAAACATTCTAACATTAGCAGAGGCATGTCTTATAATGGGTCATTTTGCAACATTTTTATTAAGTAAACATGCATTTCCTCTACCGAGTCTTGGCAACTGACCTTTAACAAAACAATTTATCAATTAATTGGACTTAAAATTTCCATTATTTTTAAAGGCGACTAATGACGTTACTTGACGCTCTGTACGTTTTTGGGACGTTAGATGTACACAAATTATTTGATAAATTATCAAGGCAATTTAAAACTTCCATTTATCAACAAACAAATTAAGAGTATCACAACAAAAATAAAAATATGTTTAACTTAAAAACATCACATTCCTAAAATTAACGTCACAATTGTTCAGGGGTCAGATTGGCGATTTAATATTATCTATATAATATGATAACTATGAGCAGCTTTTCTTTTAATTATCAGTTTAAAATTATTACCCTATTTCATGGAACTGGAAATAATAAAGTACCTTCACATGCTTATTTTTATTCCATTTAATGTAGTAATAATAAGTTGATTTCTTGAAAATATAAACACATATTTCAAAAAGATGTAAATTTTAATGATTACATTTTTTTTTAAATAAAATATAATAAGGTGATATACTGTACTGGTGAAGTACAATCTATTCTAATGATGATGGCACTCTCTCAAAACAGTTTTTGAACTACTAGAAGTTCTGAGCACAAATTCCATTAGATCAGTTGACTGAAACAACCAAGAGCTAATGTTAAAAGTTGAAAGTAAAATTTACTCCAAATACGTCAACAATCATAAGTCGCTAAATTTGTTTTAAAGAGTGGCCATTATTGGTGCAATAGATTGTACATGTTTTATTAAATATGTATTTGTAATTTAATTTGAATTGAATTGAAGTAAATAATTTTAATATATATTTCAGTTCTTTCAAGATAAATAAAAGATTAGTTGATTATGATAAATAACTTTAATATCGCAAGAAATGCAGCATGAACGATTTACTGTTTTAATTAATCTCAATGCTATGATAATGCAAAAAAATTGCAACGGAAAACACTAAATTTGATACAGTTGAATCATCTGGATAATTTGGTTTAGTACGAAATTTATCACACTATAAATAAATTTAAAATACGTTGAATAGTTATATTATTTAAAAAAAGTCCTTAAATGGTATAATTTGTTTACTAATACTAACAGAATATCATTCATAGAAATATTTTTTACCTGTCCATGGCTCATCCCCAGCACTGTGAATAATTAGAGTATTGTATGACGAGGAAGACACATCTAACGAGCTACGATTTGAAGGCAAGCTGTCCCTAAGTGAACTTCTCTTCGAATCACTGAGATTTTCTTGACCCTGAGGTTCCTGCCTTGGAGTATGTCTAATGACATATTTCTCTTCATTTGAGAGATTCTCATTGGAAGTAGACACATCTGTTTCACTACCACTTAGACTTTGAGGAAAATTCCCTAAATTCAATAGTTCCTTAAGTGAATTTATAATAAAAAAAAACTTGCAAAAATTACCTTGGCCTACTTGCATGAAAGAACGATACCTATTATTAGACTGCTGCATCTTTATCTGTTAGTATGATAAAATTTTTACCATACTTCGTAAAATTCTCAAAAACACGATGTCTAAAAGAGAAAGGTTTTTAATTTACACAATATGCATTCAACAATAGTTCTAACTGAATAAAATGATAGGCACAAGATTCAAAACATTTATATGAATATTCAATAAATGGTCACAATTATTATAGACCAATAAATAAATTAAATTTCAATTGTTTATTTATTCAGTTTTATATTACCTACATATTAAGTATGTATTATTAATACCTTAGTATATCTAACAAAAATTAATATTTATCTAGGTAATTTCAAATGTTTATATCAAATTGAAACTTTAAACCAAATATTATTGTAAATATATTTGTTTTTCTTATAAATTTCTTTAGATTCCTACCTATTTGGTATTTTTCCTGTTCATACCTACACATTTTCAGTTCTAAATACCTACTCAGGAAGTGAATCATACTTAATAAATTCCAGATAATAAATTTTGGAAACAAATTCAATTAACAGAAAACCATTACATTTAAAGTATACCTATTCCCACTATCTCTGTTTACATTTCCTTGATCAATGTTTACATTACATTATTATTAAATTGATACCTACATTATTTGATACAATATTAATCATTTTGAAAATTGAATACACCTACTTAGGTAGTACCATGGTAGTACATATACTACATAAAGTTTAGCACAATACCTATGTATATAGAAAATTAAATGTTTCTCTAAATTGAGAGTACCTATTTCAAATTTAATTATCCTTTACCTATTTATAATAAAATGAACTCAGGAATAAAGTTGAAAGGTTAAAAAAATTGTTTACTTTTTACTGCCTTCAATGATAATTGCATACTATATGATGTTGTAATGCAAAAGCTATTTCAGGAATTTTTATGCACTCATTAAATAACCCACACAGCATTTTAGTAAAGTGGTTAGGCAAACATGATATGTTTCTCACCTCTGAGTAGAAAATTTATAATATTTACAAAAAGATTACATCTTGAACGGCAAACATCATAACACTAGGTATCTTATTACAATTTGAGACCGATGTTGGAGTGAAGGAAGAAAATTAGATTGGAATTTATCAAATAACTTTCACATATTTAATAAATGACACAAAATTATATTTAAATAACCTTATTAATAGCCAAATACACTTACAAATGTTGGAACAATCACCACATAACACTATATTTCAAACACTATACATTTTCATGTAAAGTTGTAAAAACTGATTGTGTGCTCGTACGCAAACGAGAAAATCTTCTAATGTGAATTCTCCGCAAGATGGCATATGAGCAACATTGCTGAAATTCCAAACATTCCAGTCTCACTTACTAACGATTCTAAAAAAGTTCGCCGCTTCACTGAAGCAGAACTTCCATTATTATTTTATTTTAATAACTTAATAAGCAAGACGTTGAAATCAGTACATTCTTTTATTTCTATTGCAATAATTCTTAATATGAATTTTATAACGATTAGCAAAGGTATTTTAGCTGCGCAAAGTATAAAGAAGTTTAACTAAAGATAATTCCTATGCAAATTAGAATAGATTATTATTTAAAAAACGCGCCAAATTAAACTATAAAGAGCGCTTGCGGAAACAAATGTACATAGGAAATGAAATTAAAAATGTTTTGATTTACGATGAAAACTATATTTTCTATAAAAACTAACTATTGAATTGAAGTTATTAACAAAAAACAGTGTAATATACCTCCATATTCCAGATACACCATATAGGTGTGGTTGGAAATAATTCTATTTTATTATCGCAATCAGGAGAAATGAGAAAATCTACTCCCATACATTTTTATACAACACTGATTTACTTTAAACGTTTTATCCTACAGTAGAGTAATTTCAGTTACATAAAATATAAACAACAATGACAACATAAATATTTACTTGATGACTTGGTATTCATCAGCATATTCTTCTAAACTAAAACAAAGTCATTTATGCTGCTATTTTTTTAGCTTCATAGTTCATGTTGTGGCTTGCAGTTTGCACTGCTGTCCAGCTGTCCTACTGTGCAGCAGAATCACATCTTCTAGATGTATTACTGGTTGCATGTTTGCTCTGTAGTTTTCCCACGGATTTCTTAAAATTTAAGAAATCCGTGTATTTTCCACAGAATTCCATATCACTGAAATGTACGATATGGAATGCGTAAAGTCCATTGCGCATCCAAATAAAGGTACTAACCCTAGGAGCAGACCAAAGGAGGCACATGATACTCAACAAAGACATACTTCATTGGTTATGTACGTGGGTGCGAGAGAGACAACCATCTGCACGTACGATATGAATTGTGTTCTTAATTTCCCATTATTTTGTTTGTAAACACGTAATTGGCGTACAGTGTGGTTTCTTCTTTTATCTTGGATCTCGTTAGTGTTATTCTTTGTGTATTTTTGTGGGTGTTATTGTTGGAACATGTCATGTTTTATAAGGGACTCTAAAATTAACCAGCATTATAGCACGAAATAATTTTTCATATCCAGAATTCAATTTCATTTCAATTCACAATCAGCTAAGCCCCTACTGCTCCGCCATTGCTAGAGGCACAAAACAAAATATGGCGCCGATCATGAATAATCCATTCGCGCATCTTTTAGTGATTTTTTTTCTATGTTTTAGCGCATTCCAGTCATCATCAAATTATTAGGATTTTTGCGAGTAACCGTTGAAGTACCGGTAACTGTTTTTTAGTAACCTTACCGTTTTAGTGTGAAAGCGGTTAGTGAGGGGAAGAGACATGACGTAGCTGTTGACGTCACAACAATAACACCGGTTACTGAAATCAGTAACATATTCAGCGAGGTAGGTAAGTCAAAAGCGGTTACAAATATTACGAAAATTGTGAGATTATAGGTGATTATAGCATAAATTGTTCTGCACTCTGCAGAGAACATTTCATACAATACGTCTTAATAAAATGATTGATTGTAGAATTAGTTAAAAATAACATTGTTTTAAAGGAACTTTTTCTTTTTTTGTAGGTACTACATTTATAATTTTCCATAATAAAGTTAATCAACTTATGAAATGTTACTTTTTCCATTTGTAACAGTTGATAGAATACAATTCGGTTATATTTTTCTAGCCATTCAAAAGTTGCCTCACTCTGGTGAAACAAAGTAAGGTTTTACTATTAAAATTAAAGTGCAATAAACAATATATATTAAAAATAAATTCTACAAGCACACAAAAAACAAATACTTCCATGTTGCTGTTGCTTGTTTACAAAATTTTGCGTTATCATTATTTATTAATTTATAACAACCACAGATTCAAGAAGAACCATAACCGGTGTATTTTAGCGAGCCTGCGTTACCGGAACTTAATCTAGGAGTGGGGGTCTCATGTAACAGATACCGCTAACTAACCGTTATTCTGACAACGGTTACTCGCAAAAAAATCCTATATATTTCAGTGTCAGTGTTTGTGGAAAGACGTACTGTACTGTAGGGTATCTCCACCTCCCCTAAGTAAATGAAAACAAGGAGTATTGTGTCTGGCTAAGGCTAAATACACAATTATTGTGTAAGTCCACAACCAGAAAAAGAAGAAGAAGACGTAGTCTATGACCTAACCTAAGTTTCAACTTCATAAATAAATGTCACAAAAATAATTGGATTGTGATTTTATTTATATATATTTAATCTGTGGATTGTGAAATATAACGTATGTAAAACACATCCATGGTTTTTGATTATAATTCTTTGAAAGTATTGAAATGAGTACTTATGAGATCAGCAAATCATCGGTATGTATTTTTCTTTAAGTATGTTATTTTACTTACACAATATATATTTAATAGCTACTGAGTTTGAAAGCAGAAATTCTCAGAAAGCAGCAAGAACTTATCAAAACAAAGGCAGAAAATGAAGTGAAAATTAAAGCTATTAAGAAAAATGCTCCTTTAGAAATTAAAAATAAGGGAATAGAAGCACGACAGAGAAACGATATAACAGAGGAAGAAAAGGATCTTTTAAAGCAATCAAGGTATGTTTTTTAGGAATATATATTTGTATTAATTACCAAATAATAATGAAATACTAAATTTTGTTTTACAAAAATGTTTCATATTTGTCAGGTCAATTTTAGAAGCCAAAGCAAAGCTATATGACAAATTATCATCGGGAAAATTAACAGAAGAAGAAAAAGAACGCAAAAAACGGTTCTTGGTTAGATTTGATAAGAAAAATTCATCTGCGAATCAAAATACTTCACCCATCGATTTTGAGGATTCTGAGCCTGATAGATATCCAGAAAGCGACGATGAAGATCGTTACCATTCAGGTGACGATGAAACTAACAAAGATCCTGGAGAAAACTGGTACGGTATGTACATAAATTGCAAGTAATGTATTTACAAAAATATTCTTTACATTTAGGGTGGATTATACTGATTGTTTGGGAAGAACAAGGAAATGCCTTCAAAAAGATTTAGAATACTTAAAGTCTAAAGACGAAGAGTTAAGAAAAACTGTTGAAGCAAAGAATAAAAAACAGCCCTCAGTTGAAGAAAAATCGGAAGAAGATACAACAAAAAATGAGGACATAAATAAAAAGTCAACCGAAGATGAAAGTAATAAACCACAAGAAGAGTTATTGTCAAACGACATGAGAAGGGAATTGTTAAGGCAGCAGTGGGAAAAAGAAGAAGATGAATTGCGGAATAAATCAAATATCCATTACCAGGATATTTTGTTTGGAGGTAAGATAATTTTATTTTAAATATTTCAGGAAAATTAATGATGATTTATGAAATAATTCTTTTAGAGGCAAGAACGCATGGTGTTGGTTATTACAGTTTCTCCAAAGACGAAGAGGAGCGAGCAAAGCAGCAGGAAGCCTTAAAGAAATTGAGAGACGAGACAGAAGCGAAGCAAAAGAGGGCTCAGGAACTGAAAGCTATTCGAGAAAAGCAACTGGCAGCTAGAATAAAAGCGGCAAAAGATAGAAGGAGAGCCAGACTAGGGCTGCCTCCTGAAGAAGGTATAGTTTATTGAACCTATTAAACTGCGTTATTACTATGTCCATTTGTTTTTTAATAAAATGCAATATTAATAAATAATTATTAATAGAGGGAAAACATTTCTGCTGTATTAGTATTTTTGATTAAATTTTTTGTCCATTTGTCCAGTAAATGTCAGACGAAACGTCAAAATTGAAATGAAAACGGATTTTTTATTCGAGGACATTTTCAAACCATTCACATGATTAGGGATTTTAAAAGTTTTTGGAGAACTGTATACGGAAATATCCAAATACGCACAATTTACCAGATACCTCAGTGGTTTAGTGGTTAGCATGTTGGCTTGGTAAACCCCAGCTTGTTGGTTCAATTCCGGACGAGTCAACTTTATTTAATATTTGTTGAATCTTTCAATTAAAAATTATATTTGTCGAACATATACCTTTATGATACTTATTATATACACATAGTGCTTTGCAAAATCAGACAGGTTATAATTAAAAGTACCAAACATAAACTAAAATTAAAAGTTTCCTTTTTGATAATCATCATCGCAGCGGCGGCTGATGAGATTTCAAGTATGTCATATCTCAATAACCAGACAAGGTACCCAAACCAAACTTTGGGATATATGTATGTACTGTGGCTATATAGACAACTTTTGTAGAAGGGGAGCCTTTTTGCAGACTGCAAAAAAAAGTTAAAAAACCGCTGCCTCGCCTAGGAATTTCCAGATAGGCTTCTTTAATATTTGTAAAATATTGTTTTCATAAATTAGATGTAATTTTATCAATATTTCAAATTTTATTAAAAATTGATGATATTTGTAGAATTTATAGCGTTTTGATTTTTTTATGAACTATTCGAATAGATTATTAATTTCAAAATGCTATAAATTCTACAAATGTCATTAGTTTTAATAAAATTTGAAATACCTTGATAAAATTGGATAGGATTTGCGAGCTGCTCCAGAATGAGATTCAGAGCTACTAAAAATACTTAAAATATTCGTTTGCCTATATAAGGAGAATAAACGGACTAAGAGGAGAATTTTCGGTGAGATTAGTTGAAGATTCAGAGTGATTTGGATAGTGATTAATTAGATAACGATTAGTTTAGTTGTATTTAGTATTCAGTGGTGTACAGAGTGTTTAATAAAGATCAGTGAATAATTAACTGATTGTTTTTTGTTTTTTTTTCTTTTTGATAAAAGAAGAAGTTGGGGTAGGAAATCCGTAACAATATCAAAAAGCAAACTTTTAACCTTTGTAGTCTGGTTTGGTTTTGCAAAACACTACCTACGCGTAATAAATGTCATAAAGATATATGTTTGATAAATATAAAGTTTTTAACCAAAGGATTCAACACATATTAAATAAAAAAATTTTACTTGTCCAGGAATCGAACCACCAAGCTTGAGTTTGCCAAGCCGTATGCAGGTCTCCAACTTTTAAAATGTTAATATGAACATTAATATCGGAGTAAAAGGACCTGCGTAGGTTCTGGACGGCAAAATAATAACATTTTGTCGTGTGAATGGTCCAAAAAATTTCCCTGAGCACAAAGCCCTTTTTTCATCAATTTTGACGTTTGTCAGACAAGTGGATGAAAAAATTAATTAAAAAAAAATAATTGAAAAGTCTAACACCATATTTTGATAGGCAACCTGACAGAAATACATATATTCCTTGAGTAATAATCAAAAATTAAAATTGCGTTTTAATTAAAAAACAAATGGACATAGAAATCACGTGTTCGGATTTTGAACTACAGTAGACTCGCGATAACATGAACTTGCGTTTATGTGAACTTCGCGGTAACATGAACACTATATTGGTTCCATTATCTACCTTGTAACGTGAACACCGCTTCTCCCGGTAACGTAAACAAACGCAATTGAAGCAATCAACACTGTATTAAAGTGGGCGGAGCAGAATTCATTGGAGATCAGTGATATTCTTAGTCTTAGAGCTGTTTACGAAAAAGCAATATTGAAAAAGTTGTCATCTAAACAAGTTCAAAGTAAAATAACTACATTTTTTACAAAAACTGATGTAGAGCTTAATAAATAAAATGCTACAGACTAGACTACGTGCTTTTTTTTCACTTTTTGTATACTTTCATTAACGTGAACAAATTCGATTCCGTGAAGGCCCCTGGTGCATTTTGTGTTCACGATATCGCGAGTCTACTGTATATTGATAAACTGAAATTAATTAAAAATTTGATATTTTAGACTCGGTCGTGGATATTCCACAACCAGAAGCGCCAGATGAAAACAAGAAAAATGAAGAGATGAAGAGACAACAAGAAGAGAAAGAGAAATTATTAGAGGAAGCTCGGAAGAAGCACGTTCGACCTTGGGACATAGGCAAAGAAGGAGTAAAAGAACATTATGAGATGACTCAAGAGGAATGGGTGGAAAAGAAAAGGGACGAGAGACCAGAAGAATTTGCTCCACCGCAAATCTATAATAAAAGAGACTTTCGAAGCAGCGTCAAAGCATCTAATTCCGATGAAACTGACAAATCTCTAAAATTTACAACCAAGAAATCAAAGAACAGAAACAGAAATAAAAGAAAAGAGTGTATGTCTGGTACATCATCTACTGAAAATGAAATCGCTTCCATCATCGAGGAAGATGTCCATCAAAGTGTTGAAATTGAACCAGCTCTGATCAAAGATTTATATACAGATTCAGAATTTGATGATCGCCTTCAAGCAGATTATAACAAAGCGAAGGATGTTAACAAAGAGGCGGATACAAGCAACGCAAGTAGAAGAAGGGGAGCAGAAATTGCTCCGCCACCTACATACGAATATTATGGACCCAGCGACAGTAAGAGACCTAAATCCGCGAAACCTGAGACAAATATTCAAAATTCTATAGAAGCTGGACTAAAATTCCTAAGGAAACAAATTGAAGAAAAACAGAAAACTTCAAGACATCAAAACGATTATACTGTACCGTTTTAGTGCATATATTGTATTTCAATGTATATAGTTATTTTTATAAAATAAATATTAATAAAAAAAATATTTCGCTTCACTTACGAATTAAAGTTTACAAACATAATCCAGTTAAATTTCAAATTTCCCGCAGCGGAAGTTAGTTGGCAGAATTGATTATTGACAGTTGGCTGAAGGTTAGCCAACATTAAAAAACAATATTTCTTCTCGGTTTGTCTGCGTTGAGTTGCACGTGGATTATAATTTTAAGGTAAATTTATTATTAAAAAGTTTTCTGCCACACATTTTACCAACTCCTTTTATCAAGTTAAATATAAACCACATATTAGAAGACATATTTGTTCCCAAAACGTTTTTTTTTTAATTTTAACCTATTCTATTTTGTATTTACAGGCAACATGGTGGCCCAAAAGAAACAGAAAAAGGCTATTGAAAGCATTAACAGCCGTTTGGCTTTAGTTATGAAATCTGGCAAATATTGCTTAGGATACAAACAAACTCTTAAAGTAAGTAGATATTTTAAGTACGTATTTTTAAAGAACATAATTTCGATTCCGTACAAATTGTATGTTGCAAATGTTCATTGAATTCAGTCACAATTTGAAATAGTGTCACAAGACTTCGTACTGAATTATTTGTTGTATCGAAATTTGAATTATTTAGATAGATTACTCTATTATAGAACTACGGATTGTTGCCACTGCACCTACTTTCATACATTACATTATGGATATAGGTACAAACATTTATTTGTACGTATAATTCGAAATATATACACAAGATACACACTAGAGATGTGCAGAAAGTATCGACTCGATATTTGAATATCAGCCGCAGATACAAATACAGAACAGTTATTATATTTTTTTACAGAGGGGTAATTTTTATAGATAGGTATGCTGTTATTGTACTATACAGGGTGTCCCAAAATTAGACTGCCAAAAATGAACTGGATTCTACAATCAAAAATAAGAAAAAATGTTATAAAATCATAAGTTCGTAGACGCCCTCTAACTTTCCTTTATCTCGATCCATTTTGAAAATATTAATATTTCTGAAAGCAAGAAAATTGCAGCCAAATGAATATTTTTTGTGTAGGTTTAAGATAGAAAATATGTTTTTAAATATGTTTTACTATTCTCTATTTCTTGTTTCTATGTTATCCAAATATCAAAATAATCCTAAAATTTACACTAGTTGTATCGTTAATAAATTAAGGAAAAAATTTGTTTCTTCCATAAATATTTGTCAACTTAAACATATTTTAGAGAAATTTAAAATTTTGGTAGTTGAATGTTATTTTCAAAATTTATAAGTAGATTTTTGAATCGTAAAAGACAGTAATTAAATAATTACATTGTGAACCGTGTTGTGTTCTTATTGCTCAAAATAGCAATCATGTTTTAGAACATGTTGCTTTGAAATTAAATCACAATTTCATTATCTTAATTTATATATCAATCTTTTTCGTTTGTCATAATATGCCACCATACATTTTTAATAAAAAAATTGTTTGCAGACCCTCCGACAAGGTAAGGCCAAACTTATCATCATCTCCAACAACACACCTCCACTAAGGAAATCTGAAATTGAATATTATGCTATGTTGGCCAAAACTGGAGTTCACCATTACACAGGGAATAATGTTGAATTAGGCACAGCATGCGGTAAATACTTCAGGGTGTGCGCTATGTCAATCACAGATCCAGGTGATAGTGACATCATTAGGTCTATGCCGGCTGGAGATGGAGGACCACAGTAAATAGTTTAGATCATTGATAATTTCTATATTTTTATTTCTATCAACTTAAATTAAAATATAAAAGTTAACAGTGTGTGTTTGTTTTCATTCCATCCCTCACAGAAAAATGTCATAAGATAATAAGAATAATTAATTTGTAAATACATATAGGCTGAAATGCATGTATTAGTGACTCACTTTAGATTGCTAAAGTCAAAATACGATTTATGCCAATTTACTTATTTGCAAAAATGCATCATTAGGGGCGCCAGTTTTTGAAAAATTATCAATCGGTTATAAAATGGAAAAACATTGATTTATAAAAAAAATTATATACAGGGTTAACTACACATATTTCTACTTTGTTGTATCTTCAATATATGAGCTTGGCCTCGAAAGGGAATACAAGAGATTAACCAGAACTGGTGCATTTGTGCATGCTCCATAATAAGGCGCAACTCGGATTCAAACTAGTAACTGACTCATCATGATCCTAGACACATTAAGGGTTATCTATTAACTTATTGTGAGCTTGCAGATTACTATGGCTGTTCTCTCATTAATTTTTTTTAATTAAAATAAGATACCAATGATCTCAGGCAAGTTATTTTTCATAAATACTGTTCCAGAAGTAGGAGATATTTTAAGAATGGTTGGTTGGAACAAAGATAAAAGTAAAGTGCTCTATAATTATTTTTCGTACAACTCTCCCATTCAGAATTTTTAGTTTTTTAAAGTTACATTCTAAATGTACAAGTAATTTTAATGAAATGTGGATTTTGTTTATACTGAGATTAGGTAATATCAACATTTATCTTGTTTACCAGGGATCCATTACCCTTAACATAAATTTTGTCACATTTCCTTTTTTTCAATATGTAATTGTTTATATATTTAAGTACTCCACCTAATTTAAAATAAAAACGACACTTCATTTGCAACAAAAAAAAAAAACTTACTAAATACCTACTGCTTTTTCGAAAACACTTAATTTTTTCATTGTGATTCTTTATTGGACTAAAGTTTTAACGCAACTGATATTTCTCTATACAGGGTGATTTTAAATAAAGTAGCAAAAATGAGATCACAGGTTCCTTAGGTGGAAGTAAATCGATTTAACCTAACATACCTATAACCCAAGACGCATAATAAAAAAGATACAGGGTGTCAAAATTAAAATTTTATTTTCGATATTTATAGATAACTTCTAAAAAATCCAAATATTTACATTGTGGGCGAGAAATTCAAATTTGTTTCTAATTTTGACGTCACTACTAGAGGGCGCCACTTGTCGCACCTCATGTTTCTTTTAAATGGCAGAACTTTTTTACTGCTTGGTGTATCTATCTCTGATTATTGAAACAGTCGATTCTCCTACTTATTATGCCTGAAAAAGGTAGGTACGTTGAAGTTGTTAAGAGTAACAGTTTTCGAAATAATCCTATTTAAAATAATCAGTGCACCGATTCAAAACTGTTACCGTTTTAGGTAATGTGCCATTTGTACTGAAAATACAGCAAAATATTACTTGAAAAAGTTGTTCAGAACGGTAAATGATGGGAACGTGCAAAATTTCAAAAAGATCGGCCTGCTTTGATAAAATCTTTGTATCTACTTTGTTGAAAAATGGTTTCATCAAACCTCGCCGATCTTTTTGAAATTTTGCACGTCTCCATAATTTACCATTCTGAAAAACTTTTTCAAGTAACATTTTGCTATATTTTCAGTAGAAAAGGCACTTTACCTAAACCCAAAACAGTTTTTACTCGGTGCACTGAGCATTTCAAATAGGATTATTTCAAAAATGGTTACTCCTACCGACTTCAGCAAAGTATACCTTTTTCAAATAAAACAGGTAGGAGAATTGATTGTTTCGATAGTCAGATGAATACACTAATCTGCAAAAAAGTTTTGCCATTGGTGTGCCACAAGTGGCGCCCTCTACTAGTGACGTCAAAATTAGAAACAAATTTCAATTTCTCGCTCGCAAAAACCCTCTATTTACAAATTTTATGTAAATATTTGGATTTTTAAGAAGTTATCTACAAATATCGAAAATAAAGTTTTAATTTTGACACCCTGTATCTTTTTTATTATGCGTCTTGGGATATAGGTATGTAAGGTTAAATCAATTTACTTTCACCTAACAAATCTGTGGTCTAATTTTTGCTACTTTATTTAAAATCACGCTGTATATAAATTTTTATGAAATTTAAAATTATTGAAAATGGCGGCTTCAGTCTCTCGTATCAATCGATATGGCCCGCCTCATTGTCAAATCTACAATGCGTCCTCATAAAATAAAGGATATTTTTTATCAAAAAAAGATTTATGTACATGTGGACATATATATTATTAAAAATTAGTTCTAATGAAGTCTTATTTAGTAATTAATTAGTTATTTAAAAATTTAAATTGTTTGAAATCTGGCAATATGAACCAACGCATGTACATACATAGCACCAAATCCTGGTCTCCTTAATTGACCCCACTGTTTGGAAAGTCTGGTTTGCAAGTGAGTGGTATATAGTAGAAGTATGTGGTTAACTATGACTAAGTAAATATTTTAAGAGAAGATAGAGAAAAATTAGTACCTATTAATGGAATCACCCTTCAAAAAATTTCTAAACTTATGAAGCGAAAAACATTAAAATTTTTTTGTCAACTATGATGACCTATCCGGCGCAAGGTTATTTCCACTGAGGTAATATCCTAGGGAGACGCTATAAGCATTATTTCCCCGTGCAAAAAACGGTAGTACTGGGCGTGGCTAAGTGTAGTAACAATATGGCTGTCTCACCAGGGCCGGACTATTTAGGGTTATAAGTCACAGCTTACAAATTAGGAACTCCGTACCACCAAAATATAATTTTGAAAAATAAAATAAAATTGAAATACTTACATACTATTATTGGTTAAACTCACTGCTTCTACTGTTATTTATTATATTGTATACTAATTTAATATAAACTAAGTACATTTTGAAAGGAAAATAAGCAGAACAAGTGAAAAAAAACATTTATTGTCCCTTAAATAAAACAATTTTATTGTTGTCATGCTTTATGCTCTCAGACCTATTTGTTTTATGTTTGCTAAAATAGTACATCCTAACATTCGTGTACCTACTTGCAGCAGCTTTTATTAATAAGACTCTATTTGTAAACTGAACCCAAATTTTCCGACGTGCTGGATCCTTAGGAAAACTGAAAGAAAGATACCCTGTAATCTTATTATTTAAGTAAATAATGCTCGACACTTAAAACGCGTAAAATAATATATTTTGAATAAAAAATAAATTATAATTTCCTGCATACGGCCCTGCATAATGTTTACTGTTTTGTAATACAAACCTATGAAATGTTATTCCGGAAATTTCTTATCAACACCGTCTCTGCTACTACAGTTACGTTTAGCACACGAAACCATTATGTCTTTCGATGTTTTATGTGTATAATGTATATAATATACTTCCGAAACACAAAAACACTAAAAACAACTTGACTTAAGTCGATGACAGCTCTTTGACAGAAGTGTCGTATCAATATGGCGGTGCTGAAGCCGCTTTTCATGACGTGACAGCGTCTCCCTAGATACTACCTCAATGGTTATTTCACACATTTGACAATTATTAGAGTACTGCAACCAGCAACACTAAACTGTAAAATTCATTGTCATAATTGAAACTGTGTATTTAAGTTCTGATTTTGCGTTTTCCTTCAGCTTCTATCGATATTTTCAGATTTAAATGTTTTCTAGTAATAAAGGAATTTGTGTCAGGTACAGATATTTTACTATAATATAGTTCATCAGTTTGTTTTTCTAAATTTTATAATTAAGTTTCCTATTAATTAATATTCCTTCAGTTTGATTTTCCTAAAATAAAGACATTCTATTTTCAGGCACACCCTGTAGTTACGTACCTTACTCTTTCTCATAGCTGGTGGTCTATCTCTGAAAAATGATTTTGATATAAACACATTATAAAAACTAGATGTTTATTAACGCCATAATATTTACAATAATAAATCATTACATTACTTGCCCTTATATTATTTAAGTATGGACTGTTCTTCATTATAAATAAAAAACTGCTAACTACGGGAGTAATTAATATTACAATATTCATACAAAGTCCACGAGGATCTTTAATCCTTCCAAGGAAATATAATTTATAGTATCAAAATGATACAACCCGGTTCCTCTGCTAAATTCAACTTTGTGCTGTACTGACTAAAAAAAAGGCAGAACTGTACATCTTACGTCACTACGAACGAATAGAATAAATAAAATAATATTATTGTCAGCATCTATTAAAAAACAGTACATTGTAAAAAAATAAGATGAAAAAACGGGAGGAAGAGGATAGCGTTCTATACAGTGGGGATCTGAAAAAAATGACAGGACCAGCTCTCATCGGGACAAGGACAAACTTCTTTCTCTTTTCGTATCTCCGGCTCCGTGCTCTCCGAGCAGTTGATGTGGCGCGATTTTCTCGAAAAATGGATGCTGTAAGGCCTCCTTCAGCGTGATCCTCTCTGAAGGCTCGTATTCCAACATTTTGAAGACTATATCGAACAAACAGTTGTGGTCTGATTCGTCGCTCTGTTTGTACCTCTGAAACAGTAAAGTTGACAAGTTTATTAGAAAATCCTTAAAGAAATCATTAAATAAAGTACCATTAGAGGCTTGCAATTGTCTCTGACGTATCTTCCCGCAGAGCTCTTCTCATCCCATTCCAGTTTTCCTCTATAGAAATATTTAGTTTTCGTCTTTCGAGCCATCCTGCAAAATACGCATGGTTATTGCCAATGCCCTAAACAAGTAATGGTATTTGCAGACCTGACAGGAATTTCTCCAAGAATTCGTTGCATCATAGCGAGATGTTCCCTATTATCGTGCGTTTGGAAAAGAGTTATGCCGAGGTACAATTCAAATAGGATGCAACCTATCGACCATACATCACAAGGCTGTGACCACCCTAACTCTGGAATAACAAGAAGTTTTTGAGATAAACTAGTGATACTTTTTGCTATTTTAAATTGTAAATAATTGTCTTGGGGCCAGAGATTCTGTTTATCGTAAAATTCGTATTGAAGGTTTTTTTTATAGCTTTTTTCATGTTTAAGAAGAAAGTAAATTAAAAATGGGCACCAAAGTTTTTTCGTATACTTTCAAATGTATCAATTTAAAAAATAATACAGAATATAAAAATATTCCTCACTAAACTCTGCATAAAAATTGTCTGTACAGTTTGTCAATTACCAGTCAATTCCATTGTAAAAAAATTTATATAGATGGAAAAAACTTTATTTTTCGTTTCTCACCACTGAATGAATGACTTCTTTTTTGATGAAAGAAGGAATAGATTGTACAATTTGAATATTAAAATCACAATTTATTCAAATTTATGTTACATAATCTGTTTCCTTTATTCAATTAGTCTGTTTGAGGTCTGAATAAACCTTTTTCATGCAACATTTAATTAAAATTTTTTTTGAATTCTATTTTTTTTGTAAAATGAATATTTTTGGCGACATTTAAGAAAAACTGGAAAACCTCCCTTAAAGAATATTCAACAGCACTTATTTGACGAATCAAATGATTTTGAACCTTGGGTGCCTACATTATATTTCATTGTCTCACTTGGCACCAAATTAAAAAAATTACTGCTAATAAAAATGAATGATAAAATCTGGTTTATGTTAGTTATAAAAATACAAAAAATTTGATTATGAAAGCATATAGGTAAATGAGTTGGTAAATAATTAATGTCAATAACGTCATAATCTCCATCATAGAAATTTTGATTCCAAGACAATAAATTAAACCTTTTATAGTGCCATAAAAGATCTAGAACCCAACTTTAAAACGTCCTGTACATTTTTAATTTTATTTAAACACATTCTTATAAAATATAAATCTTAGTTAATAGCATGACATATATAGGTTATTTATGTTACAGGCATTAATAATGATTATCTAAAAATAAATTACTAAAAGTGTTTTTCTGCAGTATTTATGTCGCTACCTCAAATATGACCTATAAAGACAGATTATTTTTGCATCACATGACTAAGTTGAACTTAATAGCTTGAGATTAAAATTTTCAACATCTAAAAAAATACGGGGTGTCCTGCACACTTCAAAAAATTTATATTTCATGTATGTCACTAAAATACATGGTTTCCGGGAAAACTCAATTCAATTTTTCTAAATAATGAATAAAAGAACATTTTTATGAACGCCTGCGGCTCGTGCTACAAACTTCATCTGTGTGAGTTATGACCTGCATTACCGTTCGTTAAATAATATGCTATTACTTCATGCAATTTTCTGAGCAATACTAAAAGTTCAATCAGTTTTCCAATCACTAGAATAGGTCCTACACAGTCCCACTTACATCAAAACCAATTTGTCGATATTTTGAGTTATGCCAACCAGCCATATGTTCATATTTATAAATTAATATTTTTGACGCATCACAATCAGAAACCATTTCCTCAAAATTAATAAGGCATTCCAAAATGAATCATTATCTATAATTAACTTGGGTTTACTGATGAGTATTTATGAAATTTGAAAAATAAACTGTTTTTCTTTGAAATCGTGGAAACAAAAGTATCGTATAAAGCAAACCGGATCTGACAAATTATCCGCTTCTTAATAATTCAACTAGTCTGATTTTTTTTGATCAAAATAGCAAATATATCCAACTGGTTCTATTTTTCCTGAAAAATATTTGTTAACTCACCTAAAATAACTTCCGGAGCTCTATAATGACGAGTGGATACAATCGTACTATGATGCTCGTGATCAAACGTAGCACTACCAAAGTCAATTAATCTAACGTCAGTTCTTTTCACTCTTTTTACATCTCTCCTCTGAAACAAAACACAGAAATGCACCCAAACGACGAAAACAGACATTTCACTTACCTTTTTACTATTATAAACTAAATCGTAATCTGAATCGACAAACAGTATATTTTCTGGTTTGAGATCGGTGTGTGTTAGTTTATTATCATGTAAAAATTTGACGGAGTAACATAGCTGATATCCTATGTGTCGCACCTGGTCCAATGGGTACGGCTGGTAGTTGTTGTCTTTCTGCAAAAGAAGTTGGATGGCAGAATTCAGTTTTTGTTATTGCAATGCTGCATCTTGATATCTCAAAAATATTTAATGACATTTTATTTCCAAATGAGTTATTCAAATCAAGAATTAGCGGATATGATATGGGAATGTCTTTTGTATGCAAATTGTTACCCTAAAAAACAAATGAATCCCAGAACACTGCAAAATGTTCAAAGACTGTATCACACCCACAAAGAAAACCCAACATATGAAAGTCGTGGATAAGAACAACTTCAAATTTACACTAAAATTATTATGTATACTGAAACATACACTTATTTCATAAAAAACTTGAATAAAAATGAGATTCCAAAAAAAAAATGAATGAAAGCAATATTTTGGTTTTCTAAATGATTCCATTTTGATCCTGAAATACAGCTTACTATTTTTAGGGTAAACAAAACTATTTATAGAAGTTTGCGGTGCTTATAAATAAACTTTTATTGTAGCAACACTTTATTGATATTTGATTGATTTTTGAAATCCAGCGAATTGAATTAAATTATTGGTGAGAAGCTGTTAATTTTTGGCACACGGATTTTAGTTAAATATTCATATGTCAGTAAATTACAACAGGCGTATAATCCCATCACGTGAATTTAATGTATTTGGTAGTGGTGAATCACAGTTATGATTCAAATTTCGCGATTATCTGCTATTTATTAAAGTCTAATATATTGGACACAAAAGAGGTTACTTACCAAGAAATCAAAGACACTAAGCCCTAACATCTCAAAGGCAATGCACATGTGCCCATGATAGTCAAACCAATCCAGCATTTTTACGCAGAGGCTAAAAAAATATATTTACAATGCACTTCACAAAAATTCTCTCCTAAGAGCTGAGAAGCTTTTAGACTTACTGTATACACTCAGGATCCTTGTCGGCTAACTTTTCAAGTACGTTAATTTCCAATTTAGCAGCCTCTCGGTACTTTTCTACATTTTTAATAATTTTCAAGGCCATGGAATGATCCCTGAAATAATTTCGTACATAGTAATGCAATATTATATAAAACATGTATTTTGAAATGTGGTAAACAAAATAATTCACTGCCATTGAGTTCTTCCCATATAAATTTTGGTTTAGAGGTCATCGTGGTTTAAAAATGAATTATTATGAGCTCATTTGATTACATACTAATAATTTTACACTCTTGCACAAAATTAAAATAAGAGACTATATTTTAAAGATTCAGTAATACCAAGAATTTATTTCGTAATTCAGGGACAATCTTAATAAGTGCACAAAAAAAGTTTTTTAGAAAATGCTGAAATCGCTAAAGATGCCAAGGTACATGTAAATACAGTATACCAGCTATAAGAAAACAAAGCAAATAAAATCAATAAACTTATTCTCACAATAGTGACCAAAATTACGTGATTTTTCCAGGTCAACATTCCAAAGAAATAAGTAATATTTTCTGGAAACCAAACCACTTCTTTTCTGCATAGCAGTCGAATTGGATATTCCTGTCAATATTTTCTTTTTAAGTTAATTTAAGACTACCTGCTTACACATAAAACAGACTACTATTTTCGACAGCCAAAAGTATATTTTTTACCTTTTTTTATCGGATACTATCTTGGCGGATATTTTAGCACGAGTAGGCGAAATATTGTTGATTTTAGTTAAAAATAACGTTATACTTTGCTATACTTACATCTCTAAATCCTTCACTTTGACTACTTTGCCAAAAGTACCTTCTCCGAGAGTGCCAAGTATTTTATCTGAAATGCAACATCAGGATTTATTAGTAATTATCAATGATTAGACTGCTGCATAATGAATTGTAACTGTTTTTCCATTACATTATTCCGGGCACACATAAAATTTCAAAATATAAAAACATAATTTTCATTTATGATAAAACAACACAAAGTCAGCCAAGTTTTGCACAAATTCAAACATTGTGCTACTTTTAAAAATTATACCACTAAAATACTATTTACTTTGTCGGTTCCAACAATTTTAATGCAGTAACCAACTAATTCTCTTTGTCAAATTGAAATTATTTTGAGAACAAAATAATTAGTAATTTGAAAATGCATAGTATTAATATATTAATAATTAATTTGATAGCAGATTAAATAATTCTAATTATAGCGAAAATATATGAGATATCAGAGACAAATTATGTTTATAAATTGGCTGCATCTTCAACTTTATTATAAAAATAGAAAACCACTTATAAAATAATAAATTACACATTCATTATGCTTCAATCTGCTGGAAGATAATAACAAATAACGAAATATGATAATGGCATGCAAAAATATTGTATAGTTGACTGAACTAAAAAATTGAAATGCTCGGCATTTTCTTAATTTCATAGTACAGGTACAGTGATTTTTGTAATAACTCGAACAAATCTACTACTTTTTCTAATAAACTGAAAGTGGATCGATTGGGAGAATGTCACTGATAATTTAAATAGTAGATTTGCGGAATCGGTAATAATAATTTAGAGAACGAGGGGAGCACGTATGCCTCCCCTGCTGAAAAGAAAGGTCACATAATGAATGAACTTATATAAATACAAAATTGGAATGGGAACTTTGTGGGATATTTGAGAGAATAAGACTTATCCAAATATTGCTAAGTGTAACAAAGTGTAGTATTCACGAACATCGTTCTTGTAGAATGTCCCCCGATCTGTATATGAGGTGTCCCTCTTCATCATCTTCCACCGAAGGGGCACGTGAGCTCTGCTAACCCGAACCATCCGGATACGGCACCGACAACAGCAGCCAGAGAGCAAGTGGTAGGTCAGCCCAGCGATGGTATGGATCAGGTCAGGCCGTCATAGAATCAGCATTGTGTGGGATCCCCAAAGACAATCAGTGGCGCCAATACAATGGGTAGATGTGGCCCAATAAGCAGACAGAGGAAAGGGCAAACGGATTGCCAAATCAACAATCATTCTCTTTAATGGTACATACAAATATATGCACCAGAACATATTAACAGATGAAGGTATATAATGGGGGATGGGGACATTGGTATAAAAGCTAACAGGTATTGAAAAATATCATGAAGCCACCTCCAGATCCCGAATATACCTTCCTGCTGTTTCTGTGCTGTCTTAAATTGCATTAAGTACACCGATTATTAAGCAACAACTTTAGGAATGTGGTTATGTATTTTTTAAGGATGCAACGTTTCTAAAGCAGTTGCCAAACTGTTTAGAGCTGTTATTATTATAGCCTTCTGAAAAATTTCTCTGTTGACACCCTAAAATGATGAGCTGTTACATTACACGGAATTAATCACTTTATCACTTTTATAAATAGAAATTTTTTTCAAAACTAAGGTTCCTGAAAACAGAGCACATAGTAGTATTTCACGGTACTTTCAAGCTTAAATGTAGTTATGTTTTGTTCACATTGTGAATCAATGAACCGGATAATTTAAAAACAAACAGCATACCTATTGGTTAAAACCTTCAAAGGCATGGATTTGGTACTTCTGTAAATTATTTGCAGTACACATTCCGTTTAGGATAAGTACATATGTACTTGTACTTTATTAAAAGATTTTTATTATTTTTAAAAATATTCGTATGTGCACTGTCTTCGCGGTAACCTGCATAAACGACAGATATATGTTTCATTCAAGTTTATTTTTACCAAGGATTAGTCGCTAAATTTACGACCTTCAGAAGTTTGTTTTCAATTTCGCTTGATCTCATTTTAAGGAATCCGCAGCACAGGCATGGAACATTTAGAAATAAAAAATATATGTATATACAAAAATAAAATGAAAGAAGTAACACGGATATATCGAGACTTACACAATTGTTAAGGTTGTGACACACGTTCTTTTGTTAAAAAATTGCCGGAATTATAAGCGTCACTCTTTGTTAGTTACGGTACCGGGGTAAAAGGTCACACAACACGGCTTGCTTTACTTACAGCCGCGACCAGATTAGGGTAGTATTTCTGGGCAATGGCCGCCGCCACGCTTGTGGTAGGAGCTGTAACGGCGGTACTCGCGCTTTTCGCACCACCCGATTCGGAATTTGTTTTGTTATAAGCCTCATCTAACGCCGAGTACTTCATAATCAGACTTTGGATTTCCTTCCTTTTCGCCTCCCTCTCCAGGACGCTGTCCGGCGCCGAGGGGGTCGGGGTCACTTCCTCATCGACGGTGGTGGAAGAGGGTACAGGGCTGGGGCTCTTCTTTTTTACCGGAGGTACGTGCACTGGAGCAGGAAGCTCGTCGTGCATCTTTATTTCCACCGGGCATAATTTCAAGTTAGTGGTGGCTCTTCTATCACTTACTTCACTTTTTCCAGTCCTGTGCGGTTTTGAGGATCTTCGTGGCCTGAGTTCGGAATGATTTGATCTATGTCGAACGCGATACGCCGAATCCCTATCCAGGTAGGTATACTGTGGTTCGGGATATTGCCGTTTGTTTTGCACCGACTTTCCTTCACTTCTAAATGGAGTTTTCTCCCTGTGCGCGACATTGTTACTAACATATGGGTAAGCCTTCTCCGAGAGCACCACATTGGCGGTTGTAGAACTTTTGGCGAGGGTTCTTCCAACTGAAGGTTCTAGGGTTCTCTCTGGATCCTTCCTTCTATAAATTCTATCCAAGACAGAAGAGTACTTGTCTTCGAACTTAGTTCTGGTCGGAGCACTAAGGTTTGGTACCACCGTGGAACTTTTACTGGTCGTAAGAGGATTTGGATGGCGTACACCTGATGAATATTGCAGCGAGTTCGACCCCAACTGCCTTTCGACTGTGGCCGATGGACCCCGTACCTTAGTAGTGAGTTTCTGAAGTAGGCTAGTACACGAGTCACTCAAAAGTTGCGCGACACTTGTGGTGGATGAGCGCGAGTACCTCGTTCTCCGACCAGCAGAGGTATTCGTGTGGGTCGAGTTGGCCATGGAGTAGTCATTTGCGAGTCGTCTATTATTATTTACGTGAGTTTTTCCCGTTCCGGTGGTGGTGGACGAAGGTCGAGTAGCCCAGGGAGACGACGTGTGGTTCCACGACGAATCCCCGGGACCGCGGATTGTGAAGCGATCGGTATCGTCATAGGCTGGTCGGTAGCGACTATACGACGACAATCCAGAACCGTACATTGGTATGTGGCATGCCCTTTTCGCCGCTCACCACCGATCGCCACGGAAATTGCACAAAGGAGTTGCGACGGTACTGACGTGCAGCAATGACCACCCGGGATACAACTGAAGATCACACACACACGTCCGTCGCAGTCACCGCCGTCGCTTGATCGCCCCTGCCCTGCTAAAAACTGCCAAACTAAAAATATCTAACGAAACAAGCTCGCACGCTATACGCTTACCATCGGTCGCGCACTAAAGTTTAGTTATATAAATTTTATACTTTCCACTGAGGTGAGAAACTACTCGCGCAGTTAGTTATTTTGATACATTTGGACGGAATCCGAAAACAAAGTTAACGTCAACAAATGCGTGCCTTCCTACAGCCACAATCTACAAGTTGAGGCGTCTAAACTACTTATTTCTAATTAAAAAGAATCATGGAACTAACCCTAAGGAGAAACCTGAATAGCCTCTTCACCACTTTCAGAAAGTGTCCACTTTTGCGTTGAATTTTCTTATTGTGTGGCTTCGTTTTCATTTCTAACTGCTGCTGCTTCAGAATAAGAAGCAGTAAAGTTTTATTTAGAATATATCAACAACAACTACGATAAGAGGCCGCGATAAGACACTTTTAGCACATTTGTAGTGTAAACGTTCTAACGCACAGATCACAAGCATTATTATGATTCCCACATAAGAGACAACATGTATCGTTTGCAAATACCCGCAGATTATTGCACAACGTGCCGCGTTTCAACGAAAACAAACCTAACTCACATTTGGAGTTTATTAATCTAGGATGCACTAACATTGCTCTACTTTCATTATTTTTCTTCTTTACGGGTGGTGAGTTGTGGCGGGAGGGGCACGGCGAATGTTGAAGATTGCGGACACAAATCAAGGCATCCTCGTTCGCGTGTTTCTAATAATACCGGCAAATGTAACGTCTCTCCGACATGTCACGCAATCGTTCTGCAGAGGATATGCTGTGTTCCACCTCGCAGTCTATTAATCTTTATTCGTTAACTAATATTTTCCCGTATAGGCACTCGATCGACACGTGGTGTAGAGAAGACGCGATATGTACGAATCTGGCCGGCGGCCGTACAAAGCTGGGTTAAAACTCAAACAAACATGCACCTCTTAGTAAACAGAATGCAGCAATGCAATAAAACAACCTCGTCGGTGGGTGAACAAGAATCGTCGAACGATTCGTCGTCGGTTTCGTAGGGCCGGCCCGTCTCCTTCGGAGGTCCCACTTCCACCACGGGCCACCAAGAGGAGTTTATCACAGCCATGGGTTTCGACGGCGGCCTTTGCGGCGGCAGCGACGGCAGGGCTTGAGCAAAAATCCGGGCCGCGGCCTTGCGCTCGGCCATGGTCCAATCGGCCATTGCGTTTCTTCCGATCCGACCTTTCTTTTCGGAAAAATTTAACGTGGCGGCCCCTGGTCATGGCACCCGGTGCCGGCCATTATGCAGGCCTGTTCCTCTCACTGTAGAGGCACTCGTTTAACTGTGTGCCGATTTTACACATCGGCAACTTGAATTCGAAAATAGACATCGCGGTGACGGAAATAGATCAAGATTCAACCACCATCTAATAATTACGGATAATACCGACCAGACATGGCTTTCTCCCACCTTATTGGCAGTGGTTATCGATCAACAAGCAAAAAAATAACAGTTTATTTTTCGCTCCTCCATTTATCAGACTAATTCGGTTAGTTTAAAAGTTGATACAACTGATCGGTTAGGTCAAGGTCAACAGCGCTAAATATACAGCAATTATTCATGAAATAGTCAAACATAACCAATTAAAGTTTTCATAAACAATTTATTTTAAGGACGCAAATCGATAATTGCTGGTTGCCTAGTTTATAGGTATAGAAAACTAATGGAAAACAGACCTCTTTTTATTCCAATATATCTCTTTAAAATACTGGTAACAAGTAATACAATTTTACACTACATTTGATAAAGTATAGGCAAAGACAACAAAGTAAAAATAATTTGAGAAATATAATTCTTTTATGAGATATTAAATTCTAAACATGTACGTTATTTAGCGTTTTAGAAACAAACGATTATTTCTTCATATTATTAAGGAATTATGCTATATTTTACTTCGTTGTCTTCTAAATAGTAAGCTGATCACAGTTTAATTCACAGTTTCGCCAGCATCCTTAAGGGTATTTTTGTAAACGACGCCTAAAGAATAAAGACACTGGGGGGAAGAGGATACTTTGCCTCTTCCATTTTATCAATTTTTAAAAGTTATGCAAGGCAATTGGAGAGTTTTACGCTGTTGTAAATAATTACCTTACTTTTGTTTATTAATTTGTGCATCTTTTATATATTGTGGATCTATACATCTTTTTCCTTGGGGAATATTTGTATATATAAGTCCACAAATAAAATATGTCACAGTCACAGCACAACAATAACACAATAACAATACCTACTTAGAGGTCCACACGTTCGCACTTAATCTAGTCTGAATCCGGATAAATAATAAAATAAAAATATAGAATAATAAGTTCTTTAGGATTGTTAACCACGTGCCGTCTTTTTTGTGTAAATACCTAATAGGGGACAGAAATATTTTCAAAGCAATAAACTGGAGCGGCGGGTGTTAATTGGAAGGTTTTATGACCCTTTTAATACAAATATGCGACCGGCGAGCGAGATGAAAGATCATGCATATCGCGTGTAGTGTCTTTCTTAGCCAAATTCTATTAAAATTTCGATGAATGAAATAATAGTAGTTTTACTATAAACGTATTTTCTGTAGCGACATCTATCTGAATACTGTAGTACTTTGTTAGAAACCACGTGGTTTCATTTCTAGTCTTAATAAGAATGAAGGCTACAGTTTGGTTTAGGATTAGTAAACACACAAACAAAATAAACATATGGAATAACTAAATTTAGCATATTTTAAAATACGCTTCAACATAATCGCCTTGAACAAATAAAGTTAAATGATTAATTTATCTGGGTCGTAGTGAGGAGAAAACATGAAAAAATAACATAAATAAAGATATCAATCCTTTGTACATTTTTAATTATCATCGAATTAAAATATGGCCAAAGCTCGAAACAAACGAGTTGTATCAGGCACGCGGAAAGGAATTAAAAATAAACGATCCTAGGTGCGTGTCTATATACAAACCGCATATATCTCGGCACTGTTTGTAATGCAAACAGTACGGCTATGTTTAATTTTAAATTTTGATTAGAAGCGTTACAATAAATAAGCTCGGTGTAAAATAAATTAATATTTGTGTAAATAATTATGGAAAGCGTGTTACGGTATTACACAAAGCAAAGATATATGATCCAAATTACCCGAAAACTAATCCATTTAAGATATGTTTAATAACTATTCAGCTTCTATGGAGCATTCAAAATGTTTCACGTTAACAATTTATAAAGGGCGTTGCTTAAGTAGAGGTCAAAAATCCAAGGGCGTATTCTGCTGCCAAATATAATTATTATATAAATGTTGGGTCCTTAGGACAGTCATTGTCCACCTACAGCATGTTGCTTAACCTAATTTAACCAAATTTGGTGTGCAAAAAATTACCAGCTTTAAAAATTTGCCAGGGCCCGAGGTGTGGGTATCCTCAATCATTATTTGCTAAAAAATATATCACCCTGTATAATATTAGATTATACAGGATTAATAGAAGCCGTCATCTTATTTAATTTGTGTATCGTCAAACTAAGCTTATTTTCTAAAAGATTAAGTTTCAATAATGGCTTATGCATATTCAAATGCTGAAATGGCCAATATGGTTTACATTTACGGCCTTGCAGATGGAAATGGTACTGAGGTTAGGCGAATTTATATGAAAACCTCAAATCCAAAAATGTTCTGAAATGTTTTTCAATATCTTCGGAGTCAGGCTCATTTCAGAAAGGTCCAATTCCTGAAAGACCTTTGATTGCTAAAACGCCCTAGTTGGAAGAAGCTATTCTACACGAAATTGAAGAAGACCCAAATACTAGTATTAGGAAGATCGCTGGCAATCTTAATGGGAATCATGAATTAGTTTGGTCCGTTCTGAAGCATCAACAGTTATACCCGTATCACATACGTATTACAAACGAAAAGATGACAAACCAACTTACGCGTAGTAATTTCTACACAAATGCCCACCACTAATAAGTTTTTCATCGACTACACATGACCGCATTACCTAATTGTTATTGATGTGTCTATCAGTTTACAAAAAAGTCAGAAATGAAATAAAAAAGCTGAAGCAAATAATAAATCAGATTTATTTGATGAATTGCTCAAAATGACCCCCGTTAACTTACAAACAATAATACAGTCTGTTTTCAAATTCTGTTCGAACATTATTAAAGACATCCGCAGTTATTAATCGGCATTCTTCTACAATTCTCTGACGTAACACTTGCAATATTTCCGGCTGAGTGGCGTACACTCGTGATTTTAAATGACCCCACAGAAAAAAGTCCAAATGGGACAGATCCGGAGATCTTGGTGGCCATTCGACGGGACCTCTTCTGCCAATCCCCGGGAAATGGTCATCCAAAAATTGTCGCACAGCAGCAGCATAGTGCGGGGGCGCACCATCTTGTTGGAAGGTTATCCATTTTCTAGTAAATTGTCGTCACTTTCTAAAATCTCTGTTATCCTAGGATCAATTGTATTTTCCAATAATTCTAGATGGGTGTTTCCATCGAGATTACCTTGGATGAAAAATGGTCCAACAAGATGGTCGCCCAAAATGCCTGCCCAAACATTCAATTTTTGAGGTGTCTTGAGTATGAAATTGCCTGATTAAATGCGGATTAGTATCACTCCAATAACGACAATTGTGTCTATTCACTTCGCCATTCAACATAAATGTGCATTCGTCGGAGAAACATGTATTGTAGACAAGATTTGGATTCAGTAGAAGTTGTTCACAAAATTGATTACGGCGATCAAAGTCATCTTCATGTAACTCTTGAACCAGCGTCATCTTAAATGGATGAAACTTGTGTTTTTTAAAAATTTGATGAACACTGGAACGGGATACGCCAGAAGCTTGAGACACAGTTGTAATCGATTGCTTATTATCCATCTGTACATGACCCAAAACTGCCACTTCAACTGCTTCATTTCGAACTGGCCCAATTACTTCACGTTTCTTGTTTAAAAGCGAACCTGTTGCAACAAATTTGTCAATCAGGTGTTTAACGTACTGGTGGTTTACATTTTTTCAGGATGATTGGCATTAAAAATTCGTGCTGTAGCTTTAGCGCAATCGTGATTTCGATAATAAATTGCAGCAATTTCTACTCTTTCCGCAATAGAATAAACCATTTCGAACACACGTTAATACTTTCAATAATGGCTGAAACTAACGATTTCTTGGTCACAAGCAAAAAACACCGACTTTTTGTAGTACTAATTTTTGTTATTTTGAAAAGGTCTGAATTCCTATAAACTTAAGTATCTTCTACTAATAACTATTTTAGTATCTAGTTTTATTTGCTTCAGCTTTTTTATTTCATTTCTGACTTTTTTGTAAATTGATAGACACATCAATAACAATTAGGTAATGCGGTCATGTGTAGTAGATGAAAAACTTATTAGTGGTGGGCATTTGTGTAGAAATTACTACGCGTAAGTTGGTTTGTCATCTTTTCTTTTGTAACCAATAATTCTGTCAAATCTCAACCGATTTCTAAAAACGGTACGTCACTGTATTCGCAATGAAAAGGGCTTTAAAATGATGTGCCACAAGTGGGGTAGTTGCATTTGAAATTTTTAAGTTGGGGTTGCTAGGCATTAGGGGGATGAACATATCGAGTTGACTTGACTGTCAAAAAAGCTCCCTCCAAGAACAAAAATCGACGGGTCTTGGCGAATTTTGAAATATTATTCGGTTTTCCAATTATAGGGGGGGTCAAATTTTCGTTGGGATACCCTGTATAAAGGTTTCAAGCCTTACTATCGCAAGGCTATCCAGCTCGTCTATGATGTTGCCACTGGATTTTGCAAAAAATTTAACAAAATGTTAACTTTACCGCTGGCACATTATTTACCGACGAAGCTAATTTCCCAGAATCGCTATAATGAACTTCCGCAGTAAATGCGTTTGGTCTAATGAAAACTCTAACGCCATAATGAAATATCGATTTCAACATCAGTTTTCTGAATGTATGGGTGTGTATTATTGAAAATGTTCTTGTTGGGCGTTACTTTTTATCAAAAACTTTAACCGGCTCCCCACATTTTAGTTTTACTGCTCGTGAACTTTTAAAAGAAAGATTCGGTAATAATGTGATTGAACGAGGCACTCACGAACCAGGTCAATCTTTTTCCACCCAGATCACCCGATATGATCCCTATTGATAGTTTTCTTTGACATTAGTTTACACTGCATCTGAGAAGCACTTACGTCAACAAATTCCAGCTAGTTGTGATGCGATAAGAGCTTCTGGAATTTTTTAACGTGTTCCAGTTTGGCTGAAGGTGGCCATTTCCATCATTTATTATAATAAATCATAGTAAAGTAATTCCATTGTTGATTATTTTAAGTAATGTAATGTGTATCGTAAAGATGCACTTATCAATTTTGTTGTTAATGTGTTTGGAATACAAAAGAGTGTAAAGAAACAAAAAGTGAAGATAATACAGATATATGATGACCTATTTTACATTGTAATATTACACAAGGTGATATGCTTTTTTTTGGCAAATAATGATCGATGATACTCACACCTCCGCCACAAGTTTCTAAAGCTGGCAATTTTTTGTTTCATACCTACTGCCATACTAAATACGCACACCGAATTTGGTTAAACTATCTTTTTACTTTTTGACACGCTGTAGCTGGTCAATTGGCAGACCTAAGACCCCGCATTTAAGTATATAAAAAAAAACAACTTATTTTTGACCACAGAATACACCTCTGGAATTTTGTCCTCTACTTAAGTAACGCCCTGTATATAATGTGTACAATATCGAAGAAATGTTTAAAACAGGAGATAGTCAAGTGATTTACAGTGCACAGAAACAGCAATTTCGATACATATTCGAAACTGGCAATGGCCCAACAATGGGAATATATAGACAAAAATATAATATGTGAATATAATTTCTTACCGTTCCTAGTCTTACCACCCGGCTGGGAAAGGATGTGGGAAAGATAAGATACTGACCTGATCGGTGGAGTAGGATCTCCGGCTGTGTTTCCTCCTGGAGTCTGTGCGGTCGTGGCGGTGGCGGTGCTTCTTGGAGGTGGGCGATCTCCGATGGCTGCGCTTGTAACGGCGTTCCGCGCTAGAGCCTCGCTCGTATTGTCGGGACCTATGAGCCCTCTGACTACTGTAAAGAGATATCGGTTTTTCTATTTGTCTCGTTTTCTAATTAAACACACTCAGCCTGATATGGTCTCAATTGAATTTATAAGCCTACACTTGTAAACACTAAATATTCAAATAAGGATTACTGAATCCGAGCAAATAATCTTTACGTTTAAATACAATATTGAAAAGAAAAGTTAATCTGTGTTTTACTGTAAGAGATGGAGACTGATTGACCAAAGTCATAGACATATTCACGTAAATATTTCTTGTTTAACTTATTGTTAATTATGCTCATTTTTTTTTTCAAAGAAAATCAGAACTTTGTTTTGACAAATAAA
Organism: Monochamus saltuarius; assembly: GCA_025584915.1. Lineage (NCBI taxonomy): Eukaryota > Metazoa > Arthropoda > Insecta > Coleoptera > Cerambycidae > Monochamus > Monochamus saltuarius. The sequence goes on from CM046726.1 coordinate 3,569,598, forward strand.
ATGTATCATATGGATATAGACAGTTGATGCGTCGAACATATACAAAATTTTTCAAAAATTATTTGCTTGAAGAAGTGTGCTTGCCTCTGTAGACACATAAGTAAGGTAAAACATGTCTGTGTGTCTGGGAAAATGTGGGAAACCTGTCGGGTGCAGACGTCTCTGAGGGCATGAGTAAGGTAAAAAAAAAAAATTTGTTACACAAACATAAAAGTCGTTGTTTTCGAGCTACAGAATCACCAAAAAATCAATAGTTTTAATTTCTCTGTTTTATGCTGTATCAAATGATATATCAAAAATACGCTTGTTAAGAAAATCAATTTTGTCGCCAGGGATACGAAAAAGTCGTACGGACAAAAAATAGGAAAATATAATGATTTTAGATTATGTGACAACATCCATCCAATCATGAAATGATTACAGCGATAATACCCTATGGGGTATTTTCACCAAACATGACATGATTTTTAAAATGTCGAGTTGGAAATAAATAAATGTCAGATTGCCAATTAATTTATTTTGTGTGAAAAAATTATATTACTGAATACACCTCGAGTCTTGATACTAAAAATGTTGTCATTGAGAATCTTTCAAGCGCGTTGCTTTACAGCGCAACATGCTTTCAGCACTCAATAACAAAATTATTTCGGTATTATCAAGAGTCTTGGTGTATTATAGGTGAAAATGCAAATTTATCAAACATTTGAAATATTTTAAAAATTATAAAATCGGTTTTTTTTATGTGAAGACTATTATGGGTAGCTCGAAAACGACGGCTAAGACCCTACTTTTCTTGAATCAAATTATCTAAATTCTGTACTCACTCTGTATAAAATAAATAAAACTAAACGAATAAAATAAATTGTTTCCCTTGTAGAACGACTTACGTAAATAAATCTTCATTAAGCAGATTTTGCAAAAGATTCAGATTTAGAACATCGGCTTCAGTAATTTCAAAGATTCGACTACATTTGTAAAAATTTCAGTTATTTCGATATACACAATAATTTTGAACTTTAAACTTAATTTTTTCTGTTTTGGATTTTTTCCATTACTCAGAAAATAAAGTTTATCATATCTCCAAAACCGTTACATTAATTTACAAAATGAAATAACAGATGTGATAGATGATATGTGTAGTAGACAATATAATCTACTATTAACATGTAATGCAGATTAATCTTTAGAGAAGAACTAGGCTATTAGATTATTTTAAAATTAGTTGGGAATAAGAAAAAAAAGGGTTGATAAAAAATTGTATATTCAATGTAATCAATTACACTTATAAAACTTAACTAAGATAAAGCTCATTTTTTACTATCACTTTTCGAATTATTTGAAGAACTTAAACTAACATTATATTTCTTAACAATATCTTCATTAACGAGCCAACAGAACTTATTTTTTAAGGGCCCATTATCCTTACATTTTTTCCAAGTAGCGAGTATTTTTAAATTTTTTAACAATGCGGCTTTATTAATGTCAACTGTGAAGCCGTTATTGGTCATATACGTCATAAACTGCTCTATAAGGACGCGTTTCTTGTTGGAATTTCCATGTATTATTTTGAGGAATAGTGGAATGTGTTCTGGATTTAATTCCTTCGAAGGTTTATTTTTCTTACCACTATTGTAAGGAAATATTTCACTTCTCTTTTTAATTTCAATCTGACCGTTGGTAATCATTGCTAAAGGTTGCAAGTACCTTTGAATGGCTTCTTCTACGTTACTTCCGTCTCTGTTATACCAAATACAACCAATAGATCTCGGCTTCAACTTGTGCGTTTTTAATTGCATATCTTGATCGAACTCATCCTTAAGTAATTTTAATTTTTGTTTCAAAGATTCAGGTGACAGTCTTGCCGATTCCTCATCATCAATTTCGTCGTCGCTTAAATGTCCATGAGGCACGAAAAATTCGTTGTCAACTTCATAATCGTCTTTCTCATCTTCATTTTCTTTGTCGGCTTCATCTTCAGAACCGTTCAGTGATTCACCTTGTTCCTCTTCTTCCCAGTCGTCATCTGAATCTTCTTCGTAGTTAAAGACTTCATCGGTACCAAATGGTCTCCTGGGTTTAACGTGTGAGCTTTTCTTTCTCCAAGTTCCAAAATAAGCAGGCCGACGATTCTCATGAAATTTAAGGAATTTTGCTCGGAATTTCTGTAATTTTGACTTGTCCTCACAAATAGTTTCACCCAAATTTCCTTCTTCTTCGACAATGGCAACGTCGTCATCATCCAAAGATTCTTCAAATGGCCAAGTTTTCTGACTTTTACCTGTTTGCTTCCCAGACTTTAAATCTTCAATATACGATACTTCCTCGTTTTGGGTTTCAATATATCGGTCTAAAATTTCTATTTCAGTTTCAGATAAGGGATTTCGCCTAGCAGGTGGTAGCTTCATGTCTGATTTAACTTCAAATTCCATAAACGCCAATGATTGTGTTACCTTTGGCTTCTTGTCTTCTTGCAGATCAGATTTTTTAGCAACGAAAAAGTTCACAAAGGCAGCTGCTGTCTTTTGCTTCAATTCTTCTTCCTTCTGTTTCTCTTTGTTCTTTTCTTCGATTTCCTGTTGCTTTTTCAACTTTTCTTGCTCGCGTTCTTTACGTTTCTGTTCTTCTTTCTCTTCTTTTTCCTTTCTCTTTTGTTCTTTTTCTTCTCGTTCCTTTCTTTTTAGCTCTTCCTTTTCTTCCTTCTCCTTCTTCCTCTGCTCTTCTTTCAATTCTTTTTCTTTTTGTTTCTGTTCAAGTTCCTTCTGCTTTTCTTCCTTCTTTTTAATTTTTTCTTGTTTGATGCGTTCTTTTTCTTCGTGTTTTTTCTTCTCTTTTTCGTCCTTCTCTTTTTGTTTCTGCTGGCGCTTCTTTTCCGACTCGAGTTTTTTCTGTACTTGTTTCGGAGACAATACTTTATTGGGAGTTATTTCAAGATTGCTTTTCTTAAATGTGGTGGATTCTTCTTTGCTTTGTTCTAATTTATCATCGGAATCATTTGACGTGCTGACGTCTTCTTGCTTATGATCTTGATTAACGTAATTCATCTCGGAAATTTCCATTTTTTCTACTTCTGTAGCGACAATTCCTGTAAGTTCTGTAGTTTCTTTAAACGATTTAGATACTTGAGATGTGCCTTCTTGAGCTACATCATCATTACAGAACTCTTTTGCTTCAATTTTAGTTGAAGAATTATTTTGAATTGCTACGGCTTCATTTATATCATTAATTTCAGCTAATCCTACATGTTGGGAATCTACTTGTTGCTCAATAGACTGGACGATACAATTTTCTGTGTCTTGAGATTCAGGGGTGGAACTGGAAAAAATAGTTTTGATATAGTTGCGTTTCACCTTGAGATCCGTAAGTCATCAGCTCCACCCAGAGACCAAAATATAACCTTAAAAACACTTAGTATAAGAAACAGGAATGTGTGGTTAATAACTTTTTACACCGAAACCTACGTTATATCTACCTACCTTGCACACCCATTATTTAGTCTATTTCGGTCTAAGGTCGGAATTGATAACCTACTGGATTTAAAAGATTCAGCATTATTGCTACTATTAGGTAATGTCTTAAGTAGTAATACAGTAACACTAATGTTCACAACAGATCGGGATCATTTGGCTTGAACACAATTCTCACATAAAATTACTATTACCAGTAATTGACCTGAAAAATATAATTAATGCACATACAAAACAAACAACAAATTGGTAAATCATTTTTATGGTAGCCTTGTTAAAATATGTACGTATACATTTCAGAATTATCGTTGCAGAAAATATAATCGAGGTTAAAAATAAAACATGAAAATGTCCCAAAATAATTCTTGCACAGCTGCAAGTAATACTAAACTATCTGGGGCGCCACGTTTCGAACAATCATTACGCATTAATACCATATTTAGCAACAATAAACAATTATCGATAGTTTGTTCGACCGTAAATCTGTGACACATATTAATTACAACGGATATATATTTAGCCTAAAACAAAACGTTTACAGTTACCAATCGGTAAAATTTAGAAACAGTAAATTTATTAATATTACATAAACCGCTTGTATATGACTTTTATTCGTAGCTCAGGCTACAAGTCAAACATAAAACTCGATAATAACCATATACAGAATAAATAAAAATGTCGTAAAGTAATAAACGTCTAGTCAGATTCGGGCGTAAATTTATTTGCTCCTTAAAACAGAAAAATGTGACCAAATCAGGCACAAGCATTTGTATTAATAAATGTAGCAAAAACAAAAACATAACCGCCTTGGCATATTCCATTTAATTACTTGCACCCGTACAATACAAAAAAAATTGTATTGCACAACTACTGAAACAGATCTGTTCAATTGCAAAATGCTGTAAACTAGGAAGTAATAAAAATTACCAATTATTGGTGGATAAACCTTTGTCTAGCTTTCTCTAATTCAGTTTTTGTTATACATTTTGTAATGTACGACTTACGTCACTTTCTAAATATGGAACAAAGTTCGACATTTTAATTTGGGTTCGAAAAGTGTACCTACATACAGGATGTTTCTAAATAGCTTTAAAGCTGTTCTAAAAAATATAGTGCCGAAAAGAATCGATTAAATTAATTTTCGCAATTTACAGACTGTCGTAAATTATTAGCCTATAATATTTTGCCTGTGTATTAAACAATTGCCAGTGGCAAAAACTGGAAAACACATTTACTCACATTAATTAATTCTTAACGACGTTTTAGGGGAAAATTAAACAGTACTCTTCAATTTTATTCTAGCTTTAAATTCGTAACATCCTGTATCGCCAAGGCAGAAAAGGTCGAGGCAAATTCTGTGCAGCAATTAAATGGAATCTCCATAAAAACAAGATAAATTACAAGTAAACCAATCGGTACTGTCGGATAAAAAAATCGAGTCATTGCTGGAAGATAAGATTATTCGCGTGTCTTTGACATACTTATTCTGATGGTACATGTTGCACTTCGGTATCCAAGTCGCCATCGCGACATACAATACCGGCTGTTCCCTATGCGTCTCTATCCTCATCCTGGAGAAATCCTGCAGGACACTGTCTTGGGTGCGGCTGAGCTCGTAATGGACGGCGTACGACACCATTTTCAAGGAATTTTTTTTACGGCACTAATATATCACTTTCTCGGTAATCACCATACAATATTGGCATATCATAAGAGGGTGTTGTATCACAGATCACCGGTTCTCCTTTGGGGTACACTTTCACCACTTTATTGCACATAACAGTTATCGTATTTTGTTTAGGATCATATACTTGCTACCATTTTTCGTAATGGTAATCCGATGCACTACTCCATCAAAAAGCTGAGCGAAAAATACATTTTTATTTGGGATATTGTGAATGGCAAACAATTTGGTTTAATGCGAATAATGAACAGCTAATTTGAAACGAAATTGAAGCGATGGTTTCGCTAAACTTTTGAATTGCAAATAAGGAAAAAATTAGAATAAAAAAATATTAAACGGTAGATTTAACTTTCTCAAATAAGACTTATTTTGTAACAGTCTAAATTAATTGCACCAACTGTTTAATTACGTAAGAATGGATGGAAGTTAATTGCCAAATAAAAAGTTACTGTATGCATTTATGTACAAGAAATTGTTTCCTTATTAGATCCGTAAAACATGAACATGATATAAAGACAAATATAAAACAAAATTTAATATCATTTCATATCTACCCATTTTCGTAATGGTAATCCGATGCACGATGTAAAAAGCTGAGCAAAAATACATTTTTATTTGGGATATTGTGAATGGCAAACAATTTGGTTTAATGGTATGTGAACGAAATTGAAGCGATGGTTTCGCTAAACTGAAACTTTGCAAATAAGGAAAAAATTAGAATAATATTAAACGGTAGATTTAACTTTCTCAAATAAGACTTATTTTGTAACAGTCTAAATTAATTGCACCAACTGTTTAATTACGTAAGAATGGATAGAAGTTAATTGCCAAATAAAAAGTTACTGTATGCATTTATGTACATGAAATTGTTTCCTTATTAGATCCGTAAAACATGAACATGATATAAAGACAAATATAAAACAAAATTTAATATCGTTTCATAATGTCACTTGTTTGCAAAATAGGAACTCTGGGAGCAAAGCATAAACTAGATAAAAAATGTGTGTGATAAGTTTTCTTGATTTAATAAAAAGAACGTTACTTAAAACATGCTATTAATATTTCTGCCACTAATATAGCCCTTTGTATACATATATGGACTGTTACATGGCAAAAATGTGTATGGAAAAATCAAATTTTTAGAGACTTAAAGCATTAGATACGAATAAAAAGTATTAGCAAAATAACCACTTAAATGAATGAGCAGGTGGACTATTAATAGGAATTTTGGGAACCGTCAATGAATAAGTCGTGTCAGTAATTGTTTTATATTTCACTTCCATATAATTTAGTTATAATACCTAGAACACTAGATGTATAAATATACCCATGTCACCTCGGAGATTCATAATGCCCGCTATCATAACAGCGGGTAAACTGGATCTGTTCACGCCCGCTGTAATGAGAACCGGAAAATAATGACGGTTGGGTTGTTATGAATATGTTAAAAAATATCTAGCATCAGTCATAACGACAAATCAAAAAGCGTCAAAACCTTTTCGTTTTTATTTCGTATGAAGTGAAATATAAAACGTATGCACCACGGGATATACTAGGATGATTATGCCCTTAGGCGACTTAGACGAGTAGTCTTAACATACCCAGATATAGACGATAAAACTGAAAATTATTTGTAATTGTTTCAGGTTAAGTTTCTTGAATTGTATGTCATAATGTAAAACTGTATTCTAGACGAAAAAGGACTTCTAAAATTCCCTGTTTCTGATGTAAGGACACTAAACATTTTAGCCAGTTTATTGAACAAAGGGTATGTCCATTTCTTATTTTGAAACGACTTTCTACATGCAGTAAGAATTAGGCACAGCGGGCGATTGGGTAACCTCCTGCCCCTGGCTACAGACATTGGTTTTCCTAAAAACGTTAAATATACAACATTCATACTATCCAGTACCTTCAGAGCAAAATTAATTGTTACTTTCAGCTACCTTCCTATTCCGTCAGCGATAAATAATACCAAGGCATATACCAAGTGCCTACTTTTTATTGTCAGTCTGGCTACATTAAATATTGCACGGCTTACGTTAAATCATAATTTCTCGTAAGCCGTATTTATGATAAAATTGCCAGTGGCTTCCTTTCTCGGGCAATGTCGTTAATCCAAAAGGTCGCTTTGTACTCAAAATGCAAATATACCTGCCACAAAACGGTCTTATAAATGCATTAATACCTCGTTTAATTAATTACTAGTTTAACTTACTGTGGCCTCCGGTGGACATGAGTCACTTAATCGTTCCCCCGACTCAGAAACGCCTAATCATTAGGTTTGTCGCAATTTCGAAATAAACAAAAAAATCGCGGAAATTTGCATGAAAGTGAAACAGGCACAAAGCCAAACGACAATCAGTGCATATTAAAATAAGTCTAGTTATTCAACAGAAGAATTTTCTACTACTTTAATACTACACTCATTAGCATTAATAATCATTTGCACTTTCCAAGCTGTTTTTACAATTTTTACAAGATAACTGTCATTATTTTAATATGTACTTATAGTAATGCGAAATATCGCACAGTAACAAAGCTATTGAAATATGTGGAAATATCTGTTTTCATACTTGAAACTGTCCATTAACGTATGGTGCAATAGAACGACTAAAGAAATATCTTATTTTTAAGTACAATTCCGATTGTGTAAAACTAAGGCACTGCAAAGTTGAAAACAAAATAAATGATTCTTACACAGGATGTCTGGAAATTGTGACTAATATTTCACAGCTGATTCTATGGCAGAAAATAAACAAAACTTATATATAAATATAAACATAGGCCGACAAATGGACTTTACGAAAGCTTTAAAAAGATCGGCCCTGAAGATAATTTTTGTTCAATATTATCGAAACGGTTCGAGGTGAAATAATGACATTTTGAACACTTAATCAGATTTTTATGCTGAATTGGAAAATTTACACGAAATTTAAGCCTTCTGAGGTGTGATAAACAAGGCCGGCTTGGAATATTTTAGCCCTAACATTTTTGTTAGAAATTATTTTTGCACTTAGACCACATAAATTGAAAACCTAATGCTTTTGACTTTAAACAGGTACTCTTGTTTGACTTCGATGAGCAAAATAGATTTTAAATATTGCATGCAAATTGTTACATAAATCACAAATGCAATGCAAATATTTTATGAAATAACTAAAAATTAATGAATGAATGAAAACATGTAATATATTTAATACATTTTTAATGACAGAAAACTTTGAAACAAATTTCTAAAAGTAACGAATGTAACATTGCCGAAATTAATTAGCCGTGACGTAAGAGAATCTGTAACGTATAAATATATGGCAACATTTTTAAACTTGCGGTAACTAGAGGAGGGCTCTTTATGATCAAATATTTTTAGAAAATAATTATTTTTGAATTTTGGAAAATCGTACGCGGCTCCATTGTGTCTAATAAATTTAATAGTCAAGTTGTCAAATTATTTTATTATTTCTACTTTTTGTTAAGTCTTCCAACCACTCTGCAAACGAATCAAAGGTTTGCTACAGACTATGCGTGTATTCGCGATCGCGATTCGTAGTGCGCGATGCGTGGTTTGTGAAGAATTCGTGAAAAGTCGGTCTTGTTCTATTGATAAAAGCCCCACACGCTATGCACGAATCGCGAATTCTAGTCTGTAGCAAGTCAAAGGCCTCTACAGACTATACAGCCAATCGTTCATAAATTTGAATTTCCCGTCCTTAAGACACCTTCGCATATAAAATTTCATGAATTTAACTCACACTAGTCGAGAGTTATTAAAGAATATGTAATTATTTTTTTTTAAATTTTACACCCTGTATACCCTAAACGAAGCGTTTCCAGGCCTAAGTTCATAGGAAGGCTTTTGCTTAAAATTGAAAGTAGAATAACATACTGAAGTCTGTACATCTCCCTCATGAAACACCCTGTATAATAATACGGGTATAACTTGAATTACTCTCTGCCGGCGTATGGACTGTGATACAGCTGGCAGCGCGAGCCACCGTGCATGACCCGCCGAATACCGACAACTTGCTAGGCGAAAAAGTGGGGAATGATAGTGGAATAAAAATAGAGAATCTGCAGTGTCAAGACCGTAGCCGAATTTTGCGTGAAAACGATTTCCTAAATAGAAAACTTATATTTTTTGTTACATTTCGTACACCAACCGACTTTAGAGTTATATTTTTTTCAGGATAACTGCAAGATCACAGAAACACAACGAACCTTGACCTGGATGGGAGATAAAGGTTGTCGTTTAGTAAATTTTGCCTCGAGTGTCATTATTGCCTTGTACGGCCCCCGTTCAAGGGTCGCCACGATTTTGTGCCTATTAGAGCGAACGTCGTCTAGCGACGAGAGGGTCTGTGTTCTCTCGTTAATGATATTGCCTACTGACTAATCGTTTACACAAGGTAAGGCTTCGAAAAAAAATAACGCCAGACTTAAGAGGTCTACATTCGAGATAAACATCAGGCTGATGAAATGAGACGATTTCTTTGGTTAGGAATATCGTGAAAAAATGTTACAGAAAGACCTATGAACACGTTTAATCTGTTTTTTTTTTAAATTTCGTTTTGTTATTTTATCCAGGAACCGTACAAGAAAACACGTAAGACATGTTTAATAGTGGCGCCATTGTAAACAGAATTTCAAAGATACATTGTTTATGTTTGTTTTACAAATGTAGATATATGTTCACACGATGTTCTGTTCAAGCCAGGTACGTTTGACATTTGGGTACACTAGCGTCCGTGTAGCTTAATCACGAATGTTTTTCTGATCCACAGAACTACGGTAATGAATTAATTTATATGAAACAGGTCTTTTTGTAGTTGCCAAATGTGAATGAATGAATAATTGCTACTGGAACGTTATTAAATAAAAAAATTTCATCCACCTCAAAATCATTTTAAATAGTATACTGGCAAAAGTACTGAGGGTATTGTGTTAACAGAAAATATATTCAGTGGTATTTCTAAGAAAAACTATGTCTCAGTTCATTTAAGTATAGCAAATTTCAAATTATCATTTACTTCCAAATACTTACTAGCATCACAAAAAGTCATTGGTATAGAAATTTCGAATTTTATTTATATAACTATGTCTTTAGAAAAATGTCTAAGTTTTGAATAATTCATACATTCCCTAATTCTGCGTAATTAACATAAAACTCCACGGAAAGATGTTTGGATCTTGTAAAAGCTGGCTAATAGAGCTCACTGCCTTAATGATTTTAAAAGCAAATTGTAGATGTCAAAACAAAATGATTCTCGCAGAAATTATTCTAAGAAATTGCTCCTCAAATTATTGAAAATTTACTACAATTTTACTGTTGGTATAATATTTTCTTTACATTTGCTATAAATAATAATCATATTCTATTGTTCTTCATTGCTAATGAATTAAATTTAAAAATTTCAATGATAAAGCTAATTTGGCACTTTATTATTCCAACATTTATTTTCCAATTAGTATCTACTAAGTTGCATTATACCATTGGTTATATAAGCTACGCTATAAATTGTAAACTTGTACACTGTTTTTATTTAAAAGATGTAATGTGGTTTATTAAAGCAATTAAGAAAAAAACTTATTTCATACTGATTGTAAATCTTCTCTAAACATTTTAAATAAAATCTTATTAAACTTACAACACATATTTGTATTGGGTCCCAAAAAATATGTCGCGCTTAATTGCCACAAGTTTCGCGTATTGGTGATCCAGGATAAACTAATAAATAATTTATCTGGCCATATTATCGTTGTACTGGAACATTTCGGTACAATACAATATCTAAAGTTTGATTGTTTTGTTTTAGTGTCTCGAACAACACCCTCAATATTTGAATTTTCCATAATTGAAACGAAATAAAAAATGTAATCCAAATGACGCAGACGGCCCTCCTACGCTTCCTATTCTAAATGCAAGTAGACGGTGGCGAGCGCAATCCGACATGCTATAGGAGGCAGTGACGTCACACAGCGGTTACGCGTGTTCTAAAATTATTTAAAAGGCTTTAGAGGCGTCAGAAAATTAAAAAAAAGGTAAATAATAATGCCTTTATTAATGTCTTAAAAAAAATAATACAATAAATAATTTGAAAGATGACGATATTCACCATACGGTGTTCTTCCATATAACCATTTCCAAAAGATTTATGAGTAAGATAGTTAACATGTTTAGTAAATCGAAGCGAATTGTTTACCCATACACCCAGATTTGTGCAGTTATCAGAAGGAACAAGATGATGATAAAATGATGATGATAGAATCTGGCTCACTTATAAATGGTATTCTTCTTATATTCAAAAATTAATAATTCAGTTTTAGTTTCTTTAAAATAAGGTTATGAGCCAAAGATACTTCAGAAATAGAATTAAGGTCAGAGTTGATCTGAACTACAGCTGAATAAATGTCAAAGGGATTAAAAGAAAAATATATCGGAGTATCATATACTGATGAGATTTACAATGTTGAAAATAATTACAAAAGTCAGCAGTATAAATAGAAAAGAGAAAAGGTCCTAGAACACTACCTTGGGGAACACCAGTAGTAATATTAAATCTAGATATATCAGCATTCAAAGCAACCCTTTGGCGTCTACCGATAGATACTCGTAATTTTTAAAGAATGAGATAGTAATGTTGCTGAAACCGAAGTATTTTAATTTAGTACAAAGTGTAATATGACTTAGCTAGAGTGACAAATGCTTTATTAAAATCCAGAAGAATAAGACAGGCACATTTATTCACATCAATGTCTAATTACATCATCAGTGACTTTTAGCAGAGCAGTGCAAGTACTCTATTGAGTATCAGGCAGGATATTGGTTTTGTTACAATAATTACTAACCTGTCCAGAAACAACTTTTTCTAAGATTTTTGACAACGTTGGAAGGATACTAATTAATAAAATGACCCCCATATTGAATCTCTGTAGTTTTAATCGAATTTTAGCTCGTGTTGTAAAATGTAGGCTTCTTAACTGTGCTGTGGTCGGCAATTAAGTGTAAATCCGACCAAAGCGCGAAATGCCGAGACAGTCGACTGAGTCGCTGTGACCAAATTTGGAACCAACTAAGGATATGTCGACAAGCAACATGCACGTTTAATAGACCAATCTTCGATAGGCAGAGGCGATTGCGATTTTATATGTCAAGTGCTGGGGATTTGGTCTCAGGGTTAGCCGAGCTTGCGGCGATTTTACGTATATATATTCCGAATTTGGATTGTTAGTAGCGCCTGATATTAAGTTGTGCATTCAAGGCGCGCAAATTAGGTCTTCGATTTTATTTTTCAAGTTTGTAGAGACCAGCGAAAGTATCAGTGAATGTTACAACTTATTTAAAGCGTTATAGGGAAAATGTTTGAAGCTATGAGAAAAAAATAATAGCAAAATATTAACAAAGTGACCAAGTGGCCAAAAAAAATAAGTAGCTCAAAAATTACTTTTTTAATATAAAATTTATATTGATATAAAAGAATTACAAAGCTTTTTGCAAACTTGTATATATTATACAGTGTGACAATTTGAAAATTGTCATTTCAAGTCTGTATCACTGTTTCAAAATATTTCTTTCCCATGTCCTGTATTATTGTTTGAATAAATAAAAATGTTTTTGTTTTTTTATAACATTAGGTTTTGACAGGTCTAGTTTAAGGTCGCAGTATTTCTTGCTGTAAAATGGTGTTTTTAAGTACAGAAATCTGGAAAAATAAAACACGTAGGACAAAAGTAATATCAAATATAAAATTCTGTTACATTTTGTTTATCCACTTTTATTATTTAAATTTTCCTGAATTACAATAACTTTTAAGCGTTTGTAAGATACACAAGACGATGTTTATGAGTCACCTGATTGAAATCGTGGTTTACAGCGTTGCCAGTGTTACACTAATGTCTTGGCATCAAGAAAGTTGTAACCTCTATGTATACATTACATTAGTAAAGGTGCAATACTAACTCTCTGTCATTTTCATTTCATGACGTCACATTTGTCAAAATAAATATAAATAGCGGTATATTGCAACCTCAACCTAATGCAATGTAGGAATAGGTTAGAATTAAAAAAAAAAAATTGAGATCGAAATTCTGTGTTGTGTGAAAACCACAATTTTTCGTTATTCTTCACATAATAACTTAAGAGAATAATTTGTGTCCCTTTCTAGTAAGGTGGACTTAAGGTAACTTGTGAAATGTGGATACCTGTTTAAATTCTTGTTTTTTTTTTTAGTATCTAAATAAGCCTTTATGCATATCTATTATATTATATTCTTTCAATCTATAAACAAAGTAACGTCAGTTATACTTTAACTTGGAGTTGGTATCAGATATCGAACTTGAAGAAATTTATTTTTTTAATCGTTTATAGTAATGTCAGTTACGTCAAAAAATATTTATATTAAAGACGATATCGCAAGCTCGCCTTGAATGGATCACCTGGTTTATTACGCTACGTCAGTGCTCTGTTCTATCTGATCAGCGACCCTCAAAATGTGAGTATTTAAAAAATAATAATATCTCGTAATTAGAAATTTTTAAAAATGATTCACTAGACTCATCTATATGACGAACTACACCTGCAATTAAAATATTGAAAGCTGATCACGAACCTTTACAAAGTCAGTCGCATATGTCGTTCTCTATGCGCTTCCAACTTGTTTTTAGATTCAAATCTGCGAACCAAAATTAAATATCGTGCATAAAGTAATGAACACTTTTGAAATTTGTATCGTGCAAAATGAATAAAATATCGAAACAACTTTTAAAACTTATCGAGCATTTAGTATTTTTATTATGCAAATGCTATTTAAATACCGAGCATTCTTATACTGCATTCATCATTAGTAGTCAAGCATTTCTCCTATCTTATATTGCAAAATATATTAAAATATCGAGCACTTATTGGGACCCTTTTTATTCTTTATCATATTTTTTTCTCCAATTGCAACTTAATTTAAGTTTAGTTAGTATTATGTGACTATTATTATACAACTTATGTTGTCCACAACAAAATATGATTATCGTTTATGATTATATTTTAACTTGAAAAAAAAAAAGATCTAAGAGTGACCCTTTCCATACTTTCTTCCCAAAATTGTGATTTAGTTATTTCTGACATCTTTTCAACATCCATGCAGAATATTCCTCAACTGGGTCACTAACCAGGTCGATAACCACAACATATTTTTCCCATATGCGTGTTAAAATTAACAAACTTGTAGTAGGTAATTAACTATTTTAACTAGACTAATACTTGGAATAATAATAAATGTTTTGCTCAGTATGTTAATTGCCTCAAAATTAATGGCTAATTAGAGAAGTTAAAGATAAACAATTCTTGAAATATAATTTAAAGCTGATACATTTGAGAACTAACTGTCAAATATATGAAAATTGAACGTTCGGCAGTATACTAAAAATAGCAATGAACAGTCTTTCACCTAATAAAAAATTACTGTTAATCGTAATTACTCTGACTTAAAAAATAATCAATGGAATAGAATTTTAATAGTGACAAATCTATTAGGCTACAGAATTTAGTTATTTTAGTACTAATAAAAAAATATGCAAATGCCTAGGTTTCCTTAAAAATAAAGTTACCTTCATGCGTACACCTTCGAATATTTTCGAAACCTCGTAAAAAACGAAGTGACCCATTACCGAGACATTTGGCAAAGGATATCATCTGCTCGGCTGGTAAATATAATGACCGCAAAAATACTTTCGTATATCAATAAAGACGTCACGGGATATATCAAAACAGAATTGTGTATTTTTAGCACCGACCAGAGGTAAAAATAATACTTTTCACACAGAAATATCAATTTTAGAGAACAAGAAAATAATTTCCACTTGATTTTGACAAGTGTGTACTTAAATCATATGATTAAATAAGCAAATTGGTTGAATGATCAGGATGTAGTCAAACTGTTACTTTTGTCCAAACAAACTTTAGAAGTATTTAGGTTCATTGAATCTTACTGTTAAAAAAAACCTATTTCTATGCACTTTCTAATTCTCTTGATAAGATATTTCCTCACATCGAAAAATGCAGTTGGTTGTCCCCTACTAAATATTCCAAAATCAAGTATGTATTTGTTCCTATTACTTTTGATCTGTGACAAACCATGTTATGTTGGTTTTTGTTCGGGTTGTTAAAAATAAGATTTTCTGAAAATAAATTTCAATAACATGTTTGAAATTGCGCGTAAGCAGGATAGTTTTTTTTATGTAGAAATGACGCCTGGATAAGATTTTATAGTCAACCGAATCAGAACGTTTCGACAATAAAAACATGAGAGAGAAATTTATAATCAGACATTGCTAATGCGGCGTATTCTATGGCCGAATCTGCTTTAATACATAAATTATGATTCCTTTTCTTAAAATGTGATTCTGTATCAAATTAGATTGAGGCACTGGTTATAATACAAAACAAAAACAACAACTTTGACACCCTGTAACTTTACCACAGTACAATTTATTAAGACATATTTAGCTATATCTTCATATTTTTCCCAAAGATGTCGCCCCTGCTCTGTGGCTCATTATTAATGGTCCACCCTGTGTAGGTAAGTAGGATTAAATGCGCACATTTCGTCGCAAAAAATACGCTAATATAATATGCTCATCTGTATATTATGGACATATTAAACACCGTAACATTATCATGGAAATAATGTAATAAAACATTAACCATTACAAATTTTCACAAAAAAACATTATGCGTTTCATAAAAACGACTATTGTTATTAATTAAAAAAAATTGGGTTTTCCCATTTTCAGTAAGCGACACAATTTAAATTTATTTTTCGAGACCACCAAATTTTTAGCACTAATTTAGCGGTAAAGTTGATTCGATAATTACCCGACGAACGTAAAAAATAAAAATATTAATAATTTTGAAACAATAATGAAGCAATATTTCATAACACTCTCAAGATTAAATTATTGTCAAATCTTCGTACCAAAAATGTGTTTTTGTTGTGAGTAGCCCAAGGTGAAAAACACAACTACAACGGCAAGGCCTTGAAGTAACCAGGAAAAGAGTTGAATCAACCCACAGATCATTTATAAATATATTTATCTGAATAATTAACTAAGCCTCACAATGATTTATTAAGACACTATAGCTAATACACTTGATCACTCGCCGTAAAAAGTAAGAAATAGGCAAGGTCACATTCTTGACGCTGTTATCGAAAAGCTATCACGATTAAAAAAATTCACTGAAACTGTTGAACCGAGTCTAGGTAAAAAAATCCGCCTTTAAAATTCGATTTTACTTACTTTATACTTTCAATATTGCAAATCTGGATAATTGAAAAAAAAAAAAAAAATGGTTGGCGAAGGTAGATTTTGATTAAAGTAGATTTTATCGTAACCGTATTTTTACCTATTACATTTGCAATTAGTGGTGTTCGTTAACAGGACAAATGGAACAAAAGAAATAATTACCCAAAATTTTTTGTAAACAAGGGAATATTTTACGCAAAAAAAATGTATAAGAATCATTCAGGAATATGATACGAATAAAGTCGGCTTACAGGTTATATAAAAAAATGCAATAGAAATTATATTATTTTCACTCATTAAAGGTCCGTCAGAATTACAAACACAACAAAACACATACTCCGCGTGCAGCTAAATAAAGTGCTCATTTACTCCAAGAAAATTGAAGGGAAGGAATACTATTAGATAATAGAAAACTTTAATTATAAAATCTGGAAAAACAAACTGGTAAACTATATTATAGGAAAATATCTGTACCTGACACTAATTCCTTTACTTAATTACAAGAAAACGTTTACAATTGGAAATATAGTTAGTAAAACCCGAAAGAAAACACAAAACGTAAATAGACAAAGTTTCAATTATGACAACGAATTTTACAGTTTAGTGTTGCTGGTTGCGGAACTCTCTAAATGTCAAACGTCCGAAATAAAATAAATAACCTCGCGCTGGATAGGTGCTCATAGTCGGTGAAAAATTAAAAAAAAAATTGTTTTCGCTCTATAAGTGAACTTTTTTGAAGGGTGATTGCATTGTGATTTTTCTCTATCCGTTATTAAAATATTTGTACTTAGTCATAGTTAACTCTTTATAAGTCAATTTACAGGATGTCCGGAATTTTAACCGCAAAAATTAATAGGGAAGTAACATTCATCATTCAGGTTGTCGCTTGTGACATCGTTCACTTCTTCAGAAGTTGGTACTTCTGAAACCAAGTTAATTCTGAAGATAGCAATGCATCTGTCGAAATGTCAAAGCAATATATCTCTCCAAATGTCAAAAAACCAAAACCGACAACATGGAAATCAGTACGGAAATTGTTCAAAATGTATTTAGATAACATTGACTTTTAATATTTTAACGCCCTGTTTCTCAAAATCGCTGAAAATTTAAAAGAAATTTCTGTGTATGTTTATAACAAAATAGCATTATTTTTACTTCTTCTTCAGATACCTGAATTTCAGCGATATTTTACTTTTTTGCCATTGCATAACATGTTACAAAACATGCTTGAAATTTTCTTGGAGGAATTAGAGATAGAGATATTCCTTTTTACTATTTCTTTTTTATTTTTAGGAAAAGAGATAAAATCCAACAGAATTCTGCACAACTACGCTAGTCGCTGTATCAATTAGACTACTAGATAAGCAATTGAGAGTTCCAAACAGAGATAGGCATGAAATGACACTCTAATTTTATGCCTCACCGATGAACGCATGAAACCGCCCCCGCCTATTCGACAACCACTACTGTTATTTCACATCTCAACAACTATGTCGAAATATATATTGTGAAAATGATAATCTTACTTTCCAATATAGCGTCAAGTAACCAAAACCTTATGAATAGAAGGAATAGTAATTTTATATATCACGGAAGTATTAAATTCATACAGTAGCGGAAGGTTTTGATGCTTCCTAGCAATAATAAAAATAGAGAGAAATAAACAAAACTTTCAACGTTGACAGATGTGTTCGTATTTAAGATATACTCGCGACAAGAATTCAGACGACTTACGTCATACAAACAAATGAATAATTCATTACATTTTCATCAAAATATTTAAGAAACTGCAACTGATAGTAATGAAACTATATACTACACTAAAAGTTTGCATTTTAAATTGCTCTACCAAATATCGAAAATTACGTTGACAATAAAAACAAATGTGTAACGTCAGCCGTGACGTAAGACGTCTGAATTCTTGACACGAGTATATAGAGATACTCCCATAATAATAAATATCATTTAATAATAAAGTAGTACATATTTAACGCATTGTACACAAATATATAACACAATACAAAAACTAAACCTAATATTTGCAAACCACAAATCGTGCTTTTAAGATCATAAGCAATCAAATAAGCATTGCTCTCTACTTTATTACACCTCTTGAATATGAAACAAACGCAAAAATGTATTTATAACACGCAATGTAAAAATTATTAAACGAGTCGAGCATAAATGTCACAAATACATTTTAATTGTTACTTCTAAAGAAAGAGTAGGTCGTTGTTGATTAAAATAATGTTATTTAAACATCAATAATAATTGTGTTATGAAAATGAGATGTGCATTAATTTTTGGTTAGTATTTTTTTTTTTAGTTTTAACTGGTATTAGCTTGATACCAATGACTTTTTTGTTGCAAGGCTTAAATAATAATAATTTCTTTATTTAGTAATAGGATGTAACTAATAACATATATGTCTTGCATTAAAACAAATATACTAACATGTGTTTCCCATTGTCTTTCATTACCTTCTACTTGATCAATCTGTACTTTATGCATGGCAGCAATTTCAACTATGCATACATATTAATCTGTTCAATGGGAAGGTAATCAGTTTGTCAATACAAATGACAATTTATTTACATAAATTAATATTACATTAAATTTCGGAATTAGATCCTAATTCAATTTCCTAAAACTTTCAATGTCATAACGGTTCTTAAAATGTAAGATTTTAAAATAAAATTGTATGTCAATAATTATTTTCGGATTACATTCATTTCATTATAATTATTTTTTGTTGTTTGCACATAAAATTGCTTAATAAATTGTATTGTTTCTTTTTATTCTTTCACCATTCCAAAAAATCTTTAGGCAATTATTATATTCACAGCTTTATAAAATATTAGTATGTATTATATTACTTTACATTTCCAACAAAATTTGTTATACCACTGGTATCTGCTTTCATTCGACGCCAACTATCAAATATTACCTGTTGTTTTGACACGCTTTGATTAGATATTGGTTGACTACAATTGTGTACAATAAATGGCATTTGTTCTGTTTATTTATATCATTGCTCTGAGGGTGCTCCTAATAGATTATGGATTGTGCATTATAGCGGTACAGATTTAAGAAGTCATTTGCATTAGAAAACTCATATATATCTTTTTCTGGAACATGGGTGAAAGACGATATAGTGAAGAAACGCAAATATCTCGTGATATTCGCAGTTTTGGCGGAGGCGCCAAAGCTAGAAATATACCTATCTAACTGTAGAAAATGTAAATAGTATTTTTCCTTTTACGAATAGGTACATACTACAACGTCTACTCTTGTTACATTTGGAGAAGAGATAAAAATGTAAAAGTGATGGTGAAGTTAAAGAAATAGTCACATAATGAAACATCGCAGGTATATTATATTTATAGCACACTCCGAAATGACATTTTTCCAAAATTGAGAAACCTTGAAGGTGGACTTAACCGTATAAGTAGTTTAGTTTTCAGGACCTAAATTAAGCGTTTGCTACCTCAAGCTTTTAATAGTTGTGCAATTTCATGAGAGAGGAAAATGTGACAAGGTCAACTAGCTGGTCAATTATTATTAGCTTACACTCGACAACAATTTTTATACCTTAAAATGATAATCTCTGACATTTAGCAAGGCAAGCACATGGTGTAAAATATAGACAGGTGTCTGTACTGTACGCCAAAGCGATGATGTCAAAAAGTTCTTTACTAAAAAAATAAATTAGGTAGCATCTTTTTTATAGCATAAACATTTAAGATAGAAGCTTAATAGGAAGAAATAGAATGTAAATTTTATGCAAAACCAAAATAAATGTGGTGAGACTACAAAATATAAATTACTTGTTTATTTCAGTTTGTGTGGGAGAGAACAAGCAAAACCATATGAAATTTAGAATTTTCAAATGCACATTTAACTTAGATAATTTATACAGGTGGTTTGAAAATTTAATGAAATTGTTTTATATTCGCGTCAAATAAAACAAATAAAAAAAAATCAGTAACACCCTTTTGCATGTGCCTCTTAAACATACTAATAATAAAAACACAATTACAATTAACAAAAAAATATATATATTTTGCTAACCTATTTGCTAATTTTCTAAAATAAACAATTGCAATTTCTATACCACACTGCCCTTCCTATACAGGGTGTCTCGAAATGAATGTAATATAGATTCTTGACGACAAAATAGACAAACTTACTTTAGTCAAAAGTTGGCCGTTGAAAAGATACAGGGTGTCAAAGTTAAAATTTTATTTTCGACATTTATAAATAACTTCAAATTCAAAATTTGCATACATTTTGGAGATCGGGGGTTTTTGGAGGCGAAAAATTCAAATGTGTTTCTAATTTTGACGTCACTAGTAGAGGGCGCCTTTTGACACATCATGCTTCTTTTAAATGGCAAAACTTTTTTTGCGACTTCGTGTGAAAAAGTAATAAATTGTTGAAGTCGTTAAAAGTAACCGTTTTCGAAATAATTCTATTTGAAATATTCAATGCAGCGAGTAAAAACTGCTTTTATTTTACGTAATGTGCCATATGTGGCGCTTTCTGAATTTCTCGGCCTCAAAACCCCCCGAAATGTATGCAAATATTTGTTTTTTTTAAAAAGTTATTTACAAATATTTTGTACTTTGACATTTGACTACATCGCATTATCAGGACTTTTCTTTTGCTATATGTTGCATTAATTTTGGGACACCCTGTATTATTTTACTGATCAGAAACATATATGTAAATTGGAATGAACTTTAGCAAAACATTGTGATAATGAAAAATATTTATCTGTATACGAGTATACGGGGCGATTTAACTTTAAATAATGTTTTGAGTATATGTCCTCATATCTCTTCAATAACTGCAGCAAGTAAATAGTTAAGTAACGTTCTTTTTAATAAAGGTAATGAAACATACCAAACGATATCCTAAACTAACATGCATTCACATCATAAAATCACACCGATTAAAACAAAACAGAGATCACTAAACTAAACACATCTTCACTACAGAACGGAACTGAAATTCAAAAACAAACAAAAACCCATCATCATCCACCGCATACACCAAAAAAAGAGACTCGCCGAACGCAACACAACGTTCGACGGGAGTCGAATGAAAGACAACACCCGCCGCAATAGCGTAACCACCAACTGAAACTGAATCTTTCAGGGCCAGCGGCAAGAGGAATAGGACGGAGGAGAGCAGCAGCACGGCTACGGCGGTAACAAGAGAGCCGCGGACCCCACCAGTGAAAGTGTCCGGTCCGAAGCACAAGGGGGATTATCGCGACGGCGACGGCCAAATGGTATCATGACGCAGCACGTGCCGGCATGGAGTTCTCGTGGTGTGCGACGATTAAACGTGAGCGCATACTTCTGCTATTGCATTCAATAATTAATTCATTTTATCAATAGTTTTAGAAAAACAACTGTCTCATACAATACAACACAATAGGCAACATTATTCTGATTACTAATACTGAAAAGCTAAATCGCTTTGTTCTGATCTGATACTGCTGTTTGATTTAATATTTCCAAGACACAATAATTGGAGATAAAAATAAATGTTTCTACCCTCTTGTTAAAGGCTTTTGTACTTTATTTTGCAATAATAATGACATTGGCTCGATCAGTTTTTAAATAACTGGAAGTTCTGAGTAGAAAAGTAATTTTAAACATTTAAGAACTGAATAATAGAATTTAGCAAATAACAAGAATGTTATCTCATGCCACTTGCGAATATTTTAAGGTACCGAAGTAAAATCAATGTACATATAACGTCAGAAAGCGATCTAGCCATTAAACTTTTAGGCACTGAAATCTTCCAAAATACGTGTATTTTTAAATTCAACTATAGATGTAAACATTGTTATAACATAAACTTACATAGTTCTGGATATGAGATTGTTCACTTTTGATTATAAATAAGTATGTGAAAATAATTGTTAAAATGTGGGGTTAGAATAGCTAAATAATGTGTGGCATTTTAAAAGTTATTACAGAGGAGAGTTTAAATAGTAAAAGTGTATAAACAAAATATCAATAATTTTATTTTTAATATTACTTTTGCTCTACGTGTTTTATTTTTAGATCAAATTTGTGGTGGTACAGAAATCTAAAATAAAACACGTATAGCAAAAGTAAGTAAAATTATTGAAATTTTGTTTATCCACCTTTACTATTTAAATTCTCCTCAAATAATATAATAACTTTTAAAATGCATTTGTACGACACATTTTTGTGTCTATTTGCTATTCCAACCCCACATTTTAACAATTATTTGCACATACTTATAAACAAAAGTGAACAATCTTATATGCAGAACTATGAAAGTGTATGTTATAGCAATATTTACATCTACAGTTGAATTTTAAAAAATACGTATTTTGAAATATTTCTGTATCAATTTTTTTTTTTGGATAGACTGCTTTTAGCCGTTATATTATATTCGTTTCACTTCGGTATCTTTGAATATTCGCAAGTGGCATGAGATAACATTCCTGTTATTTGCTAAAATCTATATTATTCAATTCTTAAATGTCTAAAATTACATACTTGTATTTGTAAAAAACACTATTTTCTTAAAGACGGTTCTAATACGTATAATTTAACGAACGATTATCAGTGCATTCTCCATTTCCCCCCTTAAAATATTTAAATACTTTTGATAAACAGGGCTTCCAACAATCAAAACATAGCTGGCAAATGTGGAATCTGTCAAAATGTTAATTTCTGTTTTATGTCTAGAGCAACTAGGTTACTAATTTAATTTATCGCATTTTTTTAATTATAAAATAGTAGTGCAACATATTGATGTTCGTAATTTTATTCTGCATCTGTTACTGTCAAGATCCAATATGATGCCCATAAGAAAAAAAAAAACACCTAAATATTGCATAACCAAAACTAGTACTTCTTTACTAAATTTCAGCTCTTGTTGAGAAATAATGAGGCCAGTTGGCATTTTCTAAAATTTATATTTTTAGTTTTTTTTTAATTACCATCAAAAGACGCACCTTTTTCTAATTTAATCCACCCTGTATATTTCACAATTTCGAGATGCCAATGCTGAGCTATGAAAAATAAACCACCGTGCATATTTTTAGCAAATAAATGGAACTTAACTGACAACAAATTCTGTTTTTTTAATTAAGGCCCGGTTTTTCAATGAGGTAAACTTGTATGTTAAGTAATATGCACCTACAAGTTGATTCATGGTTAATTCCCAAATGCGTTTTCATTACTTTTGTTACTTCAGTTAACTATCTGAAGGTTTACAATTTATTTATTTATGTTGGCGAAATTGCTGGCACATTTTATGTATTTTGCTACGATTGTCTTGTAAAATGCACTACGTTGGCAACGAAAACCCACAAATTGGTAACCTAACTTTGTCAAATTTGTTTATGACAACTGTCAAGTGTGTTCATAAAATGTCGCAGGTTGCAACAACTGACCGCGGTGACAATCTAAATCTATTAAAAAGGTCTTTACCGTCATATTCTTGGAAGTAATTTGGTCTAGCTCGTATTATTTTAGGTCTTCTAATATCTTCTTTGTCGCTGCTGTATGCATTAATATCGTATTCCATAATAAATAGTAACAAATTAACTACTTTTTAGGTAAATTCTCTGAATTAACTGTCACATCCTTAGTTAACCCCTACTTCATGGACAGGTTATCTTAACCAAAAGTTAACTACTAAATTTTTGGTAACCAATAATTGAAAAACCGAATTTTTGATGTAACTATCGGTTTACTATTAATCACAAGTTAACCATCAATTGAAAAACCGGGCCTAAGAGGGGTATTCATTCTCGTTTTAGCCTAGCCACTGAACATCAACGCAAATGATATAGAGCACAACTAAAGGAAATGGAAATGTCAACTGTTTTAAACGATACCACGTTTGTTTTTTTATATATCAAATTACAGCTTTGCAACTTTTAGCGGCAACAGGTCTCAGGAAGTTATACTTCTCGGTTCTTGCACACTCGGCTGATTTTTAATCAACACACCTGCGTATCGCAGATTGGTTTTATCTTCTTACGTGAATCTTATTCGCGCAAAATCAATTTTCTCGTAATGCCTTTACACCCAGCTGCTGGCTGCCATATTTCATAAGCTATGTTAAAAATAATCTCGATCCTATCGCAGACTTACCAGTTATGTTGCACACGTAGGTATACTAATTCCAAAGTTACTTGGAGCAAAAAATCGGCAGGTGAATTTGTCTGGATCCATCGGCGTACACCAACGGATTTACAAAAGCTTTATTTAAATCTTTGAAATATTTTTTACATCTACCTAACATTGGATGAGTAGGATCTGTAGTATATACACGATGTCCCCGGATAGTTAAAACTCTTGTGGAGACAAAAAAAGTTAGTGCCAAAATAGACCTGAGAATTAGCTATGCTTGTTTGTAAAGCAAATTGTGTTATAATTTGGAATTTAATAAATACACATTATTATCATTTCAAATCCGTAAAATTAAGTAGCTAAGTTTTGAAATTTCAGAAAAAAATTTGTTTTTTTCAAATAAAATAAATAAAATCATTTTTTTGTAATATCTCCTCCCTCCCATTCCTCCCTCTTCAATGGCTCCCTGTGCCCTTAAAAAGCATTTCCGGACCCATGTTCATATAAACTTTTTTACTTAGTTTTGATCATAGAAACGGCCTGTTCAGGGTTGGCAGCTTATTATGAGACACCCTGTATAACAAAACAGATGAAAATAAAAAATCCTACTGTAACAGCAATATATAAAATATGTATTAAACTGATTTCTCAACTGCAACATTTTCTCGACAAAACTGTCATGTCAAATTGTCAGCAGTTCAAGACAAACTTGCATAATGAAGATGACAATATAATGTAGAACCATAATTAAATATATTTCATAACTTTAGAGTCAACCATTCGAAGTGTAACACACTGGAAAAAATATAGACACAGGTCCTATACGTAATTTTACCAATTAAAAAAATTTCAATACCTTTTCTAATTATTGAACTGTATATTATACACGAAACATACCAGATGTTAATTTGCAATTAATTCTAGTGTTTATTGGCCAATGCTGCGAAATATCAGCACAAGGTTAAGTGGAGGAAAACCTAGAGCGTCAAACTTCTCCCCAAATACAAATCCACTCATTGTTATTAATGAAGTGGCATTTGTCAGCAGTCATGTTTCATGTTCAACAATCAAGACATTCGACCATCAGAGCAGCACCTCAATGACTCGAGGAAACGGAAGTCCAAGTGGACTTGAACTTGTATTAAATTCTTTCAATGAGAATTGCAGTTTTAATATAAGTCAAGGCGCGTCTGATTCGGCTGTCCCGCAGCGATAATCATCCAATTGAGATGCAATGACCTTTCTCGTTCTTACAATTAACTATCCTCTAACGATGGAGTAGGTCTCAGACTCTGAAAAACAAGTTGTGCTGTTTATCACGCTCATTCTTTACTTAACTGCGAGGATAATCGACAAAACATACACAAATTTATAAACTATTCGCCTTGACATCGACGGCATATAAAAAAAAAACTTTACTCGGCGATATCGACTGACATCGGATTTCCTTGGAAAAATTCCAAAGGCAACTTGAATGGTAGGTACTTTGTTGCTGGCGGGACGTGGTGCATTCGTATATCAAAAGTTGGCAGTATAGACTATAAACAATAACCATTGTTTAACACCGAGTAGTTTATATATAAATACGTTTGTGGAGGAGGTACACGTTATTGTTTGAATGTTACAAGGCAAAATCACAGGAATCGGCACGAGTATTAGTTCAAGCCAACACTACAGAGTGATCGCTTGAATGCTAGATGAAGAAATCGGTGCACGTGTTGAAAGTATGAATTTACTGACATATTCAATTAAAATTAGTATTAAGAAAGATTAGTTAGGAATCCAAAATAAATTAAAATACGTATTATGTTGACGGCAAAGATCGAAAAACAGCGGATATCTGAAACATCATGTAACTTTTCCTGACATCGGGAATTCTTCTAGAATAATTCCCGTACATAAAAAAGGTTCCAAACACGACTTCGCTTACTACCGTCCTATAACCATTTTGAACTTTTGGGTCTCTGAGATAATACTTCACTTATATAAAATATATTACATCATGTAACTTGATTATTCCTGGACACCTTGGATTTGTAAAGGCCGACCGTATCAGTACAGTCAGGTAAATGTTACACTGACTTCTCCAAAATGAATTTTCCTAAGTGTCGTATTCTTGAAATAGTGTTTTCTACAAATACAAATAATTTTAGACACTTAAGAACAGAGCTTATTAAATAACCCGTATGTTATCTGATGCCTCCTGCGAATATTCAAACAAGATACCGAAGTAAAACGAATATATGACGACAGAAAGCGATCAACAAATTTTTAGGTATAGAAATGTTTCAAAATACACATTTTTAAAATTTAAATGTAGATTGTTATAACATAAACTTACAGAGATCTGCATATAAGGTTCATTTTTGTGTATATGTGTATGCATGTGAAAATGATTGATAAAATATGGGGTTAGAATAGCAAAATAATGTGTCATATAAGGTTTTTAAAAGTTATTTTATTTGAGGAGAATTAAAATAGTAAAAGTGGAACAAAAGATCAAGAATTTTATTTTTGTTATTACATTTGCTCTGTTTTATTTATTTGTACCTAAAAACACCACAAATTTGATTATTTTACGGTGAGAAATACGACGACCTTAATGTCTTTGGACTTTGTGATAAGTTTGTTAAATTTGTTTCAATCTTACCTTTTGAATCGTTTTCATTTTGTTCAGTATCGCGGTTTCAGATTAGATTTCTGATCAGTGTTCCGCAGGGGTCGG
The DNA here is from genome assembly GCA_025584915.1 of Monochamus saltuarius. Taxonomy (NCBI): domain Eukaryota; kingdom Metazoa; phylum Arthropoda; class Insecta; order Coleoptera; family Cerambycidae; genus Monochamus; species Monochamus saltuarius. The sequence goes on from CM046726.1 coordinate 3,596,895, forward strand.
TATTAGGCCCTCTTCTCTTTATACTTTTTACTAATAATATGGTCAATGACATGACCGTTCGCTATATGCTATGCGTAGACGACCTTAAACTGTATTATCTATGTACTTTTGCTGACTGTTAAAATGTTAAACGACTGGAGTAATGATAATAAATTACCCTTGAATTCATCGAAATGTAATGTAATTTTATCGAAAAAAAAAATGTCCAACTATATTTGATTACACCATTGATGATGACTCTCTTGAACGACCGTCAGAAATTGCAAACCTTAGCGTTATTACTGATAGGGAACTTAATTTCTCGATACATATTGAAGCATGTTTGACAAATGCGTATACGAATTTGGGTTTTATTCTTAGTAGTTCTCAATATCTTAATTATGATATAAAATGTAAGACAATTTTATCCCAGTTTAATTTTAAAGTAGCAAGTTATGATAACCGACACAACAAACTATTTATTCAACCTCAAGCGCGTACAAATTTACTACTAAAGTCGCCTATATATTAGATGGTTAGTAATGACTTCAGTATAGACCATATCCTTGACATATTATCTTGTAGTTAGCACGATATTTAAGAACTTGTTTTGTGATGACCTGATATGTGTTTTTACTTTGTTTATATCGTTTTTTTTTTTCATATTTTGAAAATATCACTACTTGTTTTATATTAGGTTTGTTTTTACAGCTGTTGGAAACGGTTTGAAACTGTCATAAATATTCGACCAGATAAGTTGAGAACACGTTACCATTGAATTTAACGCAATAAATAGTTGGACGGATATTTCTGACAGTTTCAAACCGTTTCCAAATGCTGTAAAAACAAATCTATTGCTTACCTGTTTAAAACTCATGCAATATATTTTTTGTTTGTTTTAGATTTGTTTGACATCTACATACATTTTTTTATTTTAATTTTGTGCTATTACTTATCTACAGGATACAGGCATTTGACTTGTTGGATATTTTACTGGAAAATAAATAATCTCAAATAAAACAAGAAAAGTCTTGCAGATTCAAGTACTCAAAACAGACATTCCAAAATATAAGTCATTAATATATCCAATAAAGCAATCTACAGACTATTATAAATGCGTAAAAACCCAGACTTGTTAACAAGAAAATAGCTACATTACTGTGCCAATGGGCATACCACCAATATTTACATAGCCACACATCCATTCTTCTTAATCGAGTTTCCATCTTGGGACATTTACCAACGGTCGAATGCTTCCATACACATCCATGTATGTATCTAACACAATAAATCAGTATAATTCTTTTTAACATTCGACTCGAATATTGGCGCGTAGTACAAAATTAGATTTACGATGCTGTTAAAATATCAATGTTAAAAAAACCTCGTCGTGAAGTATTTTTAGAGACTATGAATCTTAATATACGTAATTTTCATAAATAATTACCAAACACTCACGTATATCAGCCTTTTTTATATGTGCTATACGTTATTGTATTCCTTAACTGTCGAAAAATCCTAACAAAGGAACGAGGTTAAACATATTTTTTTATTTATAACTTTATTATAGTGATATCAAAATTTATTTCATAGCAAGGAAGTTTTTATCCTAAAATAACACCCCGGAAATCAATAATTGACACGCCTGGAAGATTTTTTCACACAATATTAATTACTGATGAGCTACGAGGGGTGGACACGCCACTGGGAATTTATCTCTTTCTTTATCCAGTTCAAATTTACAGGTGTTGTAATATTTCACCAATAAAACTGTACAGGGTGGGCAAATTTCGATGTTTTTATCTCAACTATAGGATCGATAGATCTCTTTTTTTAAGAGAAAATTAATGGTCAAAACTAAAATGGCCTATCGTCTTTTGTTTTCGAATAATAAAATTTCAAATCTTCCACTTTTCGATACGTGTCTGTAAGTTGGTTTCAGTTTTTTCACAATATTTTAGCAAGGGCAGCAGATATCTTAGACCTGTTTGGTTTATCTTGATGACCATCAAAAGGCGCAACTTTTTTCTAATTTGAATCACCCTGTAAATTTTACGGTTTCCCCAGAAACCAACGGTGAGCCGTGAAAATCGGACCGCCCTGTATACCGTTCACCCTGTATAATAATTCGTACATTTTGTCGGTATTCAAAAATGTCGAAATGTCAAATTTAGTAACGGATTAACAACTTGTAAAATGAATGAAAATAGACCTTACGGACTACGTACATATGAACCTTCTTTTTTTGTTGCTAGATCTAAAAATTTTTGTTAGTGAAAGATTGCATTCATACCCCCTTTTTTTCGAATTACACTTAAATAGTTAAGACTAAATATTATGCACCACCTGTGTTAATAATCCAGAAAGCGTAAAATTTCTTGGAGCTGGTTTAGATCCGAAGTTATCTTGAAATCAGCAGATTGATTATATCAATAAAATATCTAAACGTATTTTCTTACGCCGAAGTTTAGTAAACAGTCTTTCCCTAATGATAGCTTGTCATCGCTTAATACATTCTATTATATCGATGCTATTATAATATGGAGTCATGCGCCTTGTAGTGCACGTGTTTTTTTTCTTACAAAGAAAAGCCATATGGATCACCACTGGGCTTGATTTTAGAGATGACCTTAAACATTGTTTTTGTAAACTTAAATATTCTCACTGTACCATCAACTTACATATTTCATTGTCTTCTTTTTATTAAATGTAATTTGGACAAATTTAATTCTACTCAACTCAATCTCATGCTTATAGCACCAGGAAAAAGAATGATCTTGCTTGACAACTACTGTCGTAGAATTTTAAGAACGAGGAAAGGAACTGATTATATAGGAATACAATTTTTTAATGCACTTCCTCCTAATATAACAAACTTAAAACATAACATTCAAAATGAAAATAAAGAATTATCTTCAAATCAAGCTTTTTATACTCTGAATATTTTAACTGTGATTTTATAATGTAATTGTCCGTTGTGTTAAAAATCTGCTTTTTAAATAGTTTTTAACTGTTTTATCATTTTTATATTGATTATTTTAAAACCAGTTTACGGCATGAAATTTAAAAAAATAAATCTCATAAAATTTCTATGAAGAAATATTTCCTTTCAAACAAATCTCAATTGCAAAAATGAATTATTATCCATCAGACGACCTGTTGTAACACAGCAACAATAAATTAAGAAGTGGGCTTCGTATGTTATGCTTGCTAACAAGTCTATTTTAAATGGCTGAAGATTTATGACTTGAGATTATGTCATCTGGTCTGCTTTATTTCAAAATAAAAACCTTCCCACTACCACCATATAATTAATTAAGCATTATTACATTCTTTGTCAAATTAAACAGACACCATTCTTTTGTATTTCACGATTTCTTCAGATCATCCATGGAGCAGTAGTTGCTGTGGGATAGATATAATATTTCAAAATTGTACAATGTAATTGCATTTTGCATCAATCTTCCAATTTGTTATTGCACGGGTAAGAAAGTGGTCCACAAGTGAGTAGGCATCTCGATTACAGCCTCCCCTTCAAATTCTTAATTTTTGAACGACTGCCAAATTCACAGAATGCCATAAGCCATAACATTAGTTATAAATGGCCGGTGTTTTAATATAGGTAATCAATTACGTAAGAGAAAAATAACTATGACGAAGATGCATCGAGTTAAATTGAAGCAAAATCTGAAAATAATTTTAAATTTTCACATTTTCAGTCCCATCCATGTTTTTTTTTTTTATTGGGTCATGAGAATTTCAACTTTTGGCAGAGGCAAAAAAATAGCACAAATCTCCCCTTAAGAACACTGTATTTTTGAAACGTTTATTAAAAGAAATACGAAATAATTTTAGACATTTAAGAACTGAGTAAGAGCTTAGCAATTAACAGGATCTCATGCCACCTTCGAATATTCAAAGGTACCGAAGTATAACGAATATACAGGGTGTCTCATAATTAGCTGCCAACCCTGAACAGGCCGATTCTATGATCAAAACTAAGTAAAAAAGTTCATATGAACATGGGTCTGGAAATACTTCACAAAAACAAAATAGTTATTTATGTATTAAGACAGATACAGGTATAATTATTATGCCCGCAGGCGACAGTTTCTGAGCATTATAAATAAAGTCATAGAAAATATTGCAGTTGGCAAAATGCACTAAAAGTTGAAACTTTTCCCGTCATTAAATACTTCGCGCCAATTTTGCGTCTATGAGAAGAAGGCTAAACACTAACACACTTTTCTACTTAAGAAATAGCAATATTTTTCTAATTGTTGACATTCCAAGAATTTACTTATTCCCTACTACAAAATACTTCTCAGTTTACCAAAGGTTTATTATAGACCGATAAATGATTGTAAACTGTGCCATGAGACTTTGAAATAAACCTGGATTCCATGTTTACGTATTTTTAATTAGAAACAAGATGCTCTAAGTATTAACATCTGCTATTCTTAAACTAGTAGTTTACAGAAATCGTTGAACTGTTACGCCACTTTGTGAAAAAAAGACGTAGCTCTCTAGGTATACAGTTTCGATGAATCGTGACAAGTTTACGTTTTGTAAAAAAGTAATTATTTTCACGTTTCTATGCCAGATCTTGCACCAGAATTGAAGATTTTCGTTTTGCAAGCAACGATGTCCCGAAAAGGTTAATGGCCGAAGTATTCTTACGACCACGTGATATTTACCGAAAGAAATCTGGGAGGCGATAATTAATTTAAAGCTGTCTTAAATTTATCAATATTTAACCCAATAAACTGATCAAGGATCTGGCTAATAAGATAAGTAGGTGTTATTTATAAACGGTAGTAAATATTAAATTGATCAAAAAATTTGCCAATTCAAGCTAAGGTCTAAACCCGATATGGTAAAAATTTAAACTACAGATATCTAGAGAGTAGCTGGTTTAAGTAATTTGTAATATAATTAATCTCGTATTTCTCGCGTTTAGTTTTATTTTTCTAAGGGCTAGTTATTATTTTTTCGATTGGACATTATAATTAAATCATCAAGTACCAAATTTAAAAGGTGCGAACTCCTTCCTGAAATCATGTGAAATTTTTGAGATCTGTGAAATCAGCAAAATCACATAAAATCGGTAAAATTTTGCGAAATCTCGCGGAATCATACGAATCATTAACCACTGTTTTCTAAAGCATTTGATAATCGGTTCACTTGCACTTGTATATAATGTGGCACTTCGTTTGAAATCAAGACATTTAAACTAGGCAGGTAATTTTAAGTCTCACTTGTAATGTGACGTCACAAAGTATGCAACTCGTGGTACTTTGTATCATATGAAATCAAGTGATACAATAATCCTAGTTGAACCTATATTTAAAGATAGATTATCTGTTTGGGAAAAAGGACATTGGAATTTGGATTATTTCTTCGTTAACAGACATATTTAAGAAATGTCTTCATTTGAATTCGACAGACGAATGTTATTTGTTAGTTTTGAACCAACTATCGTAAAATATTTTTCTCTTTTAATGTTTTAAATAAACTTACTTTTTAATTCATTAATATCAAACTTAATAATTGAGCAACTAATTTCATTTGGTATATTTGTCATCTGTGAGAAAACTTCAAATTTGTAGAATATTATCATGTTCATTTTCTGATTTCTTTATATTAAATCTTGCATAAGTTTTTTATTGCTTTTATATGTTTTATGGTATTAAAATATAATTATAATTGTCAATGTTATACGTTTAGTGCAAATAAGTAGAACTGTTGTTCAAGTTTAGCTTGATTTAGTCTCCTATATGTCGTTACATGATCAATTAAATAATATTTCTTAAATAAGTGTGGTACCTACTTGAATAAAAAAAGAAAATAGTAAGTGTTACCTTATTGACTTTATAAGTCACCTTACGACGAGGTCGAATATTACAGGTAAATTTTAACATTAGTAACGCTGGTTGCTTAGAACTAGTGCAAATTTAAACATCCATCGAGAACATACTATTATCTACCTGTTTTAAAAACTTATTTTTAAATAAAAAATTGCTCAGTACTTTAAAATACTCATTCATCATTAAATTCAAATGGAATCTAAAGAAATCAAATGGAACTAGTAAAATCAACGAAATCATGCGAAATCAGCGGAATCAGCAAAACCAAGTAAATCATGAATTCATTTGAAATCTTATTTCGTTGTTTTTTATTCTCGTTTTTATTAAAGTAATAAGGAATCTGAAATCAGGTGTACACAATTCTTGGAAGTGTCACACTCATCGACCAAATTATTAGTTAGGTTCTACAAGATTGGAAAATTCAATTCTTCATTATCAACCATTAAACCTAACCTAATGGTACTACGTGTCACATATTCACTTACGAATTGAAATCTCTGTAATCATGATACTACATACTATCAATACAATAATTAAACTTAAGCGTACATAGATTTAATGACACATTCTCTCCTCCATATTACTTTTTAATGTCACAAAATCATCGCTGACGTTCCATGACCGTTTCCATCATCCATTTACTGCAAATCATGAAAAAACAACATAAACGGTACTAGATTGTTCTATATTTGTCCTACTAAAGACGTAAATGTGGAGGTGTTAACAAATAAAATATTTAACATTCTTCTCATATCTATCATTAATGGTAACTGTACTTTTCAAACTCTACCATATTAAAACATCGGATGTTTGCCAACAACTAATTTGTGTATGCCGAAGTGACTAATCCTCATCTGGATATACACATGGTACAATACTACCATTGTTGACAAATCCTAGTACATTTTAGTGCAATTCCATTAGTTCCCAAAACCTGACAAAGAAAAATAGTGATACAGTTTCTTTCTCCCAAGACAAAATTGTTATCCTTGGCAAAAATTCTTTTTGCCATCGCAATCGCACACTCAGCGTCTGCAGCTTGTAGAAAGGCTACGGTGCACCGCCCACGCGTCGAGTACCGCTTCTGCCCACATCATTTAGGCGGGTACCATGCCGCGGCAGTATTTTTTTCGATTGTGTACCAACGTGCGCGGCTCGGCAACGGCCTTGCCTTGTTTGTGAGGGCCGCCGGCGGGTCGTTTGCCCCAACGGGACGGGCCGATGCACCTAGTGCACCGCTCCCACGCGCGGCGACCGTCTCCTGCCGCCCCTCGTCGTTTTGAGTTAAATCCACTGACGGCTCTGTTTACGAAAACTCAATTTTAAGGCCGTCACCGTTTAAATCAGTTTCGCGACGAGCTTTCCAGTCACACTGACAAAAGGTTTCCCACTGTATCTTTTAAATTGAGAAACTGCCAATTATTTTTTCAAAGGAACGTCTCTTCACTTGACCAATGAAATTAATACATTTTTTCTTGTTTGAGGGTGCCATTGCAATGATTTTAAACATTTAGTTATTGAAGGTTAAGGTTTAGGGCTAATTTCATGATGAAATGATATGTTTGATGTAGATACAGAACATTTTGCTTTTGTAATGACTTTGTTTGATCCAAATTTTGCTAGACATTTTTCTCGTCTCTTTTTAATGGAAAATTGAAGACGACCACTCAAAAATCACATTAATACATAGGTATCCAAATTTTCGAAATTTCGGGTTAAATTTGCTATTGGATAACTCTTATACGATTTTAACAGACACTTCAGATGCAGTTAATGGTGGTTAAGGCCCGGTTGTACAATTTAAATGTACAACCGGACCTAAGAAAAACGGTAAACGGTCGAAGAAATGTTACGAATGCATAGAATCTACAAATTCAAATTATGAATTCCAGATTACATGAATGGCGAATGATATGGCCAATGATTTCAATAATTATATCCGATCGTCAAATTGCGTGCTGAACGTTAGCGAAAAGTTTATAAAAGTTTTGTGTAAATAGTTTAGAAGAACTGAAAGGTAACTTTAGACAAAACCGAAAATCTGTTGAATTACAAAAAAAAATTTGTTTCAATAACAAATACAAAATTTATCTACACTAAACGTTTAAAATGATTAGAGTTACAGAAAAATGTGAAGTACAAAAGTTACTCGATTTATGAAATTTCGAAAATGATAGTAGAATAACAAATCAAATCAATTACAATAGCCGTGGTTGTTAATTTAAATAGAACACCTAACAGATGGTAGCACTTTTGTTATATGAACATAGGTCCGAATCGTTTTTGTTTAGAAGTTTAAATTTATATTTAAAAAAATATAAATTTATATTTCAATCAGGAGGATAAATATTGGAAAAATATATATAAAAGCCGCTTTACATTTAGGCAATGGAGCATGCAATGCAATGAAAACTATATTGCAGCAAAATCTTTCATGTAATATTGGTGTCATTTGTTTTACCTTTATGCAATATATTGCCCATTGCCAAATTAGAAAAATGAAAATGATTTCGATCTGCAAACCCATCAAAACATACAGGTGTTGTGTACTGTGGTGTGAAGTTTCAATCAACCTAGAGTTTCAATGGATGAAATAAAAAAGAAAATTATTATGGTTAATTGACTATTTACTTAATTCCTCGCTGTTAGTTCCTTTTGTGTAGGATGGCAAAACTGAATATTACCAGAAAAGGAACCAGAATTTCACGTGCAATGCAATCAAATTAGAGCAGACTCTATATTCGTGCAATGGACTGAAAACTGCGTCGGTCATTAATTTTAACTGCATGCGCGCATGCAATATTACTTTACATGCAATTAGAGTTGCATAAATGTAAAGCGGTCTTAAGAAAAACTAATTAATCATCGGATTCAAAACGAATTTTGGTGGACTACGTTCCAACCGTCGCCGTTGAGAAGGCCCTCTAAGATTGTACACTTGTAGGTGAATGATAATAAAAAATCATAGGATAGGTACACCATCTTTATATAATTCCGTTCCTTTGGTTAAACTAGAAAATAACCGAATTTTCTTATTTGTACCTGAACCTGGCTGAAACGGTTACGTAGACTCTTACCTACATCTTGCTTTTATGTACTGAACAAAGCCATATTAAAAATATCTATTAGACAGTAAAGCACTTATTACTTTGTAAAAATGTGATCAATGTTTAATCCCGGGATTTTTATGACTGAAAGTTAACAGAATCCCGGGATCCTGAATTTTCGTGTTCTCGAAATTGACAGCCCTACTAGCTACTATCTGCCCAGGTTTGGCATAGAGCTTGTATAACGCCCTGTATATTCAACTTCTTTATGCATTTTTTTTACCTTTTTCCAATTACGTAAGAATTCATAGATTTAGTTGTAATGTATTCTGATATATCGGACATTAATATTGTCTAATATGCGTATAGGTATTTTGACTAAATGACACTAATTAGACCGTGGCAGGCCTAATAATTAATCATAGACTTTATGTGGTAGACCTTGACAGCATTGTTACTGTTTGACAGCTTGTATAAATTCAATATAAAAAGATGCTTTTTATATTTTTTTCTACGTTCATGCAAAAAACAAAACTTTATTGAACTATATTTAGTGGAAAAAGTGGTTCTTTATTGCACTAGTGCAATAAAATGTTTATTGCATCCGTCATTCTACTACAGCGTTTTGTCATCATGACAAACATAAACGTTCAAATCGACGTCACATTTTCCTAAACTTAGTGTTATCTAAATATCATTTTTTGGTTTTTGCATGAACGTAGAAAAAATATTGTATGCAACAAGTACAAAAAGTGCTTATTGCACTCTACGTGATTGAATTTCACGTCGCGTGCAATAAACCCTTACTTTTTGTACTTGTTGCATAAATAACTATTTATAGTAATCTTTTAATAACTTTATTACCCGCGTATTTAAAATATTGTTGCATATTGCGCCTATGGTATATACAAACCTACGCTTTTCTTTCAGTGTATCGTCTCTATTTACTCTCTCCTATGGTTTAATGCCCCTTATGCGGATAGCGGGATGAGTCAGCCATAAGAGGCCTTATTTACTGAAATGGTTAACATATTGCTACACAGGGGCGTAGGAAGCCGTACAGTTATGATGAAAATCCAATTTTAATCGTGATGGCATCGCCTAGTACTAGTAGACGGCATAACCCACTGTTTCTACTACTATTAAATAAAGGACAATGAACCGCTCGTACATTTTGCGCACCTATGTATTTATTTATATTCCGGTAAAATGGAATCACCAAAATTTAACGCCTGCTCATGAAACAGAAATAGTCGAAGCACAATAGACGACGAAAATAATGACGAAATAATTACACGCGTACTTCCTGATTTCGATTTCGTTTGCCCCAATTGCGGAGGTATATTTGGATTCTATAGAAAAAAAAGGTATTTAAACAATTACTGCGCACTTTTGTTTTTTGCGCATTTTCAGCTCATAATTGATCAGAATCAACATTAGACATTCTATACGTCGTTATATTTTTTGAATGTATATTACAGTCCGAATATTTCCAAAATGATGAGAAATTTGCCAAGCTATTTATTGATTTATTGTTGTTGAAATCCACTAACTACAAGTCATTTAATAAATGGGAAAATGCAAAATTACTAGAAAAGAAAAAGATTACAAGAGACCTAAAGTTTCACAAAACAGAATGTAAATTTTACATATAAAATAAACTAAAGAAATTTAAGTTAGTTCTTGGTGTACTGACAAAACGTTGCACTGTACCTAGACATCATTCTAGGTACACAACATGACAACTGCTTTAATACAAAGGAAGTATACTTGGTTATTTATTAATTTATATAAAACTTATATAGAGATTGCGTATTTCTATGGTATACTAATAGGTGAATACAAACAATCATCTCTGAACACAAAATCCTTTCTTTCTCAATATAAAAACTAAAACATTCAAACATTCCAGATGCAGTCTCAGTGGTGGTTAAAAAGTACGAAATACGGTAAACTTATACGCTTCAAAGAAATGTTACCAATGCTTTATGGAATCTACAAATATGCAAATTATGAATTCTAGTTTATATGAATGGGGAATGATCTCAATAATTACATCTAATCACTAAATTGCGTGCTTAATGTTAGCGAAGAGTTTAATAAGTCTTGTGTAAATGGTTTAGAAGATCATAAAGGTAACTGTAGACAAAGCAGAAAATCTGTTGAATTACAAAAAATTCTGTTTCAATAATAAAAACAAAACCTATTAAACTAAATATTCAAAAGACGTTCACAGCTTGCCGAAAAAATTTAATTGAACATAATATTAATGTGAGTACTTATCAATTTGTACATAATAGACCGCCTATCAAAATATGTAAATTCTAGCTTTCCATTTGAAAAAAATTATTCTAGAAAAAAAAAACTGATGAACATCACAATGTTATCGATACTATTACTAGATCGGCCATTATTGGTATATCTTGTATACCAAATTTTATTTCTATAGTTCTAGCGGTTTTCCAATTAACCTATGGGCTATTTCTGACTAACCCTGTATAACTAGTGCACAATTTTTACTTTTTACAAATATATTTGAACGCTTGTCTTCTTTTTTCGACATACCCACTCGTCACAAGTTTCATTGGTATTTATCGAACAAAAAGATAATTTCTCCAATGTTAGGTATCTATCTAGACTTTGTTTGGATTGATCAGGCTGAGGATAATCCTCTACAGCGAAAGTAAATTCATAACTATTTTATCGGGCTCCACTATAATCCTTGATGACGTAAACGTGTACTCGTAGATTTACATATGAGATTAGTAACGGTTTTTTTTTATTGAAAACCACAGCTTAGCAAAATATTCATTTAGATATTTTTGCATATTCATCAAATGCTATCACTTTCTTTTTATATACAGTCTGTTCCAAATTAAATAGGCATCACTGCTAACTTCTTGCTATTATAACCGCACTGCGATTTTGGTTAAAATAACAAAATGTATATTTTCTGCTGATTACGATGATCAAAACAACTGAACAGAGAGAGATAGATAATTACAAAATATTTTTTAAATGGACCATCGTGTATAATTTTACATTATTCAATTAAGCATTAAAAATCGTATAAAAAAGGTCTTTTAAACTTTTTTTTTCTTAAAATTATTATTAAGTTCAAGTACAAAAGTGAAAGAAGGCTTTGTAAATAACAGTGACGCCAAAATATCAAAATTAATTAATGAAATTAACAACATATCTACTCTAAAACAAAACATTTAAAAACCACTACTTCTCTAATTTAAATGTTTGAGTATTTTGCGTTGTTATTTTATGGCACTTATTAAGAAAACTTAAATATTTGAACCCTGTTATTTTTAATAGTGTTCTTCTAATACTTTGCCTTAGTTCTTCCACAATTTGGACACCAGTTTGGCATCAGTGTTATTTCCAAAGCCTTCTTTCACTTTTGTTCTTGAACTTTAAATAGAAATACATTCGTTATTTATAATTTTAGGAAAAAGTTGAAAGCATTCTTCCTCGATTCTTAATGTTACATCCAAAAATTTACTGGGTTTTCCACTTAAAAAAATTTCTTTTGTAAACATCTGGCAAAAGTGATGTTTCTGTTTTCACCATAGCAATCAGCAAAACAAATCGTACACGTCTGCTAATTTAACAGACATTCGATCTCTAATAATAATGTTAACAGTAGCAATAGTGCCCACTTAATTTGGAACAGGGCGTATATAAACGCTAAAGGACGAGAATTAAAATAGTATCATCTATTATTAAACACTATAGAAATTTTAGAATTGGTGAAAACACATTACTTAAATTTAAATAATTTAAATTTCAAACAATGTAACCTACAACTGAAGAAACGAGATAGTTGTTTATAAAACAACGTGGTTTATACTTTCCCGATACACAACAGGCAAATATTTTTTAAATGATTTGTAAACTGCTCATCTCTCAACCGAACGTTCATTGTGTTTTCAAGCGTCGTCACTGCCCGTGAATAATCTTGGCAAGCAAGTCTATTTTATTTTTATGTCTTTTTTTCCAGAAACCGTGATTCCTATATTTTTCAAGATTACCGCGTAGACACAGCTCCAATAAATTTGGAAAACCAGACCGGAAAGCTGATTTCATAAAATATCCGTCAATTTCTTGTTAAGTACATTATATCATGTTCAAAGCTAAGAAGTATATTTTGGACGATAACAAAACATAAAAATTCCCATTTTTGCAGTAAGTATCGCATTAGATAGCACCAAGGCTACACGTCTCGCTTAACTCCATCAACTGATTCCCATATATTATACTGACGTAATAAGTTGCTGGTCACTTAAAGCTTACTTTCTACGGTACGTCTACTCTACAGTTATAAAATATACAATTTGCTGTAGCAGTTAACTGCACATGTAAGTGGTTTACAGTTCATATTATTCTCGTCTAATTAATATACCTACCTTACCTATAAGCGATTATCTGGAATGATACTCTCGCTTTGAAATGAAATTTCTCTGGATGCAATTCAACTGCCTGTAGACTTGAGAAACGTGCCAAAGAGGGTAATTTAAAAAACTCTGCTATCAAAAGGGAAAGTAACTTTTATATAGGCAAAAAGGATCCATGCTAGAGATGGACTAGAGACAGCAAATATACTAAAAATTAGACACATCTCCAAAAGTCTTGGCCATTTTGATGATTTTTAACTTGTGGAACGTAAAGCGACCATTTTTTATGTATAATTTCTTACCATAAAAATAAAAAATTTGTACCGTAGAAAAATCAGTTAGGAAAAGTGCCTTTTTCGCATCAAGCGTACGTTTTTGATCAAGGCGCCGAGATAAAAAAATACGCCATATGCTAAAAGGCTCTATTTACTACGAGTTGCGCACATGATTTTTCTACGTTCATGCAAAAAACAAAACTTTATTGAACTATATTTAGTGGAAAAAGTGGTTCTTTATTGCATTCATCTGTCATTCTACTACAGCGTTTTGTCATCATGACAAACATAAACGTTCAAATCGACGTCACATTTTCCTAGACTTAGTGTCATCTAAATAACATTTTTTTTATTATTGCATGAACGTAGAAAAAATATTGTATGCAACTCGTACAAAAAGTGCTTATTGCACTCGACGTGTTGTCCCACTCGGCCTGACGGCTTCGTTGGACAATTTCACGTCGCGTGCAATAAACACTTACTTTTTGTACTTGTTGCATAAATAACTATTTTTAATAGTGTTTTGAAAATAGCCCAAATAACTAGTCATCACAAATTTTTATTGAAAATTGAGAATATCGAAAATGTGAATCCAGAGGGAATCTTGATATAGAAACGAATTTGTTTATTAGGTTTTCATTAATACTATCATAGACAAGATAGTTCCCTTGTTTATGAATATTATTGTCAGTGATTTATGGCAAATGTCAGAATCTTCTGCTTGTAACGATAATATGAAAGCTGATATAGGAAAATCATCAAAAATCGCGATAAGAGTAAGTATCGCTTATTTGAATATTGAAGTCATCCAAAGGGTTATCACTGAGGCAGTTCTACTAGCTTATTTGAACAAAAATCCAAAGTATACCAGAATTCTATGCTGTGGAGTCATTACTCAATGATAAGAACAACGTTGTCAGTGAAAAGAATACTGACAAAAAAATTTCCAAGATTGATTTAAGGTAAATCAGCAGGACATAGATCCAGGAAGTCTAGAATGTTAAGAAAATCAGAAGTTGAGACATTTTTGAAAGAAGCAGATGATAAAACCTACGTGAAGGTTAAAGTGTAATTTTCACACTTGTTTACAAATATCCAAATTTGTTATTTTAGATAGTGCTGATTATTGGTATCAGTGGAGTATGCCGTCGTGAAGAACATTTCTTCAGCTTGAACGTATAAAACATGGGAGAATATATCTGCATCTCAGTATCAAAAGGTCAGATGTCCATTTTAGCATTTTACAGGGAAGCAAAAAAACGTTTCTGTCATTTGTACAGACTTTGTATCAAACGATGCAATGATTACCGGCGAATACATTAGTCCAAATCGTTTATTTTAAGAAAAAATGGACATCCGACCTTTTGATACTGAGGTACCTACAGATATATTAATAGAGATTCCCAACACAAGACGAACGTGAGAAGAGAATTTACTATTTTTAGCAGATACATCAGAGGAATGAATCTTGTCGAAATGTTTCGAAAATATTCCTCTCTTCGTCCGTCATCAATTGAGCATTAAAGATTCTTCTTAGGATATAGAAATGGAAAATGTACATGACAATGCAATGCGTTGGTATAAATTCTACAGATTTCCTTAAAAAAATTGCAGAATTTTTGAAATTGACAAATGTTGGGAATTACACCGGCCACTTTTTCCGGAAAACGTCTGCTACGATACTGGCTGATGCAGGAACAGACATCACCACTCTTAAAAGGCACGATGGACGGAAAGCAACGAACGTGGCAGAATAATTAATAGAAGATTCTGTTACCATAGAGAAAACCTCCTGTAACCCTTTCCGACTTGACTGTAGCACTTCATAAAGAGTTTGATCATTTTATAGTGTAAATTTTGTTCCCGGAATTTCTCGTTACATTTACGATTTTAAAAGAATATAAGAAACTGTTTGGAACAACCCAAGATTATTTGAACCTGTCTTGATTTTTATCATTCCCACTCACCCAACCGTTTCTAGATCAACTCCGTTATAAATTATTTCATTCTAACGCCTTACCGCAAAAAAATGCTGAAGCAATAACACAGTTATTCCACTTTCATTCAAAACCAACACAACGATATTTAATTACAAAAACTGTAAATTATACCATGTCGAATTCAGGATGAGGTAACAAACTTTTCCAGTCAACTGTTATTCAATGATAAGGAACATTGCACCGACAAAAAATGTCACCAAAATCTACACTGTAATACCTAATACGTTTGTTCTAAATTTAGCTAATATAAAAAGTGTTATGTGTTATTGTTACAGTGAAAGCTATTACCATTCCCAGGTCAAATTTGAATGGACTTTATTAGCAAACTTTGCCTCCGATGTTCCATATTTTAAAGTAATACACATATCGTTTTTATGTTCACCGAAGAATCAGGCCAAGGTACGACAAATGCGAGCAGCAGGTTGTGATCATTGTTTTTTTCAAAATGAGAAGTAGGCTAAAGGTGTAGAGGCGTCCAAAGTTGCATGCAAATGCATCGTTTTGCAACTGCAATTTTTATTTCGTAACGAACTTATTGATTTCCTGTCACTTATGTAACGGCTGAGCAATCATGAATAATATGGGGAAAACTGTCAGTTTACATAAAAATGCGAAGACATATGCGCGAAATAACGCGGAAAGAATCCAACTTTGATGTCGATTTTGAAATGACCAAAAGGGGAAAGGTTTAGTTTCCCCTGAAACGTACATTGCATATCCAAACACCTTCTAACTCTTTCTAAGTACGGCAAGAAGTGGACAATGTGTACAATATGCGAATTAATAATTTGCATTTTATGTTTGTCCTTGTATCCAAACTGTTAAAATTGTTTATCGGATGATTTTGGTATACCTGAAACTTTCACCGGCATTGCAGTGTCCGACACTTAATCGATAAAAATGTGAAACAGTCACTTTTTTTAACAACACATGTTTCTGAAAGGCACTAAAACGTGAGTATCGCGCAATATTATTTAAAAAAAAAAACAGGACTCTAAATAGTGGAATAAGTTTTCCACGAGATGTATTAAACAATAATTCAAAGTTCATACGTGAAAAATATTTGTACTCTTGTACGAAATTTTCTTTTGCTCATCAAATTCAAAGAAACTTGTCATTACACAAGCGTTGAGTGATAAATCACTCAACGACATAAGTGATTGACAAACGTAAAATTTGTCTTACATGTATCAGCTAGTTGTCTTATTCATTATGTAAATTTCAATTGACTAACAATGGGAAATATTAGTCGTCAAAATGTACCTGTTCTAATTCAAAAAAGGAATACGTACAATTTTACAAGAACACAAGGTTGTTTTCATTGTCTGTATAATACATTAAATTTAAATAAAATGTAAGTACATACCTACTTACATTTTCTGGATGTAAGTATTTTTTTTTAATTTTTAAAAATAAAACTGGGAGGTCGGGATTGGCAGAAACTGTAAAATAATCCGCTGATTCCAAAAATGTCAAAAAATACCTATTTAAAAATATAAATTTACGGTCACTTCCGGTCAAATCGGTTCCCACTTTCCGTTGTCACCCGGTATATAAAAAATATGAAGGGAATAATGTAAAAAATGCAACCATACGCATAATTACGTAGGACCGTTGGGAGGTAAACCATCGGCGTGGGTACGGAGGGTTCGGGATTCATGAAATAATTATGTATATTGTATAAACTTATGCGTATTATTTCTCATCCAATAGTGGTTTGTGTATCTCTGCGTGTATACTAATAATATATTTACCACTTATTCTAATCACTAGGATTAGCCAACAAGTGGGAAACTTTTGCGGGAGAGGGAACGGCAAATTATTATTAAGCAGGCCGCATTTGCGGCCGGGAACATTGGTAGGCCCTAACCACCATTCAATGCAGAAATGAGGGAAACCTAAAAAACTTCAATTAGGGCGATGGTCAAACGCCGACCGGTATCAATCTCTCACATTAACCCAAGCTTTCCTATCATATCTACAGACAGTACCAACCCTCTTCCCAAATATAGCTGATCTACTTGTATGGTATACCGGCCGCGGTCGCAGGATTCTAATCAATTCGATCCTGAACGGGTGGCAAACATAAATCAAGTACTTTAAACCGCTCGACCACCAGCCGATACTTGTATCGATAATAAACCTTCGTTTGACAACACACAAGGTTCGTAAAACGAACGTATTACGAAAATGAGTGTTCCACGTCTAATGACATAATAAACGTACGGCAAACTTATATGAATAATTAATATTAGCTGGACGAATTTTTGACCCATTTGTCTATAAAATCGCATTTAAATCGCCTATAAGTACATACTCGTATTTACAAACAATTCTACTAAAGACAAAACACTGTTCCACAATTGATTAATTATTGGATTCAATATTTTGTAATTTTGATGGGAAATATGGTTACAGACGATGGTTTATTATTATAATAAACATTTCGAAACTATCAAAATTGTAATTTCAAACTTCGAACCTAAAGACGTAATTTCTATTAAATGCAGTTAGCAGTAAGTTAAAAGTGAACAAGTTAAGAGTGATTTGGATACGGAACAGTTCCGCCTTTAAAAAAATCGTTCTGCAAGTGTATAGACAATAATTTAAATATGATTTTTGTACCGTTGATGATGAGTAACTGAATTAAAAAATCGATAGGAAAATATTAAGTTCACATTAAGCTGAACGTGTTTGTCAGCCGATACTAGTAATAAGTACTCAGACACACAAATCACCATTAAATAGTGAAAAAAAATATGGAAGAGTTGATACATAATTATTCGTAACTGTGAACAGCAACGGAAAATTGATTTTTTTTTTGTATTAATTTCGAATCGCGGCCTCGTCGAGCCGACGCCGATGGTATACCTCGCCATGGTACGGGTCTACTAGTAAGGTATTACCGTGGCGAAGTGGGTACAACCCCATTTTATTTGCCTTATTTTAGCGCGGCGAGGTCTGAATCATTCACGGTGAAATATCTTAGTTTACAAGTTTGACTGACTTGCTATTTATACCAGTCAACAAGACTTTAATGAAACTTTGTTTTGTTTATATTGCTCTACGATTTTCAAATATCTAACAACTCGCGTGGAAGGCTTGGGTTGTTATTGAGCCACCAAAGTTCACGTCTATTGCTAGCGCCCTATTTCTCATATAAATTATCTCCAAATGCAATTACTCGGCCACTAACACAGCTGAATTGATGGAGTAAACCGAGCTTTCCTTAGATCGAATTTTACAATTTCATTACAACGCCTATATTTAGTTTCACCGTCATGCCAAAAAATATACCTTTGTAAAAAAGAATATTTAACAGTTAAAAACAGAATATTTGTCTCATTTAGTACTTTTTCCGTCACCTTGTTTGCAGAGTAATTATTATGCGAAAATCTCGTTTACGTTTAATAATTACTAATTGTTAAAACATTCCATGCAAATTTATACGCCTACTCAAACATAGTTGAATTAGAAGTAGTTTATTTATAAATCTCATTTAGTGAATGGTGCCGCCATCTGTGGTTAATAACGTGAATTTTAAAAATGAAATTGCCCTAATTCGTGCATCTCGAAGTTTTAAAACTATATCTATGGTATTTAGGATACATATGATATCTCCAAAAATGTACTTTTTCTGCTAACTCCATTGTCCCACATGATTTTTTTAAATATTTGTATTAGGTATAATGCTTAATATCCAATATTACTAACAAGCCCGCTATTTTGTAATTTGAACATGATACGTCACAAACATGTCAACTTTGGCCGTTTGAGTCATATACAGGGTGTTTCCTAACTCGACAGCCAAAATGAAATGTCATATGTAAAATCGAATTTTAAACATAAAACAAAGAGTAACTTTTTTCAAATTGGGCTTCGCTTAGGAGATATTTAATAAAATGTAAAACAAGGCAGCTATGAAAATAAAAGTTTGTTTATTATTTGACAGCTTGTCTTCAAGTAATTATTTTTGTATAACGTTGAGTTTATAATTCACTTGTTTTGCGTTGCCAGGCATGTGTCAATGTAAATGGTGGCATTTTTGAACATCTATTGTAGTTCTTAACTTTGTAATAATGTTTGTTGTTTGTTTTATTATTTACTTTAATAAAATATTTTTATAACTCAGTCAAAAATAATCACATTTAAATAAAGAATTGTGGAAAATTAAGACTTTTCTTTAACAAATTCTAACAATGAATCCACATTTATCAATTACTCAATTATTTTTATAACTGAATATCTCCTAAACGAAGCCCGATATGAAAAAAAAATTACTCTTTATTTTTTGTTTAAAATTCGATTTTACATGACATTTCATTTTGGCTGTCCAGTTAGGAAACACCCTGTACATGATATGTGTCATTATTTCTATAACTAAAAAATAATGTCGTCTTTCTTATATTATACTTAAAAACACTGAAAATAAATATTTGAAAGCCAATGCTTGGTTTCTACAAAAATTCTGGTTGATTTACATGATCCATTTGAATCTTTAAGGTCGCCGTATTTCTCGCCGTAAAGTGACCAAATTTGTGGTGTTTTTTAGGTACTGAAATCTTGAAAAATAAAACACGTAGAGCAAAAGTAGTATCAAAAATAAAATTATTGATGTTTTGTTTATACACTTTTACTATTTAAACTCTCCTCAAATAATAATATAATAACTTTTAAAATGCATTTGTATGACACACATTATTTCGCTATTCTAACCCCACATTTTAATAATTATTTTCGAATACTTATAAACAAAAGTGAACAATCTTATATGCAGAACTATGTAAGTTTATGTTATAACAATGTTTACATCTATAGTTGAATTTTAAAAAACACGTATTTTGAAAGATTTCAGTACCTAAAAGTTTGTTGGATAGATCGCTTTCTGACATTATATATTGATTTTACTTCTGTACCTTGAATATTCGTAGGTGGCATGAGATAACATTCTTGTTATTTACTAAACTCTATATTATTCAGTTCTTAAATGTCTAAAATTACTTGTATTTGTAGAAAACACTATTTGAAGAATACGGCGCCCTTAAATGCGTTTTCTGAAAAATAATATTTTTGGAGTTATCGCATGTGTACCAAACACCACAGATATATTTTAAAGATCACTAAGATATAAAATATAATATTTGCAGAAATAGAACATTTGTGAATAAATAAAATTAAAATGATAATCCGAAAGATGAATGTGAATTTTTGAGGTTTTTGAAGAATTCGTTCTAATATATTTTATACAGAATGATACAATATTTTCGGGACGAAAAAATAAGTCACTTTTACATAAAAACTTTTTTTCCAAATATGCATAATGGGGATATAAAAGACATTACTGCTTAAAAGGTACTTGAACTCTCTTATTTCTCAAAATATCAGTTAACAATCGTATAAACCAATCAAATGCGACTTGATTCTCATACATCTACTTTTTTTTTATCTCTATTTAAGTGGGTAGATAGCCTAAAAAACAAATATTTACTCTACTGGATTTATGAAACTGATTTCGGAAACATTAAACACTCCTCATTTCATGTTTGTCTACATTGAATATTAGAAAAAAATATATTTTTTTCAAAACGGACTTGTCATGCTATTCATTTTTAAGCAACTTCAACATAATTTTTACAAGACCCATATAAAATTGAAGAATTCGAGAAAAAACCAGATCAAATGTCTTCAAAATGACCCAAATCCTTGATTCAAATATCTAGGTCGTATTTTGATGAATGGATATATGAATAAGTAGATTTCTCTCTTTAAATAATAAAGAAATGATGTAATTCAAGATCATTGTGCTAAAGTCAACCAAGAATAAAGTATTCACAAATAAAACTGAAGCTATTTTAAAACCGAATGATACCAAAAAACGTGTTGATTTTCAAAAACTGAAATAGTACCTACCAATAAAAATTATTTTAATTTAAAAATGTCCACATTATTTTAACCAGATATCAACATTTAATGTATATTCTTTGATCTGCATCGGAACATCAATAGTCAAAAGACAGATTTGATAGATGAATAATTATTAAGACATTATGAATTACCCACAACCAAGCTCACAATTTTTATGTATATTTATTTCTCAAACCCCAAAATATCGTAAAATAATTATAAGATTTGAAATACAAAGCCAACTTATTGGATACCTTTTAATCAATAACTATAATAAAATTATATGTAAAAATGTAGGTAGGACGTAATACATGCATTTTTATAGACCACGTAATTATTTATATTAATATGTATTCAACTAAGCAACTAAGGTCACATAATAATTGCGTTAACATATAGGTACAGATCCTTGAATTTTATTTCAGGTAAAGATGTAACACAAGAGCTTTAATTTCTGTCAAGTTAAGCTTGATCATTTTCAGATAAAATTGTATGTTATTCTATGAGAAAAGAAACAAATTTAAGAAAAACATCAAAGTTAACTGTGCAAATAAATTACTTCTCTTAATCTTACGCAGATAGTTTTCAGACATAAATGGAACAAAATAAGGTAACAAAGACAATGTCGTTATACACATTTCTACATAACTGTCTTTATAAAGCCACATACAATAATTACAACAATAAAAGAAATATGAAGTGTTTACCTGGTCAAGTTTCAGCTGTATAGTTGTAAAAAACATTTTACTCACCTAACAGATCTCTTATGAGCCGGGCTATCATACGATTCTATCTTCCTGCGCTTCCCATCCCTGTCTTTATCACGAGAATCATTCTTCTTATGTTTTTCGTCACGTTCATGGCTTCGATCACGAGATGGTGACTTTGACCTGGACTTGGATCGAGAATGATGTCTCTTCCTAGATCTGGGCATCTACAACAAATAATGTTAGTAAAGTAAGAAAAAGTCACCTTAAATTGTCTATACATCATCATTATAATATATTCTGTATATTCGAGAGTAGTCAGCCTGCCTATAGAAGTCTAAAACGGACATATTGCCTTATGCGCGAATAGATTTTCAATGAAAAATGTTGTGTGCAGAAATATTGATGATTCTTTGAAGATAATTTATATTTTGAGTTTTTACACGTGAATTTTCAATTGTTTGAAGTTTAAATAGATTTATGCCAACCATGATGGTTTTCTTTAACATTTCATAATGGTATCCATGAAAAAATAAATGTCAATGTATTTAAAAATTGTCATATTTCTTAAATAACAATGTCATATTTATATATAAATTAACGGAATATTATTCTAGAAAAAATCCGTACTGCTTTCCAAGAGGCAGCCATTTTCATTGTTTACGCGCCAGAAAATTGGTGATATATAACAGTATGGAACCTTATAGGACATGTACGCCAGTTTAGTTTCTTACTTTAACATAATATACTTACTCTGGGCTGTCTAATATGACTTAATTTGGTCCAAATTAAATGAACGAAATGTAAAACACAATTCCAAGTCCTCTCAGTAGAACCTTGAAATAATTCTGTAGCTACCGACAAGCCAAACATCGATCCAACCTATTGGTTGGACAGTGAAGTCGTTGACTTTATATGCAATTTTAAATTCATGAAAGAAATCTATGTAATTGTTCCTTATAGCCGATTGTGCTTGAATTACTTTACTCTTACATTTAGTCACTTAACACATAACACACAATTTTTTAAATATTTTTAATAAAATTAAAAGAGAAATTGTGAGAAATATTCTTGAGCGTTTATCGACTGAGGAAACAATGAAGGAATCTACTTTACCATTCCATTTTCTGCTTCTGCGCAGTCAGTAAGTCAAGTCAGCAGTTATGCAACTAGTAGTTTAAATATAGTGTCCAAGTTTTCAAAATTTTCCAGTCAATTAATTATTTATTGATATTAGGCCTGTGAAAAGAGTTATTTATCTACAAAATTTGAATGTATAAATATTTCATAATTAAAATAATTAACTAAATTTGTTTACAAAAAAAAGTAAAAGTTTCCTTAATGCATTGTGGAAGTTTTATGCAACCAGTTATACGCCTGTGTATTCTTTGTATGCACTATCTGTTAAACTATTGCTACTACCTCAAGTTTTAATTTTTAAATTCATGGATAATTGACTTGTTTAAATTAACAAAGTTGCATGTCACTACATTTTATTTTTTAACTAATAATTAAATTGTCATAATAGTCATTCGCCTGCTTGCATTGGTTTGTTTCGTTCAGTATATTTTTTATATATGTACTTATTTTATAGAAAATAAGATATTTTGATTTTATTATTATAAAAGCATACATTATTTTTGTATATATTTTTCTGCCATTGAATTTATAATAATAATGATCTTATTGATTATTTTTTTCCATATGTAAAATTAACTTAACTTGTAGTTAAAACTCTTCTGAATATTTATAATTCTAAAATTGTAATTTTCTAAAATTGTTAATAATATTTAAAAGAAATAGTTTATTTCATATGATAAGCCTGTGTGTGTTTAACAATTAATATTTGATAGCTCACAAATAATGAATTTCTAAATATTTAAAATATCTAGCAAAATTTCATACTAAAATTTAAATAGTGATAAGATTTGGTACAAACTATATCTTATCAGTTTGAAAACTAACTATACAAGGTTATTATTAATAAGATTAGAAACGAGTTATACAGAGTGTCTCGAAATAAATGCAACATATAAACTAAAAATAGAGATTCTTGATGACTATAAATAATGCAATGCAACCAAACTTCCTTAAACAAAAGTAACTTTTTATAAAATCCAAATATTTGCACATTTTGGAGATCAGGCGTTGAGAAATTCAATATTTTTTTCTAATTTTGACGTCACTAGTAGAGGGCGCCACTTATCACATTATGCTTATTTTAAGTGGCAGAAGTTTTTTGCGGCCCATTGTTGTTACATCCGACTATTATTGAAAAAAAAAAAACAATTCTCCTACCTATTTTATGTGAAAAATGTATACCTTGTTAAAGTCGTTAGGAGTAACCATTTTCGAAATAATTTTATCTGAAATATTAAATGCATCGAGTAAAAAACTGTTATGGTTTCAGGTAAAATGTCTTTTCTGTTTCAATCATTTCAAATAGGATTACATATTTCGAAAACGGTTACTCCTAATGACTTCAACAAGGTGTACCTTTTCCACATAAAAAGGTACGAAAAACAGTAGAGCCAGCGGTATGTATAAAGCCACAAAAAATGTTCTGCCATTTAAAAAAAGCATGCATGTGTCATAACTTATGTGGCGCCCTCAACTAGTAACGTCAAAATTAAGTACAAATTTGAATTTCTCACCCTTAAAAG
Organism: Monochamus saltuarius; assembly: GCA_025584915.1. Lineage (NCBI taxonomy): Eukaryota > Metazoa > Arthropoda > Insecta > Coleoptera > Cerambycidae > Monochamus > Monochamus saltuarius. The sequence continues at coordinate 3,621,740 of CM046726.1, forward strand.
CTCCCGATCTCCAAAATGTATGCAAATATTGAATGTTTTAAAATGTTATTTTTATGTATCTTTTTAATCGTCAACTAAACTATGTGTGGCGACATCACATTATTTTTGGGACACCCTGTATTACAATAGGTACTGTTTTGGAGTCAGTTGGAAAGACACAAATTTCCCGTTTGTCCATTTCTAGGGAAACACTTTCCTGACGTTTTCCAAAATTCTCGTCAGCCGCCAAATTCGGAAAAATCAATAAAGTGACTTCAGTAACGTTTGTCGGCCAGGTGCGAGTTGCGCCGTTTCAGAAAATCGCGTGTGCACCCCGGAATAATGTCACCGAGTTAGTTCGGTCCGATCCAGTGAAACGCTTATCCGTTAGTGATGTCGAGGTGATGTTTTGAGCACGATGGTGGTGAATTTGGCGGGATTACCTCGAAAAAAGGATGACTGAGCCAGCCGATGACCCCCACCTTCGTCAAAGGCCGAGCAACCAGGATAGCTCCTTGGAACACGATGAGGAGAATAAAAATTACAAAAAGTCCACATTGCTACACTGGAAGGAAATGCCTCATCATTTGCAATTTAATCCTTACATCCTGACGGGGTACAGACCGCTAACTAGCGCATGGGGGTGCGTTAACAGCATGTGGTATCTGCATAACGAGACAATTAACATCGTGACTCATGGTAGGACTTCCTATTTTTTTTAATAGTGTATTTACAAAAATTATAAACAATAACATACGAGACTTTTTGCATGCGATTTAAATTATTGAACAAAATGCGACACTTTTGTGCATCTAGACGTTATGATCTCGATTGTCGCCAAATTACGTAAAATTAAAATTGTTAAATAATTAAATGTCTTATCCTATGGTCTAAAATTACACTTATTACCACTAAAAATTTAATTTATTTTTTATACAGCAAATAATCTCTCTTTGTCAGTCCTTTCTTCATTATGTTTATGCGCACGTGACATTTTCTGTATATTGCTTTATTTACTATAGAAATATGAATATTACTTACTTTGAATTAATAAGGCCTTTGTGCAATTCTCTATACAAGTAGTTTATCTATATATTTTCCAAATTATTGAATAATTTAATACCTAATACATATTAGCACATTATATCGCACTACTTTACGTAATATTTAAACAATTCTCCGTGTATTAGTGATAGGTATGTCAACAATAGGTACGTGCAAATATTTGAATTATTCACTTTGAATCATTTATTGACAAAATACTTATCGTTGATTTGTGGATATTGATATACAATAAATTTAAATTACTTTTCATAAATGTGTCTAGTTGGTTTTATATTGAAAAAAAATTATTGAAAATATTATGAAGTACTAATCTTGTCTAACAAAATTTTCATCGCGTATTATAAATTATTCAGGGTGTTTCTTAAGGAGAGATCAACAATCCAGGGGTGTATTCTGTAGACAAAAATAAGGGTTTTTCTTCTTTTCGTATTATCTTCACTTGTTATTTGTTTATACATTTTGTATTCCAACAAAACTGATTTATTTGATCAACAGTGAATAAATAATACAACGGCGCATATGATGATCTACACAGGGTGGTATATATATTTTTTGGCAAATAATGATCGATGATACCCACACCTCCGCCACTGGTAAGTTTCTAAAGCTTGTAATTTTTTATTTCATATGTACTGTTATGCTAAATATGCACACCGAATTTGGTTAAATTATCTCAAGTGAGTAATCAATTAAACTTGACACACTGTAGCTGGATAATGGCTGTTCTAAGACCCCACATTTATATAACAAAAAACCCTTATTTTTGTCCACATCATACGCCTCTGGATATTTGAGCTCTACTTAGAAAATACCCTGTATATATCTTTTTCAATATTCGCTCTTGAGGATGTAATAATAATATATTTTTCTATTTTTAGATATACTCTTGTTTATATATATAAATACATATGTATAAGCCTTTATAAGTAATAAGATAATGACTTCTTGAAATGCTACTATCCCTAGTCATATCTGTCGGCCGTCAACTGATGTTTATTTTTTAGTTAATGTTAAAAAAATATTGTAACGGTATTTTCTAGCTGAAAAACTTTCTGTTTGATGTAACTTTTACTTACTCTAAACCAATCCTTAAATGAAATGTTATAGTACAAAATACCTTGCGAAATACTTTTAAATATACGGGGTGTGTTTCATAATAACGTGAAAATATTTTAAGGAGGCGCTTAGAAAATAATTTTAGGGGGGAAGTCTTTCCAATAGATTTTTTTGATTTGACTCCCCTTCCAACGAAAATATTCGAATCTCATTATTCATAGCTTTTCTCCCAAAATTTGAATAAGAAACAAGCGAAATTTGTAAAATAACACTCATTTGACCACCCCTCTAATTAATGAGGTTTTCAAGGTTTCTCTCATTCCTGCACTGAATTGCAAAGAACCTCTCCCTCCCCCCCTAAAATTGCTTTCTAAACACCTCCTTCAAATATTTTCACATCATTGTGAAACACCTTGTATATACTGTAGATGCTTATGATTTTCCGATTTTTAAACTTTCTATATAGTATGGATGCTAATGCTAATTACTAAAAAACAGTTCATTTCAGTCTTTAGATATATATCTGATACTTCTTTTAAAGTGAATTTATATATACTTACCTACTTATCGACTTTAGATACGTGGTTCAATAACTTTCTCATCTGAAACTTCAGATATGGATGATTTACAAGAGTACTAATGTATTCTCAACCTTATAAATATTAATACCTTGATGTCTGCTTTTTGACATACCCCATATGTGTATGACCTCAAGAGATAAAACCAAAAATAAATCATTTTGATTCATATGCAAACACCGGAATCATTATTCATGAATTTGTGACTCGCGTTTCACATTTGTGTTTTGGACATAATTGGGTCATGCTCTAATTTTGCAATGGGCTTCTTTAAAATTGAATCGAGGCGAAATATATAGTTGTTATTTTGGCACAAGCAATGTTATCTGTTTTTAATTGTTTCATATTACATGACAGTGTGCGTCAGTATCATATGATTATTTTTTTAAAACTGCTAGAGGTATACTAGGTACATTTTTTCTTCTACTAGAAAATTGTTCCTTGTATGATTTTTTATGATGTCTTTTAATTTATTCACCTTAACCTGTAAAAATATATAAACGAGGATCTCCGACTAAAGGTATACTCGCGACAAGAATTCAGACGACTTACGTCATACGAACAACTGAATAATTCATTATATTTTCATCAAAATATTTAAGAAACTGCAACTGATAGTAATAAAACTACTAAAAGTTCGCATTATATATTGAACTAAATTGCAAATAAAAATTGTTTTTAACGCGACCAAATATCAAAAATTACATTGACAATAAAAACAAATGTGTAACGTCAGCCGTGACGTAAGACGTCTGAATTCTTGACGCGAGTATATACGGGGTGTCCGGAAACAAAACCGATAAACGAACACATCAAATTTTAGGGATGCTTTTATATGGATTTGATATAAATTGTCTTGCTTTCTAGAGGAGGTGGGGCTCCTTTTTAAAGAAGATTATAATATAACAGTTGATAAACGAATCACTTTATGCATTGAAAGTAATAACCGTCATACAGAGCACCTTTTATTAAAGTTTATTTGTTTGTGTTCGTCGTTTTGTTATAATTTTTGCCTGTTTGTGATATTATTTAATACAACATTTCAAATTTTTAGATAATTTTATCTGTTTTCCAAAGCTAACTACTAAATATTAGCAAAAAAATTGTAATTATCGTGCAAAAAGAAGTAAAAAATTTCAAATAGATTAAGGTAAGATCTAACCGCTTAGAACAAGAGTAGGTATCTTTTTAATCTAGAATACTCTAATGTGTTTGATTTTGATTAAAAAGTAGAAAATAAAAAAAATATTAAAAATCCCAAATGTGACGCCTATGGTTACAATTAAAAGATCATTTTTACATCAAAAAGCTGTTCCTCGTAAATAAACAGCAATTTGAGCAATTAAACAAAAGACAATGCCATAGGATCATTTTTAAAGGCCCTTAGGAAGCATTCTTCGTTTGTGGGATTCATTTCTGGATACTCTGTGTATATAATCAAGTGAGATATAGATATGAAAATTATTATACAAGGTATATCAGTTACGGATGCTTTAAAGAAAACATTTTTAACTTTATGCTACTTCTGTATATATCGAAAGTTTCAGAGGTATTTGACATTAAAAAATGACAGTTGACGAGGTTTGTAAGAGTCTCTGTAACCATGAACGCCCGCTGGGGGCAGTAGAGGCCGTGTCCCCTGGGATTTTATATCTTTGCCATTTTTTACAGATATTTCCATGTATTATATTATTACACATATACCTACATAGATATTAAAATATTCAGATTACGTTACTGCTATAAATATTTTATCTAACAATACATTGTTCATAGCACATTACGTCCTGGTAATATGCCACATGCAAAGGCTAAATTTTATTGTAAAAATTGAAATAATGTTTGACAGTTTAAAATTTGTTTATCTGCTTCCATAGACACGTTAAATTAATTTTGTTTTATTGTTACTTACTTCTTCTTGTACAGCTGTAGCCAAAAATGATCAATGCTTACTGAATAGTTTGGTACACACTTATATCCGTCAAAAAATATGGGAGTGCATGATAATGATGTAATTTTTATTTTTTACTTATTTGTTTTTTGTGTGTGAGAGATTTTTTGATTAGGCAAACTTAGTTTCAAAAATAACCCTTGTCTGATCCTTTTAGAGCAAGTGTTTATTCATTTAACCTTTATTTTTTTCAGAAGTGTGTCAAAATATATTATATATGTCGTCTTACGTCGTAAGAACAAATGAATAATTCGTTATATTTTCATCATATTATTTAAGAAACTGCAACTGATAATAATAAAACTATATGCTACACTAAAAGTTTGCATTATATATTGCACTAAATTGCAAAAATTGATTGTTTTTAACGCGACCAAATATAGAAAATTACGTTGACAATAAAAACAAATGTGTAACGTAAGACGTCTGAATTCTTGAAGCGAGTATATATTTATATATCAAGTATGCAAAAAAATATAATTTTCTTTCTATGTTTAGTATTTGTTTATCCTGTTTTTTTTTTTAAATCATACTTTTGTCATTATTATATTTTTATCTTTCCCAGCTGTAAATGGTACTTGTACTGTAGATTGGTGTACTTTAAAATAAATAAAATAAAATATCCAATTAAACTAAAGAAAATCTAGAATTATGCCGCAAATAAATAGCTTCAGAGATATAGTAATTGCTTCAGTTTTATTCAAAACAATTTAATTTGATGGATATTAGCCTTGTTTATCTAAGTACATAAACAAGGAACAAGAACAAGGAAAAGAAAGTACCTCAGATTCAAGTATCTCGGAAACATATACGTTATCATGTACGTTACTTTTTAAAACTGCTGTCAACAAAATATATTTTTGGGTTGCAGCGAGACCTTTAGTTAGTCTTAGGTCGTCGTAAATGACCCTGTATGAAAGTACATATTATGCGTTAAACTTAACTATATACTGTCACGGAATTTGCCCCACTCACTCCCAAACCGACGATTGTGGCACCGCGAATTGCCTAAGATTGCCCCGATCGCCCCTACGCCATTCTGGTAAACAAACAACATGCCGTGATCGAGATCGGCCTGGAATAATCGGGAATCGACGAGAAGCGTTCCAGTCGTACGAGAAAAGGGATCTAGAGATACTGGAATATATCTGGAATATTCGTTGGGTCTATAAAAGAAGAATAAACGGCCGAGTTAGTTAGTCTTGTATAAGTCTTGTGTATTACAGTCTGAATTAAAGTGTTTAGTTGGAGATATCAAAGTGATTTAGATAGCGATTAATTAAATAAGTGTTTAGTTGACCTGTAATTAGTAGTGTTCAGTAGTTAATAAAGAAGTAATTTATTAACGGATCGTTTTTCTGGAAGTAAGAAAAAGACGGATTGGGAAATCCGTGACAATTTGGTGTCGGAAGTGGATTTAACTGGAAGTTTTAAAGAGCTTTCTGGAACTCTGTCCACAAAGTGGGATTTGAGTGGAAGTTTGAAGAACTTTCTGGAACCCTGTGCGTGGGTGGAATAAAGACCCAAGTGTGATATATCACCGCACTCGTCGTGACTCAAGGAAGTGAACGGTGGTATTTGCGAAGGACATTCTCGAACATTCTAGAACTTTGTACGGGAGTGAGACAAAGACCCAAGTGTGGCATATCACCGCACTCGTCGTGACTCAAGGAAGTGAACGGTGGTATTTGCGAAGGACATTCTCGAACATTCTAGAACTTTGTACGGGAGTGAGACAAAGACCCAAGTGTGGCATATCACCGCACTCGTCGTGACTCAAGGAAGTGAACGGTGGTATTTGCGAAGGACATTCTCGAATATTCTAGAACTTTCTACCGAGTGAGACAAAGACCCAAGTGTGACATATCACTGCACTCGTCGTGACTCAAGGAAGTGAACGGTGCTATTTGCGAAGGACATTCTCGAACATTCTAGAACTTTATACCGAAGTGAGACAAAGACCCAAGTGTGGCATATCACTGCAGTCGTTGCATTGTAAGGAAGTCAACTGTGACATTTACAAACACATTCCTGGACATTCTAGAACTTTCCAAATAGAGTGAATGCCTGTAACTAGAAGCCAAGTCAATATGGATGCACAACTGGCGAAACTGTTAGAAATGATGCAGACAATGCAACAGGAAATGAAAGACCAGACGAAGACGATGCAAGAGAAATTTGAAGAACAAGGGCATAAAATCGAAGATCAGTCCCAAACGATGCAGGAAAAATTAGAAAATAAATTAGAAGAACAGGGAGAGACGATGCAAATGAAATTAGAAGAGCAAGGGTGTAAAATGAAAGATCAGATACAGACAATACAACAGGAAATGAGAGATCAGACGAAAGAAATGCAGACAAAATTAGAAAAATTAGAGAATACACTAGAAGAAAAACTAGAGGAGCAGTCATATAAAGTGGAAAAACAAGTAGAGGAAAAACTGTTAGAACAAAGAAAAGAAATGAACGAAGAACTGTTAGCACAAAAAAAGGAAATAGACGAAGAAATAAACTTGGTTAGAGAAACCTGCGAAGAGCTTCGACATAAATTAGACAAGGTAACAAAAGAGGGTGTAATCAAATCAGAAGGACCTGTTATCCGAACTCAGAAGACGAGACCCTGAATTCGACGGCAAGGTTTCCTGGAATGTATATCTGCGTCAGTTTGAAGCAGCAGCATCAGCAAATGAATGGTCGGATTATGAGAAAGCTACTGCTCTGATAGTTGCTCTACGAGGGGAAGCTCTTGACGTCTTACAAGGAGTTCCTGCTGGGCAACAGAATAACTACGACATTCTAAAACAACATATGGAAATGAGATATGGGGATAAGCACCTGCAGCAAGTGTACCAGGCACAATTGAAAATCGTCACCAGCAGAGTGGAGAGAATTTACAACATTTTGAGACAGACGTTGCTCGACTGGTTCGATTGGCATATCCAACAGCCCCGTCCGAATTTGTAGACCAGCTCTCCATCCAAGTGTTTATCGACGGCCTAAGAGATTGTGAAACCCAGCAGGCACTACGACTCGCCAGACCCAGAACATTGAACGACGCTCTTTCGCATGCACTGGAATTCGAGGCAGCAAAGATGGCATCCGGTAGACATGTTAAAGTTCGGGCCATCAGTGATAACAGCGATAGTATGGCGAATGGAGACCTAATAAAGACATTAAAGGAGATTATTGATAAATTCAGTTCATCTACTGGGCCAAAGAAAGAACAATCTGATAGTCGAAGGGATCGCCTTCTTAAATGCTGGAACTGTGGACAGACAGGACATCTAAAGAGACAGTGTAGGGCCCCAGTCGCAGATCAGCAACAGCGCGACTCCCAAGCGGCACCTGCACAGGAAAACTAGGGTCAGCCGGCTTGACGGGGCAAAAGCCGGCTGCGTCCTCGTACCATGCCCCACGAGAAGAAGTTACGTTATCACGTCTCCAGGACTCTGACTCCTTGCTAGTAGAAGGCATTATTTTTGGTCGTATGTTCCCTATGGTAATCGACACTGGAGCGACAAGAACTATTGTACGGCCGGATATTATTGGTGATTGGCGTATTAAGAACCCTGCCAAACGTTATGTCCTTACAACAGCCAATGGACAACAACTGCCAGTCAAGGGGGAATGCGAGCTTGAAGTAGAATTAGGAGACGTCAAGTTCAAACACAGAGCCCTGGTAGCAGATATATCGGACAATGTCATACTCGGACTAGACTTACTACGAGCAAAGGGGGTGAACTTAGATTTGAATGCTGGTACGCTACGGATAATGGGTGAGGAAGTAGTGCTAACGACCATCACTGAGAATAACGCTGTAAGGAGACTCGTTGTTAAAGAAGATGTGGTACTACCTGGTCAGACCGAAACATTGGTTGCCACTGTAATGGATGGGGAAATGTCTTGCAGTGTAGGAGTGGTGGAACCCAGTAATCCGGATTTGTTCAATAAATCTATAGTCACCGGCCGCACACTGATTAAACCAGAGAAAACGACAATAGTACGGGTAGTTAACCTGAAAACCTTTCCACAGAAAATTACAAAGGGAACTGAAGTAGGAGTCTGTGAACCTGTTACCATGGTCAGAACACTCAAAGAAAACAACGAAATGGAGAAGAAACCGAATAAGACCAGCCTACCGGAATGTCTAAGGGACATCGTGGATAGGGCCAAGCAGAGATTAAAAGAGTCGGAGGTGGAACAACTGGAAGAGCTGCTACGTGAAAATGAAGATGTGTTTGCACTTAAACCAGGCGACTTTGGGAGAACCAATGTTGTGAAGCATCGAATCGATACTGGTTCATCATCTCCTATAAAGCAGCCACCACGAGGACTTCCACTAGCCAAGCGAGAAGAAGTTAACAAGATGTTAATCGAGATGCAAAATCAAGGCACCATAGAGCCATCTCAGAGTCCTTGGGCTTCTCCTGTAGTTCTGGTCAAGAAGAAAGACGGCTCCACCCGATTTTGTGTGGACTACAGAAAATTAAATGACGTCACCAAGAAAGACAGTTACCCATTACCGAGGATTGACGATACTCTGGACACCTTGGCTGGTGCGCAATGGTTTTCCACTTTGGATTTAAAGAGTGGATATTGGCAAGTCGAGGTCAGCCCAGAAGACAAGGAAAAGACAGCATTCACTACCGGAAATGGATTGTGGCAGTTCAATGTAATGCCATTTGGTCTATGTAATGCCCCTGCCACTTTTGAACGACTGATGGAAACTGTACTTCATGGCCTGCATTGGGAGACCTGCTTGATTTACTTGGACGACGTGGTGGTGCTGGGACGCTCTTTCCAGGAGCACCTGAAGAACGTGTCCGAAGTGTTCAAGAAGTTGAAAGCAGCAAACCTGAAGTTGAACCCGAAGAAGTGCAGTCTGTTCCAAAAGGAGGTCAGATACTTAGGCCACATTATTACTCCACACGGTGTGAAAACAGACCCGGAGAAGACAGAGTGCATAAAGAACTGGCCGGTTCCTAAAGACAAACATCAAGTTCGAAGTTTTCTTGGCCTATGCACATACTATCGACGATTCGTCCAAGGATTCTCGGACATTGCCAAGCCTCTTCATAAACTCACAGAAGACAACATCCCGTTCGAATGGACGACGAAATGCCAGCAAGCCTTTGAGACGCTGAAAGAGGCCCTCTGCACTACCCCGATTTTGACATACCCAATACCTGGACAACCATTTATAGTGGACACGGACGCAAGCAACATTGGAATTGGCGGAGTTCTTTCCCAAATACAAGATGGCCAAGAGCGAGTAGTGGGCTACTTCAGTAAAGTCCTGTCAAAAGCCGAAAAGAACTATTGTGTGACTCGGAAAGAATTACTTGCCATCGTCAAGAGCCTAGAACACTTTCATAAATACCTGTATGGCCAAGAATTCCTTCTAAGAACGGATCACGCTTCCCTTAAATGGCTGTTGCAGTTTAAGAACCCGGAAGGACAGATGGCCAGGTGGCTGGAACGGCTGCAAGAATATCACTTTGTTGTTGAACATCGAGCCGGCAGGAAACATGGAAATGCAGATGCCCTTTCTAGGAGACCCTGTCCTGTCAACTGCAAACACTGTAGTAGTCTTGAAAAGAAAGAGGACACCTCATCAGTTCCTTGTAAGGTGGTAGCAGCCCAACCTGAAGACAGATGGAGTTCAGCGGCGATTCGGGAAGACCAGCAAGCTGACTGTGACATCAAGCCCTTACTAGACTGGAAAGAAGCCAACAACCGACCCTCATGGGCTGAAGTCAGCAGTAAAAGCCCAACATTAAAGAGCTATTGGGCTCAATGGAATTCCTTGGTGTTGGAAGACGGTGTCCTAAAAGAGCATGGGAGAACAATGACGGAACGGAGGTCAAGAAACAAGTACTACTCCTGAGGACACGGGTCAAGGAAGTGCTGCAGGAAGTACATGGAGGTACTGGGGTGGACATTTCGGTATCAATAGGACTCTACAGAAGATTAGGGAGCGTTTCTACTGGTTGAGCTGTAGGACGGATGTAGAAGATTGGTGCCGAAAATGTGACGTATGTGCAGCCAGCAAGGGACCGAAGACCCGTTCCAGAGGCAAAATGCGCCAGTACATCGTAGGAGCACCGTTCGAGAGGATTGCCATTGATATCGCTGGCCCATTTCCGAAAACCCAAAGTGGAAACCGATATCTGTTAGTCGCCATGGACTACTTTAGTAAATGGCCGGAAGTATACCCTCTTCCCAATCAAGAGACCACGACCGTAGCAGAAGCCCTAGTCAACAACCTGTTCTGCAGATTTGGTGTGCCCATGGAACTACATTCAGATCAGGGCAGAAATTTCGAATCAGGTGTGTTCCGAAAGGTCTGCGAGCTTATGGGAATCCGGAAAACCAGGACCACCCCACTGCATCCCCAGTCAGATGGTATGGTGGAACGCTTCAACGCCACACTAGAAACCAATCTGAGGATGTTTGTGAACGAGAACCAAACAGACTGGGACAAGCTCATTCCACTCTTCCTGTTAGCTTACCGCTCAGCTGTCCATGAAACTACTGGGAAGACTCCGCAAGGATCATCTTTGGAAGAGAGCTTCGCCTTCCCGCAGATTTGGTATTTGGTCGTCCTGCGGAACAGCCCACAGAGCCGGACACTTATACCCATGAGCTAGAACGAAGACTAGCAGCCGTACACGATCAAGTCAGATCTCGAATGCGACTAGAGAGCGATCGCATGAAGACTCGATACGACGTCCGGGCCAATACAGTCGGATTCCAACAAGGTGACCTGGTGTGGCTATACAACCCCACGCGGAAGAAAGGAAGATCGCCTAAACTACAGAACCGTTGGGAGGGCCCCTACACCGTCATTAAAAGAATCAATGATGTCGTCTACCGGATACAGAGGACTCCCAGGAGTAAGATGAAGGTCGTCCATCTGGAGCGTCTGTCCCCGTATAGAGGTGTAGCCGATCGGGACGATCGGTCCTAAGGAGGGGGCAGTGTCACGGAATTTGCCCCACTCACTCCCAAACCGACGACTGTGGCACCGCGAATTGCCTAAGATTGCCCCGATCGCCCCTACGCCATTCTGGTAAACAAACAACATGCCGTGATCGAGATCGGCCTGGAATAATCGGGAATCGACGAGAAGCGTTCCAGTCGTACGAGAAAAGGGATCTAGAGATACTGGAATATATCTGGAATATTCGTTGGGTCTATAAAAGAAGAATAAACGGCCGAGTTAGTTAGTCTTGTATAAGTCTTGTGTATTACAGTCTGAATTAAAGTGTTTAGTTGGAGATATCAAAGTGATTTAGATAGCGATTAATTAAATAAGTGTTTAGTTGACCTGTAATTAGTAGTGTTCAGTAGTTAATAAAGAAGTAATTTATTAACGGATCGTTTTTCTGGAAGTAAGAAAAGACGGATTGGGAAATTCAGACAATACAAAGTTCATATACATATGAACTTTGCTATGTATAGTAGTTAGGTACGTCCCAATACTGCTTCTGTTTATTTTTATTTTGTATTTCATTACTTTATATTGGCAATGAAAAATAATTCAAAGTTTAAAGTATCTACATGTTGTGATTTCTCTTATTTTATTACATTTTCTTCGTTTTATTTACGTTCCTTTAGTCGCAACTACCAGAATTTTGCAGTTTACTTAAGCATTGATTTATTTCGTATCCTTGTTCCGTATTTAGAATGAGTTATGAAGGATAATATGGAATATTGGAAGTTACTTCTGAAGCCTTATAAAATCAAAGTTTTTAAAATATATTGTGCTGTCATTCAAACACGTTAGTCTCAGATTTGATTATTTTAATTCTGATTTGACTGCCTGTTATCGCGAACTTTACGTGCAAAGGAACTATTTCTCACCAGGAAATCGCATTACAGTAATTCCGTCTTTAAATTCTACCTTTTTGGCATTTATTCAGTTTCTTCCACCTATAAAGTGCATATAGTGTTTTACTGAAAATTAGAAATAGCTCAATGGATTTGCACAAAAATATCTTCATTTCAATATACAGAGTGACAATGTAAAAAATTTGACCAAACAACTGATATATGTAGACATGGCCGTAGGCGACATTTGACTACGATAAATATTGCGAAAGTATCAGATTTGTAAATTCTTTACTGTACGGTAAAAGTGTTTAAGGCTAATATAAATCAATTTTCCGACAATTCCTATCAATGAAGTCATACCTATGTATGCTCTCTGATTCCAAATATGTAGGTATGCTAATGAAGAATAGCATAGAGAAAGCTCTATTCCTCTTTTACTCCTATTCTTTCATTATGGGATCTAACCTATTTCTGCATTTTTAGGATTGTAGAAATAGAGGTTAGATTAACATACTTAAATATTTGGTATAAGAGAACATACATATGATTTTATTGATAGAAATTGTAAGAAAATTGAGTTATATTAGCTTAAATACCTTTACAATGCTGTAAAAAAATACAAAAAAGAATATAGGGGTAGATATTGTAGGTGTAATTCAACGCTGGTCGGGGTTTTAGTCTTTAGAGTAATTAGTAGATGATTTAAATGCACTTTATGGACATTTACAAATGTAGCAGGAATCAGAGCTGGTAATAAATTCAAAATCATATTGAATAAAAATACTGATTATGTGAAAATGCTTATTTTATTTTTCTTAATGTAAGTTTATGAATGCGAATATTACGGCATTAGTTTAACATTCACTTCGACGTGTTTGTCAACTGATACGACTGAAGTTGAAAGTTTATTATTAATGCAAGTTTACACATAATTATTCGTAATCGTATGCAGCTGTGAGCAGCGCGCAAAGTTATCATTTGCTTGATGTTACTGTCACAGTGAATAATGGCCTCTCCGTGGCGACGCCAGTGATTTGTTTCGGAACCGTTCGGCCCTGAAAGAGTCCTAGATAGATTATGAAAGCTATAATAAGTTTGAATATAAAATATACAGTATGGAAACCTCTTACGGAATAAATTCTGTAGTCTCAAAACTATACCTAAATATTTTAGTAGCACTTTAACAGTTGTTTGTTGGGCAGTCAAAAAAAATCTGAGTATATTAGAAAGAATATCTCTTCACTGTAGGTACTAATTATACAAGATTTCTCTAATGTGTATAACAGTTTTCAGGCTGACAAGTCATTTAGAATAATAAAAAAACAATTTTCATTCACGTTTTATCATAAAATCTCCTGAATTTTACACATCGGCTGCACATTGAGAAAATTGTATACGACATTATAAATATTGTCACATCCAGCAGAATTATTTTAAAAAACAAATAACATTTGAATTGATGTAAATTATTATGTATTTTTCTCGGTGTATGGTACACAGTGATAAGATACAATTCATGGTATTTCATGTTTTCTAGCGCATTTACCACCAAAAACAAGTTAAAGGAAATGATTATTTATTATATTTTTGAATTACACTAATAAGAACCTCCACCTGCAGGGTGGATTTTTTTGTGCATTTGTCCTTGAAACACCATCAGTCTTAAAGAAACCTACACTTAATATCTTTAACGATTCTTGAGATATCACCACTTTTTTTTTAAAAGAAGAATAATATTAACATAAATTATAAAAAATTGAAAAGTTGAAACAAATATCGTAACAATCGCTCAAAGTTTGTCCATTTCTAACATTGTTTAAAATATCACGTTATTCTTGTAATTTTTGTTTTAAGAGAAAAATAAACCATTGGAGTTAAATCTGGTGATCTAGCTGGCCATTACAGAATACCTAGTCTTCCAATCTATCGTTATGAAAAATTGTATCTAAATAATCGCAATCTGGACGAGCGTATTGAGCTGGTGCTCCAACGTATCTTCTGCATTCGGCTATAAAAGTGCTAATACTGGAACAAGGACATTTTTGTTCAGTAAAGTTATCCAAAAAGATATGTTAAATATATAGTGTAAATGTTTTTGCTGTCAACTTGTCAGATTTTGTTTGTTGTCAGAAGTATGTGTTTCCATTTTCTACAGATCTTTTAGGGACATCCTGAAGACATTAATTTAAGAAAGGCACATGTTAATCTCTATTTATTATTAACATTTGAAAATGCATCATTTTAGGTAAGAAATCTTTCTGAATGTTTCACATTTTCGATCCGTTATTGATTTGCTGTATTTTCAATTCATTTTCGATTAGGTTATTTTTAACTGAAATTCGAACACATTCATTACGGAAACCGTGGTGGCAGTTAATCAGGAAGTTGACTTAATTTTCTTTGTTCCGACATTTCCAGTAAAATGGTATAGGGTTACGCCACACCTAAGAATATTTATTAGCCATACTTCAGGAAGACGAATGTCTTTGTTTCGCCCTTCGACCAATAACTGTTGTCACTTGAAAAATAGTATGCTTTAATCAAAGAAAGCAAGCTGTAATAATGTGATAGAGCCTTTTTACAATGTACATTTACATCAATTAAATGAGACGTAAAAGTTAAATTGTTTGAGGGGTACTGAATTTGTATTAAATTTCTGATGTAACATACGTCTAATATATAGGTACTTAATTTACTGATAAAGATAAGTAATGTGAAAAAATTCAAGCTGGAAAAATAAGAAAATTTTCTTCATACCTTAGTTGTTATATAGGATGATTCAAAACTTATCAAAAAAAATTCATCAATAGGGTCCATCTACAATACTGCAGGAAACACATACATACATAAACATATAAACCGAGTCAGGTGAGAGATATAAGTGGTCTGCTACTTCCTATGACATACTGATGAGGGCTAACAAGCCCGAAACCGGTCTGTGTCTGGTGGGGTGGCCGACAAGGATTCTTGGCTGTTCACACAGATACTGCAGGTGTAATTCAATGCCAGTCGGAGCATTAGTCCGCGGAGTACTTGTTTCCTGCAGTATCATTTGTAGATATAATGGCGCGTCGCCCAGAGCAAGGGGTCTGCCTTTAAGTACCTGGTGCAATGTAGGTATCGCTTCCTCGTCGAACCGTTTAGGTCGAGCAGGAAGTAGCAGACCATTTATATCTCAGAATAGTGTCCATTTCGATACCAGACATTTATTTTTTTTAAATCCCATAAAAGAAAATCGAAAGGATTTAAGTTAGGAGATTATGGCAACCATGGTACCGGTCCTCTTCGTCCATCTATGGGACCCATTTAACTTCATTGAAGTACTCCGAAACATTTTGTCGAAAATAAAGGGGGGCACCATCGTGCAAAAAGTGTTTTTATTAAACCAGGTTAGTAAATTTAGCTAGATTAATTTTTTTTTAGATAATTATAGAATAGAGCTTTGTCTGTGGAATTGTTCATTAGCATACCTAGATGTTTAGTATCAGAGAGCATACATATGGCTTCATTGATAGGAATTGTAGGATATTTGATATATATTAGCTTAAAATACCTTTCTAATACAGTAAAAAAATTCAATAACTTTTTTCTCGGAGTTTTTTTTTACTATATTGACAATTTTCTGTATATGGTATACATTTTTATTTGCATATAGTAAACTATTCACTGCATATATTATTGATCGTGGTTGTTAGGTGGCACATACAACAAAATCTGCTCTTCGAATGCAATTTAGTTGGATTTGCTGGGGTGTGATACCTTTGACATGGAATAATATCCCCCGATGAGAATGAAGGCGAGATAAACTAGAAAATGACAAATGATTGAGTGGTGGAAAGCAAACATTTGGAATATAATTCCTTGGATGTATGTGCAGATGCTGATATTGAAGCTGACGTGATTTACGTTTGTATAAAATGCTAATAGGTGTACCTACATATAAGGATCAGATTTTTCCAAGACTAACATTGAGGTACCCGTACAATATTTACATACATATATCTACCGTTCTACCATACAAGAAGAAAAGTTGAAATGAATTAAATTCATGTAAGTGACAAGTATGAGGAAAATGCTATTTTTTTTTTGAAAAATTTACAGGAAACACATGCAGGCTAGGGAATTCAGTAAAATAGTTTCAGATTAAAAAACTGCTTTCTGCAAAATGTAAATGTCGTAGGCCTACTTTGTTTTTTTTTTGCTATTATTTTAGAATTTTCTCAAAGTACATTAAAAGAAAGAGCGTTACTAACAAGAAAAATCCAAAATCGAGGAAAAAATTAAAGATTTATGGGATATTAAAATTTTGCTTACTTTTTCATTCTGAAAACTATATTTTGTTGTATCGCATGGAGAAAAGGTACTTTTATTAGTGAAAAAATTCAGATTTTTCTTAATTTACTTGATTTTACAGATATGCAATCATAGTGCATTTTGCAGAGCTGAATCCCAGAAGGCTATTTTTCAATATTTTATACAAGGTGTTTTCAAAAGAAGTAGCACAAATAGTACCGATAAATCTACAACTAAAATGAACACGTTTTTCATAAAAATGACCTTAGAGCGATTATAATTTGAAAACCAACAAGGTATAATAGTCAAATTTTACACAATGTCTGTTCTTTTTGGAGGGAGTTGAAATAAGTATCTCCTATAAGTTATTTTTTGCTACAACTTATTTGTTTATTAAAATTTGAGTATTCAAAAATACGTATCAGATAGCCTGGCTTATTTTAAAACTTTTATATTTCTTACTTATTTGCTTTAAAACAAACCGTTTATTAACATAAAAAAATTATAAAGTTCATTATCATTCGCATTACAATTCACTTGGGATTGTAACTAAGAAATATTTAAGTAGACGGCTGTAAAAATATTTTTTTTACTATTTTAAAAAGGTATTCTAAGCTAATATAAATCAAATCTCCTACAATTCCTATCAATGAAGTCATATGTATGTCCATCTAGGTATGCTAATGAACAATTCCACAGACAAAGCTCTATTCAATAATTATCTAAAGAAATTAATCTATCTAAATTTACTAACCTGCTTTAATGAAAACACTCTATAAATATCTAACTTTACTTTTGGCAGTGGGAACTCGAAAATTCAACCACAATAGATGAGATCTGACCTATTTCTGCATTTTTAGGATTGCTTCTTCAGGTGGCCTCTTTTAAGTTGAGTCAAATATCTAACTATTAAAATTATTTGAAATTAAATATCGACAATGACAAAAGTGACATCTAATACAGTAAAAAATGTCACAAAAGCTAATAATAAGGAATATATGGGTAAATATTGTGGGTGTAATTCAACGCTGGTTAGGGCTTTTGTCCACAGAGTAGTTAGTTTCACACAATATTATTAATACTTAAAAATATATAAAAAATAATTTTTGTCATTTCTTTTGTGACTTGAGTGTTTTCTTAGATTTGCTACTCAAAAATGTAATTTTTAACGATAACTTACGGCAGATAATTTTACTAATGATGAATATGTTGCAAGTATTTTGAACTATGTCGGAAAATCTGTCCCAGCAAGGAGAAAAGTCACAAAAGGTATAATGATATAAATTAGTATGACAGCGCCTACTTAAATATTTTTTGTGAGTGCGAGTTACAACTCACGATGCGCATGGTAATTAACTTTTTTTTGTTTGTTAATAAACGGTTAGTTTTAAAGCAAAAAAGTAGGGGAGGTAAAAGTTTTAAAATAAACCAGGCCACATGATAAGTATTTTTGATACTCAATTTTTGTCAAACAAATAAGTTGTAGTAAAAAAATAACTTAAAAATGCTTATTTCAACCCCTTCCAAGGGACAGAAATTAAAAAAAATGATTGAGAAGTTGCACATAGTCATTGTAGTAGTAAATTTGACTATTATACATATTTTAGTTTTCAAAATACAGCCGCTATTCCATATTTTTTGGAAACTTTGATGGACTGTATCTACTAAGGGGTGAACATTTCACTTCATTTTTGTGCAAAACGTGTTGTCTTTAGCTGTAGATTCACTGGTATCATTTGTATTACTCGTTTTGAAAACACCCTTTGCTTGTTTTATTTACATGTTAATATTATTTTTTAAAATCATATTAATTTTCAATAATTCAAGAAATGAATTAATATTTTTAAAATCTTCCTGATACAAATATTTCAGATGTAAATAACAGCTTCCAATGCTTTCATTCACGAGATCGAAAACTGCTTTAGAATAAAATGAATTTGTTGCTTGCTAGAGTGGTTTTGAGCTTTTATGTGAAGAGCATCACATTTAGGAATACTCAACAACGAATTTTCCGGCGGGCGGAATTGTGTTGAAACGTTTATTTGATTAAGATTTCCACTTTTCTGCTATACGTACTGAAAAAATTAAAATAGCGTTCCATTAAATCTTGATCAACACCTTAAAGTCGCATTATTCAGTTTTTTGTTCGAAATATATTTTTATAAGATTATAATATTCATTTTTAATATACATATATTCCATTTATAACGTGTAGTTCTATCAGTAAGACAAATTGATGCCAAATTAAAAGTTGAACTAAATCAGCTTTTTCTAAAATTATTTTCAATGAGGTATATCTATATACTTTGGGAAAAGTTAAAGCACAAAAAAATAATAAGGGTCTTTTCTATAACATTTTTCTCTGGCACTCCTTTTTCCTTATTATTAAAAAAAAATATATGAAAAATTTTAGATTTAACAATATGTACTTGTATACTCGCGTCAAGAATTCAGACGACTTACGTCATACGAACAAATGAGCAATTCGTTATATTTTCATCAAAATATTTAAGAAAGTGCAACTTATAGTAATTAAAAGTTTACATCATATATTGCACTAAATTGCAATAAAACATTGTTTTTAACGCGACCAAATATCGAAAATTACGTTGACAATAAAAACAAATGTGGTACGTCAGCCGTGACGTAAGGCGTCTGAATTCTTGATTCGGTTTTTTTTTATAACGTTATTTTATTTTGTCTACAGTTTATGTTTTCATGTTAATCTAAATTTGATTTTGACTGATAATTAGTTAATGCATATTATTATGGATGTTAATTTGCATTGGATTCATTGACACTTCACGTAATTGTGATATCCTCTTGTATGATGAGGTGCAAAATTTAACCTCAAAACTATTGAATAAAGGATTGTGAGTTGATAGGACTTTTCTTTCCTTTGAAGTTTATTTTCGTTATTAACAATTAACTATTTTTCGTCCAAACTTGGTATGCAGTAATCATAATCATAATAAAACATTGTCATGTTTTAAAATAAAGCTAGTGACGTAGGTATCGAGTTTTGTTCACCTTTGAACCCTCTAAAAACTTCTATGCCAATGCTGAAAAAAGTATTTTTTCAATGCAATATTAAAATGTTTTCTGAAAAAAAGTGCTCTTATGCAAATTTACTAAGAAGCTTTGTTTTTTAGATATTTTGACTTTTCCTAATCATGGTTAGGTATCTTATGGGATTACAAAGATCTTGCAAACATTATTCAGCGGGCAGACAAATGTCCTGTCAGATCGGTTTAATTGTTGTGCGGTTAGATCATGTTGAAATTAAGCTGGTTTAATTGTTGGATTGGTTGAGGTGGCCAGCTCAATCACCGGATTTAAATCCAACATATTTTATTTTCTTTAAGGCTTTTAAAAGTATAATAGAGAAAATCTATTACATTGTATTCGAAGATCTTGAGGTAAAATAAATATTAACACGCTAATTTGGACAAGATGTTCCTAAAAAATCGATCGTTGCATTGACTAAAGCGGATAACACTTTGATACCATTTAAATTAAATTGTTTACAAACTGTTGTTTTTATTTGTTTATTATGGGGTTGAATTGCAATTTTTAAAATTTCATAGGATGATCTTGATTAGAAAAAGTTATTTAGTATAACATGTATAACTGTTTGTAATTATTACATCTTATATTTTTGACACAATACACTTATTTATTTTATATAAAATATACAAAAATTATACATTATTTACTCCATCTTTACTTCAGAAACAATTTTCAGTTCCAAATAAATTTCAGTATCTATCAGGATACCGGTGATGAATTATAGTTGGGCAAGTATTCCGGAATGTCTGTTTGGCATTTTCCCAATGGTTCGTAAGCTGGTAGCGAGGGATGCATATAATATCATTGTCTTTATATAGCCTAGACTTTAAAGGTTAAAGGGTCTCTTTGATTTACAGTAATAATCCAGAATTTCCCGGAAATTAGCTTAATTGTATCAATTTACTTAATCCGAAAATGTATCAGCTGTATTGCTAGTGAATAGGCCTATTTTAAGTATATTTTTATTATAAAGTTCAAGACATGTTTAACTGTAATATTATTATTACTTTAAGTTAAAGTTGAAATATGTAGGTACTGGTAA
Source organism: Monochamus saltuarius (assembly GCA_025584915.1). Classification (NCBI taxonomy): domain Eukaryota; kingdom Metazoa; phylum Arthropoda; class Insecta; order Coleoptera; family Cerambycidae; genus Monochamus; species Monochamus saltuarius. Next base: position 3,642,609 of record CM046726.1, read on the forward strand.
ACTGACAGAAATTATTTTAAAAAGTTACCTATAAAAAGCTTGACGTACACCGATGGACAAGACCGTAGTGTAAAATTTTATTTACAATATTTTATTACCTACTCTTGACAATTTTTACAAAGTCATGCAATGTGAAAGTTCAGTTTTCAAAGAAACAGTAAAATGATCAATTTGTAAATAATTTACCGAGGTTTTAAATATCCTAACTGACTTTATATAGAGTATCTGAACATAGGACTACCCAGATTTACGGATTTGCCATTTTTAAGCAAACCAATGTTTCTTTACAAGAGCTGCAGTTTAATGTAATTTCGTTTACTAAGAAAAATGAAAACAGAGGCAGTTTAGTTAAACGTACTTACACACTACAACTTAATTAAATATAGCAATATTATTAACATTTTAATTCACTAGTTCCATATTTTAGTTTACTAATTGCTCTACCTGCTTAAGAAATGCATTAACGAGCTTTTCTAATTAGATACTAAAATTTAATATTTTGAAAACCGAGGTTTTTGCTAGAAATTTTCAGTCACATTTATAAGACGATCTTTCAGTTGATTAATATTCTCCATCGATTCGGAATAAACATCGTCTTACACAAACCCATAAAATAAATAACTGAAATTCAATGGACTAGAATTAGGGGAGTGTGGCGGCCACTGCACTGAATGGTTACGACTTTCATCTATCGATTTAAAAAAATATTTTTAAATGTTGTAAAATATTCATTTAATCCTCTGAGTGAAAGTATACAAATGATGTTGAAAAATTTAGGCAAAGACATTAGATTTTCCTTAATTATAAAAGGCCGTTTATGTATTGCTTAAACAGGCGGATATACATATTCTACTAAAAATTATGTTCAATTAATCTGTGTTTTATACAGTATGTAAAATACATAGTTAAAAAACATTTATTTGCCTAAAAATGGTAAAGCTACCCTATATATTTAGAAACACTGTATAAAATCATCAGTTGTCAGATATTTAAAACCTTGGTAAATCACTTACAAATTGTTCCTGGGCATTTCTCTAAAATTTGAATTTTAAAAATGTAGGTATATAACATTGCCTGACTTTCAAAAACCGTTATCTCAAAAAAGAGTTTTATAAGAAATTATCAAAAGCAATAAAATATTCTAAATAAAATATGATAGTCAGAGAAAGAGAAATTGAAATTCCCTCATCAGTTTCTACATTTGTTTTATAGGCGTCGTTTATAGTAACATCCTTGAGGATTGGATGTATTAAATTTTAAGCTTATATGTGAAAAATTTAGTTGAAAAGTTATTGCGAAAAAACAATTTTAAAAGTTCAATTCCAACATCCTGCGTCTCTTAAGGCAGACATTTTTGTATAGGTATAGGTAAGTAGGGTTACCTATAGTTATATTTTGTCGCCAAAAATATGCATTTGATGGGATGACCTGGTTTTGCATATTCCACAAAATTAAATGTGTAAAGTACCAAAAGAAGTTAAAGAAACTCTAACCTACACAGTTGGTTCCAGTTACAAACTTCAAAGTCCAACAAAAAAAGCTCGGAATGAGCACATAATCACGGGAATATCTGTATTTCCAAAGGATTAATATATAAACGTAACGACATCCTCCTCACAACCTTTGCCTTACTGGCATTGTCCCAGTTTTCCAACTCCTTCTGGCGATTAAAAATAGCAGCAGTGAGTAACTAAGTCGATATTTTACACTAGCTAGATTCTTTATATGTACTTTTCACTAAAGGCTCTATAAGGGTAAATAATAGTGTTTTATCGACGTGTACAACATACAAAGGAATTAATTTAATAGATAATATTAGTATTTAATTTTTAAAGAAATACAGGGTGATTCAGAACTTATCTAAAAGAATTTGGGAATAGATGTGTCATTAAAAATGGAGTCTATATCATAATTTTTTAATAAATTCTTTATAGTTTCCGAGTAAAACATTATTGAAGTTGTAGTATTTTCCACATTTACATCGCTGGGACACTGTGGTCTATAGACAGGCGATTCCGAATATTGAAATCCAATTACTTTTTGTAGGCACAAGTCTTTGTGGCGCCAATGTTTAAACGATTTCCCGGTAAGGATGTGCCAAATGCAGCTACTTTTACAGCGGTATGCACTGAGTGCAAGTGTAGTCCAGCGCGAGAGAAATTTTAAATCGTATCGTGGAACAGATGGAAGTCTAGGACTTTTACGGCCTTTTGCAACAGTGTGACGTATCATACACGAGCAGTAACACCAAGGGATTGGACGGGGATGACCGGTACCATGGCCGCAACGATCTCCTGACTTTAAATCATTTGGACTTCTTTTTGTGGAGATATTTAAAAATGCGGTGTATCGCACCGAAGTGTATACATATCTACTATTGATGATTTACGGAAACGTATCATAGTTGCTGGCAATAATTCAGTTAGTTTAAAACAGACAAGAAGCAGAAGCATTTGTGTTAGTTTGTAGAAACAGGGTAAAACGCACCCAAAATGTTGTTGTAATATCAGGTATGTCAAACTATTTTATTAATTAAAACCATAAATTAAATCTATTAATAATTAATAGCAATAGCGGCAAAGGCAGTTAAAAGTGTTACTTATTTCTTTCCTTGAGCATTTCTTTCCATTTTTTGTCCGGTCGCAGATTACCGCTTTATTAGGTTTTACAGCGGACTAGTTTTCAGTGCCGTGCAGAAGTGTATTTTTAAATCATTTTCGAACTGGCCTTTTTGAATGTTACTTTACAAAATTGTATTTGTAAGAGTCCTCTGAACACTATATTAAAGAATTACTGCCAGGGCAGGAATACTTTTTCATCATTGATTAGTAGTATTAAGAAAATGCATTTGAAATTAAGTAACGTACTATATGTGATATAATATTTGCACTGATTTAAGTTTTCGCATTGGCACCTTCGCCATAATATAGAAAAATCATTTATAATGCATTAAAACTTTTCTCTACCGGGTAATTGTTAACCTATATATATAGTTTACAAGAATTTATCTGGTATTAAAAATAGCAGCAGTGAGTAACTAAGTCGATATTTTACACTAGCTAGATTCTTTATATGTACTTTTCACTAAAGGCTTTATAAGGGTAAATAATAGTGTTTTATCGACGTGTACAACATACAAAGGAATTAATTTAATAGATAATATTAGTATTTAATTTTTAAAGAAATACAGGGTGATTCAGAACTTATCTAAAATAATTTGGGAATAGATGTGTCATAAAAATTGGAGTCTATATCATAATTTTTTAATAAATTCTTTATAGTTTCCGAGTAAAACATTATTGAAGTTGTAGTATTTTCCACATTTACATCGCTGGGACACTGTGGTCTATAGACAGGCGATTCCGAATATTGAAATCCAATTACTTTTTGTAGGCACAAGTCTTTGTGACGCCAATGTTTACATTAGTGTTTCAAGTGTCAAAAATGGCTTATGTGTATAGTAACAACTCGGAGTTGATGGATATCGTTTTATTACGAAATGCTTTAGCAGAACGATTTCCCGGTAAACATGTGCCAAATGCAGCTACTTTTACAGCGGTATGCACTGAGTGCAAGTGTAGTCCAGCGCGAGAGAAATTTGAAACCGTATCGTGGAACAGATGGAAGTCTAGGACTTTCACGGCCTTTTGCAACAGTGTGACGTATCATACACGAGCAATAACACCAAGGGATTGGACGGGGATGACCGGTACCATGGCCGCAACGATCTCCTGACTTTAAATCATTTGGACTTCTTTTTGTGAAGATATTTAAAAATGCGGTGTATTGCACCGAAATGTATACATACTATTGATGATTTACGGAAACGTATCGTAGTTGCTGGCAATAACTCAGTTAGTTTAAAACAGACAAGAAGCAGAAACATTTGTGTTAGTTTGTAGAAACAGGGTAAAATGCACCCAAAATGTTGTAATATCAGGTATGTCAAACTATTTAATATTTGCACTGATTTAAGTTTTCGCATTGGCACCTTCGCCATAATATAGAAAAATCATTTATAATGCATTAAAACTTTTCTCTACCGGGTAATTGTTAACCTATAGGTATAGTTTACAAGAATTTATCTGGTAAAAATTTTTGTTTACAAAAACTGAAAAGTAAACAAGTCCATACGTTTGGCATTTGTAGTGGTTTTTCAAACGAAGAACTTATGGACATAATACTGGTATATGGGGATTCACATCAAAATTCAGTTCTTTATATCCAAAGTTTTCCCCAGATATCATCAGTGAAGCCTTTCTACTTCTGGTTCAACCATATATTTAAACACATTGGTTCAACGGTAGAGAAATTATTAATTTGCGGCCGAGGCCTGGGCAACATAGGGGAGCCATTGGATCTAGGCAAATTGTGAATCTCGAGGAAGAGATTTTAAATGCTGTCGAGGGGCAGCCTGGCATAAGCACTAGAATAATTCTAGTACGTTTTGGGGTACCTACCTATCACAATCCAAAGTTTGACAAACGTTAAGGCACGTCTTTACCCATTTAACGTGCAGCGGGTTCAAGCCTTACTGTCAAAAGATCTTCCGCTTCGAGTAAGCTTTTGCAAGTGGTTGTTACATCACCAACAAATACCGACTTGTTTACTTTTTAGTTTTTATAGGCAAAGTATTTCAATTGATACATTTTTGTAAACCTCCGGAACGAAAAACATTTTACTACAGTTGTTTTCACTATCCGTTGTTATCTTTGTCATCAGCAATAATTTCCCAAAGTTATGCGTTATGTTAAGAATTACTCTGTATGTGTGATAATGTTTGCACTGACTCAAGTTTTTGCATTGGCACCTTCGCCATAATATAGAATAATCCTTTATATTGCTTGAAAACTTTTCTATGCGAAACTAAGGTACAATAATTAAATTTAACAAATCAAGAAACAGAGACACATCAAATTAGTAACTCTTATTACGTTTAATAAGTAGGTCTGTTTCCATCAATCACTTTGATCGCAAGTATAATAATTGTTCCTCTAACGACCATACCATAACCTTGCTTAATTTATAATTGCTTTATTCGTCAAAACCTGCCATGCAATGTTTGCATTTTTGTTGAATTAAGCTTATAAAAGTTTCAAAAATGTGCAACGATTAACTCATTATGGCATTCTTACTGCATGTATAGATCAACATAAAAAAGTTACCTATACTGTTTGAATCGAGGTTTAAATAAGTATTAATCCTATTCTCTGAAGTTATTATTTATGACATAATTCTAATTTTTCTTTAGTTTAATTGGATATTTGGCCACAGTTCTGTGGATTAATTGAATAAACCCTTGCGCCAAAAGGATCAGTCAAGAGTTATTTTTGAAACTAAGTTTGCCTAAACAAAACGAAAAATCTCACACTGAAAAAGCAGATACAAGTAAAAAAAAACAAAAATCACGTCAGTATCGCACACTTTCATATTGTTTGACGTTTTGGTCTCAAAAATTGCAAATGTAATAAACGTAAGTCAAGTTTGACAGTTTCAAATTTGTTTATCTGCTTGCATAGAGATGTTAAATAATTTTTATGTTATTGTTACTTCTTCTTGATACAATTGTAGCTAACAATGATCAATGTTTACTGAACAGTTTAACAAAATAATCGCGGTCTCCTAATTTTCTTTTTGTTGCATTAGTACAACAAATATTATCGTTGTTTGGTAATTTAAATCGTAACTAATATGAACATTCTAATATTGAGTGATATCATAATTATTTATAACATTAACAGAATTAAACTTGATATTTTTACATCAACCGAAAATGACAAACTTATTTTTTAATATTACTGTAAACCATTCTCACTCTTACAACGTCTGTATTATTTTTTAGACATATTTTATATATTATTGTGAAATATTCTGTATTTATTATTTTTCAGCGTTTCCTATACTCTATATTCTACTGACTGTGCCTCAAATACTTCCGTGGTCTCAGGCGGATCTTCGCTTCCTCGCGTGGTGTCACATCGCCGGCATTCTGTGTCCATGGATAGGGAGCTTTATATACCATTTATTCATGAATTTGCACCAAGGACCTAAAGCCTATTACATTCTCCTTCAAGTGGACATGCTTGGCATTTGGGTTAGCCAGAGTTTTGGTAAGAATTTTATGAATTATGTACACGTCTAAACCGGACATATAAACGGAATATCCAAAATTGCAAATCCCACTTCTGATTTTTCGAAACTGAAGGGAATTTTTGTTTCAGGTGCAATGCCAATGATATTTGCTACATCGTATTGCCTTCCACATACTATTAGATCGTTTTTAATAACGTCTTATTGCCTTTTGAGTATTTGGGGTTTATATAAGGTAAGTTAATTCGAAACATTCAAAATTCGCAATAATTTTGCGAGTGGTTTTAGGCACTAACAGCCTGGTCTCCTTGGGAGAGAAGATTGTGCTTCCTTTTACCTTTTATAATGCGCATCTTGCTTTGGTGTTTGCGGGTCACTTCATTTGGTGGAGGTGATCCAGCTGCATTCACACACGTCATCTTACAGGTAAAGAGAAAAATAAGCCTGTCTACTAAGATATTTAAATTCGCTGAAATTCTACCCTTGCTCTGGTATGGCTAATTTTACGTTAGATTATGACATTAGCAAGTTCAGAAATTTTTACAAAAAGTTGAAAAATCTTCAAAATTATATAAAAAAATAGGTACTTTAGAGATATTAAAAAGGTGTGAACAAAATGACTATTCGATATAGAAGCTTGAAACCGGCAAATCTCTGACGACTAATCATGACTGTTATAGGAGTTTTAGATGAAATTTAATGCTGGTCGGGGCATAAGCCCGCAGAGTAGTTGATAAATTGAAAAGTTAAGAGATTAAAGTATGACTTCAGAGTTTATAAAGTTTGGATTCAAAGTTTATAGTCTAAATTCGAAACTTAAAGTATAAATTTAGAATTTAAAGTCTGAATTCAGTTTAAAGTTTGAATTCAGAGTTGCATTCAGACATTACAATCTGAATTTGGAGATTAGTCTGAGTTCAAAGATTCAAATCTGAATTCAAAGTTCAAAGTTTGAATTCAAAGATTAAGATCTGAATTCAGAGTTTAAAGTTTGAATTTAAAAAAAATTGTAGATATGACTCGTCTAGGGTTTTGTATAATCCATATAGTAGCGAATAATTTACAAATAGTTCACCAGGCTTGCAAGATATGCAAGCAGTGCTACTTGGAATTTGTTACCTACGAATAGAAATACTAAATAATATTCAATAACTGGAAAAGAATAAAGTAAAAAACCTAGCAGAGCATGTATTATTACTTGCTTATTAATCTGACTGATCAAATGTTGCAAATGTAGGCACACTATGATTCGGAGTATCTCCTGATGAAATTAAGATAAATTAATTTAATTTTTAATTATTCTGTTTTATTTAATATTGCATTGTAGGTTACTCTTATTATGGAAGTATATACAGCTTGTTGTTATAATGATTTGTTGAATATGAAATTTGGTCATATTAATAATAGTAAAGACTTACTACATACTGTTGCAGTTACAGAAACAAAAAATAATATAAGAATGTTTATAGTCACAAATAGAACAGTTGATGAGTTGAATCTAATTACAATTTACAACAAATATGTTTCTTTCATCTATATTTGATCACCATTTATTACAAGATAAATAAATGAATAGGTGGACTGGAATGAACTGGAAAAAATATGTTTAGCAAAATTTCAAGCAAATAACCAGTTTTTTGTAACTGCCTGAATTCTCTAACACTACTAGCTAATTTTAGGAGTGATTTGCTACACTTGCAAATACATGGAGGTTCGCGTAATTGCTTATCAAATAAAATTAATGTTTCTCAAAGAAATTGTAGTCCTTACTAGCATAAGTAACACAATTATGTTAAATATTTAATTAATCAAGACAATTTCAGTGAATCATTATAATTTCTAAAGAAATAAGTCAGACAGTAGCCAAGCTACTAGCAGTTTAGATACTTAACAAATGCTTACAAGTTTTGGTATCTACAATTATTGTGATGAAGAGATTTAACATCAATAAAATTCATTCATTAATTATTTCTTAATAATTATGTTTGTATTAATAAAATTAAGTATATAATTTCTGTTATATTTTTATTCACACACAGAAAACATATTAGCAGCTTTTGGTTGTCAGGTGATAGCCAAGAGACACTAATGCTCATTTGCTGCCTTTGTGGCGCGATATGCTTTTGTGAATACAAATTTGGTGTTTTCATTTATTTCAGGATGTAGTTTCCATAGCCGGAGGCGCCATAGGAGCCCTACACATCCCAGAAAAGTGGTTTCCTGGATGCGTAGACTTGTACCTGAACTCGCATAACATCATGCATATTATGGTTGTTACTGCCGTCTACTTCATGCATACAGCCACCATGAGGGACCTGAACTGGATGTCCCGAGTTGACTGCAGCGCAGCCCTTTGATATGCGTAATAAAATTAAATTTAATTAAGCAACTAAGAAATTGTATAAATGCAATAAATACGGCCGTGTAGATATCAAAAGAAGTGGTACTGGCACTGTTTTATTACTTTATAGAAGTGATACCTATTGTACAACTGTGTATATACTCATAAAACAAATGATGGTTTGTGCAATTTTCCAAATAGTAGTGTATTTTCAAGCGTCCATGCTTCCATTATAGAGAGCACAATTGAAAAAAATCTTCCACATGTGTACTATACGTAATATACATATATAGTAAGAGTAGTTTTTGCAACTTGGCTAATAATATTCCAACTATCTTTTTTTAGAGCAGTATTTTAGACCGCACTATCGTTAATCAAAGTTTCCCATTTCAACTTGTAGTCATTTGGTAAAAGGAAAAGCCAACCAATAACTAATGGAAGCAAATTAATGTTCCTTCAGTTTATTTATTTAATATTTCCAGATATCTACATACAGTATCTAGAAATATTTTAGTTTAGTCAAAGTTATGCAAAAACAGAAAGACTAAATTTGCAGTGCAATAAAATCAGAAAGAATTATATAAGTACGTAAAATATAGAAAAATTGAAATCACAGGTTCGATTTTCACCTATAAATACTCCAAAAGCCTTGATAATACCGAGATAATTTTGCCACCTTAAAGCAACATGCTTGAAGGAATCTCAATGACAAAATTTTGAGAATTTATCAAGGGTCCAGATATATTCGATAAGATAATTTTTTACACAGAAAATGAATTAATTGTCAATCTGACATTTGTTGATTCTCAACTCAACGTTTAAATAAATCATATCATCTTTGATGAAAACACCCCATGCGGTATTATGGCTGTAATCACTTCATGATTGGATGGATGCTGTCACATGACCTGAAGTACAGAAATTTGATTGCTAGATATACAGTAAAAAATTATCAAGAATAGTTGATTGACGAAAATCGTATCTTGATATCTTCATCCATTTAAGAGATATTTGCAGGGCATTCTTCAGTTTCATTATTTATTAATAATGGTATATACATATAAAACATATAAAATACCTTTCTAATACAGTAAAAAATGTTACAAAAACTAATAATAAATATATGGGTAGATATAATAATAATATCTCTACCCCTCATTCTAATCAAGAGGATTAGCCCAGAAGTCGAAGACTTGTGCGGGAAAGGGGGCAGCATATTATTATTAAGCAGGCCGCATTTGCGCCCAGGAACGACTTACGTTGGTAGGCCCTAACCACCATTCAGTGCAGGAATGAGGGAAACCTGGAAAACCTCATTAATTAGGGGGGTAGTCAAATGTTAACTGGTATCAATCTCTCACATTGACCCAAGCCAGCACTCTTCCACCCTACCATACCCACAGAGAGGGTGCCAATCTCTCCACGAATATAGCTTATATACGGTCTACCGGCTGCGGGGGTCGAACCACACAGTGATCTAGTCACCTCAATTCAAGTACTGACGCCTTAAACCGCGTGACCACTGACCGATCGTATTGTCGATTGCCGATCGATATTGTGGGTGCAATTCAACGCTGGTCGGGGCAGATTTGTAACATTAAAACCCAGGAAAATATGCTTGATGTTAATATTTTAAGTGTGCATGGAGTAATAATTTTGAAAATTTATAGTCTTACTTTATTTGAGAAAGCAGTTTTACAAATATGCCAACTTTTGTATTTTATATTTTTTAATATTTTAGCAACCTTCAATTCTAAATAGAAAGGTTTTATTTATTTTCGATTTTACATCATAAAACAGTATAATAGAACTTTTGAAGGTATGGTATTTTGAAAACATTTTTGTGTTGTGTTTAATTTATAAAATTATATTACATCAAGATGTGGTTTTCGTCAATTTTCTGTAACGTTGAGATACAGAGTGTCCACAAATTTCACCGACAACGTTTGGCTGTATATTCACGACGATAAATAAAGATGATCTACAGAATAAAAGCTAAAACAATTTCATAAAATTATTGTGAAATCAATATTCTGGGGGTAGTTTTGTTCTGTTACCACCTCTTTTCAGAGGTCAAAACTTTTCTAGTAGCACAATGTATATGTATGTTGCATTTTCTCCAATATAGGAAACGGAAGAAATCCTACAAAAGCGTCAAAACTAACCACTCTGTATATAAAAATGCTCTATACGTCATGAAAGTGATATGTTGAAAAAACTATCAGAAAAAAGAAAACAAATTTGTACTTACATATAAAAATTCAAATTAAATAATTTGAAGTATAAATAAAATGAAGGAACAACGATTATACATGCCTTTCAGACACTTTCAATTTAACATTTTTTAACATAGAGTTATTGTACCTAATCAGTGGAGGATAAAATCATATGCCATATCCATACAAAATATGAAAATGTGATAAATACTACTAACTTTCTTTAAAGATAGTAATTTTTATTAATTAATATATGTGAATTTTAATTTATTAATTACGAAATATATGTACAAATATAAAAATTAAGAGGGAACCAAATAATTGAAAAAATAAACTAGAATCTTTGAATGTCTGCAAGTCTCTCAGTGATATTCTTTTTATGATTAATAGAAAAATCAATTGTAAAATATTTTTGCCAGTTTTGTGTTTCATTAGTCTAGTATTTACTTGTCTAAGTAGAATGATTAATATAAAAAAGTAAAAAATTTAAGTCGAAAATTAATTTGAAAAAAATATTTATTTATTATATTATTTGAAATTCTACTTAGGTAAGGTTGTAAAATATTCTAGTCTGTTAGCTGAACATAAAACAAGTTTTTAAATTTCCTCTATTGACATATTTTAATCTACTCTAATTCTACTAAAATTGTGATAGTAAGCACTATATTATAGTGTAAAGTAATAAATTTTCAATACTGAATAAAATTGTTTTGCTTGTTCTTCATTCCCTGTATAGCCGTCCTAATGAGCAATTTTAAAAGGTATGTACAAGTTAATAGATTTCTTTGTGATAGACAGTGGCTATATGAACAAGTCTTCACGATCTAAATATTATTATTTTTTTTTCCTCATATATTATTAGTCGATTTGTAGTAGAATCTCATATAAAATTTTCCACACTCATTTTCCACATCATGTTGAACGGGTGGGCCAGATATCAATTGATAGAAGGGAAAGTTTAGGCAACATATGAATAGAATTAAAATGGCAGTTGTAGACAAACAACAAACAATAGACAACAACATATGAGAATATCACTGTGTTTTGCTCAAAAATATAGGAAATAATTTAGACTATTATAATGGTTTTGTTGTTACACAAATCTGCACTGTTTGTCCTACAGACGCCATTTTTAATTATTTGAGGTTAGACCGTTGGACTGCCCTATAGCACAAACAATGTGGATTTGTGTAACACAACAAAACAAAACCATTATAATAGTATAAATTATCCTTGGTATTCTCAAATCGGTATAAAATACAATGAAAACACAGTTCTACACAAAAGCACAAATTTCTGCTTGTTGTCATAATATGTCAAGTTGTTTGTCCTACCACCGCCATTTTTAAAGTGCTTTGACAGCAAGGTGCCGCAAGTTGCATTGCCTGAGTTCTTTTCGATTTTGATTTAATAGTTTATCATCTAGTGGTAAAATTTGAATGTAGAAAATACTTTTAATGCACACATTTCTGTTATCAATATTTTTTTCTTTGGAAGCTGTAAGATAACTAGTTCAGAGATACAACCGCTAGCCGACCTTAACGGGACACCCAGTACATTCTCACTTATAGTGACCTGACGTTTAAAATTTTATGTCGATTTTAATTTTTTTTTTTTTAATTTTTAACTAATCCTTAATTTTAAGTTTTCATATTCGCATTCACACGAGCATTTTTCAACTGAAGCTCACTCAAAATCTTTTCTTAAATTTTGGATTTTCCATATTGCTTCACCGTTTATGATCTAAGCTCACAAATAAAAATATTTAAAACAAAACAAAATGTTTATTATCATTTTACATTGTGTAGATAAGTATAAACAAACATAATCGCCAACAAATTTATATTAATACTAAATATATTAACTTGCTCAAAAATATATACAATTTATTTAAAGTCTCAAACCCACCAAAAAAATTACACCATTAAAAGTGAATAGTAACTTAAGTTCGTCCACTTCACTTATGCTTATAAACAAAAACTTATTTATTATAAATTATAGCCTTAAAGAACTGGGAACACTTAATGTGCAACATGTAAACACTTACAAAAATATGAACTATGTTAAAGGAGCATCAGACTCTGCGGTGAAACTCTTCACACGAGAAAACCAGAGAGGGGGATATCGGTTAGCAATAAGGTCAAAGTTACAGGTACTCTCATCGCCCCTTTTATATTTCGTAAACACAGAGTAGTGGGTCCACACAAGCTGTAGGTGCTTCTTTTTGCGGTGGCCTTTTATTTGCAACTCCTAAAATAAACACTTTATAATGTACAGGGTGTTGTAACAAAAATAGGTAAGTAAGTACTATGGCAAACGATGTAGAACAAGCTGCGTCTATCGGCCATTTGCTACTCCATGCCGGACAGAAATGTCATACCATTGAAAGCTGTTGCCCTTTTTGGCTTTTGGTGACAAACAATATTTTACAAACACGGAATTACATGAAACAACTACTCTGCGGGTTAATGCCCCGACCAGCATTGAATTACACCTAGAAAACCTATAGCAAACAGCTAACGTCACTCCTCAGTAACCCACCAGACATATACCAGTTTCCCAAACGCCGAACTGTATGGAATGGAGTAGCAAATGGCTGATAGATGAAAACAGCTACGATTATTCGTCAGATACCTCACCTATGGCATACTGATGAGAGTTAATAAGCTCGAAAACAGTATGTCTGGTGGGCTACTGACTAGCTGTTTGCTATAAGTTTTCCAGGTGTAATTTATTGCTGCTTAGGGCATTAGCCCGCAAAGTAGTTGTTTCCTGGAATTCCGTGTTTGCTTAATACTATGGGTTTGATTATCTTATTTCATTCAAATTCAGCACATTAAATACTTCTTATAGGACTATGAGCCCTGTAATCTTGATTTTTTTAGTTACAGTGATGATGGTTGAACAAAAACATTATCATACATAGGATTTATAGCTTTTATAGTTTTATAGCAGATTAGCAATTTGGTGGAGTTTTCACCATTGAACACTTAATTTTAATTGGCAATACCTAGTGTGTGTTTATTTAAAGCAAAAACATTTTTATTGAAAAATTTATATACGGGCTAAACTGCTTCTGTTGCACATTTTAGGCAGGAGAGGTTGCAAACTTTTCAAAGTTTAAGGTTTTCATTTATTTTTCTAATAACGAATTTCTAGTATGCAATCTAAAATGTAACTAGTTTGTATATTTCTTGAAATGCTTTGAAAAATTGCATTTATACAATAAACGATTTTGATGATGATGAAACATACTTATTTTTTGTTAGCTTTTTGTTATTTTCTTGAAAGCGAGATCAAGTTGAGCTTGTAAGTTTATTTTCCCAAATAATGCAAATCGCATTTGATTATAAATAGGAATTAGAATCAAATCCCTTAATCCCATTTCTCTCCAGACTTTCTTCGTGATCAGTAGGTACTGGTAACACAAACCCACACCAAAAACAAAAAAAGCATTTTTTCTCAAAACAGCCACAAATCCAATTGTTTCTTAAAATATGTCTATTAATATGATTTTTGTAAATTTTTCCATGGCTCTGTTCGGCATGGGAGGACCGTGGCTTTTCACTATTAATAAATTTTTATTTAGGTAAATAGTAAATTTAATTATAATAAACTACACTAGTGGCACAAGCAAGAAACAACAATAAAACGGCTCTTCGTAAACAGCTTGAAGGAAGAATGTAACTAATGGGGGAAGGGAGAGAAGCTGGATCGCGCACCTCTCTGGTTTGAGATTATGTTTGTTTTACCATGCAGTTTGACCGACAGCTTTTGCAGCATAGAAAAACGAACTTGAACGAACTTTGGCTTATTCTGCTGTTAACGTATTAAATGGGAATTTGAACTGCCAACTTTTTAGCTGTGCTGATTACAAGTCATATCCACTGGTGTCGGCGATGATTACTGCAGTTGAGCTTTTATTGTGGGACTACTCTGTTAAATACACAATTTCATATTTATTATACCGAGTGTTTAAAAAAATGAGAACTTATATTGTTTGTTTCTGTTATTATTTGGCTGTTCTAAAGTACTTGCCAGTGAGCAGGCAAGGCATTGAAAACAATCTATTTAAATATGGTAGGTTAAGATTCACTGTTGTGGGATTATTATCAGTGTATATGTCTTCGACTGTTTTCTTTGTTGACAGTACGAGGGTACTTTGTATTACTGTCAGTATTTAAATGTGAAAAACTTTTCAGCCTCTTAATAATTTACCTAATATTGGTTTTTATTTCACTATTTATATAATGAAATGTAAATGGTTTATTATTTGACATGTGAGAGTTTTGTAACTTCAATATTAAATATTTTTTAGACTAAAACTTAATATTAAAATTGCATACTTTTAAAAAATAATTTATAGTATTCATCACATATTTTAACATTAATTGCAACAAGTGCTAGGAAAATATTTAAATTTGGCAACATCACATCATGCCAACACCGAGTTGAACTGCCAGCGGTCAGTAACAATCTGAAAAGGGATTTATATAATGGTTTGAAAATAAATTTGTTGTTTTAATATACATTTAAAAATTTTTGAATCCCTTATTCGTATTATATTAATTTTTTCATCTATCAAAATTAATGACACTATGACCAAATCACCCTGTATAAATATAACAATTCATCACTTTATTTTTTTAATATAGGGTATTTACATAATCTTGATTATAAGGTGTGAACCATTTGAACAGAGTTGAGTTCCAAGAAGTTTCTGTAAACCCAAAGTAAATTGTGCTTGGTTTTTCCCAAATAAGACCCCACAGTTTATACAGAAGCTATAAAAATTATGTGACGAGTGAACATAAGATGCAAGATTATACCGGATTACATTGATAAAAAATCTCATTTTAAATATTTACTATCAAAGTATCGAATCATTAGAACTTACCATATGAAACGTCTGTTCTGCATTTTCTTGAACGTCTTTCTTTCTGGCATTCCTCTTAAATCCTTGCGCCACTTGTGCAACAGTCTTAGCATCTTGCTTTTGTATCACTATAACGACTTTGTCATTCTTTAGCCTGTAGTAGCCTGACAGCACAGGGCCACGTGCATTTCTAGTCTTCATCAATCCAACGCACTGGGACGGTTCATCGGCAGTCGTTAACATTAAAACCACACCTTCAGGGAAAAATCTACAAACATACAAATTAATAAAAATATTGTACACAGTTCGCAACTCTTACCTTAGATAACGATAATAAGCAATCAAATGCCATGGCCGATAGAACTGATCTTGGAAGCTGTTTTCACCAGGTCGAATGTAGGTGGTTTTGCTAATATAGCAACCATTGAAGTGGACTCTAGGTCTCTCAATGTACATCTCTCTCCAAGACTGGTAGGTGTCTGGAGAAGAGCCGCAGTTTAGACCCCAAACCCTGCAAGGAAAATATATCATGTCATCATGTAGTTCTCTACTGCATTGAAAATGTTACCGAAGGCATGCTAGCCTCCATATTTCAGGATCCCTAGCACACAAGTAAAACCCTCTGCATACCGCAGAAAAAGCTTCTAATCCTTTGAGATCTAAATCTGCAGAAACTAGCCATCGCAGGATGTAAAATATGATCTCCACTGGTAGTTCAGAAATATGTGTGGTCTGAAAGGAAAAATAGAGCCATATAAGAATTAAACTCAAAAGCTTTTACCTTTTGCTCAAATTTTTGAAAACACAATGGGTAACCCTTCGCCAGTTTTCTCTGAATTCTTGGCAAAAGTTCACCTTCTAATATTTCCTCATCATCGGAATTTTCAGCATCACTGTCATGCCTTTCTTCAATAGTGTTTGTAAACATATCCCCTGAAAACAAAAATATTAAAAAAGGCTTTGCCCTCTAATAACTTCAACTTACCTGTTTCTTTATCTTCGGTCACTTGCCTGTCCTTTAATTTTGGTTTAGACATCCTCTCCAATTTAAATTCAATGTCAGGGACGATCTGAACAGCACGTCTATAAAATTGGATTGCTTCATAAAATTTTCCCGATTTTTCCATTTCAATCCCCTTTAAAAACAAAATTCTTGCATTATGTTCACCATCATCTATCTGATCACTGTCTTTTGGAGTTCTGGCTTTAGGTTTAATTTGATGACTAGGTGAATCACGTATTTCCTTTTGCCATTTTTCTCGGAAGTTTGCTAGCGTATCTTCCATAGCTCGTTCCTGAAATATTATCAGTATAAAACAATATAAAAAAAGGATTTTGTATTTACTTGATTGGTCGAAGAAGGTTCATCCTGATCTTCGCCATCTGAAGATTCACAGGTCAAACTAGCTCCATTGCCCCCTCCAGATTTTTCTACTTTACTTTCCTGACAACAAAATAATATTTTACATCATATTGTATATTATTACATCATGTAGGTACTTAACTAAAACAAAAATATAACATTTGGAAAAAAATTCAAAATAATGTGTCCACTTACCATAATCTAGTACCGAATGTTTAAATTTTTTTAATAAGGTAAAATAGCTCACGGTCACTGTATCTTATTACAATATTGTGGTTTAATTTTATTTTGCCGCAAAATATATCAGCCATGTTTTGGATAACAAATATTTTCTGCGTCTTTGTTTAAGCCCTCATAGTTTTTCGGGCTCTTGTAATTTGAGAAAATTCAAATTTATCCTGTACAAATACGATGTTATTAAAAGTGGCGTCATCCAGCCGTCTTATTTGAAATCAATTCTAATTTGACATTTCAGGAGGTTCATGAATCAGCAATATTCATAACAATTTAAAAAAAATCCACTTAGATAAATTTTAACAGCACTTTTGTATTAAATAAGACTTGTCAAAAGTTTGACGTCTACGTCTGTAATCTGACTTTAACTTTTATATAATAATTAGAAAATTAACGAGAGATGGCACCAGAGTATTTTAAAAATAAATATCATTTATTAGAATTATTATCTCTTCAAATTAGTAATTTTCTTAAAAACAAAAATAAAAAGACAACATTTCTTTGAAAATATAAAGAACTTACTATAAATACTGTTTATAAATAAATAAATAAATAGTTTAAATGTTTTCTATTGCTTCCATCGTTAGTTACAAAATATGTAATAATATTTATATATTTATGAATATAGGTACAATTAATTTCTTTATAATTAAATGTGCAAATAGTGTATAAAATATATTCAATAAATGATAGATTTGTTAACCGAAAAATAATAGTGTTATATAATTCGCTTAGATGTTGAAAATTCGATAAAAATCTAGGTAGTTCGGCTCGGCGTTGTCTTCTCTATTTCTATACTATTCGATATTCTGTTCATTCTTGTATTTAGCACTTCGCCATCGTTCAAAAACAATTGTCAATTGTCATATTGCCATTTGTCAAAAAATTGAGAGTTGTGGGTTGTGGTTTTAGTTCATCTCATCTTTGCAAATAAATTAAAACAATTTAAAATGGTACTCGAAAGTACTATGATATGGTAAGTAATGGAATTAGAATAATAATATTATCTTATATCAATAATAATAGTATAGTTTTATTTTATCGATTTCACATAACCTTAATTTTATTGATGACTAGACAAGTCTTGTTCATACGTTCATATAATTAATATTCTTTTGTAGCGTGGATAACAGTGATTATATGAGAAACGGCGACTTTTTACCAACAAGATTACAGGCTCAACAAGATGCAGTAAATTTGGTTTGCCATTCAAAAACAAGGTCTAATCCAGAAAACAATGTAGGGTTGTTGACTTTAGCGAAGTAAGTAAATAGTAGCAAAAGTTATAATTAGCTAATATAAACGTTTAGAGCAAAATGCCTCTATCATTAATGAGTCGTTGAATTTCTTTTACTTGTGTTTTCATCATTTAGTATTATGCTAATTACATTTTTAGGGTCGAAGTTTTGGCAACTCTTACAAGCGATGTAGGCAGAATCTTATCAAAATTGCATCAAGTTCAACCAGATGGTGAAATAAATCTTCATACCGGAATTAGAATTGCTCATGTATGTGCAACAGTATTCTTTTTGAACCTGTTTAAGTTTGTTCATTTTCAGCTGGCTTTGAAGCATAGGCAAGGCAAAAACCATAAAATGAGAATTGTGGCTTTTGTTGGAAGTCCTGTAGCCAGCGAAGAAAAGGAATTGGTTAAACTAGCCAAGAAATTGAAGAAAGAAAAAGTTAACGTCGATGTAATCAGTTTTGGAGAAGATTCTATAAATTCTGAGGTTTTGACAACATTTATAAACACCTTGAATGGAAAGGTAATTCCCAAGGTGAAGTATTGTCTCAGAAAATGTATTACTCTAATTTTAATTAACTTGTAGGATGGTACGAGTAGCCATCTGGTGACAGTCCCGCCAGGCCCTCATCTGTCGGATGCACTGATTTCTTCTCCAATCATCCAAGGCGAAGATGGCACCGGGGGTGCAGGTCTTGGTGGCTCAGGATTTGAATTTGGAGTGGATCCTAACGAAGATCCTGAACTTGCTTTGGTATGTCCAATATTTCTTTAAACAATCTTACAAGTTAAGATATAGGTTCGAAAAGTTTAATGTCTTTACATTGCTTTTGTAAAAAGAACAAAGTAAGTCAGTAGATATCCGTACAATAGACAATGACGGTTGTAGTTATGAAGTTGCAACGCTCATGATCTAATCACAGCCTAAATATTTACCCATTTGTGACGATTCTCACGGGGTCAAATTAAATCTTCTCTCTTCAATTCCCACTTTAGAATTTGGATCATATTATTAGCACTATTTGCACTTTGCAGTATTCATTTGACGTTCGGGGATGCATATTCTATTTATTAATAGGAAACAAATACTTACATACTTCTCACAATTTAAAATTTGATAAATCTGAAGAAATGTATTAAAATATTTGCATTTATTTTTAGTTTTTGTATTCATTTATTAGCAAAAAATAATACTAAAATTTATTTAGGTATTTATTAACGGCTATATATGGTACAAGATAGTGTAAAGACTAATAACTATTGCAGATCTATATGCTTTTTTAAATACACATGTGTCCCAAAGAAAGCTAACTTATATCCAAAAAAATTTGCCTGAGACATTTGTCTAATCAATGATTTGTTTACGCGACTTCACACAAAAATCAACTAAGGCTATTACACATGGACAATCTATATTGCTATTTAATATCTTATGCATAAAACACAGGTCAATTTCACACCACATTTGTTCTAAAGTTGTTATATATAATCTGGCAAGTATACCCTTATAATGATATTGTTCCCTATTAAAATCTAATTTGAAAAAAAAACTTATTTTGGATTTTTTCAATCCTGATAATATCTACGTTGAACACGGTTGACCAAAGGACCGAGCAATAAGTAGTTATCGAACGAACAAATGAGAAATACAGCATCCTCAAAGCATTCAGAGCGTACCTAAATATGAACCCTAACATTTTAAGGCTTCTAGGAACAATATTATCTATGTGACTGTTAAAAGACAGTTTTGGGTCAAAGATCACACTGCAAAGATGTAGTATCTCTCATATTTGGTATTACCCTGAATATCTTAAGATCATCTGCAAAAATCAAAAATTGACTGAAAAATCAGATGACAAATCATTTACAAACAAATTGAACAAAATAAGTCCAATATGAGGCCCTTGAGGGGCACCAGAAGTAACATATACAGTTTGAAACACAGTTCCCATATTTTATGTACTATCCAATTACTTAAATACATTCCCACCCAAACCATAAGTTTGCAATTTAGCAAATAATAATTGATGGTTGACTGTGTTGAAAGACTTTGAAAAGTTTGTATAGACAGAATTAACTTGATTAATTTGAGTTTCTTTCTAATTGTAGACTAAAGGAAAGGTTTGTAGTTTCCGAACCTGTATATGATTCACTTTTCAGGCCCTTCGGGTTTCTATGGAAGAGCAACGACAGCGTCAAGAAGACGAGGCCCGAAGAGCTAAAGAAGCCTCAACTGTGGAGAGTGGTGTTAAAACCGAAACAATTAAGGAGGAACCAAATGAGGAGGCCTTGCTGGAACGTGCTCTTCTCATGTCCATGGAAGAAGGTGGTGAACAGACCGCCACCACTAACAGACCACCCGTCGATTTTGCTAACATGACCGAGGACGAACAAATTGCTTTCGCTATGCAGATGTCGATGCAGGATGCACGTAAGTTATTTTAATTTTTTTTTTGTTATTGATATTAAAAAATGAGTTACAATTTTTAGAAGAGTCATCTGAAGGTGGTGCCGCCAGTAAAGAAGAACCGATGGAAGTCGAAGGAGATGAAGACTATTCTGAGGTTATGAACGATCCTGCTTTTCTACAGAGTGTACTTGAAAACCTCCCCGGAGTGGATCCTCAATCAGAAGCTATCCGTCAAGCCGTGGGTAGCCTTAAGGATAAGAAAAAGGAAGACAAACCTGATGAAAAGAAGAAATAAAATATTTGCTTAAATATTAATTGTGCTTTTGTATGGGATTTTTTTTCACCGTGTAGTGTATTATTGATTTATTACTTTATTTACGTAATTAGTTCTTGAAATAAAAATAGAACGATTATAACCCAGTTTATTTATTGAATATTGACATATTTCTGAGTGTTTTGGTTCTGAAATCAGTTAAACAGTTAAAGGCTTGACGTTGGATCTAAAGGTAGAAATTGACTACTATTATACGGATGAGTCATTTATTTGTAGCCAAACTAACAGAAGATAGAACATATGTTTTTAAGAAGAAAAGTTCCTATAAACCTGTCATAGAAGGCTTCGTTTCCGAGATACAAGGTGTTGAATATAATTGTTCTCGAATTTTCATTATAACTTATAAAGGAATGCTATATTGGTCAGTGGTCCCGCGGTTTAAGGCATACTTGAATCGAGGTGACTGGATCGCTGTGGGTTCGATCCCTGCAGCCGGTAGACCATATATAAGCTATATTTGTGGAGAGATTGGCACCCTCTCTGTGGGTATGGTAGGGTGGAAGAATGTTGACTTGGGTCAATGTGAGAGATTGATACCGGTTGGCATTTAACTACCCCCCTAATTAATGAGGTTTTCCAGGTTTCCCTCATTCCTGCACTGAATGGTGGTTAGGGCCTACCAACGTAAGTCGTTCCTGGGCGCAAATGCGGCCTGCTTAATAATAATATGCCGCCCCCTCTCCCGCACAAGTCTTAGACTTCTGGGCTAATCCTACCCATATATTTATTATTAGTTTTTGTAACATTTTTTACTGTATTAGAAAGGTATTTTATATGTTTTATATGTATATACCATTATTAATAAATAATGAAACTGAAGAATGCCCTGCAAATATCTCTTAAATGGATGAAGATATCAAGATACAATTTTCGTCAATCAACTCTTCTTGATAATTTTTTACTGTATATCTAGCAATCAAATTTCTGTACTTCAGGTCATGTGACAGCATCCATCCAATCATGAAGTGATTACAGCCATAATACCGCATGGGGTGTTTTCATCAAAGATGATATGATTTATTTAAACGTTGAGTTGAGAATCAACAAATGTCAGATTGACAATTAATTCATTTTCTGTGTAAAAAATTATCTTATCGAATATATCTGGACCCTTGATAAATTCTCAAAATTTTGTCATTGAGATTCCTTCAAGCGTGTTGCTTTAAGGTGGCAAAATTATCTCGGTATTATCAAGGCTTTTGGAGTATTTATAGGTGAAAATCGAACCTGTGATTTCAATTTTACTATATTTTACGTACTTATATAATTCTTTCTGATTTTATTGCACTGCAAATTTAGTCTTTCTGTTTTTGCATAACTTTGACTAAACTAAAATATTTCTAGATACTCTATGTAGATATCTGGAAATATTAAATAAATAAACTGAAGGAACATTAATTTGCTTCCATTAGTTATTGGTTGGCTTTTCCTTTTACCAAATGATTAACGATAGTGCGGTCTAAAATACTGCTCTAAAAAAAGATAGTTGGAATATTATTAGCCAAGTTGCAAAAACTACTCTTACTATATATGTATATTACGTATAGTACACACGTGGAAGATTTTTTTCAATTGTGCTCTCTATAATGGAAGCATGGACGCTTGAAAATACACTACTATTTGGAAAATTGCACAAACCATCATTTGTTTTATGAGTATATACACAGTTGTACAATAGGTATCACTTCTATAAAGTAATAAAACAGTGCCAGTACCACTTCTTTTGATATCTACACGGCCGTATTTATTGCATTTATACAATTTCTTAGTTGCTTAATTAAATTTAATTTTATTACGCATATCAAAGGGCTGCGCTGCAGTCAACTCGGGACATCCAGTTCAGGTCCCTTGCACAGTGGCGGAGTGGAGGGGGTGCTTAACCCCTTTCTTAAACAGAACTTCTACGCCAATGAATATTAAAAAAAACCTATTATTTTCATTAGCTATATACAGTTTACTAAAAATAATGTCCCTTCTTCTGTTTCCTGTACGTTCCCAAGTTATACAGAAGTTATACACTGTGGTCTACTTTTAAATTTTCGGTTTCGTGAAGACGTCTATGAATCCCAGAAAATGTTCTCGGATTGGGTAGTACGCGATTTGGATACCGCTCTTGATATATCCTCCTGGCTTTGTATGTATTTCCGTCGGCAACCCCATAAGTGAAATGCATGTGAGCTAATTCATCGATTGTAAAATTTACCATTTTTTATGAAATTTTACCTCCTACTCTAATAATAATTTTTTAATAATGAAAAATCAATCTCAACTTTATTGCGAAAAGAAGCATCAACAATAATTATGACACTACCCAGCCTGCTAACTTTTATTTCATTTGCTTTAAGGGGGCATTTAATGAGCTCACCGTTTCTTCTATTCAAATATTCAATATATCATGCCTACGTGAACGTCATTTGTGAAAGTAGAAAATTAATTTTTGCCCCACAAAAAGTGTCTCCACCCATGGTGGGTGTCTACAAAATGGCAAGAAAATATTAAAAGCAGTCTCAATAAACTTGGGAAAAAAACTTTTTTGATTTTACTTTTTTTACGTGAAAATGGTGCGTCATACTAGAGTAAGTCTAGGGACCGAATTTGATGTTAAATAAATGGAGATTTTAAAAATAATTTTAGTTTCTAGAAAAAGCAGTGGCGTACCATTTTTTTTTTAAATGTTTAGGTCAAACCTCGTACGGACGTCAGTGGCAAAGATTTTAAAACATTTTTTACATCGAACAATGCTCCTTAATGATTAATAGGTGTGTCCAAAATTTCATAAAAATATCTGGAGTAGTAAGAAAATTATAATAAAAAAGTAAATTTTTCCTTAAAACTGTAACACCCTGTAGCTCAAAAATTAAGAGGTTTAGGACATATGTTGATATTGAGTTTTTTTCTTAAAATGACCGAAGGATTCACACCCTTAAGTACTGGCATTCAATTATAATAAACCACCTGTATGTAAAAGCCAGTACCTACACACATACTATCAACAATTGACCGCATCTGCAAATGAATATGAAATTTGGGTTAGCAAAAAGTCAATTTTTTATTTTAAAATATATTATGTAAATATAAAAAATTGCACATAACTAATGAAGACATAATAATTTAATAAAATGTATAATTGCACAAATTAATACTCTAGTATCTACTCAATATTATCAGCTAGTGTTGAGTACATAGGTATAGGAACAGAATTTTAGTTAACGTAACTGACATATCGTTCTTGGTACTAAGATGTGCAAAATGGTACATATTTAATAAAATAAGTATAGGTAATTAATATACATATACGATATACTTAATATTAACGATGATTTTCAATACTTGAATGATATGAAAGTTGATAATATCTAATATCAGAAAAATAAATAAACTGAATGAAAGACAATATTCGACATGTAACTATAATTATAATTACTTTTTACATTCTGGGTAAGTTAAAAATAAGTTTGAAATACAAATTAACACTTACAAAGCTTATAGTTACATTTCAAAATTGAGTATTTATATCACTAAAACTATTTACAAAAATTACAAGGCCTAAATTAGAAAGTCTTGTTTTAGATAACTTATTCCATTTCCCTCTATCACAAAAATTTCAAGTACCATAACAATTAACAGAACAACCAACCAAAAAGTTCACAATGAAGTCTTAGAATATTATTAAAAGCATCCTAAGCAATTCCTTACTTCAGATGGGCTTAAAATTTAAAATTCACACTCTTATGGCAGTAACCTTGGGTTGAACCTTCCCATGTGTAAGATAAGTCCTGTTGGATTGTGCCGAACAAAATAAATGAAAGGTCTGTCGAATCTTAATCTTGGGGAATCCGGAACACGCGCTTGCCGTGGACGTAACGGTAGAGGTAAAGACAGGAAGCTGGGGTCATGGAGAGGATCGTGGAATGCTCTTTGGTAGTCCCTGGGTTCCTCTAGTAATTCGCTTCTCCAGAAGCTTTCTTCACTCTCAAAGTGTTCCAAATACCTAGAAAAATACATAAAGGTAAGTCACTGCTACTACTGTTCAATGCGTTAACAGTTTTATTTTGAAAATTGTATCGTTACTGGAAACTTAATCGGCACAAAAAATAAATAAAAAATAAGTTGTTAGTCTTTATTTAATATGTTCTCACAATAGAAAACTTATGAATTACCTGATAACTTATGAAATGTTGAAGATATTAATAATCAATTTGTTAATGCCATACTGAAACTTTCTGTAGACATATTTTCATTTTATAATGTTAATGTTATAATGTTAAGCGTTGATGATATTCCTAAATTAAAAATTATTTCTGAAATTAAAAGTACGGCTAAGGGGCATAATGGTATCAATATTTTGACAATAAATTTGTGTTTAACTTATTTACTCTTTTATCACACATATCATTAGGCTTGTTTTAGCTTATTTAGCAGCAGTTGAAAACGGTTTGGAAACTGTCAGAAATATTCGACCAGTTAAGTTGAGAACGCGTTACCATTGAATTTAACGCAATAAATAGTTGGACGGACATTTCTGATAGTTTCCAAACCGTTTTCAACGCTGCTAAAACAAACCTATATCATTAATTTCTGCTTATTAAACTCTGTATTTTTATTATCTTAGAAAAAGTATAATTCCTACATTATCTAAAATTTTTGAGAAAGCTATTGAGTTACAAATAAGAAAGCATATACTAGTATATTATTCCTAAATATCAATCCGGATTTAAAACTAACCATAGTTGTTGCTCTACCTTGCTTAGCTTAACTGATGACATATGTGCAGCTGTGGATAATAACCAATTACTTTTATTGATCCTGCTTGATTTTTCAAAAGCATTTGATACTCTTATTCATAATCTTCTATTAGCTATTTTAAAATTTAATCGATTTTTAGCCAGTACAATTCAGCTATTATCAAATTATTTAAACAACAAAATGCAGGCAGTGCCGTATAATAGTACAGTATCTCAAATATTAAATGTCATAACAGGAGATCTTCAAGGTTCTGTATTAGGGCCCTTGTTATTTACACTTTACAGTACTAACTTTACAAAGTATTTTCATCTTGTTCTCAATACTGTTTTGCCGATGATTATGTTTACCGTTTTATTCAAATGAAAGTGATCAAGCCGTTTCTGTTTTAATACATATATGGCCTAATTACTTTTGCTAAATACGCTCGCGGATATTGCTTACAACTAAATTGTAATAAATCTATAGCTATTATTTTTTGTAAGAAAACTGAGAGAATATAATAATATTCATAATTATGAAAGTTTTATATTCGAATAGATTATTTTTAAACAAAAAATTGAAAGTTATGCTTTGCAATTATTTAGTATTATGCCACATGAACCTCTGTGATATTATATATGGACCATGTTTATCAGCATATGATTCCGGTTCCGGTTGTATCCAAATTCTACAAAATTCTTGTCTACGTCTTATATTTGGAATTCGAAGTATGCTCATATAAGTCATGCATGAGAGGTAGGCAATATGTTCACTCAGCATGTTTCTTTCATAAAATTTTATTAACTAAAACACCGCCTTATTTATATGAACAAATTCGTTATCGTACTAAAGTCCACAATATTAATATTCACTGTAAATCTACTTTAACACTCTCTCTACATTCATACTCAATTCTTTCGGAGGTCATATACATATAACTTTACTTATCATACAAGATCTATGTTACTCATTAAGTTTAAAAAATATATTTTTGAAGTTACCTTAAAGGATGCTTAACAATCTTTTGTTATATTGATCATATTTAGGTAGGTATATGGAACATACAGATTTGGAAATTGCGGATCTTTACAGAGAAAGTAGAAATTGCCGCTTCATTCCAGGGAAGGTACGAACTTTAAGAGGCGCGGCGACGTGCATTGGTCTAGCATTCCCCACTACTACGGTAATCGGTTCCGTATCGCCAACGCCAATTCGCCATTGCAAATCTAACTGTCCGGTCAACTGATGCCAGTGTTGTCAGATCTCATGCATTCCGAGGAAATCTCATGCTCTCATATTTTGATTACAAAATCTCATGCTTTTTAATAGACGCAAAAAGAAATAATAAAATTATTAAAATTACTCTTTGAAATCTACCAAAACAAAGACCTAACGAGAAATAAAGGCAAAATCGAGGGCAAAATTGAATAGATAGAGGTAGGTATCTACAATATTTGGGTACTTGAAATGTCCTTTATTGTAGACTGCTCTCTTAATAATTAGCAATGAATACATAAACGCGTATGACAGTCTACGGATATGCGGTGTGTGTGCTGTATTCACGCTGTATTGCAGTGATTCTTAACTCTATTCCGTAAGGGTACCTACATTTTCTGGAAACAACAGATTTTACGACCCGTGAGTCCTGCGTCACGTCAACTGCGCCTCAACGTTCGCCCGGCCTAACAATAAAATAAATTAGAAAGGTTACGTGGTTAATAACTTTTAAGTAAGTACCTGTAAGTACCTACTTACAATGTAATATTATGATAAAATAGCAGAACATAATGCTTCTTAATGAAATAAAAATGGCATGCAAAAGTAATTAAAAATTAAGCTGTGTCAAGAGGTGTTTTTTGATAAATTAAGCCATCTCATGCTTTTTCTCCAAACCTCATGCTTCTTTGAAATTATTCTCATGCACTGAATTTTTCCCACCTGGCAACACTGCTTGATGCAAACACGCTGTGGTCGAAGTATGCGTGTAGCATGACACAAATACACGCAAGCGGCAAAATACAATTCACCATCAAGATCCTCACTTTCCAAATCTGTATATACTAAAATGGTTAATGTTTACAATGTAATCTAAATTATGTTTATATATTCTACGAATTGGGTTATGGGGTAGAACAAATGATTTTAAGACTCCCCCTGTTCACATATTTCTTATTTTATTTTTTTTATGTTGTTTTACTTGGTATCTAGTTGTGAACAATAAAGACCTTTCAGATCATTATATGCATGTTACTACGGTGTCCTGAATCCGCCTCTGGTAGTTAGACCATGTATGTACGGGTCACTCACGGACCTTACCGATCAGAAAATTTACAAAGTACAGTGATTGTTTTTAATAACAATAGCTCTTACCTAGAATTTCGCGCCCTTAAGGCAGTAGCGGGGTAAATCTCAGAATGGTGTGATTCGCCTATCCTCTTCTCTCCGCAAGTGGCGAAACTGTTTATCTGCAACATGTCCGATAAGAAAAGCTCGTTTGCTACGCCATTCAAGCCGCGGAGATCAGCCTTGTCCACGTCGAAGAGATCGTGCAGCCCCATTTTCTTCAAAGCTACGGTAGCGTTGATAACTGATCTATGGGAAAATCTAGGGATTTGCACTTCTAGTCCAGGTCTTGGGATAAGGGATCGCAGCAGTCTTGACCAGGCTCCTGAAATGCACCATAACATATTAGTCTTCCTACTACATTTTATACAGAGTGGTCAGTTTTTTAGAAGTAACGCGTTCACGAGAATACTAACCTGAAATTAGGTACCTAATTTTTTAATAATATACCAGAAAACTATATTAGATCATATATGGCATGATATAATTAATTCCTCGATTGTGGATAGAAAATAAAAACGACATGTTCAGCATTCTTCTCATTAGAAAAAGTGTGATTATTGAATTTATGAACTACTTTTTGATTACTGTATATCTAAATCTACTATTATGTATCGAATTTGAATATATATCTTGTATTAATAAACCGTATATTAATATTCGATTTATATTACAATCATAAATAGCGTTTTTGAGTGATTCAGTTGTTTTTAAGTAAGAGAAAACTTTACACTAACCTTTCTTAAAAGAACTTTCTATCAGCCTCTTTTCTAACCTCGCCAAGCCATCCCCGGGAGCAGAAATGCCCTGTTGGCCAGGTATCACTAGAATAGTACTGACAGTCTGATCCTTAGTGCCAAGAGATATCGCCGTAGCGTCCAAACTTGGTTCATAGCCTGCTAGAAATCCAGATTTGTACACCACAGCAGGAACAGGAATCAGTCTTCTTTGTCGTATGGAAGGTAGAACTACAAAATGCAGTTCTCCGTCACGTCCTTCTGTAGATGCTTGCGAGCAGTCAGTCTATAAAATATAAAAGTTAAAAATTCTTCCAAATATGTAGATTTACTCCCTTACCTGGAATATATTGACACTGACTCCAGCTAAAGGTGATCTCGCACTTATGGAACTATCCTTTAGGTATTCACTAGTCTTCCCATTAGTGTATTTCTTAACTTGAAGATTGGTTCGCCTTCTGATCACATCTCCTATTTCTCTAAAGCTTACTTCCTCTACATAACCGTCATAAAAAGCCTTGGCCCTCTCTTTGTAAAAAGGTAAAAGTTTACCTTTACTTCTGTCACTAAATAGTTCTCTAATCATGGCCGATGAAGCTACTCCCGAATCAATTTCTTCGGGTTTGACAGACTCGCTAACATTTTTGAAAATCAGATGCGGATTGAACGTAACCATATCATCTAATCTCAGTATTTCATTCATCTCCCCAGAAGTAGCACCTCGGGCTCCCAAGAAGACCATCGCGAGAAGCGACGTTGCTCCAAAAGGTGATACGAAGACACTTCTAGCAGAGCTCAATCCGCTGGTTACGGTCTTCCAAAATCCAAACGCCAGTTCGTTGCACAGTTGCGCAAACTGGTATATGTCTGTGTCAAGTCGAGATGTACTGTCTTCTAATCCAAATCCTTGAAGAGGTTTAGCCTCCAAGTTGACGGGTTCCGGTGGATCTATTATTTCAGGGTATTGGTCAACAGGTGCAGGTTGATTTTTAATAACAGCATCACTATGGGGAGCTACTGTTGAAACTAGAGTCCATGTACTTTCTGGTTTATCTTCAGCTATTGTTTCGCTAGGCTTCTGTTCTTGGTGCTTGCTAGGAAAACCTGTATCATCTTTTTTCAAAGATTGGGTGCTTATTTTAATATTATTTATTACCTGAGGTTTACCTTCCTGTTGTTTATTTTCTTCTGTTTTACTTACTAATTCTATATTTGAGGTTTGATTGATACTTTCTGATACATTTTTGTTATTTTCATTAATAACTATATTAATAGTCGGTCTTACGTCTGTAAAGCTTTCAGTAACTGCTTCAGTATTAGTATATTCTTGACCTATGTTAATGGTGGATGGTGGTATCATTTCCGTTACATAAGTGTACAGTTTAGAGTACGTAGTAGATTCTAATAATTTTTCGTCTGATATCGTCGTTAAATCTACATCATTAGTTTTTATTGTTGTTGGAGAATACCTTTCTGTTGGAGGCCTTTCCGTTTTCTTAATTATTACAACCGTTGTAGGTCTCCTATCTAAAATAGGAGTTTCTTTAAGAGGTGCCAATGTTTCAGTTATTGTCACTATAGGAACTTCAGTTGTTTCTAGTAATTCCGGTAGAACAGTTGATGTTTCAGTTATGGGTTGTGTTGTGGTCAAATCTGAGTCATATAAAGCTGCCATTGTTTCTTCAGCTTTTAAAATTTCATTTGGAGTTTTTTCGTTCAACTTTTCAGTAGTGGTTGACGTTTGCCCGATGTAGATCTCACTACTTTCAGTTACAGTTATGTTTTTCTTCAATTCTTCATCTAATATTTGTTCAAGACTTACATCCGACTTAGCTGGTTTGTAGCTGGAATTTCTAATATTCGTATTTGATTCATCTGAGCTTATAATTGTAATATTTATTAAATGGGGTACAAAGTCGTCACCTTTAGAAGCATTACCGTCATTATCTTTTTTTACTGTGTTAATCGGTACGTAGGTAATAGTAGTCAATTCACTAATGTCTTCTTCCTCAGTTAACGTCGTAGTTTCAGGCAGTAAAAACGTTACTCGATTAATTTCGTCTTGGTTGGCATTTATAGAAACAGTCTCCAGTCTGTCTGACGCTAATGTACTCAATACTATATCATCGTAATTGCTAACAGTAGGAGTTGCTGTAGGAGTAGGATACTTCTCTGTTGATAAAACTTCCACATTCGTAGTTACAGAAGGTATATTACTCTCGTATACTTGAGATAAAAGCGAGCCTACAGAGTCGCTTAATATACTAGACTCGCCAGATGCTATAGCATCTAGCATACTCATTTCTGTTGTAGTTTTTTCGTTATTCTCTTCTAAAATATTATTTGGGTCGATTAGACTGGATGCTAAGGTAGCGCTTTGTTTTTGAACATCAGACATGTTTTTACTACCAGAACTGTCCAGCATTTCCTGTATAGGTTGAGTGTTGTTGATAGTTGTTAAACCTTCCTCAGCATTTCCAATTGCTTGCGAGAGAAGCTGCTCTATACTATTAATAAGATTTTTATCTGTGGTAGGTTCTTCATTCTGTTCAGTAACTTTAATTAAGAACTGTTCTGTAGTTGCAGGAGGCTCGGTTTTTATCTCCGATAATTTAGATTCTTCTTGCGTATTTGTTTCAAATCTTTCATCTTCATTACTAAAAACTTGTTGTTCTGTAGTTTTTTCAGCTAGTTCTGTATTGATTTCGTAAATATTTGTAGTAATTAGAAACTGATTCAAAAGATTTGTGGAGGAAACATTTTGATCGTTGTTCGTTGACTCTGAAGTCAATTGTGTTGTGGATTCAAATAATTGATTGTCATTTATTGAAGCGGTGGATTCTTTCAGGTTTGTAGTTAATAAACCAGAACTCAAAGTGGTTACTTCTTCGGTATATCGTTCCGTTGTTTGCAGTTTTTCTTCAACTATTTTTGTCTGGCTAGTTTCTTCAATTCTATACTCAGTGGTCGTAGGTTCTTCTTTTATTTTGTCATCAATCACTATTGTAAATGTCGATGACTCGAGTTCTGTAGTTTCTGGAGATATAGTTGTGGTGACAGGTTCAGATGGTTTAATCTCAGAATATTTATTTAAATTTAGTATGTCTGCTAAAGTCGGTAAATCATCGTCGTTTAGTGAAGCTTGTGTTATATTTTCAGTGGTAATTTTTGGTGCCCACGTAGATAAGGGCACTTCTTCTGCTACTGTTTGAGTTTCAGTTGCAACAGCACTAAATGGTTCAGGTCTCCACGTCACTAATCCTTCCGTTGTATGTTTGGTTAAAACTGGAATATTAGATGTGGTTATTTTAGTATATTGCAAGTCTAAAATTGACGATGGAGTGGCTTCTGTTTGAACTACTCGAGTAGTTTGTTTTATTGGAGTTTTAGTAGTAGGCAAAGTTGAACCAAGAGATGATGGTACAAAAGCTGGGAGAGCTGTTGGTTGTTTGGTAATCCTTTCTGTTGTAACTGCAGGTAGTTTGAACTCCATTTGTGTAGTAGACTGTGAAGTAACTTCTATTTTTACAGTAGGGGCAGGTTTTTTTGTGATGATTGTGGGTTCAGTACTAATTTTTGGTATCTCAGTTGTATTTGGTTTTATTTCTATAACTGGAGAGTTTTCTATTCCCAACTGGTCTAAAGGTTTTTCTGTAGTCGATTTGGAATTTGAATATATTTCAACATTTATAACTGGCTTGATTGCTTCTTCTGTTGCTGGAGTTAGAGAAGAAATTTTGTTGGTGGTACTTTCAGGTCTTAAAGTCATTAATTTGTCAGTTGTCGACATTTGAGCTGATGTGGAAACCACTGTAGGTGTCTTACTAGGTGCCTGAGAGTATGATGTAGATCTTGGAGTACTAGCACTAGTAATAAAGCTGGAAGAGGCAGTTACGGCATTATTTTTCTGAGAAGTTGATGATAGATATAAATTTGGTATATTGGGCTCCACCATAATAGTATCAGGGGTCACATGTGTTATAGGTCTTTCTGGTTTGATATCTTCACCAGAGTTGCCGAAAACTGCTGGTAAAATCATGCTCCACGAGTCAGAGACATCTGGAGTGTCGAAAATCGGTTTTGGATCTGGTGAAGTTTTGTGCGTTTCCATTTCTTCTTTAAGCACGTTTTGAACGTTGTTTACTACATCGTTTACTCTCTTCTCTGGTAAGTACCCCAGAGACGTGAAGGAATCGAGATCGTATCCATCGCTGTCGCCTGTAGCTATGATCCCTTGAATTTCGTCTAGAGACATTAGTCGTTTTATTAGATCTCCATTGTCATCAAAAGTGTAGAACTCGTAACGGTCTGGATTCAATAAGTCTATGGGGCTGGCCAGTTCGGCAGCACTGGATGGTCTTGGAACAGGTTTTCCAACAGCGTCGGTGAATATAGTTTTGGAACCATTTCCCGTATCCATTATTACGGAGACTGATGTCACCACACTGCAAAAAGTAATGACAAACTGTATTACGGTTATCAGAATGTATCAATGACTGATTACATCTAATAAATTGTTTACTAATTGTAAATTATTTTCACGTGTATTTGAAAGAGCAGTAGGCACCTACGTTTTAGGTAATAACCATAAGAAATAATGACATATACTTATTCACATTGGGCAATTTTCTTGCTCAATAGAGAAAGGAGATAAAATTTTATAGGAGTGAAGCTATCTAGGAACATATTTTATTGACTGTAAACGTGTTGCATCCTACAAGCAATCGAATGCACTTTTGCTAACAGGATATTTCATGTGAAGATTTGAATTTCTAAACCATATCAAACATATTTGTGCCGTGTATTTTTTTACATTTTCAACGGTTATGTTAGCCTTTTAGAATATTTAAATTCGTTTAAAATCCATTCATACAGGATGATGATATAACTTTAAATTTTTCGAAGATAGATTATAATAAGACACAGTACAAAGTGGTCGACAGGCCATAGATGATCTAAGAATTAAAATATTCGTCGTGTGAATAAGAACAATTTTCTAATAGAAATTTTGACACTATATTATTTTTTAAATAATCTGTGCTTTTAAAAAACTTGTTATAGATTCCTACGAATTATTTGAAAGCTGTCAATAATATGAGGTGGAACCACAAATTATAAACTAGATACTTTATGGATGGAACTGCCAAATATGCCATATTATAAGAAAATATGAGAAATTTTGCTTAACTCCTGAAATTGCGTATGAAAACTGAAAATGCATTTTCTTTTCATTTCATTGTTTTATTGTCTTTAAATTCAAACTATTAATTTTTGGTAGAAAAACGTTCAAATGCACATGTGTTATGCATGGTAAAATTCGCCTTTTTTCATTGTGATCAATTCATACGGAAATCAAATGTTGAGTAGGAAGACTTAATATCTAGTTGGCGTTGGAATTTTTATTGGAAGCTTATGCCGAACGATATACAGCTATCAAACTTTATGATATTTCCTTTAAAGACAAAAACGTTATGAAAGGAAATAGAAAATGCACTTTATCCGTTGAGAGCCTTAAGTCAAGATTTAGACATAGTTAAACAGGCATTTGATATGTATAAACGTTTTTGATTATATTTTTTCTGTGTACACGGTGATCATTCGAAAACGGTAGATTCGGCTTTAACTTTGCTACTCTAGGAGAGACAACTGAGACGACATTTCTTGACAAATTCTCACAAAGCTTTCATTTTTTAATATATAGAAAAGCAATCAAGTATTGCACTACTAAGATATAGATATAACTTTGCTTTTTCTTATAAAACACCCCATTACATTTTTGGATTGTTTATATAAACATGAAATGGGTTATCTTTTCCTATTTGTGAGATATTGGTGATTTATATTACCTATTCAGAGTGTTCTAGAAGCTCTATGACAAGAAGAAGTTACAATCAATTTAAAAATAAATAATTTCACATTTCAATCAAAGTAGCCTGATAAATAAAAATGATGGTTCTATAATAATACTTACTAATTGTATCATTTTGTTTATTAATTTGACACTTAACGTTAAAGTGCTAAATAAATAATGCATCTGTTTACAACTGAAGAGTATGCAAATATTGTATAAGCGTTCTATAAATTATGCTCTAAGAACGTTCTTGCAACAAATTTAAAAAAACAATTCAGTTTCTGAAGGCAAAATAGTCTCATGTGCCACATTATGGCAACAATTTAGTATTCTAAATACAACTATAAACTATTAGCAGAATATAAAACTCCTATTACTCTAAATTTATAGAACTACTTTGCTAGCTGAGTAGTCTTCGACTATTTTATTTCCTACCTGTACCTGTAGAATGCCAACACTTTAAATGCATCTAAAAATTAAATCCTGTTTGCAAGCTATGTACGTATTTATTTTACGTTTAAATCCATAATTAATTAGTTAATCCATTAATTAAAAATATTATTAAATCTTAAATCCTTAACATTACGATCTCGGGTAAAGGTTGATGGTCCCTAAAAAAATCTCTTAAAATCACGCCCTGATAATTCAAGTTCCACCGTTAAACGATTCGAACTTACTTTGCAAGAACAAATCAAACGTCGCTCGATTTTAAAAGCCATTAGATATGACCGTATAAATTCTGTATCTGTACCAATAATTCCATTCATCTCGGTAAGAATAACAATGGTAACTAGGTCGTAAATATGCTTCCTTTATCGTGGAACATTTCGTTTTGCATTCAGCCAGGTGCTATCTATAAATCTTAATTTAAAATATCCGAGTACTGTTACTTGGCGTTGGTTTTTATTTCGTCAGTAAATCATTGGAAATAACCCCATCGGGAGAGGATGTCAACCGTCTTTAATTAATTATTATGACATTTTAAATACTCCTAACGGGATGCGTGTATATAATAGAAGCGATTACGTCGGTTCCGGATTGAGAGGTGAGGGAGATTAATGTGCAAAGTCTTTATTATACAGGAAGCCCCGGTTTATGGTGTCATGAAGTCATGATTTTGCATAGTGAAAAATGTTCTTAACAGACCAGAAATTGCAAAAGTTTTTCACATCTTTTTTAAATAAATCTTGACTCTGTGATTAAAACGTTTAAACACTATAAAAATAATATACTCGCATCAAGAATTCAGACCTCTTACGTCACGGCTGACGTTACACATTTGTTTTTATTGTAAACGTAATTTTCGATATTTGGCCGCTTTAAAATCAATCGCTTTTTGCAATTTAGTGCAATATATAATGCAAACTTTTAGTGTAGTATATAGTTTTATAACTATCAGTTGCAGTTTCTCAAATATTTTGATGAAAATATAATGAATTATTCATTTGTTCGTATGACGTAAGTAGTCTGAATTCGTGGCGCGAGTATAACAATAAATCGATAAACACCTGGATAAACACAAAATTCACCAGAGTATCTTAGGTATTAACGTGAAACATTTTAGTTCCACTTCATAGTTGTTAAATTATTTTACAAAATGGTTACTCGTGTAAGTGCGCCGTATTCTTGAGATAGTGTTTCCTACAATTACAAATAATATGGAACTAATCCAAACACATAAAAGAGGAGAGAAGAAGCAGAGGTGACTCTAAAGCAATCAGATCAGTTAAACGGTCCCTGAAAAGCTTCATGGATATAAAAAACATTTAAATGAAAACAATTTTTTAATTCAGGTTTAAGAGCTCTTAAACTTTGAATTGAATTAAATTTGTCTGATAAGTATAGTTTAAAATTTATATGTCCATATACAGAGGACCTTTTCTAGAAATATTATAGTTATACGAGGGTAGCAAAATTTTATTATACCGTGTATTATAATCATGTACATCACAGGAATATTTTATATCGTCGAAATATAAATATATATAATATTGGTATAACATAAGCTTACATAGTTCTGCATATAACATTGTTCACTTTTGTTTATAAATATGTGAAAATAATTGTGAAAATGTGGAGTTAGAATAGAAAAACAACGTATGTCTTAGAAATGTTTTTTGAAAGTTATTACTTTTTTTGAGGAGAATTTAAATATTTAAAATGGATAAACAATACATTCAAAATTTCATTTTGTTCTACGTATTTCATTTTTCGAAATTTCTGTACTTAAAAACACCACAAATTTTATCATTCAGTGGAAAATAGGGAAAGCTTAAGCTAAAATTAATAAATATTTTATTTGTCGGTCAGTGGGCGCGCGGTTTAAGGCGTCAGTACTTGAATCGAGGTGACTAGATCGGAGTTGGTTCGCGCCCAGCTGCCGGTAGACCGTATATAAGCTATATTCGTGGAG
The DNA here is from genome assembly GCA_025584915.1 of Monochamus saltuarius. Taxonomy (NCBI): domain Eukaryota; kingdom Metazoa; phylum Arthropoda; class Insecta; order Coleoptera; family Cerambycidae; genus Monochamus; species Monochamus saltuarius. The sequence continues at coordinate 3,679,785 of CM046726.1, forward strand.
GGGATTGGCACCCTCTCTGCGGGTATGGTAGGGTGGAATAATGTTAGCTTGGGTCAATGTGAGAGATTGATACCGGTTGATATTTGACTACCCCCCTAATTAATGAGGTTTTCCAGGTTTCCCTTATTCCTGCACTGAATAGTGGTTAGGGCCTACCAACGTAAGTCGTTCCTGGGCGCAAATGCGGCCTGCTTAATAATAATATGCCGCCCCCTCCCCCGTACAAGTCTCCGACTTCTGGGTTAATCCCTGTGATTAGAATAAGGGATTATTATTATTATTATTTATTTAATTTGATGCGGAGTTAAAATCCATAGCAAACAGTAAGTATATGCCTTATTTCGCCATAAGTATCCAGACTAGAGAATAGGATACAGTAAAGCAGGAGATTTAGTATCAAATGAAATTTTACTATATAAATAATATCTCAAAATATATCATTGTACTATAATATATGGTCTATATCTACACAAAAATGTATAATATAAGTGTATATGACGTCACTTTATTTGCTGTACTACTTGTCATCTTGAAGGTTAACCTAGACTAACGCATGCTTTTTCGATTTCTCTCTGTTTCAGTATGTTTCAAGTGTCATTTATAAGTTATAAGACAATTTAATTAGTTGTTAAGTATCGTTAATTATTAAGTGTGCGAAAACGGGAGCTGGCACAGCAAAGGCATTTAGCGATAATTTGCCAAACGTGGAAGCATTTATGCTCATGGAATATTTGCGACCAAGTGACTACTATAACCTTCAAAATGGAAGAATAAAGGCACAATTAATAGTAAGTTTGTTGACACACAATGGTCGGAAAAAGTAGGCTGGATAAAGGGAAATCTCATAATGGTTTTTTATTTTTTTAAAGGCAATTTGACAGGCGAAATTTATTTGTTTTTATTGGGTTTCGAACTGATTCTATTTTAGAATTAATTTTTTTGAATCTCAACTAGAAATATTTTCAATTTTCAGAGATATGTATATGCCTATTTAAAAAAAGAAATCCTGATTTTGAGAAACTAGAACATAAGAGAAAAATCAGCATTTACAGCAAATACGAGCTTTTGGATGTACTTGTTTAGATTTAGATCATTTCCTTGATTATTCTTAATAAGAAAAATTCTCCTGATAGAACTCAAATCATTAAAAAGGTGATTTTTTAATATCGGCGCATCCGGCAAATTATAGAAATAATTAAATTTAATCGAAAATGTCTTTCAGTCTATTGATTGGAAATTAGTTGGGATCCTTTACCGTGAGTTTTAGATAAACGCCCATTTGCTCAAATTATAACACGCCACTGTTACACATCAATATACTCTCACCTCTTTTCCCTTAAAAATGCATGTGAAAGGTTGCATTACATCAATTCACACCTAATGATTATTTACAAAAAGTTAATATATGCTAATAGAGAAAGTTGTTTATTAATTCAAATATGCGCATACCAGAATAATTAATTTAAGACGATATGACAGATCATATAAACGATTCAAAAGTACGGTGAAATAGAACGAAATTGTTACAATGTCTTTTGAAATATACGGTGATTCATAAATAAGTTCGTTAGGTATGCTAAGCTAAAAACAGGAATATCAAAAGTGGTTTAATAACCTACATCTTTTCTGCATGATGAATGACAAAATACACATATCTAATGATAAACATGTCTCCTCCAATATACATCCGCTAAGTGATGTTGTATTTATTCATAATTATAAATGTGACATATAACTATTTGTTAATAATTTCTCTTTGTAATTATTCTAATACCTTTAATATCAATAAACTAATTTGTCTAGACACTCTACAATTTTTTTTAGTGAAGTAGAAGTATTTACATTTGATACATATATATAAAAAAGTAAAAGTTTCTCCGTTAGACTTTTTTGTTGGACTATTTACAGATAAAAAGCAGCACAACGTAGGTATACACGCAAAAAAATGTCTGTAAAATTTCATAGAAATTATTTTATTTATTATTTTATACACAATATTTACCATAACATTTATGGTAATTTTGTAGTTATTTCGTGTAGTTTTACAAACATATAGGCAACTTACAATATTAATTGAAATAATACGTAAAGCGTGTAATAGTTCTGTTATTCACAGAATATATCGTGTAAAGTTCTGTAAATTTAATAAAAATTATGTACAGCGCCCCGATGCCAGTAATGGTCGGCGTGTCTATACAATCATGTGTATAGATATTATAGTGCAGTTGAAATTAAAGTGGTACCAGACATTGTTGAGTATGAGGGAGTCCCTGAAGGTGATTTAAGAAATACAGCATGTCAACAGCTAATAAAGTAAAATTGATGGCAAATGAATTTGATGATTTGAGATTTAACGTATCTGAAAATATAATTGGATGTCATGTGTCACGCAATACAACTTTCCATGTAAGATGTTAAGGATGAAAACGCTTAACGGTAGATATTTGGGGGTGACACATCCATAAAATGTTACAACAAATGTTGACAGATCTGAACGTTTTTAGCTGTTGTATCAGAACAAAGAATATCTGGATGGTAATTTTTCGGAGGTTACATTTAAATGACAGCTTCATTTGGTTAAAAATATTGTTTTAAAACAGGACTGTCCAATATGAGGCTCGCTACAACATTACATCATGTATCAGCAGTATACAGGCGAGCTTAGAAATGTTATCTTTACGGATTATAAGAAAAAACTAAAACAACACACATTTTATCAAAAAGTCGGACACTGACGACAAATGCAGTATTGACTTTTCTTACAAAGTAGTGCTAGTCAAAGCGAGAACAACTTTTAGTGATCGAATGCTTATTAACAATTGTGCAATCCAAATAGTAAAACAATTCAATAAAAGACAAATTACCAACAAGTTCGAAGCAGTCTTAATATCGCATCAAACAAGTTGTGTAGACCATATTAATCAAGATGTATCCAAAAAATCGCACAACACAATTGAAAAATGTTATTTTTCACTTCCTGGACGAAAGCACTGACCTATCCGACGTCAGTCAACTTATAATTTTTGTTCCAACTATTCAAGACGATTTCAGTGTAGCAAAGGAGGTGCTTGATCTTATTCCTTTTCATAGTAAGGGTATGGACATTTTTGAAGCTGTAAATAAGGTGGTATCAAACTATAAAGGAGTGGATAAATAATGTGTATCGTCACTCATGAAGTTATGATAGAAACTGACATTAGATTTGCAGGACTCTTAAAAACAAGACAATACCAACTGTCCTGTGATACACTACATTGTTTACCAAGAGGCCTTATGTGGAAAGTTTTTACGTCAAATGAATACCATGAAAGTGGTTGTTAAAATAAGTAATATTATAAGAGCGGGCAATTGTGATTTAACTCATAGAAAGTTTCGTTTTTTGGCTGAAGTAGATGCTACATATATGGGAATTTGCTACTTCACAGGGATATTGGGTTAAGCGCCGAAACCTGTTTACAACGTTTCTTCACTCTAAGCAAGGTGAATCTCATTTTCTTTAAAAATGAAGTGAAGTCCGATACTACAGCACTGGATAATCAAATTGTATATGCAAAACTTCTAGCAGACCTTGCATTTTTAACAGACTTGACATTTCACATTAACGAATGAAATTCGAACCTATGAGGAGAGCAGCAGAATATTGTCAATTTATATGGTCACATACGAAAATTTAAAAATAAAATTAAGCTTTTCAAGTCTTTACTAGAAGAACATGATTTGTACTTTTTACCAAGCTGACTTTGAAAAAGTGTCATATTTAACTACTTATATAAAATACATTGACATAGCAGCAGAAGAATTCGAAAACCGATTTAGAGACTTTAGCAGAATCGAAGATAAAATTTCAGTTTTTAATCAGCTACTTAGGTACTATATCTTTTAAAAATGTAAGCAGAGCAGTCCTTCAACTGGAATTTGCAATCATATCCTTTTAAAGTAATTTCTAGGAAAACGTTACCCTAACTTGCGAAACTTATGCCTTATAATGGGCTCAATGCTGGGAAACACGTATCTTTGCAAAAATAACTTTTCCAACATGAAATTTATAAAGTCAAAATATAACAACTGTTCCCCCTGCCCGTTAAGTCACTTACTCAGTTGCTTCGTTTTATCAGCAACAAATATTAATATTGACACTTGTTAGTGAAAACAAACATCCCACTATTTTTTTTATAATTGCCTTTTTCTTAATAAGCAGAAATAATAATACAAACGAACACGCTTTTTTGTACTTATTACAAATCACTGGTAAATCATACTATTTACAGCGGCTTGAGAATGGACAGCTATGTTTTAAAATATATTTCCATATTTCTGTAAAGGCAAACTGCTTAATTATTCAGCACATGTCGCCTCATAGCGAAAATAGGACGCTGCATTCTCGTACCATGAACAATTACTACATAATCTTAGGTATCATAACATTAAGCCAACTATCACGCTGTGATAAGGCATTGTTCCTGTGGGACAATTTTTAGCAGTGTTTATACTGTAATTAAGAATCTACTCAAGTTGTCTAACCGGAAGGAGGTACAATTTTCTCACGCCGTACGCCATATAGTGTCTGGGTTCCCAAAGACAAATTGCGGTTTCTAAAAACGACATAAGTAGTCCCATTTAGGAGAATAACTTGAACCTTGAAAGTGGAATCATTTTTTGTAACGTATATCATTATTAATATCAATGCATCAAATGGATTCTGCTCGTCCTATAGCATTTGGAAACGTAAGGAGTTCGAGGATGTTTTAATGAAATACGAGTATCTTAATTTACTTTTAGAAATATTGTTTACGTTTTATGTTGCATTATAAATTATTTATAAAGTTTTTTATTTAGAGTAATTTAGAATATATACTGAACTTTCGAGTGGTTGATTTCTTATAACCAATTAAAGTTATGAAGATATATACCTAAGGTTGGTGCTTCAAGGAAGAAGAATCGTATCTAAAGATGCACAAAAAATCCATCGAGTAGATGCAAATTGAATCACTTCTTTTAACGTTTGGGGGGAGTACAGTTTCTCCAATATTAAATGGTGATCTATCCGAAATTACAAATTACAGACCTATTTCCGTATTGTGTAATTTTTTCAAATTATTTGAAATTTTTGTTTATCAATTTATTTACAATGCAGTAAAAGGAATTTTGTCAACAGATCAACATGGTTTTATTCAGAAAAAATCATGGCTTGGCTTTCATTGCCCAATGTATAACTGAGTTATTTGATGCTATATATTTGGATATCTAGAAGGCATTTGATAGAATAAACTTACATATTTTATTAAAAAAACTAAATTAACCTGGTTTCTAAGCTTATCTCTGTTCAGATCATATCTTTTTGATAAATGGTTATCGTTTATTGCTTATAACACCTACTATTGGGGTGGTACCCCAGGAGGCAAATTTGGGGCTTTTATTACTTCTACTATGTATAAATGACCTATACTGCATTTAGTATATATAAAATTATTATATGCAAATGATTTAAAAATTTACTATAATATTCGTAATATCGATGACTGTTTGTTGTTACAGAAGGATATTGATGCTGTATGTGCTTGGTGTCAGTCAAACCATCATAGCTTAAATATTAATATTGTTTTTTTTTTAAGAAATGGATAAGAATGCACTGGTTTCATGCCACTAAAACTAGATACTACAGTAAAATTTTACCTGACATTAGAGTACTATGAGTTAGTGTACTGTGCCAGATTTGAAACAAATTCGAAAATCGGTTTTTAAATTACTACTTCAGTATCCTGTAAGTTTGAAACAAATCAGTATTAAACTAAGGTAGTTTGACTTACTTGTTTAATCTATTAGTATTTCTGCCCATTCATTTAAATACGCACTGTATTAATATATTTCGTATGTGGAATATAATCTGTTTTCTTTTTAGTCGGTTGCTTTTGTATTTGATTAATATATTTAACGGCAAATTCTTGCATTTCGACATCCTTTAATATTTCTTGTTTTATTCTGTAGCTAGTAGCTACATTATCAGTTAAAAAGATATGACAATATCAGTACGGAAGAAATACTGAACATTTAAAACCAAATGCATCGATACTACATTGTCACTTGTAAGGAAGCTGCCTTATTAATTACTATGTTTTCAAATTTGTTTTCTTGTGAAACGTGTTGTTCAAATATTTGCAGAGTTCTTGAATAACAATAATAAATCCTGGATACTCTCTCTTGATATAGATGTAATCGGTGAAAGGTTGAAGATTATAGAAACTATTTTGATGTTCTTTACATAAGACCAGAGACTGAACATATTACGGAAGTATCATCTTATTTGAACAAATATTCCGCATTTACCATTATGGTATTCGCCAGCTAATGCAGCTCATTATGGTGTCAATTTTTAAAAATATTAGGGAGAGTTTCTTCTCCATAATATAGTTTAAAAGTACACATACTACTGTAAAAATGTTATTTGATTTTAAGGATTTCATTGTAACAGTTTAGCATATTATACAAATTCAATTTTGTATGAATATATTCATTGTTTCTATCTAATAAAGTTAATTATTCATGAGTACTTGAAGTCGATTATTTCAACATCTACGCCTCCTCACAAATTAGCAATGAAGTTTAATGAATTAATTATCAATTATTTATACATATTTTGTTTTAAAGTTGAAAGACTCTTCCTTTAAGTATTTTTAACAACTGTTGTAAATTAGCAAATGAATATATAATAGAGTATTACCTGGACCCCAAAATTTTTCTGGACTCTTCCCCATCTGTATCACTTAAATCTTCAGCCGACAGAGCAAAGCTGGCTCCGGCTATGAGGAGTAGAAGTAACCTCATACCGTTTATCTGGAATAAAATAGTTATACATTAGTATGAAAAAAAGAGAAGAAAGAAATCATTATTTATGTACAGGGATGATTATGCCCGCAGGCGACAGGGTTCTTCCAAGAGCCGTTTAGGCCCGAGGAAAGCAAGTCGCCTAAGGGCATAATCATCCTAGTATCTCCCGTGGTGCATTCAAAGTTTTATATTTCATTTCATAGGAAATAAAAACTAAAAAGTCATATCTTTGACGTTTCTTGATTTGTGGTTGTGACTGATGCCACAGAGTAAGAAAATATTATTCCCTTGTTTATGACTGATGCTAGATATTTTTAAATATATCCATCCATACAATCCAAGCGTCATTATTTTAGGGTTCTCATGACAGCGGGCGTGAAAAGAATCATTTTGTCCGCTGCTATGATACTATGAAGTGTCCAGGATGATATATTTATACAGGGTGAGTCAGTTTTTTGTAGACACATTTTAACAGAAGCGAGAACATGTTTTTAAGAAGAAAAGTTCCTATAAAGATATGTCGTAGAAGGCTTAGTTTCCGAGATATAGGGTGTTGAATATAATTTTTTGTTCTCGAATTTTCATTAAAGCTTCTGAAGGAATGATTAGATTTTTTTCATATTTGGGGATAAGCGAGGGGTGTTTTGCAGAGGCATTTTGGTGTACACATTGCAGGTATTTCGAGGCATTATCATCAATTCTGAGGTATTTTACAGCATTTAGAGGCAGTTTCTGGCATTTAGGGGCATTTCAGGGTATTTCGATAAATTTTCTGGAATTTCAAGGCATTTAGAGGTATTTTCGAGGCATTAAGGGGAATTCTTGAAGGAATTTTTGTATTGTGCGCATGCGCGTAATATTCGTCCACGATGTGCTGGATGAGATAATAATAATAATATATAATAATATCTCTACCCCTCATTCTAATCTTACATTGACCCAAGTCAATACTCTTCCACCCTACTATACCCGCAGAGAGAGTGCCAATCTCTCCACGAATGTAGCTTATATACGATCTACTGGCTGCAGGGGTCGAACCCACAGCGATCCAGTCATCTCGATTCAAGTACTGACGCCTTAAACCGCGCGACCACTGACCGATCCCATGGATGGATTGTATTATTCGATATCAGGGCATCAGACTGACCAACTATATCAAATAGTTGAATGAGATTATTATTTCAATCATTGGTCTGTTCGAAGTGGGAATACTGTTCAGTAATTTGATATCTGCTGTATCAAAATTAACTACATTGATTCAATTGAATCTGTTCAAAGGCGATTTTTGAGGTATCTTTGTAATAAGGAATATCCTCAAAGAAGCAAAATTGCATAAGTCACTTTTGTATACAACTTACTTCAGAACAATGTTGATTGTATTGAGTTACTAGTCTTAGTTTTTATATTCCAAGAATCGGAAGTAGACATGAACGTCTTTTACAAGTATCTACTCCACACATCAATCTGCTTCTCAAGTCACCTATTTATGTTATGGCTAATAATATAAATTTCAATTGTTTTATAGCACATACTAATACTACATAATAGGGTTTGTTTTCTTTCTTGGATTTTGTGATAAATGTATTTGAAGAAGTCAACTGTAGCATATTTATATAGTGTTTAGTTCTTTAAGGTATGTTTGTTATTTGTCACTTATTGTATCCTTGATCTGTTTTGGTTTTTCTTAATGACCATCAAAAGGCGCAACCTCTGATTTGAGCTACCCTGTATATTTGACGGTTTCCGACATGAAAATGGTAAATCATGAGAAACAGACCATTTTGTATACCCTTTTCCATTAAAAAGTTCAAAGTAGAAATCAGTTTAAAACTAATATGCTTCATGTTGATTAATAACAAAGATAATATTGTAACCTCAATGTAGACTGTGCGTGGGAACACGTCACGTAGACAAACAAACTTTATTGTCACTCTTGATTATACAAGAAATATCCTTCAAACAAATTTCACAACTACTGTCAATACTTTATTTTGACGTTTGTCAATCGCCTTCGACTGCTCAATATAAACTGAACAGCGGCGAAACCGATCCGCTTATATAGGTTTTTAGGATTCTGGAAGTTTTGTGACCGAGAATGTTCCAGAAAACGTCAAAATAAAGGCATCACAATATTATAAATTCTAACGTAAACAGGAACATAATTAACAAACTAAAAAGGTAGGTGAGCTTCCGTAACAATATTAATGAACATTTGTTAATTACTGAAACTTATAAAATATGCTTTCTGTAAAGGAGAAACGAGATAATATTAATTAACATTTATTCCGTTGTAACTTATAGAATTGTCAATTTAGAATTTTGTTATTTATAATAAAATGTTATTTCCCTGTAGAATAAGATATATAACGATTTCATTGACAGGTCAACGTTTTATAATATCTGTAGGCATAATAAATAGGTTTAATACTTCGATAGTCTCACTTCAATATTGTAATGAGACAGCACCCTTTACAGACTGTGTCACAGGTTTGTTGTAAAAAAAATCAACACTCAGCCAGGTCAATGACTAATTTGTAAAACCAATAAAGACCAGTGTATTAACCTGTGTTTTAACATGTAGGTACACTTATAACAGTAAACAAATCATTTAGGTGTTAAATCCATGTACCTACATTACAGCACATGTTAACAAGTGTCGTTTAATTTGCTGATGCAATTATGAAACGCAGCTTTTCGCCTTGTTAAACTAATAGTTGTACAGGGTGGTACCATACAAGCTGCTCCTAATTCCTCTTTTATACGAAATACAAAGCATAACAATAAAAGCTAATTAAATGTATTTTTTAAAAAACATTGTCATACCACGATAGTTATTTATATACCAAAGGCGTTAAGTAGCCGTTTAAAACCCGCAGAGTGAAGATAATAGCTTAAGGGTTAAGGCGAGTGCTATAACGCACTTAGGGTATTAAATGCATTATGACGCACGAGATTTCTAAAAAACTTCATACATAGCCGGTATTTAGAACATTTATAGGAAAAAAAATAATTTCTACGAAGAATAATATATTGTTTTTAAATGAGGTCAATAGAAAATAAAGTTAGGTGTAATTTTAAGGGTGAGTTACCCCCAATAAACATCTTGTAATGCTTCAATTAACTTTAACTAACGGTCAAAATTGAATAGGAATAAATCTGAGTCATGTACCGAATTTGATTCTTTTACGGTAAAGTATAGCATAGATATTAATTTTATTCGAAATTTAAATCCCTACATTGGGAGATAATAACTCATCCAGAGTGTAACTTTGTATATATTATATATTATCGGTCAGTGGTCGCGCGGTTTAAGGCGTCAGTACTTGAATCGAGGTGACTGGATTGCTGTGGGTTCGACCCCCGCAGCCATAAGCTATATTCGTGGAGAGATTGGCACCCTCTCTGGAGGTATGGTAGGGTGGAAGAATGTTGGCTTAGGTCAATGTGAGAGATTGATACCGGTTGACATTTGACTACCCTCCTAATTAATGAGGTTTTCCAGGTTTCCCTCATTCCTGCACTGAATGGTGGTTAGGGCCTACCAACGTAAGTCGTTCCGGGGCGTAAATGCTGCCTGCTTAATAATAATATGCCGCCCTCTCTCTCGCACAAGTCTTCGACTTCTGAGCTAATCCTCGTGATTAGTATGAGGAGTAGAGATATTATTATTATATAAGTATTTTGTTAAATTGCAACACAGTTTTGGACACTTCTACATGCACCTGTTTTATATCGGTTCTTATGCGGGAAGGTCTTAATTCGATTTTTAAACAGAACAGGTTCACTGGACTTGTATAAATAAATGGTGTGTTTCATTTTTAAAAATATAAAATTTTAATTACAATTTGGATACAAACCAATATCTTACTTACTTAACTTTATATTATGATTAATTATTATTCATACAGCCATTGTCTTACTACAAGAAGCATAACTTTAAAAGAGTTTGGTAATTGGCGTGGGAGAAAATTAAAGCCTATACATGCCTCCAATTTCTTCACTTTCTTCCTTTTGTTTGCCGCAAAATAATAGTGTGAGAGATGATATTATATCACAGTTACAGCTAATGACATCACAAAAATTTTGTAACATTGGGTATTGTAAATTGATATTTATAATTAAAAATGTTCGCACGTCCTTTATGTAAGGAGGTTTATTGAAGTATTATTGAAATTTGACTATCCTTAGCTAAGTGAACAGTTGTGTTTGCTGAAAAAGGTAGTAATTTAAAATATTAAGACCAGGAATCTATACTTAAAAATGTTTGCCAGATCAAAATTTGTCTACCCGCTATCCGCTGTATTTGACAATACGCAAACCAGGTATCAAAGCATAGAATTGTCGTTACCCATCAAGTTATAAAAAAATCAGGTAATGAATATTTTAAATTTACTATTTTTATGCAAATAAATGTTTTTATGATGTAATTTCGTTTACTAAGAAAAATTAACAGATTAGTTAAACACACTTATACACTAAAATTTAATTTAATATAATAATATTAACATTTTAATTCACTAATTCCATATTTTAGTTTACACATTGTCCATATGTCCACCTGCCTAAAAAATGCATTAATGGGTTTTTCTAATCCATAAACATCTGATATTTTAAAAAACCGGTGCTTTCTATCAAAACTATTTAGACCCATTTATGGCGCTCTTTTTAATTGATTAATATTCTCCATCGTTTCATAATAAACATGATTTTACATAAACCCACACACTAAACTGAAATCCAATGGACTAAAATTAAGGAAGTGTTGTAGCTATCCATTTGGAAAAATTATTTTTTAGTTAAAAATATCTGAAATAGTGTAAAATAATCATTTAATTGTCTAAGTGGAAATATTTTCGCAAACATTAGATTTTTCCTAATTAGGTATAAAAGGCCGTTTGTGTATTTCTAAGATAAGTGGATAAGCAAAGCAATTATTATAATTGGGTCTCACTAATCTGTTTCTTAAATACTCCTTTAATATTTCTTAGTAAACCAAATTACATAGTTAAAAAACATTTGTTGGCGTACAAATGGTAAAACTGGCTATCCTTATGTTCAGAAACATTCGTATAAAATCAGTTATCGGATATTTGAAACCTCGGCAAACTATCTAAAAATTATTCCTTGGGTGTTTCTTTAGAATTTTGAGTTTAAAAATGTTTGAAGCGCAACCCAATATTCTACGGTTAACGTTGCATGACTTGCAAAATCGAAGTTGTATAGAAAAAGAAGAATTTTAAAAATTGGTAAAGTTATTGCAAAAAAACAATTTTAAAAATTCAACTTCAACACCCTGTATCTATTAAGGAATGCATTTTTGTATATAAGTTATAACCCTATTTACTTTTAATCGTCATACTTTGTCACCAAAAATATACAGTTAATAGGATGAAGTGTTTTTTATTAAAATAAAAAAAATATATTAGTTGGTAGTCTTTTGCTTGTCACTGTTAAATAAAAAATATTTTTACATTGTTTTGTAATACGAAAATTTCGGAGGATATTTTAAATAAATCTGCGGAAACAACTGGACAATGGATTAAGAAAAAATCATATTACAAATACACTTCTATAAATAAATGACTAAAAATATTAATCTAATTTCAATTTAAATAAAATTAAGCAAAATAGTAAATGGTGTTACTAGGTAACGCACATTTCGGTATCAGATACTGTAATGTTTCATTTCCCGGCCGCAAATGACTCCGAGAAATAGTCATTTAACGGATAGTATGAAATAATTATTTAAGCATCAAAAGCGGTAGTCGAATTGCCTCAGCAGCAGCATGTATGAGATTTTGCAACTCTTGTTTAGTGTAAATTCGGTAACATACATCATAGTTTTTATGTGACCTCAAAAATAAAATTGAAGCGGATTTAGGTCGGGCGATGGAGAAGGCCACCCAATTTAACTACTTCGACTTATTCATCTTTTGGAAAACATATGAAAAAAACATATATTCTGCCTAACGATAAGGTTAACTTTTTCGAGGAGTACCGCTAAATTATTACACACACACATTTACAATTGTAAATAAAGAGTAATATACTCGCGACAAGAATTCAGACGACTTACGTCATGCTGACAAATGAATAATTCATAATATACCAAAAACTAATCAATCATACTACTAGTTTCTTAAATTTGACCAATCAGTTATTCAGATATCAAATAACCAAGAGACACTGCCAATAGCACGATGAATAAGCACTGTTAATATAAGAGTCAATTTGGACCGATTTTCCACGAGAATTTTACATAAACGGTCAAAAATCAAGAAAGCAGCTGTAAATTTTAATTCGGTACTTCCCGTATAGAAACGTTCGATATTCCAGATTTTTTCGATGTAACAATTATATCGCAACTATTTTTATCGATACAAAATATCGTAAATAATTGTTCCTGGTCGCAAAGTTTAGCGTTAAAAGTTTAGTGGTCGAGGGTACGGAGGCCTGCCAATGTTAAGTTTTTTGCACAATCCATGCAATAACCAAATTATATGATTTAAATAACTTTTAAGTTTAAGTTTAATGTCAAAGTGACAATCCTGTGATAACTATCACTTAAACAGTAAATATCTACGTTAAATTGAGGGAACGTGGATCGTGCAAAAAATAAATAATTTATATTTGATCCACCCTCGTACTTGGCTTAGTACTAATTGCAGCTATGTGTTGCAAAATACAATCAATCCTGGTTAGCGTTGATTGGGAATAATTATACTCTCCAATCGTGATTGGGGGATTTATATCGTGTCATCATTTGCCGCATTCGAATTATCAATAATTTAAATATAGTTGTCGGTGCTATTACTAAATAGCCCGTGAGGTATACGTAACATTTTCCAGTGAAATCGCGGTTTGTGTATGTACAACAACCGATAATCAAATTTCAAAACAGAATTTGAAATGTACAGGGTGTTTCAGACTAGATGGCTCTTCTATGATAGGGGTAAACAAAAATCGAAAATAAAAAATTGAACTTTTTGACTAAATAAGGCTCATTTTACACTAAAAAAACATATTTATTGAAATTCGTGAAATAGGCGTCATGATATTGAACATTTCTTGTTAAGAAAAATTTTTGCTGCCTCCATCTGATTTGAAGTTATACCTATACTTTGTATACTAAACACGAACAACAAAGTACATATAAGTAAAAAAGTACTTCATAAAAATAAGTTACCAAAGCTCAATTATTGTTTTATGGTTGACAAACAATTGTTTAATTTAGAAATTGGTATTGCAAAAAAGCAATTGAATTAAAAAAAATTGACCCAAATTTATGGGTTTTCAAATCGGATGCATTATACATTTTTTTACTTAGGTATATACAGGCTGTATCACATAAGAGGGCCACTCCCATGTATCTCGCTTAATATGCGAGACACGTCAAAAATCTTGAATTGTTTTTTGTTGCATTTTTGGAGGCCTTTATGCTCGTAAAAACAAATTTGTGATCCATGGCCAACTTTATGAGTAACAACAAAAAAACCTGTAAAGTGCCCAAACTTTAAGGCTGTCTACCTTTTAATAAATTTTGATTGCAAAATTGATACCTTTCATCTGATATAAACAGATTTTTGAAATATCGTATGTGGTTCTCTGCGCCCTCTAGACGGATACAATTTTTTTTTATTGAAGCAGGCTATGGCCACAAAAAATTGCCTGTTTTTTCGTATTTTATGCAATATACTACATGTTGCCCTTATCTTTCGTATTTATTACATTTTTTTCAATTTTATTTAAAAAAAATGTACCTAAATATTTTCGTGTTGCTCAAGATAATGTAGAACCTGTTTTAAAGACGACATTATTATTGGTTTTCACATTAGAAGCGATTGGGTCTTTAAAATTATTTTGACACAGACAATGTAATAAAATAATATTATAAGAAAATCTGTATTTTGCATAAAAAAGTACATTCTGTTTATTTTTTTGCAATTGGCGTCTTTAAAACAGGTTCTACATTATCTTGAGCAACACGAAAATATTTAGGTACATTTCTTTTAACTAAAATTGAAAAAAATGTAATAAATACGAAAGATAAGGGCAACATGTAGTATATTGCATGAAATACAAAAAAGGCAATTTTTTGTGGCCATAGCCTGCTTCAATAAGAAAAAATTATCCGCCTAGAGGGTGCAGCGAACCACATACGATATTTCAAAAATCTGTTTATATCAGATGAAAGGTATCAATTTTGAAATCAAAATTTATTACCAATAAGATTTCTCTATCTCTAAAAATAAAAAAGTTAGACAGTCTTAAAGTTTGGGCACTTTACAGTTTTTTTTTGTTATTAGTCATAAAGTTGGCCATGGATCTCAAATTTGTTTTTACGAGCATAAAGGCCTCTAAAAATGCAACAAAAAACATTTAAAGATTTTTGACGTGTCTCGCATACTAAGCGAGATACATGGGAGTGACCCTCTTATGTGATACAGCCTGTATAGTGTTTCCTAATTGCGTGGAGAAAATCCAGGGGTGTACCATTCTATGATAAAAATTAAGGTAATTTTGATAAATAGCCATAGGGTCCCAAGAGTATCATCTCTGAAATATAGGATTTCCAAAGCTGCTAAAAAAATTAACTTAAAATTCATAAACCATTTAGATATTTTTGTCAAATTTGACATAATATTAGTATGTGTGTAAAGTTCGATTATACCTTTCCACTTATTTAATTGTGATTGTAATTACTAATTTATTAGTGATTTTGTATTTATGTTCTTAAGAATTGAGAATAATATAATATAATCTAAAGCGTGTTCTCAAAATCTTAAAATCCTTACATATGAAGGTAGGAATATCTGATGATAAAAAAAATTGTATGAAGGGATTAGGGAGCGAGATCAAAATATGAATGTTGCTGTTGAAATATGTAAGTAGTTCTTTAACATGTGTCTATGAGTAGTGTAAGAACATACAATTGGAAAATAAATAGAGGAAACTCGCCGAAGAAAGAAGATAGAGGTTGATGACGACACAAAATACACGATTTGTAAAACAATAATACATGAATGTATTTTAGAAATTAGATTCTGACAATAAGAAAATGTATCACACAATAAAACTTTCCTTAGAATATCTAAAAGGAACTTTTATGAATTATGCGTGACATAAATTTGAATATACTGATAGAAAAAGACGAAATAGTGATGTGACGAAGAAACCATTTAAGTCAAAATCTGAATCGAAGAATATATTACACGGACGAAACACGGATAAATAAAGGCGAAACGATAGCAGCTCGTGTTGAATAACCACAGTTCTACTGATGTCAGTGATAGTGATAGAGCTAGCTAGTGACCAGTAATGTATATGTATGTAGTGTGATAACTAACTATAATAAGTGTATAACGACTATTAAAATGGCACCGTTTCAGTGGCAGTGCAAATAACCAGCAATATATGTATAGTGTGTATGTATACTGCAGAATATGATAAGTGTGATATCCGCGTAGCGCGCATCAGGTAGGTGTAAGTGGGTGAGCTATTGCCGTTCAAAAGGATGGTTTTCTACAATTGTAAAAAGGATAACATAGATGAGTTTATAAACGTTTTAAAGAAAACTATTCCCAGTCCTATGTTTCTTAAACTTCAACTTATTTTTGGTAATTTTATCCTCTTCGAACCCTCCTCAAGTAGTACGCCTATGGAATCTTGTCTCATGCAATCTTCACCTCCTGTACTCATCTAAGTGCTGCGAATTAGTCGTCCTCCTCTCTACTATTTTTAAACTCCGTAATGGAAGAGATTTTGACCGCTACAATACGCCAACTTCCGTTCTTTTACACTTACTGTTTAATAATAATTAATTCTTTACTTACGATTTTTTTTTTTAATTTAGATTAGATTACGGTTTGCAAAATTATACGCAAGTACGAATGAAAACAATAATCATATGTATGGGTGACAATCCTTCAGTAAAGTATTCTAGGTAAGTTGACAGACTTGTAAATTTTGCCCCGGAAAGAATTTTTTGTGCGCCAACAACGGTATTTTCCTACTTACTCGTGGGAATTCAGTTTCTGCAAAAGTTATTAATTAACTTGTAAAAGAGTCCGGATATTTTAAATGTCGTAACACTTAAATGAGACCTGATTCTAGATAGTACGTTTCGTGTAAACAAAATCTCTAATTGTCGTATTTAATAACATGTTAAATTGTAGGGAGATGTGTGAATCTTCTTACAATCAAATTTTTTTCTACAGCGCTGAATAAAATTATATTACTTAAACTTCTAGTGTTAATAGAAAAATCAGATCACGACTCTAGATAATATTGCCTACATATTTTAGTTATAGTAACTAGTGGCTTAGATTTAAAGCACTGTAATTTGATATTATTTTAAAGGAATTTTTCTCAGTGAGTCTACAATTTTATTATAAATCAGATCAATGGAATTCGTGTAAAATTATAATATCACCTTTTGGTCTCTCAAATTTCTCATAGATTATGTAATAAACAAGATTGTAATGAAAAATAGAGACAATATCGTAAGAAAAATGTTTGTAAAATTGTTATAGTTTCCGAGAAAGAATTTACTAAAGTGGTAGTATCAATCTTTACATCGCTTAACAATAGCAATGCAATTTCGATCTGTCAGCTGTATATTAGGATTTAAATATTTTCTAGGCCTACTAAATTATTCAGTTTCATAACCAATTTATGATTTCTTATGAAAAATGAATTAAGTTAATGAGTTTTACAGCAGATACTGTATAATATAATAATATTAGGTATATAATAGAACTGGCTTAGAGTTACTATTTTTTCAAATTATACATTAAAATTCAATTTTCTCTATTTCAACTTCGATCAAAAGTAAACATAAAACAAAGAATAACTTGTTTTCAAATGGAGAAGGATCAGTTTAAGAAGAAATGTAAAACTGAGTCAGCCATGAAAACAAAAGTTAACCGTAATTTCAATGAGAGATAGATGGGAAGGCACGGTACAATGCAAATTTCGCAGAAGTTAACAATTTACTTGTCACAGGCCTGTATCTATGTAAATAGTCGCATTTTTTAACTTCTGCTATAATTTTTTACGTTGTTATAAGTCCGATTTGAAAAATCTATGTGTTTTAGCTGTACAATTCAATTTTACATATGACATTTAATTTTGGCTTGTTATCAAACATCCTATAGGATATTATAGACATAATAGGAATTTATAATAATCTTATGGTTTTATTTTAATTGAGCATCTAAAAGCACCGTGCCAAGTTTAATACTATTTTAAATAATTATTTAAGCACACTCTAAAAAATGTATGTAGAATTTCCAATAAATTATTTATATTTAATAATTTCCATATTAATAGTGCAATAACACTTCTAACTTATATAGTAATAGTATCTAAGAAGATAAAACTCACCAATAAATCAACCATAAAATGAAAATATTTTTTCTATTATTCCTACTGGTAAAATGCCTCGCTCATAACTAATTGGCATATGAATCTAATGAACTGATATTAATACGATGATACCTACATTATTGGTGATTTATTGCCAAGTTTGTCTTCTCTTCCTTTGACCATACTTTACATAAGACTCACATACAATCTTAATATTTCAGAAAATTAAAAAAACCTTTTAGATCTATTTTTCTTAACTTCTTAAAGTTCTTTTTGTCTTCGTAACGAAACTTTTGCGGAGTAATATTTATAAAAGCTTCTTATCAACAATAAATTGAAATTACCAATAATAATCATGGTAAAGTTAAGTAATTATTTTCCAGTGTATTAATTACGGACAAAATTTTGGCAACTGATTTATTTTGAAATAAGTAAAATATTCGCTGCAATGCAATTTTTTCCTGTTGCCATGAAACGATTGAGTCGTCTTCAGGAATGTTGAAAGGACGTACACTGCAACATCCATAAAGTAACAAATAGAATGGCAGTTACTTGGTCTGACTCGTGTAACTTCCTATTTATCGGTGCGATCTTTATGGCGATGCAACGGTAAAAAAGTCGTGTGGAATAAATCATGAGATCGAATGATCCATCAAGACGAATTGAAATACTAATAAATGGGTATTAGCTGCTGGCGGCCATTAGTATCACTTTAAAACAATGAGATTGCAGCTTTTGTGTGGATTATGGTCGCGGTCCGTTCGTCCGATGATTTCCTGGAGTTCGAACCGTTAAAGGTAATTTTCTTCCACGCTGTCGGCACTTTCATTTTGTTCTTACCATTTTTGTCTGTAAAAACGTATAATTGTTTTCTTGTGAACCGGTGTCATTGAGTTTTAAATTGAAAAATATATTTTGATACATTTTAACGCGACCTCACAGTCAAGGTTTCCTTTAAATGCAATGAAAAACTCGTCTAACGAACTTTGTGTAAGTTCCTAAACCATTCATTCCGAAAAGAAAGCGATGTTTAATTTCAGTTCGGTATTTCGTGTTTTGCGGGAGATGCGGCATTCGATATTTAGCACCAGAAAACAGATATTTATACAGACATGCAGAAAGCGTTTGACTGAATTGACCATTCTCTCTTAATTGCTAAACTTAGGGCTCGACTTATCTGACAATTTGACAACCTTATTTAAATTATATTTATTGAACATGCCTCAATTTGTTGAATAAGGTAGTCATGCATCTAGTAACTATTTAGCTATTTCTGGTGTTCCTCAGGGTTCGAATCTTGGTCCACTGTAATTTTTAATTTGTATTAACGATCTTTGCTCTACTTTTACAATATCTCACTTGCTATTTGCTGATGATCTAAACATATTTTCTAGAATAGAGTCTTTACATGACTGCATATCATTACAAAATAATTTATAAAATATTAATATTTGGTGCTTTAATAATAGTTTATATTTAAATATATCGAAATGTAAAGTACCATTTTAACGATAACACTTTTGAGCAGTGCTCTGAGATTAAGGATTTAGGTATTACTTTTGACGGTAAATTGAACTTTAACAATCATATTAACAACATGGTACTTTCAGTTAATAGGCTAAGGGTATTATTTACTAGAAACTTGGGTAACTTCACTAATGTCAACAGTTTTAGAATATTATGCGTATAATTCATCAGAAACAAATTAGAATATGGTTCACTTATAAGGCATCCGACTTATCAAAACTCTATCAAACAAATTGAATATGTTTAGCAAACATTTTTGAAGTTTATGTTTCTTGAATATTACGGTAGTAACCCCCTAGGGGTGCTGACAATGATTATTTATTAAATTTACTTAATTTAGAATCTCTTAAATGCAGGAGAAATTGTATTGCATTATCTTTTCTATTTAAATTAGTCCATAATGTTATTGACTGTTTGTTTCTTTTAGGTAAATTGTCATTTCTGGTGCCTGGACATAATTCTCGTTCACATGATACTTTTCATTGTACTTTTAATAGAACAAATATGTTATGATGAAATCACCCGTTAATATTATAAGTCAATTATATAATAGTTTATCCAACACACATTCATTAATTCACTTGATGAAGTTTTCAAATCTTATCACAATTTGTAGCAAGCGCTTTCGTAAAAAAATCTATATATACATATATCAACATGGATTCTTATTAGGAAAGTCAACAGCAACTGCACATCACTCTTATTATGAGGAAATAATAAAATACGTTGAAGCAGGGGAATGTCCTGTTGGGATTTTTTGTGATCTCAGCAGGGCATTCGACTGTGTAGACCAAAATATATTGCTTGATAAGCTGGCTATGTATGGAATCCGAGGTAATGCTTATAAATGGATAGAGAGTTTTCTCTTTCAAAGAAGGCAGTATGTTGCTATTTCCAACGATAACTCTTCTTCTGTTAACTCACTATCAACAGTTATTAATGTAGGTGTGCCACAGGGTTCCATATTGGGCCCGATCCTGTTTCTACTGTATATTAATGATATTAATGATTTGTCATCTTCTGTAAAATTTACTATATATGCTGACGATATCCTTGTAGTGGTATCTGATAAAGAGAATGATATGCTGCAAAATAAATGTAACAATGTTTTGTATGAACTCAATGCATGGTTTTGTGAAAATAGGCTTTTAAATTCTGAAAAAACATTAGCTTTAAGGTTTCATAATTGGCAAAAGACTTGTAGGGTACTTGATCTACATGTAAATAATAATTGTGTGGCAAAGCATGCAGATAGTGTTAAATTTCTAGGTCTTTAAATTAAATTCCGTAATTTATCAATTTAGAAATCTTAGAACCGTTTTAAACATTAATCAACTAATAAATTTGTATTATGCTGAAGTTGAATCTCGACTGCGGTACGGAATATGTTTTTGGGGACTATCTACAATGTCAAGTAATGTTTTTATTGCACAAAAAAAGATACTGAGAGTGATGTTTCATCTGTCATCTTTTGTTAGTTGTAAGGATGTATTTATAAAATACCAGATTTTAACAGTGCCATCTCTTTTGGTATACGAACTTTGCATATATATACATAACAATCAGGATAAGTTTATCAAACACGACAATATCCATGCTATAAATACAAGACAAAAGAATAATTTTTACGTGCCTTATTCTAGATTAAATGTTACTTGCAGCTCACCCAATTATGTTGGTCTTAAAATATATAATAGATTGCCTTCTGAACTCAAACTTTGCCCATCGACTGAACTATTTAAAAAACGCCTAAAGCAACATTTAATATTCAAATGTTTTTATGATTTAAAAGAATACTTTACTCCAGAATGTTTGTTATGGTAGTGTTATTTTATGTGTACGTGTATAGTATTATACAATTTTTATGTAGACTTTGTGTTTATTTTGTGGACTATTCCAATACAATGTGTAAATTGTCTAATGGAAATAAAGAATTTATTATTTATTATTATATTTTTGTAATCCTAACTGAGATTTAATTTCACTTTCCATTTATTATGTTTTCCTGTAATTGGGTGTAAACCTGTAGTAAACAAATGAAATTATTTTTATTATTATTATTAATACATCCTCAATTTCTTGCACGTGACTTAAAATAAATTTATTTCTTCGACGATTAAACATTGCTCTACTGAAATTATACCGAGTGAGGAGAAATTAATGCAATATGGCTATAACTTTATAACTACTAATTTTTCAAAAAAATGTACCAAAAAAAAAGGCAGCTAATATGCATTTCTGTGGCCTTAAAGTTTTATTACATCAGGTGTCAGCACTGGAATACAAAATTTTAAATTTTTAATGGCAACCAAAAGCTTATTGCCTTTTTTTTGGAAATGTCTGATGTTTTTACTTCTGTTCGCAGAAAATGATATGTAGGGTGCATAACAAAATTTTTGAGAAAAATACTTTTATCTCTGAAAACTTCAAAATATGTGGTTGAACAAGTAAAATATATTGAAATGATCTAATGAAATTTAAAGATTAGTAAAACAAAGTAAATACCACATTTTTTCTCTTTTTTGTAACATTACTTTAAAAAAATTTTTAAAACTAATTTACTGAATGAAATACAACTTAAGTGGGGATATTTAAAGACAGTATGACAGTATTAACTTTGACAAATTAGTGACAGTTGTTACTATCTTCTAATTTCATTTTTTTTTAATAATAGCTGCTTCCCTTTTGCAGCCAAGTGAGTACGAATTGCATGTGATGTGAGTATACTCACATCATTTCTTTCAGTTGTGATTTATCTTGTAAAAGAAACGATCATATGAGTTAAATGTAAACATAAACAAGAGAACTATTAGTTTTTTTGTTTAAAATATAAATAATTTGGAATAAACTGAATTAAAAATTAAGACACTTACACTATTATGAGCCTGTACTCTATCAAATACTTTTAATATATGTTATGTCATTGTTTAGTAAAATTATAATGCAGGTAAGTAATGTTTTATGATAGATAGTTTTAAATAGGTATAGAAATGTATTATATGCATTAAAATATGTATGACAAGCTAATGACTTTGATACTGATTTATTTCTAACTTTGACAAACATACCTAACCTCACTTTAAACAACTGAGGATAAACTGAGTCAAATGAACAAGTTCTCGAGCTAGTGCAGATAACAGGAAGAGGGGGGAAAATACCTCAGTTCGAACTCCCATCTGAAAATTAAAAGATGCGTTCAATTAAGTGAGTCATGACGTCACATGTGTGAATAATGTGAGTTTTCTTGCAAAAGGGACTCACGTAATAACTAGCATCAATATTATGTTTCGCTATTCTAAAAAGGATATAAATCTTGATGATGAAAAAGTAGGGTACAAAGAAAGACTATTTAATGGTTAATCGACATCACTATAAACATTTATTAAATTCATTTTCCTATTCACATTAAATAAATTTAATTATAACTTTTCTCAAAAATTTTGTTATACAACCCAGACAATATTTTATGCCAACAGAAGCAAAGCCATCTGATGACGTACAATCGTTTGCAATAATAATGACACTCTTTTAAAACAGTTTTTTAACTTCTGGAAGCTCTGAGTAGAAATTTCATTAAATCTCTATCGGTGAGGGAAACAACTAATAACTATATTAAAAATGTGAAGTAGATTTCATTACAAATACATCAGAAGTTCTAAAGAAATTGCAACATTCATTTTAATGAGTGTCATTATTATTGCAAACGATAGTACCTAATAAAAATAAGGTCACGTAAACGTGTATTCGCTACACATTTTTTAAAATTAATAATTGCATTATTTTTTCCTTACCCTGTATACTAAATTGCATCACTTAAATTTTTACTACTTACCTCTTCGAGGTAGGTGCTTTTTACAGTAAAATATTTGGTGTACTGGTGTGTTTATCATAAAACCACTAGAAGGCATACGGTACTCTTTAGTTTGTTTAATTTTTTATTATTGTCTGCTGTGAACCGAAAACTGATCCGTTATAGACTTATTGGTTGTGTTTAAAGGATGACTTCCTGGAACACTTACTTATTTTCTTAGTTAAATTGCCAATTTTATAAATGTAGGTACTTCTCAAAAAAACGTTCAATTATTAATATAGCTGTACCAGGAATAGTCGTTACAGAAACTGTGCCTAAGAGTGTTCCTTTTCCTTTTTTATTAAGAAAGTTGCAGATATTTTTATCACTGAAATTATTAAGTATAGATTTTTCATATACTAATTTTGTTCACAATTTTCGTTTTTATATGTCATTAGTTTATCATACAAAAAATGTTTGTACGTACAAGAACTAGGTAACTTGGCTAATTTTAACTTCGTTCAGACTGAAGAGTTTGCATGACTCGACATTTTCTACACCATTTTAATTTGATCCTATCATATCCAGTTATATTATATGCCTTTACTACTAAAAGCTAATTAAATTGATTACTAACTAATATTAGATGACTAAGCATGTTAGGTATATTATTTTAATTCTGATGCATATAATAATGCGCACACTTACAGTTTTAAAAAGAAAACAGTTTTTAAAGTTTTTAATGGTTAAATATGAACATGAATAAATTATTATTCGCTATGCATTCTTTGTAATCCAATGATTTGCTGCATTGATATTATTTAAAATACACTTACAGCAAGCAAAAACAATTATTATCACTGGCTAAAATCCGGCACCCGACTTTTTTCGACAATTATTTCTTTGTGATTCTTATAGATCATTGTCTGTAGTTGTTTGTAGTAACATTTTTGTTGTTCGTAAAAATTTCAACAAAAAGTTCTAACAGTTGATCTATACTTCAAGTAGCGGCTCAAAAATCGTTGTAGTAAACTAAAAGCTACTACAAACAGCTATGGGACATCTTTTGAGGTTCACTGATTCTTCGTTAATTTTATACGCAATAAAAGTTTGTACAAATAATTTTTCAGCATCCTCTTGAAGTATAGTGACTCTACTTTAAAAATCGAATCGAAAAATCTCTCGAATAATTAAGAACTTGCGGCTTAAGGATAAATATTATCGAAAGTATAAAAATACTGGTGATAGAGAAGCTTTCAATGATTTTAAGCATTTGAGAGCCAGCATTAAGAGAGGCGTTAATATCGCGCATAAGAGATGCTGAATCGGTGAAACATAATATTCAGTTTGAACCAAATAAATTTTGGGCTTTTATTAGTAGAAAAAAAAAAGGATTATTTATATCTGAATCCATGAACAGACGATTGCAAACTGATGTTGATTACACTGATTTCTCAAAGGTATTCTACAGACTGGACCATGGTATATTACTTACAAAATTTAATGCATTTGGATTCTCAAATTCCTTTATGCAATTATTTAGATCATATTTGTCCAACAGACTTCAGTATGTTCTGTTGAAAGGGTGTAAATCTGTCGACTACTCAGCAACTTCAGGAGTCCCGCAAGGATCTGTCCTTGGACCATTGGTATTCAACATTTATATCAATAATATAACTGATTGTTTAAGTTCTAACTGCTTTCTTTATGCTGATGACTTGAAAGTGTTTCCGACTATCGACAGCTTTGATGATTGCGAGAGCCTTCAGGGTGATTCGATTTAAATTGAAAACTGGTGCAAATTAAATAAACTTCCTATGAATACTCAGAAGTGCTACATAATGTTATACACTTTAAAATCGTCGAAGATTATGTTTGACTATACTTTTAATAATATTGTTTTATCTAATTCTAATACTCTCCGCGATCTCGGAGTTCTTTTTGATGAAAAATTGTCTTCGAATTTATATTATTGTTTTGTTCGATCCAAACTCGAATATGCAGCTTCTGTTTGGTCTCTTTACTATAATTCTCATACTTAAAATATTGAAGCAGACCAAAGAAAGTTTCTTAAATTTCTTAATTTTAGGATGGATGGGGTATTTCCTGCTATTGGGTTTCCCCAATCTGAATTACAAAGATATACTTTGATGAGTCTTGATACCAGGCGTCAATGTCACAGTGTGTTTGTCTTGTTTAAAATTCAAATAATCTGATTGACTGCCCTGATTTGTTGCAGCAAATAAACTTTATTGTTCCGAGAGTCAACTCAAGGGAGGGTAATACTTTTTATTTGCCCACCCCTCGTACAAATATTCTTAAACATTCTCCTATATATAAAATGCGCACTTTTTGCAATTTATTGGCGCAGTCTTAAGATGCAGTTATAATCATTATGTGTTTGTACACTATTTGAATTTATATTTATCTTTACCTTCCTGTTCTGTAGTTGGGTTTTGTAACCTGTAGAACAGAGTAACAATAAATAAATAAATAAATAAAATTAATGTTGTATAAACAACTCTTTAGCCTCCGCTTGAAGTATAGTAACTCTACTTTAGATGGAAGTTACCACAAACCATTTTTGAACCTCCGCTTGACATTCAATGACGAGTAACTACAAACGACATGAAAGGTATTACAAACAACTACAAACGATTTTTCAGCCTCCGCTTGAAATGCAGTAACTCTACTTTACAAATGAAATAAAAGTTACTGAAAACAATTCTTTGCAAGAAACAAAGTCGGGAGATGAGTTTCTTCAAGGTTATATAACTTATTTTTAAATTGGTACCAATGAAAAACATACTACAAGCTACTACAAACGACAATATATAAGAACCACAAAGAAAAAATTACTTATTAAAGTGGGGTGCCATAATTACTTTTTTTATGAAATAGACTGTTGTGCCATATAAATAGAAACATGTTGGTAATAGGTATATCATTCGTTACCAATGTGACATAGGTCTCTCTTTCATTGTACCTGTAGAAATAGTAGGTAGCTCTCTGCTTGTTAGGGGGTACGGCTTTATGTGCTATATCTCACCCAAACCGCCCAGTCATTTCTTAACAAAATGGAATATTTTTTTTTAAGATTTTCTTTACGAGATGGATATGAACTATGCAAATGTGTACCTATTTCATCAATACAAATATTTGAATTTGCATAAAAACTACTTCAATTCAAGTTTTAGAAACGTTACAATGGTAAAAATAATAATGTGGTGATCATAAGTATTTCATTCCTGCTGAGTGTCTTGTCAAATTTACTACTTAATGTGTTGATTGGTTACAATGTAACTACGGTAACATATTAACATTATATAATCAATTTAATGTTGTTTTCCGTGGTCATGGCCCTCATGGGAAGGAAAGGAACATAAAATACTTTTACGAGAGCTGGGAAACGTACAGGTAGCCATAAGGTATTTATTACTGCCTTATTTTCTCCGTTTCATGTCATTCATTATCTCTCAGGTATTGATCAGCGTCATTTCAAATTTCAGTCCGCCAACTAAAGCAAAGTTATTTATTATACATATAAGAAAATATTTCAACCAGCATCAAAATTTATGACCAAAAGTGAGGCCTTACTGACTTCTTTAACAATGACGGTTAAATAATTAATGGCTGCGTAAGCTAGAGCCTCTCTAGAAAAAGAAAGTTCTACGATTACAGCTGCTTGCGTTGAAAATTGTATTGTTCCATAATATATTGTCGTTTAAATAAGGACCAAGTAAGTATGTCTAAGCGTCCTTACCTAAGTACGTACATTCACACATTGTGATAAAAAAAGGATTGAATTTCTTTTTTCTCTAGTTGTACATTCTACTACTTTTTGACATATGGTCGAAGTACGGAAGAGCTTATTATAAAATAAAATGTTCTGTGACCAAAAGAAGTTTTATGAGCTTCAAAACATACCGAATTGAACGGTGGCTTGAGTGATTGTAAATAACAATCATATTTGTTTTTCCCATAAAGTTACACTGCAAATGCAAATAAAGTTGCATTTAAAAATATTCCATGATAATGACAATTTATTTAGTTTCAAACCTGTAGAAATAGGGTCAACTTATCCGAGAAAACAGCAATAAATAAAAAAGATTCATAATTGGAAAAATAAGTTCAACTTATTTGCATTTTACACCTATGAAACTGGAAAATTTTTGCCAGACTCAGCAGCAGTTAGTGTGACTATCAGAATTATCATAACGATGTTCACCAAATACAAAAATTGTACCAAAAATCTCTAACTTCTAGTTTATAAAAATAAGTCCCACAAAAAAATCTCACATCAGACCATGTTTACATGATTTTTTGGGGTTTCCAAATCCAAATATGGGGTTCGTTAGACCCCATCACGTCAGGGCTTTGCTATAACCTCAAGAAACCCAATAATTTAGACTTTTCAGTACTATTAAACGGAAATAACCCTATAACTCAAACTTTAAACACAAAACTTAAGCTGTTAACCCCTAAACCCATAAACCAATAGTCCCATAACCCCTCCATCCCATAACCAAAAAAACCTAATAACTGTGTTATTGAGTATTTTTTTTAATATATGTTCAGGTATTAACAATATTGTGTGAAACTAACTACTCTGTGGGCTAAAGCCCCAACCAGCATTGAATTACACCCACAATTAAATTTATTGGTATAATAATTTTTATAGTTAGATATTTGACTCAACGTAAAGAGGCCACCTGATGAAGCAATCCTAAAAATGCAGAAATAGGTCAGATCTCATCTATTGTGGTTGAATTCTCGAGTTCCCACTGTCAGAAGTTAGATATCTATAGAGTGTTTTTATTAAACAAGGTTAGTAAATTTAGATGGATTAATTTCTTTGGATAATTATTGAATAGAGCTTTGTCTGTGGAATTGTTCATTAGCATACCTAGATGTTTGGTATCAGAGAACATACATATGACTTCATTGATAGGAATTGTAGGAGATTCGATATATATTAGCTGAAAATACCTTTCTAAAACAGTAACAAATGTGTTATTGAGTACTTATAAAGATAAGTTCAAGTACTGAGTAATGCGGTTGTTGGGTTTATTGGCTATAGGATTGTGAAGTTATGGGGTGATTGGTTTATGGGTTTGGGGATTAACAGCTTGGGTTTTGTGTTTAAAGTTTGAGTTGTCAAGTTATATGCATTTAATAAGGTTGGAAAGCCTAAACTATTGACTTTTATAAGGTTATGGCAAGGCAAAATCTTGACGTGATGGAGTCAAACGGACCCAAGAATCGGATTCAGCGACCCCAAAAACATACAGTAAACATGGTCTGACTTCCCGATCTGACAATTTTTTTTTTGTGGAGCTGTGATAATTCACTTAATCATTTTTTGTGACAAATCTGTCATCTATTATACGACAATTAAGAGGATACAAGTGACGAGCGTACTCCTGAGCCCAATTAGAGTCCATGTCGACAGAATTCGGTAATCTCTTGCCACATATCGGCTGCTTCATTAACAAACTAGCGCTATCTTCTTGTCTGTAACCGAATACCTGATGATCATGCAGAGCGTCGGTAAAAATCGTCCCGAGCAATAATTTCTAATCTGGAGTTGTGGATCTGTTCTCAAGAAATCCCTCTCGTAATTATACCTCGTTATGCAAATCCGATAAGTCAAATTATAGATCGCCAGACTAAAAATAACTCGGACATTCTGGTCTTCGGCTGAACGTGATTTACAATCGACTCGCCGCGTTATGCCGTTGTTCGATGTGGGCTAACAAGGAACCTAATTTATTGGGGCGGCAGTTAATTGTTATTTTTTACGATGTATTCTTAAAATAGTCGTTTAATGACGCAGCTTTGTAGGGGCGACATCTGAGAAAAAAGGGAAACCGAAGATACACACAATATTAAAGTTCAAATTCAAACACCAAATTTTATTAGTTTGAAAGTTACGAATATAAATGGGAGTTTAGTTGTTCTTTGAAGCACTTAGCTTATATTAATAATAAAAATGTAAATAATGTCAATGGGACGGTGTTTGGTGATGTCAGCAGACAATATTTACAATTTTTTTTATGAAATTTTCTTTCTGGTAGTATCTTTGTATCCACAAATTATAATGCAATGTTAATAGTATCTTAAGAGAATGTGAATGCAGCAGTCCTTTTACCTTCACAGATTATAATGTGATATCAACAATATGTTAAAAGGAAGTGAAAGTTCTAACATTAAAAAAATATGGTGAAAAAATGAAGATTATCTGGCATTATTCAATTTAGCAGTTGGTGGCATAAAAAGAAAATAATTGTTGTTGAGATTTATAATCAACCGCATTTTTTAGAAATAATCTTATCCAAACTTTAAATATTGTTATGAAGAAAGGTGCATTGGAAAATAAATATTTGGTAACAAATGCAAAAACAGTTGAGAAATAAACAATTAAACAATAAAATTATCGATTAATGTTCAAATATAGAGTGTATAAAAAATGTTTATTTTATTTCATTACTTTAGAGAATAATTTAAATTTGTGCTGGCTGTATACATTTCAATTTATAAACCTATGTAGAAAGAAAAAAATTGTTAATTTTAGTTGTCAGCATCCAAATGAAAGTATAGAAAAGAAAAATCAATTTGAACTAATTATAAAAACAATCGTTTTGTAAAAGGTAGTGATTTTTTTTGGGAAAAAATTCGAACAAATATGTATCTGATAACTTTTTGACATGCCTCAAATTCTCTACACTCAACAAAATGGCTACGATAGAAATCGCTTCTTATTGTTCACCGCTCATTACTGTAGAGATCAATATATGGACTAGCCACTAAGCCTTGCCTGAAACAAAAATGAAAAAGAATTATTTTGCATTTTGCATTTAATGTTGCAATTAGATGACGCACTTAGTCATAGAAATTATTTGAACAAGCAATTTCCAAACCATTGAAAAGGATCCAATGTTCCAATAGAGTGGTCACCCAGATCGCTGGACTTAACCCTTCTGGATTATTTTCTGTAGAGTGTTCTCTATGAGCAAAGACTAGATAATATCGATTGATTGAAACATATATGATTAGCACCTGAACATTGACAGGGTATGTAATATAGAAAGCAAAACAAGACAAGAGTCTTGTTCTTGCTCAATTTTGCAAGATCATGTCTTGTCTTGTCTGTTGTTTTGCAATTTTGCAACATTCTTGCTGATTCATGCGTTACTCTGTACATGAATGCACAGATCGAACAAGTCATCAACGTCATCTCTTTGTTTCATGCTGCAATTGGGCCAATTTTTTTATTTCTCTACGATAATGCGCATCCTCATCGTGCGAAAATTGTTATCGATGCCCTGAAAAATTATACTATTCCGCACTTGGCACTGCCGTCTCTCTTGCCAGACCTCAGTCCAATTGAGTACGAATGGGATCAACTACAAAGAGCCTTAGATTCGCATCAATCACCCTCCCATACACCTCAGGAACTCAGAGGGCTTTTACTACGCATGTGGCGAGAAATTGATCAAGGCTACTTCAACAACCTGACAGTATGCCAGGCAGTCATTGAGGTACGAGAAAGAGATACCCTGTATTAAACTTTTTTTTGTAATTGTTTTAACAATCTGAATTTTGTATTAAAATCACAAAAAATAAAACTTTGCCAAAAACTAAAAATGGTTTCGAAGGAGGAACAAAAAAGCCACTGGTATAAAAGAGTAAACATTAAAGATAACATATCAAAAATCTTTTTGACCAAAAATTGTCAACCTTTAAAAGAAACTCGAGATGTGTGAACTTCCTTAACTATTGTGGAGCAGTTTATTTACTCAGTTTTCAATCAAGTCAATATTTCATTCAAGTAAGTAATAATAGAAAGAATGAAAAAGAAAAAAAGCGAAGTCTACTTCTAATTCTATCTATATATCCACATTCAATGTTTATTCCTATTACAATTTATACATTGATAATTTCACTGCAGACAATTTCCTTTTAATAATTGAATAGCGTCCTCTTAGGTATATTTCTTAAACTTCAGATAACAATGGATTTTGGCTCTATCTAGTAGATAGGGAGATCATTGGATATATCCTTCCTTTTAAGGTTGCTATCCGATTCTTTTGGCCTGATGTAGGCACTTCGACCTAGGTGAATGTAAATACGCGACCTGTCCGCGTAAATGGTTCGAGCATGAAACAACGAATCTGGGTTTGTAGGTACACACAATGGAGGCACACGTAAAATGACTGTTAATGTCGCCCGAGGATGTTTAATATGCTAATAAGGATTCACGGCGGTGAACAGTTATTTTTTCTGGCCGGTTCTTGAAAACCCTGTCATGCCGGACGACTGGGAATCGATGTACGATGTACCGGTCCGAGTCTAGCGAAGTGGCGTTATTTAGATCGACGACAGGCGCGAGATGCTCATGGAATACTTTATCAATTGCACGAATAGGACCGTGTACGTGCCGTTTAAGTAGCCAGTTTTTTGAAAAAAGAATACAAGATATATAGACTGGAATAAGAATGGCATTGTCAAAATTAAGTTTTATTCGATATTCATGCTCCTTGTAAAACTGTTAGAATTTCTAAACTTCCTGCTCCTGGCTCACGGCTAACCTTAAACTAATGATGCGTTTAAGGGACAAGGCTTATTTCAAATATAAAAACTTAAAAACTGATAGCAGCTGGCAGGAGTATAAGGAGTTAAGGAATTTTGTTAACACTGTCATCAAATCTGAAAAAGAGGTTACCTACAACATAAATTATTAACTGATCAGGAAAGTTTTTGGAGGACTTCAAAGTTTCTTAATGTACACGATAGTGCTTCTAAAAGATCATCTTTGATTGCTACTGCTCATGACTTTAACGATTTCTTTATCAACAAGTTGCCATTGGTAAACGTAGACAATGATTTCATCACTAATTCATATAGTAATAAAACCTTGTCAGGTGTTGATGAATTATTTAAATTTATATCGTTCGTTCAGAAAAAGTAAAGAAAATAATTCATACTATAAAATCTAATGCTACAGTTGCAGATGGTATTAACTATAAGATGTTGGGTTTGATTATACCTCATGTGCTTGACCACATCACATCTATTATCAATGAATGTTTGGCTAAAGCAACATTTCCAACATGTTGGAAAGGGGCTATAGTTGTCCCTATTCCTAAAAACGCTAATCCGACTGATATTTCTCACTTCCGTCCTATTACTTTACTCCAGCTTTTAAAAAATTTTGGAAAAAAATGTTCATGAACAGCATTCAATCTTTTCAGAAATATTTACTATTATGTCTCCAACTCAGTCCGAATTTAGATCAAATTATAGTACTTCTACTGCCTTGTTACATGTAAACGATGAATTGTATAGAGCTTGAGATAACGGTTAAACGACATGTCCTATTTTACTTGATTATAGCAAAGCTTTCGATACAATTCATCATGGTACTTTATGTACTAAACTTAAATATCTTGGGCTGGATACTGATGCTGTTAGTTTCTGTAGGGTGTGCCCCAAGGTAGCATATTGGGTCCATTGCTTTTTTCGATCTATACTACGGATTTGTCTAACGCAGTTAAGCATATCTGCACCCACCAATATGCTGATGATTGTCAGCTGTATTTTCACTTTTCCCAGAATGAATTGAATCAAAAAATTAATGAGAATTTAAAATATATTGTTTTAGTATCTAGGGCTTATGGGTTGATATTAAATGGTGCAAAAACTGAAATACTTGGCTTAATCAAATCCAAGCTTTGAAATTTTTGTTGATGAAGAAATTGTGCAACCTACTGATAGCTGTAAAAATTTAGGAGTTTATTTTGACGATGAGTTCAGATTCACTATGCTAATCCAAAAATCGTACATTAAACTGCATTCACTTCATTTACATAAAAATTATTTAACTTTGGAGGTCAAATTAAAACTATGTGATTCTTTAATCTTATATCACATTGCTTATTGTGATAGCCTCCCATTTTAATTGAATGTAAAGAGAGTTTACAAAGAGTGCAAAATGCATGTGTTAGATTTTTGAATAATTTACGTAAATATGATCATATTGGCTAGTGATTCTTTAATCTTATATCACATTGCTTATTGTGATAGCCTCCCATTTTAATTGAATGTAAAGAGAGTTTACAAAGAGTGCAAAATGCATGTGTTAGATTTTTGAATAATTTACGTAAATATGATCATATTGGCTATAAATCCAAGTGGCTTAATTTAAATCAACATTTTCAACTGCATATGACATGTTTAGTACATAAAGTTTGAAACATAGTTGGCTTTTAAATTGGTCCATTCATTTTCTGGAAAATTTTAAATGGACACAATCAATTGTAATACTGTTTTATAATTTTCGTCAAATATTTCATTATAAGTTTGTGAAGTTCACATAGCAGTATTTCCTTTTTATTATTAAATAAATACAAATTTTCATGTACACTAAGTAAAATTTCCGTGGAAAGTACATTACTATTTTATAAAATTACTGATGATGCCATAACGGTTACAAATACAAAATGATACAAGATGAGAAAACTTTAAAAATCCCCATATTTGTTGATACAGTTCAGTTCAGTCACTTGCAAAGATCGCGAATTTTTCTTTAATAGTGACAAATTTTTTTTCATTCTTGTAAATGCAATTTCCTCGGCTACTATGTCAATGAATATAGGGAAGTAGTGGCATATCAAATTGCATTAAAAGGAGATTGTTTTTAAGAGTTATGTAGACATTTTTTTTTATAAAATATAAACTTTGATGTCATCTCATTGCTGAGCAAAGTAACCGGGGAGTAATAATGTAGCAGTTCCATATATTTGGAATATTGTTACATCATATACAGAGGTGATCATGTTTTAGTTAAAAATTAATAGATTTATAGTGTTTCCATACACTACATCTATTATGCACAACAGAAACTAGCACAATTAGAAATATATATTTTGTATTATACAATAAATTGTAACACTAGAAGCGACTTAAAAATTATCGAAAATTAAAAAAGAAAAGGTTACACATACATAAAGTAACCAATCTTTCAAAAATGAGCAACATTTTTTATTAAACTATCTGTCTATCACTTAAATGTAGACATACTATTATTTTTGTCCCGTGCATATTATGTTTTCACTTGTATGTACAGAGATATATATATATATTTGGCATGTCAATTGTATCAAATTGTTATGGAGAATTATATGACAGATTGTTGTTATTTTGAAAACGCTCTTACAGATAATGGCTAAAACAGCCTAACAATGATAATAGAATATTTGTGCCTTAAATTCTTTTAGTTTCAATAAGACATAATATCGCGTTTTAATTATTTTAATGTATAAAAAACGTGAACATTATAGAAACAATTTAAACCAAGTTCCAAACTCAATTATTGTTTTTTGAAAAGATCCTTACAAAAGCGTAGAAAGCTATAATGTTCGTATTTGTTATTTCTTTCTTAAAGTAGATGATCCTGTATCATAATTATACTTATTTTATAAAGAAATAGTAAATTCTTAAAAATTTGGATAAATTAGTTAACTTTACCACAAAGAAATTGTTTTATTCTGATTTAACTATCCACGAAGAACAACAAATACTTATTAAAAAGCATTCATAATTTTGAAATAAATCATTAATGAACAAACCAGTGATCAATTTTTGCATGTTAGCTCACCAAGAATTATTACAATTTTTTTCTTTAAATTTTACAGGAAATCACATTTGTTTTTAAAACTATCGTTCTACATTTTGTGATTAGTGCAAATAATGATCACGTTGTTCATTTGATAACAATTATTAAAACTAAATGTGTTATATTATATGTGGAAGCATGTTTGCAGTCTTATCGCTTATAATATCCCTAGGCTTAATTACTTCCGGAAATTTTTCCGAGGTTAGGAATATTCTCTAAAAATATTCATGAATGGGGAAAAAATTCCGGTTATTACTTTAAGCTTGAGGGATATTCAATAAGAAAATTTCACTCCAAACTATCTATTAATATAAGCTTCTTATTGATTACAAAACATTGGTGTGAAATTTTCTATGAAATTTCGATTGCTCAGTCAACAACCTACACCTGCTGACTAGCTGTTCTCCAGGCACATTTCTTTAAGATTTAGTTATCATCAATAAAGTAAGACAACTGTTTCTGACACCATCAAATACTATATAGCTGTACAAATACCTTCACATTCTCACAGAATAATATTTTCATTTGGGATTCCATGAGAAAAATATGACCTGTTGATGAAGGATACATCATATTCCAATATCGCATAAGCCTTTTAATTTTTTATAGTTACAACCGCTAATCGGAATTAACTGTATAGTTTTTAACATATTGATTTGAATAAATAATTAGACAGTCACACAAAACGCCGTTAATGATTTTCTGAGTGTTTACGAATAATTGATTTGGGAATTTCAGAATAATTTATTTAGATAACTTAACGTAGCAATGTTAGAAATGTGTGGATATACAGGGTGTCCGCAATATGAGTGTTTTTATTTTATTGGGTGATAAATTGTGCCAAACAAAACATACTTTACTTAACAACTTCACCATACATTAATTCACCATGCAGCTGGTGATGGTTACTATAAATTGTTATATTTTTACAAGCTACTAACTTGTAAAATTTGTATAGGTTAATTGCCAGTTTTACAAGTTAATAACATTATTTACATTAAGGAATCCTGTTTTATTTGTATCATGTACGAAACATGTTAAAAATCATGATACAACTATTATTTCTGGAAATACAAAATTTGGACGATAAAATAGTTGAAACTGAACCATCTGCTGCTGCAGAGACTGCTGAAGTGGCAGTAATAGCATCATTTATAGACATTTCGGTTTGGTTATCACATAACTCACAACAATTTTGCGCGATTTCCCAATCTCTTCTTTAGTTAAAACCTTGGTCTTTTTTGGAATATAACGCTTATTCTTTTTTTTCGTTTGAGAAATGCAAAATTATCATTACAAATCTATAAATGTTAATTAAACGTCACATTTTACCATTTTTTAGGAGTTCCCTCTTGTTGAAATACTGTTTTCAACAATTACAAATAATTTTAGACATTTAAGAACTGAAAAGTATAGAGTTTTGCAAACAATAGGAATATTATTTCATTCTACCTATATATGAATATTCAAAGGTACTGAAGTAAAAAATGGACATATAATGACAGAAAGCGATCTATAGGTGTTATTGACCTACGTATTTTATTTTTCCAGATTCCAGCACCTAAAAACACCACAGATTTGATAATTTTGCAGCGAATTTAATCATTTTCCTTGATTTTTAAATAACTTTCTAGTATAGACCATTTTGTCCATAATAGATCATCTTCTGTTCTGAGGATTTTTTTGTAATGTAATGTAATAACTAACTCCATTACATGAGCATTTACTGACCCTTAGTTACACCTTAATTAGTAATTTCTTGACACATATTTGTTTTTTATTGCAGTTATATTTTTATTTTTCAAATGGGTTTGTAGAAAAACTATTAATTTTAGATATTTTTATCATGTTGTTGCTTTTGATCGGATGTAGGTACAAGTCCTTTTAGTATTGGTACTTATATTCCAGACACCCTGTATTTAAAGAAGCGACGTTTTAGTTACAATTTAGTTGAAAATGTATAAAAGATAAAGTGAAAAGAGCCTTCCTCTGAACAGGTAATCCGCTGGACAAAGGAATTTTGCAAATTTATTTTGTCCGTCTAGCTTTTGATATACCTAACATGAAAAGAAAGAAATATTAGGACAATACTCAAACGCTATTGTGTCCTGTTCCCACGTAAAATAACGAAAGTTGCAACGCTTTTGGAAGAAAAGTTTTGTATTATTCATCGTTGACGTCCATTTCACTTGGACAATAGTGACTAATCTGACCTATTTGATTTGTTTGTGGGTAGAAAAAATTCACTGGCACAGATTTTAAGATACATATTCTTCGATGGCACGATGGCATTTAAAAATGTGGGTTTGAGTATGAAGAATTTTTATGGAGACATTATTTTAATTTTTATATTTAGTTATAAATTGTATAGATATAGTGGAGGCTAACAGATATATTTTTATTGTATTTGATTTAATAAAACGTTACCTATTAGATATTGATTTTTTTTTCTGAAATACAAATTCACTAGTTTTATGCAAAATACTATTAACGGATATTTCAAATCTTTCAAATTTGACCATATGATTTTTAAAGCTTTTAATTTTCTCGCTGAAGTTATTTTTAATTTTAATCTAATGGACTTTTTATCGTTTGTAATAGATTATGTTGTTTAAAAAAAACTTTTCAGTCTTTTGTGTTCATTTAATTAATAAATTAATTGATGATGAAAGTATGTAGATAACTTTGAGTAATAAAATATACACAGGGTCAATCAGAAAGCATGGGTCAACACTAAACTGGAGATACTAGATCCCAAAATATTATGTTTGAGCTCATCATGCCTTTTACGAATGTCGCTGGTTTAAGATATACAGGGTGTTAACGTCAAAATAAGCTTCAAATTCGTAATTCTCATACCAAAAAACCCTAGACTACCAATTTTCAGAATCATGATATCAAAACTTTCTCAATTATTGAGAAATGTCAGAATTAATATTAGACCTTGAACATCCTATATTTCTTAAACCAGCAACATTCGTATAAGGCATGATGAGCTCAAACATAATATTCTAGCATCTAGTATCTCCAGCTTAGTGCTGACACATTCTTCCTGACTCACCCTGTATATATATACATATATAAATATACCACCATGTTTATTATATTTAGATATAATATTTTGTTAATTATTAATTCTATTTTTTTTTTTATAGAGACTCGTTACAATATTTTTCAAAGCAATTTTTACTTATTGGTAAAATATAAAAATTCTGGCTCTATTCAAATTCACACATAAATTATGTACCTACCTAATACGTAACTGTAACATAACAAAAAATTTCGCTTTACATGCATACATTTGTATATATTTTGGAAATTAATTTTGTACAAATTATTTACACAATAAATAGGTATTGAGACATTCTTCTTAATAAACAAACAAATATAGTGATATCATGACATTTATTTTACTAAATTATACATTTTTTTTTTAATATTTAGAAAGCACTAAATATTTATTGTTTTATAATTTATTATTGAAATGCCTTAATTTGGGAATGATATTTTTTAGCATATTTGGGAAGCTATTTTAAAAATATACTGTTGGGAAAAAAAGAAACGAATGAATGAATATTTGTTATTAACAGACCCATGAGCGTATTAGAAATCTATAATTTAATAAAAATTGGAAAGGTAGCTTTCTTTGGTGTTAATCTCACAATATGACGTCATTTAAACCCTCTTAAAATACCTCCTTACCAATTTCTGATTATTCACTTTTTTTCTTTACAAATTTCTTTGTTGGTATATTTTAATTCGTTATATACTGTTGTTATTTGATTCATTAATAATTCAATTGTTTCTCAGTTAATGTTTAAAAAGGATAATGAACAATTTACACTTTTCCTTGTACCTATTTAATATAGTAATTAATTTAATTTTTTTAATTAATTAAAAAATTGCACGTATCAAGTTCAGTAACGTAGAATAAAGAAGTGTTATTAGATTACAAATAAAAAAGTGGTTAATTTTTCAATAATAGATTGTAAAATAATTGTAGTAGGCCTAGGGTTTTGCAGATATTTTAAAGTCTAGTTAATTCTTTCTTCATTTATCCTATACTTATGCTAATGACCTGCACATCTAAAATACAACACGCTGTATATGTGGTTTCAACTTAGAAGAAAATATGTTGAAGTTTGAAAAATATCCCAAACAGCAACGATACAAATATTTTCGCAAACAAAAATGTCAAGAATTCCTACCTTTTGGAAAAAATCAGCTGTAAGGAGTAGTCGAAAGAAGTCTCGCACTGTGACGAAAAAAAAAACCGTCACCGGCCACTATAAACCTGGCTGAGTGCGGGCCTACCGAAGAAGAAACCGTGCGCAACTGACGATGGCGAACCGCTGAAGAAGATGCATGCACGTTGGTTCTTCGCGGAGTCAATGTCACTACTAGGGACCCGGCGCGCTGGTCAGGTGCTCGACCTTGACCGCTGGACCGTGCTAGCAGTGCGAGATGCAGCGCAAAGCGGCCCCCGAGACACCATCCGCCGCCTCACGCCCTTCTGTCGCGCACAAGAACGCTCGCATTCGCATATATGGAGGTTGGCGTTTGCACCCATGGTAGAGAACCTCTTTTGTTAAAAGAAAACACTTTTTGAAGAACATACTAGAAACAGGGCCCTCTAAAACTACTTTTAAACACCCTGTATTAATCGGTTAGTGGTTACTTGTAAATAGTTTCTATATAGGGTGTTCAACATACTCTATGAGAAACTTTGGTAGATGATAGTTGGGTTAATGTCATCATTTTTTCTTATATGAACACAGGCCCTATTCGTTTTTGTTTAGAAGTTACAAGCACTTTAAAAATATATATATATATATATATATATATATATATAATTTTATGTTTCAAAGTAGTCTGATAAATAGAAACGATGGTTGCTATAATAATAATTACTATTTGTGTCATTTTGTTTATTCGTTTGACGTTAAAGTAGTAAATATTAAATGCATTTATTTACCGCTGAAAAGTACGCAGATATTGTCTTTGTGTATGGGTATTCGAATGGGAGACAAGCAGCCTCAGTATACCGACGAAGATACCCAAATAGACATCCATCAGCCCTCATAGTCTTTAGTGCATCATTTCGAAGATTTAGAAAAGAAGGTAACCCCTCCCAAAAAAGTCATTCATTTTATTGAATTGAATGTACAAAATTAAGAAGGTTTAATAAATAGATGCTGTCATTGACAACTCTTCAATTAGTGTTCGGCGAATAGCAAGTAATCTCCATGTATCACCGAATTTTGTATGACTGAACAGAGAAATATTACATCCGTTTTATTGCCAAAATGTACAAGCGTTAGATGCTGGAAATGCTCCTCATCGATTAGAACTTTGACACTGGTTATTTCAACAACATTCAGAAAATAATAGATTCATTTAGCTTGTCTTGTGGTGTAATAAAGCATAATGGCGTAAATAATAATCATA
This sequence comes from Monochamus saltuarius, assembly GCA_025584915.1. Lineage (NCBI taxonomy): Eukaryota > Metazoa > Arthropoda > Insecta > Coleoptera > Cerambycidae > Monochamus > Monochamus saltuarius. Next base: position 3,720,419 of record CM046726.1, read on the forward strand.
ATGAACATATGGGCGTTACAAAATCCGCATGCAAGTAGATCAAGACGATTTGAGCAACGTCTCAACGTTTTGGGTAGCATTTTCAACAATAATTTATTGCCTGTACATGTTGTAAATGATCGTTTAAATGCATATCTGTATAGAACTTTCTTAGAAAACGACCTTTTTGATTTGGGTGACCAGATGAAAACGAACCAGAGCCATTTTCAGGAACTGCATCAAGATTGTAGAAACACACTCAGATCCGTCGATTTTAGATTTAAGGACATTCTTTGCTGGTATTTTTGACTCCGCCACCTTCACCCCCAAGCAAGGGTAAGTATTCATCCCAAAATATTTAAATGGCATTGGAGATTGAGTAAAATTTATTTCGAAAGCTCTTACAATTCTCTTTACACCAGACTTTAAATTTTATAATTCCGCCCAATACTTTGAAAAATGTACATTTTAAAATTTAAATTATGTTTAGTTGCTTACTTACTGCTTAGTTGATTAAATGTTCAAACAGAGGACCGCCCACTTCCATACAAAAATAAAGATTTTGTTCAAAACGTTCGCGCACATTCTGATGTGTTTCCCAGTGATTCGACGGCATTCGTCGACGATTCTTTAACGCAAATCTTCCAGCGACGTTGGTTGTGTTTTATAGATTTTGCTTTTTAGATATCCCCACAAAAAAACCAAGGGGCGATAAATTCCGTAATCGTGGATGCCACTCAATGCTGCCTCTTCTCCCAATCCAATTTCGTGGAAAGCGTTGGTCCAAATACTGACGGACAATTAACGCATAATGCGGAGGAGCACCGTCCTTTTGAAAAATCAAATGATCTTCATCCTACTCAGAAACATTTTCAATAATGTCAGTCAAGGCAGGGTCAATAGCGTCGTCCAGTAATTACAAATACATTAATTTGGCCAGTTAAATTACCAGGTAGAAAAAAAAGGATCCACCAGCCGGTCACCGAAAATTCCAACGCATACATTTAATTTTTCCGGCTGCTGTGTATGCACCTCGTGAAAAACTCTTGGGTTTGAATCTGACCAATAGCGGCAATTGTGACGATTTATCGTCTCGTTCAAGAAAAAAACTGCATTCATCACAAAAACAGTTGATAAAAAGGAACTGTGGATCGTTCCCTGCTCGCTCACTCATTTGCAAACGGCGGTCATAATCATTTTCATGAAGTTCCTGGACTATTTTGTAATTGTAGAAGAATCCAACGCTGATTAAAAGTTTATTCGTCAAATATTAATCAATAATGGAAAAGATCATTTTCTAGACATTTTACCATTGACTGAATGACATCGTTTTTCTTGTCATTTTATTCAAGTCAAATTATATATTATGATGTACTGAATTAGTTCAACATATAAATTACAGTATTCTTTAAACAGTAGTGATTTTCCATGTGTACGTATTATCCAACATGACATTATGGTGATTTTAGTGACCAAGTATAATATTCATCACTGAAATTCAAAATAAAAGTCATTTCATTGCTTGTAACTGTAAATTTTATTTCTTCACGTATCCAAAAACGCTTCTTAATGTTCCTTTGCCTGTATCAATTTCCTGAATGAGCAGCTTATGTTTTAGAAATGAAAGGAGGAAATTTATCATTTCCTTGCCTTTATAAGTTTTTATAATTGAGAGATATGAGGAAGAAGAAGCCATTTTATATGCAGCAATTAACCTAAGCACTACAAGATAAAGCATACATCAGTATGAATTATATTGAGGATGCGGCTAAGACATATTTATAACTGTAATCGATAACAGAGAATAGTTTAAACATTTTTTTCTACTTGATATCTGGAAAATGTTAAATTAATTGATTTGATTTATGAAGTATCAGTATTAGCATTACTGACCTATACATATGAACATTCCGGAAATTACTAGAGGCAATAGAAACGTTGAATCATTTAGTTGTGTGCCTTGAGGACGTATTCGTTCAGTATAGTCACGAGTTTAGGAAAAAGTAACATTTTTGACGTCATGCTTACAATATAATGATATTCCAAAAATGAGAGCAGAACGAGCTAGAGGCGAAGAGCTGGATTCTTATTCTACTTCTGAGATATTTGTTGTGTGGGAGTGCATTCCTATCGGATAATTTTGGTTTTATTTCAGAGAGATTGAAGTTACACATTGCTGTAGTGTTTGACTGAACTAGCAACAATTGCTTTACGCAAAAATGGTACATATCTACAAGAAAATAAAATGCAGTTTATTTAAAATTTATGAGTCTTGTTTTCTCGATAACGAAGGCGGTAGTAACAAGGTTTCTTTAAAATTATGAGGCTAATTATTTTCCAAGTTAATGATAAATAATGTTCATATTTCTGGGTCCAATTTCAGTTCTAAGAATGCAAAGAATAATTAATATAAATGGCTCCACTTAATAAAGCTAATCTGTTATATAGAAAATTCGGTTTCTTTTTATATATTCATGCAGTAAGGAGCTATGACAAAGATTAATAGTTGGCTGCAAAGAAAACTTTTGATTTATCGAACATATAAGAGGATTATATCCCGAAATAGTTGTGAAAAGTAGGGCTGTTCCGAGGTTTGTGGAGTGTGGATGGTGAGAGTCAGAGATAAGTGAGGAGGGTGCCGCTCTGGGTGTTAAAATATTTCAAATGTAAGTGACAGAAGATATAAAGTTATACTATTTGTTTCTAAAAACTGACGCTAGATTATGCAGCTCCTAAAATATTTGAAACTATAATATAGCATTTCAATATAGATCTAATTAGATACTCATTTAATTTTGTAATAATTGGAAGAATTTAGAAATCTCAAAACATAAAAGTATCAACCTAGTTCTATTCAAAATAATTACATATTTTTTTCAATTGTATAAAAATATTCTGTAAGGCGCATGGGAAAGTGAAGTCGACAAAATTATAACATTAACATTCTAAAAAGCGCTGTGACACAAGAATTTCTTGAACACTTTGCAATTTTACTGACTAGCCATTAGAAAATGAGTACACATTCAGGAACACTACAAAAATCACCAAATTGTTGCTAGTTGGTCAATGATCAAAACTAGAAAAAGATAGACAATTGATTTTTGGGCTAGGTGTGGTGACAGTGAAGATTATCAAAAAAATTGCCTTTTTGTTTTTAAACTAAATTTCATATTTGCTTCCCAACGAACTACATAAGAACATTCCAACTATAATGCTTATCAATGGTCTAAAAATGAAACTATGTTCAATCATGAGTGCAGTAGAGGCAGTAAACCACATACTTACGTATCAGATAAAACTAGAAACCTAGTGGAAAAGACAAAACACCACGTCAAGAATACTTGCTAGAAATTTAATTAACAAGATCAAGGGAATCCAAATGGATCAAGATCCTAATTCTAATGAGTTATTTTTCATAAAAATGTTAATCAAGAAAACTTTGAAAGATTTGTCAGATGGGTATTTTCTACAGCAAAATATTACCTGAAAAAGTTATTCAGTAAATTATGACTACCTACATAAAAAATTAGTATCGGTCAAGTTTGATGAAACTGAATTCTCAATAATAGTTTTATCGAAGCACAAAAATTTCATCAAAGCAGGCCGATCTTCTTCTAATTTTGCACGTCGTCATAATTTGCCATTTTTAATAACTTTTTCAAGTAACATTTTGCTGTATATTCAGCGGAAAAGGTTCTTTACCTGAAACCAAAACAGTTTCTATTCGATGCACTGGATATTTTAAATAGGATTATTTAAAAAACGGTTACTCCTAACGACTTCAACAAAGTTACCTTTTTCAGATAAAAAAGGTAGGAGAATCGACTGTTTCAATAATCAATTGGATACATTAAGTTGCAAAAAAGTTATGTCATTTAAAGGAAACTTGATGTGCCATAAGTGACGCCTTCTACCAGTGACGTCAAAATTAGAAACAAATTTGAGTTTAGCGCTCTCAAAAAACCCCCGATCCCAGAATGTCTGCAAATATTTGGATTTTTTAAAAAGTTATTTACAAATATCGAAAATAAAATTTTAACTTTGACACCCTGTATCTTTTTAACCATCAAATGTTGATTAAGGTAAGTTTGGCAACATTGCATTATTTTGTCGTCAGGGATCTACTCTTGCTCTATGTTGCATTAATTTCAGGACACTCTGTATTGATGTATGTGTATGATGGTATAACAACATGGAAGGATTTCCAGCAGCAAATGAATGCGATTTCGTTGCCTTTACAAATAACTGCTGTAAACTTTATAACGCATTAAGGTAGTATTTTCATCTCTTTACTTCTTTTATGTATTATTTGGAGTTACAGAAGAAAATAGTGTGCTGAAAACATAATATCAAATTACCTTCTTACCAATATAAAATACCTACGTACGTAAAACCTTGATATAAACAAGTGAAATGAAATAACAATTCTCACAGATGCATATTATTTTGAAACCACTGAGAAATTTATAAGTGGAGCATAAATGAAGCAGGATTCAGGGCAGCCACTGGTGCTAAGGGATGCAGTCCTAAGCAGTACAAGATAAAGCATGTTCAGCTCTGGCGCTTTGCTATTTATAGATCAAGTAGGTGCATCTGATTATATGTGAACCATTAGCATCAGTACAATGCGGCTGCAAAGAAATCATTGAATTGTAGAAATTACCATTCAGAACAGCTTTTCATTTTATTTTGAGTTAAGGATCGTTTATTATCAAGTTTATTCATGATTTATTATAATAAATGCTGCAATTTTTGTCCTTGTAGATAACTTTGAATTTAGTTACCTAGTTTTTCACCTGATGAATTTATTAGTTCTTAAGATATCTTGAATGCATAACTATTTTTAAATAAATAAAATGCACAATACTTTTGTAAAGTTTATCATAATTCGAGGTCCATTTACCTTCATAAATCATAATAAAAATATGTAACATGTAATTGTTGAAGTAGCTATAGGTGGCTTTGATTATCAGTGGGGTTACTCATATTTAGCATTTTCTTATTACATTTTTTAAATGATTTTGTAATTTTAGTACGATAAGAACATTTGCTGACGCCTCTAAAGCTTTTGAGAACATGGACTCGCGTAAACCGCTGTGTGACGTCATTGCCTGCTATAGTATGCAGGGTTGCGCTCGCTAATGTTTACTTGTATTTAGAATTTGAAGCTTTGAAACATAAGAGGGTGTCGTTAGAATTGCTGAAAATTGAAATACTGGGGATTTTATTAGATACACTAAAACAAAACAGTCAAAATTTAGATATTGTACAATATACTTATATATAGGGTGTTCCTAAATAAATGTCGCACCGGAAAACTGTAAATTCCTCTTAAATAAGAAAAGTTTTTTTCTTCTTTCATTTTTCTCCCCGGGCTTTCGGTTTCGAGATACACGGTGTCAAAACTTTAATTTTTTTTTAGTTTTTTTTCCAATATCTTAGGAGCCGTTTGAACTACAGGACTGAGCTTTTGTAGACACATTACCACTACTAATAGTTTCTCTTTAGCATCCTTCTTGAGTTTATTGGACGTGCGAGTGGTGGAGATTTTAAGGTATCGGAAGGGTTTTTTTCCCCATAACTTTTACGCCACTGGAAAAATTGACATTTGACAGCAAATTCTGAAGCGCCAATGAATTTTACACAAAAATAGTTCTCTTGCTCTAAAGTCAACCGTTTTCAATAAAAATAACTTTCTATGAACAAAAACAAACATTTTGCTAACGTTTCGAAAATCTTTTGTAATTCAAAAAATATGTAGTAATAATTAACAATTTTAACGAGATTTAACAACAGATTTTTTAAATTTTACTAATTACGTTTATAAACTAACCATCTGCTTAATTATTTTTATAGTTATTGTGTGAAATTAGAATTGTCTTTTAGTTAGAAGGTTTCCCTCATTCCTGCACTGAATGGTGGTTAGGGCCTACCAACGTAAGTCATTCCTGGGTGCAAATGCGGTCTGCTTAATAATAATATGCCGCCCCCTCTCCCGCACAAGTCTTCGACTTCTGGGCTAATCCTCGTGATTAGAATGAGGGGCAGATATATTATTATTATATTATTATTATTTATCTACATAATTTGAAAAAGTTAGCTTCTATTAACGATTTTATTTTAGAACATACTGTTGCAATTTTGCACCTCTTACGAATTAATAATTTGCATCAAAATAGTCCCTCATCATAATTAAATCGACCATCGTTAGATTAGATGAATATGCTTTTAAATAGCATGTTGCGAACTTTAAAAGTCTAGCTTTTGCTAATCTGTTTTAATTTAATACAGAAAGGCACTTGAAATGAAGTGGACGAGTACCGAAAAGCTGTAGGAGACAAAGACGTCACTCCTAGCCATCATTTAATTCCAATTTCATCTCGTTATTTCGAAAACTACTTATCAGACAGCCCTCATTTCTGGGTTAACCATACAACGTAAATGCTTCATAAAAGTTAGGCAAATATTATAATTTGAGGTTTGACCAAATGACCCTATTTCAAATAGCACAATAAATGTCAAATAGTGAAGAAATAATTGTAAAACTTCTGTATACCACCAGAAAAGTTTTAGAACTACTGTATAAATGCCTATAATTGCAAAATTACTATTCCGGAGACAGAGGATACACTTCTTATTCTTGGTAAAAATAAGTGTACACAATGCCTCGTCTATTCCCATGCCAGATAAGCTATGAAATCAGGAATTTCAATTAGCTTTAAATATCATAATGTGAATTTTGATCAAGCACTTCCGTTAAAGCCGTTGACGCCTTTTATTTGATTCCAGCATAATTCTTTATTAGCCTCTACTAAAATAATAATAGCATGTCTCCTAATATTGATCAATGAACCCGCGAATCTACTAATATAGTTAATGAGAATGATGACATGAATACGTAATTGTACAGTATTTTCGTTCTCACACCCAAATAGAGGTGTTGGGAGCAGGTTGTTCGATTTGTCTGTGTGGTACCATTCACATTTAACAATAGGCGTAATTTTAGCCAGACATTCTTGGAATGTAAATCTAAATAAGTTTCTCGAAAGTTCCTAAAATGAAACAGAATTAAATTGGTTTTACTTTAAAATTACATCATATTTCAGAACAGCCCTCTACATTTCTTTAATGTAACTTTACGTATTTCCTACTGACAGATGGCGTAGTTTCCATAGCCCAACTACGTCAGAATTGTTTGTCGAATTTATTTTATTTTAATATTTTTTATAAATTTGTTAGTTAAATAATAATTTTGTATAAAGCAAATTGTTGTAAAACCAAGAACGAAGTCAATTAGATTATTTAGGCAATATGCTACAATAAAATTAAAACAACATTTGAGAGAGAACTAGGAACTTCTTACAGCTCACTTCAATCTAATGTTAGTAGCACGTTTAATTCTTTTGAATGGTATATACTATTAGTCGGACCCATTGTGTTAATAATAGGAACCAACAGCTCCTTTCAATTTTGCACTGCCATAATAACAATCTAAAACGTTATCCATCTTACAGGCAATCTTGAAAGAAATGTGCCAGTAGGGCGAGTACTTTTAGGTCACCTACAAAACAATAGCATCTATTTCTTTTAGTAATTCCTAGCGTGGAAGAAAGCTTATTAAATCTAGAAGGTGGTGAATGAGTAGCATACGCACGTATTCTTTGTCTGAAAACAATCGGTAATAATTAATATACAGAAATTTTATAGCCTCAGTACCGTACAACCGCATCTTTTGTAGTACTAGTAGAACCACTCTTTTATGGGTATTCATCCCGTTTGTCAGCATATCATTTTTATTCTCTAGTTCCCATTGCGCAATATAAAGTGCATAGTGGCGAAGAATTTGTGCCCTATATTCATTATTTACAAACTATAAACTTTTTATTGGATGCCGTAAATGTTTACTGGTTTTACTTTACGACGCTTCTTCAGGTGATGGTGGTGTTTATCAAATACCTTGTTTGATTATGTCGTTTTAAATAAATTTTGTGATTTTTCAACTTGTTGAGGATCGCTGTTTCGGGAGTCATGGTGGATGTGCATTCCACAGCGTTGCCAGTTTTACACTAGAATTTTTAGACATCACTTTCACTGTTTGAATAATGCGCCATATTTTATTTAATCACTCTGTATTTCACGAAAAATATTAATTAAATACACAAGACACTTAACAGGAAAACACTATCCGTGAAAATAATAAGACGATTTAAATACGTTTTATACGTTAGTGCGGCAATTCTTAAAACAGATGCGTCAAGCGGTGCATTACTTAAAGAAGCTATTAGCTTAGTCCGGTTTCAAGATGCAAAACTTATCTCATATAAACTTTCAATTTACGTCTTATACGTTAGTGCGGCAATTCTTAAAACAGATGCGTTAAGTGGTGCATAACTTAAAGAAGCTATTAGCTTAGTTCGATCTCAGAAGATACACAAGTTATCTCATATTAACTTTCAATTTACGTGTATTGAAATTATCAAATCCCTTTACAGAAATATTACATGTTTTGATTGCATTTCTGTGTCACAGCATTTTCCTTTGCCCTGAACCATACGAGTGTACCGGTATCAAATCAATCAATCCTAGAGCCTAGAGAATGGGGCTTATGCGGAACAATTCGCCTACTGCGCCTGACACCTACCTGTTGTCTGTGCCTACATCAGTTTCTTTTTGCATGCGATTGACACTGCTTTTAAATATTTTACTTTACCTTCTCTTGATATTGAATACATACATCAAGCTAGTTATTTTGTTATTTCATGTTTTGTGTTTATTTTTAAAATCAGTTTCACCCACTACGAAAGTACGGGGTACGAAATGGTTAGCACTGACACGTTGTTTGAGGTTATGTGGTGGAAATTAATTCTAAGATGTTGTATGAAAATGACAGTTTTTTATTATTCTTCATAAAATAATTTAAGGGGATAATTTATCATAATCTTTCTAACAGAGTACAATGGTATTAAGTGAAATATGAATAACTGTTTAAATAGTTGGTTTTCAGTAAGTATGTGAGCTATTATGCACGTTTATGGATATTTTTTGAAATAATTTAAGTAACTTCTTAAACTCTTTAACTGACAGTATCGAACTTGAGAAAATTCATATTTTAATCGTTTATGATAATTTTACTTTACTTATTGCTAAAAACGAGTGTTTTTAAACTAGAAACAATGGTAAAAATTGAATTTACTTTAAAAAATTATTTATCTTACAGAAGATATGGCAACCTCGCCTTCAGTAAATCATATGGTTTATTTTATTAGGTTAAGTCAGTGGTGTATCTGGTCAGCGGTCCTCAAAAATGACTTTCACTAGACTTATCTAGATTACGAACTACACATGCAGTCAAAATATTTGTACTTATTTAAGGTTCACCCTGTATATTCTGGTAGCTTAATAGAAACATTTAATTGATTCTTTACTATTTCATTTTTTTCTATGAACCTATGTATTACTAATTAATGGTCTTCACAAACAATGTTGCAATGTTTTCCTTTAGTCGCGCATCGTCGTCCTACACCACATTTTTCTTTTCATTTTTTGGCACAGTAAAATATTTTTTATTATGCGTTGTATGCTGTATACGTACATATTGATATAATGTAATACTTTTTCCATTTGCCCGGTGAGGTGTCCATTTTACGAGTCTATTTTGCAACTTTATCCAATACCAATGTCTATTTAATACAATAACAACTAATAATATCACAAAAGACAAATTAACTGTTCTCTGTTGTTCGAAAATGGAAAACGTGCGAATGTCGTCTGACGTCACAGGTATTCGCTGTGGTGGCAACCGTTTTATAAGAGCGTGGCCAAATTAAATTTTTAAACACCGTTTTTAAGCTTATTTTTCCACGAAATTGTCTAGAACAAACATTATTTCGATTAAAATAATACCTTTTTTCACGCATTTTGAAAAACCATGCAATTTCCCCATTAAAATGGCGAAAGAATATTCAAGAAAAAACTTAAAAATCATTAAATATAAGTTTGGAATCTATTATCATATTCTTTTTATATATTATTTATCATCCTTAAGGAATACAGTTCAGATTTTGAAACATCAATTATTTTCGGTAGCTCTTATGGGGCGCAACTTATCTCTGTGTGTAGTCACAGTCTTTCGCATTGTCGTTGTCCTTGGATGTATATATAGTTCAAACCGCTACACCGTAGAAAAAGCAATTGCAAAGCTTGCAACGGCTAGACTGGACCTAAGCAAGTCATGATTCATGCTCATCCATTACTGCTTCTATATGCTTTCAGAATTAAACTGTTATTTAGAGATATATTTCTTCTAAAACGGGCCAATGTGGCGGAAGGTGACCCAGATAGCAGTGATTTATAGAACTAAAATTTTCGATATTTGTAAATATGTTAGAAATCTTCTGGTCGTAAGGGATGTAATAATGACGTTAAGACAAACATTCAAGGCTGATTCCTCTTATTAAAGTAGTCAGAACAGAACTAAAATTTTGTATTCAATTTTCAAGTGTTCTACGATTCTTCAACGATTGGACGTACTGATTTGATGAGTTACTCAACAACCATTTAAGATGGTAGCGGTACTTCTTCATAGTAATTATTCTTTTTGTTATATTTCTAAATTTTAGTCAGAATCAGGGCAGTTTTTGAAAGTTATTTGACGCAGAGATGATCAATCAGGTCAATGTTATTCTATAAATAGTACGATTCTACCAATACAGGAAAACGTCGGAAATGTATTTGCGACACAAACTTTCATTATACTCACAAAGTTTGTGGGGATTATTTCGAATGTAGCCGATATGTAAATTGTGTTGGAGCTTATTCTTCACTTCCTCAGGCAGGATTGCATGCGACAGGATGTCTGTTGTTGTGGCTGACAATTTTATTAATTAACCAAGTAATCCCATTTGTCCGGTTACCTGCTACGAATTTTAAATTCCCGGTTGGTTTCGTGGTGAATTTATTAGATTTCGTGAAGAAAATGTGATAATATGGGTCGAATAAATCTACCTAACATACGTAGAAGCTGGTCTGGCCGTTTCAATAATTTAAATTTATCTTGGTTGATTCGGTAAAATAATTTTTTTTTTTATTAAGATTAAATCATCATTTTACATCTTAAAAATTTTAAAACTAGGTTTATAGTTCACAATGAAGAACCAAATTGGCCTTTTTAAGCTGTATAGCGTTTCAATGTCATTGTAATTGACGGGTATCTCGGGAACTATCAGAGATAGAAGGATGCGGTTTTTACAACATTAGGCTACTTTTTCGTGAAATTTAAGAGGCGCGTCAGTATTTTCAGCCTTCTTCGTATTTGAAATATAAGTTCGACCAAGAAAACTGCTTTTACGAGATTATTCGTATCTCAGATTAGCTGAGATATCGAAAAATGAAAATTGTTTGTGATAAACATTTTTACGTAGAGTTCATTGGCGTACTTGTAATTTCTCTATAGGGTGTCTGTTTAAAAATATGACACAAACATACAATATCTTGAATATGTTACTGTTTTTTTTGTATACCTACATATTCCTTTAAGTAACTAAGGTGGAGTTTATGAACCGATGTTGTATAAAATTTTATAAAAATGCATGGCCAACTCTGCACCATGCAATATCAGTTTTATTAATTGAACGTTCTTCGATAACTGCCAAATGTCCAGTAGCAACTAATATACGTCAATATGCAGAAAAAAATAATTGTTGAATTGCATAAAATATACAGAATGTTTTATTAGAAAAATCGTATGTTTAAGTCATATCTTAAAAGAGATATGCTGTAAAAAGATTATAGTACACTGCAGAACTCTATGTAAAAAAGTGTATCAGAAGATAATTTCATCATTTGGATATTTCAGTTATTTACTGAGATTTGAGAAGGATTAGCCTAGAACTCGGAGACTTGTGCGTAAGAGGGGGCGGCATATTATTATTATTAAGCACCATTCACTGCAGGCAACGAGGAAAATCTCATTAATTAGGAGGATGGTCAAATGCCGACTGGTATCAATCTCTTTGATGAGGATGTTAATCATCTTTACAAATATAGCTAATCTGCGGTCTTCCGGCAACGGGAATTAAATCTGAGCCAAAATTGAAGTTCGATTTAACAACTCGACCCCTGACATAGCTTTAATTAAGCTTTATTACTTATACAGGGTGTTTTTAAAATGAAGTAGTAAAAATGAGACCACAGATTTGTTAGGTCAGATGGACTGAGCTGCAAAAAAGTTCTGCCATTTAAGAGAAACATGGTGTGTCATAAGTGGCGCCCTCTACTAGAGACGTCAAAATGAGAAACAAATTTGAATTTCTCGCGCGCACAAATATCCGATTTACAAATTTCATGTAAATATTTGGATTTCTTAAAAAGTTATTTATAAATATCGAAAATAAAACTTTAACTTTGACACCCTGTATATTTTTTATTAGGTATGCGACTTGGGATATAGGTACATTAGGTTAAATCGATTTATTTTCACCTAAGGAATCTCTGGTCTCATTTTTGCTACTTCATTTAAAAACACTCTGTATATATTAATAAATAGCGACTGATCCTAACGAGAGTTCAAAGAAACGAAGCATTCATAATAAATATTTTATATACCTAATTATTTTCCACAAGCGAAAATTAAATGTTTGTTTCAAATATCTCTTGAATGAATAAACATGACACGTAAAATATGCGCCAACATTTTTTTACTGAACTTAAAATAATGAAATTGAAATAGTTGACAGAATAGTAATTGGTTGAAAATATGAATTTGTTGAATATTTCTGCTCGGTTTTTGGGGATTTGGTTTACAAAGCGCAACTGAAAAATGATTTTGCGTTTTTTCCTTGTCAAATCCAAATACATGTAACGTAACGTATTCGAAATTCATCGTTTTGACGTACAAATTAATTGTCTCGTATTTATATAGGAGTATTAATTATTTGAAACAGGTCGGGCAAATAAATTTACGATTTAATCAAAACGGAAAACTCCAATAAATCTGAAATATAATTTACGATTTGTTAATTAATACAATAATCTTTGTGATTACGTTTAATTACAGCTTTGAATTATTGCCTCTTATTTTGCAAATTATGACAGGAATAAGATAATCATAAACCTTTTTCGTGTTTTTAGTGATGAAGCGTTGTTCTGAAAGCTGTATGGCGTCTTAATCATCATTACCTAACGTTATAAGAAAGTTTTGAGAATCTGCTTCATTTAATTGGATATTCCACTAGTTAATACTTCAACTATTACGCAATTTATACATAAGAATCTCCTTGCTCATTAGATAAGATTGCGTTGATTTTAATGTAATGAAGGTGATTTTGCGCACAGGGTGTACAATTTAAGTTGCTGCAGAGGACAGAACAAACAGTGATAGATATGAAAAAAGAAATATAGTTGCTCTTCCTTAAATATAAATTTAGTTATACTTGATTTTTTCGGTTAGGTATACAGGAGATTTCTTAAACATTACCAGTTTCACTTCTCCCATATTTAGGTGGTTAAAAGAAATATAGAAAGTAATCTTACTTTTTTTCTATAGCTAACGTTAAAGTTGCTTTTCATCTACCAAAAATCGCAGATAAAGGCTACAAGGGTAGATGAAATGATACACAATCACCTAATAATCGGGCTTTTATCCATGCAGACATATCAACTGTCTAATTTACTTTATCCACTTTATCTGTTATTTCACTAGTAAAATAATGAAAAAATAATAAATCAAATTTAATTTATTTCCTTATTAACATTTACATTCATAGTAATAGACATTTCGTTTTTTGTTTTATCACATTTAACTTCCTTTCCGTTAACAACTACCCTTGTAGCACTGTTGCCATCATTTTCGGAATGCATGAAATCTGTCAAAGTTTGCAAAGAATTTGCACAAGTTACGGATGTCTCTTCTTGTAAGGAACAGCTATATTTTCCTTGCAATATTAAGTTTGATAGATATGAACTTCTCAATATAATTGTCTGCTACAGAGAAACTCTTCCATCCACTATGCCGTTTGATGGTTGTAAACATCTTTATTGTCCAATAAAGTTGTTGAAGTACGCCTGATACAATGACCAGTGTATGCTTCTGGATTTGTGATATTGAGGAATGAAGCAACTATTAAGGTTACCTTCGCCAATGTGTTGATTATAACAGACTGAGAAGTATATTTTTGATTGATGTATGTTTACAATAATCTGACAGAGAAATATATTTTCTGCATATTTCAACAGCATTCATGCAAAATCCTTCTTCTATAATCGTAAATTTTATTAAAATGCCCATCTTGGTGTCAGGTATTGAAACAACTAGGTAACTGCCAATGTCCTGTGCGTCAGTAATTTTCAAATTTGTCAATTCGCAGCATCGACATGCAACTTAAAATAATTCAAAGTTCACTCTATACTTAACAAAATGTAAAAGGTAAAGAGATATCACCTTAATCAATAAATATTCTTTATCGGAAGTCCCAGTCAACAAATTCTTCAATATGTGCTGTTTTCAGTACTGCAGCTCTTTTTGCTTTGTAAGCTTTCGATTTATTCTTCAAATAAGCAGTAAGCCTGTTATACTTTACAATACCTATATTTTTGTAGACCTTTAGAGTAGCCTTCAACATCGAATATTTCGATCACATATATGAAATTGCATATTTTTTCTTCAAATTTAAAACATACGATAGCATGACTTCTTACTGCATTTTTACCAAATTCAGATAGAACCACAAAGTATAAATATACTCTCAAAATATGGCGATTGAGCCAAATATGCCTTATGCGTGTTCAATGCTAGAATTTTATTTTGAAATATCTCAATAACTTTGAAATGTGTCTGAGTATTAAAAATTAAATTGGCACAATTATGTTTTTCGGCACAGCAAATTAGAATTTTGAACTAATTTTGATATCACTAGTAGAGGGCGTCACTTATGGCACAGAATGTTTCTTTTAAATGGCAGAACTTTTTTGCTGATTAGTGAATCCATCTGTCTATTGAAACAATCGATTCTCCTACCTGTTGTATCTAAAAAAGGTATACCTTGTTGAAGTCGTTAGGAGTAACAGTTTTCGAAATAATGCTATTTGAAATATTCAGTGCACCGATTGAAAACTGTTATCGTTTCAGGCAAAGTGCCTTTTCTACTGAAAATACAGCAAAATTTTACTTGAGAAAGTTATTCAGAACGGTAAATTATGGGGACGTGCAAAATTTCAAAAAGATCGGCCTGCTTTGAAAATATCTTTGTGCTTTGTTGAGAAATGGTTTCAAAATCAAACCTCGCAGATCTTCTTGAAATTTTGCACGTCCCCATAATTTACCGTTCTTTACACTTTTTCCAGTAAAATATTGTTGTATTTTCAGTAGAAAAGTCACTTTACCTGAAACGAGTTTTCAATCGGTGCACTGAATATTTCAAATAGGATTATTTCGAAAACTCTTACTCCTAACGACTTCAACAGGTAGGAGAATCGATTGTTTCAATAGACAGATGGGTACACTAAACAGCAAAAAAATTCCACCATTTAAAAGAAACATGCTGTGCCATAAGTGGCGCCCTCTACTAGTGACGTCAAAATTAGTTCAAAATTCTTATTTGCCGTGTCAAAAAACATAATTGTGCCATTTTTTTTAATACTCCAACAGGTTTCAAAGTTATTGAGATATTCCAAAACAAAATTCTAGCATAGAACACCCTAATAGGTTAGCGTCAACATTAACTGTGCTATATAAGTACCAATTCAAACATTTGCTAGTAGAAGATAAATAAATAATTTTTTTTAGCATTATTGTTGCCTATTAATTTGACTACATTAATATACATGTATATATACTCTCTTCTTAATATACTTAATACACTATAGTCTTAAAGCATCTTTACAATCCACAATATTTTTTGCAAAGGCTTGAAGCTTGAACGTTTCCTAAAGTTCTAACATGCAGTTTGTTTTACAGTCGTCAATTCGCAATTGTAATAAAAGGGATACCAACACTTCAACCCGAATGCACACTAAAAACTAAACTCTTTATTCCAAATTTGACAAGTAACAATAACGAAGAGTATAACATGTAAAATAAAGGGTTCAGTTAATATATTTTGCAAGCTCAACAATCAAACAATAATCAAGTAGAAGCGAAAGAAGACAGTTTGAATTTGACATTCCAGATTAAGAACTTTTACGTATGGTAGTAACCATACAAATCACTAAATTATTCCCAAGAACATCTGCAATAAAAATAGAGCAGGACCTATATTTTGAAAGTACAAGAGTACTCTATAGCAAATGCTACTGTACTGAGCGCATGCCTACGTGCAAGAAACTTGCAGCATGCAGAAAGAATTGCAGTCTGTAAAGTGAGTTTTAGTAGAAGAGAACCGGGTACAAATCTGTTACAAGTGGCGTCATCCAAGCTTTAATAACAGCCGAAATACAGAAGATTTGATAGCGATATTTACATAAGCTTACCTATACCATTTTTCTATCTGAATTTGCAAATAACAGTTTCTACTTTCTCTATATTACATGATTTTCTCTATGACAATCAAATAAAGTGAAACCACACACCAGCGATTGTTTAATTAAGTTTTTGAATAAGGTGTTGTTTTGTTATGTAGACATCTTTCATTATAAACAAATTATCTACCTGTGGTCACATAGTATATCTAAAATTTTTAGTTCCCTTCTAATATTGGACACAGTTCAACATATTTCATGACGATTATTTGTAAGTCATACATATTTTATTATTAGCATTCGCACTTTTAAGCTTTGTCCACATGGACGCGAAATTCGTGGATATCAATTTAATGGTGGGAAAGTTTTAACTATCATGTCATCATAAAACTGTTACTAACTGTAATGGATCACGGTAGATTGGAGACAAACTTACTAACCTCATGTAATGACGAAATTAGCGATAATATTTCAACTGTTTTGCGATATTCCCAAAAGTTGAGTTGAGTTGAATAAAATATGTATTTTATTTCAAACTGAGTTTGTTTTTTTTTATTTTAAGAAAATAGTGTGAGATCAACTTCAGTAGTTATGGAGCAAAATAAAACTATTGAACTATTATTGTTCAGTTCTTGGATGCTCTTCATGGCCTAATAAAAATCCAACATTAAGTTTTCTTTTTTTTTTGTAAAGATAATATGGATATTAAGTCCTAAAATTGTAAAATTCATGTCAAAAACGTGCTATACCTGATGTTACAACAACAAAAAGTTTTGGGCCATCTTGCCAAGTTTCTACAAACTAATACAAATGTCTCTGCTTTTTGTCCGTTTTGAACTCGTAAGTTATTAGCAGCAGTCCATGATACGTTTGCGTAAATCATCAATAGTGTCCACTTCGGTTCGATACACTTCATTTTTGAAATATCCTCATAAAAAAGTCAAAATTATTTAAAGTCAAGAGATTGTGGCGGCCATAGTACCGGTCCTCCTCCTCCAATCCATTCGTATTAATGCTTGGATACGCTGTACATGGTATGGTTATAATTGAGTTTCATGTATGGTACGCCACACTGCTGCAATACGCCGTAGACGCCCTGGACCTCCATTTCTTTCGAAATTCGGATTCAAATATCTCTCGCGCTGCCTTACACTTGCACTCACTGCACACCCCGGAAAAAGTAACTGCATTTGGCATATGTTTACCGGGAAATCGCTGGGCTAAAGCATTTTCAAATCACCATAAGTTAAAACGATATTCATCAACTCCAAGTTGCTATAAAAGTAAGCCATTTTTGACACTTAAAAAATTAATGTAAATACTCGCATCGCAAAAACGTTAATACCTACTATAAATAATCGAATTTTAATATTCGAAATCGCCTTTCTAGAGACTACAATAACCCAGCCATGTAAAGGTTGAAAATACTACCACTAGGCTTTCCTAATTGTTTTTATATAAGTTGTGAACCCTGTATATTGGAATAGTCATCCATTTATTGGACCGCCTATTTTGATTATGTTGAAGAATATTGAACCTGTCAGATGCTGGATAACCTAGATCAATATTCTCTCGGGCACGTCAATTCTACACTGGGTTAATGTTCTTGACCTAAGCTACGTGGGTAACGTGTTACAGTTGTTACGAACAATCAGTGAGTGAATGAGATGTGTAAACCAGAATGTTTTGACTCCATTTATCCTAATTAAAAGTTAATAAACTTCAAACGTATTTAAATACATTTTAATCGAGGGTATATTTGACAGCATCCTGTTATGCTTGTCTTGCATCCGAATGTCTCTTAAAGAAGGAAATTGTTGGCTGTAAATAATAGATGCAGACTTATTATCAGAGTAGTAATTAATATATTGAAAACATGTTGCGACAAAATAGTAGTTCATTTATTTATTTATTTATAATTTCATGTCAACACACAAATGTATTTACACACGTCACAAGAAAAAAGGAATGGGGGAAGTAGAACTAAATTCACTAGATAAAAAATTACAAATACAACTGAAAGCTAAAATGAAACAATAATAACATAGACTTTAGTCAGAATTAAAATAATAAAAGTTAAATACACAAGTTAAAATAATTTAAAGTATCGCATACATACGTATTCTTTGAAATATAAGTCAATACTGAAACTAAATTAAGACAAACGACAGATAAATAATTAAATTAAATTGAAATCACTCAGAAAAAAACTGTTCTATGTCATAAAAAACATTTCTCAATAGAAATAATTTCATTCTTTTCTTAAATTGTACAATATTCGGATCTCTTATACGAACCGGCAATACATTAAACAGCCGTTACCTATAAAACCTGTACCATTCTGATTTTCGGTCAACATGTCACTTGAATTCTGTTTTATATAGAAAAGGTACTGAAATATGTATATACAAGGCACTGTTAGTATATTCAGTTTTATAAATTGATCTCTACATTCATCCCTGTAACCCAAACAAGTCTTAATCCTGAGAACTTTTCATTGGAGAACGAAAATATTCATAATAGAAGTTGCATGCTCCCACACAAGTATTGCATATAAAATATTAGATTGGATAAAACTGTGATAAGCTATTTTCAGTGTATTTAATAATACGTAACCTACTAGACGTCGTAGGAGATATATGTAGTTGGATATTTTTCTACATATGTAATTAGTATGTTGTTCTCACAGCAATTTGGAATCAAGGTATATTCTAACAAATTTAACAAAATCACAATTCCTCCAGCTCTCGTAGAGCGAATGCCATTGTCGCAGTCTTTGTTACATTTAAGCAGACCTTATTATTAATAAAGCAGTTCTCAGCGCCTGGCTGTATTAGAGAAGAATCTTATAATAATATTATAAAATTGTATTTTTAATAATTATACTGTTACCATCGGAAAAAAGTACATGAAATCGTTTATGTATATTAGGAAAAGTGTAGGACCCAATATAGATCCTTGAGGAACACCATGTTTTACTTTTATCATATTAGACTTCTCATTGGTATAAGTTACAAATTGTTTCCTATTCGAAAGATACGCTTTTATCAATTCCAGACTGTCCGCAGTAAACCCATTCCTTTTCAATTTGTCGATAAGAATTTTATGTGATGCACAGTCAAACGCTTTGGTTAAATCCAAAAACTGAGCACACACATATTCATCTTCGTCAAACCCATCATTCACAAAATTTGTCAATTTGTCAATAGCAAGTGTAGTTGAATAATTTTTACGACTATACTATAAAAACTAGATTGAATTTTCCAATCGACAGTAGCTCATCATTTTGAGAAAATAAATGAAGAAGCTGCTGATATAAGGAAAATATAATAGGTAAGGTTGTGATTTGAACAAGTAAGAACATTTTCTGGTGGAATGCAGTTCCGTAATTACTTAAGGGTAATTGATTTGCTGAACACTGCAACCTTATACATTTTCAGTAACAGTTGAAAACAAAAACCGGTCAGAATCAGTAGCAGGTATATCTATAAAAACAAATTAATTTGAGTGCATTGACTGCTTTTTTATAATTACATGCAGAGGCTAGTTTTTTCTTTTTAGCTATAAATAGCAACACTACATTTCATTCACGGTACGATATAAATAACTATATCTTATTTTGCAAACGGATAATCTTGGTGAGTAGTGAGTTATGGTTTTAGGGATAAATATTTATTATGTAAACGGTATAGACAATTCGATTTTTTTTTTCTATTTTAATCAATTGAATTACCAATAACATTTAATTGCTAGAATACTAGTTATTAACCATTTGTTGACGTTTCTTAAAATATATATTAGGTGACAGAAATTGAATACATCTGAAACAGCATCCTTGGATGAAGATATAAGTGACTTAGATTGTTATTTTAATACTGTTTGCTTCTTTAAAAACATACACGCTTTTAAAAAAAATAATTTTTTAAAGATCTGCTATTATTCCTTTAGACATTTAAATGAAATGAATAGGTAGGTTTTTGGGGAGGTCGAATCCTCACTTTAAAAAAATATGCTAAACAATTTTTAGCGACTTTTGTCTTTTAGGTAAAAAAATAAGTATGTTCACCTTCCGCCAGTCAAAAATATTGCCATACCAAATTACTAGAGAATATATGTAGAGTTATCTTAAGGTCGCCGTTCTCGGCATAAAATGATGTTTTTTAAGTACTGAAATCTTGAATTATAAAGCACGTAAAGCAAAAGTAATATCAAAAATAAAATTATTTTTGTTTTTTTATCCACTTTTACTAATTAAATGTCCCTCAAATAATAACTTTTAAAATGAATTTGTATGACACACTATTTTGCAATTCTAACCCCACATTTTAACAATTATCTTCACATAGACAAAAGTGAACAATCTTATATGCAGAACTGTATAAGTTTATGTTATAACAATATTTACATCTACAGTTCAATTTAAGAAAAATCGTATTTTGAAAGATTTGTGTACATAAAAATTTGTTGGTTAGACCGCTTTCTGTCGTTGTATATTCATTTTACTTCGGTACCTTTGAATATGTACAGGTGTCGTGAGATAACATTCCTATTATTTGCTAAACTCTATATTATTCAGTTATTAAATGTCTAAAATTAATTGCATTTGTAGAAAACACTATTTCAAGAATCGGCGCCCTTAAAATGAAAAAAAAAATATATATATATGTTATAAAAATAATACTAATGTGCATTTAGCATTTTGATATGGGGAGGGTGCAGACCAATAGAATTAGGTTCGTTTCTTATTACAAAAAATAAATACAAATCTCTTAATAAAGAAAAAAGACAGTTGTAAGAAATACGTAAATACAAAAATATCTCTTATAAACAATAAAAAAAAGAATTATTTTCTAAAAAAATACAGAATTATCGTTTTGTTAATAAATAATACTTGAAAATTTTATTAGGCATGTTGCTGCCCTTCTACCCCCTGTGGATGTACTATTGAAAACAACTAAACATGTTTGTATTAAACCATTTTTTATGGTTTGTTTTGTTTCCAGACCTTTTGTACGTTATTATTACTTGAATTTACATACATATATCAATAGAAGTTTTTTTAACTGCGATTAATTTATTGTATTGAACAATGATACCTAGTTTAACTAGTCAATCTGACCGAAAGTAAGAAGCTAGTGAACGTTCATATTACCTATCAAATGACTAAGAAAAAAGTTAAATGATTTTGTGGTAGGAAGTTTTATAAAAACCTATTTTAAATTTCTTATAGCGATCTCTTTGATAGAGTTATAACTTTTACACTTATGCACGAATTAGATATTTCAACATTTTTAATCATATATGTTACCGATACTGGATTTGTGGTAAAATATACATATATCGAAATAACTAGGCTACTTAATGGGGGTATGGATCTTCTGAGGATGCCCTTATTGACTATGACAGAAATGTTGTACATACTTTGCCTCTAGGGGATGCTTTCACCCTTTTTGTTTATATTATTTTTTGTTGCAATATGTCTAGAATATGTTCAAAGATATTTATATAAAATTTTATTTGATTTTAGATTACAAATAGATATTGACTGATTATTTTAGGAGGTTATATTTCACCCACACAATTTTGCAGTTACTAAAGGTAAATATGAGCGAACTAAAACGAAAGATGGGGAGGTACGCAGCTCCTTTGGCGCAGTGATATCAGCTTTACACTCTTAATATTCGTACTAATATTCGTACTAATAATCCCAAAGGAGCAACTAGTACCTTCCTATTTTGTTTAATTAAAAAAAAAAAGTTGTTAAAATAATTGTTGAAACTTTTATTTTACTTCATCATTTTTAAATCTATAGTTAGGTTTCTATCTATAACCCGAGCAAAAATAATGTTCGTGCTTTCATAAGTGCAACTTTTTTTATAACAAAAAGTATTGTATACAAGGTGTTTTTAAATGAAGTAGCAAAAATAGTACCAGTGATTGTAGAGCCAAAAATAAGAGAATTGAAATTCACAATTTGGCATAATTTATAAAGAAGT
This sequence comes from Monochamus saltuarius, assembly GCA_025584915.1. Classification (NCBI taxonomy): domain Eukaryota; kingdom Metazoa; phylum Arthropoda; class Insecta; order Coleoptera; family Cerambycidae; genus Monochamus; species Monochamus saltuarius. The sequence continues at coordinate 3,742,846 of CM046726.1, forward strand.
GAAACAGTTAACCCCATTGTAATATTTTATTAAAAATTTTGTATATGAAGCAAATAATTTACATATTTAAACATATTTATTGAGAGGACTGATTTATGCGCAATTTTTTTAGCTTTTGTAATTTTTCGATAAAAATAATATCTCAAATCTTATAAATTATTTGAGGTTAAATTTAATTGAAATTACTTACCATCACATTGGAGACGTTACTTATGAAGGATCTATTAAGTTTAATTACACTTGGCAACATGATAGCTAAATCAGTGTCTTACCAGCATAAGAAAGTTTTCAAATTTTTCAGTTTAGAAGTACCGTCATTACAGTGTCAACCTAAATTTAGTTAAAATGAAAATTCTAAATCAGTAATAATAAATTACTGTAATCAGTTCGTTTTCAGAGGTAAGAGTTTAGTTAGTTTACGTTTTTAATAAGTTAACGAAATCGAAATATTATAATTTCCCATGATAAATAAAATTTATTGTCTGTGAAAAAATTGAAAATTATATTTCTATTTATAAAAAACAACCATGAGCAAGTAATACTTACACCATGAAAAGTCTTGGTAAAAAAGTATATGTACTTAGGGAACAAAACAGACAATACAAAATTGCAGACCATGACCTTTACTTTATTACCAATGTTTCTACAAATCTGGTCAGTTTGGCAGTGTATTCAGCCAAGTGTTACATTCAGCCAGTTTACATGATGCGGACATTCTTATCATCAGATATCGTACATGTTGGGCAATCCTAGATCATCTTTTGTACGAATTGTACACAGATATGAAGAATTTGATACAGTGGAAAACAGACCACTTAGTGAACATTCTCGAGTATGTAATCAAAGGAAGGATCGGTATTTGGTGCAATAATATGCCCGTAGACACCTCACATCTTCAGCTTCAGCTCGCAGGTCGCACTTTCAAGGTACGTTTCGCCATGTTATATCAACACCTACTATACGAAGACGACACCACAACACAAATTTACGTGCTAGAAGACCGTTACAGGTTCCCACTCTACTTCCAAGACATCGTGCTGCCGGTCTCCAGTGAGCAGGAAAGCATAGGGGTTGGCTTTTACGCCAGTGGCGGTGGGTCTTATTTACAGACGAAATCAGAAATAGGCTGGTTACTGATGACAATCGGCAAAGAGTCTGGAGAAAACCAAGTCGCCAACAGCGACTTAATTTTCCCGTGAAGTTGCTCCGTATGAGGGGGGTACCGTAATGTTTTGGTGTGAAACAATGTTCAACCGCCGCACCCCATTAATTCGCGTAACACATATATGATCAGTTGAATTTACATCGAATAAGTTATTATGCCCATTATTTACCCCTACGTACTGAATTAAGTAAAAATGTTGTGTTTTTTGATTTAATAAATTTTGTCAAAAATGTCACACATTTGCTGCTTTCTAATTATCTAAGTACTCAGTTTATCGAACATGTTCTTTTCACAAGAAAAAATTCAGAAAACAATATACTTTTATTAGCGTATTGGTTATTCTGACAAAAAAAATTTCTTTAACAAGAATGCCCCTCATCCAAGTCCAAGACTTTTGACGTTGTGTGTACTTATAAAGAGTATACTATTACAGTTCGAATAGATTTTGTAAGAAAAGAACCGTAACGAATGGAACTTCAAAGAAGAAATATTTTAATTAGTCGCGTTTATCTTCTTTAATCGCTTCTTACTGATATTTCTGATACTTGTTGTACATCACAATGACCTAATCTTATCCCAATACATTTTTTTCCAAAATATCCGTTACACAATTTGGACCGAAAATAAATTGTTTATTTACAAGAACAGCAAAGAATTCTTTTGGGTTTGAAGATGAAACTGGGTGAACATAATTGTTAACTTTAAAAAGGTATATACATTTTAATATAAATTTGTGAAGAACAAAGTGGAATTTTAAATAACATGAAATGCTATACAGGGTAGGGTAGTCATGCAGTAATAGGTTAAAATGCTCTGGTAGTTTCCTAAAATAAAAACATTGCGATTTAGTTAAACTTAGTTTAATCCAAAAGTTAATAGTTAAAGAAATCTTACTTACTTTGGTGGTTTTTTTATTTATTTCTTAATAAATGCTAATTAAATCAAAATTTTGAGGTTTCGGCTTATTTAAGTCGAGGAATTCAAATCCGTTCACAGACTGGTTATAGTTTATAGAGGGCGGCACTTATGTGTCAAAAATTACAGAATTATACTTAAAGGTATGTTGATCAGTCAGTGATTGAGCGGTTTAAGGCGTCAGTACTTGAAAGAATCGAAGTGGCCACACCGCTGTTGGTTCGATCCCCGCTGCCGGTAGACCGTATATTAGCTATATTCATGGAGAGGATTGGCATCTTTTCTACGGGTATGGAAGGGTGGAAGAATGTTGGTTGTGAGAGATTTATTCCGGTCGATGTTTGACCACCTCCCTAATTAATGAGGTTTCAGGTTTACCTCATTCCTGCACTGAATGGTGATTAGGGCCTACCAACGTAAATCATCCCTGGGCGCAAATGCGACTTGCTAAATAATAATATGCCGCCCCCTTTCCCGCACAAGACTTCTGAGGTAATCCTCGTCATTAGAATGAGGGGTAGAGATGTTATTATTATTATCTCTTTTTTTTATCAAATTCTTACTTTGAAACTTTTTTTTACACAAAAATGTCGCGTTATGAATATAGCTGTCTCACACCGTTTTCGAAATATACTAAGGAACTTTAAATGCTGCTGGTAGTCGAAATAATTAAAATATTTTTGAAATGTCAAAAACAAGGGTTCATTTTGAATTAAAATTTTTAATGAACAGTAAAATAGTAAACATTAGTAAAAAATATGATTCAATATTTTTTCAACTATCAGTATTAGAAGTTTCAAAGCCAAATATTGCATAATGTATACAATTTTTGTGTAAAAAAGTGGGAAAAAATGAATTTGATATAAAAAATGAGATACCTTAAAGTATATTCTGGAAATAAAATTACTTACTATAAAAAAGTTATGTTGTTATTAACACATTTTGTGAATAGATTTGACTTCCTCGACCCAAAAAACTCTATTCCCTAACAATGGATTTTAGCATTTAGTAAGAAATGAATGAAGGAAAAAAAACTAAAGTAATATTGTCCATCCAACACACTGTATTTCTTTAACTCAATGAACTTTTGGACTCACATTTTATTTTATTTATTTATTTTATTTTATTGTTTCTTTCTATGATCTGTATTATAATTTTTGTCCTGTAAATAGAATGTTCTGTTGGGCAATAAAGTTTGAATTTGAAATAAGAGTTTGTTACAATTATTGTTACAGAAAATTATTATTAATTTCTGATATCGGACAAAAGTATTATTTTATGTATAACACTGTTGACATTAAAATCATGAACACTTTTATATTGTTTGTACAGTATTTTTAAGATGAGGCCAGATGACTATTCCAGCTACAGATTTATAAAACTGCGAAATACCAGTAATAATTGATTTTGCACAGTAATTATTTATTGAAAATTGCATTTCATTCAGATGTTAATAAAATACAGACTGGATGTTTCTATATTGAGTTAGCAGACCACTTGTATACAATCAGTAACAGTCATGTAACAATTTCTTTGCTAACATAGTTGTGGGTGTATCTTTTATAGCAGCAAGACTTTCAGCTTTACAGTAGATGTTTTTATTCTATTTTCTTCTTAAAATTTTGAAATACACTTCGGTTTACATTTCTAACACAAGAAAACATTTTAGCTGGAAACTAATAGGGTTTTATTCAACATCATTTGAACTGTCATCAAATATTATGCTATTACATTTTTGAAACAACGAAGCAAATATGTATTATTATTAATTTAATAATAGTTACAGCTTTAGGAAACATGCAGTTAAAATTAATGATAAAATAAAAGTCTTTTGTTGAATTTCCTGGCTAATATTATCAGTCTCCTGTTGAATTTTATTAGGTACATTATTATGATGAAACGCAGTTGTAAATATTTCATTTTGTATAGAGTAAAGAATCTTTTTATTTTATGGTATATACTAAGTACATGAATTCTAAAGATATTTCTAAATTGACATCAAATGAGGTTATCTATTTTGGTTCTCTGACACCAAATATATTGGCAACTAGTTACCAACTTATGTAATAATAACATATTGCTGATATTTTGAATGATTAAGAAATGTTGCAAATTTTCAGAGAAATTGTCTTATATTTATTTCCAATAGCTGCAGTATCACACACGAAAAGGCAAAAATATTTTTATTCTTATTAGTTACTGCTAATCTCAAAAACTTTAATTGTCTGTTTCTCGAAAACGGTTGAGTTTATTGTGTGACAGGTATACCTTTTCTATTTAGAATTGAAGGTAGTTTAATAGTTTCTTGTTATAAAATTCAATAGTTTTAAATATAAAAAGTTATACATATTTTTACATCGACAGTACAATATAACTAGCGCCCCCTAGTCGTGACCTCAACACTGTTGCATATTCGTAATTGCGCCCTCAAAAAACATGAGACTACAAATTTTCATTACAATCGGTCCATACGTTCTTAAAATATAGCAAAAAATCGAGAATATTTTTTCTACTTTAACACCCTGTAGAATGGAAAGAAGCAACAATTGAATAAGGCATGTTGGGCTCAATCGCCTTATTTTGACGTTATTAAACTGCCCTTAAGCTATGTACATGTACATTATGAATGACTCACCCTGTATAAAAAAATACTGAACGGTTTCAATATTCTAATATTGCATTTAGCAGCGGGGTGGGCACGTTTAAGCGAAATAGAGCGTGCAATTTTTTTTTATAAAAATAGAATCTTCGGTCGATTCGCCGCGCTGCCCATCATCTCATAACCCATTGCACGTATCATTGTTAGGCCATCAAATTACTCACCTTTCTATCTCGTTAACAGTTCTAGAGCGACGTCGTTACGTAAGTCCAGCGTGTAATGTGAAGCTAAAATTCATTCGCACACTCTCACTAAAAACAAAAGGAGTCACTTTGCAAAAGACACCAGATGTAAACCGCAGATTCAGAAGGAGACTGAGGGCATTCGAGTGTTTTCTGTGGATTTATAGTGCCTCCTGCTGGTCTGGTCTTGGGGTCACCGGGTAACGGGAAGATCGTCTATGGACTCGCGATTGCTAGAGCGCTGTCCAGAAGGGTTGGCGTTTCAGCGCACGCTATGTTGGAACGGGTCTAGCATGTCTCCGTCAGTATATTTTCTTGCATGAACATATGCCATTACCGAACTGCTGAAGTTTTAAAATTAGAAGTAATAAAAATGTACGGGTTATTCATTATAAATTATCATCGTTATTATTGCCTATAGAAAAGTTTTAAATAAAAATTGTCTGGTTATGCCCGAATTTAGTTGAAAAGGTACAGTAGCGTGCAGATTTAAGAGGATATAAAAAATATATATATATTTTTTTACATGAGAAATCTTCATTTTTTCCTGATTTAAAAAATATACCATATGTTATACCTACCGTATACCGTTTTTGAGTTATTTGTTGTTAACCATTTCCTATCGTAGTAAATATCGTAGATAGCTATGAAAATGACAACTATTACGTTTGATAAGTGACATTTCGGACATAACCACAATATACAGGGTTGGAAATCGGTGATGGTTCATCTGCCGTTACATGAGAGCGACAAAGTAAAATATAGAAATCCGTGCGATAGACAAGGATGACTGTATTGACGACGTTTTAAAATCTAAATAGTCACCGCCCGTTTTATCATTCAACAAATAAAATCCACTCCCACTTATATCTCAGCGACCAATCGGCATCTTCGCTCGGTTAGAAGTGGGAGTGACTGCAGATGTTCTAATTTATAAAAAGTATTCCTATAGCCGTCCTTGTCTATCGCACGGATTTCTATACTTTACTTTGTCGCTCTCATGTAACGGCAGATGGGCCATGATTTCCAATCCTGTATACCGCTTATATACTTATGGCTGACGTTTTATGGGTGAAGAATTGCACTTTTAGAAGATAATTATGCACAAAGTAAATCCATCCAGAAGGTAGTAGTTCTTATTAATAGCGTAAACTCAAACTATAATACTGAAATTCAATAATTTTCTTTAGCTTTTGGAGGAACAAGTCTTACTAATTTTTTTTTTAAAGAATTCTGTGGGGTGTGACAATGTTTATAATGCTGTAAACAATTTTCTGTGTTCAGTTGGCGTGTAAAATTCAAGACACTTTATAATGAAACATAACAGGTAAACGTAAGTTTATTTACAGCCATACACGTAATGTTGATATTTCAAACTTACAGTAAGATTACTAAGGTTTTTCTGCACCGCCTCTAATAACTGCGTACCGGGTTCCATTTGAGACCAAAAGTTTAGTTTTTTATTTTCAGTTTTTGCTTTCCCATAAGAATCGAGGCGTCAAGTGAGAAACACACTTTATATCTTTCTGTCAAAAGTGTCAATAAAATACGCTTTTTAATAAAATAATTATGGAATAGTCGTTATTGATTTATAAAATATTAGACCCATAAGTGCCCTATTTTCAGTTTGTGCTTTCCCATAACAAGATCGAGGCGTCAAGGGAGAAACACCATGTATAATAATAATAATAATAATAATAATAATAATAATAATAATAATAATAATAATAATAATAATAATAATAATAATAATAATAATAATAATAATAATAATAATAATAATAATAATAATAATAATAATAATAATAATAATAATAATAATAATAATGTCCGGTATATGCGGCCACAGCGTATATCCAAAGACACGATTCAGCCTTACGGGTGTTGTATTATCATTTACGACACTCGTATGAGATAGACGAGACGCCAGTGCTGCCTTATGCTCCGGGGGATATAGAATCCGTAGTGGGGAATGAGAAGTGCCGAATTTATTGGAACTATTCATTCCCCACCCTCAGGCAAATCCAAGCCAATAAGCCTGATGTAGTCCTCCTCGACCACCAGCTTAGAACGATGTTTGTGATTGAGTTCTCGGCTCCCGCAGAGAACAACATCGTCCTAAAAGAGGAGGAAAAACGGAGGAAATATCGAGATCTTCTCTCCGAGCTCCGCAGGCTCTATCCAGACCACTCTGTTAAGATTGTGGTGCTAATTATAGGCGTCCTGGGTGGAATGAGACATACGTTGCTTTCTGACTTAAAGATCATACCGGCTTGTCGAAATTCGGCAGAGATCTTAGCCGGCAGAATGCAGAAGGCAATCGTCCTTGGTTCGCTACGTCTGCTCAGAACACACGATTTACGGGCGCAATGATTACTGACTCCACGGAGTGGAGAGTGGTCATTGCTTGACTCTCCAGAACATCTCCGAGTGTGTCGGAGCCTCGGAAGGTGTTTACTGGAAAAAAAAAAAAATAATAATAATAATAATACATCGAATTTCCTTAGGAAGAGCATTATACACAATTATGCAATTATAATATGGCGATTTTTAAAAGCGCTTGTATGGCGAGTGGGAATACTGAGCAGTTCCCCGTGTCTTGTAGTATAGCTGTGAAAATTTGTCGGTTTTTTAAAGTGGCTTATGTTATTTTTCGTAAAAGTAAACATTTTAAAATATAGATTCACGGTGTTGTGAGAATTCGTTTATCCTTAAACAACTGCCTACAACTCACATTAACTTTTAAGTTGAAAAGTAATCTTATAATTTTCATTTGGCATATAAATACCCTTTCACATTCACTACCTCAACCACAAGCAAGAATGATAAACGCTATGTGACTGTACACCATGGAATAATAAACATTAATTAAGCCCGCTTGATCAAGAGTATGCTTTAGTTGCAAAGAGCATATAACTTTCTATCTACAAGTTTTAATTAAATGCGCTTTTTAATAGAAGAAAATAGCAGAATTAACAATTAGTCATTATTTATCTATAAATTAAGTAAATATTCTAATAAATTATTCTCAATTTCTCATCTTATTTAAATTTGATAGTGCATCCAAAACAGCTCGACATTATTAACTGTTTTTCGTGTTTCTAAATAAGCGCGAAAAAAATTAAGGGGTGATTTTTTTTGGTGAAAATTAAGAGGGGTCCCTTTATATAACATTTTTGAAAAAACCCTTCCTTCAAAACTGACGTACCTCCAAAAAAGGGGAAAAAATAGATTTTATTTTTTTCTTCCTTGTATATTAGGATAATATCTACTAATACGGCTGTACTTTTTGAAAATTTGTCAACCCTGGAGAAGTTTTGTAAGGGGTTGAAATAATCAACCCCTCAATTTTCTTCAGAAAGTTAAGGGTTTAGGAAAAAATAAATGTTTTTCAATGAACAACAATTGTTTGAAGCGGGTTTATTTAACCGACTATAAAATCTAGTAGGCTATTGTTTACAAATGCACCCATATTAGTCGATAATGTACGATAAGTTGTGTTTCTCTAGCTGAATATACAGGGAAGAAAAAAGTAAAATTTCTTTTTGGAGGGTTATACATTTTGTCTGGGGAGATTTTTTCAAAAATATTACTTAAAACAACTCTCTTCATTTTTACCAAAAATCACTCCATATATTCTTACACTTATTTAAAACCACCCTGTATACCATTTGCTACAATGAACAATACATGTGTAATCAACATATAATAGCTTACATATTTATATATTTATTGCTCTACATTCATTAGGTTTAGGTATATAAATAATAAACTATTTTAAGACCTTTAACATAGACCTGCTTAAAGAAAATCTGGTAAAAATAAAACAAATTAATTCTTAAAATATAACAAACGTTTTCAGTTGCTCTATGCTGCACATATTAAGCACATAAACTTATAAAGAACGTTTAAAAGTACTTTGAATTGGTGATATATATCATTCTGATTTCAATAAAGACATACATTTATTTTCTTTCCATTCATGTAATGTAAAGCTAGATATCAATCTCACCATAATAATGAGTCTCTTGAGATTAATTTCTTCTTCTTTAATGACCGAGAATAGAGGTTTTGGTTTTATATTTACTTTTAAAATCCAGTTGCCTTCTGAGGATTTTCCAGCTCATTTAAGCCTTATAGATATAAATAACTTTTCAGTTATACATTTTCATGTATGTTGTGAATATTTTACAGTGTGGCTTGATATGTGACTATAATATTTCTTATAATTTCGATTTTTTTAGAAATTCTATATAAAACTACAGGAATTTAATCATGGTTATTACACTTACTGTTAAAGGAAGAGGGGAAAATTACCTAGATAAAAATTTTGACAGTGAAAAGATACTATTTCTGATAGGATTTCGATAGAATAGGCATGAAATAATTATATTAAAATTTATAACTACGTCTCCGTACATATATATATTTTTAAATTGTACGTTTTACGTGTTTCAGTATGAATTTAACATAATCATTAAAACAGCTATTTTTATGCAGAATAAGAATAACTTGTATTTGCTTTTAGAAGGTGCAGTTTTTACTTATGAAAAATTAATGTTATTTTTCAGTTTTGACCAGAAATATTCTTTGAATGTACTGTATTACTGAGACATAAGGTATTTTCAATTTTTGTTTTTGACAATTCAGTCAGATCAAATTATTTACTTGATACAATCAATTATCTTTAAACATTTTTTTAACAGGTTTTTTCGAATCAGCTTAAATACAATAAAGATGAAGTATATCTGGTATGTTTTTGAGTTCATTCTAAATGGCTTTATAAACTAGTTTATTATTCTCCTTCTTTACAAACATTTCCTACCGAAATAGTAGCTTATCGCTACAATAACAATGGTTTAATATGTTTCTTTTTGTTACCATATTATTTTAAAAGAGCATTCTGTTAGTTTAATCGTGCCGGAACAAAATACAACAAATAATGGATTGCTTAGTTTTTTTTTGTATAATTTTAAACCTGCAAATAAAAAACACATATTAAGCTATCTAAAATTACAAAAGAAATCTATGAAATATAGAAGGACCTCTGAAGCTGATGGTTAAGTCCTTTAATCGGTTTCTATGATAATCCAAGATGTCAATGTTAAATTTGAAGATACTGGCCTGAGATGTTCTGGTCCTTCATCCTTTTTACGTATGAGCTTCCAATTATCAGATAGCTCTATGCTCGTTCTGCAGCTACTGTTACTGGTTAGGTAGCTGTCATATGCCTTCAATCTCAACCTATTTCCATAATGTCCAGTGTAAAATAAGTCGCTGCTTCAAATCCAGCTCGAAGGACCACTTTATATGATGAGTGTTGCTCATTTTCATATAAAAAGTGATCTTCGATTATATAGTGCTTTATTGAGAGTGTACACAGTGTATACTATACATAGTTTACACCTATATACATATATGGCTCTTATTAGTACTTCCTTATAAAAAAGTGAATAGGTTGTTGTCAGATTTCCTTCTGTCTAACCTCTTGATGGCTTGTTCAATACTTTTGTTGTCCTTTGAGAACTGATTTTAGTGCTAATTCAGAAATTCCTGAATGTACTAGTGTTGACGATACATTATTTCTGGTCCGATTGGTGATGAAACTGAAAACTCATTCAAATAGTGTGAGTAGAAATTCTGTATACACTATATCTTACCGTGCCATCTGGTTTTGTGTTCATAAGGTACATCTATAAATAGATAGAAACGCTCTTCCATCAACTCCATAGACAATTTCTTAATTTTGACAGGTATATAATAAATTGAATCTAAATTATGACTTTCTAGACTATTTGTGAATTGTAAAAAAAGATAACCCTACCTGCATCCACAGAAAATATGTTTAGACGCAACTAATAAAATATTTAAATGGTCTGATTTTATAGTACTCTTTATTACGTGCTAAAACCATGACTTATTTACAGTTTTTCTAATTTTATTCTATTTGGAAATAGTACGCAGTTCTCAAATCGGCAAAGACAGTGATTGTTTTACTAACGTTTAAATGTGTAATTTGTAACCTGAAAGCGATAGATACAAATGCATGCAATAATCATAATATACATATAATAATAATAATAATAAATACACATCTACGTGACTATGAGTTGCGAAATTTTCTTTGCTGGACGGAATGTCTCAAAAATAAATATTGAACCGTCCTGACGTTAACATTATACATATATTGCATCCTTTCAAGCATATCTCTACAGTTTTATGCAATGAGGAAACTTGTGTCTTCTAGATCAAGCGATAATGAGGATACTAGCTTTACGTTCTGAAGTGAATGGAACAATTTGGTCTAATTATTACAGATGGCAAAGGGTACGGCAGTTATTTTGCTTACATCGGGTTTAATGCACTATTGTTGATATAGTTTTCATTTTTACACGAAAGCCACGAGAGTGGGAAATTGCATAATGTGCACTTAAAATTGTCTACTTTTGTACGCTTACGCATTAAAATTAACACAAACTGCTTTTTAAAGTGGACATATGGCTTTTGTTTTTAATTAGAACCGTTTATCAAAAATATGTGGGTCGCTACACGGTGGTCACTATAAATGTATAGACGGTGTTTATTAATTGAATGCTGATACTTAAGGGTGTGAATCCTTTTAAGAAGAAAACTTAATATCAACATATGTCATAAACATCTTAATTTTTGAGCTACAGGATGTTACAGTTTTAAAAAAAAATTTACTTTTTTATTATAATTTTCTTATCACTTCAAATATTTTTATGAAATTTTGTACACACCTATTCATCATTAAGGAGCATTGTTTGATGTAAAAAATGTTTTAAAATCTTTGCCAATGACGTCCGTACGAGGTTTCACCTAAACATTTTGAAGGAAAAATGGTACGCCACTGCTTTTCTAAAAACTAACATTATTTTTAAAATCTCTATTTATTTTACAGCAAATTCGGTCCCTAGACTTACTCTCGTACGACGCACCATTTTCACGTAAAAAAATGAAAACCAAAAAAGTTTTTTTCCCAAGTTCATGGAGACGTCATTGGCAAAGATTTTAAAACATTTTTTACATCAAACAATGCTCCTTAATGATGAATAGGTGTGTACAAAATTTCATAAAAATATTTGAAGTGATAAGAAAATTATAATAAAAAAGTAATTTTTTTCTTAAAACTGTAACACCCTGTAGCTCGAAAATTAAGAGGTTTAGGACATATGTTGATATTAAGTTTTCTTCTTAAAATGACCCAAGGATGCACACCCTTAAGTATCGGCATTCAATTAATAAACACCCTGTGTTTCTAAAAAGTTAAACACAGGTATGGTCACTTTTACGACGCTCGGAAACCGTAATGTATACAGAACCAGGAACTTCAAAATTGAAAGACATAAAAATGCACATTTTTTTAAATTGGGCCATATTATACGGGGTGTTTCTTAAGTAGTGGTCACAAATCCAGGGGCGTATACTATGGCCAAAAATAAGGGTTTTGTTATATAAATGAGGGTTTTAGGTCAGCCATTGTTCAGCTCCAGGTGTGGGTATAATGGATCATTATTTGCCAAAAAATATGTATAATATTATAAATAAAATAGGTCATCATTATGCTCCACTGTATTATCTTCACTTTTTGTTTCTTTACACTTTTTTCCAAATTGATTAGCAACAAAACTTATTACTTTATTTAAAATAATAACAAAACATGCTTCAGATCTTCTTGAAATTACAGCTCGAACACGTGCAAAAATCCCACATCACAACTAGATACAATTTATTGATGATTATGTCTTGAGATGTCCCCAAACAAAAAAATCAATCATACCGCGTGATCTGGGTGGCCAAAGTCGACCTGCATTATCCAATCACGTTATTACCGAATCTTTCATTTAAAAATTCACGAATAGTCAAACTAAAATATGGAGGAGCCCCGTTGTGCATAAACCCGAGCCTTTGTCTTAGCGCATAGGGAACATCGGTTAAAGTTCTTGGTAAAAAGTAAGGTCCAACAAGAAAATTTCCAGTAATATCCATACATACATTCAAAGAAAACTAATGTTAAAATCGAGATTTTATTATGGAATTAGGGTTTTCATCAGACCAAAAGTGTTTATTGCATTGGCGGCTCGCCGGGTGAAGCAGGTGAAACAAAAATTCACCTACTAAAATAATTGTAAATGCCCATTTAAATTTTAAATATTTATAATTCTACATGATTTATTATTTTAAAGCAAAATGCTTTACAAATCCAAAAAAAAAACGAAATGCTAGTGCAAACCCTGTCATTTTTTATTTGCCGCGAATTTTAACCCCATTCCTCCTACGATTTTTATCCGTGTCAGGCAGAATCAGATAAGACCTTGAATTTGCCTACCCATTACTATATTTTCAACTTCGAGTATATATCGTATCGCACCAAACGACAAATGGTAGGGGACGAGTCTCCCCTTCATGACGCAAAATATTGAAAATATCTCAGGCTGCTTCTGCTAGTTCTGATCAAGTGTATTTTATCTAGGACTTCTGCTTGCTGGCTGGTGGAAGCAGCTTCCAGTTCACAGATTACATGAAGAATATTCCAGTACCAGTAGCCTAAGCTTGTTGTGTTTGAATGCAGCGAGTTTAGTGCCTTCATTAAATTGCATATGTGTCATTGTTTTGCAGTTTTATTTTATGAACACCATGCTCGCACCCTATTTCTGTTATGCTAGAAACTCTATTTTCTAGATAGACTAAATAAGATAAATAACTAACAGTTTCTACGTTGCGATAAGTCAATGCCTGTATTATGTGTAAATAAAAAACGAAGGACAAAGTTTATACCAGGAATGTTAAAATATGTAGGTATCCTGGTATTCTCAATGTGAATGATTATGTGGTTAGTTATAGTTTAAAAAACTTTTCTGTATGCCCTGCCTCTTTATTAATACAGAAATTATTTACAACAGCGGAAACCACCTTTTAAAAATTTCAACCCCCTATGTGCTGGATACGAATCTAAAATTAGTTTTTTTTTTGGACGAGTCTAGTTTTAAAAATAAAAATTTTTCAAAATTGTAACTTCTATGTATACCTACTTTAAGTACACTGTAAAAAAAGTTGCTGTGTAAGCGAGATTTTCCAGTGTGTAATTTAGGATGTGTAAAAATTCGGTGTTAATAGTTTTACACAAAATGTGTTAAAATTACTAGTATTTTAATAACATATACTGAATTTGTGTAATATTTACCAGTTGTGTGTTAAAAGTACACCATTTTATGTAAACTTAACACGCACACAACTTAATTGTGTTCTTTATCTCTACTACTGACTGGTTGAGCACAACTGCTCAGCTGCAGTATATCAGCTGATCCAACACACGCCACTATGCCATAGTCATGTAGCGGTGTACAGGTACCTCTCGTTCATTGTATTAAATGGAGAATATTTAAATTTAAATTCAGGTTTAATCAAGGAAAATGGTAAGTACTTACCTAACTATAACAAATATTACTGATAATTGTAGTACAGCTAAAACTAATTAGAATATAAGTATTAAAAATATTAGGAGTTTACTCTGACGTTTTAGATTACTCTGTAATCTAATTTTTTTGTAACTTTAGAGAAAAAAAATATATGTTTAGATCACTACCATTTAATTTTCGTAAACTCCTATTATGTAGTGCTTAAATACATCTTTGTTTATTGTTTCAATGCTTATGATTTACTAGAACATTATTAGTTTTTTATTATAATATGTACTATTATACTGTTAATTTTAATGCAGATATATTTTGTAAACAGACTTGGCTGTTGTTCATTTGAACTGAATGTTTTTTTTTAATAGAATCATAAAAAGTAAAATATCTTTTATTTTGTAATTACACCATAATTCTGAAAATTCTATATCTTGATAGGGATTCTCATCTACCTTGTTAATTATGTTCCTGTTTGCTTTTGAAATTATAATTTTTAATACATATATTCTATATATTCTGACGTTTTATAGAACATTCCAGGCTATATTCAATGCATTCTCGACGATAGGCAAAACCTCTAGAAAATGTCAAAATAAAAGTATTTCAAAAATTATATTTATTAAAAATTATTCCGAAAGCAAACAGGAACATAATTAACAAATTAAAAAGGTATACTATTATTATACAATAAAATTAACAAGTTAATGTGAAAGCCTATACCTTTATTGATACAAATAACACTGAAATGCGTATAAGTTACACATGACATTTGTTACATTAACACTGTGAATTGTGTTAAACCTTTATCACACTGCTGCATACAGAGACATGTGTAAAAATATACACAATTCCGTGTGGAACCTCGATTAACACACAAATTTGTAATGTTTCATTTTAGAGTAGTCATAAAAAATTTTGCCTGCGGCGCATTTTTTTTCCTATCATAACTTTATATTTTTTCTATTTCTATATCTCTGCTTCACCTTCATTTGTACCCACGAGCCGCCACTGGTTTATTGTGGAAGTCCTTTATAGCATCTCTTAAAAATAGCTTAGTCGGTAAACAATATGCCAGCGGTAAAGTCAATATTTTGTTTTTGTTTACGTTTTTCCACTATAATTTTCAATATTATGTGTTTCATTGACTAACATGATCACATTTCCAGTTTATTTAAGTATGTAGACGTATTCCTTTGTGTGTCATTGTTTTTACTATAAATACCTTTATAAAAATTTAAATAGTGTTTGTGTAATTTATATGTTACTAATTATGAAAAATTATATTATATTTTTCTTCTTCTCATTACTTTATACTCTAATAGATGACATGAAATGAAATTTGTGATAAAATATTTCAAATAGAATAGTGTTTCGTTTTCATATTATTGCTCTTTGAAAGCTAAACATGATTTGACCGTTTTTAAAAAATTACGGTAACAAAAGTCTTTTATTTCAAATTAAAGCTCTTTTCATTGCCTATTCGATGGCATAATAATTTTTTATAGAGTGCGTAAAACAAAAATCCGCCTGAGAAAATAAATTTTCAAAGGCGCCCATTTTATAAAAATAACTAGATTTTTTAATTAAAATGATTGGCTTAGAAGCCCTCGAACAGAGCTACAAAATGATACCATAATTGCGAATTTCTTAAAAAATAACGGAGAGGCCTGGGTGTCTTAAGTAGCGAATCCTGTATATTATTTTTTTGGCAACATTATTTTCTCTTTGAAAAACGATTTTAGCAAATAATTTATAAAACACATGATTTTAAAGAAGTGTTTTACAAGTATTTTATCTATCGCATCATTACTATGTTGCTGTATGACACATTGCCATTATTGATTGCAGACTTTCCTTTATGACGAAAATTTCTAATGTTATGATCTTGCAAGTATGCTTAAACTTCTTGCAAATATCAGCGTCTAGGCACAAGTGAACGAAAGTTTTAATGATGTGTTGTTTATTGATTTACTGGTGTCAACGAAATAGGAAATTTGGAAACAATAATACACTGTTGATTTCTGTGTGTTTTATCCTGTATACCTATTCTAGTTCAAGAAGTAGTAGTAACAAGAATTATCATAATCGATATTATAGGTTTGTTCCAACAACAGCAAGAATCGATTCTGAACCGTCCAGAACTAGTCAGTCAGTTCAGTTGTTAATGTACTATCGGCGACTACGACGTAAAACGGTGTTGGTCAAACATTTCTGACAGTTCTGAACGAGTTTTCAACGGCTGTTGGAACAGACCTATTATAGAGGATCAGTGAGCGTCCATTTTTATTTAATAAATATTAATTTACAAAGTCGTACGCATTATCAAGTAATATTTTGCACATAAGCAATTGCACTTTTATATTTAGCATACGTTCGCATTCAATTTGTGTTTCAATTTTGTTCTATTAGGTGAATAGTTCATTAAGGTATATTTAACAGAGAAATTGGAAAACGTCGAATTTGTTGTTCCTGAAAAAAAAAAACAAATAAAATACATACATACAAAGTATTTTTAGAATAATTAAACTGCTATAAAGAGACAACATTTACGCTTATTTCAAAGGTCATGAATGTTGTCAAGTATAATGTTTACCTGCTGCGTGATCGTCATGTAATTACAGTAAAAATAACGAAAGCAAAGTTGTATTTCATTCAAAAGCGGAAATATTAATAGGTCTTTGAACTGAGAACAATTTTTGTAATTTCATTCACAACCAGTTTCATTGTTTTCATATATTTACTTTGCGCTGACAGTTTTATGGAATCTATGTTTAATCGGCAGATATAGCACAAATGGTTTTTATTATTTATTGATATAATGGGGAAATAAATTTTATTGTACGTAATTTTGTCGAAATGATCACACACTTATGAAATACTATAATCACAGAATATATAGCTAACGCTACTATATTTTCTGTGCTATAATGTTAGATGAGTAGGTATATACAATATGTTCACATGTGCTCGTTGAGTTTATATAGAAACACATTTTTTAAGCGTTATTTTCTTCGATTTAAAGTTTACTGTAGATTTAAAATTTTTTAGTCAAGTGCTTTGTTTATGAATTTAGGTTATAAACCACAGATTTAGGAAGAACATTGTTGGTTGGTGTACTTTGAGATTCCATAACTGTCTGTACCAGGGCCGTTCTTTATTACCTACTACTTTTGATAAAAAATGTACCTAATAATTATCAATTTCTGAGTAAGAAAATAATGTAATTGGGAATAAAATAAAATGTGATATTGTTTACGAGAAATTGCTGCTTGTTTGCTGAAGTTTTATTTAGAATTATAATTGTGGATTTGTAAAGACGAAAAAAGAAAGGACTTTGGGATAACTGCACTAAATTTAAGGAAATGAGATATTTTTCTATATTCTGATGTGTGCCACTTTCATATAGACGAAATAAACATCAAAATGTTAAGGACAATCGTTTATCAAAATTAAAATATTCGTGTTAAATAAATGTATTTACTTGTCATCTATGTACTATATGACAATCAGAGGTCAGTATATTATAATAAAAATGTTATAAATAAAAGTAAAAGCTTAAGAACAGTTTATAATAAACTTACTGTACTAAACTTTAAGGGTTACTGACTTTAATGTTTTAAATTTATAATAAAAATGTTAAATCAGTACCTACTACTGTTTTCTTAATTATAATTTTATAGACTTAAAATATACTACATATGAGAAAATATGTATAGCTATAATTCACAATTCTTATGGTGATAGAATGCTGGTTTAAGCAAGAATTAAATTATAATTTAATACAAATTAACCAAATCAGTAATCATAATCATTGAGATTTTGATTTGTTATATTTCTCATACTACCAATTTGTATTTTTTTCTTTAGTATAACTGTATAAAATTTTACATATTTAATAACCAATATTGAAAAAAAAACAAAAACTGTCGAGTTTTGTATAAGTAATATATCATATACAACAAGCATTTTTTATTGATCGAATACAAGTTTTATTACTAAATACGTACATATGCATGTTTCAACTTATTATTGAAGCCAATTTAAAAAACAAAAGGAAAATACTTATTAATCACTTCAAAATTATTATAGTATCTTCTACATAAATACTTTTAATCTTATGAAGAAACTTTTAGTTATTTTTTGAGATGTTTTAAATATGATGTAACTAACAAAAAAGTTATTGTTGACAAACTCGAAAATCTGCAGTTGAGATGTAAAATTTTTTAAGTTTTGAGAACTGATTCTTTTATGGATAAAGTAATAAATTTGTAAGATATTTTTGAATTTTTATGTCGCATCACATTTCACAAATTAATCCTCCTTTTGTTTTAAAAAATGCGCTTGTGTGAACAAACTCAACCGCATAATGACATTAATAATTTAATATTTAGGACAGTAATGATAACCCTCTTGATTCTATCAAGTTCAAACGTGAGAAATAAATCAGATTTCAGTCTTTCTGATTGGATTTTGATGCTCGAGAAAATCCTTTAAATTTTATTACCCTTTCGCTCATTTCCCATTGCATTGCCCGTTAAATGAAAACTTTGTTCACGAATTAACAATTTCCGTTCAATTCAGTTCAGCCCATCTCCAAAATAAGTTTTGCATTTAATTAACATCGGGATTGAATTTGATTTGGGAAAGTAATGATGTTCGTCACACCTGCTGCCAATAATTACTTATTTTTTTCAATTCTATGTAGACGACGATTTGTAATTTGTGTTATTCATTCCATTTAGTATTCCATTTGGACAGTAAAGGTATTTAAGAAAGAAGAAGTCAAATTTTAAGAGATTTCATATAAAATATTTGATCTTTTTGTTTCTCCTTATACCATATTTTGTAATAGCGTCAAGAAAAGATATTTTAGCGTAAATATAATTTACTAATAATATCTATATATCTCTACTCTTCATTCTAATCACGAGAATTATCCCAGAAGTCGGAGACTTGAGCGGGAGAGAAGGCGGCATATTATTATTTAGCAGGCCGCATTTGTGCCCAAGAATGCCTTACGTTGGTAGGCCCTAACCACCATTCAGTGCAGGAATGAGAGAAACTTGGAAAACCTCATTAATTAGGGGGGTTGTCAAACGTCAACCGGTATCAATCTCTCACATCGTCCAAGCCAACATTCTTCCACCTTACCTTATCCGCAGAAAAGGTACCAATCCTCTCCACGAATATAGCTGATATACGGTCTACCGACCGCGGAGATCTAATCCACAGTAGTCTGGCCACATCGAAGACATCGATTCAAGTACTGACGCCTCAAACCACTCGACCACTGACTGATAATAATTAAAGAATTTCGAAATCCACAGGATCAACCAAACTAATTTCTGTAATGAGTATGAAAAGTAGAGACAGCAAGATTATAGCATTCCAATAGAAGCTATTTACGATGATTGATGAGTCTCTAAAGAAAAAAAAATAAGTTAGTTTGTCCCATGCCAATATTCCTTCAAGTGTTCCAGGTCGTCCTTGCCAATATGATAGCTGGATTTTGGTAAGAAACCTATTGTAATTTTTAATCCTTGACCTTGGTTTGTATTTTAGGTCCTCTTAGAGTTATGCTCTTTCTGATACCGAAACCATGACAATAGGCTAATTATTATTCATCATCTAAAAATGTACTATTTTATCATTTCCAAATCTTTTTTCTGTTTAAGGGTTATAAGACAGGATGATCAAAAGAACTGAAATTAAAGCTATACAATGGGTGCAACAATATCTAACAGTACAAGAGTTACACATCAGTGTTAGGAGTTTAAAAATTTACATCATCTCATTTTGTTGATTTTAATACCTCATTCAAAAATTTAGTTATGCATTGTTTCATTCTCTTTTTAATAGAATTCAGAAGGACGAATAGGACCCTTTTAATGGAAAATTTATACTTGAATTTCTTTAAACTAAATACGTATTTTATAAAAGTTTCAATTTCAACTTGTTTAATACTAACAACTGTAGTAATCGTAAATATCAGAAAAGCACAAATTCTATTTTCATTCACACTTAAGCTCTATGTATTTATCTACATTCGGTTTTCCTCAGATACAAGATCGAACCATGCGATAATTTCTGATAAAGTAAGAATCACTTTTTCGAATGAGGCGAAATCGTCAGGTGCGTTAATTTATTATTTGAAATTGTTATCGCTTATTGTGAAGATTTGTTTGGGTCGCACCTCTTACAGTTTGACAATGGATTTCTTAACGATCTAGCTTTCGATTCGCTTCAGCAGTTTCGATCGTAAAAACGCCAAATATGCAGATAGAACCAGTACTGTTACTTTGTAGTCCGTGCGATATCCCAAATTAGTAGTCGTAATGAAATTGTTTTCCAAATCTTCAACGTGCAATATGGTTTGTTAAATAATATTGGATCACAAACTTTTAAAAGTAAATTAAATAATATTCAAGACACCGATGCAATGATTTTGTTTAATAAAGACAGTTGTATTAGAAGAAACTGAAACTACAAAATACTAACATAATAGTAATTGGTTTGAATTGACTTGAAAGTTTACAGTAGGAATGAATATTTGAAATTCACAGGGAAAGAAAATGTGATCTATTAGGTAAGATTTTCATGAAATCAAATAATTTCAACGTGTATAGCTTGAAGTCACTAGCCAAAAACGTTTCGGTTCTTAATTTTTAGCTATGAATGGTTAGGAATCGCTTGTGGAATGGGGTCATCTGGCGGATGCCCCTTCTGTAGGCATATATACAATACTTATTAGAAGTGAGTAGAACACTGTCAGTGAAGATGTGTTTAATAACTTCACAGACAGATAAAAAAAGAAGAAAAGCGTAGGACGTGGAACCTATTCCAGATACTCCCAGAGTTTAGGAGACCGTGGGATATAACAAATAGCTGTAACTTCAGTAAAGAATTTCTAGAACACTCTTATAAGGATACAGCTGAAAAGTACCTGGATGTATCCAGGAGAAGCCTTCACCTCGTGAGAGCTATTTAAACTGGACACTGTTGGCTAACGAAAGACTACTATATGAGGAAGTGTGAAACATCTTTATGTAGAGATTGCGAACAGGAAGATGAGATAGAATTTCATGCACTGCCGTTTTGTTAAAAAGACAACCTATGCTAGGAGTGGCTGTGACCTATATTAGAGAGGTTCTCCTGAGTAACTCCGTCGCCTTTTTCTGTCTAATAGGTTAGTTAAGACTCATATGGGTTGATCTCCTGATGTTAGGATATAAAGCCTAAGTGCTGCAGGCTTGTACTGTCACCACAACTTCAGAACTCCACAATCATATGAATAGTTTCCAAGTTCCAAAAATCGCCATTTCATTATTGCCAAGAATAAAAATGTAATTAAAAATATATTTAATACTCAAATTTCGAAACCGCAAACATAAGAGCATCTACCGAGTTTTATTGAAAAATATTACATGTTTTTTTAATTGCATAATAATTTTTCTGTAAGGCATATTAAAAAGAAAAGAGCACAAAATTGCAGTATTCCAAGAGCAGTAACTACAAGGACTTATTGGCTGATATGAAATCAAACCGCTGCTGATGTAGCAAAAATTACAGCAAGGGGTTGAAATCAAAAGTGAAGGAAATTGGATACAGTATAATGAAGGTTTCCTCCAGGTCTATATTCCCCCAAGTCTCCCAGTTACTCGCTGCGACCGTGAATCTCAGTAAGGAATTTACTGTAATTTAAACCGTCCAGGTGGATGCGAGTAGTTATGTAGGCTTTTATATGTAAATTTTAATCGATTGTGATTTGTTCTATTTTTAATACCATCTTTATCTAGTGCAATACTATATCTAATTTCAGATTTCTATTATTTCTTTGTAGAATCTTGGCTGAATATTCTTATCTCGTACTATATTTTTAGTATTCCTATAGGATAGATATTCTGCAAATGCTGCAAACCAAATTATAGTTTACTTTGTTCAGTAGATGAACTCGTTTAAATGTAAAAGTCCTTTGGAAATATTATTTGCATCTATGAAAATTGACGGAACTGAAGTTTGACTGATTGTCATAGTTCACATAAAAGAAACATGATTAAGTAATGAAAAATTTAACTAAATATCAATTGTAACTGATAAAGTGTCCAGTAAAATCATAAGGTTACACATTGGAAATACATCTCTAACCCTTCAAAATTTAAGGATAGTTCACGTACTATGAAACAGATCGATCCCCGTCCTTACAGCGATTTATAATGTTCTATTTTGATGTAGTTGTAATTGTAGCAGCCGTGGGTAATTCAATATTTCACGTTTCGTATTTTCATCTTTGACGTCTGTTGCATGTCTGAAGTCTATGTTTGGTACTTCCCAGTAAGTGAGTTGTGTGAAGATCCAGATCATTATTGCTAAATTCGAGTAAGAGTGATGTTATTTAATATACTCACACGGAAAGATACTGCTAGAAAATTATTCTTTAATCTGATCTGGAAAAAATAAGGCATTTATACATTGAATCGCAAACTTATCTGTGTACAGTGTGTTCATTATTATAATACTATTATATAATATCTCTATTAAGTTCATACAAAATTTGAACAATTTTACAACTGATTTTCATTATGTGATGGTATACACATAATAATACGACGTTGACTGTCTTGCCCTATACAGGGTGATTCAGAACTTATTTAAAAAAATTAGGGAATAGATGCACTGAATGGTGGTTAGGGCCTACCAACGTAAGTCGTTCCTGGACGCAAATGCGGCCTGATTAATAATAATATGCCGCCCCCTCTCCCGCACAAGTCTTCGACTTATGGGCTAATCCTCGTGATTAGAATGAGGGGTAGAAATATTATTATATATTATTATTATATGAAAAATGGAGTCAATATCGTAAAACTTTTTTTGTAAAGTCCTTATAATGGCTTACATGTATAGCAAATCTGAGTTGGTGGATATCATTTTAATTTATGGCGGTGTGAAAATACTTCAGCAGAACGATTTCCCGGTAAACATGTGCCAAATGCAGCTACTTTTACCACTACAGTGAGTGTAAGTGTAGTGCAACGCGAGGGAAATTTGAAACCCAATCGTGGAAGAGATGGAAGTCAGGACGTCCACGGCGTATTGCAGCAGTGTGGCGTATCATACATGAGCATCAATTATTACCAAGGGATTGGACGCCATAGCCGACACGATCTCCTAAAAAATGAAGGGTATCGCACCGAAGTGGATACATATTGATAATGTACACAAACGTATCATAGTTGCTGCCAATAACATACGAATTCAAAACGGACAAGAAGCAGAAACATTTGTGTTAGTTTGTACAAACTCGGGCTCGCAATTTTGTTGTAACATCAGATATGTCAAACTATTTTATTAATTAAAACCACAAATTATTTCTATTAATGATTAATAACAATAGGCAAAACAGTTGAATTTGTTGTATAAATTTGGCGTTATAAAATGTTATATATTTCTTTTCTTCTCAGGTTTTACAGTGGACCAGTTTCAAGTGGAGTACAGAAGTATGATTTTTTTACAAAATTTTATTTGTAAGAGTCCCATGTACATTCAACAATTTTTTAATGAGTTCTGAATTACTCTCTATAAAAATTGAGTGTAAGGCACTTTTTAATTTATAAATGTGGGTTTATTATCTGCCCTATTACTAAACTAAAATAAATTAAAGTAAACTGTGGACAGTTTTTTTTCAGTATATAGGCTGCTATATTTTCACAGTGATTCCACGTATTTATATGTTGTGCATTTGGTTAGTTTTCAACTTGAGTTATATTACTCTGTTTGCGATTATATTTACCAGATTAAATGAGGTTGCTTATTTTTCACATTTTTTACGACCATTTCTATCGTGAGATTGGTCTAATTAAAATGTAGGCTCCAAATGTTTCCAAAAACGTGTTAATGGCTTTGCACTACTTTCTGGACATATTTCTTAATTGTACAATAATATATGAACCTAGTCATGTTGCAAAAAATATTTACTCTAATGAAAATGCTAAAAATTACTTCTCAAATGACGCCAATATTGGTGACAATGAAAAAAGTTTCAGTTTCAAAACTCATAGGTGAGTAATATACAGGGCCGGATTATCCATAAGGCAATATAGGCAGCTGTCTAGGGGCACCGACGGCTTGGGGGGCGCCAGCGACGAACAAAAAAAAAACACAAATTTTCATACTTGGCAATTATCAACAAAAAATAAACATTTTCTTTAAAAAATATTGTCATTTATTTTCTGACTGGTAGATTTGGTCACAGATGGAGGTCGAATATGTGATTTGGGTCGTTCTTTTAAGAAGGTGTCGAAATTGAGAGCCGATAGTTTATTGTTTAGTAAAAAAACTAGCTGACGTGTCCCAGTACACCCAGTCCCAGCCCCGACGTTCAAAGTAAACAGTTCCGCCGCCACCTGATTTATTGTTTTATTGCATTATCATTCACGAACAGATGGCGTGTAAATAGACTGACCCTCAAAATATTTGTTATTTTCTTATTTTATTTGACAACTATGCCTTAAAAACCCACTTCGGTAAAATTGTATATTATACCAGACTTCCAAAATTGTAGAGAGTGAGTAATGTTAAAAAAAGGATACAGAAGAGAAAGCTTCAACTTGATGAAACTTATGTAAATGAACCAACTTCGATGGCAAAAGTGATATGAAAATTAATACTTTTCTTGCTATTACTGATAGGCTAGATCAAGAATTAAAGAAACGGTTGTTGGCTTACGTAGAGATAGAAAAAAAGTTCGGGTTTTTAAATAAACTTAAGATTATGGATGACGACGACATACGAAATGATTCAAATAATTTGCAAGCAGTATATTCAAACGATTTGGATGAATGTTTTGCTGAGGAATGTATTGAATTCAAATATTTAGTTGAAAACATAGAAAATATCGTTAATGTTACTAATGTTAGACACATGTTAGTATTTATCAGGGATAAACATGTTCTAACCATGTTTCCTAATGTGGAAATTGCATTAAGAATTTTTCTTACTCTACCTATAACAAATGCGTCAGGAGAAAGATCATTTTCTACTTTGAAAAGGACAAAAACATATTTACGAAATGCCATTAGTCAAGAAGGGCTTAATAATTTATCTGTGCTATCAATAAATCATGACTTAACTAGTGCGCTTGATTTTACTGATATACATACTAAATAGTTTCGCCAGTAAGAAATCCAGAAAACGTATATAGGTATTAGTTATTTGTGATACAGGTATTAAAAATGATGTTATATTTACAAAATATTTGTTTTTATTGTTTTGTTCGTGGGGTTGCGTGTTGCTCAACTCGCTCACGCTCGTTTTGCAAACTTCCCCTGACAAAATAAAATATAATTTTTTACACAATTGTTTTTCTTTTGTTTATGATGAATATATATTTTCTTTTATATCATATTATTTTATATTATAAATAAAAACTATAATAGCATTTTCAAAGTTTTGTAGTAGGAGAGGGCGCCATAATATAATTGCCTATGGGCGAAAAAAGTCATAATCCGGCCCTGGTAATATATACTATTTACTATTTTTTAACGTGTCATATATATGAATAGGTAGAGAACGTATTCTCACGAATATAATGAAATAATGATATAAGAATCATTGGGTACAATTGGAAAGATATGCCTAAAAACCACAAAAGTAAAGTTAATTAATAGTTTTTCATCTTCGTGAGAGAACTTTCTATCTAAATACGTAACTGTGTAGGGTGATACAACGCTTTTTCTGTTTTGACACTCATTATGCATCAGTGACTTAACTATTAACTTTTTACGTCTCAAGACAGTTCAAATTAGGATCTGCAAGTATTAAGTACATTTATGTTTACATTATTCTATTATTCAACTATTAGTTTCTACTACAAGTGCCTTCAAATATAACTTTAAAAAACCATTCATTTTTAAGAAACTGGTGTTAATATGACAATAACGTTTTTTTATTTCACTGCTATAAATATGAATGTTGCCTTAAATTTGTCTGAGAGTGGGTTTCTGCAATTCGCCAGATTTATGATAGGGGTCAAAAATTCATCATTTGAGAGGTAAGTTTATCATTCTAGGAAATCGGTGGTTGGATGAACTTTACCTGTAGTAAAGTGATGTCAAAGAGCACACAGTCAGGAAAGTATATAGTTAAAATGGCAGAGAACGTCCCTAGCTAAGATCGTGCTTGAATTTGGCTATTGTTACGTAATAATTTTGCAATAACGAGTTTGGCAGTGAACTTTTGTCTTTCTGTGTTACCAAGTAGAATATCTAACAAATAATGCAGTCCAAGTATAAACATCCTTCAATGTGCTAAACTGCTTTTCCAAACCATGTCATAAAAAAAAATCAGATTGGAGATATATTGCAATGGTATACGAGTATTATTCAACAAGTGTATAATCATTCGGGTGATTTACAACTAGGGTTTCTCAATTCCCGAGTTTTTTTCATTCCCGGGAAACGGGATCAAAATTTGCATATTCCCAAGAATTCCCGGTTCCCGGAAATTTTACAAATGTTAATCTTGACCAGTTATAAGTTCAATTTTCACTACACATTTTCTACCAATTTCTTTAATTAATTCATAGCATGAATTCTCTAAAATAAACACAATAATATTATGTTTTTTGTTTTATTTATTGGAAAATAAACGTGTAACGTGTAACAAGAACAAAACAAATATCGAAAATGCAATATTAAACTTTAAAATAGAAACAACATTAAAAAAGAAAAGCCTATGATTGTTAAGAAAAATAGTATTTTAAGCATATTAAGGCATTTCATGATTTATCAGACTGCATATTTCTAATTATTGTGGTGAAGTTGCCAGCTACAGAAAAAACTCGTTCACTTTCAGTGGATGTTGGTTTCACTGACAATAAAGCTTTATAAAGTAACTCCAAATCTGGTGTGCGTTTACCCGAGCTCTCTAAGAGTTGAAAATCTTTCTTTAATTTTAATAAATTCATCTGTTTCTTTGGTACTTCTTTGTGAGCGTTACTTATTGCATCTTTCAGTTCATCTTCAAAAGTTTTCTGCCGTGGCCGTGACATTTCTCTTACTTCCATTAATGTGAGATCATTTTCGGAGTCGTCAGAGTCAGAATTGCCCTCTGCCTGCAGTGGAAATAGTCGATAAAAAAGTGATTCTGCATAGCCAATGGTGATATTTTTTGATGCTACACTGTCAGGGATAATTTCGTTTTCCTGGATGGTGGCGCCATGTAGGTATTTTATTAGTGTAAACATCTTGACATTTCTTCTCTCAACTATTCTTCTTTGGAGGCTATCTAGAAACTCTTCTTAATATTGCTAATTCTTTTGAGTAGAATTGTTACAATAGCTTCACATTTTAGGATAGTACAATCTCTGCGACTCAATGCTTCAACTGCCAGTTTTATAGGATTTAAAATTTCTAGCAAGTTTTCTAAGATAGGAACGTTTCCCTCATGCCAGAAATTAATTTTTTCAACGTCAATCAAAGCCTTTTTAATGCAATTTCTCAACTTCAAAAATCTATCGACTATGATCTCGATACTATTCCATCTCGTTTTAACATCCAAGCATAAGGACAATTTGGAACCAAATTCTGATTTAACATACCCTTGCAGAATGCCATTATTCAATGGACTTCTTCTGAATAATTTCACAATGGGACGTGTATCGTTTAGCACCTCTTTAAAGTCTGGTCGAATAGTGATGTCCCTAGTATAAAATCTTTGGTCAACTTCATCTTCGTTTATATTTACATCTTCGACATCTATTATTGGCGTTGTTGAATTGGTGTTTATCTGTTTACATACAAAATGCGTGCTATGCACCATAATAAAACGCACGTGGAGACTGTAGATTAAGCAATTTTTTTATTCAGTGAATTTTCCCGAATTTCGGGAAACCCGACTGAAATATCCCGGGATCGGGAACAAACCTTTTCCCGGAAATTCCCGAGACCGGGAACCCAGGAAAGAAACCCTATTTACAACCAATGAATCTAAGGATCACAACTGTCATTTCCCGATACATGTTTTGAAATACCCTGTATATTAAGCATTGATATTAGATGCCAAATAATTGTGGTCTTACAATTTCTAACATAACAAACTAGTCTGAGAGGTACATTAACTTACGTTTTATAAAAATATGTTCAACAGTTACATCTAAATTGTAGTTTCATTAGTTTTCAGTTGTTTAATAATATTAAAAATGTATAAAAAGTTATCTAGTTATGATTGTACTTAATAACAGTTGTCTATTTTATATTTAGTAAAGTTCATGTCCAGTTTGTTAATCTAATATTACATTTCAGTATTGTAATATAGCCTCTGCAATATTACGCACTATTACGAGTATAAACAAAAACAATTTTTGCTTTTTTTAAATTTTTTGATTTTATTTGCAGTCATGTCAGTCATTGATTTTTCGAGGATAATTGCAATACATGGTTTTAATCTTCAAGATAATTTTGGACATTTTAAACGATATTCAAGTTCTGGCATAGCCAGCTGGAAAGCTAATTTTCCTAAAAACTAAAAATAAAGAACACAATTTTTAAAAAGCTTCTTTATACGCCTTCCTAATATTGGAGGTTGCAGGCGCCGTTTTGATGAATTAGTCAATTCAACAATTGATTATGTCGATGTTGAAGATGTCAAATCCGCCTTAATTATAAAAATTTCCAATACCACTGTTCTGGGAGACAATTATTTAAGTTTTTATCTAATATATGTTGCTTTACGTCCACCCAGATTGGTAGAACGTCGATTATTTTTCAGATATGTCATCGAATGGTGGTCGGTATTCATAAAATCAATGCCGTCTCGCAAGAAGTGGCAAAATTTTTGAAGTTGGACAACTGGAAATAGTAGATATAAGATAACTTTACTCCCTTCAAAAAACAAGGTTTTTACGATACTGTTCTTAACGACAACTAAATAATAATCTCTCAAGTTACAACTGATTTTATCTACGAGAACAGCTGTATATAAGTATGTACGGAAGCATATCATTATTTTAATTTGGATTTTACATATTCCACACCAAACAACCGTTGTCGAGATGGGCTGTACGAAAGCGTCCCGGATTCTTATTGGTAACTGTCTTTCTACCAGTGGGAAATTTTTAATCTGCAGTACCACTTGCGCAAATTAAAAACCACCAAACCGTAACATTTTACGTTAAAAATGCGAAAGGCTCATATAATATTGACCTCACGTAGGGACACATTGTTGGCTGTCTCAGCGAATACATGTCATGGAAACAAAACGTCAGTCTACAGTTTTGTCATTTATATTAGTTTGATTTACTTGGTTTTATAAAAATACTGTTATTTCCGACGCAAGTCTGGGAGAAAAGTTAAGGTAATACATCATTTTTATATCTGTGATCTTCCATAGCATGTGGTGTTACCTCAGCAATGTAAAATTTAAAGTAGTTTTTTTAGATAAGACGTGTCTGCTGGTGCAATTTAAAGCAAAAGTTAAATGTAAATTTTATTTTAATCGTGTGCCTTCCGTAGATTGTGATAAGTGGGATGTAGAGGTTCAGGCACGTGGTCTGTCTATTGTAACCTAACAGATAGTAACTTTATAAAAAATTGTCATTAAAATTATGGATATACGTATGTAGAATGACACAGTTTAATCGGTATGCTTGAGATCGCAATAAGCCGATTAATCAACCACGTCTTAATCAACTTGGTAAATTAAAAATGAAAATATAATTTTAAGCTATATTTAATTAAGTTATTAAATGTAAAGAATAATAACTGGTTTTAGCAATATATTTCAAATATTTCAAATGGGTTGTATTTTTCAGTCATTTGGTCAAATCCCAATCCTTATGAAACATTTATGATGTACCTATAGTCAACCCAGAAAATTTGAACTCAATTTGATAGATAGTTTTCGAAATAAACGAAGTGAAATTGGAATTATACGCTCTACCCGAATCGCGAGGGGTGACGTCATTGCCTCCTACAGTTGCTCAGTCTTCATGTGTTAAAATAAACAGATTAGTAAAAGATAACTACTTTTAAATTTCACAACATGCTATTTAAAAGCATATTATTCTACCGATGGTATATTTAATTATGATGAGGGACTATTTTAAATCACCAATTTTAAGTGCTGAAATGAGAGGTGTAAAACTGCAATGGTAAGTTCCAAAATAAAATCGGTAATAGCAGCTAGGCTTTCAAAATACGTACTTAAGTAACTAAAAATTATGTATTTATTATGTTACAAAATTACACCTACCTACAACAAAACAAAACATAGGTTTTGTTATACAGGGTGTTCTAAAAGCTCTATGACAAACTTTAGCAGGTGGTAGCTGGGTTAATTTCAAACATTTTTTATTAGTCTAATAGTCCACCGGATTGTCTATTGTCTAGTAGCATACGTGTTAGGTTGGAATGGTTTATATTGTGACCACTGTACAAGGGATGCTGTATACCTCAGGGCTGTGGAGTAAATTGTTTCTGCAGTAGACTGGCTCTATCTTCTGCGAGATGTTGTAGATGGTATTTCATCGCGTGTTCTTAAGAGGTGGCCTATTCTGTCAGTACTTTGTATATAAGGTAGAAACGTTCTTGCTAGATATACTTTCTTGGTCTGGGAATCTACTTTGCATCAAGAAACCTGGAGAAATGTAGAACAAACACAGAAAACCTGTTAAACCAGCTATCATTTTTGTGCACCTACTTGTTGAGTGAGATGATTGGACCTGGATTTTTTAAGTAGAAACATCAAGTCTTAAGCAATGCAGTATGAAAAGTTCTATACTGAGCCAATCCCTCGCTTGTACAATAAAGAATCAAATACACCAGAAGGCGGCTAGAACATAACGCCAAAAATCTTTTGGAGGTACATTTTCAGCGTAGCAGCCTATGGCAAGATCAACTGCAGAAGCAATTTACTCCACGACTTTAGTATATACAGCATTTCGCATACATATGGTGTACATGTGACAAGAGAGACGTCTCAGCACAATGTTGAAGAAGCTCCAATGCCTCCAAAGGAATAACATCATTTAAAAGGCGGCTGTTGTGGAGCTTAGGGCTAATTCACTGTATGTGATAGATCTATTCATAACTAAGACTCTACCGAGATAGATGTTATTCTCACCAAAACTCCACAGAGAAGCACGATCCAAGAGCATCGAGATTCACACCATCAATAATACAACTATAAATGATACCCCAGGAAACAACTACTTCGAGGACTAATGCCCCGACCGGTATTGAATAACACCTACAGTATCTTTGTGAACAGCCAAGAACCCTTGTCGGCCATCCCACCATGCTTGTTAGCCCTCATCAGTACGCCATAGATGAGATGACGACAATTGAACTGGCTGTTCCTTCATATGTATGTTCACATATAAACTAAGTGCAGGTGAGATATAAATGGTCTGCTACTTAATTACAGCTGCAGTATCTGTGTGAACAGCAAAGAACCCTTGTTAATTCAATGTCGGTCGGGGTATTATTCCTCGGAGTAGTTGTTTCCTGCGGTATCATTTATAGATTTGATGGCTCGTCGCTTAGGCCGAGCGAGAAGTAGCAGACCACTTATATCTAATAATACGACTGAATATTTCAAATAAATAACCAATATATTTTATAGTCAATCAAAGGATGTAAAAATGCGTAAAACTAGGCTTTTATTGATCTCAAGTCATATTTTGGTACTTCATCTTCAATATTATTTATGCGTACAACTTGCGAATTTTCAGATTTCACCTTGTGCATGGGCGAGATAGAGAAAGACAAATTTCCACACGATGAGAGAAAACTTACCAAAGATTGGGGACGAGAGATTAAGTTAGGATCCGGCGTATTTTCTATTTACCGATTCCATAAGAGGGAGGCGATAACAGGACGTCACCCGGGCTTTATCGAATTTGCTAAAAGTACGACAAAATTCTGCACGAAGAGCACATACGAGGGAAACTACAACTCCCTCGGCTTCGCTGGATTTGGCGAATATGTTTACCCCCACGGTAAATTTTGAATGATAGCAGTAGTAGATAGTCTAACAATTATCGTTTATTTACTATAAAATTGGCAGACACCCAAATCAATCAATAACAGCATTTTACATGATTATGATTGGGATACATTTATTCCAAAGATAAATTATCAGTATAATAATAATAGCTTTATTGTCCAACAGAAAATCCATTTAAAGGCAAAATTACAAAAAAGTAAATAATAGTAAAGTGTAATATACATATACACAAAAAATTACTGGAAAGAAGAAAAAATAGAGAAAAAGATACAGATGTAAAACACAACAAAAAAAACAATTATAAAAAAAGATGTAGAATATAGCAGATACGTACAATTCAAATTGAAGTAGCAAACTGGTTAAGTACATCAGAATCTGAATGTTCCATAGCAATCAGAACAAGCTGTTTCAAGCTACAGTCATAAATGTCGCAAAACGAGCATATCTCATTAAAATTGTTAGGCATAACATAAATTGAGAGAGAGAAAAAAGTGAGATTGATTATGTCTAGCACACAGTTTAGGAACATGAAAATTTAGCTTACTCAACAATTCCGAACAGTCAATTTCACAATAATTTGTATAAAAAAGTAAGAGAAGCCAATTTACGCCTTAAATTAAAACTAACTAAACCAAATTCATTTGTCAGCAATTTATACGATACACCTGTTGCAGGGTAAATTCCATTATTTTATGTGCTAAAAATTTCAAAATCTTTACCTGTATTCTCTCAATAATTATCTTATGCCAGGTAAAGATACCAAATTAAGGAATCATAGTTATAAATGATTTAGAATTCTTAACAATGAAACCATACATCTGAGTAGCTTCAATCATTTTTGTTACATGTTGATTAAAAGAAACCTTTCGATCAAAAAGAATTCCTATTCTTTAGTAGAATCAGTATGTTGAATATAAATTGTAAAAGCAATTTTATAAACTGGGGATGACTGATTTAATTTTTTTGTACACAATAGAATATAATCATATATATATTTTCATTTTACCGTTTCATAATTTTAACGACACCAAACATGGTTTCAATAATGTGATGTATGCAACACGAAATGCACTTTCATGCGCAATGTTGCATATTGTTATTATATGTTTCTATCACTTAAAGATTGAATATTTATCTTGCGTTATGAGTTATTTTATGAATCAACAATGACAAATTTTCTAATGCACTGGGCTTTTCCAAAATAGTTGATCGCATAAGTCATTCAAACTCTCTTGTTAAACATTTAATTTCAGTTCTGCTCACATTACTATAAGAGTCATATGAATAGATCACAATATGTAACATACAATGGATATAAATCTAATCTGCAGGAGTATCCTAAGGACGTAATCTTGGCCCAGTACTGTTTTTGTTATTTGTGAATTACCTTTTAGGTTACATGACAGCCAATATATTAAGTATTTAGAGTAAACTAGATAATTATTTGAATTTACGGTTACGATAATTATTAATCAATTAAATTAGTAGAATATGCAATGTAACTGATTTGCTATGAAATATTGGTGTAATGTTTCAACGTGCTCTGGTAAACATCTCATTATTATATAAATGATGTCGGTCAGTGGTCGCGCGGTTTAAGGCGTCAGTACTTGAATCGAGGTGACTAGATTGGAGTTGGTTTGCGCCCAGCTGCCGGTAGACCGTATATAAGCTATATTCGTGGAGAGGATTGGCACCCTCTCTGCGGGTATGGTAGGTTGGTATAATGTTAGCTTGGGTCAATGTGAGAGATTGATACCGGTTGATATTTGACTACCCCCCTAATTAATGAGGTTTTCCAGGTTTCCCTCATTCCTGCACTGAATAGTGGTTAGGACCTACCAACGTAAGTCGTTCCTGGGCGTAAATGCGGCCTGCTTAATAATAATATTCCGCCCCCTCTCCCGCACAAGTCTCCGACTTCTGGGCTAATCCCTGTGATTAGAATGAGGGGTAGAGATATTATTATTATTATTAGTATTATGTAGTTCTTACAAAATGTAATTAAATTTTTGATTCAGGAATTTTGATTCAATGTACATTGAAAATATTCAGTCATTCTGTAAATATTGACATTGAAAGCATTATTTATTTCCCTCTTTAATACGAAACTTGAGTATTATCATTTTCTAGCTAGATATTTCTTTTTATAGAACTACTGACATAATACAAAATAAATTTTTATAGCACATATGAGTAATGAAATTAGCTGCGGAATGTGGACAAAATATGCACATAATACGCAAATAAAAATAGATATGTATTTGAAAAATACGAATTTATTGTTTCACTTAAAATAAAAACCACCACAACAACAACACTTCAAAACCACATTCATAATTAAAATGTATTGATTGTTATTGATTATTTGCCTACTCACACAAAATTTTATTTTTATTGTCTGAAATAATAGCTTTGTTTTCCCAACACCAGAATCAGGTTTCCAATCATTAGATGCATGCGCATTTCAAGTAAAACCATAAATTTTCAACTTTAACGTGAGCGACAGAAATACATTGCGCGTGAGTTTGAAGTTTTCAACTGATCTGGGGACAGTGTCTCTCTTTATTACCCGGCCATAAAATTTTTGAATATATTCTAGGTAGACCGACCTGTTCCAAAATTAAAACAATGAAAAAAGCCTGCCAAATATGTATGTAATTCTAAGTTCGATGGCTTGTATGCACAATATGTTATTTTTTAATAATATATGCCAATATTAAAACTAGAAATGCATATAACATGCCTAATATGCAAAATAAGCACTAAACATATTTGAGTTACCCTAATTGTCACTATTTTACTTTTTATTCACAAATTCAGTTCATGATCATATGAGACATTTTCAGAAAATTTAGTAAAATAAGAAATACATAAAGAGTAAAAAGTGTGACAAATAACGACATCCATATAGAAAGAAACTTTATTGCTTGCTGGACAGTAAACTATCCCTAAATAAACTAAAATCTCATCTGATTGATCGAAAATGTATTCGCAGGGGTCCGATATGAGGGAAACTTCAAAGATGGTATGTTTCATGGGCGAGGAACTCTTCTTTATCCTTTGGGTCAGACAGTGGAAGGTATATGGAAGCAAGGGAAGCTGATAAGTTACATTTTCAAGAGCGATGGCTTAGAATACAGTACCCCGTGGAAGTACTGCCAACAACCCGATAGAAGGTATGTTTGATAAAGTAGATATACACGCTCAGAAGCCAAAATATTATGTTTGAGCTCGTCATGCCTTATGCGAATGTCGCTGGTTTACGAAATACATGGTTTAAATTTTATTATTATGCCGTGGTACTTTTTCATCACTAGCTAATAATTTTGCATGAATAATAAATCACACGCACGCAAAATAAGCTAATATTTATCCACACGAAAATTAGACACAAGCCTACTTAGAAGGAAATAGCAATATCAGCGCCTGAAAGAAAATTACCACCAAATACATTGAAACTTTTAAATGCAAATAACTCAGAAACCAATAAAGTTAGGCGAGCTAAACTAGAGCACGTTTTATGTAGAATTGAACCCCATACAGGATTAACTATGACCAATATCTACTACCATGCGGTCCGTTTTTTGCAGCACTTCTAAATGCAGAAACGACAAAAATTAACATTCTTATTAGTAATAATACCTGATAGATACGTAGGTAGCAGTTAATCCGTTAGCTCCACTATTTTGCATTCGTTTTTCATTATTTCGTTACAAACTGGCAAAACTACAACATTTGCATTCATTATAACCACTCACTACCGATAAAACACACTTCCTGTAGGTACATACAGCTAGATAAAATACCTAGGTATTTATTATATCGAACGAAAGAAGAAAACATTAAAATGTACTCGCGGCAGTCTTGTGCCATAATCTAGAAAACCAAACCGGCGAACTATATTGTGGGAAAGTATCTGCACCTAACACAAATCTCTTTATTTAATAACTATAAATAGTTTAAAAATTAAAAAAGGCACTAAAAGCTGAAGAAGAACACAAATCTACAACGTAAGTACATGGTAAACACAGGAATTAAATTATGATTTGACTGGAAATTTTGCGGTCGTATTACTAGTTGCCTACCTTACCTACTCTGACTCTTTAAACGCGTGACGGACAAGTCGTATAGGTGGCGTTAAATAAGCATTTAATATAATTTCGGAAAATTTTGATTTCGCTTTATAAATAAGTTTTGAATTTTTTTGAAGGGTGATTCCGTTAATTCTATATTTTCTCTATCCTCTCTTAAAATATCTGTACTTAGTCATAGTTAACTCTGTATTGTAATAATTAGTAACATGTTGAATGTACCACGACATTATTTGATACATTCCAACATGGGTACCTATTTAAATTCATGTTATTTTCTAGATTCCAATCAGAAAAGTCCGATGGTTTACAAGCAGCAGGTGAAGAATATTTGACAAACAAACAGCCTACGAAAGAGCTTAAGCCTGGTTGTTACGATACGGTGGATGGATATTACGATCCTAAACAGAAATGCATCTACAAAGATGAAATTTTATATGTGAAGTATGACTGCAACACACAACATATATATTAATTAACGTTTTTTTAACACAATTTTTTTCAGGGACGGCAATAAGATTTATCACTGTCGACAGAATCCAGAAGTATTGCGGTAAGATATATTAGTTTTTTTTTTAGTAGTTCAAAGTAATCTGTTTTCCATATTTGTCTTAGGATTTGCACCAAAAAGGAAGAAGACTTGATAAAGCAAAACTTCCGCAAAGCTGAAGATGAACCCGTTCAATACTGTCCGGCTCTTTATGAAATATGGACAACAGGGAAAAAGGCAGATATGGATGCTATAAAAAAACAATTGAAAAAGTACCCTTCGCACTTGCTTCGTACCGTTTCCAGCGATTTTCTTTCAGATTATAACAGTACCGATAGTTCTATGTAATCGTGTCAGTATCATAATGGGCATAGTAAATATGTATTTTAAAACAAGTACGTGTTATTATTTGTAGAACAAGGTATGCTTACGCTACATTAACAAAAATGAAAGCAATTTCTGCTAATTACTTGTTTTTGTATCTTTACGTATTAAATAAATAGTTATTTTTATTGTAGATTTCGAAATGCTTTTTTTTCATTCGAGAATGAAATTTTAACTGAAAAAAAAAATCACTCGAGATTATAAAAATATAAAAGAATTGAGCAACTTGGAAAACACGAAAACTGTATAGCCCATAGTTACTAAAATTACCAAAAACATATGAAGAAAAAGTTTCACATATGGATCTCTAGCTGTTCGTGTTTGTCACATGTCACACCCGACAGAAATGAACCTGAATACACGTAATGTAACACTATAGCTCTGATTGGCTGCTCTATCTTTGTAATATCCCACGGAAGGTCAAGAATGCGTGAGATGCAAGTGTCTACATCTAACGGTTACTGGTTCAGTCGATGATGGAGGTGGCGGTCTTACAAAAACTACTTTTATACAATTTGTAGTAAATAATACAATTGTGTCTCTGTTGTTTTTGGTAATGATGACTAAAAGTGTTGAATTCATATTTTAAATTTTACAATATGACATTTATTACAAAATATAGTGTAATCTCTCAATTGGGTTAGCTTGGAAATACGTCACGTAGACAAATAAACTGTACTGCCACTCTTGATTACACAAGAAATATTCTTCAAATCAATTTCACAACTGCCAACGCTTTACTTTGACGTTTCTGTCACTCACGTTTGGTTGCTTAATATAAACTGACTCCAGCGGCGAAACCGATCCGCTTATATAGATTTTTAGGGTTCTAGAAATTTTCGGCGATCAAATAGAATATGGCCGAGAATGTTCCAGAAAACGTCAAAATAAAGGCATTACAAAAATTATAGATTCTAACATAAACGTGAACATAATTAACAAATTAAAGAGGTGAGGTAGGTGAGTTTCAATTATAAATTCTAACGTAAACAGGAACACAATTAACAAACTAAATGCTTTTTATTTTTGCATATACTGCTTTAATACAATTTGTAGTAAATTATACTACAATTGTGTATCTAAGTATAGTTCTGGTATTTCTTTAGTTTTTTTGGATTTTTGCCACACTTCTGAAAAAAATAAAGATTAATTAAATAAGCCCTTGCACCAAACGGATCAGTCAAGGGTTATTTTTGAAACACAGTTTGCCTAACCAAAAATTCTCACACTGAAAAAAGCACTTTAAATTTTATAATATGACATTTATTTCAAAATATAGTAAAAAATTCCATTTACAAACCCTATTACTATAAAACCTTTGCATTTGTCACAACAATGAACTTAGATAATTTAGGTACTACATTTGTAGTTTACTATAATTTAAGCACAAATTTGTAGTAACTGATTTGCGGGTATTTCTTTGAATGTAACGTTATGGTCTTATACATTCAATACTGAATAAAACACTAAACGTCAAATAAAATGTAGATATAGAGAAATATTTCAAGTATTTGCAAAATTAATGTGTGGATATTGTACAAAATTTTTTTTTAACAAAAAGTGGATTCGCTACGGAATTCGTTGTTTTGATGTTTTTTTTTTATAACAGAAATATTAGATATTTCATATTTGATTTCACCATCAACCAATTTCCTTCCTTTGCTGTACCGTACTGCTCCAATTTGAATTTTAGGCACCCTACTGAATTAATATATGGGTAATAGGACGAACATTTAAATCTCTAGAGTTTACCAGTCACATATGCTAATAGATATAAATCCGCCAGCTCAAGCAAATATAATTTAATCCTTCCCTACAATATTGGTTCTGCCGAACTCAAAGATTTTTTCTGTGTCATGAAGGGTTATGTAATCTCATATTTTATCTATGGATTTAACTTAATTGGCAATTACTTCTGGAGTTTGTCGGGTTTGCAAACATGTTCCCCTTCAGAAATGTAGCACTACTTTGATGTTACCATTTTCATAGTGAAGCTCTTATGTCGCCTGAGAAATGATTTGATTAATTGGAAAATGGAGCGTCAGCGTGCATGCTATACAGGGTGTGTCAAGTTATATTCCCTGTGACGTATTTTTAGAAGGTAAAAAACTTATTTTAGATCGTTAGTAGCCACGGGCATAGGTCAGTGATAGTAGAGTATTATGTCGTGGCATTTTTTGATATTAAAACTTTTGATACAAATAATGACTAAATCAAAAAAGACAAATAACTCAAAAACTCATAGAATTAGATGAATTAAACAAGAGTACAGTTTCGATGTAAAACTGAACTGCTTTTTATATTTTTATATCACTTAAATTATAGTTTATTAGACAAAAAAATGTGTTTAGATTTACTGAAGTAACCGTGTAATCAATATGAATTACCTGACCATGTAATTAATCTTATAGGTTCAATATCCTGGGACAGTAGGTCATTTGAACAAAGAAACAAACAAAACCTTTAATTTTACGTGCGTTTCGGGTTTATTACATAATACCCATGTTCAGAAATTACAATATTCTTATACTAACATCGCATAAGAATGTTTAATTTTTCATAATAATTTTTCCAAAAAATTATTTTAGATTTACTAAAAAACATATAAATTTTAATTATACTCGTAGTTTGTCTTGCGGTGCGAAATGAAATATAAAATATTTTAACGCGTTTTTTAGTAAATCTAAAATAATTTTTTGGAAAAATTATTATGAAAAATTAAACATTCTTATGTGAATATTGTAATTTCTGAAGATGGGTATTATGTAATAAACCCGAAACGTACGTAAAATTAAAGTTTTCGTTTGTTTCTTTGTTCAAATGACCTACTGTCCCAGGATATTGAATCTATAAGTAACCGTGTAACTAACGTCTTACACAGTTAACGGCATATTTTATATCAAATGCGTAATTCTCATTCCAAGAAACATGAAACTACCAATTAATCAGTTGATTCTGCTAAACATTTGAAAATTATTTAGAAAATTCCAATTAAAATTCCAACTTTGAACGCACTGTATCTCGTAAACCTTCAGTATTTAGTATTTGGATCGGTCAGTGGTCGCGCGGTTTAAGGCGTCAGTACTTGAATCGAGGTGACTGGATCGCTGTGGGTTCGACCCCCGCAGCCGGTAGACCGTATATAAGCTATATTCGTGGAGAGATTGGCACCCTCTCTGCGGGTATGGTAGGGTGGAAGAGTGTTGGCTTGGGTCAATGTGAGAGATTGACACCGATTGACATTTGACTACCCCCCTAATTAATGAGGTTTTTCAGGTTTCCCTCATTTCTGCAATGAATGGTGGTTAGGGCCTACCAACGTAAGTCGCAAATGCGGCCTGCTTAATAATAATAATATGCCGCCCCCTCTCCCGCACAAGTCTTCGATTTCTGGGCTAATCCTCGTGATTAGAATGAGGGGTAGTGATATTATTATTATTATTATTTATATAAGACATGTTGAATCATCATATTTTGGTCTGTGTATCCAGTTTAATGAATAACCCTGTATAAGGAATAACATATTGGACATTTTTTCCCATACATCATTCATTTTTATTAATATTTAATAATATATTATTCAACGAGTATATAATGATGGCTGTAATTCACTGCCATTGACACGCACAACGCAAACATGACATAACATACTATTCAAAACTGTCAAAACACCTTACTTTTAAGTTTGGCATGTGTCAATTTTTATTTTGTTAGTTCATTCCCGATTCTCTGAAACCAGTGATTAATGATTTTATAATTATTAATATGCACTAATTTATAATGTACCTAATCATTATTCACTAGTGAATAATAGATATTATTATTTAGGAAACACATGTATAATAAAAATTTTATATAAGACAGGCGTGTACAAAATTATTATTTTAATTATATATTTATTGTTTTCTAATTTAACAAACAACTTAATTGTTTCTATAGACTACGCCCCTGAATTTTCTGTCCGTATTTAGAAAACACCCTATATAGTTTGGTTTGAAAAATGTACACACTTTTTGCACATTTTTTATAGTGATTTGAAGAATGTTGAAAAACTCAATAATTATTTTTAAAAAGGCACTAATTTGTAGCACATCTTATCGAAAATCATAGAATTTCTCTTGCTTTCGGTGTACCTACATCAATTTGATTATAACTTTTTAATAGTTCTTCAGGAGTCCATACTTGGACCTCTTTTATTTGATATATTTATTAACGATATTGCGGAGGATCTTAATATACAATACCTATTATACGCTGATGACGTAAAATTATTTTGTCAAATTAACTCTGTTTTGGACTGTGAAAATCTTCAGAATAACCTTGTTTCACTTAACGACTGGTGTAACAGAAATATGTTGCCTCTTAATATCAGCAAGTGTAATGTTATGTCGTTTCACCGAAAAAAAGTACCTATCATGTTTGATTATATATTGCAAGACAGCATTCTCAAGAGGCCTGATAGCATTAAAGACTTAGGTGTTATTTTTGATTCTCAGTTGAATTTCTTACAGCACATTCACAGTTCCTTATCCAATGCTTACAGGAGTTTGGAATTTGTTTTACGAAACTCTAAAGATTTCAGGAATCAGTCTACTTTGCGATTATTGTATACAACTTTTGTGAGATCCAAACTTGAATATGGTTCAGTTATATGGAATCCAATTTATATTACATATACGTCATTACTGGAAAGAGTCCAACGAAGAATTTATAAGACTGCCACATATCTGTTAGATGGAGTTTATCCTATTCAAGGTACTCCACAAGAATTGTTTTGTGCTCGTTTTAATCTACAAAGTCTTGCCAGTAGGCGTACAATGCATGGTATTATTTTATTATATAAAATTATCCATTTTAAAATTAGATGTGAATCTATTACCAAAGATTTATCATTTAGAGTTCCCAGATTGAACTCTAGGAATTGTGATTTGTTTATGTTACCCTTTGCCCGTACAAATATGTTGTTAAAGTCGCCTTTGTATCAAATGCTGAACAATAGCAACAATATGGAGGGTTTCAATATTAACTTTTGTGGTGTACGTGATATAAAAAAATATTTTCAATAGGTGCATGTGTATATTCTTGTTTCTTTTTATTTATTTTTATTTTGTTTAGTA
This sequence comes from Monochamus saltuarius, assembly GCA_025584915.1. Classification (NCBI taxonomy): domain Eukaryota; kingdom Metazoa; phylum Arthropoda; class Insecta; order Coleoptera; family Cerambycidae; genus Monochamus; species Monochamus saltuarius. The sequence goes on from CM046726.1 coordinate 3,785,286, forward strand.
ACTTTATTTGTTTTTTAATTATTTTGTTATTTTTATATTATCTGACAATTTAACTTTTAGGTTTATTATTTTTTATTTTTACTAGATTTTACTGTTTTTATATGTTTAGACTTTTATACTACTTATATTTTATTTTATACAATCGATTTTTAATATGTAGGTATCTCTTTTTAAGTATTTTTTTTCTCTGTTATTGCAATTTTTCCAGTTTAACTACTTATCCTTTAAGTGGGTTATACTCGTTGGATATTTTAAGAGTAAATAAATAAATAAATAAATAAATAGTATTTATGAATCTGTGAAGAACTGTTAAAAAATTCTAATAAAAAGCCCGTCCTAAATTTAAATTTCTGTTCGATGCATCCAATGTATTGGTCCTCTGGATTGGAAAATCTTGCACAACAACACCATAGAAATATGAAAATACTACAAATAAAACCTTTTGCTTCTCGCCATAAATGTTATGGACTTCGATACTCGATACTGACGTCAGCAAATTTTATTTGAAAATCTAATTCATTATTCAGTAAATAACAACCTCTCTCTTACCTTTGATTTTGCTACACCTTGTATATGCCTCTGGCGGTGTAGTAAGATATATTTCATTGCAATAGGTTATTGCATTAAGTCATTTTGAAGCATTAATAGCATAAAATGATAAAAGGAGGGGATACAGTTTTCGTTCCCAGTGTGTAGTTTATAATCAGATCTACGGTATTGATCAGTGATCACGTATTCAGTAAAGGAAGATGACGGATATATGTGACACACACCCGATAAAAATAGATTGGATTCATAAAAATGAATGGAATCATAAAGGTTTCTATTTGTAAGTGCATTATGGAACTGGAGCAATAATTCATCTTTGAATATAAAGGCGGAACGTTTCCTCATGATGCCTTTATTCGAATAACTTCTTATTGCAAATAAAAAATAATTTACTATACTCGTATAGCAGTATTAATAAGTATCTAAATAATAATCTGTTGCTACCGTTAGTATATGTTTCTACGTATAACACTGAAGTATTGTTTTTAATAAAATACTATATGTATTAAAAATAAAGGATACTTTGGCAATATTCTGTAATTTTATCTTAAAATATGCAATATTTATTCTCAAATAATTAATGTTAATTAATGATTCATGTCCTAATAATGGTAACGACATTCTTCATCAATCAGACATGCATTGCTAGAAACTTACAGACTAAGAGTAAATATTAATTGCAATACATGCAATATAATTAATATTAATCATATAAATCGAGGTAAAGCATCAAAATAATTATACCACAATTCAATGCTCGAGTATTAAAATGAGACGGTGAAGTGTACATTTATTTTATAGAGGGTGTTAAAAAAAGAGTGTATAATATTTCAGGAGGTAATAGTATGAACCAAAATAAGTAGAAAAGTTTTAATAAACATGGGTCCGCAAAGTAACGGTTGCGGAGACATGGACCACTATTCGTTTTTCAAACATTTTATTTTATTAGGAATAAACCGACAAAGGAAGCTTTTAACAAACAAAAAACGAAGTTACAGAAGATGTCCAGCAGGCACGACATCTTCGTCTCAACGATATTCGAACTCTTTCGAAAATACCCTCCTTGGTTTGGATTTCCTGACACTTTTGATTAATCCGTAGCTGCAGCTCTTCCAGGCTATTTACAGGAGTACCATACACTAATGTCTTCAAATATCCCCAAACAAAGAAATCTAGAGGGTTCAGATCAGGCGATCTTGGGGGCCATAAAACAGGTCCGGCCCTTCCTACCCATCTATGTATATTTGATTCAACTTAAAGGAAGTCACCCAAAGAAGTATTCCTAGAAATTCAGAAATAGCTTATATCTCCTCTATTGCGGTTGAATTTAGGTATTCCTAATGTGCAAAAGTAAATTTTAGTTTTGAAAGATTCTGAATGATTTCATTAAGCCAGGCATGTTTTTTTTGTTAGTAAATTTAGCTAGATTAAATTTTATTCAGATAATTATTGAATCCAATCTTGTCTATGGAATTATTCCTGAGCGTACATAGATATTTGGTACCAAGAACATACATATAATTTCATTCATTGGAATTGTAGAAAATTTTTATTTTATTTACAAATAGAAAAAGGAAGAATTAATTACTAAGCTAAAACTATAAAATATAAAAATAAACAATGGATTCAATGAATTTTTTATATAAAAATATTAATTATGTCTTAACTAGGGAACAAGCATTAAGCCTGTATTATGCTCGGGTAGATTCTCGTATTCGTTATGGCATTTGTTTGTGGGGAGATTCCACTCTCAAACATTTAAGGCCCAAAAAAAGATTTTAAGAACTTTAGCTGGTCTCTCAAGCACTCATACTTGTAGGTTTCTTTTTGTTGAGTTCAATATTTTAACCGTCATTGTATATTTTAGAGTTATGTGTATATATTTATAAAAATAAAAATAAATTCATGCTTAATCGAGATATTCATTCTATAAATACTAGAACAAAACATCAGTTTCGTTTACCATTTGTAAAATTATCAGTTGCTTCCAAGTCACCTGACCATATTGGCTTGAAAAATTTTAATGTACCCCCTAGTGAAACCTATAAGGTCAAGTGAAAACTTGCATGTCTTTAAATCCATTCTTAAAAAGTTCTTGATGCATAAGTGTTTCTATACTCTCCAAGAATTTTTCTCTGACATGTAGTATTTTATATACTTCTATTTTACATAACTGTCTAGTGTTTGTTTTATTTTATATTCATGTATGTATTTTTATATATATATATATATATTGACATTGTTTTTGTACTCTATTGTACTGTATTGACTATTGCTATACATTTCTTTTATAATGTCAAATAAGCAAAATAAAATTATTATTATTATTATTATTATTATAAATCAGATCAGTTACAAAAGTAACAGAAAAAAAAGAGAAAGTTTAAACTTGAAAAATATTCTTAATTGCACTGTTACAGGTAAACTTCAATTTAATTCAACAGATCGTCCCAAGTTTCTAAATAAAGGTAAAAATTTTAATAAATTTATTCTGGCCCTCGGCAAGTAAAACAAACGCCTACTACGTGTTGCCTGATTAGATATTTGAAAATGGATTAATTACAAACACTGGATAATCACACAGATTACTTTAAATATAAAGAAAGTGACCGAATACATATTTCTACGTTGTTCCCGTCTACACTTTAAATCTATCAAGTAAAATGTCGCGTGGAATACCTATCCGAGGATCAATTCCATCCTGACGATATGAAAGTAACTTTAAAAATAACCTATCAACATCTTCAATTTCAGATTGAAACAGCTTATAACCAGGATCTCACACAATGTGCGTGCTTGACAAGAGCGTTGAAAAGTGTCGTATATATTTGAATATCCGAAAAGCCATAGGACATTCTAATTAGAAATCCTAGACTTTTATATGCAGATTAACGATTCTGTCAATTAAACTTAGTTTATTATCGAAATATTCACCTAGATCTGTTACTGTTTCAGCACGGTTAAGAATAATCATTCATATTATAATTGTATAGTATGGGACAACTTTTTCTAAAGAACGTCATCACAGTGCACTTGCTAGCATTTAGAGAAATATTGTTATGATATACACCAATCATGAATACGGCTTAGGGTGTGTTGTAACACAGTCATCAACGATAGTAACATACCTATAAATTGTTAAATTATCCCCACGAGATAATTGCATCAAGATTTTGAATCATATCGTTAATACAAATAACAAACAAGGTCTTAAAATGAACCCCTGAAGTATACCCGATGTAACTAGCACGAAATTAATTCATATTTGTTGAAATACCTTCAAAATGCAGTAAAAAATCCACAAACGCTATTAATATAAAATGTATGAGCTCCATGATTAGAATGAGGGGTAGATATACCTATTAAGTATTATTATATAGTGGGAAAATTCAACGCTGGTCAGGCCTTTAATCCGCAGAGTAGTTAATTTCACACATATTATGAATAGTTAAATTTTTTTTATAAAAAATTGCTCTTAATTTTTCGCCACTCACTTTAAGCCACCTACATCACTGCTTTTAAATATAGTACCTACCTGCGCTTTTTTTGTAGACAATAAATAGGTATCGTCTACGTCAGCCCACATTTGTGTACGCCCAATAAAATTATATGTTTTTTGGAGATGATAATTTTTAAGGATTTTCGAATCTGGAAACATCAATAAAAATTTCTAATATAAAACATCTTTGTACAATTTTGATAAAAAAATTAAATAGACACTTAGCTCCACACGTCACGTTTACGGTAGCTGTCAGTTGCTTCCTAGTTATTCGAGTCATATGTATCTTCCACCTGGCTTCGCTCCTGTTTACGTTACACCTCCAGTGCCACGCGGTATACAAGAAAAACCTCGCAGGCGCCGCCATCAATCTACAGCAGCGTGCGGCGCGGCTTTCCAAAAGATCCAGTTAGTCCTGACAGCAGAAAACATCCGAACGCCGAGGTCCTGCGACGCCCTGTAACTTTACAGTTGCAGCGGGAAAACTGTTGTGGCGAAAGCGTTATCAGTACCGCGACGGATCGTAAGCGCTCAGCAGGTTGACGTTCATTTGTTTGGTTCGCCGCGACACTCGTTATGAGTCCGCTTTGTTCGCAGTGAAGAGGGCTGGTCGGTGTTCGAAACAATTCCACGTGCGAGATGGTGTTACGCGATACCATAGAACTGTTTTGATTGAACTGAACATGTGTGATTTTTGGTGAAACAGATGTAAGTAAATAATCATATGATTAAGTTTCATTGGGCTAGACGGTCTGACTTGTTGAATAAATAAACTTTGGTAGACTTTATGTTACTTTAACTTATGTAAGAAAATTATTGCCTTCTGATTAATACACAGTCTCAAAAAATTAGATATGTTATTAACAAAATAATGTAATTGCAATCATAATTTATCATTTTGAAATATAATATAATTTGCACTGTTTGCTTCCTGCCTTAAGATAGACATACAGGGTGTCGGAAAATGACGCGTTAATATTCCGGGGAAACGAAAAATTAATGGCACAAAGCCTTATAACATTTTTTCAAAACTCAAAATTAGTAAGGTAAGGAGCGTCCAAAATGTTTTTAAATGAATTTCTTCTAATAACTTTTTGTGACTACCGATTTATTTCTAATTTTGTACATGCATTGCTAGTGTTTCTTTGTATCCACGTTCTTAATTTGACGCATATATTACGCCAAAGGGCCTAAACTGTCTTTAGCCTTCAAATAATGACTTAGATGACATTTTTGAACATTTTTCTTAATTTGGATATAACGTTATTACAGACTGTCAAAAAATCTTCTTCTCTTGTTATATCACGTAAAAATGAGCTGTTTTCGAGAACAACGACTTAAGACTTAAAACGTTCACTTGAGTTAATAATAATAATATGCCGCTCACTGGAACTAATTTTCAAAATTACATAATAGCATATTCGCCAGAGTTTGGACAGTTGTAGGACAGCATTTCGAACATTTTTTGTGAAGGTATTACTTGAACTTAAATTATTAATCATTGTCCCAAAAATATGTAAGTTTACTAGATAAACAAATATTGCTTTTAGAAAAATATAAAATTCAGTAAACTATTTTTTAAATATTCCAAAGATAAATTTATTTTAACATTAATCACAATTTTATTAGTAAATTTGTATCTTATTTATTGATCAAAATCAAAATTACTGTTTATCGTTTTGGTATAAACCATAGATAATTTATGAAAATATGTTTATAACAGGAGAGGAAGCTAAATACTGGAAAAAGAACAAAACATCCAACGAAGAAAGATGAAAAATGTATGTACCTAATCAGTTTGATTTGCCTGATGAAAAATTAAAAAAAATATTTAGCTAGTAAAGCGAGGAACATACATGTCAGTAGAGGTTCTTTGAATGCCATTATGCAGGTAACAGGGATGTGTATTCCCTGCCTAAATGATTGTTGACAATTCAATTATTATTTTTTAATATTAATGTGATAATTAATTTATTGTCTGAAGCTATTTATTTGTGGCATAATTTTAGTCACTATCGCGCACTTCCGTGTTATTGACGTTTCGAAAAACTCTCTGTTTTCGTTCTCAAAATCGTAGTAAAAATGTTTTTAAACGTATGTCAAGTTTGACAGTTTAAAATTTTGACAACGAAAACAGAGAGTTTTTCGAAACGTCAATAACACGGAAGTGCGCGATAGTGATGTGATTTTTGTTATTTTTACTTATCTGCTTTTTTCAGTGTGAGATTTTTTGGTTAGGCAAACTTAGTTTCGAAAATAACCCTTGACTGTTCCGTTTGGCGCAAGGGCTTATTTAATTAATCTTTATTATTTTTTCAGTGTGGCAAAAACCCAACAAAACTAAAGATAATTAATTTAGTTATGAAAAAACTAAAGTTGTTTAAACGAAACTATGCTTGATACAGCTTACTCAGTTTTTATGTGGTTCCTCATTTGTTGAGTTTGTGGAAACATCATATCTATATCTCCAACAAAAGTTCGGTAACAGCATTTGTTACCTATGTAATTCAGTTACTAACTGATTTTTGATAATGCTAAATTAAAATTATCACTAATACATGCCTTATGGTAAAAATGATAATGTTAGAACCAATCCGTATTGCTTTTATTACACTTAACTAAATATATTTTTTTAATTTTTCATCAGGCAAATCAAATAGATTACTGAAATCTTTTATCCTTCTTCGCTGGATTTAAATATTTAACTTGCCTTCAATTTATAAAACCACGAATTAAATGTAAATGTAATAAGTCGTCCATTTTCACAATTCATATGTTATAGTACACCTAGCGACACTTAATTTCTTGTCTTTAAGATTCTTCATAACGTGTTAGATCACCATTATTTTTTAACAGGCTTAAGTTACAGGGTAATACATACTGCCAAAATTTAAGGTGAAGAAATATAAAAGTTAACCTTGAAATAACGTCAGTGTTATTATGACTAAAATGAGATATATACTTGGGCTGATTAGGTATTAAATACATTTTTGTAAATTTAAAATGATTTTTTAAAATGGTTGGTCGGAAAAGTCGTAATATAACAGGACATTTTTTAAAGACTTTTTGACGATCTTTAATTACAATTTATGCAAATTTATTAAAATGTTCAAACAAAAAAGTTCTAAGTCCTTATCTGAAGACCAAGAGCAGTTTAGGAACTTTGGCATTGGAGAGCATATGCTTTAAATTAAGAACATGTACATTGTACATGTACAAAATAAGAAAAAAATCTGTAGACTCACAAACAAGGTATTAGAAGAAAATTAAACAATTTTTTTAAACGCCTTATAATCCGGCTAATTTTGAGTTTTCGAAAACATTTTGTAGAGTTTTGTGGCATTATTTTTTTCAGACATCCTCCCTTAGCCAACTAGCCCCCCCCCCTCTCCCCTGGAATATTGACTAATCATTTCCGGATACCCTGTATAATAATTTAACCTTTTAAACTTTTTCGGAATTATTAATAAAAATACACTACACTAAACAGTTTTATTACTAGGTCTTGCAATTTTATTTTACTTAAAGGTAGGTACTAATTTATACTAATCCTATCATTTTAGAAAATTAGTTTTTTCATTATTCATTTGATAAATGTTGAAAATGATTTCTATTATGTTTTCTAATTGTCACGCTATACATGTGTAACAACATACATACATCCTTAGGAATATATTAAATCTGTTGACTGAAAAATTAAATATTATGTTGAGTACAGTACAAATATTTGTTTTCAAATTAGTGCTTATATTAAATTTTATATGTCGATATATTTATAAGCTATGTTATTTAGGTACGTTGTGACTTGGGACTTTGACTTTTTAAGCTGTTGTAAGTTTTACCGAGCAAGTTGTAAAGTTCGTTAAGAAATAAAGTTTAAAAAGCAGTCCCTAAGCAGGATTTTCTTGCCGTCTCAATTCTCCTGCAGTGACCCTTTTGTAAGAAAAGTGAAGTTGTTACTTTATTTGTTTTATACATTTTTAAACACGACCTAAGCGTAGCAATATACATCAAATTTAACAAACAAAGAGCTGTTTTAATATGCCATAGATAAAATACCTAAATAAATAAATGTTTATTGTGCTAACACAAAAGGAGAGAATTCGGCAAAGCCGTTCTTCCGTTCTCCCTTACAGTCACAATATTCTCAAGTAAATACAATGTCAACGCTACTAAGGCAACAAGGCCTACAAAAAAAAAGAGAAATAAAGAAGAAAACAATTATTGTAACAAAATAACAAAAACATCAGCAGTATAATTGCAAACATCAATTGACTAAGATGACTAGATGACTAATTAGTTTAATCATTGTCCCAAAAGGATTATTTTTGTAAGTTTACTAGATAAACAAATATTGCTTTTAGAAAAAATATAAAATTCAGTAAACTATTTTTTAAATATTCCAAAGATAAATTTATTTTAACATTAATCAAACAATTTTATTGGTAAATTTGTATCTTATTTATTGATCAAAATCAAAATTTACCGTTTATCGTTTTTGGTGGTAAACCATAGATAATTTATGAAAATATGTTTATAACAGGAGAGGAAGCTAAATACTGGAAAAGGAAATAAAAATTAACAAAACACTACCACAGACTAAGATTTGAAATAAAATTGCTAAAATTCCCCTTTTTATATTTTTGTAAATATGTAGGTAAATACCAAATTTAAATTGAACTGGCAAATAATCGGATACGTCAATGGAATACTTTTTTCCTGTTCTAGAGATTTGAATAACGAATGAATAAGGAGAAACAAATGTCTATGCACCATAAACAAAAATAATTGTTTACACATTTGTTTGAACATACAAGTAATATTTATAGCCTCGTTTGATCACTTCTCTAGCTAAAATTAAATATTATTTCAAATAATTTCAGTCTGCTCACGTTATTTTAGTTCCCAAAAGACAATTTCTATGTTTCCTGTTTGTTACTGAAACCTCGCCTTGTCCTTAAACAATTATTGAGCCAGTAGCACCCACAAATTGAAGTAACAACCTCAGATACGAACTATAAATTATTTATGGGCACTTACAAAATTATTATTTAATGCTCCAAGTACGAAATTCCGAAGCAAATAATTTGATTTGTTACGTATTGACTTTGTTTAAGTAAATTTCAGTTTGTGGAATATATTTGTTTTTTCTTATGCAGACGTCGGTGCTTAACTCTCCTACGTGTCGCCATCAAACAAACCACTGAAAATAACCTTGTTATAGAAACACAAGTTCATATAGCGAATTCCAGTTTTAAATTTAAAAGAAAACTTGGATCTTTGAAAAATAATGTCACCTTGTGAAATAAATATTTGAGGCCCCTTTGCACTATTTTTAATATTTGCACATATAAATAAGTCTCTATTACTGCTACAATAGAATATTTTGGTTTCTAAAAAAGTGTATCTACCAATAAAACATTTGTTTTTTATATACCTATTATCCAGTTTTTTTAAATTTTAGTGAATTTAAATTTTAGTTACTAATTATACAAGGTTGTAAACAAACCTTGAAATTTATTCTTTATTCTTCTCATATGTAGTCAAATATAATTCTTCTAATTAAAGATCTCAATCTCACATAATAAACATAAAATAATTGATATATAATAATTTTCCGGATTGTTATGCTGTGACCTCGGTAACTGATCGCTGTCAGTAACAGAATTAAAGTGCACCTCTCTAGCCACAGTTAGGACTCTTTGACCTGTTCTTGTTGTTCTCGGGCTAGGCTTTGTGGGAGCAGATCGGCTAACGGTATCTCGGAGCCCGCCTGTATATTGACTTCAGCTCCTGGTGTACGAATACGTACGTATGTATCGGATTAATCTATTAGGAAATTTGATAAAAGAACTGATATCTGTTTTGTAATAGGCAAGGAGAAGAACATTTTTTCCATAATATATATTTATACTAGACATTTAAGTTAGCTAAAGGTATTTAATCATTTTAAATTGTTTATGTATATTGAAAAGAAGTACAAATATTATTTTCTTAACTCCGTTATATAAATATTATGTATACATGAGGAGCATCCAAAAGATAAAAAAGTTGTTGATGTTTTTACGGAACATATCAAAAACTTGGTTAACTTGGGGGTGAACGTTTTGAAATGGGGACACCTTTGAAAAAATACTGAACTGAGCGGCGAGCTGAATGATAAATTAACTTTATTTCCTTATAAATGAAGTATCAGCGGTGATGGGAATACTTTTTTATTTGTTTTCAACACAATTCGTGGATAGAGTAAACAAACTAAAGCAGAGAATTATATTTGTCTCTGGATAAGTCTTCGAAAGTAGGCTAGGTTTTATTTACTTGATTCTGCCCAGCTTTTTTGGTTAGAAATTTGGAACAAAGTTGTACGTGATGCTTTTTATGAGTATGACAATGAAATATTAAATGTATTAACTGTTTAATAGAAATCTGGAAGGAATTGAAAAAGTTATATACTTTATTTGTTGCTGTTATTTTGGTTATAGATTTAACAATAATGTATTACACATTATCTCTACTTTTTTTCAAAAGTGCATTTTCGAGTATATGTCAGTGTTGTGAGGTTAAGGTTGCCGTATTTCTCAACGTAAAATTATCAAATTTATGGAATTTTTTGGTACAGAGATCTCTATGCCTGGCATACTGATGAGGGCTAACAAGCCCGAAACCGGTCTATGTCTGGTGGTGTGTCCGACAAGGGTTCTTGGCTGTTCACACAAATACTGCAGGAGCAATTCAATGCCGGTCGGGGCATTAGTCCGCGGAGTAGTTGTTTTCTGCAGTATCATTTACAGATTTAATGGCTCGTCGCCCAGGGCGAGAGGTCTGCGTTAAGTACCTGCTGCAATGTAGGTCGCTTCCCGTAAGTCGAGCCGCTTAGACCGAGCAGAAAGTAAGCAGACCACTTATATCTCACCTGTTATCATGAAGTCAACGTGCATTGAAGTTCGAATATCTCGAAAAATGCAGCGGCTTATTGAAATAAAACAAGTAAACCTTTTTTGCTTCAAATTGATTGAGGTTTCATATGTGTTATAAAGAAATGCAATAAACATATCTACAAAAAAGTTTAATCCGAAATCCGATTATATAGATAAAACATACTGTAAACAACGCCCTGTATGTGGTATATTGAAAGTGATCTTACAATATGATATGTCTCTTAAAATACTCCTATACCGAATTTCAAAGAAAAGTTTCTAAAACTGTTTGAAATATTGAGAAAAATTCAATATCCACTCTACACTCTGTATTTTTTTAATATTGTCATTCGGACTAACATAATATGGCTCAGATTGTATATTTTAATATCTAAAATCCACAGTTAGTCCATAGTACATTTATTAACTTAAAATATTTGCAGGTGGCATGAGATAACATTCCTGTTATTTGCTAAGCTTTACATTATTCACTTCTTAAATGTCTGTAGGTAATTCATACACATAATAGCTGTATTTAGTAAAAATAATACATTTTCACTGTTCTTAAGATAAAAATAAACAGAATGGCAGAAGAAATTTATATTGTCAAATTTGATATTGATTCATCATCAGTCAAAATTCTGGCAATAGAAAGTATTTTTTAACAGAAGAAATACTTGATATTTATTATTTTGTGTGCTTATACAGAATCAGTAAAATACCTAAGAAGTTTTTAATATTTTACTACATATGTGTAACACTTTTAAATAATTGTTACATCTACTCTACAAATTTATTATTATACTTAGAAAATAAACGTGCATTACAATACTAGTCATTTAATTATGAGCCTTTTATTTATGCATGTTTAAATAATTTATTTTAATCTAGATAACTTCAGACCTCAGTTATGCCCAAAAATTTACGATTTGGACTCGACAAACCGGGACTGATATGTATACCGGAACTGGGAGCTTGTCACAATGTTTTGTGCGAGGATTAGATAAAGCAGGAATTTAAATTAAAGCCTGTGCTTAACAATAGTATGTTTCGTACCAATTTAATTTTGTTATAAATAGTCTGGTGCAAAATTTCTAAAATTGCGTCTATGTAAGAATAACATCCTACTTTCATTAATGGCCGATAAAATTTACCCACTACTACTACACGATAAGAATTATTTGTAATATTACGCTATGTATTGGCGGTTATTTGTTGCCTACATGGAATAACACCAGAATGTAATGTTACACAGAAAGAGATACTACTGAAACAATTACTATACATTTGTATTTACAATTTTGTCGCAGAATAAACTACAAATGTAGTAAAAGTATTATAGTAATTAGGTTGTAAATTTTAATATAATTGTAAAATTTTTTAATATATTTTGTAATAAGCGTAAAATTTAAAATGCGGGTATAGTGCAAAATAACAATATTTATAAATTGTATCAATACATAACTTTTAGTCATGATTACCAAATCTGTAAAGGCAAAACTGTAGTATTATTTATTATAGTAGTTTTTATGAGAGCGCCAAGTCCAGCATAGAGTAAGCCAGTAGCAGCTAGATGTGTAGACACTCATCTCGCGCAATCTTGACTTTCCGTCGGTTATGACAAAGACCGAGCAACCAGTCAGGGCTATACATGTTACAACACGTGTACTCAGGTTCACTTCTGCTGGGGTGACAGACACGAAGAGATCCATCGAGAGATTTTTACCCGACCCTAAAGCATACCGATGAGAGCCAGCAAGTTTACAGCATCGTTACATATTTTTGATAAACATTATGTTATTTGACATAAACGATGTAAGTCTACTGTATTTTATTGTATGAAGTATGTATTTGGTAATTATTGTGTAAATGTGTAAATTTTCTCATCATTTTTATCAGTGTATTACTATATATTAAATAATTTTATATTGAACCCTTTTGAAGCACTATTTTGGTTAATTTTATATCTAGCAACAATGAAACTAGCAATATAAACAATTTAAATGTAATAGTTGTTATTTATAGTCATGGTATATAATCAGTCGTTTTACATGACAAAACAATGAAATTTTTGTACTTTTTGGAGGCGTTTTTTTATGTTAAAATTTGAAATTTTTGAATGTTTATTTATCAGAATGTATTCATAATTAAGTATATTTCAATTTAAACATAAGTTTTAGCAGGGCTGACAACCAAAAAATCAAAATCAAATCGATTTCTTGGAAAATGGAACACCCTGTATAAGAATTGATGTTATCATCAGATTCTACTCCGCATCTAGTGTCTGTATACCAAATTTCGTCGCACTGGCTATGATGGTTTCTGAGATATTCGCACTGAAAGTCTTAGAGGGAACACCCGGTACCTATAATAAAATTAATAATTTGCATATTCACACAAACCTTCTGTATGTCCATGTAGTATGTCCATGTATAAAATTCCAAATACTAAGCAGATGTTTCATAATCTATTGCTAATATATATCAGCTATTATATTACGTTACACAATTAAGGCTTACGGTGAGCGCTCTATCGAACGATATATAAGATCTGTTCCAAAAACCGTTAAGAACTGGTTCAGAACCGTGAAAAATGTTTGACCAACACCGTCTTACGCCGCATTCGCCGAGAATACATTAACAACTGAACTGACTGACTAATTCTGGACGGTTCGGAATCGATTCTTGCTGTGTTGGAACTAACCCGTAGTTTTCGCTCAGTAGCTCCTTAACGGATAATGATAAAAATATGCGGTTTTTTTAATAGACTACAAATATTATTTTACGTCGGCGTGTTTTGAAATTTTGAAAAAGTGTAAAATTAATTTTTTTTAAATTAATTTTGCGTATTTTCAAAATTTCAAAACACAGCGCCGACGTAAAATAATATTTGTAGTCTATTAAAACAAACCGCATATTTTTATCATTTTTCGTTGAGGAGTTACTGAGCGAAAACTATATCCCTTTTGATCGAGCGCTCACCGTAAGCCTTAAACTAACACTGTAATTTCACTATTTTAAGAAATGAGTTAGTCTTGTAGGATCTGATTTGAAATATTTAAACCTATTATAATAATGAATAATTAATTGATTCCACATTTTGTTGGTAACTAAGATATATTATAGTAAGATTAATTCTCATCGATGTACATATTTGATTTCATTGACATAATAAATATATAAATTACGTCATTGTTATGAGTCAGATATATGCGGTATGACTACTGTTGATATAAAAATGTTATGAATCAATCACTTCACTCATTAGCAATTATGACGTGTAAGGAAAATCTCATGCATAGGATAACCTAATTATTTCAATGGAAATACTCTGATTTCGTATTTAAGGAAATTAATATTTGCTATTAATAATTTATTACTGCATGCATGCATGCATTCCATATAATTGTTAGGTAGATATTAATTCACATATAAATTTTATCTACATTTAATTCCATATTTACTTAAACAGAACCTCATAGAAAATTTGTCACTTTTTCTGATGCATTTCTTAGTTTAATGGGCATTTTTGTTAATTTAATTTCTTTTAAGATTAAAACAACTACTCTGCCGGCTAATGCCCCGGCCAACATTGGATTACACCTGAAAAACCAGCTTGTTAATTCTTATCAGTATGCCATAGGTGGGGTAGGTTAGGTAAGCACTAGATGTATTACTACATTTCGCGTATTCAAGGTCTCTCCTGTCTGGGTTTAACAGACAAAACAACAAGGGTTAGTCGTCGGTTATCTCACCTATGACATACTGATGAGAGCTAATAAGCCCGAAACTGGCATATGTCTGGTGGGTCGCTGACGAATGACTTTGGCTGTTTGCTATAGATTTTTTAGGAGTAATCCAATGCCGTTCGAGGCATTAGCCCGCATAGTAGTTTTTTCCTGAAATTCCGCTGTTGCTAATATCGTGATCGCCGAACGCGATAGAAGTCATGGGCTTTCAATGGTACCTACAGCATGCTTTGAATGCTTGTTTTTAGTATGTATTTTTTTTTGTAATTGATAGTATTTAGGTATCTAGATAATTGTTCAATTTCATTGTAGATACTTTTTAATTTCATACATTGTTTATCAAGTTGTTCTGTTTAGCATAATTTAGTATTTAATATCAAAAAGCATTTTCACGAGTTCATATGATAACAATAATTGCAGGAAGATTGTTTTGACTTTGCTTCATTTTTCTAGAAGAAATTCTGAAATGGTCACTGGCATATGGAAATTGTGCAAATCCAAGCAAGAAAAAACTAAAATTTTTGGATCAATAAATAATTTCAATACACAATATATGTACTATAGATAGTGTTATATTTTTTAATATTGGTAAATGGCAAATGTTTGATTGGAAATTATTTGTTTTAATAACCTTGCAATAGTTATTTCATTAATTCACATTTAACAACCACATAAACAATTATTTTATATAAATTAATACATTATTGAACGTTCATGGTTAAGAAAAAGCTACTATAAATAACCTGCACCAGCGCTAGTGTACCCAAATGTCAAATGTACCTCCCAGAACAGAGCAAGCATGCCCCGACCAACATTTAAAAAACCCTATAACAAAAACCCAAAGCCTTTCATCAGAGCCTCACCATACACTAGACATATACCAGCTTTCAAGCCTATTAGCCCTCATCAGTATGCAATAGGTGAAGTAACCGATGAATAGCCCTGACTGTTTATGTCTGAGTAGCTTTTCCTGGAATTCACTTTTGCCAAGTTCTGCTCATTATGGCATTCTGATCCTTCTTCATCAACCACACCTGTCATTTATACAGTGCCAATTTTTTCATATCATTATCCCCATGAAATAGTATTAACAAGTCCCTCATTTCAATTCCACTTTTGCCAAGCATAACAAGAAATCTGTTCGTAGCTTTTTTGGACGCAAATTATTATTAGAGTTTGACAATTGGGTGTAAAATCAGTAGCATCACTTAAAAAATAATTTAACTGTTACGCACTCTAATGTCTGTAAAATGTCTAGGAAATTATTTATATTTACATAATATTCGCCACATTAGTTATGGTAATTTTATAATTAACTCATGTAATTTTACAAATATTATGTAAATTTACAATATTAACTGAAATAACGCCTACCTAACACATGTTAGTAGCCGTTATAGTCCTGTTATTCACAGAAAATACTGTAATAGTTCTATTTCATTTTGTATTTTTAGCAGTAAATTATGTCGAATTCTGTAAATTTAATAGGAATTACCAATTTTACGTATTTTTACAAAGATAATTATGGTAATCACATTCCAACGCATGCGCCTGCAGCGTCCCGTACTAATAATGGTCGTCTTGTATATACAATATTGTAGTACAGTTGAAATTAAAGTGGTACAAGCCCAGTAAACACACGTACGTATTTTAAACGTTTTATCAACGTATCATTGGTCGATAAACCGTGTTACGTTACAAAATCGACGGTTTGTTTTTGGTGTAAAAAAACACGTTTATAGTATAACGTTATAAACACGTTTTATTTTATTTAAAATCCTCACTAGTCATTATTCTTACGTTAAACTAATGTTACAGCTAGACTATAATTTTACTATTGTTGTTAACGTTTTATGACGTAAACTTCTAAGTAATTATGTACTAAATGTCAATGACAAGGAATATCAGATCGTTATTTTATTATATAAATAAAAATTTCAAATATAGGATGCATAAAAGTTACATCCCTACATCTTTATTACCTACCACTTCCTTTCAACAATGAAAATTTAAATAAAATGCCCTATGTATTTTTACTTGTTTTGATAAATACGGTTACCGAAAACATTTCGTCTTATTAAAAAATTTCATATAAGAGAATGTAAATTTTCACATCCACCACCTAAAAAAATAACATTAAAAAGCGACTTTATTGAAATTTCATGTAAATTAGGAAGGTATACACCTACATTTGACAAGTAATATTTTTCTGTTGTTTTAAGTGCAGTTATTTGTGCGTGTTCGTTTTCTTATGGAAAAATGTTATATAACTATTTGAAGTGTTGAAGTAATTAAAATATTGAAATAATAACTTCAATTAATATTTCTTATATCAAAGCTTGCTTTACTTACAAATTGCCGCTTCTCTATAAGATGTGTAACTTTGTGGTTCACCCCCGGAGGGGTTTCATTTTACTTCAACAGATGTCGCCCACTTCGTGAGTGTTCCCAATATTTACATTCAGAAAGCTACTTCTATGGGGTTAGAATTCGTTTGTATACACAATAAAGAACATGTAGTAATAAATCTTTATGTTCATTTACGAATTTTGCAATGCGTTAGAATTTAAGTCAAAATAAACGTTTTTTACACGTTCAATTAAATATGTATAAGAACCTTTTAAGAATAATTCACTTGATTGGTCGAATATAAATCACGTGATACTCGCTGCATCGGGAAGGGTAGCGCAGTCCCAGTCAGGAGTCAGGTTAATCTGCCGGTTGTCGAAGCTGTCCTTTGTGTTGTATTACTTCTGTGGTAAGTAATTCTCTATATTTGTTTCTAGCATTTCATCGCTATATATAAATGTAGTTGTAAATATTGTTGTAAATCTATCGGCAAGAAAGAAGTTACGTAGGAATCTAACAGTCATTATGTAGAATTGTAGATGATTCTCATTTTCAATATGGCCGTTGGCTTGGCGGCCAGTTAGAAGTTACCTAGGTGGGTCAGGCATTGAAGGAGTAATGCGACGAATAATGAAATTTATCATGGAAAATCAGTTAGGAATTCAATTTAATTAGAAAGAACTTTATAACAAAGTGACATTTGAAAAAAAAACAGCTATGATCATTGTTTTAGGTAACATAACAAGTAATATGTGACCACTGATTTCAAATTGTACTTTTGATTCTAGAATGAGCAAAGCTCAACTTCCCCCAAACGAGAAAAATGATCTGCGAGTTGCCTGGGCGGTAAAGGAATGGCTGAAGCATTCGGCTGCTAGATTTAGCCAAGGCACGAAAAATAAATAATAATGTTTGATAAGCTGTAGGTACATTATTTTTTTAAATAAATTTAAATATGAAAAACTGTTCTTATTTAATTGTATTGATAATTACGTTAAAAGTAGCTTTTAAAACTACCAATTTAAATTAAAATCATCAGTGCATTTAATGCAATAAAAAAAACGTTTAAAATAACGGTTTTACAACCTTTAATATAAACGTACAATGTACGTTAAAAATAACGTATTAAAACGTACATTTTATCGTGTAGTATTCGTGTTACAGTTACGAAATTATAACGTGTAAACGTTAGTGTCTTGCAACGTGTAAACCAGCGACATTTGAAAGTTGATTCTACGTTATGAAATTACCTATTTTTAAATGGTGTTAAGTCATAATAAACGTTTTATATACGTATGAGTGTTTATTGGGAGACATTTCAAGATTGTGATTAAAAAATTCAACACGTTTAAATGCACAATGTGTGGTACCGCATTTTCCAAAAGCAAGATATCCTCCCATTCATATCCTCAAAGTGTCAATAACTTTTGCATCCTGAGATAGGCATAAAAACCATGATGTTAATAACATTTCAACTCGCACATAATCATTTTCTGCTGCTAAGGGACACCTATCATGATTATTAATTAAACAGGTCTCAAATTAACTATGAATGCTTCTTTGTCGTTTCATCAGTCTATTGCGAAAACGTGACAACACGTAGCGTCATAAAAGTAATAACATAAACGCAGCAACATGAGAACCGAATCTGATAACATAGCAATGTCGTTATACGCGTAATTGGAGTTACACTTTTTCCGCTAGGTTGGCGTTTTTGAATATCCATATGGCACAGGTGCAACAACCTTATAATACTTAACGCTGACGTAGAAATTGCCGCTGGGGCATGTCCGCATCGTAGCACTAGAAGGTCTTGAATTTAATTTTGTTTAAAAGTTACTCCGTCATTTCAACGGAGCATATTGATCGATCCGAATACAATTGAAAATCGAATGAATAAATTTCGGCCCCGAAAAAGTTAATTTTCGGTTATTAAAAATGAAATTGACTCTTCTCATTTTTCAAAGAGGGGTTTGATTTTTAAATGAATATTTGGGACAATACTTTATTATTGAGGGAAGCTTAAAAGAGAGACTAGAAGAAGAATCATTTCATTTAGTATTCGTAAAAGCAAATTGAATCGGGCTTAAACCAATATTGTTGGCTTTGTCAGGTTTTGTTTTCAATTATGTATTGTAATTATATTCTGAAAGGCAAAGCGAATAAGAATTTTAAATTAAAAAACAAATGTTTGATTTCTTAGTTAAATGTACAGTTAGAGAAACTACAATTAGAATAAGTAATTTCATGGCCAATCTCATTAGTAGCTGTAGTAGTAATAATTTATGAAACTTCTACCAGGATAAGGAGCAACGTTATCTGCCTATGTTTTGGAAATTTCTTCTTCTCTTCTTGTTTTGTAACGTGTCCTCTACATAACCCTTCGGTACTATAGTGATAGACTCACTCGTCAGGAACCCACCAGACATATATCTGTTTCGAGCTTATTAGCTCTCATCAGTATGCCATAGATGATTTGTATTTTTAATTGTGTTTGTAGAAAAAGTAGGGTATGATATATGTGCTAAAAAGGATGTTATTTTGTTCGTAGGAACATCTGAAACTTTTCTTGTCACAAAATAAAATGTCACTTTTTGCATTCATCTACAATCTATTCTTTTTTAAAAGTAGATATTGGTGTCAAGATATATTTAACATTTTAGGGTACTGTTGAATGAGACAATGGCATTAAGAATAAATTATTGGATAATAGAACATCTTTGTCCTTTGAATTACATTTTCTTTGTCATTTAAATAGACTTGGAGTTTCACAAAATGAACGTCAGGAAAGGGAATAAAAGGAAAATAGCTCAACAGTTTAAAGTCCTATTTAGGCAAATATTTTCATACACGTTGGTCGTATCTGGAACGCATTTGAAATAAATTTAGATAAGGTCGATAGAATGTAACATTTCATTAATATAAATAGAAATGCATTAAAAGGGCTAATTCGTAATTTTTGTATAAAGAATTAGGTACAATCTATTGCAATAGTAATGACACTCATTTATTTCAAACTGCTGACGTATTTGTGATCAAATCTAATTTCAACATTGGTTCTTAGTTGTTTCCACTCAGCAATAGCAATCTAATGAAATTTTTAGACATAACTTCCAGCAGTCTAATAATTAATTTGAGGGAGTGCCATTATTATAGCAATAAATTGTACAGTATAATCAATCTCTGTCCAATACCATTAGATGTATGGGAACAAAGGCATCAGTCTAATTGTTGATATTGCCCCATCTTTTGACGTTTGTAGGCTGTTATAATTAGGTGGCGTGGAATCTTGAGATATCTTGAGATCCATGCCACAAAAAGAGGCGAATCGTTACTTGTTACAAAATAGTAGTAAAAGTAATACATGTAGTAATAATGAAATATGCATAATTTGTCAGATCTAAAGGCTTCTATCGCTCTGCCCTCTGGATCTGAACATCAAAATTTGTTGTCAAAATTGAATCCTTACTTTGACTTATCTCATAGCGAAGATTATATAACCAAAAATTAAAAATAATATGTTTTCAACACGAACCGTCAAATATATGTGTAATAACTGTGAATATAAATTTCGTAATGTTAACTTGATTTACTTTACCGTGTACATCAATTAATGATTTATTTTTCAGAGTAAGTTATGTACTTTTGAATTCTTAGTAAAATAAATACTAGATTGTAATAACATTTAGGTATATGCATACAGTATTTATTTGTATTATGACTGACGTAAATAATGAAATTAGCTTCAAATCCGTTTCCATTTAGCGCAATGTTAGCCACCTAATGAGATTCGACATACAATTGAATTATTGGGAAACGATTGTTTTCCAACGACACGAACTTAAGTGAAAGCAGCAGTAATTCAACTGTTTCTGTATAATAATGTGGTAAACATTGACAGTTTCGTTATACACATATCCATTGTACATTTTATTCTATTACACGAGCAAATTTCGTTTAGTTTAGTTAAATTAAGTAATACTGTTACAATGACAAATTGTATTTTAATAGATATACAACTGCAATTTATAGGACAGGAAAGTTACACAAATACTTTCTAAATAGCAATAAAAAATATATATATAAAGGTCCTTGTTAGTTTGTCTGTTCTTACATATATTTTTTGTATTGTTTACTGTACTATTAACTGTAAAACTTATCTTGTTACTGAGTAATTGGCCCAATGGATATTTTAATTAAATAAATGAAAAAATAAATAAATAAACACATTGTTATGCCGCGGCCTCGGTAAATGGTTGCTGCCAGTAATAGAATTAAAGCGCACATCCCTAGCTTTAACTGAGATTCTTCGACAAAACATTTATTTTAGATATTGGCAGTCTACAAAAATTTCAGGCCAATTATTGATCAAATTATGTACAATATTATACAATATAGCCATATATATACACTGTCTACGAGTATCTAAACTGATGACATTATACTCAGTTAATAATAGGTCATGGGGATAATCTATAGGCGGATAAAGTCCATTTACCTTGAACTAAACGTACTTTTAAATTTTCTATTTTACAATAAATTGTCTACTTCTGATTTGCATATTTAAGATACCAAACCGAAAAACAGTATTCTAACTTGGAACGCACGAAAAAAAGTAAAATCAAAGGAATGCACTAATTGACTGGATATTGCCTCGAATTACTGAATGATAATCTAGGATTAAATGTGACTTCTAGGTAACTAGATGTCTTGGGTCTTCAAAGAGGAATGCCGTTTAGGTTATAAGGAAAGGCTAAAGTACTTTGCTTGCGAGAAAAAGACAAGATATTACACTTTTTAATGCTTAGGTTGAGGTGCTTCATATTGCATCAGTAATTAATTCTCGGTCGAGATTATCCTTTAATAATTCACAATGAGCAGCTTATACGTCATCCTCATATAGAAGACAAGAATATAGACCATCAACATAGATGTTAAATAACAAGGGACCCACAATTGAGCTTTGTGGAACCCTAGATAAAGCACTAAATTGCGATGACTTAAATCCTTGATGCTGAACAAATTGTAGTCGGTCGTAAAGGTAAGATTCAAATAAAAGACACAACTTATCATCAAGAAGAATACTTGACCTTTACCATCAAGGGTTTTCGTTATGATTTATTCTTCAAAAACGTTTAATTAGGCTAATTTTTGGTATATCTCCACGTAGCACTTGTAAGCAGTGTTTCACTACTAATAATATTTTGACAGTGGTATGCTTAGTATTCCTCGACATAGTCATTGTTATTATGAGAAGTCACCTTATTACTCAGGCATTAAAATATATAATAAATTACCACGATATATTAAGGATGTAAAAACACATAATCAATTCAAACTTGAACTAAAGAAATTTTTAATTTCTGAATGTTTTTATTCAGTTGAAGAATTTTTAAATTAACATATTTTCTCCGAGTTTTTTGTAATTTTTTTTTGTAATTTGTTTTTGTAGTACAGTCAACCTGTGTTTACTGTTTGTTTTTTACAATGTATTTCTCTGCTGTCTTGAATGTTTTTCATTGACTTATACTCCTTTGATTTGACGGCCATATCTGTTTTTTGTAACAGCTACAGTGACAAATAAATTATTATTATTATTATTATTATTATGTTCGTGCAATAATAATGACACTTTTTATAAATGAATTTTGAATTTCTTTTAAACTATTAATGTATTTGTAATGAAATCTACTTTAAATTTTTAACATTAGTTTTTAGCTGCTTCACTCACCAATAGAGATTTAATGAAATTTCTAGTCACAACTTCCAGAAGTTCAAAAAGTGTTTTGATGGAGTGTCATTATTATAGTAAAAGCATGTACTGAAATATTGAATGTAAATTAGTGTTTGTGGATTTGCCCTTCATAAAGCTATGCTGACAAGGACTAATAATATTACTTTTGTACAAGATTGTCTAAGGAAGAGTTGATTACAATTTCAAGAGGTTTGGTCAAGTCAAGTAAATGGGCGGTAATTAGAGATCTATCGTAACTATCTCCACTTTTAAACCCCGAACAATTGTCGAAAGCTTCCAGTTATTTGAAAAAATACATGTTTCTACTAAGAATTAAATTAAACAGAACATTCACTAGCTTATGAAACGGAGATGCACTATGTTAAAAGCCTGATTATATTCTAAAATGTATTCTAGATATATTTCAATAAAATTTTACCTGTATAAGTTCCTGTTTTCAACTTTATAAACTGCAGGGAAATTTAGGTCACAAGACAGAATATAATTTTTGATGTTTACATGTAACGAACTGTAGCTGTTGCGTAGTTATCGATCCTTCTGTAAATATCACCCTTTTATCTTATAAACCTTGATTATGTTTAAACTGTTCAACAAATGAGACGAAGGCACTTATATTTTGCTCGTACTCTAGAAAATATTAATTTTACTCTCCATTAATGCCGAACGTAAACAATAATCAAATCCGATTTTTTGATTATAGCTTGGAAAGTGTTAGTGAATTTCACGAAAAATGTAACTGATTAGAACAGAAATGGTTCATATTGTCCAATTAGTAATACGCCACAAATTTTTATGTGTTCATAGTATTGCCATATTGACGAAATTTTTATTCGATTTCTATTACCGATATAGTTTCATTAATGCTGAGTTCTAAAGTAAACTAAAAGTCATTTTGACAAAATCTTATTTGTGTTAACATATATGTAGACATATTATTTAACATTGTTTTGTATTCTTATGCGTAACATAAAAATATTAATTTAAAATTTATTTGCTACCCTGAAGAAATTAAGTTTCTTATCAGAAGAACGGTTTCATATTTAACTGAGATATTCGGTAAAACGATACACTTTGCCGATTTTTAACAAGTATACCGTTTTATTGTAGAATTATCCACGGGATCTAAAAATAAATTTTAAATGATTATTAGGTCATTGGCGTAGAAGTTGGAGTAAAAAATCCCGCTTTCCTACGTCACTGACCTATAAAAATTTGTAAATTTTACAATAAATTATGCAGATGTGTAAATAAATGTTAACATCACACTAAACTTGAATCAATTTGTTATATTTTATTTTCAAAAATTTCATAAATAATATGATTTAAGAAATCGACCAAAACGGCTGTGTACAGTGGAAACGGGAAGACTCGGCCCTTGCTTTATGAAGCAATTTTGAATTATTTGTCGAGTTCTATCTGTGGTTAAAGTTTTACCTTAACTGGTGCACCCTGCAGAGTGTAATTTTTGGGATCTAACATTGATGCATGCATGCACAGCAATAAATCGACTTTACACGCTACTAATTTGGAAGTACACGAAGTTTAATACGTTTTATTTGTAAAAATGTTGAAAGTACAAATATTTACAAAAACCTTAAAGGGTAAAATACATATAGAATATTAATTATTTGATCAAACTTACACCAACATAAGTAATTTACCAAATCGAGTTTAAAATTTAAACGAGAACGAGTAAACCCTATTCCCTTCCCAATTATAATCGTTGCTATCCAATACACAATACGATCACGGACTAGTGACAGTTGTTGTTTACATTTCATACGAAAATTCGTTCATAGTGTTGACACAAAATGTATAATTAGCTTAATACTGAATGTTTGTATTTGTTGTGCCCTTGTACTAGAAAAAGGGCCTTTTATAAAAAATTCTTAGACACCTGTTAGACACCTACTAATACTGTTGTCCTTAATAACTTTATTTATACTAATGTATTTGAAAATGTCTTTAATTTCCAGGAAACTCTTGATATTTCTTTATTTTTTCATTACAAAGTGCTGGAAAACAATCTCTTTTTTAACTTCATTACCACTCTTACGCCATTGATTTAACAGTCCCAGTATATAAAGGGCCTTATAAACTTGTACAGTATGTTAATTTAATAGGAGATAGGTATATAGTTTCTAAACACACTTTTCTCGAATTAATACCAGACGGCGTAGTTTGTAATGCCTGCAGTTTGAAAATTTACACCACAAATAATAATTGATTTACACCAGGCTTTCAGGAACTCTTTTTCCGTGAGGACTTCTCTGTACCAAAAATGGTTTAAATTTTGGATAACATTTATTTCTCTTCTTTTTGCTGTCTGCAGGTGGGCGAAAAAGGCATTTCTGCTTTTTATTTGATGTTGAAAAAATTACTTAAACATGCTTATATAGGCTGTTCCCTAATTCACTTTGTATTTTGAACAAAGAATGTTTCTAGGTACGTTTTATTAATTATTAAAAACTAATAGAGGTATTTTAGATTTATTTCCCCATACTGTAGATGAATCAAGAAAGAACTTCATAAAATTGTGGGGTGGTGTGATTTCAATAAGGACAGTGTATTGTGTACTAATATTTATTGTTGCTTGCGGTTGGTTAGCACCCACAATGTTATCCGCTGAGTCGATGTTATTGACTGGTTACAAATTTGTGACTGCCCGTCGCTCCCGTAATCTAGGTGGTTCCTCGAAGGGTCTGTTAAAACAAGTGTGTTTCTTAGTTTTCACCATGTAGAACCCTGAGATAAGATTTATGGGGACGCCGGTCATCTACTTCCTTATATAATATTTACAAAATATGATATTTACATTTAACACTTAAAAACAGACGTTGAAATTTAAACACAGAACTAACGCAAATATATGAGTAGTGCATTTATATAGGTATAGAAAGAAATATTTTAACTACATAATACAGTGTGTACAGAAATATGTGAGTGTAGAACTAATGACAATATGAAATGAATATATACAAAAATAAATATGTTTGTTTATACAGGGTGTTTAAACAGAGTCTATAGAAATATACGAGATGAGCCGCCACAAAATTATGACATGGTTTTGGTACACACGACGAGAATATGTGATGGCACTTTTAAAAATAAGCAGGGCCCATAAGAATATGTTTTTAAAAATCTGCTTCTTATCTTTATCTCTACTAGTGAAATTTGCAAGTAAACTCAGTATTGTTTTTCTGCGGTTAACATTATTTTAAATATTACTTTGACATGTTCCACCAAAACTAACATACATGCAATGCAAAAATAGCCCTAAAACTGTGATTCGGTGACACAAGAAATATTTTCTATTTAAAATTGAAGGCCTCATGTATTAAATGATATATGGTATAAGGTCGTAATAATTTTTTAAATTAAATTAACTAAACCGATTGCTTACTCGATACTATAGTTGCGGCAGGAATTCAGATGACTTACGTCACGGCTGACGTTACGCTATTGTTTCTATTGTCAACATACTTTTCGATATTTGGTCGCGTCAAAAGCAATCATTTTTTGCAATTTAGTGCAATATATAATGCAAACATTTAGTGTAGTATATAATTTTATCATTCCCAGTTACAGTTTCTTAAATATTTTAATGACAATATAATGAATTATTCATTTGTTCGTATGAAGTAAATCGTGTGAATTCTTACCGCGACTGTACTAGATATTCAGGCAACTTATCCAGGTACGATGTGCACCAAATTTAGTTTGAATATCTTGGAAAACGTCTGGAAAATAAAAATACCTATAATTTTTTACTTTATCATCCTCTCTCTGCTGCTATTTCTTACCTTTTTTGTCATATGTTGTGTGTATATAACACATGCTGTCTGAAAAGAATTTTTTATCTGACTAACGACCAGTATGCTAACAGAAGGCATTTCATCTATCCCAAACGAATTACGTCTTTGTTATGCCATATCCCATTTTAGTAAATTGTAGGCAGTATGTATTTCGCCACCACCACCATTTGCCTGATGCCTTTCTCTGAATGATACATTTGCCAACATATTTTGTGAAATAAGTAGCCAAGAGTGGATTTTAAATAATATTACAGTGTGATTCAAATTCTAAGTACCCTCTAAATTAAAATTTTTCTGTTTTAATTTTTTTTAAAGAGGTAAGTTAAAAAGACGTAGTTTATTGAAGTTTTTTAACGTTGTTCTATAATGAGTAAAGAGATAAGGACTAAATCTGTGATTCATTTAGTACTATCTTACCGAAATTACTTACAATTACTATACAACTGCTTTGAACTATATTGCTTAATTTAAGCACTTGTATATAATTTACTTTGTGAATTAACGTTTCAGATAAATATTTTGTTGGGAGTTATATTTCTGGAAATGTTTTAGTTTAACATGTTTTGAATATACATTAAAATTTCTAATGGTTTTGCGAATTAAAATTATAAGCAAACATTTCGTGTTTATAGTCACATACAGGTATCGTAGTAGGCAGACAGACAGATATACATCAAATTAACAATCTTATCAGTGCGAAACTTTGTTAACACTTACTTTTCGAAAAAGTTGTCTACATGCGGATATATATATCAGTATGTAAAAGATTAAAAAAAATATCCAATATATTTCATGCATAGAATTTCTGTAAATCTTGCATGGTACAGTTAGAAATATCTAACCTATCTTGCAAATTATTACAACTTTCATATAGAGAGTAAAGCGTCGAACAAATAATAAACTTGATTCTTGTCTAACTGTGATAAAACCTTGTATTGTTGGGAGACTTAATTTTACACAGAGTAAAATGTAATGTGAAATTTTACTTCAGTTACCCATAACAGCACTAAAAATTGGTTTTAAAATCGTGACAGGAACAGTATGTGTATACACATATATTTGGAGTGGTATTATTGTGTATTTTGTAACTTAATGTTGTGTGATTATCTAAGTAGTGTGATTATTACACAATATATCTTTTACATAATTTATTGAATGATTACAAAATCTACTAAAACAATTTCTACAGTTTACATTATTAAATAATTTCTATTTATATACAGGGTGAACCTTAAATAAGTACAAATATTTTAACCAGCAGTATAGTTCACTGTGTAGAACACATAATTAACAGTTGTTTCACAAAAAAATCAGAAATAAAAAAGTGAAATTTTAAATAAATTTTGTAATTTTTCTGTAGAAAACTTGTTGAGGACCGCTGACTTTCATACATTTGTGATTCATAGCGCTTTAGATTGAATGTGCCGTTCACAGTGTTGCCAGTGTTACACAAATGTCTTTGCTTGAACAAACTAAATTTAATATGTTAAAAATGAAAATCATAGTTTTTAGTTATTATTCATAAAATAACTTAAGGAAATTGTGTCTTGTGTCTCTTTCTAACAGTGTACAATGGCATTTAATTCGTGAAATATGGATTACTGATTAAATAGTTAATTTTTAACAAACAGGTAAGCTAGTCTGCACGTTTATGTATAATCTTTGAATATTGACATAGTAATATCCTAATATCTTCCTAAATACTTTACGGTAGTATTGCGGAAATTCATTTTTAATCGTTTATAGTAAGGTCTGGTAAGCAGTTAAAATGTATGTTAATATTGCTGCGTATCATACTACATACCCAACTTTACTGTACTTATGCTTCAAACAAGTATTTTTAAAATAGAATTAAGCGTATTACTTTACTATTACGTTAAGGGAAACGTAATATTTATATACTCAAGTCAAGAATTCAGACGTCTTACGTCATACGAACAAATGAATAATTCAGTATATTTTCATCAAAATATTTATGAAACTACAACTGATAGTACTAAAACTATATACTACACTAAAAGTTTGCATTATATATTGCACTAAATTGCAAACGGTTGTTTTTAACGCGAACAAATATCGAAAATTACGTTGACAATAAAAACAAATGTGTAACGTCAGCCGTGACGTAAGACGTCTGAATTCTTGACTTGAGTATATTAGAGAAGATATGGCAACCTCGCTACAAATCATATGGTTCATTAGCTTGGTTAAGCAGCGGTCCTCCAAATGTGGGTATTTTATTAAAAAATTAATATCTCCGTAAATATTAGAAATTTTTAAAAATGACTTTCACTGGACTGATCTATATGACGAACTACACCAGCAGTTAAAATGTTTGTACTTATTTAAGGTTCACCCTGTATACATAATTTTACATCATTTTCATTACTCGACCAGCATTGAAAAACACCTTAAAAACCTTGAACAAACAGCTACGGTTAGTTGTAAGCAATGCCATCAGACAACTATCGGTTTAGAGCTTATTAGCCATTGTTCGCTTTTGTCACATTCGTAACCGACAGATAGACATGAGTACGTGAGATGTAAGTGTCTACATCTAGTGACCACTGGCCACTTAATGCTACAACCTTCTGCAAGGAAGCAGGAATTATTATCTCATTTATCAATTTATATAAAAATATGACAACTGAAAATCTATTATGTAATCATTTTGGTTTACCAAGAGCTGGATGTAAATCACCCTTTCTAAATGCTAAATACTTAAGAACACCGGCTTTCAGAGTTTGCGCGTAACCAGAATTCCAAAATAGGAGAACTAACAGCGCTTTAGGTCTAACAAGTAAGGAATTGCTATTTTAAAAAGTCCCGAGTGAAGATATACAATGTGATTTTTTAATTTTCATTAAATATTATTTAGGTCATTAGTTTTAAACATACTCTTGAACTCAGAATTTCAAAATTTCGTGATGGCATTCGAAAAATCTCCGTTTCATGAAAGCCGAGAAAAGTATACTTTGTATATTTTTTCTACAGTTTCACATTGCACATTGAAAGTATTAAAACCAAACGTTTGATTTTTTGCCACATTTCCCTTTACCTTAGCATAAAAAATGAAACATTAGTCACACATTATTTTATTACAAGTTTACATCGCAAATTTTGATTAAGGACCTCTTTTAAGTAGACATTCTGCACTTCCTAGGTTAACCCTCTATGTTATGTTTAGTTTATAGAATACTCTGCAAAATATACTAAAAGATATTTAAAAGAATACCTTTGATTTTGGAGATTTTAGGCTGTTACGGGGCAATAATATTAAAGCATGTAAATATCATGGATCTCACAATACACTATTAAAAACGCCTTCTACCAAACCATAAGTCATTTTCAGTAGTTGATGGCATGATAATGCTTGCGGTTATGATCAAATAGATACCAGACTTTTACATGGTACAGGTTATTTATGTACATAAACATGTAAAATACAGTAATAAAATTGTTTGCTTACCACAGGAATAACACAAAAATAAAAAGAATCTTCTCCTTACTCATGTTGCATGTAAACTAGTATGTAACTAATTGAAAGAAAATGAGAAATAATATGTATTTATTTACTTACAATATAATGGTATTTTTCTCCATCTAAAATGAACCGTCAACAAAACACTTTTTATCAGCCAGTGACATGGTGATAATACATTTAATTATAGGTATATGTGTGTATTTATTAGAAGAAATCAAAAATTCAGTAGTGGCCTTTGTCTTTAAAATTTGAGAGTTAATAATAAAACTATAAAATAAAATAAAAAATAATACATTAAAATTGAATAAAATGTCCAAAATGGGCACCATTTTCTCTGAAACGTACATTTATTCTTCGTCATTTTAATTTACGGTGAAGTGAAAATGCTTTAGCAGAACATGTGCTAAATGCAGATACTTTTGACGCCGTATATAGAGAGTGCAAGTGTAGTGCGACACGGGCATCACACAGGAAATTTGCCACCGAAACGTATGGAAGAAATGCAGGTACACGGCGTATTGCAGCAGTGTGACGTATCATACACTATAGGCAAAATTATATCCGTACCATGTACAGCGTGTCCAAACATTAATACTATACCCTGTATACACTTGAATGAAGTTTAAAATTTTAAATTACATCTTTTTCGTACAGTTCTTAAGAGGTCTACAATTATAATCAATTTAGATACCTAAATGCATTACTTTGAAATTGTAATGTACCTATTTTAGTAAAGCTTAAAAATAAAATATTTGTTGTAATTTTGCGTTGATGTATCAATTTGCATAGGACTTTATTTTTCAGTAAGTTCAATTCTTGGTGAACTTAAGATAATTTTAATTCAAAGAGCTTGTCAGTGATGTGGCCAATACTGCGGTGTATGGCAAAGCACCATTTACCGTACAATAACACGGTTCAATGAGACTGGGTTTTACAATAGAAGACATGGAAGGGACTTGGCAAGATCGACATCGACCCTAGACACTTTTGTTAGGGTAAATGTATCCCGCAACAAGGTATTGGTTTAGACGAGGAGTCAGTGCGGACAGCGAATTTATTTCAGCAAATCAAATAAATTTATTCGTGAAAATTCGTTCTTTGAGAAATAAAATGAACGGTCTTTGAAAAGGAGCAGAGCATGTTTTGAAAACAAATAAATCCAGTTTTCTCGTAAATTTTAGGTGATTACAATTATACGCAATGTTTAAAAGTGGACTGTTAATATTGGCGCATCCGCCACATTTTTAAAATTTAAACTTACAAAACAGGAATTAATATTTCATTGATAGCCAATGTATGTTAACTCAGTGCTGGTCGGACCTTGTTCTGTCAGTGTTGCACAGTTATGTTTGTTACAAGTTATGAGGTGCAATCCTATTGTTGCAAGATGTTGAAAAAATGTAAACAATTAGTGCATTTTTTTCATATATTCTTCAGTTCAGCTGATCTCTCTTTCCATCAACATCATCAATTTGTACAGTGCCATTTTCTTCATATCATCATCCCCATAAAATAGGATTAACATGTTCCTTATTTCATTTTCACTTTTGCAAGGCTTATAAGAAATATGTTTGTTGCTTTCAAACTAGAGTTTGACATTAGCATGTAATGTCGGTAATGTCACTAAGAAAAAAAAAAACTGTTGCACACTCAAACACACACACAATATACCATACCATATTACTTGAAATGTAAATTTACAAATATTAAGGAAATTTACAATATTTACTGAAATAACACTTAAATCTTGTAGTAGTCCTGTTCTTCACAATATATTGTAATAGTTCTATTTCGCTTTGTAATTTTAGCAGCAAATTGTGTAAAGTTCTGTTAATCAAATAAATATTATGTATTTTTACAGTAATGGTCGGCTTGTCTATCCAATAATGTG
Organism: Monochamus saltuarius; assembly: GCA_025584915.1. Lineage (NCBI taxonomy): Eukaryota > Metazoa > Arthropoda > Insecta > Coleoptera > Cerambycidae > Monochamus > Monochamus saltuarius. The sequence continues at coordinate 3,817,293 of CM046726.1, forward strand.
CCTTAGTGCAGCTAAAATTAAAGTGATATGAGACATTTCAAGTGTGTATGCACCAACAGTATTAACTTATACAGTAGTAGTATGTAAGAAGACGAACTGGAAAATAAATCAGCCGTAAAATAAATTATTTTCCTTCTTGTTTCTACTGGTAAAATTAACATGATTGCTAGATTACTGGTGAAGTTCGTCTTCTCTTCCATTGACCATACTTAACACTTAGGTTCATACTATGTCAATAGTTCTGAAAATTATAAAAAATATTTTGTATAATTTTAACATAAGGTATATCTAAGTATACAGGGTGATCAGATGGAAACGAAACAGAGCCATTTTCAGGAACTGCGTCAAGATTGTAGAAAAACGATCAGACCCGTCGATTTTAGATTAAAGGGGGACATTTTTTGTTGGTATTTTTTACTCCATCACTTTCACCCCCAAGCAAGGGTAAGCATCACCCCAAAATATTTAAATGGCATTGGGGGTTGAGTAATATTTATTTTGAAAGCTCTTACAATTCTCTTTACAACAGACTTTAAATTTTATAATTCCGCCCAATACTTAATAAGAATTTTGATTTTAAAGTTCAAACTTATGTACAAGTAATTAGTAACGGTAAAAATATCATTCATTCGAGTTAAGTACGCCAATGGTATAAATTTAGTATTTCTTGCGTTACATTGGTTTTTGACGATTTGTTATCACTTTTGTAAAAAAAACACAATTGTAAAAAACAGAAATGAATACTATACATACACAATGAACGTAAAATTAGTGGATTCCAAATTTATTTTCTAGTATTATTTGGAAGCGTTGGTTGGTAGTTTATTTATGTGTTTTCAAAAATTAAACACTATGGTTTATTCCATTGCGGAAAAAATGTCCCCCTTTAATTTAAAATCGACGGGTCTGAGCGTTTTCTATAATCTTGGCTCTGTTTCATTTTCACTTGGCTGCCTTGTATATACTTTATTTAATTACGCAGGAAGATTAATTTCTATGGAAAAAGTATGTATATGTTTAAGTATAGTTTTTACATACACTAAATGAATAATTACATTCTAATTTTACAAAGAAGATTAGTAAATTTGTATATTATGTTATTGTGTAAGAATATACATAGTTTTTATGGTAAAAGTACGTACATATAATTTGTACATGTCTGTTTAATTGCATTGGAATTTTACAGAGCTTCAGTAAATTTACAAATCGTAAATAAAATTACAATGACAGTTATGAACATAAAAAGGCCAATGATAATTATGGTAAATTTAATTGAATCATTTTCTTCAGTGCATATGCCCTGGATATTCTATTCCAAATTAAATGTACCCCAATTAAAAATATAAATATTAGTAGTGAAGTTCTGTCGTATAATTTTCGTAAAGCGAATTTTCATACGTTATACGAGGCTCTGAGAAGTTGTGATTGGAATTTCTTAAACACATTAAACGATGTTAATATGGCATGTGATTGTTTTTATAAATGTATATATGATATTTTTGACCAACACGTTCCTAAGCATGTAGCTGTTAGAAATAAATATCCTCCATGGTTCAACTCCATTTTAGTTAGAAATTTAAAGGAGAAATCTAGACTCTTTAAAGTATTTAAACAAACAAACGATCAAGCTGCATTTGCAGAATATAAAAGATATAGGACTTTGGTTAAATCAAATATTAAAAATGCAAAAAGAGAGCATATGGATAATATACAAAATAATATCAAAAATAATATAAATTCCTTTTGGTCTTACGTGAATTCAAAAAAGGGTGGGTCTACTATTCCTCAAAAGTTAATCTACAACAACGAAGAGCTGAGTACTACTCAAGATATTGTAGATGGATTTGCAAATTATTTTAGCACATCATTTAGTGTCCCTACTGACATGAATAATCAAGATGTTTTGAAAGATAAGATGACTAATACTTATTTGCATTTTGACAAGTTCTCTACCGATAACATTTTAGAATCGTTAAAAAAGTTAAAACCAAAATTTACGAAGGGTCCTGATGACATTCCGGCATTTATAGTGAGAGATTGCGCATTTATTTTTGCAGAACCATTACGCATAATTTTTAACATGTCACTTAATTCTGGTGTGTTTCCATCCACGTGGAAAGAGTCGAGAATTTGCCCTGTGTATAAAAGGATGAGAAACATAACGTTGAAAATTATCGACCAATCACAATAATTTCAAATTTCGCTAAGGTTTTTGAAATTGCATTGCATAATGTGCTTTATCCTTTTATACATGGTCAGATTGATGTTAACCAACATGGTTTCATGAGTAACAGATCTACAGTCTCTAACTTATTCTGTATTACCCAGTATCTATCTGAGCATATGGATCGTGGTGTTCAGGTGGATGTGATATACACAGATTTCACCAAAGCTTTTGATAAAATGAACCATAAGATGCTTTTATATAAACTTGAATGTGCTGGTGTGTCTAGATTGTTATTAAGACTGTTTTATTCTTATTTTGAGAAAAGATTTCAATATGTCGAGTATCGTGGGTTCAAATCTTTTAAGTTTGAAGTAATCTCAGGAGTGCCTCAGGGTTCTATTCTGGGTCCTCTTCTCTTTATACTTTTCATTAACGATATTGTTGATAATTTAGAAGTATCTTATTTGCTTTATGCTGACGATATATTTTTATTCCATTACCACAGAATCGGATTGTATTAAACTGCAAAATGACTTAAATAAAGTCCGGGACTGGTGTATATTAAACCATCTTCATTTGAATATCAATAAATGTAATGTGATGACATACTCTAAAAGGCATAACTTGACATTATTTGAATACAAACTAAACGATACTATTTTAACTCGTCCTCAGTACATAAAAGACCTTGGTGTGACTTATGATTCCGAACTCTCATTTAATAAACATATACATAATGTGATACAAAATGCATATAAAAGTTCAGGATTTGTATTAAGAAATTCCATAGATTTCAATGATAAAAACTGTTAATTATGCTTTTTAATGCTTTCGTGAGACCTAAGCTTGAGAATGCTTCCTTAATTTGGAATCCTGGCTATGTGACACACTCTGGGGGCTTGGAAGCAATTCAAAGACGATTTCTTAAGTATTTGGCGTTTAGGGAGGATGGTTTGTATCCACCTATTGGTATACCGGAAGAACTATTGCTTAATAGGTTTGCGTTATCAAGCTTACAGAAACGTAGAGTTTTGCAGTCTCTAATATTTTTGTATAAATTAATAAATAATAAAATAGATTTGCCTTATGCATTGGGTCAGCTGTCGTTTTGTGTGCCTAGGTTTGAATCTCGCAATGGTGCGACGTTTTATCTGAATACACCAAGAACCAACATACTTCAATTTTCTCCACTTTATTGTATGTGTGAAAATTGTAATAGTTTGCAAGATCGGTTGGATATTTTTAATTGTACCATTAAAAATATAAAGAAAATGTTTGCGTGAGTATTTGTTGATCTGTTTCTTTTTTGACTTTCTCTTAGTGCCCTTTTTATTTGTATTTGATTATGTTGTTTTAATGTTTGATGTTTTTTTTTGTTTTATATTTTAACATTTTTGATCACTTGTTTGTAGTTATTTGTCTTTTTTGTAATTGTTTGTAATTTTGCACTTTCCCACCTAGTAAAAGGTCTCTGACTGTTGGGTGGTGTACTACAATAAATAAATAAATAAATAAATAAATATTAAAATACCTTTACCAGCGCTTCATATTATCATATGTGAAAGGTAAGCCTTACTACTTACCTGCATTACTACTAAATTCTGTAGTGGTATATTCTTCAAGCTCGTAAGCTTGTTAATGAAAAGTATAGCATATTTTGCCGCATAAGACGTTAGAATTTGCACATAACTTGTCATACCGTATCTCTTTCTGTTTCTCAGTTCTTCTTCTTTTACATATCTAATACTCGTATATGTAACAATACAATTACTTTGGGGTAAATGGCTACTTAGCTACATGCTACACATTGAACATACAAATTAAATCATATAGGTGAAAGTAACAAGTACTGGAGCTGTAAGAATGGGTTTCCTTTATGTCTTTCAATGTACTTTTCTCATCCGATCGAACGAAATCATTTCACAAACACATTTTATTGCTACTCCATCACAGACTAAATTGGAAAAACGAAATAACTCTATCAATTTGATTAGCATTTTAAATCTCTTTAGATATAGCACCCCGTATTAGTGTGAGAAAAATAGTAACGAAACGAGCTGCGCCACAGTGCCACCAAGTAACTTTGCAGGACACCAACTAACTTCCGCTTTATTTACGCACGGAAGTGACAAGCTCTATCATACTAGAAAAAAACATTTTTCTGTGTAAACCATAAAAATTAAAACGTATTTCAAATATTAACAGTATTTTCCCAAGCAATGTATAGCAACGTACCTACGTGTCTCCACAATGATAATTTTCCCTCATATCTAATGTCAAGGCACTTCCACTTATAATAACCTCTCCCAAAGAACAAACATTATTTGTCATCGGATGTCTTCGCCCGTCATTTCGTATAGGCATAACCTTGCGCAAAAATCTCTCTGCACTGTGAAGGACGAATATATCTACACCTACGTAAATTTAGATGGATGGGATTAATGATGATGTTAGTGGGTTGGTTTTTTAATATAACACGTAACTTGAAGCCTATAGGATTCAGTCACAAAATATATTTTATAGAGTGCTTGTTCTTAAAAAGATATTTTATACAGTGTGTTTGATAGCCCTGGCAGTAAAAGTATCTCAAAAGATGTTTGGCAATGAATGAGAAAAAATATGTTTTAATTAAAAATGTTCTCAATTTGTTTTCGAGTTAGTTTAGCACATATGTCAATAAATCAATTTTAAAACTGTTGATTTTGACAACAAACATACAGGGTGTATGGAATATGAGTGGCATAATTTTAAGGGTTTATATATCTGACCATCAGTAACAAAAACTTTTATGAAAAAAATATCTGAACGAATAGTTTTGCTACAAATACATTTCAAAAATAAAAATACTACTGGAATAAAATGCAAAACTGTATTGCAAAATTATAAACTAAGGTACAATTAAGGTTAAGGTTAAGCTCCTGTCAGGTAATGTGTTTTTGTATCAGTATTAATGAAGTAAACATGAAGTTTCTCAGAAAATCCATAAAACTTAATATTCAATAACATTACAATGTGTAAGCTGCTGGTGGTAACCTAAAAGTAATATTGGTCATAGTAGTATTGTGGCTAGTGCGTTTGTTTTTCTAGTGCTGCTTTGACACTTGAGTGTACATAAATAAAATTTATCGTAACCATGACTAGCTGCATGACATGCGGCAAAACTCTCTGACTACAATACGTACGTACGGTAAACACTTCTCGCAAGCAACATAAGTCATTTTGAATACATGTAACTATTATGTACAAATACCTGACATGGTATGTGATCGATGTTGTCATATATTCAAGACCTGTTTGCTGTGATAATTCTATTTTTGCCGGTCAGAGAAAAAAATTGTTAAGGCAAATATGTTTTGTTACTCAATGTACAATTTATTATCCAGCAAAATAAAGATACTCATATTTCGGACACCCTGTATAGTAATTTCCTAAATAGTCATTGAATTAGATTTTTCATTTTTGTCAAATTGAAAAAAATATATTTTTGTGTAATGAAAAGTTCACAGTTTATTTTAATGTATGCTCTTAAATATGTACAGAATGTATATCTATGCAGTAAAGGATTTTGCAAATTATTTAATTATCAAGGGCTTGGTAAAATATAAAAGTATAATAATTAGGAAACAAGTATTTGATTTAATTAGTTTATGTAATTCTACAAAAATTAAGTAAATTTTTATCCAACACTACGAGATTTCATAAATATTTTTAAAAATTTTAGTAGTACATCTATAAATTAAAGACTTACGATACAAGTTTGTAAAAGGGAAGAAATTATCTAAGAAAATTAATTAGTTTATGTAATTGTATTTTCATAAAATATTGGATGTTCGGAGAAAAAAGTACTGCTAAATTGCGTCACAACAAAATGTTTTGTTTTATTTAATATAAATCTAATTAGTCTTATAATTGATAAATATATTTTGCACGGTGCATGTAGCATTAGACAATGATATTGCATTATATTCTAAACAGCTAGGTAGTACAGTGAGGGACCATGTAACTTGTTAGATATGCTACCCTCGTCTAGCCGTATTTTGGCATAACCAAAACCGAAGACAGATTACAAGCTTATCATTTATTCCAGGTTATGATGCTCAACTCATATTAATTGAACTAGAGGCGCATAACATTAAATCATAAATATAGTCGCCTTGATACTATTCTTTAAAACAAATGCACCGTTTGCAAGAAAAAAATAACTACTTCCATTATATCTCGAAAAATAATACACTTACTGTTTCAAACTTTTATATAACTTATACTAAAAACATAGATCATATACAATTACAAGTCAATTTAAAAAACCAATAACATGTATCAAACAGTCTTTCAAAAAATAACAGTTCAAAAGATACAAACCACTTATTGTCTAACTGGTTTTTTTTGTTTATCACATTAATCGTCAATTTATAGCAGATGCGTCTTGCAAAAACAGTAGGCAGTGTTTCAATTAGCCTTTCGATAAATCAAATGCGGTAGTTCAAGTAGAAAAAAAAGGAAGTTGAATTTGAAATATATTGAAGGTCGGCTTTAAAATTATTAATTTAAAAAAGTTACTTTATCCGAAATAAGAAAGCGCAATAATCTATGTGTAGATACTAATAATACTTAGAGCGAATATCTATTGAAGCAGATTATTAATTTTTTCTTAAGTTTTCTTAATTGATGTAGTTCATTTTAAGTTACCTTTATTATTACTTATAGTTTATAGGATAGTTGTTAAAGTCAACAATTACATTTATACTGTTGCAAGTTACTCTACTTGTTTTCTTCAACGGCTACTCTATATACAGGGTGAGTCAGTCATAATGTCATTAATTTTAAGAGGAGATAGGGAATAATGAGTATAATGCGAATACTTGATTAAAAAAAATCTAAATGCATATTTACGCCGAAAAAAATATTTTCAAATCATTATTTAAACCCCCTTTTCAGACTGTCACTGACCGGTCACAGCCTTGGTCGGTTACAGCTCACAGTTCAACTCGATATCGACCTGATGCAATGTTGTCAAGTTGTAATATTTTTCTATATAGTACCTACCCACCTAAGTTTTTAGATTTTTTCTTGCTCAGTTCAACTTCAGCCAATAATAATTTAAAATGTTAATACCCAATAAAATCAAATAATAATAATCAAATAATTCTATTAAAAATTGCAAGTAACGCGGTCCACTCAGGTTTTCCGTAGAAAATACGGCACAATCAAACGATACCCGTACATGCGTGTCGATTTTTCTCTGAACAAATGTAGCTGTTATGACTGCAACAAAACTCCAACGTGTCTAATAATAAACTGAGTAATAAACCATTTACGTACATTACATACAAAACCTATACCCAATGGGTAAATTATTGAGAAGCTGAAAAGTGTTTCGTGTTTAAATACTAAGAACTAAATACAAACCCATCGTGTCGTCGACAGAAAACTGTCCAAGACCGAAATGGCGCGCCGCTAATCTAAGTTATCGAGAGTTAATCTTGACCTTGACCTACCGTATTATTAGGTCAATAACCTAGTTACCTAGTTTTTGTACTGTTATTTAACGACAAGGAGTAAAACTATTTTTTTAAATCTAGATACATGAATGAATTTTCCTTAAATATTGATTTATTTGTTAATAAAAACAAATGTAGATAATAAATAAATGTTTTCGAATGTTAGGTTATTACAGTTTAATAATTTTGATATTACGTTTTCACTACGTTTTACAAATAAATATGAATTTTTAGTATTACTCGTAAGTACAATTAACCGCACACATAACCAGATGTACAATTTGTAGTTACGTACATCTAGCCTAGAAATGTATTGTTTTTTAAGTAGTATGATACTAACCTGTTTACAGCCCACATTTCAAATAAAACTGCATTTATCCGTCCATAGCACTTTATTAATAAAATTCAGTCGCATTTCGTAAACATTCTCCGTATAACACTACCATTTCCACATATTCGGAATGTGTAAAATTATGCGTTGTGAATTTACGCCAAATATGAGGTTAGACCGAAATAAACAAACTACTGCTTACTGCTTGTATTCTCTTCATCCCCCCTTCAAATGTGTGGCATGATCTACAAATTTGAGGGGGAAGAAATGCGGGAAATGCAGAGTGCTAAATGGAGGTAAATTTGAATAACACGCTGATGTGTTAGACGATATTATGTATGTAAATGTGGCATCTATTACGGCAAGTCTGTGGCATTAGATTTTCGTCGGGTGCGCCATCAGAAAGTTCGTAGCGTACCAGGAGCGTCGTGTTACTGATTTTTATAGGGTGATTTGTTTATTTTTTTAAAGGTCAAGTAAAAAATTTTTTTTTCGATTTTCTGCCTTTATTAGGCCTCCCGAATACGTGGTTAAAATTAATGACATTATGACTGACTCACCCTGTATAAACTAATAAATTGAAACACTACCTACTGTTTCTGCAAGACCCATCTGATCTAAATTGATGATTGATGTGGTAAACAAAAAATTCCACTTACACAATAAGTGGTCTGCATCCTTTGAACTGTTAAACGCAAGAAAAAGTTTGATATGAAAAGTTCATTCAATATCCGCAAAATAAAGCTGGTACGCTTTTGGAGCATCACGCCGCTCAGCGTAGTTTGGTTATGGTCTATCTTAATTTCAAGTCTTAGTCAGCCCAAATAAACTTTATTTGGCAACTTTGTTTCAGCTGTTTAAAACAGAAACGCATTTCTGATGATAAGAAAATCATCATGTACGTTATTGTACCAAATTTTAAGAAATCGCTTTCTTTGCCGTAGAGATTTATTAGAGAATATTAACTGGAATATTGCTTTTTGATATTCTATCGTCTCAAGTTTGATCACTTCAAACTGAAAGCTGTATATTTAAATATCTGTCAAACTAAATACACTTAATAATTGAAATTAGTTTCTTTAATGAGCACAATGAAGTTGAACAAAATAGATACTTAACAAAAGTATATGTTAAAAATACAGATAATACAGCGGCAAACAGCAAGACTATAGCCTATACCTACTTACATAAATTAACAACATTTATCAAATACCTCATGAGGAGTGCCCAGTTTTTAGCTGCTACCAGTATTAACATAATAATTCAACTTTACGAATCATTAACCACGAATTTTCTACCAGATTATTTTAGGTATACTCTGCAAACTTATACGTCACTACATAAGGGGTAAAATACTACACAATACTAAATCAAGAAGTAAATTGAGTTGCCCAGACTTTTACTTAAGGTCCTAATTAACTACCCTACCAATTTTTTGCCCGTCTGATTTACGCCTCGGTAATTGAAAATTTATACGAGGTGAATGCCATATGTTCAATATACGGTGTTTGATGCAGTGAAACCAGTACAGAAGTAATCGTTACCGTTATAATATAGGTCGTAAGTCTTTAATAAAGAAGCATATAATTTCTCATCTATTTCTTTCTGGGTACAGTAAGGTTTTGAGTTGTTCCCTGAAAGAATAAATAGATGGAAAATGTTTAAGGGTAGCTTATTATATGGTAAATTATTCTATGTAAAACTTCTTTGAAATCAGGCAGAATTTTGTACAGGAACCGTATACAAATCTCTATGACGTGTGGCGATCATGAAAATTACTATTTTTTAATAAGCTGTAATATACATATTTAGGAGAGTTAAAGTTATTCATTTTGTACAAGAGACAAGCCAAATGCATTTGAAACCATTCACCAAGATTCAGCTAGTATTTTATTAATATGATCATACTTTTTCACGCCAAAAGTAAACCTTAGACAAGCATTCTGAATTTTCTGTTAACTTTCTTTGTCCTTATTAAAATTGCAACCAATAAACAGTATCACAATATGAAATGTAACTAAGAATCACAGTGTCACATAATTTCAATTTAACTTGTTGACTGAGGCATTCTTTGTGTATGAACAAACACTTTAATTTAGCAAACGATTTATTTATAATATTCTTAACATGTTCAGAAAATTTGAGATTAGTATCAATATAAAATCCTAAACTTTTACAGCAACTATGGGGAACAATAGGATTATTTTAAATTCAAATTGAAAGATCATAAATACTCGTATGTCACTATTTTTACTAAAAACAAGCAAGTCAGTTTTTGTTTCATTCAATACCAGTCTAAAACTATGACCCGTGTATAGTTGTGATTTTTTGTTATTTGCTCTCGTCTGCAGGCACCAGGCAATTCAAAAATTGTTACCAATTTAAACATCAGGAAACTTTCATCGGCTGCTTCACTCACAAATTTGTTTACATCCTCTTAAATTAAAATTCTGTCCTTTTATAAAGGCAGTTATTTTATGAAATTTGCCAATATCCAAATCTTGTTTAACTTTACAAATATTTTTTATCATTGAATATCTGGACTATAACGTGTTGGCTTTCTAGGATTTGAACATTTCCAAAAAATATACTAAAAATCTTCCTCCTTCCTTGATTTTTACCTTTTTAGTATCAAACAAAACATTAAAATGGTATTATTGCTTCTCATATATTTCTTTTGACTTCACAGGTAACAAATTCAAACTTACTTCATTAGCTGCTGCTAAAATTTCTTTTGGAAGTTCTTCATCTGATGAATTCATTGTCGATTTCATAACATTGAAAACACAGATTGAAATTTACTGTAGAGTGATATGTCAAGCAACGTCTGTCACATAAACAATCAGAACCAAATGTTATTTTTAATTGCTACAGCAACAATAATTATTAATGTATACGAGGCTTCTTCATAAAAAAATATTTCAATTTTTTTGTTTAAAAAAATGCTAATTAGTTCATAATATCAAACTAATTTTTTAACTTTATGAAGAAATAACCTGAGACTTTCATATTTTGTCACCACCTACCTAAATTTTTCTTCAAAATTACACTCAAGTATGTGTTCGGAAAAATTACATTTTCCTAGCTAAAATGCGTGTGATAACGACATTAAATACGCCCGCTTGAAGAAAAAGGTTCCTTTTAATTTGTAAACATACGTATACAGTAAAGAATTTTTTGTAAACCTTTTCAGTTCAAAGGGATTGTTAAAATATGAAAAGAAGTTAAAAGTGTAATAATTAAGGAAACAATTATTTTATGTAACGAGATTATTCTTCTACGTGACTATGTATTTTTAATTATAAGCTAACTGAATTCATTAATTCACACACCCACTGAATTCTAAATAGAATTAAAAAAAAAATGAATTTCTCCAGCAAACAGTGTTGGATTTATCCAGAAATCTTGTTTAAAAAAGTTTTATCTGTGGGAGTCAACTTCAAGGTATCATATAAAAATGTTTTCAACAAAAAGTTTTAGATGAGTGGAGTGGTATTGCCTCAATCTGCGTGTCATCAACCTATCAGGTTAAAAGTCGTTAGTTTGCGTAAAGAAAGGTAAAACTAGCCGTACTTTCTATTAAAATAAAATATAGAAACGAATTCAATCTGAGTATCAAATATTCAATTTCCAGTGCATAAAAAGCTATCCCTTATTTCCAATTTAAATTTGTCTTCAGCTATTTTGTCGTGTATAGCCACAATGGAGCTGAAGATAAGGAAGTAAAGTACAGGGTGTTCCAATTGTAATGCAGGGAATCTTGTGTGTGAGGGTGTGTGTGTCTGTGTGAGAGAGATAAAATGTATGGCTTTGGACGAACCAATTAGCCAGAGCTTATGGCAGGGATTCTTGGAAACTACAAGAGATACAACCATACGGTTTTTACACCATTAGGCTACAGAATAATATACAGGGTGGTTCTTAACCTATACGCATAAATTTGTCAAATTAGCTGAAGACAAATAATGACGAATACTGAAAAAAAGTAACAATTTTTTTTATATTCGGAAGATTACGACAAAAAATTTATCAATTGAAAGAATTAAGACAGGGCGATATGTTTATTCCAACCTATTTATTTTAAGGCTCACTTGATATTATTAAACAAAAACATAGAAAATAAACCTGTAGGACTTTACACTGTAGAAATGTTTTAATGTCTTTCTGAAATTTTACGCAATTTCTCAATTCAATAAATTAATAAATCTGTTATATTTCTCGATTTAACGTAACATACTATAAATGCAATATGAAAGCCGATAAAATGAGTAGATTGTAGATATACGCGTATTATATACTATTTACTACCTCTAATCATCGATTTACTAAACCTAATCTGAGAGAACATATAAACACATTTAATGGATGAGTAAGATAACTAACAATGTCAGAAAATCCCGAATGATATACTATACAGGGTGATTCAGAACTTATCCAAAAAATTTTTTTGAATGTACGGAGGACTTTTATAAATACAATTTTATATAAAAAATCAAAAAGAGCAATTCAAAAATGATTTTAAAATATACACTTCTGTACAGCGCTGGAAGCTGGTCCACTACAAAACCTTACTTTACGTAAGACAAAGCATGCAGTCGGCGACTGGCACGGCGGCAAAGTGTAATAAAAGATGATCGGACAAAAAATTTTAAGAGTTTCCAGAGGAAATAATTATATAAATACAATTTTATAACACTTATTTTATATCAGCAAATTCGACTGCTTTTGGTGCAATTGTTATTATTAATTAATACAATTAATTTGTGGTGTTAATTAATAAAATAATTTACATATGTAGGTAATATTATAACAATTGTTCAAAATTTTGTCCACCGACGTGTAAATATATTTGGGCCCGTCTAACCCAGTTTCAACGATGTAACATAGATGTTTCTTACCCGGTTTGAACGCCATTATTGGCATAATTGAGACAGACAGACAGATTGATTGAGACATTCCTTGTACTTGTTAAGCGATTTACCTGATACTTATTCTGGAGAATTCTCTTCCACGGTCTCTAAAATGTAAGCCTCAGCTGCTGAAATACGCCGAGGAAGCCCTGGACCAGCTCTTCTACAATTCGGTTGCAAATTCCCGGTGTCACGACCACGTTGCACTACAGCGACAACAGTAGCTGCATTTGGCACATGTCTATGATAAAATGTAACTTTAACACCCTGTATATTGAAACAGGGACGTCCACATAGAAAATAGAATAAGAAAAGTCGCATTATTTTTGTCCAAAGAAGTTTATAACAAAGAAATCTAAAGGGTTCAGATCAGGCGATCTTGGAGGCCATAAAACAGGTCCGGCCTGATCTGAACCCTCTAGATTTCTTTGTTTGGGGATATTTGAAGACATTAGTGTATGGTAATCCTGTAAATAGCCTGGAATAGCTGCAGCTACGGATTAATCAAAAGTGTCAAGAGATCCAAACCAAGGAGGGTGTTTTCGAAAGAGTTCGAATATCGTTGAGACGAAGATGTCGTGCCTGCTTGGAAATCGATGGAGGGCACTTTGAACATCTTCTGTAACTTTCTTTTTTGTTTGTTAAAAGCTTCCTTTGTCGGTTTATTCCTAATAAAATAAAATGTTTGAAAAACGAATAGTGGTCCATATCTCCGCAACCGTTACTATGCGGACCCATGTTTATTAAGACTTTTCTGCTTATTTTGGTTCATACTATTACCTCCAGAAATATTTTACACTCTTTTTTAACACCCTGTATACTAAATTAACTGCTGGGTTTATGGAGTTTTTTTATATTTACCCTACATTCGGTATTCAGCAGCTCTATTCTGAGCACTTGGCTTTTTGTTTACATATGGCGAGAGTGTAACCTTATTTTTTAAAAGCTTTTGTGAGGATAACTCTGAAAATATGAAAGAATGGAGGTCAAAGTATGTTTTTAATTACCTAAATTTAATTATTTCGCCCTTTTGGATCCATAACTTTATAAATTTGCAACACAATCTGTTTATAACACAAGGTTTCACGTTTTAAACACATTTATATATCGTTTTTGTTTTTGTACACAACTATATAAGAAGCTTAGTTGTTGCTTGTGACATACAAAGTGGATGTCACTTCAAAATATATACCTATTCTTAATATTAAAAATTAATTATTGTGTTATAAAAATAGTACAAGATTAGAGTGAATAAAAGAAAAATATTACTTTTACATATACATTTTTGCTACTCCATTATTGCGAATCTTGAGAAGCAAGAATTTCTTTTATAAATAACTCGAAAATGTTTAAAGATAGGAATGTCAAATGTCCGAATAAGAAAAAAAATCAGCAATACACAGGGCATTACATTAAAAAATGTATTGTTCTTATTATGATACTCTTCAAATTCTGCACGCCACTGTGCTTCCATTCACTTATTAAAGTGGTTTAGTTATAGCCATACCAACTTTTATTCAAAATTGTATTTTGCATCTCTAATAATAACGTTAATAAAGGGTGACCCAAATATAATTAATATAGTACATAGTAAAAGAATATAACCAACTTACAATTGTGCCTATATTTCTCGAATTTCAGTGATGAAACAAATGGGTCCAAGTTTGGCAAGTTATCGCTGGATGCCTTAAAAGACTTCTCATTCCCATTCTCTCCCATTTTCGCATACTTAATAATTAACAACGCTTAACAACAAATTAAATTGCCTTACTTATAAATAACACAACACATATATCAGGACAGAGAAAATGAAAATGCGTGAGTTAGTGTAGGTTAATTTTCAATGTGACAAGTAGAACCACAAATAAAGTGACGTCATATTTTACTTCGGAAATGCCCGCAACAGTCCGGCAGGTGGTCGGATGTTTTAAATTAATTTAAAATTTATTTGTAAATTATAAATTTCGTATACATATAGAAGATGTGTGTACAGTGATATATTTTGAGACATTTATTCAGTAAAATTGTATTTTATACGAAATCTCTTACATGCCTGTAACCTATTATATCAGTCGACACACATTTTAATAAACAAAGACTACCAATTTTGCCATAACTTAATGTGATATATTCGTACTTAAAGTTGTCGAAAAATTATAAATTTACTAATATTTTCAGTTCTTCCATACTTTTGCATCCCTTGTTCACTCTAACTGTGAACATAATATTTTCTAAATAGATAGTCAGCATGAATCTATTGTGCCACAAATAGGAATTCTACCGTAACTTTGAATTTCGAACAACTTTTGCTAATGAGACGTTTCTGAAAGATTACAAATATAGGTAGTTTACTCTTGTTACATTTTCATATTTTTTATATTTGGGAACACCCCAAATGTATGAAATGTTAATTTTATCCATAACAACCTCAATTTAAACACAAGCAAATCTTTTTATCTAGTGAGCTTTTTTCCGAAAAATGAAAAATAACAAGTTTTTCTGTTTATTTACTCTGACTACGACATAGCGATGCATGAGAAGGCATTTCCTATGCAGTAACGCGGAGTAGCAAAGCTACATCTAGCGGACATTCGCTACTCCATGCAGGACTGACAAGCCACAGACACGAAGCTTTCCACATCGCAGTAGAAACCATTGAAAGCTACCGACCTCTATTGCAAGTCGGCGATAAATATATATTGCAAAGACGAAATTCCAGGAAATAACTATTCGGCGGACTAATACCTCGACTAGTATTGAATTACACCCGGAAAATCTATAGCAAAAAGCTAAAGTCACTTGTCAGTCGCCCACCAGACATATACCGGTTTGGAACTTATTAGCTCTCATCAGTATGCTACAGGGGAGGCACCCGACAAATAACCTTAGCTGCTTTATGTCTGTCTAACCCGATAGTAGGGACCATGAATAATATGGGGTAGCAAATAGCTAGTAGCAGAGCTAATAATGATAATAATAATAAGTTTGAAATCGGTATATGTCTGGTGAACTGGTGACCTTAGCTGTTTGCCGTAGGTTTTCCAGGTGTAATTTAATGCTGGTAGGGGCACTAATCCGCAGTGTAGTTGTTTCCTAGAATTCCGTGTTTGCATTTCAGATGCAGTTTATTTAAATGCAAATATATTACTCAAATAGCTATTTCATTACGGAAAATAATGATAGGCCATTATATATTTTTTTTATCTAGATTAAACAATCAAGTAATTAGTTATAAATTGTATGCAAAAGGAAATATGATTGCTTAACAGGCTGCAACTTGCATGAAGAAATGTTCTACATATCCTGCGATTAATTTACGTGGTACGTTTGCTATCGTCAATGTAACTTTGTAATTTTGAAATACGATTCTGTTTCAGAGAACAGAAAAATATACATACCCCTTTTTCTCTTGGTCACTGCCAACAATGTTCTTCATATAGCCAATTATTGGCATTGCCATTATTTCATATTCATCTTAATGAAGTGAGCAGGATATACAGACGCAATAAGCTTAATTGAGTTTACTGGAGATCGTCGAAGAACCAATAAACACTTGCTAAAAATACACAGTGAAGTCAATACAATAAAACGAATTGTGCTTGAAATAACTAAAAACAGATATATAAATATGTTAAATATAAGGTGTTAAAGCAACAACCTTTTTTTCACGAGTTGCAATTTGACTAAATTAGAATTTCAAGTCTTAAGTTCTGCGACAGGAACATGTTTCTTCTATAGAATAAGCCTGCTAGAAACATCCAAGTTTTCTTCCTGTTGGCCACCCAGTCATAAACAAATTTCACAGAATAATTCCTAAATATTAATTTATACTTATTTAAAAATCAAGGCCGTTATATAGGCGTTTTAAGGTCCGTTTATATCTACAGACATCCAGCGTGTCAGACACGTGCGGTGTCAGACAAAATAATATTATTCTATACAATGTGTATTAACGTATTTATATCTATCGTAACACGGTCGTGCAGACGCCGACAGACACGGGTCGTGCCCGGCCAGTATTCTCGGAGAGAATATTTTGTCTGCGCGGTTCATGTCTGTACGTGTCTGTGGCTACTTACCGGGCAGTGTAAATAGAGTATCGGGACCATGCAAACGTGTTTTGTATTTAGTAACTGCCAGTGAGAGCGGCCGCGTCCGACACCGACGACAGTGTCTGTCGATGTCTGACACGGTACACTTCACGTTAGATGTAAATAAATGGTGTCTGTCGGTGTCTGCCACGGTACTTGTCTGAAACGCACCGTGTCTGTAGATATAAACGAACCGTAAGACCTGTAACGTGAAGATAGCAGCCCGAGGTTTATACCCAGAGCTATTATACGCTTAGGGTATTAAACCCATTATACGCATGAGATTTATACAAAACTTTGTACATGACCGGTATTTAGAATACTTATAAGTTTTCTATTCATTATATTATGTATTTGAGGAAATAAGTGTCTCTATAATTAAAATCAAGTCATTTTTGTTGGAGCCGAATTGACAGTTGCGACCACATACCATCTAGACTGTACCCATGCTATTCAATACAACTATACCAATGAAGCCTCGACAGGGGAGCAGTAGAGTGTTTGCGGAAGTTTGACTCCGCGTCTTTTGACAGAGTCTGATTCAGTAAAGTGTATATTATTATAATATTTAATGAAATTTTAATAAAGTTAATAATTTTTATTTAAAAGTAATGTGAAATAGGAAGGAATATATTTTTAATAAACTAACATAAAATATTTAATTAATTTGAGAATGTTTGTGAAATATGTTTAAATCAGGGTTTAAAATAAAATTCTAGTTATATTAAAATCTTTATCGCCCTTTAAATAGTGTTACTTTATTTAATGCTTGTTGCTTTGTGTCTTTTAAGGTATTGATTATTTTTGTTTTATGATTTATTCTTACATCTACATATTTTTCAGAAATTGCTCTAATAAGTTCTAATCACTGTGTAATTATGGGGAAGTGCATTGTTGACAAGTGTAATAGCCGATTAGATCGGAATAGTGATAAAATTTCATTTTTTAGGTAAGTAATAATCAAAAATAATGGAGCACGTTTTATGGCATTAAAAGGCTCTGCGCAGAAGTTGTACTGGAAATGTCAGCACAACGCCTGCCCAGAGCCGTTTAAGGACTTAAAACGTGTTCCAGTATTTCTAATTATTACTTACCTAAGAAATGAAATTTCATCACTATTCCGATCTGATAGGCTATTACAATTGTCAACAATGCACTTCTCCATAATTATACAAAGAAAACTCGTACGTTTCACAAAATAATCACAATGTTACCACAACGAAAGTCTAACATTGACTGAGAGCATGAGACCGGCTGGGCCGAGGTTATGCCGACGGAAGGCTTCACTGGCTTTGCCCTATAGCACAGAATAAAGGAACTACCAGAAGCGAAGGAGAGAGCTGCCGCCAAAATACAATTTTAGTGCGCGTGTGCGGCGCCGCCATTTTACAAGTAGTTTATTAATCAACCTCGCTTTGCTTTGCTTTGTTTATGTGTGTCGCTGTGTCGGTTTGGTGTGTTTTGGAAAGTGATAGATTCTTTTAATTTATAGTTATGTAAAATAGGTATTGTATAAATATATATTTCATGAACCATATTTGTATTTTCTTTAAGACCATCTCCGTTATTATTCTGTAAACATTGAAAAATAAATTACTTTTATTCAAAATTAAAACTTTAGGTGTCTTGAAACTAGTTTCAAAATAACTCTCATAATATTGATCTCATTTGAGTCTTACACCAGTGCTCTTAGAATCTAGTGTCCAGGGTGCCCTAAATCATATTTTTTTGACACAAGTAAACTAAGGTTTAAAACGTAAAGTGAACAAAATAAATGGAGGGGAAAATTATTTTTAAATTTATGTACACTTTGTTTCTGAAAATAATTAAGAATAACTTTGTAAATTTGGAACTAGGAAAGAGCAAAAGATGTAAGAGAAGTCGGATGGTTGCTGTGTGCTTTGCGGAATGATTGAGTTGACCTGCATCTAGCGTGGCCCACCAAGTACTCATACCTGAAATCTATTAATTACTTGAAATGAAAATAGCTTCCATAACTGAAACAAAGGAAATATTAGTGACTATACTATTTAAAACATCTATTGCAGTATCATATTTTCTGCATGGCAAATGTATCTGAAAAAGCTCTCCCACGTTAAATAAAATATATAATTTTCACAACAATAAAAATAAACAGGAATAAATGCAATTTATAAATGTATTTTATATATTTTATTAACTTTATAAATAGTAGGTATTTTATACTGCTAAAGCTTCAATACGACTAAATAAATATAGTGTCAACTTGTTTCTCTATGTAGACTGTAGATATTATATACAACTTTCTCTCAGTGTAGTATGTAGTATATACCTCAAGTTTCAAATTCAAGGCTAAATTTTCGTGACCATCCAAGATCAAAGGCGCCGCCTTAGCTTTCGCTTCTGGTAGTTCCTTTATTCTGTGCTTATAGTTCAGTCTAGATGGTCTGTGGTTGCGACGGATGCCTAGCAATAATATTAGCAGACACGGGTTTCTTGTACGCCATATTTAGTATGCGAAAAACCTCTAGCAAAATGACAGATTGTTTCATATATAATTGGTAAGATATGGATTTCTATAGTGATGGTACTACGAAATACATTCCGAATATGCCTCTTGACAGTTTTGAAGTGGCGGAGGGTGCCTGTTGCCGGGAAAATAAAAAAAAAAACGCAACAAAACTTATGGTGATCTTGTTAAATGGTATTTCTTTAAAAACGTGAAATACTATACTGAAAATGTGCTCTTGGAATATTTTTGGAAAAATGTGAGAACGTGCAAGCATGCCTCTGAAAGCCTCTCTTCCGCAATTGGGTACCAACGGATTCCGTGCCCTCCATCTCTTTCTTACTTATATGCTTATTGGTATGAGGCATGTCCCAGATAGGTCCTTATTTATTCTATTGTGCTTATGAACGCGAAGATTGCAAATACACATTATTGCGTATTAGTTATTGCCGTTATTATGATACACAGTTACACAGAGGCAAACTCAAATGGTTACTAAGTTAAAATGATAGTAAACAATTTCGGATAGATTACATACGAAAAAGTATAAGCCGAGTTTGTAAAGAAATTTTCAACTGTTTGTCATTACTTATGTCTTCTCTAGACTTAAAATAGAAGTGTCGCAAACAAAACTTATATTTACAGTCAATTCATAAACTTTTTACACTAGACAATTTATCCTTTCCAGCTACTAGTAAACAAACCTTCAGCTCTTTTTGATGGAAGTAAAAGTTATGACTTACAACGCAATAGCAAGGGTAATTTAAAAAATGTAGCGTGTTACATTTAAAAGGCTTTGCTTAATGAATTCTCGCTGAATATCCAAGGATGCTGTAAAATACGTTATTTTGAGCAACGCAAAATATTTATAGGTTGTCGCTAATGAATTAGATCATTTTGGCAATTAAGATGAATGCCTGAAATGGTTCATGCCAAATGCTCATCCTTGTTTACAGTCAAGTACGGTAACTCAATTAATTAAATCCCTTCTCAAAGGCCCCATTATGTTTTAAATAGATTCGCGCAAAACAAAGCTATATATGAGAAGGTTAAGGTCATTTGTGTTTCCATCTTACCTCCCACGTCTTCACTTTCACCAAAAAATTAAGTGTCCCAAGGTCCTAATTTAGACTGCAATATCAAATTTATCAACATCGTTAATACAACTTTGATATCTCTGAAAACTATTTTGAAATATACTTGCCAATATGTAAATAATAGTTATTTATTATATAAGTGCTAACTAAAAGTGACATTTTATTTTTTTATCACTTTTAGCATATATAGCATACATCATATTTTTCAACGAGCACCATTAAAAGTACCCATCAACGCATTTCTTACGTTATTAAATTTATAAAATATTATTTTGAAATCCAATTGTCCATGAAGTTTATTGCTGCTAAAGTAATGAAACTTTGATCTTTTGTTGACAAGTAACTCTCGTGACATGGAAAATAATCATGAAAATGAATTTCTCTGACATAAATCAAAGAAGCTGATAATGAAGCCACTTTCGAGTTATTGCTTAGTAGGTAAATCAAAGCAATAGTACGAGCTTCGTATAATCTTTTAGTGTGATCTGAAAAATGTGTCAGTGGCAAGCTTAGTGAAAACATGTGTTTGGCATACTTTGAGGAAAAGTCGAAAATATTGAAATCGTTAACCCTTTAGTCAAACTAATCAATGTTGAAGGCGATAGAGAAACATATCTCATGCAGAAGGTTGCCGTAATCCTCGAAGTCTGTCGTCACAAACTATGCAAACTTGACGTTCAATAATATTCACTAGTTGTGCATGTACCAGGCACAAAAAATGCAATGAACTTTTATTAATTACTGGTACATTATGTTTAAACTATTATAAAAGTGCATAGTTCTTCGTCCAGCGAAGGCTAATCATTCAAGAATTGTCATAAGATACATTAAGAATCAATGTACCACGATTCCAGTTGGAATCAACACATTTGGTAAGATGTCTGCCAATATTGCTGAATTTCTAAATTTACCTGATTCTCACCTTTATACTGGACATTGCTGCCGATGAACTTCGACCAGCTTATTAGCAGACTCTGGTCACAGGTGCTAATCTTACTACAATAATGAGACACGGTGGATTGAAGTCCAGTACAGTTGCGCAGGGTTATACAGGATGTTCCAGAATGATGGTCAAATATTTTACCAGTGTATTCCCCAAGCCATTTCAGGGGGGCACCTTTATATGAAATTTTTCAATTTGGGTCCTCATTGTTGAGAGATTCGAGTCTCAAAATGGTAGAAAAAAATAATTTTTTTATTTTTCCTTGAAAACGGTTACACTTAGAAACTTCAATTTTGGTACACAGTATCAACTAGTCAAAAGCTATTTTGAGGTGGTGTCTATTCCTTGGCTCATGTTTCTGGAGGGCGGAAATAAGCAACCCTAGATTTATTTCTTTTTCCTGCAATGGCCTATTTAAACAAAACTTTTTTTTTTAATTCTACATCTAATTATACTCCCCCTCTTGTAATTTTTTCATACAACCAACAGTTTGCACGGAAAAAAATAAAAATAGTTTTCCTTACTCTAAACATTACCGTCACCGGTTACTGATAACCGCAGTAATCGGTTGCTATGTTGATGTTTCTCTGTTGTCTTATCAAACAAATCGCCATTAGGTCTATACTCGCGACAAGAATTCAGACGACTTACGTCATACGAACAAATGAATAATTCCTTATATTTCCATCAAAATATTTAAGAAACTGCAACTGAGAGTAATAAAACTATATACTACACTAAAAGTTTGCATTATATATTGCACTAAATTGTAAAGAGTAATTGTTTTTAATGCGATCAAATACCGAAAATTACGTTGACAATAAAAACAATTACCTAACGTCAGTCATGACGTAAGACGTCTGAATTCTTGACGCGAGTATATAATTGATAGTTTTGCTAATATTTCTAATCAAAGGTATTCCTATAACTGTTGACAATCCTGCCGTATTCATAATACGTCAATTTATTCGCTAATTGTAGGGAAGAGTCAGTTATGTTTACAAATATTTGCAAAAATTATTAAGACTGATTTTTTTGACAAGATAACAGAGAAATATACCGCCTACTGCTATCTGTAACCGGTGACGAAAAGATGTTTATAGTAAGGAAAACTATTTTTATTTTTTTCCGCGCAAACTGTTGGTTGTATGAAAAAATTACAAGAGGGAACAAAGTAGTATAATTATACGCCGTATTTAAAACAAGAGTTTTGTTGAAATCGGAAATTGCAGGAAAAAGTTCTAAAATAAATAAATCTAGAGGTTACTTATTACCGCCCTCTAGAAACATTAACCAAGGAATAGACACCACCTCAAAACAGCTTTTGACTAGCTGATAATGTATACCAAAATTGAAGTTGTTAAGTGTAGCCGTTTTTAAGAAAAAATAAAAAAACTACTTTTTTCCACCATTTTGAGACTCAAATATCTCAACAGGAAGGACCTAAATTGAAAATGTTCATATGAAGATCCCCTCCTAAAATGGCTTGTGGAATACACTGGTAAAATATTTGACCATCATTTTTGAACACCCGTATACACGTTTGAGACGTCATTGTTGTTCGAGATATGACGTCATCGACAATATTTTTAATCACAAATATGGATCGTATGTCAAAAAGTGCCTTTTTTAAAAACAAAATCGACGTGCCAGGGGATTTTTTCGAAAACTTCTCAATTTCAAAAATAATGAATTTATTCGTTATTTTTCGAAAGCACTGTATAATACTCGTTACAAAACAAGAGGATCTTGGTACATAGTTCACATACATAATCACTACTACAGCTACTAATGCGATTAGCCATAGAATTACTTATTCTAATTATTGTAGTTTTTCTAACTGTATATTAACAAACAATTGAGAATATCTATGTTGGCACTGATATTTTATTTAAGTAGTTTTGCTTGTTTTTATATGCAAATCATTTGACATGCAAGCACCATCACTTAGCGTAACAATAGCAATAAAATTCGAGTGCAAAATAATTGTTTATGACCCGATTAAATTTGTTATGTTACATTATTAGTTTGTCGATGGGTGGCCTTGCATTTAATTATTGCAAATTGACAATTAGTTGTCACATTAAACTACTAATTATTATTACTTAATAATTTCTATTTTTAATTTAACTCGTTAGATAAAAATTATAGGTATTATTTTGAAAATTTGGCATAAGAAGAGATGTATCGTGTATCTGAAAAGTTGATATTTACCTAGTACTTTAAAGTATACTAAAAACTATTGTAAATATAATAATACTGTTTACAGTAAGTAGATATAACAAATATTTTGTAATAAATGTACGAGTATGCGTATTTCTACATTTTAAGTACTTTAAGATAACATTAGGAACGATATTTAAAATATAGTTTCGACATAGTATTTTAGGCCGACATATATGTCTTTGCCCTACTTATAAACCAAACGAGACATTAATCCTTCGAGTCATTTTAGAGGCAAAATATCATTAATACATTTTTTACTGGGAATATGTTTGATTTATATCTTACGGAGAAGTACAAATTTACTGGAGTGATTTAAGATATAGTTAGAAATATGATTGATAACCCAACGGAATATACTTTCTTTTGTTAGATCGATTTTCAAACGTAAAATAATTTATATTCCTAGTTTGACAATTTTTAAAATACCCTAACTTATTTTGAAATTATAATCATACTGATTGTAATTTCTACATACTTTTTAGTCAAAATAGAGAAATAAAAAATATGCGATCTGTGTGTATTTTGCATACAGAGTGTTCTTAAATATAGTAGTATTTTTTTTATTTTGTTTTACTAAGTTTGGGATATACATAGGCTACAAGCTTAGAACAGTACTCACAAATGCATGTAAGAAAAAAGTACATATGTTTACAAGTGAATTGCTACAATTACCTACATTACCAGAATCATAGTTAGTCGGTCAATGATCGAGCCGTTTAAGGCGTCAGTATTTGAATTGATGTGGCTAGACCGCTGTGGGAACGAATCCCGCGGCCGGTAGACCGTATATCAACTATATTCGCGGAGAGGATTGGCACTCTCTCTGCAGATATGGCGGAAGAATGTTGGCTGGGGTCAATGCAAGAGATTGATACTGGTTGACGTTTGACCATCCCCCTAATTAAAGAGGTTTTCGAGGTTTATCACATTCCTGCACTGAATGGTGCTTAATAATAATATGCTGATTCGAATGAGGGATAGAGATATTATTATTATATAAGGTACAATAATCATTTATACGATAATAGTTATGTAACCAATATTTAAATATTCGTTATAATAGGAAATTGGTTTAAAAACAGGGATGACATGTCCCTAAATCGTAAGTAAAATGGTAAGATTCTGGAGAGTATATTAAATTATTAGTAACTTATAGAAATATTAGGTCCGCCTGGAACCTACGAAATTCTAAAAATGTTAAACCATATAATAACTAGTACACGTATCATGAATTGTACTTTGTGAATTCAATAATTCAGAAACCTAACAAACATATTTTGATTTTTTCCAAACTATAGTTATATCCTACGTCTTATCCTAAGGATCCAATTATTACACTTAATTAGCTAAATAATTAATAAAACTCGTTTTGCAGTCAAATATTTCTTTCAAATCCTTAATCTCAGTTACTACTTTAAGACTTTATTATACTGTCACGGAATTTGCCCCACTCACTCCCAAACCGACGACTGTGGCACCGCGAATTGCCTAAGATTGCTCCGATCGCCCCTACGCCATTCTGGTAAACAAACAACATGCGTGAATCGAGGCGTTACCAGAATGTCGTGGAAACGACGAGAAGCGTTCCAGTCGTACGAGAACATGGATCTAGAGATACTGGAATATACCTGGAATATTCGTTGGGTCTATAAAGAAGAATAAACGGCCGAGTTAGTTAGTCTTGTATAAGTCTTGTATTACAGTTTGAATTAAAGTGTTTAGTTGGAGATATCAAAGTGATTTAGATAGCGATTAATTAAATAAGTGTTTAGTTGACCTGTAATTAGTAGTGGTCAGTAGTTAATAAAGAAGTAATTTATTAACGGATTGTTTTTCTGGAAGTGAAAGAAAAGACGGATTGGGAAATCCGTGACAATTTGGTGTCGGAAGTGGATTTAACTGGAAGTTTTAAAGAGCTTTCTGGAACCCTGTCCACAAAGTGGGATTTGAGTGGAAGTTTGAAGAACTTTCTAGAACTTTGTACGGGAGTGCGACAAAGACCCAAGTGTGACATATCACTGCACTCGTCGTGACTCAAGGAAGTGAACGGTGGTATTTGTGCAGGACATTCTCGAACATTCTAGAACTTTGTACAGGAGTGAGACAAATACCCAAGTGTGATATATCACCGCACTCGTCGTGACTCAAGGAAGTGAACGGTGGTATTCTCGAAGGACAATCTCGAACATTCTAGAACTTTGTACGGGAGTGAGACAAATACCCAAGTGTGATATATCACCGCACTCGTCGTGACTTAAGGAAGTGAACGGTGTTATTCGCGAAGGACAATCTCGAACATTCTAGAACTTTGTACGGGAGTGAGACAAAGACCCAAGTGTGACATATCACTGCACTCGTCGTGACTCAAGGAAGTGAACGGTGGTATTTGCGAAAGACATTCTCGAACATTCTAGAACTTTCTACCGAAGTGAAACAAAGACCCAAGTGTGACATATCGCCGCACTCGTCGTGACTTAAGGAAGTGAACGGTGCTATTTGCGAAGGACATTCTCGAACATTCTAGAACTTTATACCGAAGTGAGACAAAGACCCAAGTGTGGCATATCACTGCAGTCTTGCATTGTAAGGAAGTCAACTGTGACATTTACAAACACATTCCTGGACATTCTAGAACTTTCCAAATAGAGTGAATGCCTGTAACTAGAAGCCAAGTCAATATGGATGCACAACTGGCGAAACTGTTAGAAATGATGCAGACAATGCAACAGGAAATGAAAGACCAGACGAAGACGATGCAAGAGAAATTTGAAGAACAAGGGCATAAAATCGAAGATCAGTCCCAAACGATGCAGGAAAAATTAGAAAATAAATTAGAAGAACAGTGAGAGACGATGCAAATGAAATTAGAAGAGCAAGGGTGTAAAATGAAAGATCAGATACAGACAATACAACAGGAAATGAGAGATCAGACAAAAGAAATGCAGACAAAGTTAGAAAAATTAGAGAATACACTAGAAGAAAAACTAGAGGAGCAGTCATATAAAGTGGAAAAACAAGTAGAGGAAAAACTGTTAGAACAAAGAAAAGAAATGAACGAAGAACTGTTAAAACTTGGTTAGAGAAACCTGCGAAGAGCTTCGACATAAATTAGACAAGGTAACAAAGAGGTGTAATCAAATCAGAAGGACCTGTTATCCGAACTCAGAAGACGAGACCCCCTGAATTCGACGGCAAGGTTTCCTGGAATGTATATCTGCGTCAGTTTGAAGCAGCAGCATCAGCAAATGAATGGTCGGATTATGAGAAAGCTACTGCTCTGATAGTTGCTCTACGAGGGGAAGCTCTTGACGTCTTACAAGGAGTTCCTGCTGGGCAACAGAATAACTACGACATTCTAAAACAGCATATGGAAATGAGATATGGGGATAAACACCTGCAGCAAGTATACCAGGCACAATTGAAAAATCGTCACCAACAAAGTGGAGAGAATTTACAACATTTTGAGACCGATGTTGCCAGACTGGTTCGATTGGCTTATCCAACAGCCCCGTCCGAATTTGTAGATCAGCTCACCATCCAAGTATTTATCTACGGCCTAAGAGATTGCGAAACTCAGCAGGCACTACGGCTCGCTAGACCTAAAACGTTGAATGACGCTCTTTCGCATGCACTGGAATTTGAAGCAGCAAAGATGGCATCCGGTAGACATGTTAAAGTTCGAGCCATCAGTGATAACAGCGATAATATGGGAAATGGAGACATAATCAAAACGTTGAAGGAGGTCATTGAGAAACTCAGCCCAACTACCAATCCGAAGAGAGAACAACCTGGCAGCCGAAGAGATCGCCCTCTACTATGTTTGAACTGTGGGCAGATGGGACATCTGAAGAGACAGTGTAGGGCCCCAGTCGCAGATCAGCAAAGGCGCGACTCCCAAGCGGTAGCCTCCAAGGAATATGTTAAAGTGCGGACCATCCGTGATAATAGCAATAGGATGGCAAATAGAGAGATAATCAAAACACTGAAGGAGGCCATTGATAAATTCAGCCTAACTACCGGACCAAAGAGAGGACAACCCGATAGACGAAGAGAACGCCCACTTCAATGTTGGAACTGTGGGCGGGTGGGTCATTTAAAGGGGCAGTGTAGGGCGCCAGTCGCGGATCGGCAATGGCGTGACTCCCAGGCAGGCAAGGAACATGGAAACTCAGACGCCCTGTCTAGACCTTGTCCTACCAACAACAACAAACACTGTAGTAGTCTCGAAAGAAAAGAGGACATATCATTTGTTCCTTGCAAGATAGTAGTAGCCCAAACTGAAGACAGTTGGAGTTCAGCGGCGATTCAGGAAGACCAGCAAGCTGACTGTGACATCAAACCTTTACTGGACTGGAAAGAAGCCAACAAGCGACCGTCTTGGGCTGAAGTCAGTAGTAAAAGCCCAGCATTAAAGAGTTATTGGGCTCAATGGAATTCTCTGGTGTTGGAAGACGGTGTCCTAAAAAGAGCATGGGAGAACAATGACGGAACGGAGGTCAAGAATCAAGTACTACTCCCGAGGTCCCGGGTCAAGGAAGTGCTGCAGGAAGTACATGGAGGTACTGGAGGTGGACATTTCGGTATCAATAGGACTCTACAGAAGGTTAGGGAGCGTTTCTACTGGTTGAGTTGTAGGACGGATGTAGAAGATTGGTGCCGGAAATGTGACATATGTGCAGCCAGCAAGGGACCGAAGACCCGTTCCAGAGGCAAAATGCGCCAGTACATCGTAGGAGCACCGTTCGAGAGGATTGCCATTGATATCGCTGGCCCGTTTCCGAAAACTCAAAATGGAAACCGATATCTGTTAGTCGCCATGGACTACTTTAGTAAATGGCCGGAAGTATACCCCCTTCCCAATCAAGAGACCACGACCGTAGCAGAAGCCCTAGTCAACAACCTGTTCTGCAGATTTGGTGTGCCCATGGAACTGCATTCAGATCAGGGCAGAAATTTCGAATCAGGTGTGTTCCGAAAGGTCTGCGAGCTTATGGGAATCGGAAAACCAGAACCACCCCACTGCATCCCCAGTCAGATGGTATGGTGGAACGCTTCAACGCCACACTAGAAACCAATCTGAGGATGTTTGTAAACGAGAACCAGACAGATTGGGACAAGCTCATTCCACTCTTCCTGTTAGCTTACCGCTCAGCTGTCCATGAAACTACTGGAAAGACTCCCGCAAGGATCATCTTTGGAAGAGAGCTTTGCCTTCCGCAGATTTGGTATTTGGTCGTCCTGCGGAACAGCCCACAGAGCCAGACACTTACACACATGAGCTAGAACGAAGACTAGCAGCCGTACACGATCAAGTCAGATCTCGAATCCGACTGAGAGCGATCGCATGAAGACTCGATACGACGTCCGGGCCAATACAGTAGGATTCCAACAAGGTGACCTGGTGTGGCTGTCGCGGAAGAAAGGAAGATCGCCTAAACTACAGAACCGTTGGGAGGGCCCCTACACAGTCATTAAAAGAATCAATGATGTCGTCTACCGGATACAGAGGACTCCTAGGAGTAAGATGAAGGTCGTCCATCTGGAGCGTCTGTCCCCGTATAGGTGTATCCGATCGGGACGATCGGTCCTAAGGAGGGCAGTGTCACGGAATTTGCCCCACTCACTCCCAAACCGACGACTGTGGCACCGCGAATTGCCTAAGATTGCTCCGATCGCCCTACGCCATTCTGGTAAACAAACAACATGCGTGAATCGAGGCGTTACCAGAATGTCGTGGAAACGACGAGAAGCGTTCCAGTCGTACGAGAACATGGATCTAGAGATACTGGAATATACCTGGAATATTCGTTGGGTCTATAAAAGAAGAATAAACGGCCGAGTTAGTTAGTCTTGTATAAGTCTTGTATTACAGTTTGAATTAAAGTGTTTAGTTGGAGATATCAAAGTGATTTAGATAGCGATTAATTAAATAAGTGTTTAGTTGACCTGTAATTAGTAGTGGTCAGTAGTTAATAAAGAAGTAATTTATTAACGGATTGTTTTTCTGGAAGTGAAAGAAAAGACGGATTGGGAAATCCGTGACAATACTTTATATGAATTAAGTTGAGTGAAAATTTTAATATTATCAGCATATAAAAGATATTAACAAAATTCCAATATCATAAATGTAAACCAAGATAATCAGTAGTCCGCGATGGGACCCCTGATGAACTCCTGAAGTAATTCAATTAGAGTAATAGCCATTAACGTTGACAATTTGGATTTATTTTTGTTTTATTTTATGTCAGCTAATATTCAGACAAATAATAAATTAAAACTAAGTTATTTTACTAATTTGACTAATATGCCGTGAATAATATTTTATCTGACAACATGAACATTTGGGGATCTCCGTGGCATGTTATCTAAACTGCTAGTGTATTTGCTGTATAATTAATGAACGAATTTCCTATCGACATTTTGAATGCAAGCATATGTTCAGCGAACAAACAAATCATTAATTACATTTCCCCTTTTTTCAGCTAACACCAGCAGCGATTTTCCGTGACCAAAGTCAACTTTGATGGATCCACGATGAAAAACGAATCAGGGGAGGACTTTTCATGGAATTCTTCTTATGTTTACGGAGTAGACAACGAGAGTGGCTGGGGCGATAGATACTTTTTTACGTATTACTCTGAATTTGATGGAAAATCACCGCTATTTGCCGCGATAGAAGTTTCAATATTTGCCTTCATCTTCATCGTATCCGTTGTAGCCAATGCATCTATAGTAATTTGTGTATTTAGGTGAGTTTTAAGGCATGAACAAGTTGAGAATGTATAAATACATAAATACAAATTTTTGTCAATGTAAGTTTTCATTCACATACGTGTACAGGGTATTTGTATTTTGACATCCAGTTATGAATTCATTGAATTGAATTATAATTTTTTTTTTAAATTTGTTTAGCATACTATCTTATATACTCATTAAAATAAACAAATTGATGTTAAAAGATGCAGAAATAGAGTTAACTTCTTTTTGAATAATTTTCACTATACGGAATGATATTCATCTATTGATTGAAACAATTTATAGGTAATCATTTTTGAAATGGTTTAAGTTTAAAATATAATTACATTTTATATAACATGTATATATGTATAACAATGTAGATTTATTTGGTAGTGAAAACTATCTTGGATATTAATACTTTCAAATTTCGCTTAATTTCTCGAAGGTTCAGTATATGTATAATATACAGGGTGTTCCAGAATGATGGTCAAATATTTTACCAGTGTATTCCACAAGCCATTTCATGGAGGGATCTTCATATGAAATTTTTCAATTCGGGTCCTTATTGTTGAGATATTCGAGTCTCAAAATGGGGGAAAAAAATAGTTTTTTTATTTTTCCTTAAAAACGGCTACACTTAGAAACTTCAATTTTGGTACACATTATCAGCTAGTCAAAAGCTATTTTGAGGTGGTGTCTATTCCTTGGCTCATGTTTCTAGAGGGCGGTAATAAGCAACCCCTAGATTTATTTCGTTCAGAACTTTTTCCTGCAATGGCCGATTTCAACAAAACTTTTTTTTAATACTACATATAATTATACTACTTTTTTCCCTCTTGTGATTTTTTCATACAACCAACAGTTTGCGCGGAAGAAAGTAAAAATAGTTTTCCTTACTTTTGTACTGTAACTGAAATATTCTGTTGGGCAATAAACTTCTATTATTATATTAACATTAGAAACAAATATTTCTAAATTACATTTTAAATATGCATCTCAAAAACGACTGCATATTATTTTTATTAGAAGCACTTTAAAAATTAAAAAATATTGTCACGGTTTCCTAACCCGACTTTTCCTACTACCAGAAAAACAAACAGTTATTTTTTTTACTGATATTTATTAACACTTTGTACACTATTGAATACTAATTATAACTCAACTAAACACTATTTAATTAATCGTCGATTCTCCAGTCGCTCCTCGATACACCGCATTATTTTGTTTGTTCACCACCATCGCGTAGGGGCGATCGGATCAATCTAGCGGTTTGAGATACCACATTCGTCGATTTGGGTGTGAGCGGGACAAATTCTGTGACAATATCTAGTTTCAAACTGGGAAAGTTGCCGTGATTTTGGAAATGCCCTATATACAGAAATTAATGTCTCGCAGATCTGGAGTGGTTGGTTAATCTTTGGCTTTTAGTCTCTGAAATATTTGATTTCAAACTGATTTAAAAATATAATAAATTTCAACGTGTAGTATAAACCTCTTTTTTAATCATTTATTTTATTTTTCCACCTTGTATGGATTATTAATATAACATACAATGTAATATCAGCATTCCTGTAATATAATCTTTTTTTATATCACAGGAAATGCTGACTGTCAATAACACATTACTATTTATACTAAGGACGCTTCACTTACAGGGCAGTATAGTATTTGCTCGTAATCTGTAACTTGATGCGAATAAATTATCACAGAATTACTCACCTTACTGTTTTACTGGTGTAGCTATAACTTTACTAACGCATCATGAATTTTCTAAAGTATTTATTTGGCAACGTCGCAACCAAGCTGCAGCCGAATAACTATTTGCCTCACTGCATATAAAAACTTGCGGTAAATTGAAATATGTAAAAATATATGAGTTCTATGTTAAATACTATTTGTTGACCGTTACACTTTTTTGGAAATAATTTTATAGGATAGCTCTTTCATATCTTTCAACTTTGATTTAAACATTTGTTTTATAACTCGAATAATACTGGAGTAAGATCTAATCTCTAATTCTATGAAAAATATAAATATCTAAGTGTAACCGCAGAAACTATTATTACAACAATACAGGAAACTTTTAACAAAAAAAATTGAAGTCACATTTATCTACATATATAAACTATACCACAAAATGGTACTTCTTTGTATATACAAGGTTAACTATATATATTTTAAGAGGGGATAGAGAAAAATATGAATTAACAGCATCACCCTTCAAATAATTTCCAAACTTATTTATAAAACATTTTTTTTTAGAAAATTTAAAAAAAAAACAGCAATAGAAAAATATAAAAATAAAACAAAATTAAATTACCAAAATAGAGAAATAGAATTAAACTAATTTGGGTAAAATAAAATAAATTTAAGATTAAATTAAATGTAAAATGGAAATTAATGAAATTAATTAATATGATTAAGGACTGTAGACTAGGATGGGTATTAAAATGTAATAAGAAATAAAATAACATTAGGATTCATTTAATGAAATTAAGTAAGAGTTAATTGGTAATTAATAAAACTTATATTTTGTTTTGGCTGATAAATTAAACTGTGAATTTAAATTAATAAATACATAGTGGACGAAAATGAGTTCGGGATCTAGGATACGGGAAAAACAATACAGGGAAAGTTTGAAAAGGAAGAAAAAAGAAGGTTACGAAAAAGTTTGTAGAGGAAAAAAATTAGTAATCGAGAAGAAAAAAGTACAGAAAACCCAGTACAAATTAATTAGAAAAACGTATGAATGACAGATGAGGTTATAAAAGTTGACAGCCCAGAGTCATGGTAATACAAATTAAAATATTAATTAAAAAGAAGGTTTTAGTATCATAACATTACCAAATAAGGAATGTATTCAAGAAGTAATAGTATTTAAGTAGAATTCGAAAAGAGGGAGGCAATTGAGAAAATTATAAAATCGGAGACATAATCATAAAGAACCAGCAATCGTCTGTAATAAAGAAGAAAATTTATGAAAATGTAACTACGGGGAAATTTGCTGAAACAGGGATTAACCAAGAAAATTAAAGAAAACAGTTTTTAAACGTCGAGCAAGAATACTGAAATAATTTTTGTTATTGTCTTCTAGGCCTCCCTAAGCACGTTGTTAAAATTGTTGTATTTAGTGGTAGTTAACACCGTAAATTTACTATTTGATCTATTTAGATATCTTTAAACAGAAATAACAACATGGTATTTGTTTCCTTTATCAAAAGGCAGTAGTAACACTGCCAACAATTATAACTGCTGTAACAGTTTCCACAGTGGTATTATTATATTTTATCGTAGCAAATACATTTTTGAAAACCTAATTTCACTTTCTAGTAATATTTTATGTCATCATAAATCAGCGCTTGCATAAGGAAGTAGCTTTATTTGAGGCACATTTCCAGTTTGCTATTTACAACTTTGCGGTAAGATGGGACCGGATTGGTAAGAGTATTTTGAAAAGGATTTTTGTACTTTTACTGCGGTAAAAGGTGCTTAGTGGAGAGCAAGCAGTAAATAAAGTAGTTCGGGTTATAAACTTTTTGATTACTATAATAATAATAATAATAATAATAACGTTTATTTTCCTAACGACTTTATAACAAAGTATGGGAATAGTCAATAAATATACTTACTGCTACTACTACTTACTAAAATAATTCAGTAATGTCATATATACACTTATCAATTAGAAAATATTTTAACCGGGATTTAAATTCAGAAAGATTCTCAATGGTTTTTAATTCTTCAGGCAAATTATTGAACACCTTGGGTCCAAACAAAAAAGGAGATTTTACAGAAATGTCATAATTAATATAAGGTACACAAAAGTATTCCATTGTCTAGTTTTGTATTTATGCAAAGTACATACTTTGTGAAAACTATTTTTATTATTAAAAGAAAACACATAATTCAAAGATGTAAAGACTCGGAAGCGTTAATATTTGATATTCTTTAAACAATTTTTTGCAAGACTGTCTGCTTGTTACACCTGCTATATACCTTATAATACGTTTTTGTGCCACGAATACACTTTTAGCAGTCACAGAACTTCCCCAAAATATGATGCCATATCTCAGCCTGGAACTGACTTGTGCATGATACAAACTCATGACTGTTTCCCTCGGTAGTACACACTTCAAATTTCTAAAAAGATAACACAATGAATGTAATTTAGAAACTAAATTGTTACATTGTTCCTTCCATTTTAGGCAATCGTCCAGTTGCAAACCTAGAAATTTAACGCTTTTACAGTTAGTAATAGAAGCGTTATTAATATTCAAATTTAGCTCTGCTTTTGCCGATTATGAAACCTTACAAAGTGAGTTTTATTGACGTTAAAATAAAGAGAATTTGCTGAGTACCAATTTGCAACGTCATTAAGTATATTATTACATTTGACTTGTAACGACTGATCTGTTACATGAGAGATTAATAATGATGTATCGTCAGCATACATTGTTAAACAGGCATCATAAACTACTTTAGCAAAATCATTAACGTAAAGCAAAAACAATATGGGGCCCAGAATGGAACCTTGTGGTACCACCAAATTGAGAAAAGCACACTCCGAATTAATTCTGTTTATAATTCCATCTTTATAATGTGTTATATTAACAAACTGCTCTCTGTTTAATATAAAAGACCTAACCCAATCTAGAGCCAAACCACGAATACCATACGATGATAATTTTAACAGTAATATTTTATGATCGACACAGTCGAATGCCCTGCTGAGGTCACAAAATACCCCAACAGGGCACTCGCCAGCCTCAATATATTCCAATACTTTCCTATAAAACTTGTCATCGCAGTAATTGTAGACTTTCCTACTACAAACCCGTGCTGGTTATCTGATATTATATTATGTTTATCAAGAAATGCCATGAGACGATGTAAATAACTGTATTCAAAAATTTTAGAAAATCCAGATGTTAAAGTAACTGGTCGATAATTTTCTACACAATGAACATCAAATTTTTTATGCACAGGTACAATTTTACCGATTTTCAAACTGGTTGGAAAGGCACCTGTTTCAAACGACAAATTCACAAGAAATGTCAGAGGTTCAATGATACAAGATAAAGAATTTTTTAATACAAATATCGGAATGTCATCTGGTCCTGATGACTTTTGTTTTTAATTTATTTTTCAAAATGTATAACAGTTCATTATTCAAATATGGTGTTAAAAATAAACTATCTTTTGTAGTTTTACATTATTAATAAACTTATTTTTGTAATATTGCTTTTGGAATCTTGCTAATCACATCCTGTGGTGCTGCAATAAAAATCGTTAAAAGTTGTGGCAACGAAGAGGATCTTCATTGATTATGGAATCATCGAATAAACTAATATTTTTCAATTTATTAGAATTACTTGTTAGAGTTGAAATAATTTGCCAAGCAGTTTTGGTAGGATTATCGGAATTGCAAATCTTATTTTTGTTGTAATCTAATTTAGTGTTATTTACTAACAATTTGTGTTGCTTTTTAGCGATTATATAATTATCGTTGAATTCGGGATGTACCTTTCTCAACAAATTTAAGTCTTTTAATTTGCAACTGGACGATTTAATCTCGCTAGTAACCCAGCCTTTTTGACAATGATTATTAAAATATTTTTTAGAGGAAAATGCCTATTAAAATAAAATGAATATATATTAAAGAAACAGTCATAAGCCCGATCAATGTTAGTCTGCATATAAACATCTGCCCAGCTTTCATTCCTTAAATCTACATTAAAATTTGACTTATTACTGTCATTATAACTTCTTCTAAAACTAGCATTACATTTTGGAACATTTTCATGGCAATCAAAGAACTCAAAAAGAATAGTTCTGTGATCAGACACCTCATTATCCATTACAGCCACAGTTTTATCTGTTATATTTGTAAATATCTGATCTATTATAGTTGAAGTGGTACAAGTAACTCTCGTAGGCCACTTCACTATTGGAGTCAAATTATATGCCAAAAGTAAATTACATAACATGTTAAAATCCTTGATATTTTTAGCCTTGTGAGAACAATCTAAATTTATATCACCATTCAAAATAATGTCCATATTTGGTTTAACTAACAAATTAAGCACAGAAACCATATTTTCAAAAATGTATCTAAATTTCCAGAAGGAGACCTGTAACACGTTAATACCAAAGTAGTTCTATTACATAATTTCAAAGATACACCACAAATTTCAAGATGTTGATCTACACAATATGCATTCAGGTCAATATTTTTTACTTGAACATTATTCTTACACCAAATAGCCACACCACCTTTTTTAACCGTCGTTCTACAATAAACATCTACTCTGGACTTCTTACATGAGAAACACTCGGACATCGTAAATATGTAGGTCAAATACGGTGGGTATTTTTTTATCTTCTGTCACTCTTTTAAATTGAAAGCATTACGAAAATAAATCGATGTCTTTATGATTTCAAAATAAGTTGTGGTGTATTGGGAAATTTATTTAACAAAAGAACATGCTTTTGGGCTATTAATACTATCTTCTTGCTGTTTGTCGGTACTATATATACACTGTGTTATACAAGCTCTAAGACAAACTTTGGTAGATGATAGCTGGGTTAATCTCGCCCATTTTTTCTCGACATAGGTTCGATTCGATCTGAAAGTTCAATACAGATCATCCTTTAAATGAACATTTAAAATATTTAGTGGGCAGTAAATTATTGTTGAAAATATTACCCCAAACGTCCACACTGAAACGTAGCTGAAATCGTCTTGATCTAATTATATAATGTAACGCTCACATATGTTCATTATATGTTTATTATTCAGTACGTTTCAGAAATTGTTGATAATGCGGGCCAAGTAGATGGTATTTATACTGACATTAGAAGAGCGCTTGATAGAATTGATCATTTTATATTATTGTCAAAGCTTAAATCGCTTGGATTTTCATATCCTTTATTAAATTTAATAAAGTCATATTTATTAAATCGTTGTCAGTTTGTAGAATATGGAGGTATAAGATCTGAAACATACATCAACTTCAGGAGTTCCCCAAGGATCTAACTTGGGCCCTCTACTGTTTCTTATTTTTATCAATGATATTTCAAACATGCTTTCAGTGCAATATTTACTTTTTGCTGATGACTTAAAAATTTATTTACAGATCACTTCTTTTATCGAATCACAACTTTTACAAGATTCACTTGATGCAGTGCTCAACTGGTGTCTCAGCAATAACCTTGAACTTAATTTGACTAAATGTTCCACACAAAATATAATCCTTTATTGTTTAATTACTCCTTGAATGGAACTATACTAGAGAGATGTGATACAAAGATTTGGGAGTAATTTTTGACAGAGGCCGTACTTTTAATGATCATATCTCAGAAACAGTGTCATCTGCCTGTCGGTTATTAGAATACTTTATTAGAAATTGGGGCGTAAATACTCTTAAGATTTTGTATGTAACATTTATTAGAAGTAAGATCACCTATGTGTTAATTTGTATGGTCTCCGCTGTATCAAGATTCTATTCAGCATGTAGAATCTGTACAGCGTACATAAGTGCTTAAAATTTATGGATTTTAAATGTAATGGTTATTATCCTCCTAGAGAGTTTGATCATGCAATTCTACTTAAATCATTTGTCTGTCAGAAGAGACTGTTCTGCATTAACCTCTTTATGCAAACTTTTAATAATACAATTGACTGTAAACACGGAATTCCAGGAAACAACTACTCTGCGGGCTAATGCCCCGACCAGCATTGAATTACTCCTGGAAAACCTATAGCAACAGCTAGAGTCATTCGTCAGACGCCCACCAGACATATACCGGTTTCGAGCTTATTAGCTCTCATCAGTATGCCATAGGTGAGGTATCCGACGAATAACCCTAGCTGCTTTCGTCTGTCTAACCCGACAGAAGGGACCATGAGTACGCGGTGTAGAACTAACTACATCTATCGGCCGTTCGCTACTCCATGCCGGACTGAAAACGTCACAGGCACGAAGCGTTCTACATGCAGTAGACACCATTGAAAGCTGTCGACCTTTATCGCGATCGGCGAGAAACGATATTTTGCAAACACGGAATTCCAGGAAACAACTACTCTGCGGGCTAATGCCCCGACCAGCATTGAATTACTCCTGGAAAACCTATAGCAACAGCTAGAGTCATTCGTCAGACGCCCACCAGACATATACCGGTTTCGAGCTTATTAGCTCTCATCAGTATGCCATAGGTGAGGTATCCGACGAATAACCCTAGCTGCTTTCGTCTGTCTAACCCGACAGAAGGGACCATGAGTACGCGGTGTAGAACTAACTACATCTATCGGCCGTTCGCTACTCCATGCCGGACTGAAAACGTCACAGGCACGAAGCGTTCTACATGCAGTAGACACCATTGAAAGCTGTCGACCTTTATCGCGATCGGCGAGAAACGATATTTTGCAAACACGGAATTCCAGGAAACAACTACTCTGCGGGCTAATGCCCCGACCAGCATTGAATTACTCCTGGAAAACCTATAGCAACAGCTAGAGTCATTCGTCAGACGCCCACCAATTCGTCGGATACCTCACCTATGGCATACTGATGAGAGCTAATAAGCTCGAAACCGGTATATGTCTGGTGGGCGTCTGACGAATGACTCTAGCTGTTGCTATAGGTTTTCCAGGAGTAATTCAATGCTGGTCGGGGCATTAGCCCGCAGAGTAGTTGTTTCCTGGAATTCCGTGTTTGCAAAATATCGTTTCTCGCCGATCGCGATAAAGGTCGACAGCTTTCAATGGTGTCTACTGCATGTAGAACGCTTCGTGCCTGTGACGTTTTCAGTCCGGCATGGAGTAGCGAACGGCCGATAGATGTAGTTAGTTCTACACCGCGTACTCATGGTCCCTTCTGTCGGGTTAGACAGACGAAAGCAGCTAGGATTATTCGTCGGATACCTCACCTATGGCATACTGATGAGAGCTAATAAGCTCGAAACCGGTATATGTCTGGTGGGCGTCTGACGAATGACTCTAGCTGTTGCTATAGGTTTTCCAGGAGTAATTCAATGCTGGTCGGGGCATTAGCCCGCAGAGTAGTTGTTTCCTGGAATTCCGTGTTTGCAAAATATCGTTTCTCGCCGATCGCGATAAAGGTCGACAGCTTTCAATGGTGTCTACTGCATGTAGAACGCTTCGTGCCTGTGACGTTTTCAGTCCGGCATGGAGTAGCGAACGGCCGATAGATGTAGTTAGTTCTACACCGCGTACAATTGACTGTAGTTATCTTTTGTAACAATTTTCATTTCATGTACCAAGAGTTCAATCTAGATGTTCGCATATATTTTATTGCAAGACAACTATAACTAATATATTAATTACGTCACCTGTTTATAACATGCCACAATTATTTAATTCGATAACTGATGGAAGTTCCATCATTAGTAAAGTTTAGTCTGTTTCTCAGTGATATATGGACGTTACTTTAAGATTTTAAATGTAACGGTTTGAGAGCATGTGTTACTATTTTCATATATTATTGTACTTTTTCTTATTCTCGTCTTTATGTTGCGTTCTTGTTAGCAAATATCTTCATTTCTTAAACCATTTTTATTGCATACTAAACGGCTGTCCTTTGTTTTGGCGCATGCGCTCCCTGCATACTTAAAGTATTAAGATTAATTTCCCTAATTTTTAAAATGTTTATCAAGAAACTTTTTCTAATTGAAAAAGCATTGCTTAGGTAAGTTTTTATAATATATGAATAAACCTACACACAAAAATTTAAATAAAATCCACGTTTAAATTTGACTCTTCGTTTTTACAAAGTTGAAAAACCATGTTTATGAAGTTCTAGGTAAGTAACGAAGCCACTTTAGATTCAGTAAAATTACCTAGTTTAAAACAAAATATTTATGACAATTTAGTAATGAAATATTTTACGCAATATTTGAAACAAGCTATCCAAATAAACTACTATATTCCTTGAATGCTTACAAGACATTCGTTCCTTTCTATTACCAAATTTTATAGTAGAACAGGCTGGAATATCATAAAATCATATTTTTATGTTCTGTTGTAAGTTATATTTCAGCTATTATAATCTTGGAAAATGATTTATTTGCAGGATGACAAACTTTCAGAAACTTGTATTAAAGAGACAAACATTTCTTTCGCTCATAAAAAAGTAAAATGGGACAAACGAAATCTATTCGTGACGTTTAATAATACTACTGAAGGATTCAACATAAATATTTCAGGCGGAAAAGCAGACCATAAATATAAATAAGTGCAAAGCTTGACCTTTCAGTCAGAACTTCGGCAATTTTTTAAAAACTTTTAGGGCATACTGTTCCTGTCTCCTCTCAACTGTGTATTCTTAATAATACTCGAGTCAACTCAACTCAATAGTGTTTTCTACAAATGCAAATAATTTTAGACGTTGAAGACTTGAATAATATAGAGCTTAGGAGATAACAGGAATGCTATCTTATGCCACCTGCAGACATTCAAAGGTACCAAAGTAACGAATACATAACGAGAAAAAGTAATCCGATCAACACATTTTTAGGTACAGATGTCTTTCAAAATACGTATTTCTTAAAGTTTAACTGCAGATGTAAATATATTATAACATAAACTTACATCTGCAAACACGGAGTTCCAGGAAACAACTACTCTGAGGGCTAGTGCCCCGATCAACATTGAATTACAGCTGAAAAACCTCTAGCAACAGCAGCTGTCGGGTTATACAGACTTGAGACAGCTAAAGCTGGTCGTCGGTCACCTCATCTATGGCATACTGATAAGAGCTAACAATCTCGAAACCGGTATATGTCTGGTAGGTCTCCGACGAATGATTTTAGCTATTGCTAGAGGTTTTCCAGGTGTAATTCAATGCTGGTCGAGGCATTAGCCCGCAGAGTAGTTGTTTCCTGGAATTCCGCTTTTGCAACATAACGTTTTCACAGCTTCGCGATAGAGGTCGGTGTAGAACGCTTCTTGTTACAGTGCCTTTATACTAAGACAGTGGCGACAATGGCTTGTCCATTTTCTATTGGTCGCCCGTTTTTGCCCCATAATGGCGGTATTTTGTTTAATTATACAAGTGTAAACAGTAAAGTGTGTTGTACAAGTTTGGTTGTATATGTATTATACCTTCGTTAATATTCTATTCTTATCGATTTCTATCACAGATTACTACTAATTTCTATATTACAGGTAAGCTCAGCACACAAACACAGATATGCATACATAAGTAGGTATATTGTATCATTGTAAAATAACAGAAAACACCTAACCAATCCTATGAGGTATATTTATCGAAATCTTTGCTTGACATTCATTTAATAAATTTGTATCACAAATTCACATACTTATTTACATTTTAAGTCAGAAAATATGCCAGGTTGTGTTGCAGTTGGATGTACTAATTCAGAAAAATGGGATATCTTATGAAGCGTTTTCCTAAAGATCTTCGGCATAGGAGAGAATGGGCAGTAATTTTTGTAATGAAATATACTCCTACAGACAAGTAAACCGCATAGATATAAATTTATACCTATTATAGCATCAGTGCGTAATGTTCTATGCTTTTTAATCACAAGCGACCGTCTGTTAACTAATACGTAAAACGTAATAAAAAACCTCATATTTTACTTGAAATATAAAAATTGAGATTTATTACACTATTATTTTGAAATTACAGACCAAAGAGATATAACCTATACGCATAAACTTGGGGATTTATTAGTTGCCAAATGTTTATAGTCATCAAAATTTCACGTAATTTCTGTGTATTCTTAATTTGAAAGTAAATTTTTGCTACAAATTTTTTCACCTACTAATTACTTGTCACGAGTAATAAATCCCCAAATTTATGCGTATAGGTTGAGAATCGCCCTGTATAAACTATGTTTATAATTTAACACCTTACCAACTTTGTAAACAGTTTAAATTACCATTATCTAATAAATAATAAAAATATTCCAGTTTTTTTTAATCTTTTATTTAATTTTTATAATTTTTATAGTTTAAGCCAATATTAACTATGAATACTCGTATTTTTTTTAATATAGCTACATTGAATAGTTATTTTGCTGTTTGCTGTCTGGTACACTCCATAAACAGGCTAATAAACTGATATTTACCTAACTCTTT
The DNA here is from genome assembly GCA_025584915.1 of Monochamus saltuarius. NCBI lineage: Eukaryota > Metazoa > Arthropoda > Insecta > Coleoptera > Cerambycidae > Monochamus > Monochamus saltuarius. The sequence continues at coordinate 3,859,909 of CM046726.1, forward strand.
AATACAACAGATATTACTAATATTTTTATCGGTTAAAATTATATAACAGTTTCAAAAATTTATTTATATTCAGTCGTTTTCATTAAAACTTATATCCCAGGATAAATTTATCACCAATTTTAGTTTGTAGCATTACGTGATTATCAGTCTCCCAGATCATGTATTTTTCAACCTGTAAACAAAAACAAGCATGATCATTTCAGCAGCATCATAACCCAATTCCATCATTATATCTTTTAGACCAAGTATAGGCAAAATGTCCCTATTTTCATAAGAACTATAGAAGGTTTTCCAGTTTTCCACTATTCATGTTGCACACTCGTTCCAAGGAATTTGTGTGGTGGTTGAGGACATCACTCAAGCACTTGGTACATCAGTACAGAATGCATCTTTTAATTTGCATATTCACTAGCAAATAAAATAGCACCATCTTTGGCAGTGATACCGATACACGAAACATCTTAACAGTTTTGCATAATCTGAGAATGTTTTGCCTGAAAATAATGTTTACAAACTAATGTTAATCCTATACCTAACTTGTTAAGTCATACATATTATCTAAATCTACCTGCTTAATTTCACAAGGAAACGTACCTTTCCAATTAAAATGTAGAAATCATTCATTACTTTTGTCCCTGCGTTTGTAACAAACCTAGGTTCAAAATATTTGTAAGACTGCAAACTTTTTGTAGCTCTTCATCTGCTCTTTGTTGTAATAATAAAATAACTGTGTTAGTGATAGTTAAAACTAAAAGGGAAACAATATTTGTTTATGTGAAACTCCATAGATAGCATTGTTATATATATAAATTGAATATATGTTTAACGTAAAGAGGTCCACATTATCTATTAACTTCAGTTTCATTACATATCTGCAAAAATATCTTTATGAGAAACATGAACACAGCAACATTATCAAACTTACCTTTCTCCAAATCAGGATTTTCTTTTAAAATATTCCAACATAATTTATTGCAATTTTTTATATGGATTTTAGATGTCTAATAATGGCTTTTATTAACATAATTATTTTCACATTATTTTGTTCAAATTAAATTTTGTTGTATCTTTTCTAACCTCTCTGTTGTCAAACATGTCAAATTCAAATTTGACGATATTGAAGACAAGATTTCGTTAAGAATTAAATTAAAACTTATATGTTTGAAATGCTCACGCCCTCGGGACATATTTCAACTAATAGTTTTTCAAATTTGAACTAATTCCGATAAAAATTAGAGAAATGAGAACCGGACTGCTGATGGCCTACATCAAGCGGTCCGTAAATGGCTCCGGAAATTGTTTAATTTTAGTCATAAATGAAAACTTCTCATTTATGGGGACCGGTATTTTATATCAAAAACTCATTGTTACGGTTATTTTCTAATACTTTAATCCTGAAATGTTTTTATTGCAGTATATTTTAAAATTATAACTCGGTTTCAGCAACGGGGAAATTTTTCGCGCCAAATAAATTTGCCCCTTAATGGCGGGTGGGCGGGGCATAGGCTCTATTTTCGCCACTGTCTTGTATACAGGCACTGTACTTCTTGTCTGTGACTTTATAGTCCAGCATGGAGTAGCGAACCGCTAGAGGTAGCTTTGCTACAGAGCGTTACATAGTGCATAATATAAGATTGTTTGTTGACTTTTATTTATTAAGTACGTGAAAATAATTCTTAAACAGAGGAATTAGAATAGCAAAGTAATGTGTGTCTTATTAAACGCTTTTTAAAAAATAATATTTTATCTGAGGATAATAATTTAAATTGGAAATGTGTATAAATAAACCATCAAGAATTTTATTTATTTTGTTACTTTTATTTTACGTGTTTTATTTTTCTTAATTTTTATACCTAAAAACACCACAACTTAAATCATTTTACTGCGAGAAATACAGCGAACTTTATAACTCTTGGCATTCAGTAGATACATATATAATTCATTTAGTTAGTAAATGTACATATATACTGTTATTAATTGAGTCGAAAATTGTTAAATAATTGCAACAATTTAATTAATTGATTCCATACACAAACATTCGTTCGCGAGGAAAATTTTATACATTTAATTTTAGAAATGCATTTTTTATAACTCAGTGGAGATTTTTCCAAACGTAAACAACTTTATGTATTTCAAAGAAAGTAATAATTGATATACAGCATACTTTGATCATTTAAACGAAAAATTGGCAACGCAAGTTTAATATTTTAGTGGAAAATTATCAATTTAACACGTCTTTATTATTAAGTGTTTACTAGAAAGTCTCGCATGTGTTACATTCCTCTCAATAGAAAAATAATATAAAATTACTTATTATTTACTGAATTAATAAGAATGTCCCGTAAAATTGTTGCAAACTTTAGGTAGTGATACCACATAAAAATATGACTAAAAACTAGGGTTGCCATAATTCCTCCAAACCATATCGGGACATCATTTTTTAAATTATTGTTATTTTTTTTGAAAAAAATCCAAAGGAACAAAAATGGTTTATTTGATGAAAATACATACAAAATATATATTCATAACGAAATAAACATAATACACATATGATACAGCTAAAATCCAAACATAGTTTGTAAACTAGCTGGCTAGTGTCATTTTTATATTTTGAGATGAAAATGATTTTTTATCGCTAAGTTACATACTAGATGTTGAAAACCCGGGTTGCGTTCACATTATTAGTCCAGGGCATTTAGATCAAAATCGACCGGAATAGCGGAAATTTTTAGGCACAGCAGATATCGAGATGCGGTTTTCTGCATTGTGTTCAGGAAGGTCCCAGGAAAAAAGTCTATATCGTCTGGTTTAGCAATTTTTTGAAAAATGCCTTCTGGGCCGGAATATGCATTTTCCAATTGCGTCATTACTTGCACTATTATAGGAACGAGGGTATATTTGTGGAAGAAATATGATTGATGATGTCATTAGCCGTTTCTGTCAAATCCTCATCCCATTTAACACCATGTGTTCCAAATTTTATTTAAATGTTTTGTAACAACACAGTAGACCCATACTATCGATTTTGAGACCTTGTACGAGTACATCAGCAATGAATATCTAGTTTATCTATATTATTTCAAAGTAGTCTCCTACACAAGATAAAACAACGTGTAGGCGATTAAACAAACTCAGACTATTGTGTTTCACATGATTAAATTTTAGATTGTTGAAGTTATCTTTACCCTCTAAGGATAATATTCTGTAGGTGGTTCTACGTAGATGAACCATTAATGATTATTAAGGATGTTACAAGAAATTTTTCATTAATATACAATTCTTATGTGCATAGGAAGCTATTTATAAGTAAATGCATTATTATTATGTAGTCTTGTTCTGGTTCCTTTAGCGAGCTGTTCCAGAACGATTCAAAATAACTGACCATTTCATTAATAAGAACTACTAAGCGATGATAATATAACTGGATGGCTATTTATAACTGTTCAAAAAACAAGTTCTAAACTGATTTATTATTCATATACCGGGTGTTGGAAAAGAGAGATATTCTTTAGGTACTTACACAATTTTGTAAATTATTTTGTGATAAAAAATACGGGTACCTAATTATTATGTACACTGTAGTAACATAAAAAAAATACTGAAGTTTTATTACATTATAATGGAACAATTTAAAAATATCCACAGATATTTTACAATATTCACACTGTAACCCTAGCTGTAGCGATAGACTGCACCGACACACCGACCCCAATACTCCAAAAGGTTCAACTTAAGTCTAAATTTGTATCGACAAGTCTCAATAACACCATTGTGCATACGTAAATTGCATTAAATACATTATTTAGCGTTATTTCTGTAAAATAAAATACTTTATGCCATTAATATTTGACAATTCAATGACAATTCATAGTTTTGACGTTTAGCGATGTTAGTTTCTTCTGTGTAAGTCTGGCTCAAGGCTATGCACGTTTCACATGACAAAACAATGAAATTTGGGTACTTTTTGGAGGCATTTTTTTAAGTTAAATTTTGAAATTTTTGAATGTTTATTTATCAGAATGTGTTCATAATTAAGTATATTTCAATTTAACCATAAGTTTTAGCATGGCTAACAACCAAAAAATCAAAATTAAAACGATTTCTTGAAAAATGGAACACTCTGTATAATAATTGATGTTATCATCATATTCTACGCACCATCTAGTGTCTGTATACGAAATTTCGTCGCACTGACTATGCTGGTTTCTGAGATATTCGCACTGAAAGTCTTAGAGGGAACACCCGGTATAATAAAAACGAAATAATAAGTATTTGTTTCCCTTCATGTTTACTTTCAAAAAGAAACAGATTTTATTTTTTTAATTTATGTTTCTAGAAGTGTTACAGCATATGCTGTCAGATATTGCCAAGTATTTTAGTTAGTATACAATAACCTGGTATACTATGGAATAAATCCGGGGGCAAATTGCTCTGATACCACGCCACGCCACCCGACTGATGTGACATAATATGTACTCTGTGTGTACACTGTTACCACGCCATGCGATGCTTCGTTACGTTACATTTTATCACTGGCACTGGTTAATGCATAATACAATTTCTGTGTTTTAAAAAGGCAGTGGCCAAAAATTTGGGTCACCTTCGTTAACTGCTACCTATTCGAGCAGCCGTCCGACAGCGTGTGTACAGTTTATCACCCAATGTAGAGTTGGAAAGAAATTCATGGAACCAACGCAATGGGGTTGGAAACGCTCTATCAACGGTTTACTGCCCGTAATCACTGAAAAAAGCAGCGCCATCAGCATTACTCAGATAATCTCTTGTAATTGCTGAAGTGTGTGCAAGAGTAATTGGGGCTATCTAAGCTTAGGCTGAGCTGTTCTATTACTTATACCACTTGTGAAGGTCGAACTTGAAACATTGTTGAACCTATTGACATTGATTTAGATAATTTCCTGACTGTTAAACATGAAGTTGCATGAAGAGAATTAAGAAGCAGAAGAAACTGGAAACACTGAAGCCACTGAAGAAAATAAAGTGGAGACCACGAGCCACGAACGCCTCATCACCTTGATGATCACTCCAATTGTAAAAAATGGAGATTAATTGAATAAAATACACTATTCATGTAATATAAATTTGAATAAACAATGATGATGAATATTTATATTCCACTTGATTTCGTACCGTTATTATTTAACTATTCTATGATATAGTCTTTATATATTCAAATGGTACAATCTATTCTTTATTTTATCGTAAAACAATTCATCAATTTTGTAGTTATTTTATATGTTTGCTATGAAATTCAGGTGCACACTGTTGCCACGCGACACCACGTTACACCATGCAAAATAATGAAAATAATGAAAATCTAAAAGTCGGGAGTCGCATGGCGTGGCGTGGTGTAGCGTCAGAGCAATGTGCACACAATATATAAAAATACATAAGAATACGCGGTGTCAGATCCTTCTGACATTTCATCACAAGACGTGGCGTGGCATCAGAGCAATATGCCCCCGGCTGAAGAAAGTTAAACACTCATTGAATAACATTACATTTTGAAAATGTTTGCATGTTTACTTCTCTCGGTGAAAGTTAAAAATGATTAAATGTTCAGGTTTATCTGTTTTTTAGGTTTGCTTATGTCGTAGCATTCTGTTTTAAAAATTTGTGTTGTCTGTTGTGAAGCTTGTTGCAAACGACGTTTCTTACAGCTGGCTATGCAAGGGTACGTAGATTTAGGAAGATTTTCCAGTTTAGTGACTGAGCTAGGGGGAGAATTGTTGGGTTGCGTGAAGCAGGTTTGTCAGTCAAAGAAATTTCTCGAAGGACTAACAGATCCTTACGTACCATAGTACGGTTTTATCAGGCGTGAACTCAGAAAGGTCGTGGACACAGAGCTAGAGGCACCAGCTGTCGTAGAGGTCATTCAATAAAGAGGAAATTTATTTAGTCTGCGTTTCGAATTATTCTTTAAATTTAGATAATTGTTGGTTGCATTCTCAACGACGAGATAAGTAACAACAGAATAAATATTACGTCACTATGGAATGTAAACAAACGTCATATTACTTTAACAAGTTTTGGCAACGAAAACAGAGATTTTTGAAGACGCATGGGGTTATTTGTTAATATTTTTATATTTCACTGGCAGGAATACGTAATAAAATAGATAAAGTTACTGAAATTATGAAGAATACTTTTATGTAATAAAAAATATTAGTCAGTGGTATATAGTTTTTTTAAAAAAGGTTCACCATAGTGATGATTCCATTTTCCCAAATTTTAACACCCTGTATGTTTGTAAGGATGCATCTTAGAACAAAAATTTATTTGAATATAAACTTTGTTTTGCCTAGAAGAATCTGCAATTCAATTTTTTACACATGTATCTGACTCATCCTGTACAATAAAATATTACTAGTTGATCATTTTTTGTAAGAAAATTCATCGACATTCTTTTACTTTATAATTAATCCTTGAGAACGTTTTTCTTAAACTTTTCAACCGAAATAGGTCACCAGGGGTAGAACGATACTCCCATCTGATACTGTTTCCATCAAAGTGAGCAAAGCAGCAGTAAAATAAGAAAAAATATTAGGACTTCGGTTTATTTTTTACGGTCTTTAGGAACAACTGATATATGTCGAGGCATTATTCTCGTACAGTATCGCAGCTGAAAAATAGTATGAATCTGTCCTGAATTCTCCTCCTCCTCTTCTACTTCCTGAAAACTTGAATGAATGAACAATTTTGCGATTCTAGTTCAGTTCTTATCATTTACTGAAATGTCACGTAATATAAACTGGGATGTAATAAATTTAGGTATAGTTAGACAAAAGCATTATTTGTTAATGATTTGAGAAAGCATACAAGATGTTTTAAATTATACGTATCATAAATTGCAAGGGTAACAGAATACTAGAAAAATGTTTATAATAATATAGGGCTAACTGTATGTAAATTGATAACATTTATATTGTATAAAAACATATTTTGAAATTAATAATGTATGGTGTAAAGAAACCTTCATACCTAGTCTACCATGTACTTTCATGTTTGAGTTTATAATTTATATAATTTGTTGAAATACTGTCTACTTTCTGAAGAAGCTGATATAGGATGCTTTAAATGGAAAAATTAAAAAAAGCAGAATGTTGGAAAGTTTGCATCCACTTCAATGTAATATAATAAACGCCATATTGATTAATTTGCTAGTACAAAATTTTTTCGTCTCGAATTATTGAAGAAAGGGATTCTAATGATGTGCTCAGAAAAATTCTGCCTAAAATGTTAGTTACGAATTTCATAGGCGTCCCACTTGAGAAGGATTCAAAGAACTCAAAATTATGAAAAAAAGCTGATGTTGAGTGAACTTTAAACTATTTAATAGTTTGCTTTAAGACGTTTACAAACTCACCCGTGGCACTCTCTCCACAATTATTATAGAACCACTCACTCACACCTACCTGAGGCGTACTCCGCGGATATACACTTTAACACACTGCACTATACACACGTACTATACAGTACCGGGTACTTGCACTGCCACTAAAACGGTCACACATTAGCAGTTACAGTACATTACACTTATTATACACTGTACTATGCACTACACATATATACATATAAATTACTGGTTACTAGCCTTAAGAAGTTTGAGTGGAAATTTGAGTACAATTATTCAACAAATAAGAGAATTATCGAAAAAAAATAAAACAAAAAAGTACTTTCTCAGGCCTATAAACTTGTTAAGAAACCAAAATGGTACTAAGGTAAGTTGATTTAAATAACATGATTTTTCTTTAAGGAAGCTATCCCAATCTTTATTGAACACCCTGTATATTAAAAACATAATACGACAGATTCGTAGTTCACAGGAAAAATCTTCTTACCTCTAAAATGTATGGTATGTTATTCCTAAGCAAAATGTTGACTATACAGACTTTATTTTAGAGAACAAATAATGTAGGTACAGTCTAAGGACATACTGATATATAGGAAGCTCACATCACCCATACATTTTCTTGAGGCTTTGTCAGAGGTTATATTTTGTTATCGCTTGAAATGAAAATGAAAAATACATAAACCGTAAGTCCTTACGGCACTCTATAATACACAGGGAGCGGATAAAGGAACGATAAAAGATAAACTCAAACTTTACTCATATTGTGAAGCCATGCTATAAAAGTGGTTAATAATAAACTCTTTAAGGGTTGGATATCCTTTTATGACAAAAGCGTACTTTCAACCTGCATCTGGAAACTACAAATAAAGTTTAGTAAGAAATATTAGGTTGAAATAAAGACATTCAAACCGTCTGTTGCAAATACATGTTCTTAAGACACTTGACTAATAGTTTTGTTTCATTTATGTGCAATTTCCTTTTCAATTTGTAATAGAAAATTGTTCATGACACCTCGTGAATAGGAAAAAGTGTTACAAGTAGACAATTTAGAAGTGTGTTTCCTTCCTTTGGATCATGTATTCATAGATTTGATTAATGATTTACAAATTTATTTGTGGAAACTATTTCACATTAAAGAATTATTTGAAACACTGGCGATTCTATTTTAGAAATTGTCAATAGACCTTTGAATACTTAAATACAGGGCGCTCCAAGAAAGTTGGGACTTTATTCGTCTACAGATTCCTTCGATAAAAAATAATACATTTATAAAAATTAGTCACTGAACACAACGAAACAACTTGTTTAAATTAGCTAAAGGTAAAAATATCAAAATTTGTACACGAATTAATATCAACATATACACACATATACGGGTGTTTTGCAAGTCCTTAAAATAATTCTAGGAGGTGATAGAATACTTGATTTTGAGTCGATTGAAATACACATACCTATATATACCAAGTGTTACAATATTTGTGATAATTAATTTTTTAATATTTTTTAATTTAACCGTACTTTTCTACAATTATTGAAGTGTAGAAGAAAAACAAATCTCTTTATAACAAATATGTCTATACTTTTTATTAGGAATGATTGGATTATTTAAATTATTTAACCAATAAAATCCAAAGTGACTTCGTTACTTATCTAGAACATGGTTTTTCTACTTTGTAAAAGCGAAGAGTGAAATTTAAACGTGGATTTTATTTAAACCTTTGTGTGTTTCATATAGTATTAAAAACTTACCTCAGCAATGTTCTTTCAGTTCTTAGGAAAAGTTTCTTGCTAAATATTCAAAAATTAGGGAAATTAATTGTAACACTTTTAAGTATGCAGGACCAAAATAGAGGACAGCAGTTTAGTATTTATGTATGTATTGTATTGAAATTATTGATATACCGGAGGATTCAAAAAGCTAAATATTTATTTCTATTGTTCAAATCTCAAGAGCTAATGTAACGTTACGGCGTAAAAAGGAAAAGCAATGTTTTTATTAAATAGCATGCCATGAGAAAACAATTGTCTTTAGTTTTCCTAGCAACCGTAAATTAGATCAACTACTGTCAAACTATACGTTCGAATCTCAATTACTATTCTTACGGTGGTATTTATAGTCTGTCTCTGGTTGCCAGAGAGCGATCTTGGTCCCAAAATTTTGCGAATTTTATAATGAAATTTAAATAATTTCGGACGGACAATGAATACAGTGTACAGTAACAGTGGTATTTTATGTCATCTCGAAATTATGTGAATTTCATTATGAAATTCGCATAATTTCGCTCCCGCTCTCTGGCGACCGGAAACGGACTATGAATACCACGGTTAGACCCTGCATGCAAATAAATAAAGACATAATAAATAAGTAGAAAATTAATCGCCAATACCATTTAAAAACTTAGAATCTGTTTAAATTTTTCCTCTGGTGAATATTTTAAATAAAATCTTGAAAATAGACAGCAAATTATAAAATAAGGATAAACAAAAGTATATATTTTGGGTTTCAATTTTTTTCAGTATTAATGAATACATACCTATTATTTTTAACACACATCGTGTGTATTATAGTATTATTAACTATTGTGCTTAAGATTAGCTAGATACCGTATAAAAATGTTGACTATTCATTATATAACTTAATTGTTTAAACAACTGCATACATTTTCCTTTAAGTGCGTTAAGTTCATGAACCAATTTTTTATAATTAAATAATGCCTGGTCAATTACGCACCAGGCAATATCGGTTTTATAAATTTAAGATATTCTCACAAGAAAAAAATCAAATCAATGGCATAAAATGTATACGTTTCATTAAAAAAATGTATGCTTGGGTCATATTCTAAAAGAAACACCCTGTAGAGAAATAACAAGTGCGCCACTGAACTCTACGTAAGAAACTCTGGAGCAACTTTAATCATTGCGATATCTCAGTTATTAACTGACGTACAAAGTATCGTTTCAAAGTAATTTTTTAAAATTTCAAGTGTCTCATAAACGAAGAGGTCATTTTATTTTATTTTTATATTTAGATTACACCAACCTACAGTGCACTGTGCTAATTACAAACGGGACAACAGATAAAAGGACACATTTTATACTATAAACATACAGACAATAAAAACAATATTAGCACAAAAAATAAAAGTAAATTAATTCCAGTTAGCTACAGAAACTGCGTACATATTAGCCACTGAAGAGTTAAACATGTCAATTTTTTTTTAAATAAAGTATTATATGTGTTACACATGACATGAAAGGTCTGATTTTAAGTATCTCGAAAAAGTAGTTCAGTGTGCGAAATCCTTCTATCTTATGTAGTTTTCGAATTACAATGAAATTAGGACACTACATTGTACGTCATGAATAAGAAAGTCGTAGTTTTCCATGAACATTATGATTTTAAATGTTAACAAAATGTCAGTTCCTCCAAATTCCCAATGTACAATTATCGGTGGTGAATTTGCATGGAAAAAGTTCTGAAAAAGATAAAATCCTTTCTTTTAAAATGATTACTGGTCACGTTTATCAAGTTCTAAGTACACGCTTATCCCACCGCGTAATGATGTATCGAAATAGCATTGTTGTAGATTAGGAGATAATTACAAAAATAACGAAGGAGAATTGTTGCTCTTAATGACGCAGCTCTCCACGCTTTATTTAGACCATTTTATTCTATTTTTAACGACGCTGTGGTTGACGTTATTTCATCATCATATTTGACGAACGCGAAATTGATATTGATTGACGCTACCTGTATCCATTATCCTTCAGTTTCTTGAATGCAATTAAAAACCCCTATTTAAACTAATTTTATCTTTATGCCCCCACACAGTTGTTCTCCACTGTCATTGTCACTTATTGACAATTCGATACCTATATTACAGTTTAAATTAGGACCTCCCTCCATCCCCCACCACTCGTTCTTCCTTCTGCCAACTCTCATCTCCTGCTTCACCAACTGAAAATCGACGGCCAATCATTAGCTATTAATTGGGTCTGTTTTATACACAGTGTCCTGTGAAACGGTTATACTGGGTGCGCCTGATTTTATTGATCCGAAATAATGGCTTGTCATGGACCTTACTGTTCATAATATTTAGTTTTTTCACTTCCCCAAGGATCCTGAAAGATAATACATTTATGAAAGGTGAGTTAACATGAATTCAAATTTATGAATTACAGTTATCAATACCTGTAGCGCTTTATTTAATCATAAAGTAGTGTGCTGTGGTCGTTAAAATGTATACAGGGTGTATGTGTGCCATAACTTATGGGCCATAAAACAACCGGAGATAGTAGACATAAAAATATGTCTTTTGAGCCAAAGTGGCCTAAGGAATATGTTACCATTTCAAGAATTACAGGGTGTTGCAAATTAAAATAAATTTTCGAAAAATGATGATAATCTTAAAACAGTTGAAGATGTCGAATTCAAAATTGGTATAATTAGGTTTTTGGGAGCGAGAAACACGAGTTTTGGCATTAGTTCCAAATATTTCCTATAGGGCGCTTGCTACGTGCTTTGTGTTGAGTTAATTCACTAATACTTTTTTTACCTGTACAGTTAGTAGAATTTATAAATTAAACTATAAAAGAGCCAACATTTTTACGTAAAAAGGGACTCTTGGTCGATCTCGATATCTCAAGCCATTTTCCAGATTTTCACGATTGAATGTGTCATTACCCATTATCTCGAAAAATATTTAATTTACAATTGTGCCTTGAATGTTAACAAAATTTGTTACAGTGACAACAGTGTTATCTACCTTTTCATGTGATAGCTTAGCTACTTAAACAATATTTCTTTGCAATGTTCAAGTACAAGAATTTTTGTGTTGAGTTAACTCACCAATACTTTTTTTACCCATACAATTAGTATAATTTTTTATACTTTAAACTATAAAAGAGCCAACATTTTTACGTAAAAAACACAACATGATTTATTCACAATAATAAAATAATACAAATTCATTTTAATAGTACTAGTAAATGTTGAAAGTGGCTACCGTTTAGCTCAATACATTTTCTTAATCTTTTTATGAAATTACGTCTCACATCCAAGAAGATATTTTGATATCCTTTTATAATAGTGGTGGCGTCTTGAATTTTCTGTTCAAGTTCTTCTCGTGTATTGATATCGTCATTGTATACTAAAGTCTTCATGTGAACCCATAAATAGAAATCTAACGGGCTAATATCTGGGCTACGAGGTGGCCAAGGAAATTCCCTACCGCGACCAATCCATCAATGTGGAAAATGCTGATTCAAATGATGTCGAACAGGAAGTGAAAAATGTGGTTGGGCACCGTCTTGCATAAGCCACATATTTTGTCTTACGTTTAAAGGTATATCATCCAAAAGATCAAGAAAATCGTTTTCTGCAAATATTGTTCTCCATTAAGTCTCTGCGGAAGCTGAAATGGGCCTATCAAGAAATTGTCGATAATTCCGCACCAAATATTTATTGAAAACTCGTGTTGGAAATGTGTGTCTCTAGATAGGTGTGGATTTCCCAAAGCAGAGTAATGTTTATTTTTCCAGTTAAAAATTCTACGTCGTGTAAAGGTTGCCTCGTCAGTAAATAATATACTTTTCAGGAACATGGGGTCTTCGTTTATTTTATTTAGTAGATTTTGACAAAATTCTGATCTAGCTTGCAAGTCACCTTGTAATAAATTTTGAACGGGCATAAAATAGTAGGGAAACAAATTTTCTGCATGAATGATCCTTGAGACGGTTGATTTACCAATTCCCGTAGAAGCTTCTAAACGCCTAGTTCTTAATTCAGGATTTTCTGCTATATACATCAATATCTATTCTTCTTGTTCGACCGTTATACTTTTCGGTCGTCCACCAGAATTTTTAGTATAAAACGGGCTCGTTTCACCTAACTGATGGAATATTTTTTGAAATATTTTTCGGTCTGGAATGGTTCTGGCTAGGTAGAAGTCTTCATACCTTCTAAGTGCTGAACGACTGTTGTAATTTTCTTGCGCATAAACGCAGAGCATATCTCATAAGTCACGGTTAGAAAATTTATTAAACCTGGGCATTTTTAAATAAAAATATTCTTATACTTGAATATTCAAAAAAAATCTTTTTTAAGTAGCTATCACATGAAAAGGTAGATAACACTGTAACATTCAAGGCACACTTGTAAATTAAATATTTTTTTATGTTGTATCTAGTGACCTTTCATAAATTACTGATGTTTGATGATAAATATTTTTTAGCCATCAGCATAATATGCAATGACACATTCAATCGTGAAAATCTGGAAAACGGCTTGAGATATCGAGATTGACCAAGAGTCTTATTTTTACGTAAAAATGTTGGCTCTTTTATAGTTTAATTTATAAATTCTATTAACTGTACAGGTAAAAAAAGTATTAGTGAATTAACTTGCTCCCAAAAACCTAATTATACCAATTTTGAATTCGATATCTTTGTTTTAAAATTATCATTTTTCGAAAATTTATTTTAATTTTCAACACCATGTAATTCTTTAAACAGTAACATGTTACTTAGGCAAGTTTGGCTCAAAAGACATATTTTACGTGTACTATCTCCGGTTGCTATATGGCCCATAAGTTGTGGGGCACCCTGTATAATGTTTTATGAGTTCAATGACACGTATGCAGGTGTCAGTGGAAATAGAGTTTAAGCTTTCTAGAAGAGCATACATTTGCTAAACTAACACCTGCAAAGGCCCATAATGCGTATACGAATATGTGCTGCCCATTTTAATTATGAATCATGAACCTTGTCGGGGAAACATAGTATTACACTAATAATAGAGAGGTATAGTTTAAGAAATACCATATACCCTACTATACCAAAATTTATTAACAGCAGAAGGGAGTGCGCTAGTATATGTGTGGATGTTTTTGTGTGAATGCCTTTTAAAACATTCATGATACTTGTTTAGAGTACTGTAATGCACCTAATTCGAACCATCACATTCTTTTCTCAACTAAAAGCTTACAAAGGCAGTATGAAATTATGCAAATTATCAAAAATAAAATCTTTCTATGAATATAGTCATAACTAAGTACTGGATAAGACAGAGTATTAGTTTTGGTTTATGCATGATGATCTTAATGTTTTTTAAAATTTAACAAGAGTAAAAAAGTGTTTTATCCACGACTATTGTATAATGTACCCATTATACATCTGTTTTCTCGACCTTAATAATATCCATTAATCACGGCAGTTATTAATGAGTTATTAATCACTACTGTCAGATGCTTCCTTGATTTAGCTATAATATTATATTGTTCTGCTACAAACAATCGGTTTTTAAAATTTTATCGTGTAAAACACTAAATATTTTCAAATCAGTGCTGTACATATAAAAAAATAAAAAAGTGAATTTTCCTAGACCAGATTCGAACCCGGGACCGGCGGTTGGAAGAGAAGGAGCATCTAAACTGAGCCCAGCGACTTCGTTCATGCGTGTCGTATATCTGTTTCTTAACATACCATGTTTTTCGAAACATTTCATAAATCTAAGTAGCTTTTAAAACAAAACAAATTTGACCCAAACTTGTCAACATCATTGTTTGTGTGCATAGATTTCTCAGTGTTTTGATATTTTGTGTAAAATTGTGTTAAAAAGCGAACTAAAAATGTAATGTAATATTTAGTAGTCGTGGATAAAGTATAGTATTTACTCGCGTATAATGGCTATTATCCACTCGGTGATTTAGGCCATCATTATACGCTTGTTGAATAATATACTATTAAATTCAATTCTGAGCGGGATATTATTCTTTTTAAATTTGATCAACGGAAAAAAGTTTGTTATAATTTTAGAAGTAACTCATCCTCAATGAACACCTTGTAGTGTTTCATTTTAGTTGAACTCATAGTCAAAGGAGACCAATAATATACCTAAATCATGTGCCAAATTTTGTTATTCCAAGTTAAAGTTACTCAGAGATATTAATTTTTTTAGAAATATTTGGCCTCACTTTGATGGCCTGTGTGCAACTTTGTAAACAAGTATGTTTGGTTAAACTGTAGATAATATTTTGCGAGCCCCTACATTCACCTTCTTCTTGTCAGGTCTTATGCGGAACACCCTGTATAATCTGTAAACTATAGGCAAACAGAGAAAAATGTGAAATAACTGGATCTATTCCAATTACATTAAACGGTACTGTTTTATAAAAGCAAATAATAGTTCGTCTGGTTTATGTGAATGATAAAAATAAATGGCTAATTAAACACTGTCCAATCTACTAATTAATCACCAGCAAGGATTGCCACACCACCCTTAATAAACAAAGGAGAATAATGGAAATTAAAAACACATTTATTTCCATGCCGTATAGGCGGATTGATTAATTTGAGGCCAACCTCAAGCAATTGGGGAACACTAAAAGTAAAAGATCATTATTGTTTATTACTCGTTGTTACGGCCCAACTGTTCCTGTTTCGAAAGAAAACTAACAGCCGAAAATTGTGTTTTGTTTAGATGAATAGAAGTGGGTTATAAAAATACATGTGTTTTCTATGTTTATACAGAGTCAAGATAGGGATAAATAACAAAATGGAACCTATGAAAAATGTGTGTTCCGAGCTAAACGATTATGGTGCAAGAAACTTGTATTCAACATACAAAATGTTTTTGGACAAATTAAATCAGAGCTCTGAAAACAGGATATTTGTAAGATGATGTTACAGGATTTGAAAATTAAGTAGACTTGAAAGTCAATTCTTTTTTCTATTTTACTTATTAAGTTATTGTAGACATTTCACTTGCGCCAGATACACACATTTAAATCTATTGAATAACGGTTTATTTTAGACACTTTAGATAGGGTGTTATTGGTTTGAGGTTAAAAGCTATAATACTGTCGCAGTTTGCAGGATTTTTAGACAATCCCTTATTGTTTACTTTATAATTAACAATACAAAAATAAATTACAGACAATAAGCTGCACCTTAGTTTCGATGCGCTTAATTCAAATTTGAATTATATTGAGCTGTAAAAAAGTAAAAGTAAAAAAAGTGGTCTATATTTTTGACCAGACCAATATATCTTATATGTATTTTACCCCCTTGAATCCGAATCTGAGGTTCATTTAGATCACAGTATACTAATCAATATAGATGAAACAATTTAGAAAGAGCGAAAAATCGCAATCATGATAGTAAACGAAAAAAAACTCGCAAATGTTTTTCCTGATCTTGATCAAGTGTGTTTCTCATGTATTTCGATGCACTGAATTCGAATTTGAAGTGTATCGACCTGCATCACCCAGATTTTGAAAAAACTGTGAAAAATAATTTCCAACTAAAACTAATATGATTTCTTGTGATTTTCTGTGCTACCTTGTTTTTTACTGACGACAAAAATTCCAAATATAAACAACTATTGTAAAAATTAATTAACTTAATTTAGACAACTTTTGAATAGACAATGATATAATTAATGATTTTTTTATATGTTAAACATTTAAAAGCTTTAAAACATAAGTAATAAAAACTTCTAAGAAGACTTACGTTTGCAGAAAGAATCAGCTTATATACAACAAAAAATAATTTAAGTACTTACCGAAAATCAAAATACAATGTCATTTTCAAAATACCTACCAACACATAATTATAACATATGTTGAAAATGTTCACTACCTAAGATTTTTATAATTATAAAATTGTTGGTCACTACCAATATCAATGAAACGTTAAGATAATTCAACAATTGTCTGTATTATACAGTCGTGTTCTTGTAGAATTGCTGCGCGCTTTTTCATAAATTAATAACGTATTGTGATACTTACGTATGCTAAACATTTAAACACAAACAAAGAAAAATTAAGGAAATAGTGGTACGTAAAAGAATTTGCGACATATACAGTTCAAATACCAACTAATCTGTAGTCACTGTTTTTCTCGCGCTGTTGCCACATTACGCGATATCGACTATCGAATTTTGTTGATTAACGAAATAATTGTTTTTATTAAATCTAAACATAAATGAACTGAAAGAAGGGGAAACATTGCATTTTATGGCCATTTCATGCAAAAAATTATGGTGGGAACCCTTAATTAACCGAATTTTTACACATGAAATTGGACATTTTTCTCGGAAATGGTTGGGTTTAGGACCCATGTTCAAGGTTTTTTTGTTAATTTTGATGTATACTATCGCCTGCTAAATATATGACAGTCAAACCTCTAACATCCTATATTTGGACTTGTAATGTCATAATTTAAAGGTTTAACTGCATTCAATGCACTTAAAATCAAATCGTAAGAAAATATTGTGAAACATATTTGTTTAAATTGTAAGGTTTGATATTTAATTTCCTACCTCAGATACAAGAAATATTACAGATACTAATTTTGAAATAAATGATACTTAGAAACAAATCCTATCGACAAAACTATTCTCTTTAATGAATGCATCGTAAATACACAATTTCTGAAGTGTACCTACGCAGTATGTTTACTTGGACATATTAATAATTCCCTGATTTTAAAAACGTTGGAATACTAATTTGTTTTCGATCCCTGTGAAAAACCTCTCAATAAACGGTTCACTTTTAGGATATCCAAACGCCTACGCAGACGAACCAAATACTTATGAAAAGGCTACTATACATATATATTAATATTCGATTCAAATAAAATCCGGTAAAATTATAATAATTTCTTAGATCTGCAAAGTCCCAGGTTCAGACCAAAATATTTATTTCTCGTCCATAGAAATTTGTTTATCAGTATGAGGCGTCTTTATTTTTTCTTTTCAAGCATAAAAAGTAGGTAAGATAATGTCTCAACTAGTACATTTTAAATTTTTAAGTAATTGTAAATAAGAAAATAATTTACCAGTACTTGTTTACAATATTAATTAATTTGGACTTAATTTCTTATACTTTGTTAAACACAGGGTGAATTTTTGTAACAGAGTGGAAAAGATTAAATTTTAGATGTAATTTTTTGAATGATCAACATATTTGATTGTAATTTGACATACCTAAAGAAAAGCCAGTGGCGTAGATTTACTGTCAAAAATCAATAGGTACATCCCCACATCTACGCCTCTGGAGGGTCTGAATCAATTATAGCAAATTATAACCTACGTAGCATAATGTATTGGCTTTTTAAACAATTTCCAATGAAAAATGTAGAAGTTATCAATAAAAAAACAGGTTTATTTAAATTTTTTTGACAGCCCGTATTTGGAAGACGAAGCGTTATACTGGACTAATAGGATTTTTTTTCGTATTTTTGGATGTAGAATTTGCCCTAGAATTCTCTTAACAACATTTTGCAACATTCTGTATATTGTTGCTGAATTAAAAAAAGTTTTACGAAATACCTAACTTTTATTTCTGCTGACATCAAATAATTAATAACTTTGGGTTAATCCGGAGCTTTTCAGAATAAGTTGACCTCGAAGTTGTCAGTCACGTAGGTCATTTGGGACCTAATTAAATCAGCAACCTTTCGAGTATATCGAAGCCTAACCTTTCCATTTTCCATCAGTTCCGAAGTTTGAAAATCATCTTTGTTCTATATTTAAAAACTTCAGTGTTTATTGAATATGCAGATATTATTAAAGTTCGCAAACGTATAGACTCATTTCTGAGTCTGAGAAAAAATACAATACTTCTGTAGATATTTCTGCATTTCATTCTGTTCACCACGTTGTGGTGAGGACTAGTTTAAGTGTAAATATCTTTTGGTAGGCTACGTGCCATAATGTACGTACGTTCTTCTATTTTTTTCATAGAAAAACAGATAACTGTAAATACGTGTGTAATATATGCTTGTCTAATTTGAAATGGGTTACGATAAATATTTAAGAAAAATAAGAGAAGTTACATATTCCCGAAAAATATCTGCTTATAATTTGACAAAAGCATAAACATATTTTTTAATTTTGGGATTTAAAAGGAAGATAATCATGACAATAACATTATTTGCATTAATCTATGACGATGTCATTATGACATATTTAGCATCCTCATTTGGATGCCATTACGGTCTTTATAATAACACTCAGTGCCATTATGAATTCATAATAACACGCACATTTTAAAGTAAAAAATTAACTAAAACAAAGTTAGTTACCACTTTTACTTATTATTATTATTAGAATAATATACGCAAAGCGACGAAGGCTTGCTATGTTGGAGACCTGCACGTTTTCATTGGTGATATTCTTGATTAATTTCCCTATACACCGTCTTGATTTTTCGTGGGGAAGTAGCTTTATGCATAATGTCTTCGATATCCGATGGGACACTCGGAATCAGAATCACCTATATTAATATTCTATTTCACTAAAACTAAACGTATGACACAAAATTGGACAGCAATAATGAAGTTGTCGAAGTCAAATTTAAAATAATCAATAACTGTGGTTACCATGGCATCGTCAAATAAAAGCACCTAATAATTTTGAATTTCAATTTATGAAAACATTTCTGTATTTTAAGGTAACTCGAATTTGCAAATAAAAACTATTTGCACTGAAGTTTATTATTGGTGTTTTTGTATTTGAATAGTATGATTCCCAACGGTCATTTATAGTAGATGTTCGTTCGTTATTCTTCTTTTCTGCAAAAACATATTTCACTTAGAAACATTTGGTGTCACACCAGAACAAAATAACTATAAAGAAATAAACACTGAACGTAACAATTAACTACGAACCGTATTCAACGTTTTTCTGCCTATGAGTTTCTATTCCACACTCTTAACTATTAACTCCCACTTGACTCAACCCACTTAAATACGCGCGCATGGCCACTCGAATATTCGAGAGTGGTCCAGCAAGTCTCCAATGTTCCAATAACTTGGTTCAGGTGAAAATTGGTCGAAATCATAAAAAAAATATTTAATTTAAAATTTTAGCATAAAAAATCAAACCGTTATTCTAAGGTGCCAACACAGTTTAAAAACAAAAGTTTATGAGTAAAGTCCTACAAATATACTACCAAATAATCGACTCTTTTTGACAAAAAAGAAACAGCTTAAATTTGCATTGTTTTACTGTACTTTAAAAACTCATGAAGTTATCAAGTAAAAAGTAAAAAATCAAATTCAAACGTTTCAAAATGTTTTTTAAAGTTAGACTACATCGTTTCATTTTTATTTAAGGTAGCTGATTTTGAAGTATGTATCATTTGTTATCAAACACCATGTATCAATCCAAGTCAATATTGATGATAAACTTGAAGTCAAACGCTATTTGGGTAGATGTCAATGAACACCAAAAATACAATTCAAGGACCTAATGATAAACTTTCATCCATCATCAAGTTCATGCGAACGCATCTAAAACCGGCTGAAATTGTTTTATCGAAAGTTTTATTTACAAAAGGAACGTAACGTAAACAGCAAAAAGTAGACGTTAAATTAACATCAACAGCAGCGTCCTTGCTCTTCGTATTCAGGAAGCATCCAAGATCCTAAGTTTATAATTGCGTCGCCTAAAAATAACTATTTCCAGTTATTTTCGTTAAAGTACGCTGCAAACTTGAGCACATTTTCTAGTCCATTTACCTCAAACTACCATAACCTAGATATCGCTTTGTCCTATATATTTCAAAAACCTGAGATTTGTGATCCTCGTAATATCAGTTTCAAGAAAATAATTACGTACGCAATTTGCATATCCGCACTGAGTTTCGACGAGTGTTTTTCGTCTTGTTTATGATGTGAGGAAGGTTATTTGCATAATATTTTAACAAGAGCTCTTCAAATAAACGTGGTGGATTGGGTTCAAGATTCGATAAATAATATGTATTTATTTTGGCTTGCATGTGGATCTTTAAATAGTACTGTTTGAATTAGAATTAGACTGCTAACAAATATAGTGCATCTTTAACATATTGATATAGGTACAAAAACAAGGAAATCAAATTACATTGTGGGTGTGTGAGCATTTTTATGGCAAGATATTTTATACTCTTGCTTTTCGAATTGAGTAAGAAATGTGTCGTCACTTTAGTGGTGACCGAGGTCACCGAATTGATAGACATGTTTGTTTATGTCTTGGATTAATTTTTGTACATCTTGTCTTAAAAGTGACGTATTTTGTACTAATTTCAGTGTCATTTTTTTATTCAGTTAACTTTCATGATATTACCAACATTATTTTGTACATATTAAATGTGAATATTTTGTATAGCAAATATTTTGCAGTTCAGTAAACGCGGTTTGTTGACATTGTTTGACATTTGAGTATCTCGCCTACTCAAATGTCAAATGCAAACCATATAAGTATAGATTAATTTAAACCTTCAATAAATTTTGTTGTGTATAGTTTTTCTTAGTAAAGTATTTCATTAAAAGTTATGTTATAGATAAAACTTAACTTAAGTAAAATATCAAGAACCTCAAAATTTAATAAGAAACGTAGTTCAACCATAGTATAAATTCAATCTATACACCGAAGAGACATTTTTTTGCAGCAAACAATTCAATATATTTAAGCCCTGTTCGTTGTGTCTGCCTCACGTTCACGTAGACAAACAACTCTATTGTCACTCTTGATTATACAAGAAATATCCTTCAAATCAATTTCACAACTGTCAACGCTTTACTTTGACGTTTGTCACTCGCGTTTGGCTGCTCAATATAAACTGACTGTGACGGCGGAATTGATCCGCTTATATAGATTTTTAGAGTTCTGCGATCTCGAGAACGTGTCGAGAAACAAATAGAATATATCCTGGAATATTCCCCCTAATTAATGAGGTTTTCCAAGTTTGCCTCATTCCTGCACTGAATAGTGGTTAGGGCTTACCAACGTAAGTCGTTCCTGGGCGCAAATGCGGCCTGCTTAATAATAATATGACGCCCTCTCTCCCGCACAGGTCTCCGACTTCTAGACTAATCCTGTGATTAGAATGAGGGTAGATTTATTATTATTATTATTCCGGAAAACGTCAAAATAAAGGTATTACAAAAATTATAAATTCTAACGTAAACAGGAACATAATTAATAAACTGAAAAGGTAGATGAGCTTCATTAACAATTTTGTTTTCATTTCCCTAATGAATTTGTTCAAATCTGGATAAAAATAACGTTCTGAAATAAAGAAATGGTTTTTGATTGAAATGAATGCGTATTTCGAGTCAAATAATATGTTTATTAATTCAAAAATGCATATTTTTAATTGACGAATGTGGAAAAGAGAAATATGTAAACTCAATTTACTAATATAGTCATATCGTCGAAAAAAGTATTTGTTTGAAAGGAAAAATTCGAATTGTTTTCAATAAACAAAAATATTTGCCAATAGGTGCCTGCTAGATGTAGCTGTGCTATATTTTACGTACTCAGGTATGGCGGGTTTGAGAGGCATGAACAGTTAGTGTTAGTCGTCAGTTAACTCACCACTCACCAGTGACGGACTGATGATGGCTATTAAGCACAAAACCGGTATATGTTGACTATTTGCTATAGATTTTTCAGGTGTAAGTAATTCAATGCTGGTCGGGGCATTAGCCCGCAGTGGTTTTCTGAAATTTTTAAGCAATCATTTGTTGACGTCAACAGATTTTTAATAGAAAAAAAATCTTTGAAATATATAAATATTGTTCTATCATAGAATATAATTATTAAAGAACACGAGAAGTGCTTTATTTGTTTCGCCTCATAATAATTTATTTCCATGAAACAATTTTTTTTGCTGTGGTGTCTACTTAACAGGGGATAGGTACATAGGTATTAGAATCATGTTTAGTATTCTTTTTCGATCACCTTGAGAAGAAAAGAATAATGTATCGATATTATAGTGTAGCTGGTTGTAAATTGAACTACAAAAGTCAGATAGAAAATGTGTAAAGTTTTGTTTTGCCTAAAGACGCTCTCTATGTGTGTATAAAATACTTTCAAGATGGTGATATTATTTAGGTAGTCAAGTGTGTAGTAATTGGGGAGTTTAAAGAGTTCCCAAAAAATATCAACACTGAAAGATGGCGCGATTCCAAAATTTTTAAACCTAATGCCGGGTCCAGACCAAGCAGACAAAACAACGACAAAACAAAGACATTCATGTTTCGCGACAAAGTGGCGACAAATCCGATACATTTCTGCAACATTTTTGTCTTATTTTTGTTTTGTTTCCAAATTCGGAGACAGTTGCAAGTCCCGTCTCGAGTCGGTAAAGATCAAAGGGTCTCTGTTTTGTCTGCATATTTTACGACAAGTTGTCGGCGCAGTGTGGACGGTGTGCGCTGACAAATGTAGGAGACCAATAAATCAGTGGAAAATCACACATATTTAGTTCTGTTATGTTGTTGTAGTAGAGTACTTAGTATGTCTTTTGGCAACTGCAGAACCAACAATCAGATTTTCGAAATCTTCGGTGGATATTCTTAAAAAATTCTTAAAGCTTGAAAGAATCTCACCACTTAGTCCAATGTCGTCCACACGTAACTGAACTAACAATTTATTTATGGAATAACTTCTCGCTTTTTTAAGCTTGGTCTCATCCAAAAACGTTTCATTTTTCCAACATTGGATGAAGAGGAGAGAAAGGTATAACAACTGGTGGCTAGCAATAAATCTTAATTTTTTTAATTTTCTTCCTGGTGGAAACGCCACATGGTTAAACAACTGATTCGCACCAACTGAATTTTGTTGCACATTTGTCCTTGTGGTGTGGACAGTTAGTCTCAATTTTGACTTAATACCTAAAATTTTGTCGCAATTTTGTCGTGTGTTTGTCTCAAAGTCGTGTTCACTTTTTGCCTGCTTGGTCTGGACCCAGCATAAGTGCTAGATAACTCAACAGCCATGAAACGACTTAAACAGATTGAGGAAGACAATATTGACACGTCAATTAAAGACAGTTTAGAGACAAATATAGGCAGCAAAGAAAGCTTCCTTCTTTGGATGAAATTGTGTCTTTTTATTCTAATTGTAATAAACTTTCCGAATGGATTTTTTATTCATGAAAATGAACACCTACATTTAAGTGTTGTTAATGTTTTTAAGCAGGGACATACCCTTCATACGTATAAATTTAGAGAAACTTTAACGACCTGTTAAACTAGCCATCTACGACACCATGTTTATTAGGATTTTTGCTTTAACTTTTGATAGGTATACTTTCTGCACTAGAAGTTTGGCAGCGGTGTTTTGAATCACCCGTATAAACTACGCTATTGGCAATCTCAATGAATAGGTATTATTATTTAGGTATACCACCTGAAGCAGTAAAAACTCCCATTTTGTGAAACAAGGTAGAGTTATTATGCTTTAGACTTTTACTTCTTGTTATTAACTTCAAGTCTTTTTTTTATAATTTTATTACTAAATTTTCCCATATTACAAAATAGAAAAACAGTAGCACAAGCTAAATGGTTTGGTATAAATCATTTAACAATATAGTCCCGATCTTTTTCCGCAGAAATACATCTGCTGGAATTACATCTCTATCTGTTTGTTATATCGAGTACAGAGAGGCCCTGTTTAACTACCAAACGGCCTTGCTAGGTATCAGTTATTTACTTATTACTGAAAACCGTTCTTGCGTAATAAATTTATCGTCACAATTTGTACAACCTCTATTTTTTTGATAAACATCGAATAATATATATTTTCATAGGCTGGTTCATGTGTTACATGTAAGTTTATGGCCTTAATTTATATTAAATATATAAACAAATGGGAATGGGTTACATATTGCAGAGATCCGTAAAATTTGGTACGATCCTCACAGTAACGAAATAAACGATGATGATGATCTGTAAATTGCTAAAAATAAATAGACATCCTTGTCTTGTTTGCCACCATTTGCAATAAAGTGAAACATAAAGTTCTGTACTTGAGAAAAATTGCTTTTACAATTACTGGTACTTGATAGTACTTTGTTTATTCACTTAAGAAGTCATATACGAGTCCAGGTATTTTGGTATGAAGGTTAGTTTGGTATTATAATCCGGTAACCTTGTCGCCTGAAAGACAGGGCGGGGGGGTTACCTCAAGTCAGATCCGGGTAGTCCTGATTTTTTGCTGAGCTGTTTTTTCGATTATAACTACGCGTATGCTCTCAAAGTAAAATTTGCTACAATTTGAGATTAGAATCATCTGTATAAACCCAACAGTTTCCAAAATTTCATACATTTTTTTCGGACTTCGGAAATGTTTAATATTTTGTTCTGTGGCAACTTCGACGCTAAAGGCTATTTTATTTGGGAAATGAAAATATTTGGACAACAAGAATGGATTCTTTCGAATAATCTTCGTTGAAAACATGAGCGACCGAAGTTGTGTGAAAATTGCATTTCGAAAGTTTATTATAGACCAATATACCAACTAAGAATACTCGTTATAAACGATTTGTTGATAAAATCAGTATTAATAGTGCTGAAATATTATACAAAGTCCGTCATTAAGTAATAGTACTATGGATATGATGTGAGAAAAATAAACAAATCTCAGATCTGGCTCGAATATATTAAAATAGTATAGTTATACACGATTTTGCTATTGAATTCTATTTTTACGTTCGCCGTATATTTATATTGAATAAGTGGGTGTATTCCTGTTATTATGTTAAAAGTCCGGAAATGTTCCGCTCCTTTAACGATTGTCCCATTTCAAAAAGGCCGATCAATGACCTTCTGAATGAAAAATTCTTTATATAAGGTCTTTTGTAACAAACCATTTTCCATTATTCATTTTTCATTGGAATGAAAGCAAATAGAACTGATTATTATACAGAGACTGATGGAACAGTGGTCACTGAAACGAAATAGGTAGCTTCCTGAAATATATGGGTCCTTATCTTATATCTAACAAAACATATCTAACACGAAGAAAGAACGTAGTCGGTGGGTCAAAATTTATCTGCACAAAAAGTTGAGTTTTACGTCTTATGTTTGAATTACATATTTTCTATAGAGGGTGTCTCCTCTTCTTAACTTTGGTAAAGGATAAAGCAGAAAAAGTAATAGACTTTTCCTATAACATTTTTCTAAAAAAATATTTCTGTGATACAACTTTTAAAAGAATATTTTTCATTATTTTTTATAAAACAAATAGTTTTCATTAAAATTTGGTAGCAGCCATTATAATAAAAGGTTAGTATTTAACAGATTGATTATACAGTGTGTTACAGAATGATGAAAATCTAGTAATCAGTGAAATTAAATTTTATATTATGATGACTTGAATGCTCGTCAAGCTGCGCGAATGAATTACTCTTGGTCAGCGCCATATTTATTTTGTGTCTCCTAGCAATGGCAGAGAAAGATTTAGCTGATTTTGAACTGAAATGAAATTGAATTCTGGATATGAAGAATTATTTGCTGCTATATGCTGGTTAATTTTACACAGTCCCTTATAAAACATGACATGTTCCAACAATAACACCCACAAAAATACACAAACGATACAAGATAAAATAATGTACTGGTTAACCACACTGTATACCAATGACGTGTTTACAAATAAAATAATGGGAAATTAAGAACACAATTCATATCGTACGTGCAGATGATTGTCTCTCTCGCACCCACATACATAACCAATGAAGTATTTCTTTGCTGAGTTTCATGTGCCTTCTTTTGTCGGCTTCTAGGTTTGTCACTTTATATGGATGCGCATTTTCGAGATAAAGGTTGTTTAAAATTTTCTGTCTTAAATACTATAGTCTTCATTTTCTGAAAACCGATCTAGATATTGAGATGTGATTTGGTACACAACAGTGTACACAGGCAACAGCGTAATACATACTTAATTAACACTAAGTATGTTCACAAACTTTAAGGGGTTAAATGGTTGATTTTAAGACAAAAAGTTCAGCAAAACATGGGCCGCAACGGCTTTGTTTTACAGATACAGGGTGTTAAAGTTTGAAAAATAAATCAAATTTTTGGATCTATTTTCTGGGTAGTAAGAGCTACTTAGTTGAAACTTGCCCTAATAGGTATTTAGAGACTACATTTTGCGTATATTAAATTATTTTTAATTTAGCCATGAGTGCAGATGTGACCATCACAGAGTTTTTTAAGAAAAAAATTGCACTCCAACAATTTTTTTAAAATTCGAAAGCTCTGTCGATTGAACCAATTAAAATGACACAAAAAATGTCATTCTTATGCACTCAATTTTAATGAGAGTTACAATTGGTCAGAACTCAACGCAAAATTATTGCGAGGTAGCTCATGAAAGTAAATGAAAAACACAGTTAGCAATTATTGTTGTATTAGGGTAAAACAAAGTCGTTGCGGACTCATGTTTACATAAACTTTTTGTCTTAAAATCAATCATAGCATAACCTCTTCAAGTTTGTGCACATACTTATTTAACACCCTGTAGAAGGGACACTTTTACGTGTATAAATTTATCTTTGTAATATACCAGCGTCAGTGATGTTCGTGCCGTTAAATACACATTTTTAGCAAACAAATTGTACATCACTGATTTTTGTACAAAATGGTATAGCTCTCTTAAAGCCAAGCTAATTCTGCTTAAAAGTGTCTTTTGGACTTTTTCCTTCTTACGCACCGTTATCGAGATAAAAATTAATGTATTACCTAATCATACGTCAGTTTGTTATCCATATTAGACTTAAACCAAAAAGATAACACAAAGTGTCGTGTGACTTGTTTTTGAAGTATTTAAGTAAGTTTTTAATACATTTTTTTTTTATAAAATAAGTAAATATGGAGAATTATTCCTTTGAAGAATGCATCTTCATAAAAGCACCTCAGCAGAATAGAAGAAGTTTTGTTTCATGTAGTTATCTTATTTTGAGTTCTAGTCACATCTTATCATACTAAAACTTATATTTTCTGACGTTTAAATAAATGATGATAAAAGTAAATAATAAATAGTACATCCAAAACTCTTTTACTTGTAGCTTTGACAAATATTTACTGAAACCCTAAATGTTAATCTATAACGTTTTCAAAGCATAGGTACTTTGTATGTTTAAAACTTCATGTTCTCAGTAAGTAACCTGTTGTCTGAATTTTAAAAGATTTTCTACTAATGAGTATGTAGATATTGAAAATAAAAATTACTCCAAAATGACTCTAATATTAAAAAAAAAACTGGTTTGAAAAATAATAATTGTCATAGATGATTACAATATGTCAAATTCAAATATATAAAAAGTAACGGGGAAACCCAATCCTGAAAAATATTATGGAAACATTATATTTTTATACAGTGCTTTGAGTAATCTTTTAACTAGAGTAACTGATTATATTGTTCTCTTTCCCACTTCATCAGAAACGTGTAAATAATTGAATTATTTTTAGGTAGATGTTTTCATTATATGTGTAACGAACATTTTTATCTGCCAGAAATACCAACTGTTCCCTACTATAACACATCCTGTAAAAATTAGGTCATTTGTAGTTTATTTACTCAATTCAAAAATAGTAGTGCACCATCCATTTCACGTTTATCGAGGACGTATCCGGTTCATTATCACGGTTAAAATTTTAAACCGCATTTGGTTCAGGCTTGAAAATGAACATTACAAAGGGCAATTCAAAACAATGTAAATAACACATCTAATAGCTTTAGCAGTAATACGTAACCTTATAGATAACAACAAATGGCCTTTTTCAAGGTAGTCTCTGGACAATCATTATTATGCAATAATTTTAGACTGCAAAAATGCTTCCTAAGTCATAGAAAACATTGTGAATATTTTTAATTTGACGAATTGAATTTTTTTTCACATAGTAAATTTTGTTTATTACAACGTTATTAAATTTAGTGTTAGCTGAGAAATTTTGCATAAGATACAAGTATAAAGTCTTGTTACTCGATTTACAAGATCATGTCTTGTAATTGTCTTGCGGCACTCGCAAATTTCTTGTCTAGCAATTTCGCAGGACTCTTGAATGATTCTTGCATACAAATGAGAAACAATTTTATTACGAAATTATTAGCAGTTAGCGACTCTCGGTCGGCTACGGTCCCGCTCGGAGCTCACACGTAACTGTTGGTATGAATGATCGTGGACAATTTATTTATATATTATATGTTATAAATAATAGACGAAATAGGTGAAACAAAATCGAAACTCATTTAGTCAAGCGGAAGTGAATTTATAATTAGTTCAATTCAACAGAACTGGACCTAGACTCAATAAACTTGATTTAAAAAATATTTTTTTCTCCAACCGAAATCTCCCATTTAATTATGAATTTGTGCTTTTACATTATTCAAACCAAATTTGGATAATAAAGCAACGCAGGTAAGGGTATATCGATATAGTCTTGGATATTTTGTCTAACATTAGTTGCCATATTGCTAATTTAGTTCATATTATGTGATTGTTTGTGGTTCAATGAAAAGTCTGTAAAAATGGAATCTAATGAAGATTTGGGTGTACCTGTTGAGATACCGTAGTGTACGGAAGAGGTTTATCAATTTTCTTCCAAAGAAATCTCCAGAAATGTATGAATGTTTCTACCAACTTTTTATGGATTGGTGCCTAGAAAAAACATTAAGTTATATTTAGAAGATGTATTGACTGTGTATTTGTCAAACTTAGCAAATAAGATGAAGCCATCAACGCTCTGGTCACAATATTCAATGCTGCGATCAACTTTGGATATAAAGAAGGGAATTTATAAGCAAATATTCAAAATTAAGTACTTTTCTCAAGAGACAAAAGAGGAATATGTACCAAAAAAGTCGCAAGTATCTATAAAGGAGCAAGTTGATTGCTTTTTGAATAATGCACCTGATAATTTATATTTGATGAAGGTAAACGCTTTAAAAATAAAAGAACATTTTAAAAAAAAGCATCTTTATAAGTCGCCTTAATATTGGGAGTTGCAGGTGCATGCCGTTCTGATGCATTAGTTAATTTAATAACTGATACTGTTGAAGATGTGAAATGCGCCTTAATTATAAAAAATCCGAAGCTGACAGGCGTCAAATTTTCAGAAAAAAATAATCACTACAACCATGAACTAACTGTCCATCACCGTGAATCAGCCTGTATGCGGGGTGTTCATTTGGAAATTTACCACACCCATTAATTTGAAAAGCGCAAAAAATAAAGTTTGCCGAGATACGTCGTTTTTTGTTTGAAGGGGGAACTTTTTTGGCAATCATGCCCTCTTCATCTGTTCATCCCCTTAGCTCCCAGCTACCCCAACTTAAAAATTTTAAATAGAACTTGTGAGACATAATTTCAAAGCTCTTCTCATTGCGAATAGACTATGACTTTTGAAATTGGTTAAGATTTAAAGAAGTTATGAGCAGCAAACGAATTTTTACTACCATATTATTGCTGTGTAGACATTGCAGCCCAAATTGAAGTATTGGGAAGGTTTGCGGAAGATCCAACGACTTCAATCAGGAAGGTTTCGATCCAAACTGGAATTTCCATTGGGTTCATTCACAAGGTAACAACACTGAATAAATATCATCCTTATAAATTACAAATAGTACAGGAATTGGGAGCAGACGACACGGATAGAAGAATGCAGTTTTGTGAAATAATCACAGAATTTATACCCACAATAAATGTGTGGGTAGGAATTTTAGGAGACATCATAATATGACCTTTGTTCATAGACTCCAATCTCACTGGGGAGGTTTATTTAAATGTGTTTGAGGAACAAATTGACGTGCTTAACACTGAAGCAGTGGAAAATCAAACTGATCAGTATGGCAATCCCTTACTCGATGAAAATCTGGTCCACTTCAAACAAGATGGTACGCCATCGCACTACGCTAGATGTGTGCGGGATTGGTTAAATGTCATATTCAATGAAAGATGATCAATTGAGTGGCCTGCTAGATCTCCTGACCTGAGTCCAAATTACTTTTTCTTATGGGAACATTTGAAAACAAAAATTTATAAAACGGTGCCACTAAACCTACAAGATCTTCAAAATCGCATAACAGCTGTGTGCAGAGTTATCACGAGGAAAATATTTCAGAATGAACATTTTGAACAGCTCCACTCGACAAATTTTAATTTTTTCTGCGCTTTCCAAATTATTGGGGGTGGTAAGTTTTCAAATGAATATCTTTTATGTACTACTTTAATATGTTATATCTGTAAGTTATTACCCTATAGGCCCATCTCTTGTGATTTATACGAGTAACAGTCTTTCTCAAACAACCTGTACATGTTATATGCTTTAAGCTAACGATATCTACTTATGGATAGAAATAATGTAAATATGTAGTCATAGGTACATATAAGTGCTGCAATATGGAACGTGATTAACTGCCAACGTATATATTTTTTTAAATGCGAGACAGATTTATTCAGCAATTTTATTTCAGTGCGTAGGATTGCAAATTGTGGATTAGCTTTACACTGTCAACTAAAGTGCGAACTGACATTGTTATACGCCCACTAAAGAAAGTTTTCTCACATTGTTATTTCGCGCCGTACCTAAATTTAGATTAAGGTACTTCGCTTTGATAAATGTTTATAACGATGCCATTTGGGCTTATAAGTCAGTGAAATAATAAAGTGACTGTAACATAAAGGAATCAGGGTAAATATTTAACTTTGTATCATCCAACACGCAGATCAAATAAAGCCGTAAGGCGTAAAACCTAATTCACTACCCACATACCGAATAAATTCTGTATATTGCTGAACAATTTTTTTTCAGAATGGTTAATAAAATAGACGCTTTAGGGCATTTGGTGCAAAAAATTAGTTTTCTCTTTAATAAGGAAAATTTAAAAAACTGTAAAAAATAACTTTTATCCATTTTTACATTTATTCCGTTTATTTCCGTTGTTAGTAACTCTTGTAGCATTGTTGTCATTATTTTCGGACCGCATAACATCTGCCGAAGTTTCTGAAGAATTTGCACAAGTTACGGATGTCTCTTCTTGTCCTTAACTGCTATATTTTCCTTGAATTCTCCATGTAATATTAAGCTTGTTAGATATGGTCTCCTCAGCATAACTTTCTGCTATAGAGTTCTTCTATCATTTATTGAAGTGCGCTTCTGGATTTGCTATTCAGGAATGAAACTACTATTGAGGGTACTTTCGCCAATGTGTTGATTCTAACAGGTTGAGATGTACATTTTTTATTGATGTATCTTAAAAAGAATATGTCTTATGTTAAGTGAATTGGGCGCAGAAAAATATATTTATTTCAATAGCATTCATGCAAAATCCTTCTATAATTGTAAATTTTCTTGAAATGCCCGTCTTGGTGTCAGGTATTGAAACAAGTAGGTAACTGCCAACGTCCTATACGACAGTAATTTTCAAATTTGTGAATTCGCAGCATCGACAGGCACCAGAAATCCCCATCATTAGTGCAACATAAAATAGTTCAAAGTTCACTATATACTTAACAGCATGTAAAAGGTAAAGAGTTAATCATTAAATATTCTTTATCGGAAGCCCCTGTCAAAAATTCTTCAATATGTGCTCTTTCCAGTACAGCAGCTAGCAGCTTTTTTTCTTTGTATCCTCTCGATTCACTTTTAAAATAAGCAGTAAGCTTGTTATAGTTTCCAATATCTATATTTTTGTAAACCTTTATATTAGCTCTCAACATCGACCACATAGAAGAAATTGCTTATTTCTTCTTCAAATTAAAAAAATACGATAGCATGATGAAACACAATTAATGATTAAAATGATACAATTTCTTGCGAGAATGGCTGTGAAATTTCTAGCAAACTTAAAAACAAATCAACTAAGCTAATGGTAACTTATGACAATAATATTGCAAACACGGAATTCCAGGAAACAACTACTCTGCGGGCTAATGCCCCGACCAGCATTGAATTAAACCTGGAAAACCTATAGCAACAGCTAGAATCATTCGTCAGACGCCCACCAGACATATACCGGTTTCGAGCTTATTAGCTCTCATCAGTATGCCATAGGTGAGGTATCCGACGAATAATCCTAGCTGCTTTCGTCTGTCTAACCCGACAGAAGGGACCATGAGTACGCGAAAGATGTAGGCCGATAGATGTAGTTAGTTCTACACCGCGTAGACAATAATATTGTTCTTATAAAGTAGGATGGCACACAACATAGAGAAATTTGTCAATATGAAAAGAGGCAACATTTAAAAAATAATAAAATAAAAAAATAACCACTTCAACCAAAACACACTAGCAAAAATAAAACAAAACATTCATTTTATTTTTGATATAACTTTTTGAATTAATAATTTGCTGTAAGTTTAACAAATATATTAAATACATTTTTTTCTCTAAAATGGTGCACCTCAGAGACATGCTTGTTTTAAGCGAACTAATCATTTTCAAAAAATCTCCATCCTTAAGAAAAATATGAAAGAAATAATATAGTAGCATAGACGTTCAAAACGGCCTGTACGCATAAATCAAAAACATATTCGAAGTTATCTCACAAGAAACTTCATTTTACAAAATTTGAGTACAATTACCTAACAAATAAAGAAAACATCGTAAACAAAATAATTTCTCAAACCTCTATCTTCTTAAGAATATCAAATTGTTCTATGGTCAGTTGATTTAAATCACATTATTTTCATCCAAGGAAGCTAGCTTTAAAGTAGGCTCATTTTTTAATGAAACTATAATATAGGCGTATATCAACAAAATCGGCAACTGAAAACTGAAATATGACAGGTTCCAACTGAAGACATTTATAATAATTGAATTTTCCACATTTATACGAATAGCATTTTCCACTCAATACGAAAAACATTTTTGTTACTACTTAATAATAATTTTCCAAGCTGGTTAAAAATAAATGAAGTTTTGTAAATTTGAATCCAATAGAATGTTGTATAAAAAATAACACAGGTTCATAAAAAAGTGGTGTGTGCTGAGGCTCATATTATATTTTTTCTATGTATACTCGCATTTTCCCGCTGAACACGAATCTGAAGTCAAAATGGGGGGTCGCACAGCAAATTTTAGAGAAAATCCATAAAAACGATAAAAAATCGCATCAAAGGTTTCCGCAGGTCCACAAAAAAAAAGTCATGTGTGCTGGGAGTTAGACTATATTTTTCTTTTGTATTTTTTCCCGCTGAACACGAATCTGAGGTTAAAATTAGGGGTTACACAGTAAATATTTGAGAAAACCAAATCGATAAAAATCACTTTCTCGTGATTTATTCCATATGATACCCTCTAAAACTGAAACAATGAGAAATGCTGTGAATTAGTGAATATTTACTATTTTGCAGCTATAAGTATACCAAGATAGCTGCAAAATAGTAAATATTCAGTAATTCACAGCATTTCTCATTGTTTCAGTTTTAGACAGTAACATATAGAATAAATTAAGAGAAAGTGATTTTTATCCATTTTAGGTTTTGTGGAATATTTGCTGTGTAACCCCAATTTAACTTCAGATTCGTGTTCAACGGGGAAAAATACAAAGAAAATATAGTCTAACTCTAGCACACATGACTTTTTTGGACCTGTTTAAACTTTGATGTAATTTTTATCGTTTTCTCTAAAATTTGCTGTGCAACCCCCATTTTGACTTCAGATTCGTGTTCAGCGGGAAAAATTACATGGAAGAAATGTAATGGGACCCTCAGCTCACACAAAATACTTTTTTTTTGTAAATTTATTGAGATCGATTACTTATTCAAAATTTTCTTCAACAAAAAAATTGTATTTGAGTATAATTTCGGAATCACATGAAGAAAAACTTCTAATAATGACAAAATTTTGTTGATGATTAACATTTTCTATCACACAACATAATGTTATTGTAATATCTAAATATAACACTGTTAAGTCCAATCGTACACTTCCTCTAATTCAAAATAACGAATTTTGTGGTTAGATAAACTATTTCGCCATGTAGATATGCGGTTGTTTGTGAACGTTGTATAAATTTTTTTTGCATATATTCCATGAAATCGAAAGCGTAAGAAGATTGCAGTGACAACTGGATAAATATTTTTGTTTTTGATTTTACTCTTCAAAAATTTAATTCCGCTAATAAAGATCCTGTTTTTGCAATGCAAATAAATTGGAATTTTAGGAAAATTTTATTAGATATTGCGTCAATCAACTAAGGAAAACAAAAAATAGTCGGTAGCTATTATTATTGTGAAATATTATGGAACAGTACATTGATATACTATGGATTAATAAAATATCGCTAAAATCGGGTTTCAGTATCTGAACTTTTAAGTGATGTGAAAGAAATGATGCAAATATTTGACATAATATTAAATAATTCTGAATAAAGTAAATAATACGAAAGAAAAAATAAAACTGGAGTACGTAATTGGTATATTTTGTTTAAATATAATATTGTATATCTTTCTAGAGGGATATTTAATTATTTATACAGGGTGTTTCAGAATAATGGTCAAATATTTTACCAGTGTGTTCCACAAGCCATTTCAGGGGGGGATCTTCATATAAAATTTTCGAATTTGGGTCCTCCCTGTTGAGATATTCGAGTCTCAAAGTGGCGGAAGAAAATAGTTTTTTTATTTTTCCTTAAAAACGGTTGCACTTAGAAATTTCAATTTTGGTACACATTATCAGCTAGTCAAAGGCTATTTTGTGGTGGTATCTATTCCTTAGCTTATGTTTCTGGAGGGCGGGAATAAGCAACCCCTAGATTTACTTCTTTCAGAACTTTTTCCTGCAATGGCCGATTTCAACAAAAGTTTTTTTTAAATACTTCACCTAATTTTACTACTTTTTTCCCTCTTGTAATTTGTTCATACAACCAACAGTTTGCGCGGAAAAAAATAAAAATAATTTTCCAATACAATAAAATAAAATAGTTTTGGTAATGATCATCACAAGTGTTGTATTAATATTATCTATAAATATTATTTTACATTATAGCTACATTTTAAATTTATATGACAATATTAATAATTGTAATGCGTGCTAATCTATAAACCTATAATTTAAGGAAGAATACCCCTGTTCTATATTTAATCATATTTCACCCAAATACATAGTTAATCTTAAATTTAGTATTATTATAAAAAAGAATGTTGAATTAAGTATAATAATGCTTGGATGTCAAGATTATGTTTAAATGAAGTTTAAAATTTTAAATATATTAATATACTTAAATATAGATTAAATTTTTCCGTGTACCTATCCCTTACAATCCTAAATAGATAGTGGTATTTTTTATATCATTTTAAAGGGCATCCAATTATCTTTTCAGCGCATCTTGTTTTTTAGTGTTGCTAGATAATCATATTCGACCAAGTGACATGCTACCGACGTTAAATTTTAGATTATTTCTTAAAATTTTCCAATTTGTAATTATTTAATTAAACTATGAAATTTTGTTGAAAGTTGAACAAATTATAAATGCCAGCGTTTATTAATGTGTTTTTCTACCTAACACACATACAACCGCAATTCCATTTTTTTTTTTGGAAACTGAAGGGCTGTATCTCCTAAGGTGTGAATATTTTACTAACGCTTTTTCGCCGTAATTTCCCCGGTACCATTTGTGCTACTTTTTGAAAGCACCCTCTATATAGTTGCGGCAAGAATTCAGACGATCTATCTATCTATCTGCACCCGAGATTTCCCACATTTTTCCGGACACCATGTATAGTACAAACATTTAAAGTAGTATATAGTTTTATTATTCTCAATAGCTGCTTATTAAAATTTTAATAATAATAATAATAATAATAATAATACCCATACAACCATATATACAAATTTTATAATTTATTATTATTATTTTTTTAATAAATTTATAAAAGTTCTACAAAAGCGCTCGCTGCAAATTATGATAAGATTTTAAAATGTCACCAAGTGAATTACAATTATTGTCACAAGTGTTAGATAAACTATTAAATTATTGACACATATTATTAACTGGAGATTTCATCATAACATTCGTTCTATTAAAAGTACAATAAAAAGTAACATGTGAACGAGAATTATGTCCAGGCACCAGAAATGACAATTTATCTAAAAGAAACTGACAGTCAGTAACATTGTGGACTAATTTAAATAGAAATGATAATGCAATACAATCTCTTCTGCATTTAAGATATCCTAAATTAAATACATTTAATAAATAATCATTGTCAGTATCCCTAGGGGGATAACTACCGTAACATTTAAAAATCATAAACTTCAGAAATTTACGCTGAACAGATTCAATCTCTCCAATAGAGTTTTGATAAATCGGATGCCATGTAAGTGAATCATATTCTAATTTGCTCCTGATGAATGATACGTATAATATTCTAAAACTGTTGACTGAAATTTTGATGAGTATATGTATGAAGAATTAATCATATGCTCGTTTGATGTACCTAAGTCGTCTGAATTCTTGCCGGAACTATAGAGTTATTGTTTATTATTATTGTTAATATTTAGATACATTATTTACGTAAATTTAGTCAATTGTTTACCTTTTGATCTACACTTGTACAAAAATGAATGAAAACAGAAGGCACTTGGCTGCAGAATAAACATTCATTAATTTTGTTCCCTTCATATTTGCCATTATTCCACATTTTACACATCGTTAGATATGTACATCTGCGCATATCCGTTTCGCTACAAGAAGCAGTGAACTTTGTTATTTACGTGACATTTACAGTCCATTTTAGGGTGACGACAAACCAATGTTTCCTGATTTTCTTTAATTATATTTATATTGATTTCAGGTACCCGGATATGAGAACGGTGACGAACTGCTTCGTTTTGAATTTGGCAGCTGCGGACTTGCTGTTTGCGATGACCATCCCGGCCGTAGCCTACACGAGGATCGTCGTATCCTGGCAGCTGGGAGACGTAACTTGCAGGATAATTCCTTACATTCAAGTAAGTCCAGTTATAAAGTGCTTTTAGAATGAAACATAGTTGAAGGTATCGTGAGCGAGTAAGAAAGAAGTAGTATGACAATTTATAAATTGCTATGAAAACAAATTTTGAATTTTAGTCATGTTTCAAAAATTATTTTATCATTTAGATGAAAATGTCTCTGTTCGTGTGTCTTAGAGCGCAAAATACAAAAATAGTATTAATTTTGTGCCCATCACAAATTATGTGCAGAGCTGGGTGGAATACATGTATTCAAGTCCTGAATCTGACTTTTATCTGACGGTATCTAGTATTCATATTCATTACGTTCAGATATATAGGGTGCCCCAGAAAAACATTCCCCAGAGGCCGGTCATATACAGTACATCCAATTTTTTTAAATATCCACAAAAAGAAGTCCAAATGATTTAAGTCAGGAAATCGTGGTGGCTATGGTACTGGTTCTCCTCCAATTATCGTTCAATATCGTTCAAGAACGACATTCGGAGTCGGACAGCTAAGGGCACATCTTGCAGAAGTCCAGGCAGATCATTTTAAGGAAACTCGAGATACAGGATCATATTGCAATTTCAATAATTTTCTTCTTGGAAACTATAGGAATTTTACATTTTTTTTACAATATTGGCTCCATTTTCCATGGTACATCTATTCCCATTTTTTTTTTGGATTAAGTTGTAAATCACCCTATACTATTAAGTACCTCCCTCAGATATAGAAAGGGATTTTGAAAATTATCTATAAAAACCGGACACACATTATTCCTTCAGAAAATTTCAATTAGAATTGGATTCTACCTTATATTTTCCATACAATGAGGAAATACACCTTTGTGTAATTGGGTAATAATACAAAATGACAAAGTTTCTGTTAATTTTTTTCTAATATTGTTGTTAACTGAAATCTGTTAAGTAAGTTTATTTATTTCATGTAAAAAACAATGTAGCTTTATTTTAATCTAAATTATTTTCATTTTTTTCCAAATGTAGTCGGTGCTATTCAGCTCTCCCCTAGATATAAGAAAATGATTTATGATGATGATACACATAGAAAGTAAAACTTGGCCCTCAATTTACTTCCTCGTTCTGTAATGGATGAATTTCTTTACTTATTTTTGTAAAAAATATATTCAGAATATACTATGAAAATTTAAAATTCTGTGAGTGGATTTTAGATCATAGTACCAATACATAAATACAGTGATTATGTTCTGGATGACCATAAATATTTCGAGCTTCTGCAACTGAATTCCAACTTCTGCAACTGATAAATGATTAAAGGGATATTTTTAGTAACAGAAATATATTAAACGAAAATATAGGTCATCCGTCAAAACCCACCTCAATTAATCTCGCTTTTTCCTTTCCATATCAGTACTTAAGGAGAGATACATTTTCCATAGATCTCGGGGAATCGCTTGTTATTATGATTCGGGGAAGTTTTTCTTATTTACGGTATAAATTATGTAGGAAATTAATGTCTAGTTCTGGGCTGCTTCAAGTGATTGATTCCACAATTATTGAGTTTTCCTTCGATAGATTGTTTTGTTTACACTGGCAAAAAGGAAACGAGTTCAACAAACTGCGGTAACCTCCTGCTGCTTCAATTACAGGGGTTCAATCCGAGGAACTTTATTGCCGAAGACATTAGCGATTTGAAGCGAATAATTATTGCGTCTGCTGCTGATCTTTAATTTATTATTATTACTTCATTCAAATGATTTAACAGTAGATTTAACTGCATATTTTCCAAATACAGCTGTATATAGGGGTCCACAAATTAGGGAGCAAAATTTCTCCAGGGTGTTATATATCGAAAAAGATTACTTTTTTCATATAATCATGGGTCCAAATATTCTTTCTAAAGAAGTTATAGCCACTTAAAGGAACCACTCTGAGATTTTTTTCTAAACGACTCAATCAATGAAGATAAATTTATGAACTTTGATAACTGGTTTAATTCTTACATGCTCATCGATCACATACATTACAACGTGGGGGAGAGAGGATTAAAATATATCATAACTGTTCGGTGCTTTTGGACTGAAAAATATTAAATTTCAACATTTTTCAATAAATAAAGGTACTATTGGTTCATATTGATAGAATGCTCCATTTTCGGGAATTCGAATTTACTCCTACTTTCTATCATAACAGGTTGTGAAAAAATTAACTTAACGTCTTTTGCATTGATATTTCAGTTTTTACTTCAATTAATAAGACATTGCCCAATTTGGATGAATACCTTTTTTAGCTTGATGCCGAATTGTCACAAACCTTCAAAAATACTGGCTGATTTGGTTCAGATCCAAATGAATCTTCTATGACTATTCTTCCTAAAAATATATTTATATAGCCTAAACTAGAAGCCATTGTATCTACAAAAAGTGATTTACCGAGATCTCTCTTGTCTATGAGTACGTAATTTATACAAAGTGTTCAAATTATCGAACTACATATACCATCGTTTGCAATAATAATGACACTCTTTAAAATGAATTTTGCGATTTCTTTTGATCTGCTGACGTATTTTTAATAAAATCTACTTTCAGCTTTCACATTGGTTCTTAGTTGTTTCACTCACTTTATTTATTGAAATTTCTACTAAAAACTTCCAAAACTTCAACAATTGTTTAGAGAGACTGTCATTATTATTGTAAAAGCGTGTACCTACTAAGTATTTTGGGGTTACAATAAAACGACTTAATTAAGCTCTGTCTAAAGTTTCTTTGTTTTGCCTATAGAGTACGTCAAAATTATAGTTTTGTTTTTCAAATACACTTTAGGTAAATGCAATGTAGTATGATAGACAGTACTTTGTAAAATACTTCTGTATAGATGTCTATACGATAGCTAACAAACAAATTTGTAATTCTTTTGGGAGGACTTTACATTTTTAGTTTTAAATTAGTCCGTCTTATGATTTTTTAGGTAATTAATTGTTTTACTATCATCACCAATCTATTTTAGGATCCAAGTCAGATTCATTTCTTGCAATAAAAAAATATTTTGTGAAGGTCAGAAACTTCTAAATTTCATTTTACAAAAATTATTCGAAAAATTATCATTAACGCATAATTCGGCCAAATAATCTCAGTCTTCATTTCTCAAATCAACAATAGAAATTGCATCTAGTCCAGTGGTTCTCAAATAAGATTTAATAAAAGCACAATTAATGGAAGAAATCCGAAATCAAAGCAATTATTTTTTTGGTTGCAGTGCGTTATTTAAAAATGGCTACATTAAATTACTTGTGATTAACTGCTTCTAAATTGTTTAACGTATATTTTCAATTATTATTAAATAAATAGAGTGATATTCATAAACACTGAATAACTTGAAATGAAAATAAAATTTATTTTGAATGTTATCAAACAAAAATTATTGAATCTCTTTTTAGTTTGTTTCAGGCATCGTCCTGTTATGGACCCTGGCCTTGATCAGCATCGACCGTCACCGCTGCATCGTCGTCCCCCCATATCGATCTAAGATGACCCCCCACCAAGCGACCCTCTCATCTCTACTAATCTGGATCTCCACCGCCATCATCTTCATTCCAGTGGCTCTCTGGTTCCGCCAAATCCGGTCAGTGAATAATCTGCCGGTCTGTACAATGATATTTCCAAAGTCAAACATGATCCATTACTCCATATGTTTCGTTGTACCGGTCGTTCTCTTCGCGTGTCTGCTACCCATGGGTCTGTTGGTGTACCATTACCAGAAAATATTCCAAAAGATCCTATCCACGAAGAACGCTTGGGCTACTTCCTGCGTCATGATCAGTGCGGTAGACATCAAAGGTTGCAACAGGGCGCAAGTGAGACGCCAGAGTGAACTGAGCCTATCCGACATATTCGTACCCTGGCCAAGGAAATTTTCAGCGCAGTTCGCGGCCTCTCCAAATGGAAATAACGTGGGTAGGCACGGGTCTCTGTCGCATCACGAAGAAATCAGACTGAACAAGCACATCAAAGTGGT
Organism: Monochamus saltuarius; assembly: GCA_025584915.1. Taxonomy (NCBI): domain Eukaryota; kingdom Metazoa; phylum Arthropoda; class Insecta; order Coleoptera; family Cerambycidae; genus Monochamus; species Monochamus saltuarius. The sequence goes on from CM046726.1 coordinate 3,901,987, forward strand.
ACGAGTGCTCTTCTTAAACGTCATAGTGGTTCTGGTGATGTGGCTCCCCATAACGATAATCATGCTTCTTATTTATATAGACGGCAGGCGGGCCAACGAGGATAAGAACTACTTTCTCAAATCTTACCATTTCATTATAGCTCTAAGTATTGCGCTGCTGAACACTGTAGTGAATCCTTTGCTCTATGGTTTGCTTTCTGACAGTTTCAGAACCTGCCTAGCGCGGATCTGGTGCTGCAAGAGTTCCTGCAAATTAGACGTTCAGGATGCAGCAACCCCATCAAGTGGCAAATTCAACTGTTCTGGGAAGACCGCCAAAAAGCAAAGCATCGTGAATTCAGTGAGTGAGAAAAGCGAAAATCATAACGAAACGGTGTAAATAGATGACTAGAATGTTGCTAGAGACAAAGGAATGTTTCCCAGAGTATACAAAATATGAAATCACCTATTTGGATGCAATAATGTATTTCAAGGCATTTGCATTTGTCAAAAAGGGGTATTGAGAAGCATAATTTATTTTGGTTTGTGATAAAAACCATTAAAACCTGTGAAGAAGAATGAATTACTATGGACCAATCAATTTTACGTTTCCCAGACATTCCAATACGCAGTTTTTAAGAACTTACACGTTGGTTACTAATGTACCAATACATGTATTTAAATTATTGTCAGAACTAAATGTAGGCCAAAAGGTAAAGCGTACACAATAGTATTCGAAACGATGAGACTTTTTTTATATTTTTTTTACCGTTATTATTTGCTCTGATGTATAACTTGTGAAGCTGTATCTGTAAATATATTATATCCTATACACAATGTTCAAAAATATAATGTAAGAGAATATGGTTGTATTATTTCGAATATTTACCACATATAAATGAGTCTCTATTATTGCATCTCTCTACAAGTATTCTTCATTTTAGTCATCACAAGCAAGAAACAATAAAGCAGAGGCAAGTGCAGTGAATACAATAAATAATATAAATACTTAAAACAAGTAATAATAAAAACCAAATTTTATAATTTACTTAAAATTAATAATTTGATATCGTTACATTGATGATGGTGATAAAAAACTAGATTCTTCTATATACAAACTAATTTTTTTAAGTAAAAAGAAAAAATCGACATTATTGTGTGGTAAATTATATAAAAAAGGTTCCTTCTACATACAAACACTTCACATCTGTACTTTCTGGGCAGGTGATCTTCCTTATGTTTCCAAAAACATTTTTAGAAATCGTCTTAGATATGTGATAGGTAAAATGGATGACCATCAACATACTATAATCCAATTTATAAAAGTCTAATATGACGGATAACTCCTAGATCTCAGAAGTCAGAATTTCATTTAGCCTTTTACAAAGATGTTACAACTGTCAATATTGAGGTACAGTGAATCTGGTATTAGAACACCAATTAACTATGATGTTCGAATTATTTTGCAAGGGAGTCACCAAAGGATTTTAGGTTCATAAACATTTTTACATTGTCAGGATAAACGAATCTGTTGCACTTTATATTTTCGATCAATTAATGTATGAAAATAATAAAAAGAGCGATGCAATATTTATTTTGATCTTTGCAATAGCTGATAAATGGACCAGTTGCCAATTTAATCGAATGATTTGTGTCAGTGTAAACAACTTATGTTGTTCTGTGGCTTGCATAAGATCGACAGAGGTTTATTCTATATATAATCACCTTTCTTTAAACCTCTACTGAAAATCTTGTAATTATTTAGTATCTATAATTATATAGACTTTTGAAAAAAAACATACAAATGTACAGGGTGTCTCAAAACTAATGAACAATAGCATACCGCTTCTTATAATATTTACGGTTAAAACTAAATTTACTGAAAATTGGCAACAACTTGAAAACGGTTGGGCAAATAGGAGTCAGGTTCAGTGGAGTTACGTTTTAGAGAGTAAAAATTTCGATTTTATAATCATTTAAGACATCTGATAGAGGGCCCTAGTTACACAATATGGTTTGCGTAAATTTTTGCAAAATTTTTTTACCTTTAAGACTTTTGACCGCTTGACCCTAAATTATGAAACAGGGAACATCTATAAATAATAAAGGCTTACTTCATTCATCTAGATATCTCAATTCATTTTAGAGATATTTGGGATTAGATATTGCCCTAATTTGTAAACAAAATTTGTCCGGCATTACTTGCACAGTAATTATACTATCTTTGACCAAAAATGCCACAAAAACACAAGAAATAAACCCCTGTATGCATCACTAACACCATAACACTGCTTCTGTATTTACGAAAAAATAAACCACGCTGAACGTCATGTGACGTCATACCAATGACAACGCGTTTTCGGCCACGGGGTTTTGATTACAGTCTATGATGACTTATTAATGTTAATATTTTAATTATTATGTAATTATTGCTACCAGACACATGTTCTGACCTTTCAATATGTTTGAAAGATTATTCTGTAATGCCTTTCAAACCAATATAAAATGTATGGATTAATTCTCTTAGTTTGTCTGTACCAAAGAGAAAAAATATCTTCTTTGTCTTTACCAAACCTTTATGTGATCTGAGACATGTGGCGATGTCTTATAATGCCAATATATGACAATAATGAAAAGAAACGGAAGAGACAATTAAACTAAACGGCCTATTTTGACATTTACAATATCCTGTTGCTGTATGGTACATTAGTTATGGGTCACCCTGTACAACTTTAAAGTTCACGACGTGTGTTAAAATATAAATTTCAAAAGTCTTCATTTACCAGTATAGTTGTACAAACTCTCTTTATATTGGTGTCACCTTCTACTGTAAACATTTTTCTAGCGAACTCGTGAATCAAATAATTAGTTTCTAATTTTAAACAATCTTTCCTAATCCCCTATTTTCCGGTGCATACAAAGCTTCCTGATATTATAACCCCGTTCAGCCGTGCATACAGCAAAGTGCAACGTCCTAGCCAGCCTGTGACGTCAATAGGGGTGATAGAAAATTATTTACCGTATTAACTTAACGAACCAAGTGTACGTGTTAAATGTATTTTGCTATCGTTGAATTGTACCTACACACATCTGGAAACGGAGCTGAAATTGTTACTGGTGTATCTTTTTGTTCAAACACACAACTAACTACTAGTGGATACAATTTAAATATTGTATTACAAATTAATTTAGTTAAAACGCTATTATTTAAATATTGCTGTGCATGTACGCATAGTAATGCAGAATTATTTCTTATGAGTGCTTGTTCCGAGGGAAATTTGAAGCCAAATTCCAATTCTTCAGGCATGATTTACCAAAGGCGCGTTCTCACGATTCAATTCTAGTTGATCAACTTTTGTGGATCAACGAAAATCGAAAGAAAATTCCTGTGAGAACATATATTTCAATTTTTGACGGTCAAGTGAAGTTAATTCCACAAAAGATTGAACCATTCAAACTTTGTTGTTCAAGTTATGAATCAATGGTTTTTAGACGACTTGAAACGTGTAAACATCCGATTCCGCTGGTTATAGTCCGCTTAATAATTTTACAAATAGAACAACAAAATGACATTAAAATGGCCAGAGTGAACTACGGTAAAATTTATAGAACTATATCATCAGTTTCTTATCAAAAACCGACGTTTTTTACTTTGTCTATCTTTGCCTATGCAAGATCATTTTACTCAGTCCTTTAATCAATAAACTGGAAATAATTTTTACATCCGCACGAACCACAGCATTGTTCGCCATTTTATATCAACTGTTGATTCAAGTTTTGCTTGAAATGTGTGAACCAAAAACTTGACCGATTTTAGTTGATCCACAAAAGTTGATCAAATAATCGGGTCGTGAGACCGATGTTCTAAATATGAATATGACATATGTCTGTTTAGGCTAGTTATGTTTAGGAGTTCTTAGCTTATTTTCTTTTTGTGACAGGTCCTGTGAAACCGTAGAACTTACAATAAAAGATAAATTACACCTCTACCCCCGTTTCATTGTCACATTTTCATATTTTGTTTTTGGCTTAGAAACTTTTAGCTTAATTTTAAAGAGGAAAATTTATTTTCAAAATCAAACCTATTAGTCTAAGATGTATTTAATGCAATATCTTAAGATTGACACTAATTTGTTTACTTAGTGAAGTGGAAACTGACCGTAATATATACCTACATGATATGCGATATCGAGATTAACATTGGTCATAAATTGTTCAAGAACTTTCCACTTAAGGCATTCTAATGGCTCCTTCTACTTTGTAGGAGTGACTATATTTACATTTACAATCAACAGTAATGATAATTTGAAATAATGTCGTTTGAAATTTGTGGCCTTAGTATTAAAATAACAGGGGGTCTATTCTTGACTTTCGAAGAGTAATCGGTATGCGAATTAGATGGTTCTGTCTCTCTTAATTACCATTGTAAGAAGATGCATAAGTTTCTAATTCGCATACTTATTGTTCTGTAAACATTCGAGAATAGACTACCAGATTTACTATTAATTGTTTCTCTATTCAAGAATGAATATATCCTATTACCTACTGCATGTTTCTAAAATGACTTAAAGTCTAGGTTATATTTTACATTTTATCGAAAATATTAACTCTTACAATCTATTGCATTCTAAATAGTTTTTGAATTACTAAAAATTCTGAGTAGAAATCTCATTAGACCTCTATTTTTGTGTGGAAGCAACAGAACTAAACTTAAAAGTTTAATCATCGTCAGCAGTTCAAAACAAGTTGCCAAATCTATTTTAAAGAGTACCATTTTATTGAAATATATCATATTATGAAAATAACAAAACTGTCTCAAACTTAAAGAATATGTAGTTATATTTTTTAATACAGCGTTAACAATAACATCGTCAATTACTTTTTACAGAAAACAATAAAATTTGCAGAATCTATAGTATACACTAACCATAGAGGATATCCATAGAGGATGATACTTTAATTTAATTGTTACATCTGTGGAAGACTTGTTTCAGTTAAGAGATAGACACAATGGTATGCAAGGCGAGAATGGCAGCATGCTGTATTTTGCTTAGAAAACATCGACATCGAAATAAAAAAGATTTGAGAAATAAATTTTGTCCACGACTATTGTATAATGTACCCATTATACATCTGTTTCCTCGACCTTATTAATATCCATTAATCACGGCAGTGATTAATGAGTCATTAATCACTACTGTCAGATGCTTCCTTGATTTAGCTATAATATTATATTGTTCTGCTACAAACAATCGGTTTTTAAAATTTTATCGTGTAAACCACTAAATATTTTCAATTCAGTGCTGTACATATAAAAAAAAAATAAAAAAGTGAATTTTCCTAGACCAGATTCGAACCCCGGGACCGGCGCGCGGCGGTTGGAAGAGAATGAGCATCTACACTGAGCCATCAGCGACTTCGTTCATGCGTCACGTATATCTGTTTCTTAACATACCATGTTTTTCGAAACATTTCATAAATCTAAGTAGCTTTTAAAACAAAACTAATTTGACTCAAACCTGTCAACATTATTGTTTGTGTGTGTAGATTTCTCAGTGTTTTCGCCTACGGCTCGTAGCCGTAAACTTCACCTCGTGAATAATACCCATCATTAACCGCTCGTTGAATAATATACTATTATAGCACAGAAAACTAGGATAGAATATTAAGGCCTTAGAAAGATATGTGTATTATTTTAAAACTAAAATTCAGAATATCTAGAGGACGGCTATTTTGTTATTACTTTGAAGACTTATGCATACCACTTATAGTTATGTAGACACATTGTCTACATTCAAGTGTTCGATGTTTACGTTATTATAATAAGTATCTATAGACATATCTACATTTGTATCAACTATGAACTTCTAAACTTTTAAACAAATAAGCAATTTTCACCTGCGAAATGTTTTTTTATTGCTAAATCAGCGGCTCGTTGGTCTAGGGGTATGATTTCCGCTTAGGGTGCGGGAGGTCCCGGGTTCAAATCCCGGACGAGCCCATGATGTTTTTTGCATCATATATTACTTTCATTTGAAACAATTTTCCAAATCAAAATATTTATTTAACTTTATAAAAAAAAATAATATTGCTTGATATTGACATTTTGTAAATATACAGGATGTAATATTATGAGGAACAATCATTGATCTTCTCCAAAAATGTTGTCCTATACACATGGTGTTGAAGCTTTCCAAATATTCAGATGCATTAAGCTAAACACATTAGATGAAGTATTCAATGACGTACTATTTAATCAAGCAAGATATTTAAGTCCGCCGGAGACCAATGTCTGCCTTTAATAGAAATATAACGGCATTACTTCTAGTTTTGATATTTTAAAAGAAAATAATTGTATTGTTGAGTTTTCCTTGGCGATCTATCGGCTTCAAGTTATTTAATATTTTGTAGGTAATATCGGATTCCAGGCTCAATCTAAAAAATTGCACAAAATAATAAAAAAAAATGTAAAAAAATATTCGAATGCAGTTGTCGTCCGATAATAATACCATGACAGTTTCTTTATTAAAAAAAAAAAACTAGAAATAAGAATTTCTAAAATATATTTATTCATTTTATTAACACTCAGTGCAGCATTTCAGGAAAAATGCAGAAGGAACTGTCATTATTTTCACGTTTTTTGTATGGTCTAGATGTTTAATTTTTGATTAGATTTCTGATAAAACCTATAAATAGTTTCTTTATAAGGAAACAATTGTATGAGAATGAGTTGAGATGGAAGCACAATCGACTACCCGAAAGATATGTTTCTATAAGCGAAACAATGCTTCTCAGACATTCTAATTCATATGGCACACTTTCGTCGGCATCAAATTAATTTTGTTTAAACAAATTATCGGCTCGTTGGTCTAGGGGTATGATTTCCGCTTAGGGTGCGGGAGGTCCCGGGTTCAAATCCCGGACGAGCCCATTATATTTTTTTTTTGTATCACCTGCCACTGTCGTTTACTTACATTTGGAAGTATTTTGTTCCTGAACCAAACTGTTTACGTTTACTAGAGACAAAAGTTTCCAAGCTTTCAATGCGAAACAATTTATTAGAAATGTACACTATTGACTACAATTAATATAAAACCTACGATACACGACTAACTATAATTTGTACATGTACATATGCTTCAAATATTGTACATAACTCAATAGAAATTTTGGAAAATAAAATTATTCTATTTTGTATTTTGGTAAAATATAGTTAGTTAGTTAGTTAGTTAGTTAGTTAGTTTTATTTGACTATATTACACAAGTGCATGGTCTATAGCAGAGGTTCCCAAACTTTTTTGTGTGGTAGACCCCTTGCCATGTTTTTCGGTTTTGGGTAGACCCCCTACTTACTTGATATTGATTTTTTGTAAATTTCTAACTGTAGTGAAGTTTAGTGTTAAAAACTTAAATAAAAACACATGTAATTGAATTATGTATGAAAGTATGATGGCATTAGATACGCGTTGGCTCCCTAAATTTATACGAGGTATAGCATGTTCAAAATATATAGGGCTAAGATACGCGTTACAGATTCTTAGTTGTTTGGCGCAAAATTTAAATGCAATCAAGATACGAGTTGTATATGATCTGATGCGGCAACCACTGATCTATGCATAAACCGCGTATCTCAAATTTGAATAATTTTGAGAAACGAGGTTTAGCAAGAACGACGACGATAGGGTACTTTGATTGATTGATACTGGTATATCATTATGTGCAGGTTTTTACAAGTTTGAAATGTATTGCGACCACAGAGCGAATGGTTACATCCTACAACTTACACAATTTTATAAATATATAATAAATTTTTTACTTCATAGGTACTTTTATAAATAATGTATATGTCTTTGTATTATAAGATAGTATGATGTCAGTAAATTGGTACTATCAGTGTATATTGAGATCCACCATCGTGGACCCCCACTTTCATTTCATGGACCCCCAAATTTTTTTTTCGCCGACGTAGACCCCTTGCAGGTTGTCATGGACCCCTGGGAGTCTATACAGACCACTTTGGGAATCACTAGTCTATAGCAAGTCAATACAAGAAAACAGAAGGCATAGTTTGTATACACACAATACACAACGGTCAACAGTTGATTTAGAACACTATAAAATAAATAGAACCTAATAAAAAAAACAAACAAAATAACAAAGATAGACGAACTTAGCAGAACCCACGTAATCTAGAAAATATTAGATTGATAATACTCATCTACAGAGTAAAATCAGTTAGATAAAATACTTTTTTTAATATTAACCTTGAAGCATCCTTCATTTATATCCGTTATATGACAGGGTAGTTTATTATATAAATTAATGGTTAAAATATTTCTTTCCGATTTGACCAGTCTGGATAGAGGTACAAGTAGATCTCCCGCCACAGCAGCTCGTGTATTATAATTATGGCGGTCAGACACCCTGGGAACGGTATTCCTGCAATCATGTATTTCCATTAAAGTTTGTTATATATATACAGGGCAGTGGTAATATACGAAATTTTTTTACCAGTGGTTTGGAATGTTCACTGTTACCCACATTAGCTAAGATCCTTACTGCACGTGTCTGAAGACAATTTTTTTTTTTTTAAATCAACTGCATTGCCCCACAGAACAGCGGCATAGCTGATCAGAGAATGAAACAAACCGAGTATGCATTTATTAACATATGTGGATTCAACAATTTACGAAGCTGTCTTAAGAGAAATATCACTTTAGATAGTGTTGTGTTAAGGTCGGTTATGTGTTGATACCAACTTAGAGTGTCATCTAGAGCAACTCCTAGCAGTCTGCAATGGCTGCCGTTCACAAAACGCCTTTTGCTGGAGATAGTCAAATATTGGGTTTTAGCTTTATTAAGCTGCAATTTATTTGCCGAGAACCATGTTTCTGCGTTTGCTAGTAAATAAACTGCATACTGATTTATATCTGCAACATTCGCATATGAGCTTATAAAAGTGGTGTCATCCGCAAAGTACAATGTTGCAATTTCTCTCCCAAAAATAGCATAAGTCATTTATATAAATAATGAAGAGTAAGTACTGTTTATGCTCTATGTCAATGATCTGCCAATATACATTGAGCACGGTCATGTAACAATGTTTGCTGATGACACAACGATTACTGTGTCGGCGAATACACCAGATGAGCTCAGAAAAATTATATGTAGCGTGGTGGAATCATTGAGTGTATGGTGCCAGAGGAATAAACTGATTCTAAACAACAAAAAGACTATTTACATTAATTTTCACCTTCAAAGGCCTTTACCCACAAACTTTATGTCTTATGAAGGTATCATGTCAGATTCAGTGAAACTTTGGCACCATCCTTGATCCTAAACTCTCCTGGTGTAAGCATGTTGACCATGTGTGTAGTCAGTTAAATAAAGCATTCTTTGCTTTTTGCAACTAAAGCATACCCTTTGATCAATCGGGCTTAATTAATGTTTATTATTCCATGGTGTACAGTCACATAGCGTTTAATATTCTTGCTTGGGGTAGAGGTAGTGAATGTGAAAGGGTATTTATATGCCAAAAGAAAATTATAAGATTAATTTTCAACTTAAAAGTTAATGTGAGTTGTAGGGAGTTGTTTAAGGATAAACGAATTCTCACAACACCGTCAATCTATATTTTAAAATGTTTACTTTTACGAAAAATAACATAAGTCACTTTAAAAACGGACAAATTTTCACAACTATACTACAAGACACGGGAACTGCTCAGTATTCCTACTCACCAAACAAGCGCTTTTAAAAATCGCCATATTATAATTGCATAATTTTGTATAATGCTCTTCCTAAGGAAATTCGATGTATATCTGATTACCAGAAATTTAAAAGTAAGACCAAGCATTTTTTATCAGTTAGAGGGTTTTATAGTGTGGATGATTTTGTAAATGGTAAGTGATGGTAACTGTGGCTTTTGCTGTTGCTATCGAGTTTCGCCTCATTCTCGTGCGTGCGTGCATATGTTTATATATGCATGTATGATTATATTTGTAAATTATAAGTTGTTGTTTGTTCTACCGTATCATCTGTTCTTTTTTTATATTTGTATATATATATTTGACTATGTATGTTATTTTGTACTATATTTTATTTATGTTATTTATAAGTTGTTAGTGTTTTTACCTTATTACCGTTTGTTCTTTTTTTATACCTGACTTGCCATATATACAATTTTGTATCTTTTGTTGGCCAATAAAGTAATAAAATAATATAATAAAATAATAAAAAATAAGGGTCCCAAGACAGAACCTTGAGGCACCGCATGTTCAACACTCTCTAATTTTGAGTCATGACCATTATCAAGATCAACAAATTGTTGTATAGGTAAAACTTCGTTAATTCAATACTAATAAAATATTGTAGATTTAGTACTTCTAGCACATTACTATAGAAAATATTAAGAATACTTTTATAAATAAAAAACAAACAGTGTATTCAAATTCACCCATCAAAGAAATAAAAAAAAATACTATTTACAGCTATTAACGAAATTTAGCAACATTTTAATTTTTAGAAGAAAGTCCAATTTTGTAGTTTGTTTCATATAAAATTATTCACAGCCATACAAAATAAAAGACAAAAAAAAAACAGTCTCGATACAAAATCAAAACTGACCGATACCAAAATCAGTACGAATACAATAACAGTACCAACACTAATACCAATACTATAATAACAACATCAATACTAATGCCAATACCAATCCCAATAACAATATCAATATCATCACCAATGGCAAAATAAATACCAATATCAATACTAATAATAATAATACTATAGAAATAACAACTAGCTGTTCTTCTTGCTCTTTCAAGATTAGGCCTATCTCAATATTTAAAAAATATATTTATCTAGAATTTTAAATCAAAATATAGAGATCGGAGAAATTCAGTAAAACAATATTATACATTTTATTTCAACAAAGTACTGTTTTTCATTATTCCATTTTTCATTACATTTTCACTAAAATTTTAAAATTGTATTATAGGTATATTAATAGTGTCTTTAGAAGAATAAATTATTCGACAAAAAACTGAGAAGGGGCACAGCCAATAATATATATTCAAATCATCAGAAACATATGTATATAAATGAAATAACGCTTGCACATTGTAATAATTCATGTAACACACTATTCCCAGCGCCAAATTAATTTTGTTTAAACAAATTGTCGGCTCGTTGGTCTAGGGGTATGATTTCCGCTTAGGGTGCGGGAGGTCCCGGGTTCAAATCCCGGACGAGCCCATTATATTTTTTTATATCACCTGCCACTGTCGTTTACTTACATTTGGAACTATTTTGTTCCCGAATCAGATTGTTTACTTTTACTAGAGACAAAATGTTTCTTAGTTTTGCCCGGAAAACAATTGATTAGAAATGTATACTATCTGTTGAGTACAATTTATATAAAACCTACGACATACGACTAATGACAATTTGTGTGTTGGAAATGTTATACTTAACTCAACAAATTTCGAAAATAAAATTATTTTACTTTGTATTTTGATATAAATCCGTATAGGTAACTGGGTTAAATCAATACTAATAAAATATTAAAATTTCGTACCTCACCACATTATTATAGAAAATATTTATAATACTTATGTAAACATTTATAAAATCCAAAACTGTTTTGGTATACTGACACAAATACAAATATTTCACAGTTTAGTAAATTTTATAACAAGTAACATTAATTACGATTGAATTTTACTTTTATAAATAAAAAACAAACAAATTTAGAAAATACTGTTTACTGCTGTTAACGAAATTGAACGACACATTTTAATTTTTCCAAGGAAAACCTATTTTTGTTCTTTATTTTACAGAAAGTTATTCACAGCCATACAAAACAAAAGCCAATAAAAAAGCCAAAATACAAAATCAATAGGGGCCGATACCAAAATCAGTACAAATACGAATACAATATCAATACCAATATCAATGCTAATATCAACACAAATCAAATACTACATTAAAAATACCAATACTCTAGCCAATACCAATGTCAACGATAATATAAATACCAATACCGATATCAATACCAGTACCAATTCCAATACTCATACCATTCTAATACAGCACCAATACCAACACCAATAGCAACACCATTGGCGCCAAGCAATTGCTTTTATTGTCAACATAATTTTCCATAGTTTGTCGCGTAAAAAGCAATCATTTTTTGTAATTTAGTGTAATGTATAATGCAAACATTTAGTGTAGTATATAATTTTATTATTTTCAGTTGCAGTCACTTAAATATTTTTATGAAAATATAATGAATTATTCATTTGTTCATATGACGTAAGTTGTCTGAATTTTTGCCGCATCTATACCAATAGCAATAGTAACACCAATATATATTTCTAATATTTAAAACAAAAGATATCGCATAAATTCATTAAATCAAGATTATAAATCATACTGCAACAAAGTACCGTTTTTCATTATTCCATTTTTCATTATATTTTTACTAACATCTTAAACTTGTATTGTATATTAACAGTTTCTTTAGAAGAATAAATTATTTGGGAAAAGGTGAGTTCCACCTCACCTTAACCAAAAATGTATTGTACCATCAAAAAGTTCAGAAGTTGTTCAGAATGGTAAATTATGGAGACGTGCAAAATTTCGAGAAGATCGGCGAGGTTTGATGAAACCATTATTCAACAAAGTAGGTATAAAGATTTTATCAAAGCAGGCCGATCTTTTGAAATTTTGCACGTCTCCATAATTTACCATTCTGAACAACTGCTTCGAGTAACATTTTGCTATATTTTCAGCAGAAAAGGCGCTTTACCTAAAACCAAAACAAATATTATACTGATTATTAAAACATTGGCACCAATGCACCTTTTTTAAAGCTTAAATGGGATTTAGTATAGATCTTGGCTTAAAAAAATCTATTTAGAATCAAACTAAAAATTCAAACCCTTTAGTATGTTTTCACAAACATGTCTTATGTTTACAAAAAAAACTAAAACCCAGACATAATTAAATCATATTCGTTTGTCCTGTCAATAACAATACCAATAACAGTACCAATACAAGTACAAATACCAATATTAATACAATATAAATACCAACATCAGTGGCAAGACGAATACCAATATCAGTACTAATATTAATACTGCTATTATAGAAATTGCAACTAGCTGTTCTTGTTGTCCTTTTAAGATTGGGCTTATTCTAATATTTTTGAAAGAATATCTATCTAAGATTTTAATTAAAAACACAGAAATCTTATTGCTATAAAGAGTTTTTTTAGAAGAATATATTATTCGAGAAAAGGCTGAGGTGTGGAAGCACAACCTAAAATATGTATTTGAACCATCAGAAACATATGTGGATATAAATGAAATAACGCATATTATAATTCATGACATACTTTCGTCAGCGCCAAATTAATTTTGTTTAAACAAATTATCGGCTCGTTGGTCTAGGGGTATGATTTCCGCTTAGGGTGCGGGAGGTCCCGGGTTCAAATCCCGGACGAGCCCATGATTCTTTTTTTATTAAAAATGTTATACTGATTGTTAAAACAGTGAACACAAATGCACCTGAAATTTAATATAGATATTGGCTTAAAAAATCTGTTTAGAGTAATGCTAAAAATTAAAACCCTGTATTATGTTTGCGCAAACATGTCTTAGTTTACAAAAAACTAAAGACTGAACACAAATGAATCATATTTAGTTTTCGTTTCAATTAGGAAATTAAAAGAGAATGAAGTCCGATAAGTAAAGCTTTGTAAACGTTTTTTGTAGCAGGAAATTAGTAACTAGTGAACTGAAACTATCTTAAATGTTTTTTTCATCAATAACATTGATTTTACTTCATTACTTTCAAATGTAGTACTTAGTGGTAGTAGTTTATTAAGGCCTTTGTCTCCTGTTATCTGATGATAATATGGTAGAAACATTTTTCGTTAAATGTAAATGCCTTTTTATTCTCCCATCTACGAAAGTATAATTTTTTATTGAAGGTAAATGCTAGGTTATTAGTTGCTAAGTATGAAAAACTTTTGTGCCCTGGGCGACGAAAAATAAAAACGTCAAGTTATTAATGTCAAATGTTTATTTAGAGTGGAAATTAAACGTAAAATTACAATTGCTGTATGTTCGAAAGATTTAACGGTAAATGTTGATTAAAATACAGTTATAAAACAACATTACTGGAAATGTTGACTTGTTTGTCGATTTGCGCAATGTGATCATTAAATTCTGTTTCTGAATGTTTGTAGATATCGATTTTTCGGGTGTGATTTTATTAACAGCTTCTATTTTATGGCTCACTGAATCTGCTATATATCCTTCCGCTACCTCTGACGACTTTCATCCCCCGTGCCTTTTCATATCTAAAATGTCCACACCTGAGGCATTTGCTTGTAATGTGGAGAACGTTCTTCGAAACGAGTGGCTGATGTACTGATTTGGTTTTGAAACTTAGCTACGTCGTACACAATTTTTGAAATTGTATGCTTTTCAACCACCTGATTTACACATATGCCACGCCCATATCGATGAAAAAAGCATTCATCTAGAGCCTTTTTTGGTAGGAGTTGCATATAATGATTAACAAATATTACCCAATCGTCTGTAACTACAAATCTTCTTTGCGCATTATTTGTAGTACCAAGAATGTGCAATAGGTACCATGACAGAAATTTTATACTTCACGTCCTTTACTTTTAGATTATAGCTCGTCAGTTAGGCATGCCCCAGTTACTCTAAAAATCGCTACAACTTTTTCAATAAATTTATTTTATCAGGAGATTGTAACAAAAAGTTTGATATATCATCCTCTGTAAATACCTGGGATTTTTGAGGTTGTAATCTGTCATTTTTCCTTTTTTACAAATGCCCTCAAGCTGCCAAATTTCTGAATATCCTAGTTTTTATATAGTAAATAAATAAATAAATGAAATAATAAATTTCCACATTGGGGCATTCCACGCCAACTCAACAGTCGATCCCACATCACCCTCTCAGATCTGGCTCAAAATTGGTACATCTATTGGTACTATTGAAAAACGGTTATTCCCAAATTTTCAGCCCCTAAGACCGCTTCTTGTCACCAGGGGCCCATAGTGAAGTTTTTGACCATCATTTCACCCCCAGTGGTCTTAAATCGGTTTTTCGTGTACTGATGCAGCATTTTGATCTAAAAAATTATCAAAAATACATAGAAGATGCCAAATTTTCCATAGAACACGATGCCGCCATCCGTTTTCCGATATCTAGCAAGGGCGTCCGGAAAACGCGAAAAACCGCGCTTTAGTAAAAATCTGATATCTCAAATACGGTCGTTTAAAACTGACTGAAAATTTATCAAAAGGCTCTTCGATTATTGCTCTTTCGAATGTTCATACGCGCGTGGTGATCATTATATGTAAAAAAAAAGTTACACGCGTTTTACAGATTTTATATGGGATTTTCTGTAATTTTTTCATTATAACTGCTCCACTAGCCCTATCCAGCTGGGTAATAATTGGATTTTTTTCTCTCACCAAACGTCTCTTTTGTCCCCCTGTCTTTACAAACACAGAAATTTCTCTCTCCAGCCAGTATTAGAGAAAACATTATTTAGATAGAATGCTGATTCATGTATAAGGACGTGTAAAATAGTGAAAATAATATCGAGATGTATAGTGTCAACAATGATTGTAATGTGGGTTTTCTTATTTCTTACTGCGATTTTCATTCGTTATATTATATTATATTCATATTTTTTTACAAATAATAGAAGTAAGCTGCAGAAAATGTAAATTTGCTCAAAAATCATAAAATTGACGAAAAATTGAGAAATAAATCATTCAATAAATAATGTTTTCTCTAATACTGGCTGGAGAGAGAAATTTCTGTGTTTGTAATGACAGGGGACAAAAGAGACGCTTGATGAGGAAAAAATCCAATTATTACCCAACTGGATAGGGCTAGTGGAGCAGTTATAATGAAAAAATTACAGAAAATCCCATATAAAACCAGTAAAACGCGTGTAACTTTTTATTTACATATAATGATCACCACGTGCGTATGAACATTCGAAATAGATATAATCGAAGAGTCTTTTGGTAAATTTGCAGCCAGTTTGAAGCGACCGTATTTGAGATATCAGATTTTTTATCAAAGCGCGTTTTCCGGGCTCCCTTTGCTAGATATCGGAAAAACGGATGGTGGCATCGTGTTCTACGGGAAATTTGGCATCTCCTATGTATTTTTGATCATTTTTTTAGACCAAAATGCCGCGTCAGTACACGAAAAACCGATTTCACACCCCTGGAGGTGAAATGATGGTCGAAAACTTCACTATGGGCCCCTGATGACAGGAAGCGGTCTTAGGGGCTGAAAATTTGGGAATATCCTTTTTTCGATAGTACTAATCGAGGTACCAATTTTGAACCAGATCTGACAGGGTGATGTGGGATCGACTGCTGAGTTGGCGTGGAATGCCCCCTTTGAGTATTCTGACCATAACGTAGCAGAGGACAAGAGGAGGAGGATCTTTGATTTTTCTAAAAAACATACTTATAATACATCTTCCGTTACTGTGGACATATCTTTTAGTGTACACCATTTCATGAAATTTTCATTTAATATTTAAGAATTGTAAAAATAATATAAGCTTTCGCAGTTTGTAATGTAAATAAATATACACAAAAAGAAACTGAAGATATTATAAGTAGCAACTTTCACCTGTTGCACAGTATTCTTTTTTTGTGTATCGGCTCGTTGGTCTAGGGGTATGATTTCCGCTTAGGGTGCGGGAGGTCCCGGGTTCAAATCCCGGACGAGCCCACGTGTTTTTTTTTACGAAAAACTGCTTACATTATATTTAGCAGTTATTTATAATAGCACAGCTTAAAGTTGTTCTTTAAGGTGTGATAATAGTCTTACATAATGTTAGTTCAAATTTTGTTTGAATATTTATTTCTTATGGTTTATATTCAGTAGAATGAATAAGGAACAAAATAATAAACGTTAGGTACTTGATTTTTGATAAATTTTAGTGGGATTTCAAAACATTATTCACTTGGAATGTATTTTTCACTTAAGTGGTGCTTAAATGCAAATAAAAATAACTTTTAGAACCCACTTCAGAATTGTTTGCTTTTATCTCGTTTGTATCTACAGGTATGTTTAAGAGGAATATGCAGTTACGGCAAATATCAAGGTCTACTACTGATTTTTACAAATTATTGGTTATAAATTTCCAAAAAATTATCAATTTTGTATTGTTGTACAGAATGGGGTAATGTAGCATTTTTTTAATACGTACATTTTCTGAAATATTTTGTAATTTTAGTGAGATCTGAAAGAAAGCCTGTAAAACCTTTAAAATAATTGGAGAACATGGATTCGCGTATATTGCTGTGTGACGTCACTGCCTCCTATAGCATGCCGGGTTGCGCTCGCTACCGTTTACTTGCATTTTGAATACGAAGCAAAGACGGCCGTCGGCGTCGTTAGGATCACGTTTTTTATTTTAATTGCGGAAAATTAAAATATTGAAGGCGTTCTTACAAACACTAAAACAAAGCTTGAAATATGTATAGTACCGAAATGTCCCACTACAACGATAAAATGCACAGATACATTATTTAGATATTAGTCTAACCTGGAATTCCGATACGCAAAATTTGTGACAAATAGTAATGAAGCGCGACAATTCGTGGATCTAAAGCAAATAAATATGTGTTGCGTAATAATATATATGTATAATAAAATCAGTAATTTAAATAATAAAATAAACTAAACGTATACTTAATTATTTTTATAGTTATTGTGTGAAATTTAGATTTTCTATTATGTAGTTATATGATATTTGTAAATTTCTATTTTAATTTAAACATAAGTTACATTGCATTTTCTCTGTAGCTTTTTTGTGAAGACCTTAAATACAATATTTTTTTTTACATTTTATATACAATTTTAAATATTTAAAGTAAAAGAGAATACATTTAAAGGTTTATTTACACACCCTGTATAATTAGTAACCAACTTCACAAATATTGAAAAGGCTGACTAATTGTTTTGTAGGTGCCTACATAAAGCACTTGTTTAGAAACCAAGCCATTCCATTTTATTATTAATTTTGTAATTATATACTTAGCTGCTATTTAACGATTTGGTTTTAAAACTTACGGTTGCATTTTTGCACATCTCATTTCAGCATTTATTTAACACAGAAAAACTCTTGCTCAAATTCAAAAAGCTGTAGGAGGCAATGACGTCATGCCTCGCGATCCGGGGCGAGACAATATGACCTTGTATATTTCAAAAACTAATTATCAGACCGACTTACATAAATGCTTCAAAATTAGGCAGATAACCCAATTGTACACGAATTTCTGCTCACCATAAAATTTTGCAATAGTAAAAATATATAACTGCGCCTATATCTAAATAAATACCACTTAATATAACTTTTAACCTATAATTTCTTTGAATTAATTAAAATAAGTAATATTAAAAATGAAATAGGTGTTTATAAAAATATTTTTTCTGTTGTAACGATGTACCTAATTATATCTCTATCAGATTAAAAACTAATTAAAAGCGACAATAATTGGCGCTGAATAAACACTAACGAACTTTTAAGAAATTTGCACGACAAAATACAAGAAGTAGGTTAATAATATAATAAATAATATGGAACATAATTTATGCTGATCGAATTAAGAGAAATTAATTATTACTCGACTCCCCACTCATTAATATTTTGTGACCTAATTTTTAGCACCCTAAATTGTCTCTATTGCCAACGGCACCCCAGAAGCTCTTGCAGTTTTGTTACACTTTAAAATTTTCCTAACTAAGATAATTATATACAGTATGGCCTTGGATGTTCACTCTTACCATTGAGTAATAACTGTAGTTATTGTTGAATGCTCTCACTTAAGTCGCTGAACAGATGAAAGGACTGGGCATCTAACCAGTCTTGTTTTACGTGCACAGTTAGTATTGTCACAGAATTTGCCTCACTCACACCCAATTCGACATCTGTGGTACCGCGAAATGCTAAGATTGCCCCGATCGCCCCTACGCGATTCTGGTAAACAAACAAAATGCCGTGTATCGAGGCGGGACTGGAAAAATGGGGAATCAACGAGAAACGTTCGAGTCGTTCGAGAAAATGGATCTAGAGATACTAGAAAATATTTGGAATATTCGTTTGGTCTATAAAAGAAGAATAAACGGCCGAGTCAGTCAGTCTTGTATTACAGTCTTGAATTGGAGTGTTTAGAGCGATTTAGATAGCGATTTAAAGTGAAATAGTGCTTAGTTGAGCTGTAATTAGTATTCAGTAGTGTACAGAGTAGTTAATAAAGATAAGTGATTAATTAACGAATTGTTTTTCTGGCAGTAGAAAAAGTCGGATTGGGAAATCCGTGACATTATTCAAGTAAGATGGAATACATGTAATCTCTTTACACCTACCGTTTTCATCAACGGTATTTAAATTGTTCAGAAGCGATATGTCTATAATTGAAGTGCAGCAATTACTGCAGCAGTACAAAGAGGGAATATAGTATAAAAGGAACCGATCTAAATGATCTAAGCAGTGGTTGCTTCAAAGAGCTTAGTCATCTCATTAACTTATTAAAATGTCATATACAGCATTTTTCATATTGTCGTCACTATAATCTTTAAATTTAATCTTCAAAATTCAAGAATGATCTCTATATAAGTCAATGAACTCTGTTAAAATGTTGCGCAAAATAATAAGTAAATCAACTTATTTTTACTACAATACCTATGGAAGCGGAAGACTTAAAACAGAACGATTAATCTTTTCAGTGACAAGCTTGTACTCGTTGAAAAAGTCCGGCTGATCGTAAATCCGTTCAAGCCAAGCAATAGTGTCATTTGGTCAAATTACGTTGTTTGCTTAATTTTTATATTTGGTCAACCCAGAAAATTTGCAGGCGATCTGATAATTAGTTTTCAAAATATATGAGGCCAAATTGGAATTAAATGATCTCGTGGTGTGACATCATCGCCTCCTACAACTACAACTTCGCCTCGAACTCGGGCAAATGTCTTTCTGCGTTAAATTTAAACAAAATAAGCATAAGTTATAACGGAGTGGATATAGCTATGATAAACTATCAGCAAGCTTGATATTCACACTTTTGAAACTCAGGAGGAGATAGATATGTTTAGATATTTTGGAGCACTCATAATTAACATGTTAATCCCATGTCAATTTAGGATCTGGTTGAATACCCAACAATTTAACATAAACTGGATTATCCCAGTTTTCCAAATTTCGGGGACTGAAAATGATAGTTTCGGTTTTTGAAGCATTCAAACTCAGTTTGTTGGTGGTAAACCAGTTTTTAATCAATGTATATGAATCATAAGTTGATGTCATTAATCGTGATAAATTTAAATTAGTTCTTGTTATTGGTATCATATGCATGGAATATACTCATTGTATCATGATGTAAGCATTTAGAAAAATCATTAACAAATATTAAAAATAATAGCGGACCCCGTATGGAACGTTGAGGAACTCCATGTTCAATTTTCTTTGTAGATGATTTCATACTATTGTATACCACGTACTGTAATCTATTGCTCAGTTATGATCGCAATAAATCTGCACTGAATCTGATGAAAAACCAAAATTATATAGCTTGTGTAAAAGAATTTTGTGTGATACACAATTGAAAGCTTTTGTTAAATCTAAAAAATTCCTTTCTTCAAAACTATTATTTATAGTTGATGTTAAACAATATCTGGCTAATGTGATCGACAGATTACTTTGAAATCCGAATTGTTGTGGAACAGTCAATTTCAAAATAATTAGTTATTTGTATTTTTAAAATAGTTTCATATATTTTAGCCAGATGAGGTATTACAGAAATAGGCCTAACATTTGATGGATTGTTAATATAATTTTTTTTATAAGTAGGAACGACCTTGGAAACTTTTAAACATTGGGGAAAAATATTTTCACGTATGCAATAATTTATTAAATCAGTGCAATATATTAATATTGGATCCGTTATAGACTTACTATAGAAAATATTTATTGAAATATTATATACATCCAAACATGGTTCACTCTCTAAACTCTTAACAATAGGCTTGTTTTTGCAGCAGTTGAAAACGGTTTGGAAACTGTCAGAAATATTCGACCAGTTAAGTTGAGAACGCGTTACCATAGAATTTGACGCAATAAATAGTTGGACAGACATTTCTGATAGTTTCCAAACAGTTTTCAACTGCTGCTAAAACAAACCTAATATAAATTACCTCCCAAAAGGACACTTCAGAAAAGGAAAAGGTGTTCTCAGGACGGAGTATTTGGAGGTAATTATTATAATCGGCATAATTAACTGATAAATTACTTATAACATTGCTTGCAACATTTGTAAAGTAGTCATTAAATAATTGCTCTGATGTTAAGTTACTTAAATTATTAGAGTAATTCATTTTAGTACTCTTAGCTAACTTCCAAATAGTTTTGTTGTATGAGTTTTTATAAAATTATCATTAGCGCTTCATCTTACTTGATGACTTATAACTGTACACGGAAAAACTGAGCGTCTAAAGGGTCCTTTAGATTTATAAGTATAATTGCATATTTGCTCCTCTTTAACTTGATTTGTTATCGCCGCATTTTTAGAATAGTTTGATCAATATGCAGATAAGACTTAAGTAGGTGTACGAGTAGCAGCAAAACAACTTATGTGACGTTTCTACTACTTGTTGACCTACTTTCACCTGAATTAAATTATTTTGTTTAAACAATTCATCGGCTCGTTGGTCTAGGGGTATGATTTCCGCTTAGGGTGCGGGAGGTCCCGGGTTCAAATCCCGGACGAGCCCAGATTTTTTGAAATTTTTTAAAAATATTAATACACGGTGTAAACAAGTGCCAACAATTAATAAGAGTATGTTGTTAAAATTCTTATATATAAAAATCCGCGTTTGCCTCTCGCTCCCCCCGGGGGCGCTAAAATGTGGGGTTTTGCCGCCACAATGGCTTTTTTTGCGAGACGCGCAGCGGCGACCCCGGCCCAGCGGAGTCGAGTTTGGCCTTTTATGCGTAGCATAGGCGTATTTCTGTAGGTTCTTTTTACTCTTTTCGGGGCGAATTTTGCGTTTTTCCGGAGGTCCGCCGGCGTTACTTTTCCGTTTTCGCGAGGAAACGAGACAAAAGTCGAAAAAAACGCCCCTTATCGGAAGTCCGGAAGCCGCCCGGAGGCCGGTCTCGCTCCGCGCCACGTTTTTCGGGCGGGCCCGTCGCGGACGCGGCCGCGGGCGAGTCTCTTTATTTGGTCCTTTCTCCGTCGCGACGAGGCGCTCGGCGGGCCGTTTTTCGCGTTTTTATAGGTAAATTTTCCGTTTTTCGGAGGGTCCTCGCCGGCCGATCTCGGCGAGCGAGATGGATATAGCGGAGGCGGAGCTTATCGCCCGGGAATCGGAGAAACGTCAGTCGGATATGGGTAGACGTCAAACTATTTCGGATTCGATATTTTCGTATTTTCCCGCATTCCTTTCCACAAAGCCATGTCGAAACGTAAACTTTGAACCTTCTACAATGTGTCGCGTGCCTCAGATTTAGGTTTAAAATTCGATTTTATAGTGAAAATAGCGAAAGTTTTGGTCAATTACACGTTCGGCGGCATTCGCGTTCGCTCGGCCGCCCGAAACGTCAAACGGCAAGCCGGACGGTGCGGTGCCGTTGACAGCTCCGGATAAAACTTAGGAACGTTCGCTAAACGGATCGATCGGAGGCCCGCAAAAGCCGGAAAAGGTAAATTTAAAGTCCCTAGATGCTTTCTGTTATGCGAGCGCTGGGTTTTGAATTCGAATTTGTATCGAATTTTGCGTAATACCGACCCGAGACGTGGAGAAGAGCCTGGCAATATGGCGGGTCCTCACAAAACCTTCAAAACGTTACATTTTGCAAAGTAAGTACCCCTTTATTTCCATAAAGCCATATCGAAACGTAAACTTTGAACCTTCTACAATGTGGCGTGTGCCTCAGGTTTAGGTTTAAAATTCGATTTTATAGTGAAAATAGCAAAAATTTTCGTCTACTACAGAAACGTCAAATGGCGAGTGCGCGGTGACATTTCCGAATAAATCGCAGAAAATTTCGCTAAATGAGCCGACCCGAGGCCCCTAAGGCCGAAAACGGTAAATTTGAAGTCTCTAGATACGTTGTGTTATGCGAGCGTTTGGTTTTGAATTCGTTTTCGTATCGAAATTTGCGAAAATTCTAAGCAAGACGGGGTCAAAATGACGGAAGCCATAGAACAGCTGTCAAATATTTCCATCCGCTATTGCTATTTGCATTGAACTTTGCTAAAATAGAATGAATAGGTGGTATCAGTGAGCTAGACAATATGGCAGACCAAGACGGGGTCAAAATGACGGAAGCCATAGAACAGCTGTCAAATATTTCCATCCGCTATTGCTATTTGCATTGAACTTTGCATAAATAGAATGAATAGGTGGTATCAGTGAGCTAGACAATATGGCAGACTTCAAGTCGCTTCGCTTATATACAGTGCGACTCAAAAAGCTCGATGTACGGGGTGTTACGATAAAATTGACGAGAAAAAATAAAAATTACAGATTCGAGGAAATTTTCGGTTTTTTCGCTTCGAGGGGTTCTGTGACGTTCGTAGGCCCGTCTTAAATACAAAGTGTTAGAAAAATGTGAAACGTTAAAAAAATGTCAAAATTAAGGGAACTGAACATTTTTTTGGTACGAAACTTCCGTCGGGGGACTCTTACCGCACTAATTATCTAAAAAATACGGGTGTTTAAAAATTCGAACCGTTCCCTAAAAATCCTGGACATTCGTGGATTTAAATTTTTTTGCTTTCTGATGAAACTTTTACAATAGTTTGTAGAAAACTGTAAAAATATATACTTTGGTATTATTATGTATATGAATACATACTTATGAAAAATACAGGGTGTAAAATAAAGAACCATTCTCTACATCCACAAAATTTATGGATTTTATTTTTTTATGAAACTTTGACGATTGTAAAAATCATACTAATGAGAAATATACAGGGTGCTTAACGAAACCAAACCATACTCTAAGAATCCTCACAATAATTCATTCAATATTTTTTCATGAAACTTTTCACAATGGTCTGTAAGAAATATATACTAATTAAAAACTACTGGGTGTTTAAGAAAACTGAACAAATATTGAAACTCCCAAAATTCATGGAAATTTTTTTATTTATTAAACTTCCATCAAGGATTTATTATGACACTCACTATCGAAGCAAATACAGAGTGTTTAATAATAACGAACCATTCTCTAAAAATTTTCAAAATTCATGGAATTAAAAATTCTTTTGATGAAACTTTATACAATGTTCTGTAGGAAAATATACTAATTAAAAATACAGAGTGTTTAAAAATAACGAACCATTCTCTAAAAATTTTCAAAATTCTTGGAATTAAAAATTCTGTTTGATGAAATTTTATA
Organism: Monochamus saltuarius; assembly: GCA_025584915.1. NCBI lineage: Eukaryota > Metazoa > Arthropoda > Insecta > Coleoptera > Cerambycidae > Monochamus > Monochamus saltuarius. Next base: position 3,926,452 of record CM046726.1, read on the forward strand.
CAATGTTCTGTAGGAAAATATACTAATTAAGAAATACAGAGTGTTTAAAAATAACGAACCATTCTCTAAAAATCCTCAAAATTCATGGAATTAGAAAATTTTTTTGATGAAACTTTATACAATAGTTTGTAAAATCTATATTAATGAAAAATACAGGGGGTTTAAAAATACTGAACTGTTCCCTAAAAATCCTGAATATTTGTGGATTTAAAATTTTTTTTTCTTTCTGATGAAACTTTTACAATAGTTTGTAAAAACTATAAAAATATATACTTTGGTATTATTATGTATATGAATACATACTTATGAAAAATACAGGGTGTAAAATAAAGAACCATTCTCTAGATCCACAAAATTTATGGAATTTATTTTTTTTATGAAACTTTTCACGATTGTAAAAATATTATACTAATGAAAATATACAGGGTGCTTAACGAAACCAAACCATACTCTAAGAATCCCCACAATAATTCATTGAATATTTTTTATTAACCTTTTCACGATGGTCTCTAAGAAATATATACTAATTAAAAAACTACTGGGTGTTTAAGAAAACTGAACAAATATTGAAACTCCCAAAATTCATGGAAATTTTTTTTTTATTTATTAAACTTCCATCAAGGATTTATTATGACACTCACTAACGAAGCAAATACAGAGTGTTTAATAATAACGAACCATTCTCTAAAAATTTTAAAAATTCATGGAATTAAAAAATTCTTTTTGATGAAACTTTATACAATGTTCTGTAGGAAAAATATACTAATTAAAAATTACTTATTGTTTAAAACTATCTAACCTTTCTCTAAAATTTTTCAAACTTCTTGTAATTAAAAAATTCTGTTTGATGAAATTTTATACAATGTTCTGTAGGAAAAATATACTAATTAAGAAATACAGAGTGTTTAAAAATAACGAACCATTCTCTAAAAATCCTCAAAATTCATGGAATTTGAAAATTCTCTTTGATGAAACTTTATACAATACTTTGTAAAAATCTATATTAATGAAAAATACAGGGGTTTAAAAAACCGAACCGTTCCCTAAAAATCCTGAACATTTGTGGATTAAAATTTTTTTGCTCTCTGATGAAACTTTACAATAGTTTGTAAAAACTATAAAAATATATACTTAGGTATTATTATGTATATGAATACATACTTATGAAAAATACAGGGTGTAAAATAAAGAACCATTCTCTAGAAATCTAGAAATTTATGGAAGTTATTTTTTTATGAAACTTTTCACAATGGTCTGTAAGAAAACTATACTAATTAAAGAACTACTGGGAGTTTAAAAGACTGAACCAATATTGAAACTCCCAAAATTCATGGAAAATTTTTCAAAATCATTGAATTAAAAATTCTTTTGATGAAATTTTATACAATGTTCTGTAGGAAAAATATCGCAATAAAGAAATACAGACGATTTAAAAATGACGAACCATTCTCTAAAAATCCTCAAAATTCATGGAGTTAAAAATTCTTTTGATGAAACATTTCACATTAGTTTGTTAAAAACTATACTAATGAAAAATACAGGAGGTTTAAAACCGAACCATTCTCTAAAAATCAACAAAATTCATGGAATTAAAAAATTCTTTTTGATGAAACTTTTACAATGTTCTGTAGGAAAAATATACTATTGAACAAATACGGGGTGTTTAAAAAAACCGAACTGTTCCCTAAAAATCCTGAAAATTCGTGGATTTAAATTTTTTTTTTGCTTTCTGATGAAACATTTTACAATAGTTTGTCAAAAAACTATAAAAATATATACTTAGGTTTTATTATGTATATAAATACATACGTATGAAAAATTATAGGGTGTAATATAAAGAACCATTCTCTAGATCCACAAAATTTATGGAATTTATTTTTTTTATGAAACTTTTTGTGATTGTAAAAAAAATATACTAATGAAAAAATACAGGGTGTTTAGCAAAACCAAACCATTCTCTAAGAATCCTCACAATTCATAGAATATTTTCTTATGAACACAATGGTCTGTAAGGAAACTATATTAATTAAAAGACTACTGGGTGTTTAAAAAAAATGAACCATTCTCTATAAACCTTCATGGAAGTATAATATTTTCTTGATGAAACTTTTAACAATGGTCTATATGGAAACTATTTTCATGAGAACAATACGGGGTGTTTAAGAGAATCGAATAATTTTAAAAATCCTAAAAACTTGAAATTAAAAACTCTTTTGGTTTTGTTGAAACTTTTAAGATAGTTTGTAAAAACTATAAAAATACATACTTAGGTATTATTATGTAGCTATATAAATACATACTTATGAAAAATACAGTGTGTAAAATAAAGACCAATTCTCTAGATCCACAAAATATATGGAATTTAATTATTTTTATGAAACTTTTCACGATTTTAAAAAGAATATACTGATGCAAAAATACGGGGTGTTTAACAAACCCAAACCAGTCTCTAAAAATCCTCACAATTCATGGAATGTTTTCTAATGAAACTTTTCACGATTGTAAAAAAAATATACTGATGAAAAACTACTGGGTGTTTAAAAAACCGACCGTTCTCCAGAAACCTTCATGGGAGTATAATATTCCTTTGATGAAACTTTTAACAATGGTCTATATGGAAACTATTTTAATGAAAACAATACAGGGTGTTTAAGAAAACTGAACCAATATTGAAACTCCCAATTGCTTCGGATGGGTTGTCGGATGTACGAAAGACCGTTTTATATACCAAGTGTTGGAAAAATGTTGAACGTTAAAAAAATCTCAAAATTAAGAGAACTGACTAATTTATTTTACTCAACTTCCATCGGAGGTTTCTTAACGCACTAATTATCGAAAAAATACATGGTGTTTATAATAAACTAACCCTACTCAAGAAAGGTCAAGTCGGCGAATGCCGACTTGCCACCTTTCTTGTTTTATATATTAAAATCCGTTGTTTTTTCGCGCTTCCGCGGGGGGGGTGTAAATGTGGGGTTTGGCATTACCAACGGCTTTTGAGGCGAGCCGCGCCGCGGCGAGCCGAAGGGCGCGAAGCGCCCTTCGGTCCCGGGGTTGTCGCTTAGGCGTATTTCGGTGGGTTCTTTTTACCTTTTTCGGGGCGTATTTTGCGTTTTTCCCGAGGTCCGCGGCCGCCGGTTTTCGATTTTCGCGAGGAAACGAGACAAAGTCGAAAACCACGCCCATTATCGGAAGCCCGGAAGCCGCCCGGAGGCCGGTTTCGCTCCGCGCGACGTTTTCGGGCGAGCCCGTCGGGGACGCGGGCGCGGGCGAGTCTCCTTATTTGGTCCTTTCTCCGTCGCGACGAGGCGCTCGGCGGGCCGTTTTTCGCGTTTTTCTAGGTAAATTTTCCGTTTTTCGGAGGGTCCTCGCCGGCCGTTCTCGGCGAGAGGGATGTAGATAGCGCGGGAGGAGCTTATCGCCCGGGAATCGGAGAAACGTCAGTCGGATATGGGTAGACGTCAAACTATTTCCGATTCGATATTTTCGTATTTTCCCGCATTCATTTCAACAAAGCCATATCGAAACGTAAACTTTGAACCTTCTACAATGTGTCGCGTGCCTCAGATTTAGGTTTAAAATTCGATTTTATAGTGAAAATAGCGAAAGTTTTGGTCAATTACACGTTCGGCGGCATTCGCGTGCGCTCGGCCGCCCGAAACGTCAAACGGCAAGCCGGACGGTGCGGTGCCGTTGACAGCTCCGGATAAAACTTGGGAACGTTCGCTAAACCGGCCGATGGGAGGCCCCAAAAGCCAGAAACGGTAAGTTTAAAGTCTCTAGATACTTTCTGTTATGCGAGCGCTGGGTTTTGAGTTCCAATTTGTATCGAATTTTGCGTAATACCAAACAGAGACGTGGAGAAGAGCCTGGCAATATGGCGGGTCCTCACAAAACCTTCAAAACGATTACATTTTGAAAAGTAAGTACACCTTTATTTCCATAAAGCCATATCGAAACGTAAACTTTGAACCTTCTACAATGTGTCGTGTGCCTCAGATCTGTTTTTAAAATTCGATTTTATAGTAAAAATTGCGAAAATTTGCGACGTCAAATGGCGAGTGCGCGGTGACATTTCCGAATAAATCGCAGAAAATTTCGCTAAATGGGCCGACCGGAGCCCCCCAAAGGTCGAAAACGGTAAATCTGAAGTCTCTAGATACGTTGTGTTATGCGAGCGTTTGGTTTTGAATTCGTTTTTGTATCGAAATTTGCGAAAATCCTAAGCAAGACGGGGTCAAAATGACGTAAGCCATAGAACAGCTGTCAAATATTTCCATCCGCTATTGCTATTTGCATTGAACTTTGCATAAATAGAATGAATAGGTAGGTGGTATCAGTGAGCTAGACAATATGGCAGACCAAGACGGGGTCAAAATGACGGAAGCCATAGAACAGCTGTCAAATATTTCCATCCGCTATTGCTATTTGCATTGAACTTTGCATAAATAGAATGAATAGGTGGTATCAGTGAGCTAGACAATATGGCACACTTCAAGTCGCTTCGCTTATATACAGTGCGACTCAAAAGCTCGATGTACGGGGTGTTACGATAAAAATTGACGAGAAAAAAATAAAAATTACAGATTCGAGGAAATTTTCGGTTCTTTCGCTTCGGAGAGGTTCTCTGACGTGCGTAGGATCGTTTTATATACAAAGTGTTGGAAAAATGTCGAACGTTAAAAAAATGTAAAAATTAAGGGAACTGAAAATTTTTTGGTACGAAACTTCCGTCGGGGACTCTTACCGCACTAATTATCGAAAAAATACGGGGTGTTTAAAAATTCGAACCGTTCCTAAAAATCCTGGACATTCGTGGATTTAAAATTTTTTTGCTTTCTGATGAAACTTTACAATAGTTTGTAGAAAAACTGTAAAAATATATACTTTGGTATTATTATGTATATGAATACATACTTATGAAAAAATACAGGGTGTAAAATAAAAAACCATTCTCTACATCCACAAAATTTATGGATTTTATTTTTTTTATGAAACTTTTGACGATTGTAAAAAAATCATACTAATGAGAAAATACAGGGTGCTTAACGAAACCAAACCATACTCTAAGAATCCTCACAATAATTCATTGAATATTTTTTCATGAAACTTTTCACAATGGTCTGTAAGAAAACTATGTATACTAATTAAAAAACTACTGGGTGTTTAAAAAACTGAACCAATATTGAAACTCCCAAAATTCATGGAAATTTTTTTTATTTATTAAACTTCCATCAAGGATTTATTATGACACTCACTAACGAAGCAAATACAGAGTGTTTAATAATAACGAACCATTCTCTAAAAATCCTCAAAATTCATGGAATTAAAAATTCTTTTGATGAAACTTTATACAATGTTCTGTAGGAAAAATATACTAATTAAGAAATACAGAGGGTTTAAAAAAACCTAACCATTTCCTAAAAATCAACAAAACTCATGGAATTAAAAAATTATTTTTGATAAAACCTTATACAATGGTTTGTAAAAATCTATACTAATGAAAAAATACAGGAGGTTTAAAAAACCTAACCATTTCCTAAAAATCAACAAAATTCATGGAATTAAAAAATTCTATTTGATGAAATTTTATACAATGTTCTGTAGGAAAAATATACTAATTAGGAAATACAGAGTGTTTAAAAATAACGAACCATTCTCTAAAATTCCTCAAAGTTCATGGAATTAGAAAATTCATTTTGATGAAACTTTGTACAATAGTATTAAAACATCTATACTAAAGAAATAATACAGGAGGTTTCAAAAAACCGAACGTTCCCTAAAAATCCTAAACATTCGTGGATTTAAATTTTTTTTTGCTTTCTGATGAAACTTTTTACAATAGTTTGTAAAAACTATAAAAATATATACTTTGGTATTATTATGTATATGAATACATACTTATGAAAAATACAGGGTGTAAAATAAAGAACCATTCTCTACAGCCACAAAATTTATGGAATTTAATTTTTTATTAAACTTTTCACGATTATAAAAATTATACTAATGAAAAATACAGGGTGCTTAACGAAACCAAACCATACTCTAAGAATCCCCACAATAATTCATTGAATATTTTTTTATGAAACTTTTCACAATGGTCTGTAAGAAAACTATACTAATTAAAAAAATTCTGGGTGTTTAAGAAAACTGAACCAATATTGAAACTCCCAAAATTCATGGAAATTTTTTTTTATTTATTAAACTTCCATCAAGGATTTATTATGACACTCATTAACGAAGCAAATACAGAGTGTTTAATAATAACGAACCATTCTCTAAAAATCCTCAAAATTCATGGAATTAAATAATTCTTTTTGATGAAACTTTATACAATGTTCTGTAGGAAAAATATACTAATTAAAAATACAGAGTGTTTAAAAATAACGAACCATTCTCTAAAATTCCTCAAAATTCATGGAATTAAAAAATTCTTTTTGATGAAACTTTATACAATGTTCTATAGGAAAAATATCCTAATTAAGAAATACAGAGGATTTAAAAAAACCGAACCATTCTCTAAAAATCAACAAAATTCATGGAATTAAAAAATTCTTTTGATGAAACTTTTTACAATGTTCTGTAGGAAGAATATACTATTGAACAAATACAGTGTTTAAAAAAACCGAACTGTTCCTAAAAATCCTGAAAATTCGTGGATTTAAAATTTTTTTGCTTTCTGTTGAAACTTTTTACATTAGTTTGTCAAAAAACTATAAAAATATATTCTTAGGTTTTATTATGTATATAAATACATACGTATGAAAAAATACAGGGTGTAATATATAGATCCATTCTCTAGATCCACAAAATTTATGGAATTTATTTTTTTTTATGAAACTTTTCACGATTGTAAAAAAATTATACCGATGAAAAAATACGGGGTGTTTAACAAAACCAAACCATTCTCTAAAAATCCTCACAATTCATGGAATATTTTCTAATGAAACTTTTCACAACGGTCTGTAAGAAAACTATACTAATTAAACTACTGGGTGTTTAAAACCGACCTTTCTCTAGAAACCTTCATGGAAGTATAATATTTCTTTGATGAAACGTTTAACAATGGTCTATATGGAAACTATTTTAATGAAAACAATACAGGGTGTTTAAGAAAACTGAACCAATATTGAAACTCCCAAAATTCATGGAATAAAATTATTTGTTTTGCTTCGGATGGGTTGTCGGATGTACGAAAGACCGTTTTATATACAAAGTGTTGGAAAAATGTTGAACGGTAAAAAATCTCAAAATTAAGAGAACTGACTAATTTATTTTACTCAACTTCCATCGGGGATCTCTTAACGCACTAATTATCGAAAAAATACATGGTGTTTAAAAAAAACTAACCCTACTCAAGAAAGGTCAAGTCGGCGAATGCCGACTTGCCACCTTTCTAGTTCTTATATATTAAAATCCGTTGTTTTTTCTCGCTCCCTCCGGGCGGGCGGAAAAGTTGGGTTTTGCATTACCAAAGGCTTTTTTCGCGAGCCGCGCAGCGGCGAGCCGAAGGGCGCGAAGCGCCCTTCGGTCCCGCGGTTGTCGCTTAGGCGTATTTTGGTGGGTTCTTTTTACCTTTTTCGGGGCGAATTTTGCGTTTTTCCCGAGGTCCGCGGCCGCCGGTTTTCGATTTTCGCGAGGAAACGAGACAAAAGTCGAAAACCACGCCCATTATCGGAAGCCCGAAAGCCGCCCGGAGGCCGGTTTCGCTCCGCGCGACGTTTTTCGGGCGAGCCCGTCGGGGACGCGGGCGCGGGCGAGTCTCCTTATTTGGTCCTTTCTCCGTCGCGACGAGGCGCTCGGCGGGCCGTTTTTCGCGTTTTTCTAGGTAAATTTTCCGTTTTTCGGAGGGTCCTCGCCGGCCGTTCTCGGCGAGAGGGATGGAGATAGCGCGGGAGGAGCTTATCGCCCGGGAATCGGAGAAACGTCAGTCGGATATGGGTAGACGTCAAACTATTTCCGATTCGATATTTTCGTATTTTTCCGCATTCATTTCAACAAAGCCATATCGAAACGTAAACTTTGAACCTTTTACAATGTGTCGCGTGCCTCAGATTTAGGTTTAAAATTCGATTTTATAGGGAAAATAACGAAAATTAGGGTCAATTACGCGTTCGGGGCATTCGCGTTCGCTCGGCCGTCCGAAACGTCAAACGGCTAGCCGGACGGTGCGGTGCCGTTGACAGCTCCGGATAAAATTTAGGAACGTTCGCTAAACGGATCGAGCGGAGACCCGCCAAGGCCGGAAAGGTAAATTTAAAGTCCTAGATGCTTTCTGTTATGCGAGCGTTTGGTTTTGTTTTCTAATTTGTATCGAATTTTGCGTAATACCGAACCGAGCAGTGGAGAAGAGCCTGGCAATATGGCGGGTGCTCACAAAACCTTCTAAATGGTACATTTTGCAAAGTAAGTACCACTTTATTTCCATAAAGCCATATCGAAACGTAAACTTTGAACCTTCTACAATGTGTCGTGTGCCTCAGATCTGTTTTTAAAATTCGATTTTATAGTAAAAATTGCGAAAATTTGCGACGTCAAATGGCGAGTGCGCGGTGACATTTCCGAATAAATCGCAGAAAATTTCGCTAAATGAGCCGACCGGAGCCCCCCCAAGGACCGAAAACGGTAAATCTGAAGTCTCTAGATACGTTGTGTTATGCGAGCGTTTGGTTTTGAATTCGTTTTTGTATCGAAATTTGCGAAAATCCTAAGCAAGACGGGGTCAAAATGACGTAAGCCATAGAACAGCTGTCAAATATTTCCATCCGCTATTGCTATTTGCATTGAACTTTGCATAAATAGAATGAATAGGTAGGTGGTATCAGTGAGCTAGACAATATGGCAGACCAAGACGGGGTCAAAATGACGGAAGCCATAGAACAGCTGTCAAATATTTCCATCCGCTATTGCTATTTGCATTGAACTTTGCATAAATAGAATGAATAGGTGGTATCAGTGAGCTAGACAATATGGCACACTTCAAGTCGCTTCGCTTATATACAGTGCGACTCAAAAGCTCGATGTACGGGGTGTTACGATAAAAATTGACGAGAAAAAATAAAAATTACAGATTCGAGGAAATTTTCGGTTCTTTCGCTTCGGAGGGTTCTCTGACGTGCGTAGGACCGTTTATATACAAAGTGTTGGAAAAATGTCGAACGTTAAAAAATGTAAAAATTAAGGAACTGAAAATTTTTTGGTACGAAACTTCCGTCGGGGACTCTTACCGCACTAATTATCGAAAAATACGGGGTGTTTAAAAATTCGAACCGTTCCCTAAAAATCCTGGACATTCGTGGATTTAAAATTTTTTTGCTTTCTGATGAAACTTTTACAATAGTTTGTAGAAAAACTGTAAAAATATATACTTTGGTATTATTATGTATATGAATACATACTTATGAAAAATACAGGGTGTAAAATAAAAACCATTCTCTACATCCACAAAATTTATGGATTTTATTTTTTTTATGAAACTTTTGACGATTGTAAAAAAATCATACTAATGAGAAAATACAGGGTGCTTAACGAAACCAAACCATACTCTAAGAATCCTCACAATAATTCATTGAATATTTTTTCATAAAACTTTTCACAATGGTCTGTAAGAAAACTATGTATACTAATTAAAAAACTACTGGGTGTTTAAAAAAACTGAACCAATATTGAAACTCCCAAAATTCATGGAAATTTTTTTTATTTATTAAACTTCCATCAAGGATTTATTATGACACTCACTAACGAAGCAAATACAGAGTGTTTAATAATAACGAACCATTCTCTAAAAATCCTCAAAATTCATGGAATTAAAAAATTCTTTTTGAAACTTTATACAATGTTCTGTAGGAAAAATATACTAATTAAGAAATACAGAGGGTTTAAAAAAACCTAACCATTTCCTAAAAATCAACAAAACTCATGGAATTAAAAAATTATTTTTGATAAAACCTTATACAATGGTTTGTAAAAATCTATACTAATGAAAAAATACAGGATTTTTAAAAAAACCTAACCATTTCCTAAAAATCAACAAAATTCATGGAATTAAAAAATTCTATTTGATGAAATTTTATACAATGTTCTGTAGGAAAAATATACTAATTAGGAAATACAGAGTGTTTAAAAATAACGAACCATTCTCTAAAATTCCTCAAAGTTCATGGAATTAGAAAATTCATTTTGATGAAACTTTGTACAATAGTTTTAAAACATCTATACTAATGAAAAATACAGGAGGTTTCAAAAACCGAACCGTTCCCTAAAAATCCTAAACATTCGTGGATTTAAATTTTTTTGCTTTCTGATGAAACTTTTACAATAGTTTGTAAAAAACTATAAAAATATATACTTTGGTATTATTACGTATATGAATACATACTTATGAAAAATACAGGGTGTAAAATAAAGAACCATTCTCTACAGCCACAAAATTTATGGAATTTAATTTTTTATTAAACTTTTCACGATTATAAAAATTATACTAATGAAAAATACAGGGTGCTTAACGAAACCAAACCATACTCTAAGAATCCCACAATAATTCATTGAATATTTTTTTATGAAACTTTTCACAATGGTCTGTAAGAAAACTATACTAATTAAAAAAATTCTGGGTGTTTAAGAAAACTGAACCAATATTGAAACTCCCAAAATTCATGGAAATTTTTTTATTAAACTTCCATCAAGGATTTATTATGACACTCATTAACGAAGCAAATACAGAGTGTTTAATAATAACGAACCATTCTCTAAAAATCAACAAAATTCATGGAATTAAATAATTATATATGAAGAAACAATATACAATGTTCTGTTGGAAAAATATAATAAATAAAAAATACAGAGTGTTTAAAAATAACGAACCCTTCTCTAAAATTCCACACAATTCATGGAATTAAAAAATTATTTTTTATGAATCTTTATACAATGTTCTATATTTTAAATTTCATAATTAAGAAATACAGTGGATTCAAATAATACCGAACCATTCTCTAAAAATCAACAAAATTCATGGAATTAAAATATTCTTTTGATGAAACTTTTACAATGTTCTGTAGGAAGAATATACTATTGAACAAATACGGGGAGTTTAAAAAAACCGAACTGTTCCCTAAAAATCCTGAAAATTCGTGGATTTAAAATTTTTTTTTTGCTTTCTTATGAAACTTTTTAAATTAGTTTGTAAAAAAACAATAAAAATATATAATTAGTTTTTATTATGTATATAAATACATACGTATGAAAAATACAGGGTGTAATATAGATCCATTCTCTAGATCCACAAAATTTATGGAATTAATTTTTTTTATGAAACTTTTCACGATTGTAAAAAATTATACCGATGAAAAAATACGGTGTGTTTAACAAAACCAAACCATTCTCTAAAAATCCTCACAATTCATGGAATATTTTCTAATGAAACTTTTCACAACGGTCTGTAAGAAAACTATACTAATTAAAAAACTACTGGGTGTTTAAAAAACCGACCTTTCTCTAGAAACCTTCATGGAAGTATAATATTCCTTTGATGAAACGTTTAACAATGGTCTATATGGAAACTATTTTAATGAAAACAATACAGGGTGTTTAAGAAAACTGAACCAATATTGAAACTCCCAAAATTCATGGAATAAAATTATTTGTTTTGCTTCGGATGGGTTGTCGGATGTACGAAAGACCGTTTTATATACAAAGTATTGGAAAAATGTTGAACGGTAAAAAATCTCAAAATTAAGAGAACTGACTAATTTATTTTACTCAACTTCCATCTCTCTTAACGCACTAATTATCGAAAAAAATACATGGTGTTTAAAAAAACTAACCCTACTCAAGAAAGGTCAAGTCGGCGAATGCCGACTTGCCACCTTTCTAGTTACTATATATTAAAATCCGTTGTTTTTTCTCGCTCCCACCGGGGGGGTGGAAAAGCGGCAAAGTGTCCGGGTAAAGGCTTTTTTCGCGAGCCGCGGGCGTGAGCCGAACGCGAAGCGCCCTTCGGTCCCGGATTGTCGCTTAGGCGTATTTCGGTGGGTTCTTTTACCTTTTTCGGGGCGAATTTTGCGTTTTCCGGAGGTCCGCGGCCGCCGGTTTTCCATTTTCGCGAGGAAACGAGACAAAGTCGAAAACCACGCCCATTATCAGAAGTCCGGAAGCCGCCCGGAGGCCGATTTCGCTCCGCGCGACGTTTTTCACGGGAGCCCGTCGGGGACGCGGGCGCGGGCGAGTCTCCTTATTTGGTCCTTTCTCCGTCGCGACGAGGCGCTCGGCGGGCCGTTTTTCGCGTTTTTCTAGGTAAATTTTCCGTTTTTCGGAGGGTCCTCGCCGGCCGTTCTCGGCGAGAGGGATGGAGATAGCGAGGAGGAGCTTATCGCCCGGGAATCGGAGAAACGTCAGTCGGATATGGGTAGACGTCAAACTATTTCCGATTCGATATTTTCGCATTTTCCCGCATTCATTTCCAGAAATGCATGTTGAAACGTAAACTTTGAACCTTCTACAATGTGTCGCGTGCCTCAGATTTAGGTTTAAAATTCGATTTTATAGGAAAATAGCGAAAGTTTTGGTCAATTACACGTTCGGCTGCATTCGCCTTCGCTCGGCCGTCCGAAACGTCAAACGGCTAGCCGGACGGTGCACGGCCGGTGACAGCTCCGGATAAAACGTAGGAACGTTCGCTAAACGGGCAGATCTGAGACCCGCCAAGGCCGGAAAAGGTAAATTTAAAGTCATTAGATCCTTTCTGTTATGCGAGCGCTGGGTTTTGAATTCGAATTTGTATCGAATTTTGCGTAATACCGAACCGAGACGTGGAGAAGAGCCTGGCAATATGGCGGGTCCTCACAAAACCTTCAAAACGTTACATTTTGCAAAGTAAGTACCCCTTTATTTCCATAAAGCCATATCGAAACGTAAACTTTGAACCTTCTACAATGTGTCGTGTGCCTCAGATCTGTTTTTAAAATTCGATTTTATAGTAAAAATTGCGAAAATTTGCGACGTCAAATGGCGAGTGCGCGGTGACATTTCCGAATAACTCGCAGAAAATTTCGCTAAAGTCCCCAAAGGCCGAAAACGGTAAATCTGAAGTCTCTAGATACGTTGTGTTATGCGAGCGTTTGGTTTTGAATTCGTTTTGTATCGAAATTTGCGAAAATCCTAAGCAAGACGGTCAAAATGACGTAGCCATAGAACAGCTGTCAAATATTTCCATCCGCTATTGCTATTTGCATTGAACTTTGCATAAATAGAATGAATAGGTAGGTGGTATCAGTGAGCTAGACAATATGGCAGACCAAGACGGGGTCAAAATGACGGAAGCCATAGAACAGCTGTCAAATATTTCCATCCGCTATTGCTATTTGCATTGAACTTTGCATAAATAGAATGAATAGGTGGTATCAGTGAGCTAGACAATATGGCACACTTCAAGTCGCTTCGCTTATATACAGTGCGACTCAAAAAGCTCGATGTACGGGTGTTACGATAAAAATTGACGAGAAAAAATAAAATTACAGATTCGAGGAAATTTTCGGTTCTTTCGCTTCGGAGGGTTCTCTGACGTGCGTAGGACCGTTTTATATACAAAGTGTTGGAAAAATGTCGAACGTTAAAAAATGTAAAAATTAAAGGAACTGAAAATTTTGGTACGAAACTTCCGTCAGGGGACTCTTACCGCACTAATTATCGAAAAAATACGGGGTGTTTAAAAAATTCGAACCGTTCCTAAAAATCCTGGACATTCGTGGATTTAAAATTTTTTTGCTTTCTGATGAAACTTTTACAATAGTTTGTAGAAAAACTGTAAAAATATATACTTTGGTATTATTATGTATATGAATACATACTTATGAAAAATACAGCGTGTAAAATAAAAAACCATTCTCTACATCCACAAAATTTATGGATTTTATTTTTTATGAAACTTTTGACGATTGTAAAAATCAAAATCATACTAATGAGAAAATACAGGGTGCTTAACGAAACCAAACCATACTCTAAGAATCCTCACAATAATTCATTGAATATTTTTCATGAAACTTTTCACAATGGTCTGTAAGAAAACTATGTATACTAATTAAAAAACTACTGGGTGTTTAAAAAACTGAACCAATATTGAAACTCCCAAAATTCATGGAAATTTTTTATTTATTAAACTTCCATCAAGGATTTATTATGACACTCACTAACGAAGCAAATACAGAGTGTTTAATAATAACGAACCATTCTCTAAAAATCCTCAAAATTCATGGAATTAAAAATTCTTTTGATGAAACTTTATACAATGTTCTGTAGGAAAATATGTATACTAATTAAGAAATACAGAGGGTTTAAAAAACCTAACCATTTCCTAAAAATCAACAAAACTCATGGAATTAAAAATTATTTTTGATAAAACCTTATACAATGGTTTGTAAAAATCTATACTAATGAAAAATACAGGAGGTTTAAAAAACCTAACCATTTCCTAAAAATCAACAAAATTCATGGAATTAAAAATTCTATTTGATGAAATTTTATACAATGTTCTGTAGGAAAAATATACTAATTAAGAAATACAGAGTGTTTAAAAATAACGAACCATTCTCTAAAATTCCTCAAAGTTCATGGAATTAGAAAATTCATTTTGATGAAACTTTGTACAATAGTTTTAAAACATCTATACTAATGAAAAAATACAGGAGGTTTCAAAAAACCGAACCGTTCCCTAAAAATCCTAAACATTCGTGGATTTAAATTTTTTTTTTGCTTTCTGATGAAACTTTTTACAATAGTTTGTAAAAAATATAAAAAATATATACTTTGGTATTATTATGTATATGAATACATACTTATGAAAAAATACAGGGTGTAAAATAAAGAACCATTCTCTACAGCCACAAAATTTATGGAATTTAATTTTTTTTATTAAACTTTTCACGATTATAAAAAATTATACTAATGAAAAAATACAGGGTGCTTAACGAAACCAAACCATACTCTAAGAATCCCACAATAATTCATTGAATATTTTTTTATGAAACTTTTCACAATGGTCTGTAAGAAAACTATACTAATTAAAAAATTCTGGGTGTTTAAGAAAACTGAACCAATATTGAAACTCCCAACTTTTTTATTTATTAAACTTCCATCAAGGATTTATTATGACACTCATTAACGAAGCAAATACAGAGTGTTTAATAATAACGAACCATTCTCTAAAAATCCTCAAAATTCATGGAATTAAATAATTCTTTTGATGAAACTTTATTCAATGTTCTGTAGGAAAAATATAATAATTAAAAAATACAGAGTGTTTAAAAATAACGAACCATTCTCTAAAATTCCTCAAAATTCATGGAATTAAAAAATTCTTTTTGATGAAACTTTATACAATGTTCTATAGGAAAAATATCCTAATTAAGAAATACAGAGGATTTAAAAAACCGAACCATTCTCTAAAAATCAACAAAATTCATGGAATTAAAAAATTCTTTTTGATGAAACTTTTTACTATGTTCTGTAGTAAGAATATTAAATTTAACATATTAGTGTTGTTTAAAAAATCCGATCTGTTCCCTAAAAATCCTGAAAATTCGTTGATTTAAAATTTTTTTTTTGCTTTCTGATGAAACTTTTACATTAGTTTGTCAAAAAACTATAAAAATATATACTTAGGTTTTATTATGTATATAAATACATACGTATGAAAAAATACAGGGTGTAATATATAGATCCATTCTCTAGATCCACAAAATTTATGGAATTTATTTTTTTTTATGAAACTTTTCACGATTGTAAAAAAATTATACCGATGAAAAAATACGGGGTGTTTAACAAAACCAAACCATTCTCTAAAAATCCTCACAATTCATGGAATATTTTCTAATGAAACTTTTCACAACGGTCTGTAAGAAAACTATACTAATTAAAAAACTACTGGGTGTTTAAAAAACCGACCTTTCTCTAGAAACCTTCATGGAAGTATAATATTCCTTTGATGAAACGTTTAACAATGGTCTATATGGAAACTATTTTAATGAAAACAATACAGGGTGTTTAAGAAAACTGAACCAATATTGAAACTCCCAAAATTCATGGAATAAAATTATTTGTTTTGCTTCGGATGGGTTGTCGGATGTACGAAAGACCGTTTTATATACAAAGTGTTGGAAAAATGTTGAACGGTAAAAATCTCAAAATTAAGAGAACTGACTAATTTATTTTACTCAACCTCCATCAGGGTCTCTTAACGCACTAATTATCGAAAAAATACATGGTGTTTAAAAAAACTAACCCTACTCAAGAAAGGTCAAGTCGGCGAATGCCGACTTGCCACCTTTCTAGTTACTATATATTAAAATACGCGATTGCCTCTCGCTCCCACCGGGGGCGCGAAAAAGTGGGGTTTTGCCGCCACAAAGGCTTTTTTTGCGAGCCGCGCAGCGGCGAGCCCGGGCGCGCCGAGTCGAGTTTGGCATTTTTTGCGTAGCTTAGGCGTATTTCGGTGGGTTCTTTTTACTCTTTTCGGGGCGAATTTTGCGTTTTTCCGGAGGTCCGCCGGCGTTACTTTTCCGTTTTCGCGAGGAAACGAGACAAAAGTCGAAAAAAACGCCCCTTATCGGAAGTCCGCAAGCCGCCCGGAGGCCGGTTTCGCTCCGCGCCACGTTTTTCGGGCGGGCCCGTCGGGGACGCGGCCGCGGGCGAGTCTCTTTATTTGGTCCTTTCTCCGTCGCGACGAGGCGCTCGGCGGGCCGTTTTTCGCGTTTTTATAGGTAAATTTTCCATTTTTCGGAGGGTCCTCGCCGGCCGATCTCGGCGAGCGAGATGGATATAGCGGAGGCGGAGCTTATCGCCCGGGAATCGGAGAAACGTCAGTCGGATATGGGTAGACGTCAAACTATTTCGGATTCGATATTTTCGTATTTTCCCGCATTCCTTTCCACAAAGCCATGTCGAAACGTAAACTTTGAACCTTCTACAATGTGTCGCGTGCCTCAGATTTAGGTTTAAAATTCGATTTTATAGTGAAAATAGCGAAAGTTTTGGTCAATTACGCGTTCGGGGGCATTCGCGTTCGCTCGACCGCCCGAGACGTCAAACGGCAAGCCGGACGGTGCACGGCCGGTGACAGCTCCGGATAAAACTTAGGAACGTTCGCTAAACGGATCGATCGGAGCCTCCCCGAATGCCAAAAAAGGTAAATTTGAAGTCCCTAGATGCTTTCTGTTATGCGAGCGCTGGGTTTTGAATTCGAATTTGTATCGAATTTTGCGTAATACCGAACCGAGACGTGGAGAAGAGCCTGGCAATATGGCGGGTCCTCACAAAACCTTCAAAACGATTACATTCTGAAGTAAGTACCCCTTTATTTCCATAAAGCCATATCGAAACGTAAACTTTGAACCTTCTACAATGTGTCGTGTGCCTCAGGTTTAGGTTTAAAATTCGATTTTATAGTGAAAATAGCAAAAATTTTCGTCTACTACAGAAACGTCAAATGGCGAGTGCGCGGTGACATTTCGAATAAATCGCAGAAAATTTCGCTAAATGGGTCGACCCGAGGCCCCTAAGGCCGAAAACGGTAAATTTGAAGTCTCTAGATACGTTGTGTTATGCGAGCGTTTGGTTTTGAATTCGTTTTCGTATCGAAATTTGCGAAAATTCTAAGCAAGACGGGGTCAAAATGACGGAAGCCATAGAACAGCTGTCAAATATTTCCATCCGCTATTGCTATTTGCATTGAACTTTGCATAAATAGAATGAATAGGTGGTATCAGTGAGCTAGACAATATGGTAGACCAAGACGGGGTCAAAATGACGGAAGCCATAGAACAGCTGTCAAATATTTCCATCCGCTATTGCTATTTGCATTGAACTTTGCATAAATAGAATGAATAGGTGGTATCAGTGAGCTAGACAATATGGCAGACTTCAAGTCGCTTCGCTTATATACAGTGCGACTCAAAACAGCTCGATGTACGGGTGTTACGATAAAAATTGACGAGAAAAAAATAAACATTACAGATTCGAGGAAATTTTCGGTTTTTTCGCTTCGGAGGGGTTCTGTGACGTTCGTAGGCCCGTCTTAAATGCAAAGTGTTGGAAAAATGTGAAACGTTAAAAAAATATCAAAATTAAGGGATCTGAACATTTTTTTGGTACGAAACTTCCGTCAGGGGACTCTTACCGCACTAATTATCGAAAAAATACAGGGTGTTTAAAAAATCCGAACCATTCCTAAAAATCCTGAACATTTGTGGATTAAAAATTTTTTCTTTCTGATGAAACTTTTTACAATAGTTTGTAAAACTATAAAAATATATACTTTGGTATTATTATGTATATAAATACATACGTATGAAAAAATTCAGGGTGTAAAATAAAGAACCATTCTCTAGATCCACAAAATTTATGGAATTTATTTTTTTTTATGAAACTTTTTACGATTGTAAAAATATTATACTAATGAAAATATACAGGGTGCTTAACGAAACCAAACCATACTCTAAGAATCCCCACAATAATTCATTGAATATTTTTTTATTAACCTTTTCACGATGGTCTCTAAGAAATATATACTAATTAAAAAACTACTGGGTGTTTAAGAAAACTGAACAAATATTGAAACTCCCAAAATTCATGGAAAAACAATATTTTATTTATTAAACTTCCATCAAGGATTTATTATGACACTCACTAACGAAGCAAATACAGAGTGTTTAATAATAACGAACCATTCTCTAAAAATCCTCAAAATTCATGGAATTTGAAAATTCTTTTTGATGAAACTTTATACAATGTTCTGTAGGAAAAATATACTAATTAAAAATACAGAGTGTTTAAAAATAACGAACCATTCTCTAAAAATTTTCAAAATTCTTGGAATTAAAAAATTCTGTTTGATGAAATTTTATACAATGTTCTGTAGGAAAAATATACTAATTAAGAAATACAGAGTGTTTAAAAATAACGAACCATTCTCTAAAAATCCTCAAAATTCATGGAATTAGAAAATTCTTTTTGATGAAACTTTATACAATAGTTTGTAAAAATCTATATTAATGAAAAAATACAGGGGTTTAAAAATACCGAACCGTTCCCTAAAAATCCTGAATATTTGTGGATTTAAAATTTTTTTTTTCTTTCTGATGAAACTTTTTACAATAGTTTGTAAAAAACTATAAAAATATATACTTTGGTATTATTATGTATATGAATACATACTTATGAAAAAAACAGGGTGTAAAATAAAGAACCATTCTCTAGATCCACAAAATTTATGGAATTTATTTTTTTTATGAAACTTTTCACGATTGTAAAAATATTATACTAATGAAAATATACAGGGTGCTTAACGAAACCAAACCATACTCTAAGAATCCCCACAATAATTCATTGAATATTTTTTTATTAACCTTTTCACGATGGTCTCTAAGAAATATATACTAATTAAAAAACTACTGGGTGTTTAAGAAAACTGAACAAATATTGAAACTCCCAAAATTCATGGAAATTTTTTTTTATTAAACTTCCATCAAGGATTTATTATGACACTCACTATCAAGCAAATACAGAATGTTTAATAATAACGAACCATTCTCTAAAAATTTTCAAAATTCATGGAATTAAAAATTCTTTTGATGAAACTTTATACAATGTTCTGTAGGAAAAATATACTAATTAAAAAATACAGAGTGTTTAAAAATAACGAACCATTCTCTAAAAATTTTCAAAATTCTTGGAATTAAAAAATTCTGTTTGATGAAATTTTATACAATGTTCTGTAGGAAAAATATACTAATTAAGAAATACAGAGTGTTTAAAAATAACGAACCATTCTCTAAAAATCCTCAAAATTCATGGAATTTGAAAATTCTTTTTGATGAAACTTTATACAATACTTTGTAAAAATCTATATTAATGAAAAAATACGGTTTAAAAAAACCGAACCGTTCCCTAAAAATCCTGAACATTTGTGGATTAAAATTTTTTTGCTCTCTGATGAAACTTTACAATAGTTTGTAAAAACTATAAAAATATATACTTAGGTATTATTATGTATATGAATACATACTTATGAAAAATACAGGGTGTAAAATAAAGAACCATTCTCTAGAAATCTAGAAATTTATGGAAGTTATTTTTTTATGAAACTTTTCACAATGGTCTGTAAGAAAACTATACTAATTAAAGAACTACTGGGAGTTTAAAAGCCTGAACCAATATTGAAACTCCCAAAATTCATGGAAAATTTTTCAAAATCATTGAATTAAAAATTCTTTTTGATGAAATTTTATACAATGTTCTGTAGGAAAAATATCGCAATAAAGAAATACAGACGATTTAAAAATAACGAACCATTCTCTAAAAATCCTCAAAATTCATGGAGTTAAAAATTCTTTTGATGAAACATTTCACATTAGTTTGTTAAAAACTATGCTAATGAAAAATACAGGAGGTTTAAAAAAACCGAACCATTCTCTAAAAATCAACAAAATTCATGGAATTAAAAATTCTTTTTGATGAAACTTTTACAATGTTCTGTAGGAAAAATATACTATTGAACAAATACAGGGTGTTTAAAAAACCGAACTGTTCCCTAAAAATCCTGAAAATTCGTGGATTTAAATTTTTTTTTTTCTGATGAAACATTTTACAATAGTTTGTCAAAAAACTATAAAAATATATACTTAGGTTTTATTATGTATATAAATACATACGTATGAAAAAATATAGGGTGTAATATAAAGAACCATTCTCTAGATCCACAAAATTTATGGAATTTATTTTTTTTTATGAAACTTTTCATGATTGTAAAAAAATTATACTAATGAAAAAATACAGGGTGTTTAGCAAAACCAAACCATTCTCTAAGAATCCTCACAATTCATAGAATATTTTCTTATGAACACAATGGTCTGTAAGAAAACTATACTAATTAAAGACTACTGGGTGTTTAAAAAAATGAACCATTTTCTATAAACCTTCATGGAAGTATAATATTCTCTTGATGAAACTTTTAACAATGGTCTATATGGAAACTATTTTCATGAGAACAATACAGGGTGTTTAAGAGAATCGAATCATTTTAAAAATTCTAAAAACTTGAAATTAAAAACTCTTTTTGGTTTTGATGAAACTTTTAAGATAGTTTGTAAAAAACTATAAAAATACATATTTAGGTATTATTATGTAGCTATATAAATACATACTTATGAAAAATACAGTGTGTAAAATAAAGACCAATTCTCTAGATCCACAAAATTTATGGAATTTAATTTTTTATGAAACTTTTCACGATTGTAAAATAATTATACCGATGAAAAAATACTGGGTGTTTAACAAAACCAAACCATTCTTTAAATATCCTCACAATTCATGGAATATTTTCTAATGAAACTTTTCACAACGGTCTGTAAGAAAACTATCCTAATTAAAAAACTACTGGGTGTTTAAAAAACCGACCGTTCTCTAGAAAGCTTCATGGAAGTATAATATTCCTTTGATGAAACTTTTAACAATGGTCTATATGGAAACTATTTTAATGAAAACAATACAGGGTGTTTAAGAAAACTGAACCAATATTGAAACTCCCAATATTCATGGAATAAATTTATTTTTGCTTCGGATGGGTTGTCGGATGTACGAAAGACCGTTTTATATACAAAGTGTTGGAAAAATGTTGAACGGTAAAAATCTCAAAATTAAGAGAACTGACTAATTTATTTTACTCAACTTCCATCGGGTCTCTTAACGCACTAATTATCGAAAAAATACATGGTGTTTAAAAAAAACTAACCCTACTCAAGAAAGGTCAAGTCGGCGAATGCCGACTTGCCACCTTTCTAGTTCTAATATATTAAAATACGCGATTGCCTCTCGCTCCCACCGGGGGCGCGAAAAAGTGGCGTTTTGCATTACCAAAGGCTTTTTTCGCGAGCCGCGCGGCGTGAGCCGAAGCGCGAAGCGCCCTTCAGTCCTGGGGTTGTCGCTTAGGCGTATTTTGGTGGGTTCTTTTTACCTTTTTCGGCGAATTTTGCGGTTTTCCGGAGGTCCGCGGCCGCCCGTTTTCGATTTTCGGGAGAAACGAGACAAAAGTCGAAAAAACGCCCCTTATCGGAAGTCCGGAAGCCGGTCGGAGGCCGGTTTCGCTCCGCGCGACGTTTTCGGGCGAGCCCGTCGGGGACGCGGCCGCGGGCGAGTCTTTATTTGGTCCTTTCTCCGTCGCGACGAGGCGCTCGGCGGGCCGTTTTCGCGTTTTCTAGGTAAATTTTCCGTTTTCGGAGGGTCCTCGGCGGCCGTTCTCGGCGAGCGAGATGGACATAGCGGAGGCGGAGCTTATCGCCCGGGAATCGGAGAAACGTCAGTCGGATATGGGTAGACGTCAAACTATTTCCGATTCGATATTTTCCTATTTTCCCGCATTACTTTCCACAAAGCCATGTCGAAACGTAAACTTTAAACCTTCTACAATGTGTCGCGTGCCTCAGGTTTGAGTTTAAAATTCGATTTTATATGGAAAATAGCGAAAGTTTTGGTCAATTACACGTTCGGGGCATTCGCGTTCGCTCGGCCGTCGAAACGTCAAACGGCTAGCCGGACGGTGCGGTGCCGTTGACAGCTCCGGATAAAACTTAGGAACGTTCGCTAAACGGATCGAGCGGAGACCCGCCAAGGCCGGAAAAGGTAAATTTAAAGTCTCTAGATGCTTTCTGTTATGCGAGCGCTGGGTTTTGAATTCGAATTTGTATCGAATTTTGCGTAATACCGAACCGAGACGTGGAGAAGAGCCTGGCAATATGGCGGGTCCTCACAAAACCTTCAAAATGTTACATTTTGCAAAGTAAATACCCTTTATTTCCATAAAGCCATATCGAAACGTAAACTTTGAACCTTCTACAATGTGTCGTGTGCCTCAGATCTGTTTTAAAATTCGATTTTATAGTAAAAATTGCGAAAATTTGCGACGTCAAATGGCGAGTGCGCGGTGACATTTCGAATAAATCGCAGAAAATTTCGCTAAATGGGCCGACCGGAGCCCCAAAGGCCGAAAACGGTAAATCTGAAGTCTCTAGATACGTTGTGTTATGCGAGCGTTTGGTTTTGAATTCGTTTTGTATCGAAATTTGCGAAAATCCTAAGCAAGACAGGGTCAAAATGACGTAAGCCATAGAACAGCTGTCAAATATTTCCATCCGCTATTGCTATTTGCATTGAACTTTGCATAAATAGAATGAATAGGTAGGTGGTATCAGTGAGCTAGACAATATGGCAGACCAAGACGGGGTCAAAATGACGGAAGCCATAGAACAGCTGTCAAATATTTCCATCCGCTATTGCTATTTGCATTGAACTTTGCATAAATAGAATGAATAGGTGGTATCAGTGAGCTAGACAATATGGCACACTTCAAGTCGCTTCGCTTATATACAGTGCGACTCAAAAAAGCTCGATGTACGGGGTGTTACGATAAAAATTGACGAGAAAAAATAAAAATTACAGATTCGAGGAAATTTTCGGTTCTTTCGCTTCGGAGGGTTCTCTGACGTGCGTAGGACCGTTTATATACAAAGTGTTGGAAAAATGTCGAACGTTAAAAAATGTAAAAATTAAGGGAACTGAAAATTTTTTGGTACGAAACTTCCGTCAGGGGACTCTTACCGCACTAATTATCGAAAAAATACAGGGTGTTTAAAAATTCAGAACCGTTCCTAAAAATCCTGGACATTCGTGGATTTAAAATTTTTTTGCTTTCTGATGAAACTTTTACAATAGTTTGTAGAAAAACTGTAAAAATATATACTTTGGTATTATTATGTATATGAATACATACTTATGAAAAATACAGGGTGTAAAATAAAAAACCATTCTCTACATCCACAAAATTTATGGATTTTATTTTTTATGAAACTTTTGACGATTGTAAAAAAATCATACTAATGAGAAAATACAGGGTGCTTAACGAAACCAAACCATACTCTAAGAATCCTCACAATAATTCATTGAATATTTTTTCATGAAACTTTTCACAATGGTCTGTAAGAAAACTATGTATACTAATTAAAAAACTACTGGGTGTTTAAAAAACTGAACCAATATTGAAACTCCCAAAATTCATGGAAATTTTTTTTATTTATTAAACTTCCATCAAGGATTTATTATGACACTCACTAACGAAGCAAATACAGAGTGTTTAATAATAACGAACCATTCTCTAAAAATCCTCAAAATTCATGGAATTAAAAAATTCTTTTCGATGAAACTTTATACAATGTTCTGTAGGAAAAATATACTAATTAAGAAATACAGAGGTTTTAAAAAAACCTAACCATTTCCTAAAAATCAACAAAACTCATGGAATTAAAAAATTATTTTTGATAAAACCTTATACAATGGTTTGTAAAAATCTATACTAATGAAAAAATACAGGAGGTTTAAAAAAACCTAACCATTAAAATTCTATTTGATGAAATTTTATACAATGTTCTGTAGGAAAAATATACTAATTAGGAAATACAGAGTGTTTAAAAATAACGAACCATTCTCTAAAATTCCTCAAAGTTCATGGAATTAGAAAATTCATTTTGATGAAACTTTGTACAATAGTTTTAAAACATCTATACTAATGAAAAATACAGGAGGTTTCAAAAAACCGAACCGTTCCCTAAAAATCCTAAACATTCGTGGATTTAAATTTTTTTGCTTTCTGATGAAACTTTTTTAGTTTGTAAAAAACTATAAAAATATATACTTTGGTATTATTATGTATATGAATACATACTTATGAAAAAATACAGGGTGTAAAATAAAGAACCATTCTCTACAGCCACAAAATTTATGGAATTTATTTTTTTATGAAACTTTTCACGATTGTAAAAATTATACTAATGAAAAATACAGGGTGCTTAACGAAACCAAACCATACTCTAAGAATCCCACAATAATTCATTGAATATTTTTTATGAAACTTTTCACAATGGTCTGTAAGAAAACTATACTAATTAAAAACTACTGGGTGTTTAAAAAACTGAACCAATATTGAAACTCCCAAAATTCATGGAAATTTTTTTATTTATTAAACTTCCATCAAGGATTTATTATGACACTCATTAACGAAGCAAATACAGAGTGTTTAATAATAACGAACCATTCTCTAAAAATCCTCAAAATTCATGGAATTAAATAATTCATTTTGATGAAACTTTATACAATGTTCTGTAGGAAAAATATACTAATTAAAAATACAGAGTGTTTAAAATAACGAACCATTCTCTAAAATTCCTCAAAATTCATGGAATTAAAAATTCTTTTTATGAAACTTTTTACAATGTTCTATAGGAAAAATATCCTAATTAAGAAATACAGAGGATTTAAAAAACCGAACCATTCTCTAAAAATCAACAAAATTCATGGAATTAAAAATTCTTTTGATGAAACTTTTTACAATGTTCTGTAGGAAGAATATACTATTGAACAAATACAGGGTGTTTAAAAAACCGAACTGTTCCCTAAAAATCCTGAAAGTTCGTGGATTTAAATTTTTTGCTTTCTGATGAAACTTTTTACATTAGTTTGTCAAAAACTATAAAAATATATACTTAGGTTTTATTATGTATATAAATACATACGTATGAAAAATACAGGGTGTAATATATAGATCCATTCTCTAGATCCACAAAATTTATGGAATTAATTTTTTATGAAACTTTTCACGATTGTAAAAAATTATACCGATGAAAAAATACGGGGTGTTTAACAAAACCAAACCATTCTCTAAAAATCCTCACAATTCATGGAATATTTTCTAATGAAACTTTTCACAACGGTCTGTAAGAAAACTATACTAATTAAAAAACTACTGGGTGTTTAAAAACCGACCTTTCTCTAGAAACCTTCATGGAAGTATAATATTCCTTTGATGAAACGTTTAACAATGGTCTATATGGAAACTATTTTAATGAAAACAATACAGGGTGTTTAAGAAAACTGAACCAATATTGAAACTCCCAAAATTCATGGAATAAAATTATTTGTTTTGCTTCGGATGGGTTGTCGGATGTACGAAAGACCGTTTTATATACAAAGTGTTGGAAAAATGTTGAACGGGAAAAAATCTCAAAATTAACAGAACTGACTAATTTATTTTACTCAACATCCATCTTGCGTCTCTAACCGCACTAATTATCGAAAAAAAACATGGTGTTTAAAAAAAACTAACACTACTCAAGAAAGGTCAAGTCGGCGAATGACGACTTGCCACCTTTCTATTTATTATATATTAAAATCCGTTTTTATTTCTATCTCTCGAAAAAGTGGCGTTTTGAATTACCTAAGGCTTTTGAGGCGAGCCGCGCAGCAGCGGCGAGCCCGGGTGCGCGAAGCCGAGTTCGGTCCTTCGGTTGTCCGGTGGGCGTATTTTGGTGATTTCTCTTTACCTTTTTCGGGGCGAATTTTGCGTTTTTCCGGAGGTCCGCGGCCGCCAGTTTTCCATTTTCTCGCGGATGTCGCGAAAAAAAGAGATAGATATAGCCGGGAATTCGAGAAACGTCAGTCAGATATGGGTAGACGTCCAACTATTTCGGATTCGATATTTTCGTATTTTCCTTCATTCGTTTCCACAAATCCATGTCGAAACGTAAACTTTGAACCTTCTACAATGTGTCGCGTGCCTCAGGTTTGAGTTTAAAATTCGATTTTATAGTGAAAATAACGAAAGTTTTACTCAATTACACGTTCGGCGGTATTCGCATTCGCTCGGCCGCCGGCCGTCCTAAACGTCAAACGGCTACCAGGACGGTGCACCGCCTGTGACAGCTCCCGATAAAATTTAGGAACGTTCGCTAAAAGGGTCGATCGGAGGGCCGCCAATGCCAGAAAAGGTATGTTTAAAGTCTCTAGATACTTTCCGTTATGCGAGCCCTGGATTTCGAGTTCGTTTTTCCATAAAAATTTGCTTAAATCCAAACCGATACTCGGAGAAGAGCCTAGCAATATCGAGGGTCCTAACAAAACCTTCAAAACGATTACATTCTGAAAAGTAAGTACCCCTTTATTTCCATAAAGCCATATCGAAACGTACACTTTGAACCTTCTACAATGTGTCGTGTGCCTCAGGTTTAGGTTTAAAATTCGATTTTATAGTGAAAATAGCAAAAATTTTCGTCGACTACAGAAACGTCAAATGGCGAGTGCGCGGTGACATTTCCGAATAAATCGCAGAAAATTTCGCTAAATGGGTCGACCGGAGGCCCCAAAGGCCGAAAACGGTAAATTTGAAGTCTCTAGATACGTTGTGTTATGCGAGCGTTTGGTTTTGAATTCGTTTTCGTATCGAAATTTGCGAAAATTCTAAGCAAGACGGGGTCAAAATGACGGAAGCCATAGAACAGCTGTCAAATATTTCCATCCGCTATTGCTATTTGCATTGAACTTTGCATAAATAGAATGAATAGGTGGTATCAGTGAGCTAGACAATATGGCAGACCAAGACGGGGTCAAAATGACGGAAGCCATAGAACAGCTGTCAAATATTTCCATTCGCTATTGCTATTTGCATTGAACTTTGCATAAATAGAATGAATAGGTGGTATCAGTGAGCTAGACAATATGGCAGACTTCAAGTCGCTTCGCTTATATACAGTGCGACTCAAAAAAGCTCTATGTACGGGGTGATACGATAAAAATTGACGAGAAAAAAATAAAAATTACAGATTCGAGGAAATTTTCGGTTTTTTCGCTTCGGAGGGGTTCTGTGACGTTCGTAGGCCCGTCTTAAATACAAAGTGTTGGAAAAATGTGAAACGTTAAAAAAATTTCAAAATTAAGGGAACTGAACATTTTTTGGTACGAAACTTCCGTCGGGGACTCTTACCGCACGAATTATCGAAAAAAATACGGGGGGTTTAAAAAATCCGCACCATTCCCTAAAAATCCGGAACATTTGTGGATTAAAATTTTTTTTTTTCTTTCTGATGAAACTTTTACAATAGTTTGTAAAAAAACTATAAAAATATATACTTTGGTATTATTATGTATATGAATACATACTTATGAAAAAATACAGGGTGTAAAATAAAGAACCATTCTCTAGATCCACAAAATTTATGGAATTTATTTTTTTTATGAAACTTTTCACGATTGTAAAAATATTATACTAATGAAAATATACAGGGTGCTTAACGAAACCAAACCATACTCTAAGAATCCCCACAATAATTCATTGAATATTTTTATTAACCTTTTCACGATGGTCTCTAAGAAATATATACTAATTAAAAAACTACTGGGTGTTTAAGAAAACTGAACAAATATTGAAACTCCCAAAATTCATGGAAATTTTTTTTTTTTTTATTAAACTTCCATCAAGGATTTATTATGACACTCACTATCGAAGCAAATACAGAGTGTTTAATAATAACGAACCATTCTCTAAAAATTTTCAAAATTCATGGAATTAAAAATTCTTTTGATGAAACTTTATACAATGTTCTGTAGGAAAAATATACTAATTAAAAATACAGAGTGTTTAAAAATAACGAACCATTCTCTAAAAATTTTCAAAATTCTTGGAATTAAAAATTCTGTTTGATGAAATTTTATACAATGTTCTGTAGGAAAAATATACTAATTGAGAAATACAGAGTGTTTAAAAATAACGAACCATTCTCTAAAAATCCTCAAAATTCATGGAATTAGAAAATTCTTTTTGATGAAACTTTATACAATAGTTTGTAAAAATCTATATTAATGAAAAAATACAGGGGGTTTAAAAATACCGAACCGTTCCCTAAAAATCCTGAATATTTGTGGATTTAAAATTTTTTTTTTCTTTCTGATGAAACTTTTTACAATAGTTTGTAAAAAAACTATAAAAAATATATACTTTGGTATTATTATGTATATGAATACATACTTATGAAAAAATACAGGGTGTAAAATAAAGAACCATTCTCTAGATCCACAAAATTTATGGAATTTATTTTTTTTTATGAAACTTTTCACGATTGTAAAAATATTATACTAATGAAAATATACAGGGTGCTTAACAAAACCAAACCATTCTTTAAATATCCTCACAATTCATGGAATATTTTCTAATGAAACTTTTCACAACGGTCTGTAAGAAAACTATACTAATTAAAAAACTACTGGGTGTTTAAAAAACCGACCGTTCTCTAGAAAGCTTCATGGAAGTATAATATTCCTTTGATGAAACTTTAACAATGGTCTATATGGAAACTATTTTAATGAAAACAATACAGGGTGTTTAAGAAAACTGAACCAATATTGAAACTCCCAATATTCATGGAATAAATTTATTTTTTGCTTCGGATGGGTTGTCGGATGTACGAAAGACCGTTTTATATACAAAGTGTTGGAAAAATGTTGAACGTTAAAAAAGTCTCAAAATTAAGAGAACTGACTAATTTATTTTACTCAACTTCCATCGGAGGTCTCTTAACGCACTAATTATCGAAAAAATACATGGTGTTTAAAAAAACGAACCCTACTCAAGAAAGGTCACGTCGGCGATAGCCGACTTGCCACCTTTCTAGTTCTTATATATTAAAATCCGTTGTTTTTCTCTCTCGCGAAAAAGTGGCGTTTTGCCTTACCTAAGGCTTTTGAGGCGAGCGCGCAGCCGGCGAAGCCGAGTTCGGTCCTTCGGTTGTCCGGTGGGCGTATTTTGGTGATTCCTCTTTACGTTTTTCGGGGCGAATTTTGCGTTTTTCCGGAGGTCCGCGGCCGCCAGTTTTCCATTTTCGCGCGGATGTCGCGAAAAAAAGAGATGGATATAGCCGGGAATTCGAGAAACGTCAGTCAGATATGGGTAGACGTCCAACTATTTCGGATTCGATGTTTTCGTATTTTCCCGCATTCGTTTCCACAAAGCCATGTCGAAACGTAAACTTTGAACCTTCTACGATGTGTCGCGTGCCTCAGGTTTGAGTTTAAAATTCGATTTTATAGTGAAAATAACGAAAGTTTTACTCAATTACACGTTCGGCGGTATTCGCATTCGCTCGGCCGCCGGCCGTCCTAAACGTCAAACGGCTACCAGGACGGTGCACGGCCTGTGACAGCTCCCGATAAAACTTAGGAACGTTCGCTAAAAGGGTCGATCGGAGGGCCGCCAATGCCAGAAAAGGTATGTTTAAAGTCTCTAGATACTTTCCGTTATGCGAGCCCTGGATTTCGAGTTCGTTTTTCCATAAAAATTTGCTTAAATCCAAACCGAGACGGGGAGAAGAGCCTAGCAATATGGCGGGTCCTCACAAAACCTTCAAAACGATTACATTCTGAAAAGTAAGTACCCCTTTATTTCCATAAAGCCATATCGAAACGTACACTTTGAACCTTCTACAATGTGTCGTGTGCCTCAGGTTTAGGTTTAAATTTCGATTTTATAGTGAAAATAGCAAAAATTTTCGTCGACTACAGAAACGTCAAATGGCGAGTGCGCGGTGACATTTCCGAATAAATCGCAGAAAATTTCGCTAAATGGGCCGACCGGAGGCCCCCAAACGCCGAAAACGGTAAATTTGAAGTCTCTAGATACGTTGTGTTATGCGAGCGTTTGGTTTTGAATTCGTTTTCGTATCGAAATTTGCGAAAATTCTAAGCAAGACGGGGTCAAAATGACGGAAGCCATAGAACAGTTGTCAAATATTTCCATCCGCTATTGCTATTTGCATTGAACTTTGCATAAATAGAATGAATAGGTGGTATCAGTGAGCTAGACAATATGGCAGACCAAGACGGGGTCAAAATGACGGAAGCCATAGAACAGCTGTCAAATATTTCCATCCGCTATTGCTATTTGCATTGAACTTTGCATAAATAGAATGAATAGGTGGTATCGGTGAGCTAGACAATATGGCAGACTTCAAGTCGCTTCGCTTATATACAGTGCGACTCAAAAAGCTCGATGTACGGGGTGTTACGATAAAAATTGACGAGAAAAAATAAAAATTACAGATTCGAGGAAATTTTCGGTTTTTCGCTTCGGAGGGTTCTGTGACGTTCGTAGGCCCGTCTTAAATACAAAGTGTTGGAAAAATGTGAAACGTTAAAAAATGTCAAAATTAAGGGAACTGAACATTTTTTGGTACGAAACTTCCGTCGGGGACTCTTACCGCACTAATTATCGACAAAAATACAGGGTGTTTAAAAATCCGAACCATTCCTAAAAATCCTGAACATTTGTGGATTAAAAATTTTTTCTTTCTGATGAAACTTTTACAATAGTTTGTAAAAAACTATAAAAATATATACTTTGGTATTATTATGTATATGAATACATACTTATGAAAAATACAGGGTGTAAAATAAAGAACCATTCTCTAGATCCACAAAATTTATGGAATTTATTTTTTTTTATGAAACTTTTCACGATTGTAAAAATATTATATTAATGAAAATATACAGGGTGCTTAACGAAACCAAACCATACTCTAAGAATCCCCACAATAATTCATTGAATATTTTTTATTAACCTTTTCACGATGGTCTCTAAGAAATATATACTAATTAAAAAACTACTGGGTGTTTAAAAAAACTGAACCAATATTGAAACTCCCAAAATTCATGGAAATTTTTTTTATTTATTAAACTTCCATCAAGGATTTATTATGACACTCACTAACGAAGCAAATACAGAGTGTTTAATAATAACGAACCATTCTCTAAAAATTTTCAAAATTCATGGAATTAAAAAATTCTTTTTGATGAAACTTTATACAATGTTCTGTAGGAAAAATATACTAATTAAGAAATACAGAGTGTTTAAAAATAACGAACCATTCTCTAAAAATCCTCAAAATTCATGGAATTAGAAAATTCTTTTTGATGAAACTTTATACAATAGTTTGTAAAAATCTATATTAATGAAAAATACAGGGGTTTAAAAATACCGAACCGTTCCTAAAAATCCTGAATATTTGTGGATTTAAATTTTTTCTTTCTGATGAAACTTTTACAATAGTTTGTAAAAAACTATAAAAATATATACTTTGGTATTATTATGTATATGAATACATACTTATGAAAAATACAGGGTGTAAAATAAAGAACCATTCTCTAGATCCACAAAATTTATGGAATTTATTTTTTTTATATGAAACTTTTAACGATTGTAAAAATATTATAATAATATACAGGGTGCTTAACGAAACCAAACCATACTCTAAGAATCCCCACAATAATTCATTGAATATTTTTTTATTAACCTTTTCACGATGGTCTCTAAGAAATATATACTAATTAAAAAACTACTGGGTGTTTAAGAAAACTGAACAAATATTGAAACTCCCAAAATTCATGGAAATTTTTATTTTATTTATTAAACTTCCATCAAGGATTTATTATGACACTCACTATCGAAGCAAATACAGAGTGTTTAATAATAACGAACCATTCTCTAAAAATTTTCAAAATTCATGGAATTAAAAAATTCTTTTGATGAAACTTTATACAATGTTCTGTAGGAAAAATATACTAATTAAGAAATACAGAGTGTTTAAAAATAACGAACCATTCTCTAAAAATTTTCAAAATTCTTGGAATTAAAAAATTCTGTTTGATGAAATTTTATACAATGTTCTGTAGGAAAAATATACTAATTAAGAAATACAGA
Organism: Monochamus saltuarius; assembly: GCA_025584915.1. Classification (NCBI taxonomy): domain Eukaryota; kingdom Metazoa; phylum Arthropoda; class Insecta; order Coleoptera; family Cerambycidae; genus Monochamus; species Monochamus saltuarius. Next base: position 3,959,066 of record CM046726.1, read on the forward strand.
GTGTTTAAAAATAACGAACCATTCTCTAAAAATCCTCAAAATTCATGGAATTTGAAAATTCTTTTTGATGAAACTTTATACAATACTTTGTAAAAATCTATATTAATGAAAAAATACAGGGGGTTTAAAAAACCGAACCGTTCCCTAAAAATCCTGAACATTTGTGGATTAAAATTTTTTTTTTTGCTCTCTGATGAAACTTTACAATAGTTTGTAAAAAAACTATAAAAAATATATACTTAGTTATTATTATGTATATGAATACATACTTATGAAAAATACAGGGTGTAAAATAAAGAACCATTCTCTAGAAATCTAGAAATTTATGGAAGTTATTTTTTTTTATGAAACTTTTCACAATGGTCTGTAAGAAAACTATACTAATTAAAGAACTACTGGGAGTTTAAAAAAACTGAACCAATATTGAAACTCCCAAAATTCATGGAAAATTTTTCAAAATCATTGAATTAAAAAATTCTTTTTGATGAAATTTTATACAATGTTCTGTAGGAAAAATATCGCAATAAAGAAATACAGACGATTTAAAAATAACGAACCATTCTCTAAAAATCCTCAAAATTCATGGAGTTAAAAATTCTTTTTGATGAAACATTTCACATTAGTTTGTTAAAAACTATACTAATGAAAAAATACAGGAGGTTTAAAAAAACCGAACCATTCTCTAAAAATCAACAAAATTCATGGAATTAAAAAGTTCTTTTTGATGAAACTTTTTACAATGTTCTGTAGAAAAAATATCCTAATGAAAAAATACGGGGTGTTTAAAAACCGAACTGCTCCTAAAAATCCTGAAAATTCGTGGATTTAAATTTTTTTGCTTTCTGATGAAACATTTTACAATAGTTTGTCAAAAACTATAAAAATATATACTTAGGTTTTATTATGTATATAAATACATACGTATGAAAAATATAGGGTGTAATATAAAGAACCATTCTCTAGATCCACAAAATTTATGGAATTTATTTTTTTATGAAACTTTTCATGATTGTAAAAAATTATACTAATGAAAAATACAGGGTGTTTAGCAAAACCAAACCATTCTCTAAGAATCCTCACAATTCATAGAATATTTTCTTATGAACACAATGGTCTGTAAGAAAAATATACTAATTAAAAGACTACTGGGTGTTTAAAAAAAATGAACCATTTTCTATAAACCTTCATGGAAGTATAATATTCTCTTGATGAAACTTTTAACAATGGTCTATATGGAAACTATTTTCATGAGAACAATACAGGGTGTTTAAGAGAATCGAATCATTTTAAAAATTCTAAAAACTTGAAATTAAAAACTCTTTTGGTTTTTGATGAAACTTTTTAAGATAGTTTGTAAAAAAACTATAAAAAATACATATTTAGGTATTATTATGTAGCTATATAAATACATACTTATGAAAAATACAGTGTGTAAAATAAAGACCAATTCTCTAGATCCACAAAATTTATGGAATTTAATTTTTTATGAAACTTTTCACGATTGTAAAAAAATTATACCGATGAAAAATACAGGGTGTTTAACAAAACCAAACCATTCTTTAAATATCCTCACAATTCATGGAATATTTTCTAATAAAACTTTTCACAACGGTCTGTAAGAAAACTATACTAATTAAAAACTACTGGGTGTTTAAAAAACCGACCGTTCTCTAGAAAGCTTCATGGAAGTATAATATTCCTTTGATGAAACTTTTAACAATGGTCTATATGGAAACTATTTTAATGAAAACAATACAGGGTGTTTAAGAAAACTGAACCAATATTAAAACTCCCAATATTCATGGAATAAATTTATTTTTTTGCTTCGGATGGGTTGTCGGATGTACGAAAGACCGTTTTATATACAAAGTGTTGGAAAAATGTTGAACGTTAAAAAAGTCTCAAAATTAAGAGAACTGACTAATTTATTTTACTCAACTTCCATCGGAGGTCTCTTAACGCACTAATTATCGACAAAATACATGGTGTTTAAAAACTAACCCTACTCAAGAAAGGTCAAGTCGGCGAATGCCGACTTGCCACCTTTCTAGTTTATGAATATAAAATACGTAACATTTTCTCTTTAAACCCCCGTTTCTGAGAGAGGGCTGCTACAGTTTTCAAAAAAAAAAACTTAAATATCTACTGAACAAGTCAAAATATTCAAAAACTTTTTTTTGTATACGCTCCCAACTACTACGATACGCTATTTTACGAATACATTTTGGATCATGAATGAATTCACTTTAATCATTTTAAAAATAATTTTCCCTTTAATAATTCAAAAAATAATGTTAAAGATATAATTATATTAGCCAATTAAGTAATTTATAAATATAATTAATTTGAAAATAAATAAAAACAAACATAAAAAAAACAATGTTTTGTAAACTGTTGAAAATTATTTAATATTAGAAAAAATATTTAGAAACTTTAAATTTTCTTAATAATGATGGAAACTGTCAGCAAATTATAAATAGAAGAATGTATCTATTTTGGGTTTTCATTTTTTTTTCAATTATAATAAATACACATTTATTATACAATATCATTAATTATGGTACTAAAGTTCCGCTAGATACAGCATAAAAAATATTGTCTATTATAAACTTAATTGTTTACGGAAAGTTATTATTCTGCATACATTTTTCTTTAAATAACTAAAGTAGAGTTCATGATTCAATTTTGTACGATTTTGTAAAAATACATGGCCAATTAAGTACCACACAAGACCAATTTTATAGATTTAACGTTTTTTGACAATTTCCAAAATGTAAAGTAGCAGCTATAATAGATCATTCTGAAGAAAACAAATGCAATTGAATGGTATAAAAATATACAAAGTGTCCCGTTTAAATAAAATGTGTTTGGATCACATTTTAAAAGCGACACTCTGTTCAAAAATTACTAGTATGCTACTGAAATCTACGTAAAAAACTCTATCAGAAGCAGTTTTCACCTGTCAATGTGTGTAAGTAATTGTTTTTGTCTAGGCATATGATTGTGTGACGGACAAGCGGTAAAGCCTTCGTAATTTAAACAAAATGAACTGTTTCAATTTTTATATTGGGCAAGTGTACTTAATGTATTTATTAAGTGCATGTAATATTGAACGTCCACTGCAAAAGTAAAAGTGAATTCACTTATTTGCCGAGATTAAATTATTACCTACTTTGAACTTAGTTTCTTTAATATTATGAGAATAATGGCATAATGAAGTAAACTGATTTCTTCAGCGAAACGTGCTAGGATGAATTGATTTGATCTATTCTTGGTTCGTTAGAAACGCAAAGAAAAAAGTAAATCGAACAGAGATGTATGACATACCAGATTGTACCCTCAAAATTCCCTACTGAGTTAGTTAACAAGTATAGATGCTTATCACTAAACGAATGACTTGGGAAATGGAAAAATGACATGTATATTAATGAAATTTAGATATAAGCTTTAAATCTGCAATTCTATTTTGATTTAAATAACGTTTCAGATGATCGCGATGAAAAGGTATACATTGTTATATACGTAAAATTCAGTATTACATGCAGTTCAGTGCCAAACTTCACTGCTTCAAATGTTTGAGGCATATTCTTGTGCATACTTTACTTAAAAAATATCCTCGAACGGTCTAGACTATTCAAATCGTAACGTGATAATGCGATGCAACATTTTCGTGGTCACAAAAATTACTTGTCTATCTGAAAAAGATGTTTTCTCTGAATCGGATCGGTCACTGGTCGCGCTGTTTAAGGCGTCAGTACTTGAATCGAGGTGACTAGATCGCTGAGGGTTCGACCCCCCCAACCGATAGACCGTATATAAGCTATATTCGTGGAGATTGGCACCCTCTCTGCGGGTATGGTAGGGTGGAAGAATGTTGGCTTGGGTCAATGTGAGAGATTGATACCGGCTGACGTTTGACTACCCCCTTAATTGATGAGGTTTTCCAGGTTTCCCTCATTCTTGCACTGAATGATGGTTCGGGCCTACCAACGTAAGTCATTCCTGGGCGCAAATGCGGCCTGCTCAGTAATATGCCGCCCCCTCTCCCGCACAAGTCTTCGATTTTTGGGCTAATCCTCGTGATTCGAAGGAGGGTTAGAGATATTATTATTAATCTCTATGCCTCCCAATTTAAAATTCGCGCAACCTCTTTGTATTTTGACAATGTCGCTGTTTTCAAAATGTGCCTTGTTGCATTACGAAAACACGTTGGTCTTGTGAAAAACTCTTAATTATTTTTAAAGAAATACACACTGATGAATATCATTTTTTGGTTTTTGCATGAACGTAGAAAAAATATTGTATGCAACTCGTACAAAAAGTGCTTATTGCACTCGACGTGTTGTCCTACTTGGCCTGACGGCCTCGTTGGACAATTTCACGTCGCATGCAATGAACACTTACTTTTTGTACTTGTTGCATAAATAACTATTACTTGTTAAATAATGTATGATTCAATGTAGAAACTAGCTCACAATTTTTGTAGTTTATATTTATTAGCAAAATTTATAGTCTCAGGTATCACTAACTTCTGTGGAAGGGGTCAAAATAAATGAGATTTGCTAAAATTAACTTATATCTAGAAGTACGCTGTTCCTGAGATACAGGTTGTAAAATATTTCAACTTTTAATATATTTTATATTTATTTGAAATCCTTTGTGACAAAACAACAATAATTCTAGGTTGTAATGACATATCTTAGGTCTAACTATTCAGTACGTTTAAATAGTTTGTCATCAGTGGCGTAGAATCCCTGTGATATTCTTTTTTTATTTACAATAAAAATAGTACGTCACAGTCTTGATTGTAAAAAGAAAACATAAAACTTTCAATATTAAATATGAAAACAATTATTGTTTGAAATTTTCTTTAAAATGCATCGTATTTAAGTAATTGTTCTTTAAAAACATATCTGCATTTCGTAGTTTGTGCGTGGTAAGACCTATTATGCTTTAGTAATATTTTCTGACTGATAGTATACACAACTTCAGATACATTATTGAAACTCTAACACCATGTATCATAGTAACAAAGTATAAGGATATGTTTATTTTAACCGTTTATTAAAAAATATGGGCAGATTCACTCCCCTAGTATAAAGACATACTATTATGAAACACTTTGTATACATAATTTTTCTGTATATCTAAATATAGGTACCTATTTTGTGATACATAGTAGAATTAGTTAAAATAATATTTTCTTTTCTTAATAATTAGAAAAACACTGTTTTTTCTTATAATTCTTTTAGTTTTATTTATTTCAAAGTTTTATCAAATAACTCAAAGCATTTTGCCTCATAATTTATTTTTGCCTTATTAAAACAATAATATTTAATCCAATGTATTGTATATTGCTGTATGTATGCTTTTTCACAAACCGAGGAATTAATAGCACAGAAAATATTTTTTTAAGTATATTTTAATTCAACGTCAAACGGTAACATATATTATGTACATTCTTTTAGAAGAAAACTATTACACACAACAGAGAAAGTAAATGGTACATTTTTCGTATTATAAAATTGGATATGTATAGATTCTTAACAACAATTCTTCAGTTTTCTTTTTAAGAACTACAAGCGTTCACAGTGGACAGGACCTGCGTGTACTCCTTCTGTATTTCAGATTCTCCGCTAATGGATACCAGGCCTGTGGTTGAATCCTGAAACATAATAAATATTTATCAAAGACTGTTTTCGCTCGTTTCTAATTATTCTGATCAAATACATTTGCGCCTTCGCCACAAGAGAAAGGATCCGATGAAGCTCCCTAAGGGCAAATATGGTGAGTTTATTTTAAACCCAGTAATGTACGCAACTGCGTTGAATAAGGACAATATTGTGCAAATACTATGGATAGTTAAGTTTGAAGTGAGATAATTAAATTACATTTAGTTGTAAATTTTACAAAACTGTGGAGATTTTAATTAACTATTTGGTTTTAATAATAATATTAATAATGCCTTATTGCCCAACAGTACAAGACCAATAATAACACAATTACATATATAACAATAGGTAAAGTAATACTACAAACATAACAATGACTAATAAATGGAAAATACAAACTACTTCATAGAAATCCTTATTCACAGTACGTGAAATGGCTAACAAAATAGATTTTAAACTGGTATGATTTATATCACAGAGATGCGGCACTGTATTAAATAAGTTGCACATACTGTATACCGGTGACTTAAATAAAAGATTAATTCTTGTTCGTAAGCAATGAAAAATATTAGTACTTCTGGAATTATGCCTAGGAATATGAAATCAATTTGACTTAGAATCTCAGAACAATCAATTTGACCATGCAATAACTTGTAGAGGAAAGCGACTGAGTTTAATTTTCTCCTCAAATGTAAACTCTGACACCCAAATCTATCAATCAGTTGCCTATAAGGCTCTTTCAGGATAAGCCTTATCTATCTTAAGACATAAATATGTGAAAAATTTTCTTTATTGTTTTTCAAGTAACACTATGACGTAAATAGAAAGAATTCCAAACAGTAGAGCAGTATTCTAGTTTAGTTCTGACATATAAAAAATACAAAATAATGAGTGATATTAGTAAACGATTTATAGTTGCTAAGAGTGAAACCATGAACATGAAAAAGATAATTCCTGATCGAAGATCACTCCCAAGTCTTTAATTTTAGTCAAACGATTAATTTCGATGTTATTAATTAAGTAATTATACCGAAAAGATTATTTCTTCCTTGTAAAGCGAATAACATTGCATTTTCCAGCATTTACAAACAAACGATTTAAATTATACCAAAATTGGCTATCTCTTCTTGAAGAGCAGCACAGTCATTTAAGCAGAAAATGTTTGAAAAAAGTTTTTAATCATCAGCATACATCAGTTTCCGGCAGTCCAGAGTGATAGCAAGGTCATTAACAAATAAGAGGAATAACAGTGGACCCAAATTCGAACCTTTTGGTACTCACGACTTAAAATACGTGACGGAATCATAATCATTTTAAGGAATATATTGTTGTCTTTCAGAAAAATTTTACTGCAATAATTAATAGTAAGACAATCAGAATCGAAACCAAAGCTGTACAGTTTTTGCAAGAGAATTTTATGATTAATTCTATCAAATGCTTTGGCAAAGTCGGTGTATATAACGTCGAACTGAGATCCACTGCCTACCGCTTCCAATGTATACTGAGATAGAACAGCCAGCTTGCTCATTGGTGATCTCGTTTTCCTGAAACCATGTTGACATGGACATATTTGTTGAGAACCCGAAGAGTAAGCCCTGTTATACAAAATGATTTTAAAAATCTTAGAAAAATTACAGAGGATAAAGATCGGCCTGTAATAATATCAGAGCGATCACCACTTTTGAAAACAAGGCACACTTTCGCTTCTTTCCATCTGATAGGAAAAACTCCTGTTGTAATTGAAATATCATATATTGCCAGTAAAGAGACTATTAAAACTCTCACTGTGTCTTTCACAACAAAATACCATCTGAACCGCAGGTAAACTTATTTTTTAACCTTCTTGACATTTCAATCACCTCTGCCTCAGTGATACTTTTAAATGAAATATTACAATTTGTCGAAGACGAAAGATCGCTGGTATGATTATTACAAAAACGCTGTGAAAAAATTCTGCAAACGCATTAACAATAAATTGTTGACCATTTATTGTTTGGTTATTCCAAGATAAAGTAATTCAGAGATATTAATTTTTCCGAAATATTTGTCCTCACTTTGAAGGCTTATAACTCTGCCTATGTGCAACTTTGTATATGTCTAGATATGTTTGGTTAAATTGCAATATTTTAATAACTTTATAAGCCGATTTCCACACTCATAACATGTATTTTGATACATATATCCAACACTTACCTTGAAAAGCAAATCCTTTTTACCATTGAAGGACCCAAACAGCTTGAAATAGTCTGATCTGTCAGTGTACAGCTTGCTGGCTGATATTAAAGCGTTTCTTATTTCATCAATCTCAGCCTCAGTCTTTAAGTTACCAGTAACAACCTGCAAATAATATTTTTAAATACAATTCCAACATAAATAAAATGGATGCCTTACCATGTGTGGTGGGGCATGGACCAAGTTACATTTTGCAAATTCGTCCGGCTTTGCTCTACCTCCCTCTGGACAAAGCAGTTCGTAGTCAGAGGATTTCAGGTTTACAGCCCAGGCATCTTTGTTATTGCCATCTAGAAGTAAATTAATATTTCAGGAAACAGTAGCTAATTTAAAAAAATTGTAAACGATATTCTGTAGGAATCCACTTAGTTAAATATTATTTTGTTATATCTGTACTGCTGAATACACCCTGTATATAATATTATATACGCATTAGCTAGAGGGGAAACTGTAGACGAAGAAATAATAAACACGGGAGCGCTGAGCGAGATTCCGGCGGGTAGTTAGTTGGGTTTGAAGACTTCGGCAGGTTGGTTGGAAGACAGTGAATGGTGATAAGTGGTGCATCTGTTCTAATTTTACAAGTCAGTAACTTGTTTTTGTATATTGTATTTAAAGATTGAATGTCATTGTGTTCCTTTTATTATTTTCTTGTCTGTTCAATATTTTATTACAGTTTCATTATATTTTATTATAATTTTGAGCTAAGATAGTACTTGTTGATTTATTGTTGAAATTATATGTATAACTTTAGTTTGAGTCGAAGTTATGCTGTTGTAAATGGTATTGTAAGTTATTATTAATCATCTACGACTACCACTTTATTACTTGAATTAGCGGTTTGCTTGTCAGATGTTTGTAAGAGCCTTGGTGATGCTATTAATATTTTTTTCCGATAAAACATATGATGCATGAGATATGATTTGAGATTTTTGTTCAACCCCTCAACTACTAGCTGGGTAGCCTCCCGTATGGGATCTCAGTACTTTCTGACGCAAGTCGGCTAACTAACCAACACACTATTCAGTTTTGTATGTAGAATTATGATTACATTACCGTGTATTCTTTGAATTGTGATCGGGGTTTCTCTGTTGTGCTGTTTTCCCCCGTGAATTCAAGGCTGAGGACGGCACTGATATGTGGTTAGGTAGGCTATTACACCATTGACAGAAAACTAATAAACGAGGTGTATTTAGTAATTTGTTTTGTTTTATTTAAACCTACTCAAATCTCCCAAATTTCGTAAATATGTAGCACATTTGAGGTAAGTTAATAAATAATATAAATAAACACAACCTAGGTAAATATTCTCGATTATTGGCCAAATACTTCCACTTTCAACAATGTTGAACGAACCCGGGTACGTTACACTACAATTCTTATATAGAGTATTTCTTAACTAGGTTAAAATCCAGAGGGGAATTCTGTGGCTAAATTAATGGGTCTTTGTTATATTTTTAAATAAATTTATTCCATACTTTTACCGCTCACTGTATATTTCTATATTGTACTGTATTGTTCTCTATTAATTTGAAGTCATATATTCACGGGCGGATTCTGTGGCCAAAAATAAGAGTTTTTTTGTTATATGTATAAATATTGAGTCTTAGAACAGTCATTGTTCAGCTACAGCGTTAAAAAAAAGTGATGCGCAAATATTATTGTTAATCTAATGTTTTCAAAAACAGTTAAATAGCGAAGCTTATACATATAACCAATAGAACTGTAAGTGAAGAGTTACAAAATAATTGGCAAGAATAACCTAACAATTTAAAAAGTTCAATGAAATTATTAATAACTAAAAACCAAAATCTAAGAAGAGCTACAATAAGTCTGTATACAACAATATGAAAATTAGCAAAATAATAAAAACCAACAAATCTATACAATATGTCTTAAAATGGACGTCATCAATTTGATCCTTCATTATAAGTACGTGGACGTTGTAAGTTCTATCTATCAATCTATTATATAATGCATTCTATACTATCTTTTAAAATCAACCTAGGAAAGTTTACCGAAATATGCATGACCCCTACATGAACTTTTGCCAAGTTAAATCCCTTATAAGAGAGTTACTTTCTTACCGGTGTTTCCGGGAACAGTAACATGTTTGACAAAGGCAACGTCTCCGCCTCCTTCGACAAGACATCTAAAAGCTCCAGTGTAGCCGCTGTAAGCTTCCGTGGAGTCAAAGTTGCACTTGGTGGAAAGATCGGACTTGTCGACATTGCCGCCGCAAAGGCTGCAAAGTTTCTCCGTAACTTCCTTGCTCAGTTTAAACCTACGTACAGAAAGGCATGCATTAGTTGTCTTAGTTATGGATTTTCTATCTAATATCAATAATAAAGAGGTACAGTATAGTGTAGTGCTAGTGCACAATTTTATAGCTCAACATAAGGAAATAAGATTGTAATAACTATTTTTATTTTATTTTTTAAATTTCTGTGTTCAAATACTTATTATGAGACATATTTCAAAACTAATGGACGATCGGTTATACAGGGTGTATCCGTGGCTAGCGGCTGTATAAGGAAACTCTTTCACAACTTCCGGAAAAAATTGTTTAGTTTTCATTTATTTTTTTTTAAGGGTAAATGGGTTATAGTGAATGATTTTAAAAGTAAAACTTTTAAAGTTTAACACGTGATTCAATGAAGAGAATATCTGCAGTCACAGAACCAAAAAATATAAATAGCGATGACCATCATTTCTTGACAGCAATTTTTGGTCGGTCCTTTGAATAACTCAGATACCTCACTTGAATGGCATGAAATGGCACAAGTTTAAAATAAATACATTTATCTACAACCACTAGTTAAAGTGGGATTGTTTACTTGACACAATAAAAAATTGACGTTTATTGAAGTGTCACAATTAGTAAAAATGAATGTTAAAGATGTTGACGACAAAGAATCCATATTGACAGTTAATATTCTTGATTCAAAGACAAGAAGAACTCGAACGTTTTCTGTCACAAATAACATTCAAGATAATTGTATCAACTTTTTGTCATTCTATAGGAAGTATGTAGCCTTGGGACCTAGAAACGAAAACACATCAGCACGATTATTCTTAAAATTGAATAAAGGCAAGTGTTTTAATCAAGTGGTTGCTAAAATACCAAACGGTATTGCTAATTACCTTAACCTACAAGAGTGTCATTTATATACAGAGCATTGCATCGGCTTCTTTATTGATCCATGGTGGAGGTGATATTATACAATTGAAGCGACACGGGGGATGGAAGAGTTCTACAGTTGCAGAAGGATACATAGATAATAAATTGAAATAAGTAAAAAAAATAACTAGGCCATCAAATAATTTACAAGTAATTGAATGTTGCAGTCGCAGTGATGAAAATTTTACCATATCAGAATATAGCCCTATCTTTCTGGATCAGGAATTATTATTAAAGATTGTAAATACTGTTTTTCCGCATCCAAACTAGCAATGATAACATACATTTTTTTGTTCTATTTGTTACAATTAATGTTCTCGTTGTAATAAAGTTAATACATATTTGAAAAGTTTTATTTTGTTGAGTGTTTGTTGATAAAACTTTGTATGCATTACGAGCAAAAAGTGACATTATTGATCTGGAGTGGTTGCCAGTCTCGCTGTAACTGTTACTCTTGAACAGTAAAATATCACTTTTCGCTTTTATACATAAATAACTATTAATGAAACATGTTCATCATTAATAATCGCTATCTTTTATTACCTCGTATCTTTGGATCCAGGCAAACAATTACCTCCGGAGAAATACTCGGACAGTGCCTTTGGATAAGGACAGTTAGTTTTCTCGATTAGATTGTTCTTCAAGAGCTGATAAAGGGGTGCGTTATATCCAGCAGTACGCCCTATTCCTGTGTGACAGGATTTTGCTCCCTTTAGGTCTGATAGTGACTGATATGAGGAATCCTTTTTAACTACGGCGACGGCATAGTAGGATCCTCCCAACGATCCGTATTGTTCAGCTACTATTGGTTTCAGGTTGTACTCGCGCTGCGCCAAGTCCACAAGTCCTCCTGTGAAGTGGTTCATATTTTATTTATAACAGAAAAATATTATTTTGCGTGTTATCGATACATACACAAAAAAATACCTCAAGGATTCCCGGAGAACTTACTGACCATAATACAATTTATGATAAACCTGAGGTAATATTTTGACAGTTTTAGTAAATATTTCAGTAGTGTCTACAATGCTAAAATTAATTATGTTCCGAATATTAATTTTAATTTATTTCCGGATTTGATGATAAATCATATTATATCAATACTGCTGGTGATGATCAGATCCTCAGTTATTTAGTGAAAGATTGTAAATACATTTGTGTATATCCAGTATTAATATTATTTGATTTATCTATAAAAACATCAACATTTCCTGTTATATGGAAGGTACACATTATTACTAAGCTATCACCCTATCACAATATTGAACAACTTTGCCAAGGTTTTGGAGAGGTCATTGTATAACATCATCTACCCATATGCATGTAATCGTTTTTCTTCAAATCAACATGAATTCATTGAGAAAAAGTCAACTTCTACAAATTTAGTGTATGTCGGAGGTATGTAATATACACGGTGAAATCTTTTGGCCGTATTGATCACAGCATTTTGACTGAAAAATTAGAAATATTTTGTTTCAGGCTACCACTTCCGAATTTGTTCGTATCATACCTCTTTGATAGGGAGCAATTTGTGGCTTATAATGGTTTTAAATCAAATAACTTTTTAGCTATCTCTGGTGTGCCTCAAGAGTCAAATTTGGGCCCGCTACTATTTTTAATGTTCGTAGATGGTTTGTGTTCTGGTATTGACTGTAATTATTTGCTGTTTACGAATGACCTTAAGCTCTAAAGTTAGTACTCCTTCCGACTGTGAGAACATTCAAAATTAGTTAATAAAAATTAATCAGTGGTGCCTGGAAAACAACCTAAAAACGAACGTTTGTAAATGTAAGGTTATGATCTACACTCGGAAACGTCTTCCTATTTTGTATTATTACACACATACTTTGGAAAGAGTTCAAAGACAGTTTTTGATGATTTCATAGCTTTAGAACGAATGGGGGCTATCCTCCTAGAGGTTATGATAATGTTTTTCTTCTAACCAAGTTTAACATGCATTAACATAAGTTAAGAAAAACTAATAATAATCATTTAGTGGTGAGTTTTAACGTAGTTAGTTTATTCACCAACGTACCAGGAGACAAAACACACTATCATTAAAAATAAACTGGAAAATGATATCAATTTGGCAAACATATCAAAATTAAACGTAGGATGTATAATCGAATTACTAAGTATATGTATAAAGACAACATTTTCAACTAAACAATGAATTTTATCAACAAAATTTCGGAATGATAATGGGTTCATCACTATCACCAATTTTAAGTAATATTTGTATGGATTTTTTAAAGAAAATTATATTCAAAATATAAATAAAAAACTATGTGGTGGAGATATGTAGATGACATTTTTGCAATTTGGCCTTTTACTGTTAGGTACAGAATTGGCTTTTTCAGTGTGGAATGTTTTGATTAGGCAAACTTAGTTTCAAAAATAACCATCCCTTACTGATCCGTTTGGCGCAAGGGCTTATTTAATTAATCTTTATTTTTTCAGTGTGGCAAAAACCCAATTAAACTAAAGAAAAAGGTACATTTTCTTTGAAACGATGGTTCATTTATTCTGTTTCAGACTAACACAGTTTAACTACAGCTGAATAACTGAACTGCGAAAGGAGACTAAGTTTGTATATCATGAATTAATTACTGTTGTCTTGTCAAATCCACTGTATCGTTATGTCTGGAACTTTACCTCTTTATTCAAAGAAAACTTTTTGGGTATCTCTAAAGTTTAATTCGGCATTTAAGGTCACTTTCTTCATCAATTTCTGAAACTTTTAATGAGGTTCCAAGTATTCCGAAGGCGAATTTTGCAACAACGTACTTTAAAAGCTGTTTTTGTTCATTGTATTCAAAATAATTTAAAGCCTCATCACTTTATTATTAAAGTATAATGTTTTCCGATGTTTTCTAAAGCATCATTCAATTAATTTATCGTCTTTGATAAAAGATAAAAAAATTTAATTAGGTGATCAGTTGACGAATGTTTCTTATTTAACAAGAAACAAAACAATGAAATTCCAAAAGTTTTTAAACACGAGATATAATTATACTATTTTCTAAATAGTTACTAATTATATAAGGGAATTAACAAGCTTTAATCCACGAGAGAAAATCAACAATCGAGGCACAGGCGATAGCTACATTTTTTCGAGATAATTAAAGGCTGGTTAATTTCACGAATCTAATTCAACATTTTTTCTACGACCACGGCCAAAACCGGGCAATTAGGTGAGTGAAAGCAGATGAAAAATTATGGTTTTGAAAAATGTCATATTTGACAAATTTATTTTAATCAAGAATATTTATTGTCAATTGAAAGTCTTGGAATCGTTTTTATGACATGTGTTTGTTTATTTGTCAACAATAGCGAAAAAATTTCTTAATTCCGGCTGAAATCCAGCAAGAAGCCCAAGAAGGAACATTACGTCTGTTATCAGAGAGAAGTAAAAGTGGAAGAAATTGATGGGATTCGAGAAAAGGGGCATATGAGAAGGAACAATAATTACAGAAGAAATCCTATCCTTTTTCAATGTGGAGAAACGATTTGCTGCCTTTTCGATGTGGACAAAACATTCCATGCTAAAATCAATATTGAAAGTGCACAGAGGTAAGGATATTTTGAAGTATAGTAAACTTACTTAATATTTTGAAAGTAGAATCAAGAAATTATAAACCAAATATGGCAAAGATAATGGAGAGACACCAAATCGAAGAATTTTTGAAAAAAGCATCGGATATGAATATTTACAAGTTAAGGTAGAAAATACACGATTTTAATATTTCAGTTTATACAGTGAGCGTTTTATTTTGAACTCTTTACAGGTTGCAACGATCATGGAAGTTACCTATACGTACTCCGGATATGAAAACAAATATTTGAAGAAGTTTGACGATCATGGAAGAAGCTTTTTCAGTCAATGCTGTAGAAATGTGTCGAAAATACATCAATTTGCGACCTAGAAATGCTGATAGGAGAATTTGGATCTGGAAAATGTAACTACAGAACAACAATTTCGAAAATGTTTTCAAAAGTGGCTGCATTTCTTGGGCTCCCTGATCCAGAAAGTTACTGGCCAATGCTGAAGGCGGTACTATCACTGTGAAGCGCCATGGTGTTTGGAAATCGATTACGGTCGGTAGCGATAGGCTATATTGAAGATTCACTGTTCAGCAAGCTGGCAATTCTGAAAAAATCCAGGTCCTACCTGGCAAAGTTGTGGGCCCCTCCAGTCTTTCAGAAACTCTTTATCGACTGAATTTAAATAATCCCGGTCAAAATGACAAGATCGTTCTTGAGATAAATGTTAATGTTAATAATAATAATTCTAAATAAAATGCTATAAAATCGAAGCGTGGTATTATCAATTATAATCCACTAGTGTGTTAAAAGGCCTTTAAACCACGGACAGAAGTATTAAACCTTCTTAATATAGTGGCGGTAAATAAAGATTATAAATACTTTCTTTCTAATAAATATAAAGGAGGATAAAGAGTTGTTTGAAACGCTATATTTGTACTGAACTTATGTAATCGATGTGAATACAGGTTATTCATTATATTTTTCTTACCATCTAAAGTAATGATATCAGCTCCATTATCTCTAATAGTGTTCAAACAAGCGTAAACGTTCTTTTCAAGGATGCAATCGAACCTTGGTCTAATGTTCCTTGAGAAAGCGGCCTTGCTCAAGGCTCTGCACTTGTCTTCCTCATCTTTGGATGTGACGCAGAACCTAATAGTCTTGAATGGAGGGCCATAGTCTCTCTCAACGACGTCGGTGTAGTTAGCTTTATCTAAATAGTCTCCAGGGGAAATGATCTTATTTTGCCTAGGAGCCGTTTTGTCGTTCAACTCCAGAACTTTCTCCAGCCATGGAGCATGGTGCTGGGCTCCAACAGTGTTGAGGTTTTCGATTTTCTTGCGTAATTCGTCGACAGTTTTGGCGATTGCGGCATTGGTCATGTAACCTTGCCAGGGTCTTGCTGCCCATCTACATGGAGGCCCAGTTACTGGTACTTTGCTACCATCAGGGCAGAGATAGGCGTAATCTGCTGGGTTCTCGTTGGTTGGCCTTGCGGGGCTGATACCAACAGGTAACTGGAAAATAATAAATTAAAAATGAAGTAGAAAATTATAGAAGAGAAACGGATATTCATACAAAAGATTAACACCTTTGAAAAAAGTGAGAAAAGCAGAACAGATAAAACATCAACGTTTTCAGTGTGTTTATATTCAACAAATGCAATCCGTATATTACGAATTTTTACTATTAAAGTTATCTGTTACAGTTTTGAGGAACAACTAATCGATTTTCAAAAAATTGTGAAATTGAATGTTGCTTTTTGATTCTGTGAGTTTGAAATGTCTATTGTAAACTTACCCCAAAGAATTTTCTGACATAGATAACTTTGGTCCAAGCAACTTGACCACCATTGTGAGCCAAACAACGAAGAGCGCCATCATATCCAGAGAAGTTGTCCGGGTAATCACAGATGTCGGGATGTTCACAAAGCTCACAGAGATTTGAATATTTTTTCTCTATAAAAAAGTAGTGAAAATAGTAATCAAAATGTCATCATCGATATAAAATATTCAAAAGGTACATTAGAATATTATTTCTTGGCTTAGTATATATGCCCTTAAAGCCCTATAGACTCATATGCTCATATATTTTCAATTTTTTTTAAACACATCTTTACAGTGTGTCATGTAACTAACTGCTTTCCGAAGAAATTTTTTTATTTGTTTTATGAGAAATTCATCTTCTTAATAACATTATCTGCTTATTCTTAAACCTCTAAAGGTGTTAGTGTGACATTCATATTTCTCATAATTTCACAAACGGATTAATGATTAATTAACATTCATTGACTGTAGATCGCTTTGAGAGATCATGGATACCATTTTAATCATTATTCGTTTTGCAGACTTTTTCGAATTTTCCAAAATTTCTTACCTCAATCAACACTAATCAACAAAACAAACAACAAAAGTTTTCTCTCCTCGGGACAGAAAATTGACGCATACTGTAGATATATTAAACAGTGAATCAAAATACTAAATAAAATTCTGATCTAATTGTCATGTTTTTCCTGCTTTATTGGTTAATGCAATTAACCTTACTCAGATCGTTATAGTTTACCAAGCAGAAATTCGACCTCAAGGTATCCTTGCATATTTTTTGGTCATGTACAGAATGAGGAAAAATAGAAGCAGTTCTGAAGTTTTATATGTGGAAACTAAACTGTTTGTAGTAATTAAATCATATAATTAACGAGTCTCAGTGGTCGTAATTTGTACTCATTTTCTTATATTTCGTTCCGTTACAGACGAGTACGTTCATCCTTTGTCTATATACATATATAATTAGTTTGCCATGTTAGTTAGGTACAGGAATTCTGTAATTTAAAACAAGGACCAAATCATTTGTATTATTTGCGTAAGGTTACCACTTTAATATCTTGTTTGTATCCATATGTAAATTCAAAACAAAGAACATTATTATATTTTCTGATGTTACTGATACAGTTTCTGTAAAACAGGAAATTCCGAAAAAAATCTTTTTTCTTACGCATAATGACGGTTTTCATTCAGACTTTCTTGTTTAAAGAAATATTGCACGAATTTGTAAAATAGTCTTCATTTTTGTACTAGAGACATATTCAAAAAACAAAAAGTGTCATGGATATTTTGATTTCCTTTTCAAGTTAGAAAATCTCTTCTTTTTTCTTAATTAATAATTGGTATTAATGTAATAATATATCAACAAAATTTTAAAACTTTCTATCTTTTTTTAAGTAATCCGGTAACATTAGAAAAGGATATTAATAACTTTCTTGAAAATAGAACAAGTTTGTTATTTCATGAGACGTTCTTTCAGAAAAATATAATATTTTTGTTAAAATGCAAGAGCATTTTTGTTAAATACATTTTATTAATAGAGCAACTTTTTTAAATAAATATAAAACACAGCTTCATTAATATGTATCTTTTTCATTACACGTTTTTGCATTTTCTTTTTATAGAAAAATTTTCGATTTTTTGTGTTTTTTAATTAATTAGTTATTTTATATTTACATAAAAACTATTACTCTACTGAACTACTATTACATACGGGGATATTCTAGAAGTATATGTAAAAAGGTTATTTTTAGGCCAAAGATCTTAATGAACAAAGCAGCTAAAATTACAGTTTTTAAAAGGAAAATAAGAACTGTACTGTTTAGTCAAATGTTTCTGTAGATGATAGGTAAATTTCGATAGATCAATTCGTATAATTATAGACTATCGTATTTTTTAACCAACTGCGAAAATGTGGCTTAGAAAACTATTATACAGGGTAAGTTAAAAATAATGGCTCAACACTAAACTGGAGATACTATACACCAAAATAATATGTTTGAGCTGATCATGCCTCATACGAATGTCGCTGGTTTAAAAGTAATAGGACGTTCAAGATTTAAATTTTATTTTGAAATTTCTCAATAATTGAGAACTGAAAATTGGTAGTGTTGAGTTCTTTGGTGTGAGAATTACGAATTTGAAGCTTATTTTGACGTTACACCTACAGGGCGCTAGGTTCGCCGTATTATTTAGGTAAATCAAAATATATATTTTTTTATCTGTTGAGGTATGGTATAAAAACTTAAAGATAAAATGTAAAAGAATGTTCAATTCTACATAAAAAATGTACTCTTGTTTAGGTCGCTTAACTTTATTGGTTTCTGAACTATTTGCATTTAAAAGTTTCAATGTATTTTGTGGCGATTTTCTTTCCAGCGCTGATATTGCTATTTCTCTTCTTAGTAGGCTTGTGTCAAAATTTCATTTTATTAAATATTAGCGTATTCGTGCAATTATTCAGAAATTTCGAAATAAAATTTAAACATTGACATAAGGCATGATGAGCTCAAAAATAATATTTTGGTGTCTAATATCTCCAGCTTAGTGTTGACCCGTTCTTTCTGTTTCACTCTGTATATATCCAAGCCACTAAGCATTTTGAGAATTAAATAAATACATCTAATTCCTAATATTACTTCTTTATTTGAAAAAAACTGGTAAATTTTGAGTTATATACCTCAAAAATTGGAAATTTTGACCTCTCTCGGCTTTTCGTTCTAAAATTATTCAAGCAAGGACTTTCTACATTTAGGTATGGTGGTAGAAAATATACCATTTTTTTTAAATTTTGTTTTATATTTTATCTATCATTATTTGTACTCACTCAATTTCAAATTGATTTTCGGATCGGGCGACCATTTTCCGACGATGCAAGCCTTGCTGAAAAGTGTGGAAAACGCCTTCAGTTCATTTTCTCTAGGTGATAGTTCTGGCTCCGCTAAATTCCCTATGACTCCCATTTGTTTCAGTTTTGTCAATGGTACCTTATAGCCTACATTCCTCCCAACACCAGTGTGGCAGGAGTTGAGTCCTTTCAATCCCTGGATGCCGTTTATGTCCAAGTCTTTGCGGACGACGACGACAGCTTCGTACCTAAATTCAGCTGAAAACAAGAAGAAATGTTAATAAACCTTAAGCGTGGATCAAAACCTCATAATATTCTTCCAAAAATCATGTTTACGTTGCACTTTGCTAGTTTATTTTTACAGCTGTTAACATTTATATATTTTTTTATACTTAAAATCTGCCCAATTAGTATTTAGTATAATCAAAATCGGTTATAAATAAGTGTAGTTTTTTTTAACTACCCTTAACAGAAATTTTTCGAAACTTTTTATTCCCTGGAATTATCAAGCAAATAATACTATTTTTAATGAATTAGACTTTTTTTTAAAGAATAAAATTATCTACTTTTTATTCAAATTCTGCATAGTTTAGTCAGAAGTAATTATTTTTTAAATAATGTATGGTTCAGAACAGTAACATTTTTTTACATTTTGACATAGTAGGCATCTCTCATGGCAACAGTTTTATTGTAATGATTGTAACTTTCTGTAATGGAAATAATCTGGAGGAAGTAAAGAACATACTTTTTAATTTTTAATTTTAGATTATAACTTTGAATCATAAAATGCTCCGGTAAATGAGGTGGCCATGGTATAATAGTAATCTGATAATAATAATAATAATCTGATTTATTCCCAGAGACAATATGTACAATTGTATAAGGATGTGTCAAAGAAAACCTAAAAACTAATACAAGCCATAAATGCACATACAATTAAAAAAGAAGTCAAAATACACATTTTCATCCAAAATATCCAAGCTATATGGACATAGATCCAATAAGAAAAATTTCAGTCGTTTTTTAAACTGACATAAGGTATTACAGTCTTTTATGTCACCTGGCAACTTGTTAAAAATCTTAAAAGCCCAAACAGCTTGGTGAATTTTTAGTGACATTTAGTTTCCTAAAAGGTATATATAAATCTTGTCGGTGGCGGGTACTAACCTGACGAAAATAGTTATTAGTAATAAATTTAGTTTTATTTTTAAATATATTCACACTCAATTCAAATATATATAAACCCGGTAATGTTAAAATACGATAACTCTTAAATATATTCCTACACGAACACAAACGACCAACATTTGCAATGCATCTTAATATCTTTTTCTGACATAAAAATATATCATTAGTCATAGTAGACCCACCCCAGAAACAGATGCCATAATAATATGCTAGCCTACTTCTCACTTGAGCATGGTATAAATCTATAAGCTGTTATGTCGTAAGCACTTTTTTGAAGATTTCGAAACAAATAACATACGGAATTCAGTTTGGCACAAAGACTGGGACAATGACATCTCCAAGATAAGTTTTCATCAAAATTAATTCCCAAAAATTTTACTTGACATTCGTTATTGATAGGGCTATTATTAATTCTCAAACTTAAGTTGCTAATTGATTTTTGACGATTATGAAACATTACCGAGCGAGTTTTTGCCGGATTCAGATAAAGATTATTATTTTTATTAAACCACAGATACAGATCATTTAAAAGAAAATTACATCTATTCTCCAATACATTCCAACCACTCTCTGCAATAAGAAAAGATATACCATCCGCATACATTGTCATGTGAACATTAGATAAAACAGCATGTATATCGTATATATATAGTAAAAACAATACAGGGCCCAACACAGAGCAGATAGTATGGGTGCGTCATTTCCACGACCAATCCATTTTCCCGGGAATGATCGATATAAAATATTCCGCACTTGCCGAGCATAATCTGGATGAGCTGCATCTTGTAAAAAAAAAACATGTTCGTAGTTCAAGAGCAAGATTGTCTAGCAGATCTGGATGATCATTTTCCAAAAAGTGTAAATATTAAACACCTTCCAATCGATTTGGTAGAAAGAATGATCCCAGAAGGTGATTGCTAACAATGCCGATCCAAACATCGAACACTGAAATGATGATGAGTTTCAAAAGTGGCACATATCCAGATTGTGCAAATTTATAACGACATCCCGTGCAAAACAAGCCTCATAGGTAAATAAAATACTAAACGAATGTGGAATTGTCTTCTTAGCGACAAATAATTGTGTGACAAAAATAAAGGCGAGCGGGATGATTTTCTTAAAGCATGTCATGAACTCTTTGAAAATGATAAGAGTATAACCCATTTTTCTCAAACAACTACCATGTATAAGTATTGTTTGTTCTAAAGCGAGCAGATACTCTTGCTACACGGCCACATTCACGATATCTTTGAGTTAGGTCTCCTGATTTCATCGTTCTTGCCATGGAATCAGGATGGAAATCCTAAACAATCTTGCTTGAGCTGCCAGACTATTTCCATTACAGAAACTATAAATAAAATGCATATAGACACTATTAGTAAAAGCATGATGGTTCAGGGTTGTAAACTAAGAAAATAAAGAAACGTAAGAATTTAAATGACGCGAAAGTAACAATCATTGCCATAACAGCTGCCTACTATGTGAAAATATGAAAAAATATTATTGTTTTGAATCGTACATTATTCAATAAATAATTATTTCTAACTAAACTACACAGGAAATGTTTTTCCTTTTAAACAGTCTAATTCATTAAAAAATATTATTTGCTTGATAATTCAACATTATTCTTTAAGTAAATCTTAAATTTAGTGTCATTTTGAGAAATAAAAGTGTTGAATTAAGTATAAAAATTCTTGAATGTCAAGAATATGTATTTATATCAAATATATTTTATTACTGAAGTTGATTAGAAATTTCAAGTATATTATGATACTTGAATACAGTACACTCTGGAGAAATATTGTCAGCTATCTTGGGACACCCTGTGCTAACTGGCTTCTTTCAGCAATTTATTTCAATCGCAACTAGAAAACAAATATTAATTTTGGGACACACTGTATATTAAACTTTGCATTTTATAATTATGGTAAAAATAAAAATAAAGACAAAAGAATAAATCCATTGCATGAGTAAATAGTCATAAAATAAAAACAGGTATAAAGATCAACAATTCGATTTAGGTACATTAATAAGATGTGTTTCAAAACACCAAACCAAAAAATATATGATTTATATCTTGTCAAAGTTAATTAGACATAATTTGCATATTAAGTTTCTCTTATAAAAATTTACGTTTTTTTAATTTAAATCGATACGTCTAAATGTCTAGACTTCTTTAATATGTCTCATATAAAGCAAATAAGATCGGATAGTGTCTATTTGGTAAAAAACCGATGACTTGAAATCTGGTTACAAATTAATTTATTCCAGAAAGTATTAGAAATCTTTTTATTCGTTACAACTAATTTGCAATGCAAAACTCGCTTTTGTGGCTTGGTAAATATTTGTTTATTAGCATGACATAAATGACTCAGTTTAATATAAATATTTATGTAACTCGAATAAGTAGTCAGCTCACAATTTAAAAGTTAGGAGACTGCTTTGAAATCGCCATAATAGAGTATACACTTAGATGTTTGTTTTTATTGTTTCTACATAGATTTGAACGTCATATTGTAATATTTAAGAGACTGTAAAAGTATACAGGATGTCTTAGGTATTACTGGCATCCTATATCTTAAAGTTCACCGTTTTCGAGGTACAGCGTGTCAAAGATTTCAAAATTCTTACTATATTTTTTAATTACTTGGAAAACCTTCTTGATATAATAATAATTCTAGGTTGTAATGGGATACCTTAGGTCTACTTATTAAGTATGTTTAAATATTGCCATTATCATCAGTGACGTAGAGACCGTATGCCATTGTTTTTTTTATAATTTTTTTACAAAGAAAAAAACGTATAATATTTATGTTTTAATTATTTTGAACAAATAATTATTTTATGCAATTTTCCTTAACATACATTGTATTCAAGTGTTGTTTATTTAAAATATCTCTGAATTTTATAGTTTGTGCATATTTCTATCAAATGCTGAAGGAAACTTGAAAATCCACTCTTAAAATTTTGTAGTTCGCTATAATTTACCATTGCATATTCCAAATAGGATTATTTCGGTTACTTCTACCGACTTCAACAAGATCTAGCTTTTTTACATAAAAAAGGTGGAAGAATCGATCCCCAAAATGTAACCAAATATTTGGAATTTTAAAAAAAAATATTTACAAAAATCGAAAATAAAATTCCTTGACTTCGGCACCCTCTTTTTAACCAACAATTGACTAAAGTAAGTTAATCTATTTTTTCTTTAGTTTTATTGGGTGTTTGCCACACTTCCGAAAAAATAAAGAGTAATTAATCAAGCCCTTGCGCCAAACGGCAGTCAAGGGTTATTTTTGAAACTAAGTTTGCCTAACCAAAAAATCTCACACTGAAAAAAGCAGATAAGTGAAAAATAACAAAAATCACATCAATAACGCGCACTTCCGTATTATTGACGTTTCGAAAAACTCTCTGTTTTCATTCTCAAAATACGATGCAGTAAAATAAATTAAAGAATAATTGTTTGTTCCAAATAATCGAAATTTAAAGAATCTTACTTTTTTATAAATAATCAAGGCGGTGGCGTACCATTTTTATTTTAAATAAACGAAGAATGCCACACGGTGTCTACGCCTCTGGTGATAATGAGAATATTTAAATATACTGAATAATTAAACTAATAACATCTCATTACAACCTAGAACTATTGCCGTTTTATCACTAAAGGGTTCCAACTAAATACAAAATATAGAAAAAATGTCATCATTTTTGACATTCTGTATCTCGGAAACGGTGAACTTTTAGATATCGGTATATTTGGGTATTTCTCAATTATTTTGACTGTATAATCATCTCTTACAAGGATGCCAGCAATACCTGAGACACCCTGTATAGTTAATCAATCAATTAAAAAATATCAAATCAAGTTTATCAGAGCTTCGAAACATTGTCTTTTTGTTGTTTAATTTGGCAATCAACAATGATAAAAACATATGAGTAATAGGTATGACAGAATCTTTATCTAAGAAATAAATTACTTTGAACTGGGAATATTTACCTTCTGGTTCTTCTTTAGTCCTGATCTCTTCGAATACTGCAAAATCCTCGTTTGGCACCTTCGAAGCGATATACATGTCTTCGGGGTCCACAGTGAGAAAATCTGCTTCTCTATCTTTAATTTTCTCAATGCACTCAAGCCTGAAAAAAATTGTTTACTGTTTAGAACGCAATCAATCGGTCAATGACAAACAACAAAATGGTCAAAATATTATTCGCTGTTGCAGACTAGTGCTAAAATTAAATTTCCGGCTTGTTTAAACAGTCATAAACACATAAAGTATTTTGTTTATGAAGTATTATTAAGTTGATAGTGTAATTTTCAAATTAGCATCTTAATTGATGATTGCACTCTAACTGCTTATAGAAAGTGATGAGCTGAATTCACGCTATTGCGAAATAGGCGCTCATCGATCATTTAAAGGAGATATAGGGTGTCTCAAACTCAATAGTATGGGCTATGAGCATACAAAAAATATAAATAAATTTTGGTGCATGTAGTGTTAAATGAGATGCGGTAAGCTCCATTTTAAATCGAAAGTATTACTTTTGGGATTTGACAGAAATGACTGATGACGTCATCAAGTATATTTTTTAGAAACATACCTAATTTTTGTTCCTCTTAAAAACGACCTTGCGACGAAATGAAGATGCATTTTTTGTTCATCAAATCAAATAATTGATCAAAGGGTAAGCAACAATGTTAATACAGTTAGACTGTTAAATATTTCGAACAAAATTCATGAAATTTTAAAGACCACTGGGTGTCATGAGTACAAAATTCACAATTTGGAGTATTTGCTTGAGCGCCACATTGAAAACAAACTTAATTATATAGCTCAAATTGTAGTGTAGAAACTGGTGATCAGAACCTTTTTCGGTACGTTCTTTCAACGGATGAAAGTCGGTTTGTTAGTAATGGTTTGTCAAACAGATACAACGAACACTACTGGTTCATTGAAAATCCCCACATTGGAAATCCATCCAGTTAAAACAAGGTTTACACAACACCCTCGTAGACATTAATCATTTGAAAGAAAAAATCACAAACGCTTTTAGTGGGCTACACGGGGAAATGTTACAACACGCAGCCCAAAAATAAATCAGACGAAGATTGGATATGTGTGTTGAAATGAGAGATCATATAGAGAATAGATTGTAATATATATGTAGTATAAGGGCGTTTGCCTCATTTTTTAAATTTACTTATTGTTTTTCTTTAGTTTTATTGGGTTTATGCCACACTTAATAATATAATTAATTAAATAAGCCCTTGCGCCAAACGGATCAGTCAAGGATTATTTTTGACACTAAGTTTCCCTAACCAAAAAAGCAGGTAAGTAAAAAATAACAAAAATCACATCACTATCGCGCACTTCCGCATTCTTGACGTTTCGAAAAACTCTGTTTTCGTTCTCAAAATAGTAGTAAAAATATTAAACGTAAGTATGTCAAGTTTGACAGTTTAAAATTAAATTAAATTAAAATTAAAGAAAAACTGAAATTATACCACAAATAAATAGCTTCAGACAATTAGTTATTGTTATCATCATCTTTTGCTATAACTGTATTAAAGAATTATCGAGTTGATCCTGGTGCTTTTATTTATTATTAATGACATATATGCACTTTAAATGACGAGCATTCAATTATTTTCCAACGACTACTCTTGATCCTTCCCCCGCTAATGTGACGATATTGCTTATAACGTGTAAACGGGAAGAAATACAGAAAATTTTCTGTATTAAAAGTTTATTAGAAAAAAGAGAGCTTTTTAGCAGGAAAAAAATTTGGAAAAAATATAATTGATGACGTTATTAATCGTTTCTGTCAAATTTCAAAGATAATACTTTCGACTGAAAATGGAGTCTATCTAATCCCATTTAACTCACCTGTCCCAAAATTTATTTAAATTTTTTGTATCCTTACAGTACGAGTATATATCGTGTTTGAGACACCTGTACTTGATTATCATTAATTTGTATTTTTATAAAACTAAAATATGTAACTACATATTTTAACAGAATTCTTATAGAGTGTATAACATTCGTCTTACTTTTGTATATCTATTTGTTTTTTATAAGAGTTATTTATTTAAATGACGGAAATTGTTATGGCCATGCGTACGCCACTGTGCATCATAATAAAATTTCGGGATTATCATTTATCGCTTTCTAAGAAAGTTAATGTTATTCTAGGCGACAGGTGTTGTTGTAAACAAAAACTAAATATGCATAGGTCACAGTCATCACTCATTCAAATATAAATTCTCCTCCTCAAGTGTGAAAACTGCGTCAAAGCCATGGTAGGCAATGAAAAAATAAGCATAAAAAGTACCGCAGTTTCGAATTTCAAGACGGAAGTGAACACTAGCTTAAATTTATTTGTAAATTATAGAGTACTTGTAGTATGTGATATGTATTCAAATAAGTTTGATCTCAGTAAATATGTAAAATTTTAATTAAAACACTTTTGGATAATTGTAAAAAAACTACTGTTTATAAGAACTTTTAATAAATCATAATTCGAAAATAACTACGAGTAGATAATAAATTAATGAGCAAGTAGCATGATGTAACGTATTACATTCTGCAAATAATACTAGCGATTTGATTACAATTTACTGTGATAAAGTATTATGTTACCTGTCCCTTGCTGGAAAGCAAACTATTTTTGCTGTGCTTTTGGTTTCCTCAGCCACCATCTGCTTACAGAGGTCGAGGAGATCCTCAGGTACACACATTTTATCTGAAAAAAGTTAGTGATTTAATAAATGAGCTTGAAATCTACAAGTTAAACAAATTGTTAATGGGTTTAATAATACGTAGTAAAACTGTACGGGCATTTGCATTTATAAAAAAATGTTATATATATAGGAACCCCCAATATTCTAAAGAGATGTCCAGGAGACAAAAGTGAATAAAAAAGCCTAATAAATATATGGTCGAATATCAACGATCACTGAGAAAGCAATCAAAATATTTCTACCTGAGTTAATTATTGTAATGCATCAGTAGAGCAAACTGTCTCTAATATCTATAAATAATAAACCGAAATTAATGAATTAAATTTTCAAATATACCACCGTCCGCCTCGATGCATTCGATGGGATAGCTCCTTTCTTGTCTTCACTTTTGTTGCATGTGCTAATTATTTAAACCATCTCCAAAGGCAGTAATCAATGTGGCCAATTTTGAAAATCATCTTGGCCAATCCAGCGTTGTTGTTAAGATGATTGATCACAACACGACTAAAATGGGCAGGGGCACCATCATGTTGAAAGTACATGTTTTGCCTAATATCCAATGGAACATTATCCACTAGATCTGTCAAATTTTTTTCTAAAAGTTCTACATATCTAGCTCCAGTACGACGACCATCTAGCACAACTGGGCCAAGTAATTGATTATTAATCATACCACACCACACGTTAATGCTGAACAGATGCTGAAAGTTCATGAAAACGAAATGTTCATTGTGATCATCACGAGTGAATT
Organism: Monochamus saltuarius; assembly: GCA_025584915.1. Lineage (NCBI taxonomy): Eukaryota > Metazoa > Arthropoda > Insecta > Coleoptera > Cerambycidae > Monochamus > Monochamus saltuarius. Next base: position 3,987,049 of record CM046726.1, read on the forward strand.
GAGCCTCATCAGTGAATAAAATGTATTTGTAAAGTGTATAGTTTGCGTGTATCGAATTTGAAAAATGCAACCGCAAATCATTATCATAGTCCTGAAGATTCTGGACGCGCTAAATATGGAAAGGTTTTAAACCATTTTTCTGAAAGACTTCTCATGCTTTAGTTTGATTAATTTGGAGGCGAGTTGCAATGCGCCTTGTACTTACACCAGGACTACGTTCTTATCCTATTACTATTTAGAATTTCTTTTTCCACAGCTAGACCAGGACAGCTTGCCTCTCAGATGTGATTCTCATAGTGGGAAACATTCCAGTTTCACGTGCATTGTTGAAGACTGTTTGACATTTCTATCTGTTTGGAAAGCGACGTCGATATTCAGCAACTGCACGATTAACGCTACCGTTGCAATATACATAAATAAAAATTATATCAACATGTTCTCGATGACTAAATGTGGCAGGCATTATGAAATTATGTGGACAATACCAAAACGAACGCACATGTAAAAATAAATGCGACAGTTGTAAAATAAGCGTTTAAATCACAAACGTCAAAATAAACGCGACAATTAGTAATCACTAATGTGAGTTTGGTTTACAATGCATGACATACTCAAAACAAAATATCAAATAATAACAGCTTTGGAAAAATAGCAATAAAAATATTTTCAGTGCTATATCCGTAACCGTTGATATTCGATCATATGTTTATTAGGTTTTTTTGTTCACTTTTGCCCTCTAAACATCCCTTTCAAATATTGGGGGTTTCCCCCAATCACCTTGTATAACAAATTTGTAAATCGAATACCTACTTATATTTGTAACATTTATGAAAAATTTATAGAATATTGAAACTTTTGTCACTCGAGATATATAAAACAGAACTTTGAATTGCTGTATGTACGATATTTTCAAGGATAAGTTAGCAGAGATCATTCTGTTATTGTTAAAAGTCTAGTTATATAAGAAGGTTATTCCTAGAATTATACTTAATTTAATTCCATGAAAGCTTATTTACAGGAAAGTCCAATACGATGCTCCGTACGCATGGGTATCAAGCATAGTACTGCATATTTATTTATAAGTATATTTAATGTACTTGCAACGTGTTAGTAATACAATGACAAAATAATAACAATAATAATATTTTTAACCAATTTGATATTCAAATTCTACAGTTTTTCTAGATTGCTGTTCTTAAAAATATACAACTGGCGACTTCGCCATTTTTTAAATAATTTAAATTTCAAATAATTTTAAACTAAATGGTATAATGTAAGCCTTCCACTACTGTAATTCCACTGTTGATTGAACATAGTGACATTGTTAACTGCTGTTATTTTCAGGACTGGCAGTATTAACAATAAGTTATAAGTCAACAACGTACATAGGTAAAAATTGTTAGGGGTATTACACAACCTAAATGTTATTTATCAACCACAAAATTGTATTTATAGAAATGGCATGATAGAAATGAAACAAAATATAAGTACTGTTAATTACACAGGCACACAAAATAAGAAAGAGTTCTGTGCCCGAGCTCCGAGCCTTGGTTCCCCATGTACTTTGGCTCCCGAAACCGATCCCGGGGTCAGTATATCCCAGACGTTCCGTATTTGCCGGCTACGGTAAAAAAAATTATCAAAATTGTGTGTGTATAGATTTTTTTAATTTTTTTTTATCTGAATCAATTTAATCCTGGATACGATGAATTCATATTTCACAGAAATGGAGCGCGGGAGACGAGATGAACCTATGATGGCGGATCAGTGCCGAAATTTGAAAAGGGATATGCCCCCAACCCCCCAAAAATAAAAAATATTGAAAAAATATAAAAAAATGTAAAAACATGAGCACAATACTTCTTACGTCAACGTCGTTAGCTCCGGGTCATACCAAAGGAAAGTAATTGTGACCTGTTCACAAATTTTTATGGAACTGCAACATTCTTCTCCTGAATCGTGTTTTTTCGATTTTGGCTGTCATATTGGAGTGTTAGGCGTCTATAATGAGGGTTTGTTATATGTTGGAGCCATTTTGCCGACTTTTATTCACTATGCAATGCTACATGAAGGCAATCCTCTTAAATCAATTCGATTCTGAATACGGTGAAATCATATTATGATTTTTTCTGACAATTTGAAATTTTTTAGGACCATTTCTCTGCCAATTCGTGGCCCTCAAGTAACAACTGGGATGTGCGAGATCGTATCCAACAACTGATTTATGTTTGGACCCTTCAATGGCACGGAGATAAAGGTTTGCGCTTATTCCCAGGGAATGGCCAAATTTTGGTATTTTTTTTTACCGTAGCGGGCAACGTCTGGGCTATACCGACCCCGGGATCGGTTTTGGGAGGCAAAAATACATGGCGAACCATGGGTCGGAGCTCGGGCACAGAATTTTTTTTTGTGTGTGCCTGTGTTATATGTAAAAAATATGCTGTAATTCTAAATCCCTGCATATGTGATTTTATTAGCAGTTTTCAGAATTGAATGCTTTGCATTTGAAATTAGAAACAGAAAAATGTTAAATAAACATATATTGTTTGTGAAATATGACTTCGCTTAAATTATTTACTAAAATGTTTATTGTGCATTACGTTAGCACAATATAATATCCACATATTTATTTAAAAAGTAATAAAAGTACCTACTGCTTTTTCATTACCTAATTAGAAAATGTTTTCTGTAAGTTCTATACTCGTTTCTTATCATAAAAGCGACTCAGCTTAATAGTTTTCGTTGAATCAAACAATGCAAACAATTAGGTATACGTTAGCTATAACTTGTTAGAAAAAATAGTATTAATATGTTTTATCCTGCTTCTCATAATGAATTACGTTCTTAGAAATTTAAAATGAACAAGAAGAAAGGAATAGTGGTTTTTAGGCTTTCACGGCCAGTGTTGTAATTTGATACATGGTGATTTTCCGGGTTGTTATGCCGTGACCTCGGTAACTGGTAGCTGCCAGAAACAGAGTTAAAATGCACATCCCTAGCATTAGCTGGGATACTTTTACTTTTTACTGAGGACTCAGTCGCGGCGAAGCTTTTGCAGAGTCACCACTGAAGATGCCGACAGTGAAGAGCGGCGAAACGTTTGGAAGCATGGGATGCGACCAGTTACAGCGGCGGCTACGGAACGCCTCGGAGGACCACCAGTATCCGAGAAGCGGTTCCGACCGTAGCAGTCGTAATACCAACAGTAGGAACCGAAATCAATATATGGACAGGCCCAGAGACACCGATAGCGGGTCTGTACCCACAGAGCCTAGCCCGAGAACAACCAGGGCAGGTAAAAGTATCCCAGCTAATGCTAGGGATGTGCATTTTAACTCTGTTTCTGGCAGCTACCAGTTACCGAGGTCACGGCATAACAACCCGGAAAATCACCATGTATCAAAGAAGAAAGGAAGCCAAGTATAAGCTTGTGAATGATTAAAGAAAGCACATTATAAAGTTTTTTTACAGCAGACGATATTTTAGTATACTCACCGTATCTAATAAATTACGTAAATTAGTTATTTTATGCTAGAGACGGCTAGACATGCATTTAATAAATAAGAATATCTGAAAAGAGAGAGAGATAAAGAAAGAGAGAGGTAAGTAAATACAGTCATTTTGGTTTGTTCGACCCAATATTAATAGTGTTACAGAACCTCAAAATGAAATGATTTTAATATTTCACTATTGAGTTGATCAATTTTTTTATTACTTATTTTATTAACAATCGTATAAAACCAAATTATCATTTGTGATATCCCGCTTCTTCTTTAAATAATCATATAAGTATTTTAGTTTTTTTGAAGGTTGCAAAATATATATTTATTTTTTTGCAAAAACTGTTATTATTTTGATTAGGCAGATAGTATTTTTGTGTATTACTAAATTATAACAAAAAAAATTTTTAAATGTAATTTCGAAAATGTCGTGAAATTGAATAACTTTCAAAATTTCCTACCACTTAACTGATTTCTGAATACCTTGTAAACATAACTTATCACAAAGATAAATGAACCGTATGAAAATTGCATAAAACACGTAGTAGGAGTTCCCAGAATTCAGGAATTATACAAACATGGCAATTAAATAATTGCATACATGTTGATAATATGTATCACCCTATTAATAAATTCATCATGTTTCTAAATATTTATGTTTCTGGGCAGGAATGGTAACGAGGTCAGAGCCCTCTGGTAAGATATTATGTACCAATGCAATAATAATTATAGTAGGTACAGGACAAAGCAAAGTCGCAGATACTTCATAATTAACCTTTTGTTCGGCACACTTATCTGTAAAAGTTGTTTTCAAAAATTCAAATTGTAACATCTACACTTACCTATATACAAAAAAATTACTCCTTGAACAGATACAGGGTGTTGAAGTTAAACTTTGTCATTTTTTACGTATAAGTTTGAAATTTAATAGTAATACTCTTTGTGGTTTAGACAATTTTCAAAGGTATTATAGTAAACGACGCGTAAAAAACAAACATAGAAATTGGGTGAGAGGAGTACTTCGCCCTCATTTATTTGACGTACGCCCTTGAATAACTTCTCGCAATATAGTAGTAATTTTTTGTTTGTATTATTTTATTACTCTTGATAATTTTTTGTAAACTCTTCTTTTTCGAGATAACTTCGATTTTTGAAAGTTATGCAACTTAACCCAATACAAACACACAAGGAACAATTTGTAGATAATTTACACAGGTTTTAAATATCTGATAACTGATTTTATACAAAGTGTTTCTGAAGATAAGGATAGCCAGCTTTACTATTTTTAGACAACGCTTATTCTGAATCGATGGAGAATATTAATTCACTGAGACTATCGTCTTAAGAATGCGACTGAATACTTTTGGTAAAAATCAATTCATGTTTTCAAAATATTAGATTTTTAATAATTCTAAAAGCCCGGTAATGCATTTCTGCACTCTATATAAAATCAGTTAGGATATTTAAATTATTTACAAATTGTTCCTTTGAAAGTTTCTTTAGAAACAGATTTTTAAAATTGCTTCTTTGTGGCTATCTCAACCTTGCAATACTTCGAATTTATCTCGAAAAGGAGAATTTAAAAAAAATATTATGAGTAATTAAATATTCTACATAAAATTTTATGGTATTGGAAGTACTTGACCATAAGCGTATGTCACAAAATGGAGAAGGCAAAGTATGCTCAGTTTCTACGTTTGTTTTCTAGACGTCGTTTATAATACCACCCTTTAGGATTTGGTCAATCACAAGAAATGTCTCTATAAAATTACTAACTGATATGTAAAAAAATACGAAGTTATTCCGGAAAAACAATTTTAAAAGTTCCTGTATCTTTTAACGGAGACGCTTTTTATGTAGATAGGTGAGTAAATGGTCATATTTTATCTCCAAAAATATGCAGGGCGACCTGCTTTTTCGTTACACCCTGTATAGATTAAATAACGGAAGTAATTTTGGAATAAATTCAGCTAATTCCTTCAAAGTACAAAATAAATTTATACACGTACTTGCAATATTTACTGCATACATTATTTGCCTATATTGGGAATGTTGGGTTCATTTCAAACAAGAGACCTTGACAAGTTAGTCCATAATTTTATGACACATGAAATTGTAAATATAAAATCTGATTCCTCCGATCTCCACCAAAACGTGTCTTTCAAAATTTAATACATTAAAAATGTTTTATGTGCTATTGATTTTATTTAATTTCAGTTCATATGATTTAATAGAGAAAACGAAATAAATCGAAACGACGCAATTGAAAATCTAATTGAATGGATAATTCGAATGAAAACCGCCTATCTGTTTCATTAATTAATAAAATTAATTGCTTTGAAGTAATTTGCTCTGTCTCCGATCGACAACAATGTTTTGCCAATATCTGCATAATACATAAATATTTTGTTTCAAATCTAAACTTGTGAGATATAATAGAGTGTGTATTTAAAAGGTCTTTACACAATTCTACTACATATTATTTGAAAACCAAAATAAGTCGATATTTTAAATTAAATATTCCAAATATCTTTATTTACGGACGAAGAGAGTTGTGAGTATAAAGTTTAAATTACTTGATTATACTCATGGTTTTTTCTTAATAATTGGTAATTAAATTAGAAGTAGATTTTATGAAAGCTTGAATATACAGTAAAGAATAAGCTAGTTTCCTTGAAAAAAATAATGTAATTTAAATCAATTTACGTTATAAGGCTAGAGATGGTATTTTTTATGTTGGGTAATTTTGGTAGAAAAGGTTTTTGTGAGATTAACGCGAATATCTAATTGAATTGAGTTGAATGTAAAGGGCGTTCTGAGCACCTGTGCCACTATATTATTCCTTTCAGTTTTTTTTTTAAAGAATAGAGTTATTTGAAAAATGTGTAGTTATTTTGAAATAGCCTTCGATTGGTTTAAAAAAGGTATACCTGTTGATGTCGTCAAAGTGCACCATTTAGAGAGAAAACTGTGCTAAGGTAAGCTGATTTAAATTACATTATTTTTGTCCAAGGAGGCAGGTCTTAAAGTAAGGTCCATTCTTTACAGAACGCTCTGTATAACACTACTATATAGGATACCCAAACTGTAATATTTGCAAAGATTTACATGACGAAAAACAGTATATTGTACTCGTACTACAATAATACTACACGTATAATTTTGTTATAACATGAATACATCTTGCAAAGTTTCTTCCTCATCTCAAGTCTTTTACTTAAACCGCTGTCTTACAGTGTCTCTATAAAAAATGACAAAACTGACAACTACGAAAGAAAATTGATAAGTGTCCATGCGTAAATATAGTATATAATAATATTTCAGGTAATAATAGCTCTATTCTTCATTTTAACTGGAAGGATTAACCTGGAAGTCGAGGACTTGTGCGGGCGAGAGGGCGGCATATTATTATTTAGTAAATTGCATTTAATGGAGAAATGATGTAAACTTAGAAAACTTCTTTAATTAAGGTGATGGTCAAACGTCGACCAGGATCAATCTCCTACATTGACCGAAGCGTTCTTCCATTCTACTATGCCTGCAGAGATGGTGTCAACCCTCTCAAGAAGCTGACCTCGGTCTTCATCAGACTCACGACCGTAGTAACATCGGTTCAAGTGCTGATGCGTTAACCAGCCCGCTCACGACCCACCCAAAATTATGAAATAAAATACACAAGAGGCGTTTTGTGCAAGAAGTGAAAGTTTTAATTTGTCCCTTTAACCATTAAATTCATAACTTAAAATACGCGACGGCAAGATAAATTGTGTAAAATTACTTAATGTAGGTACTTGCTTCTCCCGTTTTGCTGGTTCTTAATTATTTTGATGCATAGTTATGATTTTATATTAAGAAATAATCATTTATTTATCGTAAGGTGATTTGAATACATTGTAAAATTTATTTTTAAGAGACAGTTATCTACGCAATTTGCCACACAATTTTAGTGTTACATCTACAAATTTTATTCGATGTATTAATTTTGGTTGAATTTAGGAAACTCGAGACCAAATAAAAGCTCATAAATATTCCATTTATCTAATTGTTATTCCTCTTAATCTATTAATGTATGATTTACGACATGCAATTAGTACCTACTAATTTTATAGACAAATTAATTAATTGATAATTAATTTATAATAATGGACAAAATTTAAAAATCGTTGAAATATGTATTATTTATATTACATGTCAGATATACAGAGTGGTGAGTAGATGTTTTTGAATGTGACAAATCATAATCTATTTTCTATTTCAACATATTTTCTAGAGGGTGTAAGTAATATCTACCATATTTGTACGTAAAACTGAACGTAACTTTTTTTATCGTAACGTTATCACGCTTTTTATTAAAAAATCTTACACCTGCATTGTTTTTGAGGAAAAAAGATGTCATATTTGTCAGTATTGTCATTATTCTCAGAAACTGGCTTTTTCATAAATTCCCTTGCAAATTTGATATGTTGAAGGTAGATCGACAAGCAATAAAATTTGCACTGGTGAAAATGTTACTGATAGTATTTTTCAACATGCAACGTTTTTAAATTGGAAGTCATACTGGATCTTTCGGATCCAGATAGTCGACAATTCAACCACAATAGATTAGATCTGGTTGAATTGTCGTATTCCCACTACCAAAAGTGAAGTTAGATATTTATAATGTTTTCATTAAAGCAAGTTAGTAAACATTTAGATATATTAATGTATTTAGATAATTATTTAATAGAGCTTTGTCTGTGGAATTGTTCATTAGCATACCTAGATGTTTGGTATCAGAGAGCATATATATGACTTCATTGATAGGAATTGTAGGAGATTTGATTTATATTAGCTTAAAATACCTTTCATAAACAGTAAAAGCTAATAATAAGGAATATATGGATAGATATTGTGGGTGTAATTCAACGCAGGTTGGGGCTTTTGTCCACTGAGTAGCTAGTTTCCTAAAAATTTTCAAGTTGATACATTCAAAGACAGTGTAATTATTACAAAAAAATCACGTTTATTAAGCCATATTGGCTTATCGTAATATTTTGAAGTGAAAAATCTATCTCTATAAAGAATTAAATCAGGTGAACACAATTTAAACTACTTTTATGAACTTTTATGAATGAAATTTATTTCATTTAAAACATTTGAATTCAGTTCTAACTGTCCTGCAGAAACGTCATTAATATGAATAAAATAACAATAAAGCATTTTATTACACAGGTGTACCACATTAGATCATTTTAAAATGTTACTATCATGTACGAGGAATAGTTCTTGTTTACATTTTAATGAACTGAGAATGTGAATCGCTGAATTAGAAAACTAGCCCAAAACAATTTTTTAGAAAAGTCTGAACAGCATTCAGATAAAAAATTAATATATTGTGTTAAATATATAAGTACGGAGACATTTAGAAAGTGTACCGCTTGGATATGTGTACTTACATTCGTTTCTTGCACTTCGCCTATACCTCCAGACACGGCCAGTAACTGCCTGGGCAGTTACGGCGACGACAAAGATCAACGCCAAGAGCTTCATTTCACTGCACAGTTGGCATTGAAGGCAAATCTTGCACTAACACCGGTTTTTGGTCGGTCTTCGCTTTTATAATGTATGCTGTGCCAACATGAAGGATCATGTGTAGCTTAAACAACAATAACATTTTCAATATGGTAACTCCCCGTGGATATTTACGATTGCTTGAACCTTCCTCTAGTTCAAGGCGATATCTGTTTACAGAAAATTGCTTGGTAAACACATATCAGATTATTCTATTTTTCGACCACCTATAGGTATCAAAAGTGTGTTCCTCCAAAATATTGCCTGTTATTAAAGCCAGTTTACTTTTTCTATTTTGGACATTTCGGGAAAATAAGCGTTTTATGTAACATATTTACTAAATGCTATACTATACAGAGTGTTAACAATACGTTTGGCCAAGCTTCACCGACATATTCTTTCTTATGAAAACAATTGGGGTTTAATCTATACATGATACTGCAGGAAACAACTACTCCGCGGACTAATGCCCCGACCGGCATTGAATTACTCCTGCAGTATCTGTGCGAACAGCCAAGAACCCTTGTCAGCCACTCCACCAGACATAGACCGGTTTCGGGCTTGTTAGCCCTCATCAGTATGCTATAGGTAAGATGACCGACAATTAAACTGGCTGTTCCTTCATATGTATGTTCACGTATAAACTGAGTGCAGGTGAGATATAAGTGGCCTGCTTACTTCCTGCTCGGCCTAAGCGGTTCGACTTACAGGAAGCGACCTACATTGCAGCAGGTACTTACTTACTGCTGCACTCAATATTTAATTTTAAATAAAAATTTTAAGTTTCCTAAAAATAGTTACATTCTCTAATAAGCTCTCTTTTTCTCAATCTTTTTATTAGACAAGTAAATTAAAATTAATTTAATAATTAATTGTTGTTCATGTTTTCTTTTTCAGATATTTTTATTTTTTTCTAATAAAGTTTTAAAAATTATGATCAATACTTAATTTATTTATACTACCCACAATATCAATCCAAATATTCCTATTCTTAGCTTTTGTGAATTTTTTACTAACGGAATCAAAAGCTTGTAAACAACAATTTAATTAAAATAATGTTCAAACTCAGGTCTATTTTCTTATATAGAATGAATATTGTTTTTCCAAAATTAAATCGACCATTTCTGAAGCTCATCTGAGTAAGGTAGAAATAAAACCGATATAATATATTCGCAGAAATCTTGCAACCGCCTCTAATGATCATTAAAAATGAATGGAAACGTCTTTATAATAGTTTCTATAATCGATACTAGTCACATCATTTTGCTTATGCATCCTTCTTTTTTCAGACTTGATTTTCTTTGCACCAATTCTAGCTTCCAAGAAAACAATACCATAGACTTTCATCTTTTATCAAAAAGTTTCTCTCTGAATTTAGATTTTGCTAACAAGGTCGATGGCACCTTTGCTTTTCGAAAGGATATCATACATGAGGAATTCAAATAACAGACACAAAAGAACTCTTCATATGTATACTTTGGCAGCGTTCTCTATTTGATTATGTCGAAGTTTATTGGCAATATTTCACACTGCTCATTTGTCACAGCGAAAAGAAAATAGATGTTTTCAAATTATGAACACACGAAATGAAACGGTTATATATAGGTACTTCATACTTTGTTGTAAACTTACATAGTTTAGCTTGTTATGTATGTTTATGTGTATTTTATCTGATTATTTCTCATCCAGATTTCTTTGTTGATTTTATGTAAAAACCTAAATACAAGTTAAAAAATTTTAAAAGTTGCCTTGACTCAAATAAGATCTCAAAGATATATTTGGTAAGTGGGGGCAAGTAGAAAGAGAAAATTCATATCAATAAAAAAAGTTAAAGGTTTTCAGAAAACGGTAAATTTCAATGGAGTGTCAAACTTTAATATTATTGTTAAGTTTTTGATAAAACAAAATGATTTTGTCCACGACTATCCTATACTATTATTTACTAGTGCATAATGAAATCATTATTCAATGATTTCATAGAATCGGGAATGAACTAGCAAAATAAAAATTCTCCAGTGTCAGCAATTGAATCTGCACCTCCTGTATGAAAGTCAAACGCTACCCTCAAATATACCAGTTACGACCATATTAACATTTTCCAGAATGATGGTATATAGAAGCTCACTGACTAAAGTTTTATTTGCTTTCTTAAATTCATCAAGTGAACGACTAATGTTAAACTTGAAAGTAAGGTGTTTTCACAGTTTTGAATTGTATATTATGTCATGAGTGTCAAAATATATGTCAGTGTAATGTTTCCAGTAAAAAGTTTGCTAAAATATTGTTAATAGTCGTGGACAAAGTATAGTATTTTATTTGCATATAATGGCTAAATTGACTTGATATACTATTATTCATTCTAAAATAATTATACAGGAGTTACAAAGATAGTGTACCAGAGAAGTGATAGTTATTTGATCTGTACTGGTTTTCCAGATTGTTATGCTGTAACATAGGTAAGTGGCCGGTGCCAGTAATATAATTAAAGTATATATCACTAAACTTATCGTTGACTTGCCCTTGTGTTCTCGGGCTAAGCTCTGTGGGAAAAAGGTGAAAGAGGCCCGTATATTAATTTCGATTCTTGTTCATAGTGTTATCGCTGGTACGCAGTCGCAGTCTCCCCTGACACGTCCGGTAGCCGCTCTTACAACTGGTCGTATCCCATGCATCGGACTGTTTTAACACGGAGTCGTAGGTGTCAGTATTTTTAAATGTGATTTATTTGCCAAAAGTTCTATGGCGAAACCAAATTTTAAGCAGTTTTCAATAAATAAACTGATAGATAATGATACAATTTTGTAATATATCTAATACCATAACTTTTATTTATGCAAAGACAATTTTTTTTATCTTGTTAAATGGTATGGTAATGGTAAATAAATGTTTTCTGAAAATAAACCTCACCCGAAAAATGCCTCTATACGGGGTGTCTCAGGTATTACTGGCATCTTTGCAAGGGATGATTGTGCAGTGAAAATAAATGAGATTGTCCTACATATACCTAGGTATATCTAAAAGTTCATCGTTCCTGAGATACAGGGTGTCAAAAATTTTGAATTTTTTATTATACTTTTTATTTACTTATTTCTATTGTCATCAGTGGCGTAGAAACCCTGTGTGACTCTTTCTATTTGCAATAAAAATAGTACGTCACTTTCTTTATTATAAAAAAAGCGTAAGAACTTTAAGTTTTGATTATTTCGAACATATAATTATTATTCTTTGCAATTTTCTTTGAAATGCTTTGTTTCAAGTAATTGTTTATTTAAAATATCTCTGCATATCGTAGTTTGCGCATATTTATATCAAAAGTTGAAAATCCACTCTTAAAATTTTGCACATCGCCATAATCAACCATTTTGAGTAACATTTTCAAGTAACATTTACTATACCGCTATACCCGATATGACTGCTGAGAAAAATTTGAAATTGGGTGGGTTTATACTAGATGGTGCCATGAATTCGTTGAGGTCATTTATACATTTATATTTTTAAATGGGACACCCTGTATTTTTTGACATTTTTGGAATCAATGGATCCATTTACCTATGGCAGAACCAAATTTCTGACACATTTTCTGGATTAAGTATTTTTTTTTTAAATTTTTAAAAATAAAGCTGGAAGGCCGCGACTGGCAGAAATTATTTTATTTTTTCTTTTCTTGACGGATTTTAAAAATTGTTGTACCACAAAATTCAGAAAAAAAATTAAAAATCAATAGGGCCCATCCTCTTTACATTTGAAAAAAAAAGAGTTTTTAAGGAAATACAATAAACCGATATTTTTAGTGGTAATAACTAAAAAAATGTACAAAAATATTCAAATTTAGAATTTTTTCCATAATTAAAAACAAAAAAGAAAACAATTTCTCCCAGTCGCGGCCTTCAAGTTTTATTTTTAAAAATTAAAAAAAAATTATCCAGAAAATGTGTCAGAAAATTGGTCCTGCTATACGTAAAATGATCCGCTGATTAAAAAATGTCAAAAAATACAGGGTGTCCCATTTAAAAATATAAATTTATGGTCATTTTCCGAAATGTGATAAAATCCGAAATGACCTGAAAGAATTTATGACACCATCTAGTATAAAACTACCCAATTTCAAACTTTTATCAGCAGTCATAAAAAAGTTACAGAGTGTTCCCACTTTCTGCTGTCACCAGGTATTTTCAGTGGCAAAGGCGCTTTACCTAAAATCAAAACAATTTTTTGAATATTTCAAATAGGATTATTTTGGAAACGGTTACTCCTAACAACAACAAGGTATACCTTTTTTCACATAAAAAAGGTAGAAGAATCGATTGTTTTAATAGTCAGGTGTATACACTAAACCGCAAAAAAGTTCTGCCAGTTAAAAGAAGCATGATATGCCATAAGTTGCGCCCTCTACTAGTAGGGTCAAAATTAGAAACAAATTTGAATTTCTCATCCCCAAAAAGTCCCGTCTCCAAAGTTTATGCAAATATAATTTTACTTCGACATTAGCAACGCGTGACTAAAGTAGCTTAGCATGATCACATTATTTTGTCGTCGGGAATCTACTCTGGCCCTAAGCTGTATTAATTTTGGGACACCCTATATTACTGAACCATAATGCACCTCACCACGCACAAACTACGAAATGCAGAGATATATTTAACTAAATATGAAGCATTTTAAAGAAAATTAAAAAAAATGATTTGTTCTAAATAATCAAAATTTAAAATATCTTGGGTTTTTTTATAATTAAGACATTGGCGTACTATTTCTATTTTCAACGAAAGAAGAGTGCAACAAGGTTTCTGCGCCACTGGTGATAATAGACTTATTAGATATCTCATTACAACCTAGAACTGTTGCTGTTTTATCACAAAGCGTTTCCGAGTAAATAAAAAATATAATAAAAATTTCCTAATCTTTGACACCTGATATATCGGTAATTTTAAATATATATTTGGGTAAATCTCTCTTATTTTGACTATACAATGACCCCTCCCAAAGATGCCAGTAATACCTGAGGCACCCTGTACATATAATACTCATTAAGCACAATCACATCAGATGAAATTTTATTATCTGTAAGCTGAAATGAGACCAGAAAAGCAATTGGCAATGACTTGAAGAGGCAAAGCCTAATTGAAGTTCTTGGCTATTTGATAAAATTACCATCAATGGTTCATTAAATAAAATTTATAGGAAGTAATTTAATATTTTGTCTACGTATCCCCATGAGATGCCATTAATGGATAAACTGAAACAGCTTCATTTAAGGTTGAACAGTGTTTGACCATTTCATGTAATTACATGGCAGTCTTAACAATAAAAAGTTATGGGACCACGGTACATAATCTATTATAGGTCTTCACATGTCTGGCCTGTACCATAAGAAAACCGTCAATGACTTCAATGGCCCATTTATATACCGCAATTCTTGTGTTTGATGGCTATATACTTTATTTAAAGGACATCTAGTATATAAAATTATTTTTATAATCAAAGTTTATTGAGTAGATTCAGTTCTGCTGAACTGCCACTTGACTGAATGAGCTACGCTATTTCGTCCATTATTTATAACTAAAGTTCGCACTTCGTTTGCAGATTTCAGGTCTGGTTGGCAACGATCTTAATATTTAAATATACTTTATTTATATTAAAACAAATTTAATCTTATTTATGTCATCTAATCACCAGACGCATCCCATTTATTTACCCACAGGTGCTCGATTCTCGAGTTTAGTAGAACACATTCTCTCAGAAAGTAACGTATATTTTCATGAGAAATGCAAATCTTCATTGCCATTGTAGTTATTTCCTATAAAAAATTGGGGAATAATTTCACATGATTTTTACTGAAGGAATACAGGGTTAACTATGACTAAGTACAAATATTTTAAGAGGGGATAGAAAAAAATAAGAATTAACAGAATTTCCTTTCAAAAAATTTCCAAACTTATTTATAAAGCGAAAAAAAAAATGTTTTCGATATTATATTAAATCCTTATTTAACGCCGCCAATGCGAGAATCAGAGTATGCAACCAGCAAGCTCCGGGCATGCAACAGTCGGCCACAGTCGGCAGTCGGTCCAGTCAAGTCGGTTCGCTGTCATGTTATAATTTAATTCCTGTGTTTACGTTGTAGTTTTGTGTTCTTCTTCAGTTTTTAGTGCCTTATTTTAATTTAAAACGTTTTATAGTTAATAAATAAAGGAATATGTGTCAGGTACAGATATTTTCCCACAATATAGTTCGCCGGTTTGTTTTTCTAGGTTATGGGACGAGACTGCCGCGGGTGTTAAACGTTTTCTGTTATCTATTAGAACCTACCTACTCATCCCTTTCTTCGATTTTGTTATAATACATAGGCTAACTGTACCTACGGGAAGTGTGTTTATCCGGTAGTGAGTGAAAATGTAGTTTTACCAGTTTGTAACTAAATAATGAGAAACGAATGCAAAATACTAGAGCTGACTGGATTAACTGTTACCTGCCTATCAGGTATTATTACTAATATGAATGTTAATTTTTGTCGTTTCTGCATTTAGAAACACTGCAAACGACCGCATGGAAGTTGTTGACAGATGTAATGTCAACTATGGATCTAAGTCATAAGCCCTCTCAGTCGATACTCATCATAGGCGCCGACTTTCCGTAGGAAAAAAGGGTTTTGCTCCATTTTTTTAATATCGAGCTAAAATTCTGGAATAACTTTTTTATTGTTTTTTAGGGCTCCCTGAGCACGTGGTTAAAATTTTTGTACTTAGTCATAGTTAACCCTGTATAAATCTTTAAGAATACACATAGATAATAATATATTCAAAATTAATTCCCGCTCGAATTTATTTCCCTACATTCGAGAATCGATGCATAAGTGTTGTTTTTATTTAGTCTTACAGCAGGCTACTATTCGTAAAAAATAGTTGCAATGGAACCGTACATTGGGATACGTAGTTAGAAGCAACATCATATAACTACCTCCATTTTGACGGAATAAAAAGTATTCTACAGCGACTCAAGTGATACTACTTCTAATTTATCTGCTTAAGAGATATTTAGCGATCCCAGAATTTGTGAAGATTTAACATACATGCATTTTAATTATTCACCTATCCCTTCAGTTATTCGCCGTTTTGAAACAACTGTAACTACATCAGATACTCAATAAATAACGCAGTAAATAATGTTTTTTATTTGCGACAGTTTATTTCTCAGTTATATGGACCTAGTGCTGAACGTGTGGAGAAAATAAATTATACCGATTTGCAGAACAATCTGGGGTTTCTTGATAGGTACCTATAGTAGATCTTTTTATTGGCAAAGAGGTAGATTTTTTTGAACACGCCCTACATGTGTCGTCCATGAAAAATTGTACATGCTTTAAATATACCCCTCTGTGGACATTGAACACACGTTTTCGAAACCGAAATGGATTATTAGCGACAAACGCCACAGCCTAACACCTGCACATTTACAGCAGTTGCTGGTTATTCAATTTTATTCCAGTATTACAAGTGAATAGTTATGTAAAGTGTTTTGAAAACTAATAAACCTAATATGAATAATGTTGAATATCATAAATTACCAGTGGAAAGAAGGGAAAAAGTTGATTTTAACTTTTTCTAGGTTTTTTACAAACATTAACTGCTAAGTGCGCCCTGATAATAACGCCATCTGTAAACTAGGTGGGGGCTTTATTTATGACTTATTAAGGAAACTTGCAGTTTCTATACTTTATAACGTCTATCAATCGACCATTGTCGACAATCGACCATATCGATTGTTACATGTGAGCTCCGAGCGGGACCGTAACCGATCGAGAGTAACCACCAAATTCGTAATAAAGTCCATATTTCCCATTTGTATGTAAGAGTCTCGCAAGATTCATTCAAGAGTCTTGCAAAATTGTGAGATAAGAAATTTGCGAGACTTTCCCAAGACAAGACATGATGTAGCAAAATGGAGCAATAACAAGAATGTAAAGAGACTCTTTCTTATTTTACAAGACAAGACAAAACTGTTTGATATCTTCTCTTAGCCAACACTACACACCACTAGATTAAATTTTAAAAACAAAAACAAAATTATTTCAAACGTAAACAAAAAGTTATGGAATGATTAATTTGTATTATTTATAAGCTCACAAAAACAACCCCGAACTGATCCTCCTAGCTTAAGAGTTTATTTTTGTTATGATTATAGTTGTTTACTAATTGATAATCCTATAGACTCTTGCAATTTTTTCATTTTACCGCAATTTCCAAATACATATAACCACAAAATATGACCATGATTTCATAATCAGTCACTGTTTCTATGAATAATTTAAATGCGATTATTATGATTATGATATGATTATGAAGCTATGAATTCTAGTTAATATTAATGCAATCTTTTTGACCCGACCTATATTATTTTTATCTATAAAAACGCTGGTGATAGTTCCCCATCTTGTACTTTCAAAAAACCCACTTTGCATAAAATTCAGTTTTATCAAATTACTGATTAAATGGTGTGGATTTTAAAATTTTCCTTGGAAAAATAAACAAACAGTTGCTTTAAAAATAACAGCAGATGATAACTGATGATGACACACATCTACACTTCTTGAGTCCATTGGTCAACATAGAATATTATGAAAAGTACACTGATAAAAATGATTGTAAATTTACGTGTTGTTCACATCATACATTAATATAAAAAATGGCAAATACGTACTGTATCACAAGAATCTTCATGTGAATACCGTACATTTACATCTTTCATGTAAAATTACATGAATTTTTCTAAAAATACCTACATAATGTTGTAAAATTACATTTCATGAGCACAAAAACACGGATTCACTGTAAAAAAAGCATATTCATTCATAAATAGTAATTTTCCGTTACAGATATGCGTTAATCTAGACGTAATATTACTTTTAGATTTACATTGATTAAAATAAAAATCTATTTTAAAAATTCAAATATTTATATTAAAAATATAACCACCTTCGAGGAAAACAGATTCTAATAGTTTGAGATATATACAGTGTGACTTATTAAGAACCAATATACTCTTCTAAAATTGGGACATCCCATTCTAAATATTTTTATATCTACGAGTATATATTATTCTTCTAAATGTATTGTTGAACCTATTACAATGTTCCAGCTGCTAATACACAGTCTACTGCGATTTTTTTGCGAACAGTTTTTTCGAAAATTACTTTAGGGATTTTTTTATTCTTCAGCATTACCTAAAACCCCTGTAAATCCCTCATTCTAAATCACGAGGATTAGCCTAGAACTCAAAAATTTGTGCGGGCGAGGGGCGTAGTCCCTAATTATCATTCTGTGCAGAAAAGAGGGAAACCTGGAAAATTTCATTATGTATAGCGGTATAAATCTCTCACATTGACCGTGATCTTAACAGACGGTATTCTATAATAATTGTGAATGGAATGACACAGGTGAGTTTATAAACTTTTTAAAGTAAACTGTTAAGTGCTCGGTTCACTCAAAATCAAATTATTTTTAATAATTTTGTGTTCTTTGAACCCTTCCGAAATAGCACGCCTATGGAATCTTATCCCCTGCAACCCTCAACCCCTCTATGTTGTGTTCTACTATTTTGGAACTCGGATATAACTAATTAATTTCATCATTATCTAATCTGATTTTAGGTACTTACATTTCATATAGTGCTTATTTAAATAAAAGTGTAAGATATGTTTTAATTGGCTTCCCTTTAGTTTAGACATTTTTTTAAAATTTATATTCAGTAAGAAGGGCAATTATACCATATAACTAATTATATGGTTACATTATCCTAAGATAATGATGCCTTACAATAGGCTAAGATGGCAAACATATTAAGATATTCAAACATATTTTATTATGTTAAATATGGGGAAAGATAAAATAACGCGGTGTAGTAATGCTACATCAAGCTACCATTCGCTACTCCATGCCACAGACACGAAGCGTTCTACATCGCAGTAGAAACCATGTAAAGCTAGCGACCTCTATCGCGATTCGGCGATAACGCAGTTCCAGGAACCAACTACCCTGCGGGCTAATGCCCCGACCAGCATTAAATTACACCTAGAAAACCTATACAATCAGCTAAAGTCACTCGTGTTTTATCCCAAATACATAGCATATTGCCCAAGTAATAAATGGTGTCATGAAAGAATTTGAATTTATCTCTACTCATTGTTATTGTGATAGGATTAATTTGATTATTTAATTTGTTTGAAATTTTTGACATTGTAGTTAAACTTTTAATGTTAAAGTGAATAATAAAAATTGGGGTTGCGATTTAAAAAAAGGGGGTGAAGTCATACCTGTCATAAAATATGTTGAACATGTTCGAAAGGTTCTACTCGCTCTGTACAAATTTTAATGAATTTGTTCCAACCTTTTCGTTCTCACTGTATGGGATAGGTCAATAACCTTCGTTATTATACAGGGTGTTTAAAGTTCAGTGAGGTAACATTACCACTTTAGAAACTGTTAAAGATAGAGAAATGATTAAAACGAAGAAAAGTTGCATAACTTTATAAATAATAATAATCGAGAGATAAATTGAAATATATTTGTCAATTTCTGCGATTTAAGAAAATGACTAAACTTTTAGATTTCGATTTTCATTGATATCTGCAAATTATTCGAATCGTTTATATTGTTTTAAAAAACATAACAAAATGATATGAATTTTAATTTACAAATTCTGTTTATATAAATTTGTTTTATGTATCATGATATAACTTTGCTAACTCCGAATTTACCGAGAAAAACGTAAAGAGTTGAGTTCAAGTGTATCTCGTGTCCGGTTTAGGTTTGTTTCTTTGATTTACAATTTTCGAGAAATTGACAAATTCTGGTTATATATCTTTTTGTATGTATTATGATATAATTTTACTAATTCAGAATTTACTGAGAATAACGTAAAAAATTTAGCTCAGGTGTATCTCGTATCCGGTTTGGGTTTGTTTCTTTCATTTATATTTTTCAAGAAGTCGAGAAATACCCCAAAAAATAAAAATACTCAAAAGGCACTAAAATAAATAACCTTAAAAGATATATGGCTGTAAATAATTATTTAAATGTTTGACATTATTAACCTTTAACACATTGATAAATATTTATTAAATATAAACGAACAACAATATTTATTTGTTCCAGGAACAACACTATACTTTTGTTGATAATTTTCTGTAAATATCGAAATAATTACATACTTGCATAAATATGTTTTGTATAAAATGCTGATATTAAAACAATGAGAATAACTTAAAATTTTGAGACTCGATAGTAAGCATCTTTAAATAATTTAACTACTTTGACTAAAACTAAATAATGTCTAAATCCGGTAGTTCTATGACAGAAAATTTCTTAGAGAGGGAAGGTTCAAATAAAAACTAAAAAAACTAGATAAAAGCAATAGAATTGTATACTGAGTACAAGAACCAAAGAGAGGGGAAACAAAATAGTTAGATAATATCAATAGCCAAATATGTTATTGCGTTGTTTTAATACCTAATAAATATACCAAATTTTTATTTAACGAGGAATGTGTAAAACATGAACAGTATTATTGTAGTACATATAACTATATAAATAATATAGGAGTACTGTTAGTTGCATAGCCATAAGTATTATAGAAGCTAATTTTAAATACAAATTTATAACGAACGCCACATCATTGTTATAAAAAAACACTTCTCTAAATAGTTGCCGTGTAGGTATATGCAGAATAAATTTTCTACTGTATTATTATAGAAAGGTATTTTAAGCTAATATAAATCAAATCTCCTACAATTCTAATACAGTAAAAAATGTTACAAAAGGAATATATGGGTAGATATTGTGGGTGTAATTCAACGCTGATTGGGGCTTTTGTCCACAGTGTAGTTAGTTTCACACAATATTATTAATCCCTAAAAATATATAAAAAAATATATAAATTTTACTTGTAATTTTGTTTTATTTTGTCGTACAACCAATAAAGTTTCAATGATATTATCGACATACATTTGGAATATGGAGAATGTAATTGTAATTCTTTAGTATCACAGCCAACAATTGTCAAATTATACTGGATCCATAGTAAAATACTTTGTTATATTAATATTTTTAATTGTACATGCCACGTTATATGAACAAAGCACTTTACATTAATTTTTTTTCCAATATATTTGTTGTATTATCGTTTGAGTATTTGCAAGGTATTATAATATTTAAGAAATTTAAAATATTGATGTATTTTTTAGTATATTGCTCAAACTACCCGCCACCACGCCACTGCTATTGGGAATAAAAGGGTTTGCATTTTTTTTTATAAACTAAACAAATTTTCTAAGTAGTAAGTGTAAACGGAACATCCATATTTGATTTACCTGTTTTCTGTAACTCGAGTTTAAATATACTTTGAATATACAGTGGCTTCATACAGGAGTATAAACCCACCCTGCATAGAGTCACTGTATTTGAATAGGATTGTACGCGACATCTTTTGCTGCCTTTTATAAATAGCGAACACAGACTCCTAGATTGAATTTGAGGTTACCGAAAGATTATACCTAATTATTGTAAAATATAACGAAACATATCATTATAGTTTAATAATAATTTCATTTGTTATATGATGGGGTAAATTTGTAATTAAATTTGTTCTAATATGAGGTAGAATAAAGATAGTATACACTTATTACAACTTATATGTCGCTGATACACAGTCATGTGCATTTTGTACAAATATTTTTAATACAGGATTTGCTGTCGGTGAGGTACGTAGCATCTAAGGATAACTGATCGTGAGAATTCACAACTCTGATTTCAAATGATAAACCAAGCTATTATGATTTACGATTACCTGCAGATGCAACTTTGACCTCGCTTTTTGCCTTTTTTTTCTCCTCGTGCAAAGTATTTCATTATACGAGTACATGCGAGAGTATATGTAATATATTTTTGGACAATTTTTTGCATGTATGTAAGATTTTGCAATAATATTATCTATTTGAATACTCTGTAAAAATATACTAAAAGTAAAAGAGTAGAATTCATGCATAAACAAATTAACTTGAAAATTAATTTAGTCATTAATCAATGAGGAATTTAAATTCTATTTAAGCAATTTCGATAATACTTTTAATATACAGGCTGATTAAAAACAAATGGGTAATATTTTACCTGCAGATCCTGTAAAGAAAAATATTACCTAGTTTTTTTTGCTAGTAGTCAAATATTAGTGTGTAATATGACATAAATATAATGGTCCAATTAGATTTTTCGATGAGAAAAAATCGATTAAGTCTTCATTTTTGGTGTATTACATAAAGGGCATATCATGCATTTTTGTATATGTTGTTCATTTATAATTTCGTTGAAAATTTTTATTTAAGCATTATTTTTAGACTAAAATGGGATTCTTGACTTGTGTTCATAAAATGCACCCTTTTCGATACATTGACATTTCAAAAAAGAAAGAAGAACTCTAAAAAATTTAAAAAATGTAGGTGCGCAGGTCATTCCAAAATGTAAATATACTGAGTGTTTTACAAGTTCTATGACAAACTTTGACAAACAAGTTGATATAGTTTGTAGAACACCCTGTATTAATAAGTACATTTTACATTTTATGAAGAAAAAACAACTATCCTTTTTTTGTTTAAAAATAATCAATAAATGAAATATTTGCAATAAAATTATAAATGAACGAAGTAAAAAAGTTTATGACGGATTCTGTTAAACCAAGATTTACTTACTTAGCAACTATGTATGTGATAGGTACACCAAAAATTATTACTTATAAGATTTTAATTAACATTATTGAATTAACTCGAATACGCTGTACCTTATGACCTTTGTAAATATAACAGTAAACTACTTATTAAGCAAAAAATCAATGTCTGCTATAGAATGAACCACGCTATATAGATAATTAACGTGTTTTTAAAAAAATATTGTTTAGTTCTATCTATTCAAGTAAAAAAAAATGGCAAAAGCAAGGTCATAGACGCATCTACAGGTAAAGAATCGTAAGCAGATTGTTTAATAACCAAATGGAAACCCAGTGCATTTCATTACGCCAGCCCGAGATGCTTCAGACCTCACCGAACGTTGAAGTTTCCACGTGCTATTTCTACTAACTGCCCCAGAACTTATATTGGTGAGATATAAATATAAAATAAGTAATATCTATACAGATATTTTACATTTCACATCCATCTTAATTAAATAGAAATTTGTTTTAACGACGTTTTACTTAGAGTAATAATAACATAACATTAGAACCTAGAAATGTGATAAACAGATAATACATTCTAATATGTATTAATAGAAGCCTGCACGTATAAGTTAACTGAGTACACAACAGAGGTCACCGAGCGCTTCAAACTGAAATTTAGGCGACTGTATTCATAGAAAATTATTATATTGACACATCAATTTGTCAAATATCACAGATGTTTAATAGTTTTAATATTCATCTAATTTTGAAAAAATTATTATTTTTAAAAAGCTAAGTTTTACTATCATCGTTGTCAAATTAGTTGATTTATTTTTCAAAGGAATACATATAGGAATAGTCATATGTTAAGGTAAAACAAAAAAAAAAAACAAATGTAGATAAATATACAATACATACACATAAAACGAAAAAAGAGAACATATAACAAATATCAAAATATAAACACATTTAAAAAGTACAAAACAGTTATTTGTCAATGCTGGTATAATTAATTTACAGCAAAATGGATTATCTAAACTATATTAACTAAAATTGTTAATTATTAATAAAAGTAGCCGTAGTTAAATTATTTGTAATCACTACTGAATGTTTTTGAGATCTTCGAGACAATTCTTAAATCAACTCCAAGGCAGCCTGTATTCAGGTATTTGAATAACTTGACGCTTAGTCCGAAAGAGGTCGCTTCCAGCTAAAATAAGTTACTCGATCAATAATCTAAAATGTCCGAGGGCGCTACGCTACAGCTTTCCCGAAAGAATCAAAAATGAAATAAATCTATAGGAGTTAAAACAGTAATTAAAGCAGATAAAAATGCTTTTTTCTACTTTTCTTATAGGTTATAACTGAAATATTTGTATACATTTTAGTAGGTATTTAATGTTACAAACTTACAAAACAGTGGCTTTTGGGATAAAAGATATTGAGAAAGTTTTTAAAACGATCTTTCAAAATGTATTATAAACAAATACAACAAAGGTTGTTCATTGCAACCTCTTCTGTGTGCAGGGTGATAATAATAATATAGTCACAACATTACACTTCTATGACGGGTAGCTATTTCTTCAAAATCTTAAATAGTAACTGCGGGGTCGAATAGCACATCAAAAGGAAGCTCTTTATAATGACGTGCAATTTTTTAAAATTGAATGAATTTTATAGGAGATAGGCAATTAAATAAAAACTACATTATTTTTAACTGTATTGGTAGGGTACATCATCATAAATTCAGTCATAAATTCTCTTTATAAAAATTCTATTAATACTCTAGAAGAGAGGTAATTGAAATAAAAATTCAACATTTTTAAAAAAAATTATTAGTAGAGTAACGCTCTAGTTAATTTCATAAACATGGTTAAGAGGTTTCCTGTTTTATTAAATATAAAAAACAGTCTAATAAAATATATAGATACAATATATTTTTGTAGAAATAAAGAAATATTTTTGTTAAGTGCAGATAATAGTAAAAAAGTAACGTACAAAAAGTAACAGTCCACTTGTGGTTTTCTTTACAGTGTTTATTCAGTAATGTTAATTGATTTGAATGAGGATAAAAAATGAACTATAGACAAAAATTTTGCTAACCAACCAAGTAGTTTCCGATTTACCCTGCCACGTCATCTCTCCCATCTGATTGGTTGATGCTACTTCAATTGCTATATTAAAAAAAGTGGACAAAATAGATTCTGATAATTATGGACAAATAAGCTTAATGTCTTTTTGTCTTAAGGTACTAGAAAGAATCATGTGTCCCAAATAATGCAGTTCTCTTTAACGCATAATCTTTTACGAACATCTCAACATGGTTTTATCCCAGGCAGATCTACTACCACCAATCTGCTGTCCTGTTTATATCATTCTTTATTTGGATTTTTCCAAAGCTTTCAACAAAGTTCCCAGATACTTCTTTTAAAACTTGACTATTTAGGAATCGAAGTGAACTGAATGGATTTGCAATTATTTATGCAATAGAACAATCTCTGTTAGTATTGGATCAGATCATTTAATATTGGCATTAAGTATGGTCCGGGGTTCCACAAAGATTTCTTGTACCACTTTTCTTCCTGTTATATTCGGCGGATGACCTCATAACCCTCTTAGTTTTTATTCTGAGGACACAACATTATATGGAAATCCGTTAGAACAGCGCAGCACAATTCAAAGTAATCTGACAGCAATTATTTGCTGGTGCAAAATGTTTAATTCCCCTAGACTCTAATAAATGCCCTGTACTTCACATGAGCAAGAAAAATCCTCATCACCATTATACCATAGATAAATTCCGAGTTTAACCAGTAGCAGAACTGAACGACTTAGATGTGACAATAACTGCAGATCTTTCCTGGTCTACTCACATTTCCAAAATCACAAAATCTAATATCAAATATTCTACATACTGTTTAAAGCATTTCAAAATCTTTTTTATTTAAATCCTATGTAAGGTCTGTGATGGAGTATGCTGGTATCATATGGTCACCTCATTTGATTAGGGATATTAAACCTACTAGAAAAGATTTCGCCCAAATCTAGTAGACAAGTGACTATTTTGAGAAATCATACCTATCATCACAGAAAATATAGCTCCGCAAAGCTATATATTCTGTGCTATCATGAGAGACTACAAATTGTAGGGATTTACCTTCCCTACGTAATGACCTTCAGTCCAGTAATTATTTTTAAATTGTAAACCTCTATTAGGAAATTCTATTAATATAAGTACCTGCCTTATTCATACCGTCCTTTATGCTGTTATTGAGTTTTAATGACATTTTCTACCTACCCGATCCTAAGTGTAGTTTAAATAAACCAAGTTAGATAAACTCGTGTATATTATTTCCTGCTCGGACAACATCCCTTCAAAATCATAAATCTCCCACTACTTTTCGAACGTAGATTTAAAGCCGACATGATTTTCACTCATAAGCTGTTACATATTTTTTTCAATCAGGATATTGTTGAGTTGCTGACATTAAACACATTGAACGCTTACGTGGCAATCCGTTGAAGCTATGCGAAGAAAACTTGAAAACATTCATAAAACAGAACTTTTATTCAAATACTTTTGCGCCTGCGCGATGGTTTGAAGTTTATAAATAAGAGGAAAGTAAGAAATTATCATTTATCTTGTATTTACCGAAAAGAAGAAAGAGGGGAAAGAAATATGATGCCTATCTACACATATTGAAACTTATTTTTAAATTTTCATCCTGCTAAACAATTTATTAACAACAACCTTACTGTGGGAAAAGAGAAATCGCACTAGTTTGTTTCATGGGTCATAAGTGCATTTATAAGTATATCTAGATATAATCTTCTTCATGTTTGACACTACATTTTTAGACAAAGGACATTTCAGGACAGGATCAGGACTAAATATTTTGTATGTATTTGTCTTGAAATGTTTAATCTTTTAAAAATTGAATTGTGTTTATTGACAAAACTTTTATTTTATATTTTAACTGATTAATTAATTTATGTTTAAAAAACATTTTTTACTATTATATTGTAGAGCCCTGAAGATGGTGTAAAAATCGAAACGTTAGCAAGGAAATAAATATAATGTTCTTTTATTTTTGGTCTTTATCCTACTAAAAAAAAAACACTTGAATAATAATTATTATTATTATTACATCGAATGGGACACACTGTATATGTCATAATTGAAAACTTTTTGATATGTCGCAACTTTTTCAAATAAAAATGTTTTCTCCATTTGGAAGTACTATTTCAGAAATTGTGCCTGTTTAAGATGTAGAAAATGTTTAGAACGACGAAGACACTGAAGGAACAGAAAATTCGAATCTCAATTATTCATCTCAGTAAAATAAGGTGAGTATATGCGTATCCTGGCTTGGCTTTTCTCTAAATAATGAATTAGATGCTAAGAACTCTTTGTTCTACTTTCTACCTTATAATTGCAAGGTAAATGTTTTAACAGTATCGATATTACTTACGTGTGCTTACGGGGTTGTATTGTACCGTCACTTTGATGTTTTAAATGATTTATTATTGTTGGAACTCTACGTTGGAAACAGCTTATTGTAATGGGAAACAACGAAGAGTTATTTAAAGTGGGTTTCAGTATCTGGCTTAGTTTATGTTTCGGTCTTTGCGTCTGGTTCCTCATCAGTTTCATCAAAGGTAGGAGGGTTTTCCACAACAATCTACACGCGATAGAAGATGGACTGAAAAGGATGCAAGAAGAAATTGAGTTGAGGCAAAGGGAAAACAGTATCGTTTTTGATGACGATATGAAGGATATCGCAGAGTTCTGCAAGAAGTTTAGCAATGCTGATACACAAGAGGTAACGAATAAATACTAAATACATATTTGTTGTTAATTTAGCAATTTTCCCATTTATAGAGTTTACCAAATTAATAAAATCTTAGACATGTTTTTTATTCAAAGCTTTATGGTAACATGGTTTAATCCAATCTAATTTAATATTTGTAGAAAATAAACAAACATTCTAGAAAATCAATTACAAAGAAACCTGTCGCAAAATTGCACAGAAAATTGGAACTTTGTGTTTTGTATCAGTAATAGAATCAATGGAAAAAAATGAATTAACCACCCTGTTATTACCAGATTTGTAATATGAATTTACAAATTCAGGTAAAATTTTTATTAAGATTGAGCGATTATATTGAAAAAGTCATTTTTTAATCGCTATGTGTGTCTTCAACTTTGGGAAAATATAGACTGTGTAAAATAGTATTAATTTGTAAGCAACTTTTTTTGCTATAAACAATTTTTGAAAACCTATTGGTTTCCGAGGCTAAAGAAAGACAAGACAAGATTAAAATAATTAAGTTTTATAAATATAAATTTTGGAGTGTGAGTGCTTTAAAACTTCATTCATATTCAGTGCCACTGATTAAAATGATAACGAAACACTGCAATTTTATTGCAATTCCGTTAAATAAGTATTGTAAGTTTGCTGAATACATTTTTCCTCCCTTGAAATCAGTATTTCTTCACTTCTTATTTATTTATTATTAAACTTTAGTCACAATCACCTTTGTTGTGGTTGAAATAAATAGCAAAATATTAAAATTATATTGGTAAATTTATTAATATTAATAGGAGACTAGGAGGCATTTGGTTATATTTGCAGATAATGTAAAATAACAGCAACAAAAAAAAATTAAATATAGAGTAATTTCCGATGAAACTGGAAGTGAAATAAAATTTGTTTCGTTGTCATTTTAATAAGAATGAGTCAATATGATTAGAGTTTAACACTGTTTTACATATACTAGTTTTCAAAGTCTCTATTACCAAAAAAATATTTTGCGTCGCAGCTCCATCTATACTGTTATGAAGATTTATATTTTTTCATTAAATTGAAGTAATGCATAGAGACTATACAATATGTTTTACAACATTCCTATAACTTTGTTCTATAGTTTTCAAAATATATTCGTCTGGAGAGTCTTAAATGGAACACCCTGTATATTTTTATATATTCAGTTTCATGATCTACATAGTTCCTGATGTCAATATATTAAATTATCAAAAACATATTTATTATTTTATTTTTGAGATTTAAGTTGAGTTGAGTCCCATGTTGCTACGAGTATATACTTTTTGTTCAGGTGAAATTAAAATAAAAAAATGACATGTACTATCGTTTGCAATATTAATGACACTCACTGAAATGACTTTTGCGATTTATTTTGAACTTCTGACGTATTCATATTGAAATCTGCTCTAAATTTTTAACATTAGTTATTAGTTGTTTCACTTACCAAGAGAGATTTAATGAAATATCTATTCAGAACTTCCAGAAGTTCAAAAACTGTTTTAAGAGAGTGTCATTATTATTGCAAACGATTGTACCTATTTATCAATAACAATATAACGGGATCGTTAAGCATGTTTCATTGGCAGTACAATTTTTGAATGATTTTGTAATTTTAATGCGATCTGAAAGAATTGTCTGACGCTTGTAAAATAATTTGGGAACATGGAATCGCTTAAATCACTGTGTGAGGTCAGTGCCTCTTATAGCATGGTGCGTCGCACTCGCTTCCGTGTACTTGTGAGAAAACGCAAAATTTTGTCAACGATTTTGTTTTAGAACTTACCGTTCATTTTTACACCTCTCATTTCAGCATTTACAAATTGGTGATTTTTTTAAAAATAGTTCATCATCAAAATATTTAAATGTTTTGAATTTTTAAAGTAGTTGCTAATCTGTTTTAATTTAACTCATAAAGACCCTTGCCGAGGTCGAGGAGGACGAGTATCGAGTAGC